>CM021108.1:446269180-447604981 GCA_007115665.2 Sequoiadendron giganteum | reverse complement strand
TCATCATTTTATCATCATCACATTTGAAATAAAATGCATTTATCATTACATTGAAATAAATGCATTCACATAGATCACTTTTTAAAACTCCATACATCATTTTTCATCCATACATTTTATCACATTTAATCATCCATACATAATTCTATCATCCATCCATTATCATTCATCATAAAATCATCATTTTTATCATCATCACATTTTAAAAATAAAATACATTTATCATTCCATCATCACATTAAAATAAAATCATTCATATAGAACATCACATGTTGCATTGATCATCACATAGTAAATGCATCCATCACATAGAAATCATAAATCATCATAAAATCACATCAACTACATCTCATATATATATATATATATATATATATATATATATATATATATATATATATATATATCATCAGTGTCAAGTATACAATGAAGTCTGAAATAAAGATACAATGAAGTCTGAAATAAAGATACAACATCAAAAATGAGCTAAATCATAATATACATCATTGTCTCAGAAGGGAATATCTCGAAATCACAATAGCATCTATGATCTGTTACTGCCAGAATGTGTGGGACCAACAGGACCAGTACCACCACCACCCCCAAAAGGACCAGGATCTCTAGGATCTCTACATGGAGGTTGTGTCACACCCTCACTGACTGTCCGGGTGTGAGTCTGACCAGATCTCGAAGGGGCATAGCTGACTCTGCGATCAACAGGCACTGCATCATGATATCTACCCCAGTAGAACTCTGCCTCTTGGCCAGCCCGCAAAACCTCTCTCATGTAATCTCCCACTGAGGTACCATCAGCCACTGTCTGTAAGGTCTCGGTTGTCTCTTATGCCCTCTCAGAAATCTGTCGTGCATTGTCTCACTCAACTGTCAATGTGGCAACCTGAGTCTGCACAATGGCCAACTGTCCTTGTACCTACGCTAGAGCCTGAGCCTACATCTGAGTTTGTGTTTGAACAAGCAAACCCCGAGCCTGTACCAACTATCCCTACAATGTCTGTACCTATGTCTGGAGACCTGCACTCTGTCTCTGGTGGTCCACTTACGATACTGCCACTGCTCGCCTCTTGTGAGGCCTACTAGATGAAGGAACACCACTAACTAGCCCTGCCCCTCTACCACCTCCACCACCACCATCACTGTCATCACTATCGCTACCATTGCTACCACTCTTCGTGCTACTGCCTGATGGAGTATCACCCTCACTATCTATAGAACCCTCGGCCACATCCTACTCTATAGGTAATGGTGCTGGCTCATCCAGAATAGTGATATGCGGATGTGGAACCAAAGCCAAAAATGCGGCGTACTCCTCTATAACAGGTGCCTCCACAATGTCTCTGCACATGTCCTAGGGTGATGGTTGCAGTGCCCTGTATCCCTCTACTAGGACCTCATACGATAGACAAGGCCCCCAATTAGGTATATCACTCCACCACCTAGCATAGTGGGCTACTCCCTGTGGCATATAGAACGATGACATACTACCTGTACACTCGTCATAGCAAAAATCTCTCCAATACAAAGGGTGTCTGGCCAATCAGGTACATGGAATCACAGAGGTATCCCAACACTACATCTTCCTCATCCCACTGCTCACAGTCTAAGTATGACCACTAGGTAACAATCTCTGTATCATCAAACACTCGCCTCCAATGCTCCAACTTACCCATCCTAGCTTGGGTAAGTCGACCTCTATACTGAAACACATACAGTCTTCCTGTTGGTCTGTCCATAATGGGAAATGGTCGAGCAATGGAAAAGTGCTCCCATGCCCACACCTGTAACAGGGTCATCCCTGTTGATAAACTGCGTGCCCCAAGGTATACCACTAAATGAAGATCATGGTACAGATGTGCCAGTATGCACATCCCCCACGCATATCTCATACCATGTACGACCATGCTCTCTAGAATCCTGCCCCAATCCACAAGGAATCCCTTTGACCTACGATCAAGGCAAAGGAAACCTCCAATAAATCCAACAAGCACTGTTGGTAGTGTCGCATATGCATCAACAACCCTCCTCCATCGAATGCTCGAACCTACAATAGCCTGATCTTGAAACACTCTACTGAGAGCATCTCTCCCACCAGCCTCATGAGAATCATACACTACGATCTCTCCCATAAATGGTATGCGCAAAATCCGCCACACATCCTCGAGTGTGACCATCATCTCACCGGTGGGTAAGTGAAAGGTGTTGTGGTCACTATGCCACCTCTCAGCCAAAGCAGTCAAAAGACCCCGATTAGTCCTAATCTGGGGCATGTCCAGTAAACTGGTGAGGCCTCATCGACCTATAATCTGAATCTCATTTGGTGTCAGATGAGGTATCTGTAGACACATAAAAATGACCTAGGCCTGCAAGCTCTATTTCTAATCTCTTTCTTCCTAGCATAATTAAGACATTTTAATTATGTCCTTGGTCCACATTCGACTATTAATTAAATAATTCATGATTATTTAATTAATTCATATCTTTTTTATTCTTCATGATTATTAAATAAATAAATTTTATTTAATTTTATTTATTTAATTATGTCACTAATTGTCTAATGTCTTTCTATAATTAAATAAATTTCCTAATTTATTTAATTATCCTTGTCCATTATGTCTTCTTGATTATTAAATAAATAACTTTATTTATTTAATATGTCTCTAATTTAAAGTCCTCTTGTAATTAAATAAATTCTTTTATTTATTTAATTATGGCCATCTTCACATTCTCCTCATTTTAAATAAAATTATTTATTTAAAATAAGTCCCACCACCTAAATTAAATAATTTTATTATTTAATTTCTCCTCTTTTATTGTGCTCATTTTAAATAAATCTTATTTATTTAAAATAAGTCCCTCTTTAAAAATCCCTTCTTATGTAAATAATTTAATTTAAATTATTTACTGTCACATGACCCCACCCTTTTTGAATTAAAATAGTTTTTAATTTAAAAAGTCAACAACCCCTCTTGAATTAAATAATTTTAAATTATTATTTGATTCTCCAACAATTTCGGTTTGTGTGCCTTGTCACATGCATTGTCAACCCTTGATTTGATTTTTCTTAAAATCAATCTTGTCCATTCATTTCGAATTTGACCTAATGTTGCCCTAACCCTAATTGTGGGTTGTCATATTGAATCTTGTCCATAGATTCTAGGTCATTTATCAGTCTTTAATCTCACCCGTCCATACAAAATTGCATTTTCTATAAAATGTCAATTTTGTCTCATATCTATCACTGGCTATCCATTATTATCTCTTGTCATTTTCACATATTTCATCTCTTACATCTCTTGTCCTTTGCATTTTTGGATAATCTTGCATTTTCATATTTTATCATCTAACATTGTCTTTTGCAGACTTATTTACTTTGCATGTAGATTTATTCTCTTGCATTTTAGATTAAATCCTTCAACACTTGCTAGGTCATGTCATTTCTATTGACTTGCTCTTTGTAAATCTGAGGGCAAGTTATTTATTTCAGCAAATTTAGAAGGTGTAATGGAGGTTAGTCATGGAGGATGAAGACAACCTTTGAGGTTGTTCATCTATTCCAATGCACTCCATTACCATACTTTGGGTTTTTATGTTCTGCATATTACATTGCTAACCATACTTTGGGTAAGTGAAAGGTGTTGTGGTCACTATGCCACCTCTTAGCCAAAGCAATCAAAAGACCCCGATTAGTCCTAATCTGGGGCATGTCCAGTAAACTGGTGAGGCCTCATCGACCTATAATCTGAATCTCATTTGGTGTCAGATGAGGTATCCAGTCAGTAGTCCAAGGAAACCTCTCTCGCATCTGGAGAGTACCCAAATCCTCCTATCATCACAATGAATAATCTACAATTAGTGTACTATGTCAAGAAATCAAAATTCATTCTACTATCAAGTCTAATCCAAAAATTGAAATGAATTTTCGATCAAAATTCATTAGCGAACAACAACAAACCTCACCTATCATGAGGTTCATCAAACATTATCTAATCTCGCCTATCATGAGATTTATCAGATATTGAATCATTTCCTCGCCTATCATGAGGATCATCACAAATAGGATTTCTTCTCGCCTATCATGAGAGTAAGTCTTATTTAAGTCATCAAAATCCAACATCAAAATTCGATTCTGACATGGATGCGCTAAAACAGGCATCCAAAGCGCTAAATCTCAAAAGCGCTACTTTATCAGTTGGATGCGTTAAAACAGACACCCAAAGCGCTATTCTATCTAAAGCGCTACTTCAGCACTCTAATGCGCTATAACAGGCATCGAAAGCGCTACTTCACCCTAAGTGTTGTTTTACCGCATCAAAGCGCTAAAACAATCCATCAAAGTGCCACTTTGTCAAAAGCGCTAGGACAAACCATAAAAGCACTAATCTACCAAATCAAAGTGCTAGAATATTCTAGGCGCTAAAATTCGGCATCAATGCGCTATTTCAACCTACCAAAGCGCTACATCATTGAAAGCACAAAACTATCATATGGAAGCGTTGGAGAAAATAACGCAAGTGTTAAATCTCAAAGCGTTAAAACACCTACTGGAGGCACTACACTAGAGTGAAAGTGCTACAACGCAACTTGGAAGCACTAAATTAACAAAAAAATGCCTAAAACATTAAAAAGCATAAAAAACAAAATTGCACGAAAAATGAGGAGGATAATGGGTACATACTGAAGGTCCGTACACGGCCGACCGTCGGTGACGTCGAACGTGCTCAAAACGGTGAGTGTGGTAAGGGAGTGGCATCTTGCTCCAGCTGGCTAAAATGTCTCTCTCACAAGATTTTGAAACTCAAAAAGTACAAATGACTTTGAAAATGACCTTTTGGACTATATATAACTTTTAAAAAGGGATTTTTGGTGGGTTTTTAATTATATTTTGATTAATTTTATCCGTGAAATTAATTAAAAGACATCTGCAGACTATATTTCTTCATTATTGTCAGGAGATAAATTATTGCTTCATCAAATCATCATAGAATCATCAGAAAATCATAAAAAATTCAAAAATTCTCAAAAATCATCAAATCATTAATTTATCTCCCGAGGGGGCATATTATCGACAATCATCTAAAAATCAATATCTGGGGCATATAAAATTATTTTCTTTATCATCAATCCTGGCAGTAGCAGCAAAAATTTCTTCGAAGCAACACGTAAACACATCACTTCGAAGAGGGGCAAAATGTATACACCTGAAAATGGTCTAGAGAATTCCTATTAATTAAATACAAATTATTTGATTAATTATCCTAATTTCCTCTACTGTTTGAATAAATAGAAATATTTATTTATATAGTTCACATTCACATTCACATTTAAATTCTTCTAATATCTCATCTTAATTAAATAAACAAAATTAAATACTTTGTTTGATTTAATTATCATTTTCCTATTTTATTCTATCACATCAATCTTAAATTAATTAAATAAAGATCAAACACTTTATTTATTAATTGCCATATTCTTCTGTTTAATTTAATAAACAACTTCTATAGTTCGTTTTATTAAATTATTTATTCCTCTTTTGCTAATTTAAATAAATCAAAATATTTGAATAAAGGCATAAGGAATATTCCATCTATATTTCCTCAAAATTGAATTAGATATCCTATGTCTAATTTATGTCTAAAATATGTCAAAATTAATTCTTTGAAACTTCACAGGAAGTTTTGGAGACAAATTGGAGACAAATTCCAAATTCTTCTCTCAATCCTCCTCCATCAATCTTTCCTCTTCTCTTGCCTGGTGTTTTCATGGGTAGAGACAATCACCAAAATTCTCTCAATCTCCTCCATCTTTAACCATTCAATCCTCCAGATTGAATCCAAGCCTCTCAATACCATCCCTGTGCATTTCTACAGCCAGGAAATCTATAAATAAAGCCTCATTGAACCAAGAAAAGGATCCCCGGGTTATCAAGTTTACTCTGCATAATTTTATCAAGCATCCAAGCATCCAAGCATCAAGCATCAAATTTTCATATCATGGCTGCCTCCTGTAGCTTTGTTTATCATTTTCATGTCAATCCATGCTAATTTAGTTTCATTTATTCATATACGTTATCAACATCCTTCTCGTTCTTTGAATTATCATTTTAACAATCATAGTGCTCACACGATTTGAGAGCCATAGTGATTTAATAAATCTTTGGAGATAGAGAGCAATATGACGCTTTCAGTAGATTATTGTTTTGAAGTAGTTCAATTAGCTTTGTCTTTGATATAATGTCGTATTAAGAAGTGTTTTGTGTTTTATACCTTATTCACCACTTACACATATAACACTAGAAACAATCAACAACCAAGAAATTTTTTGACATCCATTCCATTACCTCAACCATACCTCCCACCTGCACCTAATATACAATAGTGTAGTGGTAAAGAATATGACCTTGTAGAACAACTTCACAACACTCCTGCCAAGATATCCTTGTGGGATTTGATCCAAGCATCACCTCTTTACCATGAAATTCTCTAAAATTCCTTACAACAAGGTTTTATCCCTCCTAGTGTGCAACCAAACAATGTAGCAACCATAATTCAAGGTATGAACTCGGTCAACTTAGACATTACCTTTTATCAAGATGAGTTACCTCCATTAGAAGTGCAAAAATAAAATGAGGCTTTGATGATACAAACTACCATTGATAAGTGTGACATTAGGTTTACTCTCATTGATAATGATTTAGCACTCAATTTTTGGATTGTAAACCTTCTAGATAAGATTAGAGTGGACAAGAGAAAAATTCAACTAGACTCTTTATCTATCCATGGTTTTGATAATGTGGGAAAACAACCACTTGGTGTGATACCATTACCTGTTAAAGTGGAAAGGTTACATTGCAAACTCCTATCCATGTGATGCCCAATGATATTTCATATAATCTCCTCCTAGGTAGACCATGGATTCATGCAATCAATGTGGTTCCTTCAATGTTACATTGTTTAGTGAAGTACACTTACACAACAAGGTTTACATGATAAAATTTGATCTTAAGTTTGAGAGTTGTTTACAAACTAAAACAAGAATGATAAATCCTCTTACAACATTAACACCAAATACAAAAGTGGAACCTTTACAAGTTGAGGATAAGGATAAGTTCCTTTCACCCATAATAATGTTGTCAAAAGATGATTGGGGATCATTAGATTTCACACCTAACTTTGATGGTAAAACCAAGATTATACAATTAAAGTTAAGAAAGGAGAAAGAAACAACAATGATATCAACTAAATCATCAAAAGAATCTAAGTCCACAACTTTTAGCACAAAAGAGGTAAACAAGAATTATACATCTACATATGATGAGTGTGATCATGATAAACCACCTTCTCCAAAAAAAATGGAAAAAATTTATGGAAGAGGTTATGAGCTTTTGAAACAACTTGGCTATAATTGAAAATTATATGGGATAAAAGAACAAGGTATATGTGTCCCTATAGAGCCTAACACACAAGAAACAAATAGAGGTCTTGGTTATTTTCATTCTATTAGAAAATATCATTAGTTGTTGCTCCTTGTCATGTTGTAGTTGTAGTATCATAGCATATTCACTACCATGCATGAGGGTATAAACTTGGCTTTATTCAATTATGCTTTATTTCATAAGGAGCATCATATCATCATCCATTTTTTACTCAAAATTTTCCCTTAGATTTAGGGGGCGAGGGGTTAGGTAGCCTTGTTCTAGTATGACACTTTCCATAGTCCCTTTTGGCTAGTTGACCACCTTCCATGTATATATAATGAGCAAGATTGGGATGTGGACGACCTGCTTTAGGTTGGATCGCATGTGACATACTTCTTTCTTTGGCATTGTATTTTGGGGGCAACCCCTCTTCATGACACAAATTTATTTGAAAACATATGTTTGGCATAGGGATTTCATAATAAGCTCACATTTCCCTTTTATCCATTGGCATTTATCATTTTCTACTTTAAAGTAATTTCTCACAACATGGTGTTTAGCAATTTCTTTAAAGTGGGGGCATACATTGACATTATTGCATTGGCATTTTTGGACCAAAGGTTGATGCTAATAGTGGAACATGATGGATTCTAGGCTTGAGAGATGCACTTCTCATGTCCTAATTACTTGTTTCCTAGTGTTCCCATCATCAATATTCTTGCTTCACTTTGTTCACAAAGGTTTAATTTAGTGTAGCATTAGTATAACACATTGACCATCTTGTGACACCTTATCAAAGTTATCAGGGAGTATAAATTTTGGTATGGTTGATGTATGGGATCTTGTAGACCTAGCATGACTTTCCCATCTGCCACCTTTTTATGGGTGCACACCTAGTGTATATCAGACTACACTTGACCACTGTGTGTTTCTCATATTGCCTTGGGGATCACTTAGTGTATATCGGACTGCACTAGCCCTTGTGAGCATATTTTTGGACAAACAACATAGGCTTGATCCATACCTTTTGGAAAAAAAATTGAAGCTTGATCCATACCTTCTCCTTCTCTTTGCATTAATTTTGACATTGCATGATTGTGTATCTTATGTCACTATTGTAGGCATGTGTCCCTTTTTCCTTACATTGGTTTGCTATGGGATCTTAGATACTGGCGGATTACACAACCTCCTTTATCTTTGTCATCCTATCTTTCTAACATTTGCACACTTGGACCTCTCTTGATGCATATTCGTCTACTTAAGTCCAAGTTTGAGCATAAGTTCATACTCTCATTAAAGTGGGGGATAAATATAGTGTAGAAAATTGTACACCTTTAAAATTTCACACTATTTTTGCATCCCCTTAATTAATTAGACTTCATTAAGCCTCTAATTGACCAAATTATGCATTCCAAATCTTTATTATTCTCGTTTTCCGAAAGGGAAACCTATATTAAACAATTTCCAACATTAATTTAAACACCTTGGAAATTTTGTCATGGATTTAAGTCCTAAGATCCATTTGCCCAAGGGTGAATGGTTCCCCTTTAAGTCCTAGGACCCAATTTTTAATATGTTTTTGGTGGCATTTTAATGATTCAAATTCAAGTTTCAAATTTTGGCTTGTGGAATCTAATTTTTGAGAAATTAGATAAACACCTATAAATACATAGCTATTTTATCAATTCAAATCTAACAAGCTAGAGGAAACTTTCACAAGAGAAAATACTATTGCAAAGAGCATTGAATAGAATATTTATCAATCATCTACAACAACCATCAAGATCATATCATCATGTCAAAGTGTATGCATATTCATGTCATGTTTTGGAGCTAACATTGTGATGTAGGTTTCAAGCATCAAATCAAGAAATCAATCAAGCCAATTCATGCAAGATCCAAGACTTAGAGAGATATATTAGACTTCATTCCTCTAAGGGCAACCATTAAGGGTTTGGTGAGTTGTAACAAGCAAGTGTTCATTCATCATCATTTCATTATCAAGGTTTTATTAGAAACATAGGGCTTGACTAAGGCAAACCCACGTTCACCCAAACAAAAAAATTCTTCTCTCCTTGTATGTGAATATTTACAGTTGTATAAGGATTGAAGACTGATCAACAGAGAAATTTTGTAAAGTTGAATTTGTTGTCAACATTGTTGACACGAAAACTCAGATTTAGAAATTATTTTTGGCTTTCTGATAGTGAAACCTGGGTCAAATAGAAGCTTGGATCTTGCACCAAAGGACCTATGAAGTTGAGGAAAATCCTTGTGCAAATACCCATTCACCCTTTGGCGAATGAGTCCTACTATAGGTCCTGAAACCCACTTTTCTAGGTAGGTTTACCATTTTCCGCACTTCCTAGATTTGTCTGTAAACTATCTTTTTTGTTTCTATTATTATAGAAATTTTCATTTCAAGTGTAATTTCATACAATTCACTTAGTTAATGCATTTTAAATCATCTTCCAAAATATCCAATCAATTATTTCTATCATAAGAAAGTTGAGATCCAGGATCCCAAAATAGGGTTGGCTCACCTCAAGGTTGAAAGTCAATCCTATCCCTTTGTGGTATTCTCTCTTTCTAATGGAATTTTAGAGAAAGACACCTAGATCCTATTGTTCTAAGAACTTGGGAATTATAATCCTTTTTTCTTCATTGCATTACGTGCTTTAGCAATGATTATTATTGGATGTTAAGGACTTTGGAGGTCACTCAATAAATACTATTAACACTTTGGATGATTGTGTGAAGTTTTAGTTGAAATTTTGATGGCTACTACATATTCCAATATTGCATATTGACTGCTTCTCTTTTTGTAAATATGCTAGGAGAGTTGTATGTACAAACAAAAGGTTAGGAAATAAATATTGAAGCTCTATATATTCTAGAATAAATTTATAATTTGAATCTATTGTTATATTTTGTATTTTGGTAGAGCAGTAGTTTCTTTAATTATAATGACACTGAATTATGAATGTCAATTGTGAGTTTTTAATTTACATGGAAACCAAACCAAGATACAAAAAATTCCCTTTGAATACATGAAATCTATTCAATGAGAAAACATTGTTTTAGAAAAATAAAAAATTGGGGTAGACCATTTAAGTGGTATTAGATCTAGTTTTCCTACCAGCATGTGTTTATTCAGTTAGTTTCAACTGCAACTTCTTATGAGCGACAAAGAGTAGAGTTATTTCAATAGAGAACAAAAAACACTTAGTGCAATCCCCTCAAGTACTAGAGGGAGAAACTATATAAGGAATCCTTCATTTGAATCAGGACTTGCCCATACACAATGGTACATGGGATATTGAACCATTCATAGGTGTTGACTAGGTTGAGGTAGATATGGGTGATAAAGAGCATGGGGAACCCAAGTACTAGGGAAATTTTGAATGATATTGCTAGAGGGAAGTGAGAGTTAAAAATAAATTTACCTCATATTTTTGCACTTATGACTTAGAATATGAAAGGTAATAACAATAACAATCGGACTAACAATGGTGGGAACAATGAAAATAAAAGGAATGATGGAAATGAGGATGGATCATTTAATAATAGGGTTGTTAATTAGTGTATAGTGACCAAGATAGCCAATAATAGACCCCTAATTTCTAACTTTCCTCCAAGGAATAACTCTCAGATTGAGAGTGAGCTAACACAAATAGAATTACAGGATCACAATTTACAAGATTGGAGGAACTTGGGTCAAGAGTTTAAATCTAAAATGTCTTTCTATGATTACATGGATTTTAGGAAAATACATAGACCTCACAGGGGTGGTAGATTTTATAACCATGACTTGCAGAGGAGATTTGGTAAGTTATCCATTTCTTATTATGATGGTTTGGGAAAGACTACAACTATGGCTTGGGTACAAAAACTTGATAGGTATTTTCAACTTAACCCTATGCCAAAAGATGAAGCTATAAAGTATGTTGTTATACATTTGGATGGTAGCTCTCATGAGTGGTGGCATCATAGAATGATCACCTTGGGACATGACCAAGTTGAGTCATATGTAGATTTTACCAAGAGAATAAGTGATAGATTTGATAAAAAGGACCTGGAGTTACATTTTAAGGAGTTAGCACAACTCAAGAAATAGGGTTTGTTTGACACATACATTGCAGATTTTCAAAGGTTATTAGTGTTGGTAACCAAAATTTCAAAGAGGGGGTTGATTTTTTTGATTCATGGTTTTGTTAAGTTTGTGTTAATAATTAGGTAGTTCCAATCAAGGTTGACTTTGATGTGATGCACTTATGTCAAATGATAGAAGCCGAACATGCCTCGATTACACCTACCTTTTAAAATTGCATTCCTTTGTTATCTTCCAATTTGTTGAAATTTACTTTGGAAATATCTCTTACAAAAGATACTCTTGAGAAAAAATTCCCTAAAGAAGATCATCCTAAAGAAGAAAATCTTGAATCTACTCCTTATATTTCTTCTCCTAAACCGAATGCATGTTTAGGTGATGATTGGGGATCTCTGGATTTCACTGAAATTTACATCAGGGAGTAAAAAGTAAATTCAATCCACTTAGATATTCCAAATATCTCATTCGCCTCTACAAAGAAGGATTATTATGATTTTGAAAAGCAGGGTGATACAAATATAGTATTGATTATGCTCTTTATACTAGTCCTCCTTCTTCTCAAGAATTACAATCACGTTATGGACTAGGATTTAATATCTTCTCTAAGTTCGGTTACAAAGGTAAAGGATGCGTGAATGATGAATAAGGTATTAAAGTCCCCTTAGAGGTTGATCCATGTGACTCTAAGACTAGACTTGGATACAACCCCACAAAGACTGGTTGAGTATCAACATGGTTTATGATGAAATTCTTCCTCTTAAGCTTGTTCATTAATAGTACATTGAAAGGAAAATAAACTCTAATAATGTTCCTCTAGACTTTTTCTCTTCGAAAGAAGCTCTAGAATAATTTTTGGGTGTCTACTTTGATCTTCCTTCTTATCACCATAAGCGTCGATTCTCGTGTCTTGAATTGTCGAGCATACTTTGGAGAATCTGTTTTGAGTGTTGATGAGAATGCTTCTTTATCATGTGATGGTGACACATCTATGCCATATCCTAAAGACTGTAGTACTCTCCTTAAAGGAGATACTTTATATTTTCTCATGGATTTGAAGTCTTCTAAAAAGGTAATCAAGATTGGGAAGTGCCTTTCTTTAGAAGAATTAGATAACATTTTGACCTTCCGCATCATTAGATCTTGGCATCTTTGCTTGGTAATATGAGGATATTCCCAGTATTGATGCATCCATTGTGGTTCATAATATTGTTCTATGTCCCGATGCCAAGCCCCTTAAGAAAAATATTCGTAAAATGAATCCCAAGGTGGCCTTGTTAGTCAAGATTTAGATAGAAAAGCCTCTAAAAGTTTGTTTTATCTGTCCCATTGACTATTCACCTTGGATTTCAAATATTGTAGCCATTAGTAAACTTGATGGTCGTATTTGTATCTGCATCAACTTTCATGACCTTGATAAGTTTTCTCTTAAAGATTATTTTTTGTTTAGCCTTACTTTCCTTTATGGATGGCTTCTAGTTCTTGTTGATGTTATTAAGCAACGTTGGGTTGCTACTTCCAGTTTAGCATGACTTATTGAAGGCAATTCAAGTTATACCCTAACGGATATTTGAATTGTTAATATTATATTCAAATGAAGAGGCGCTTCATTTATGGCCGACATGAGAAGATGCAAATTCATTAGAAGATAATTAATATTTAATTATTAATTAATTCAGTCTGACTTAATTAATATCAAGAGTCGTGTCTTCTTGGGCCAACCTATCTCATGAAGAGTCACATCTTTGCCTACAAATACAAGATGATAATCATTCATTTCGGATCAAGTTCATTCATAATAATTTGTATTCCTAGAGGAGTTCGTACTTGAGCAGTAGATCATCATTTATGTAGCAAAAAATCTTCATTCTGTAGTAGCAAGTCGAACTCAAGGAGAAATATATTCATTTGTATCTTGCATCTAAGAGAGGTGCTATCATCTATTGTATCAAATCGGCATTGTGATGTGCCTAAGTTGTTAGCAAATTTTTGCTCTCACTTTATCAATATATGAGAGATATATTTGCTAGTTTTTTCCCCTCGGGTTAGGAGGGTTTTCCCAAGGTATCTTGTGGTGTTCATTGTCTCATGTGTTGCATTTTCTTATTGCTTTCAATTTATGATTATCTGATCATAAAACTAACATGGTATTAGAGTGGGTTCAAGAGTGAAGATCATATTTGCTTAAGTCAAAATTAGAGATATTGGAATTAAGCAAGGAAGTCAAAGGTATTTAGTCAGGATGATATGATATTGACCGACTTCAGGGTGTCGTCGCCATTGCAAGGGCGAAGGCCAAGATTGGAAATCTTCTACTCGTCAAAAACCTAGAGTGATTCTCTTGATCGAAGATCTGAGAGTATATTACTATTGAATTTCTTAAGGAGTGTGGAAATTATAATCCACTATAATTCAGTCAGGAGGCTCTTATTTAGATGCATATGATCATCTATAGAATCTAAATCCCTTGGAAACCAAGTTGCTCGGACTCTGCCTTCAACAGAAATTTCCAGTGTCCACATGAAGATCTTTCACATGCCTCCTTGAACTCGATATCATCATTCCCCGAAGGTGTCTCTGTCCAGTTATAGTCTCGAGCATGGGGCACACGACTAAAGGCATCAGGACCTGAGGTGGAGTTTATACGCCATTCAGGATCTTTGGTCGATGCCATCTCAAACACTGGGAATCAACTTCAGGAAGACAATGGTGGAGAACATTCGACCTCATCTAGTTGCACCATTCTGGAGATTAATTGCACCATCAATAGGAACACACAATTTTATGTGTCGAGTTTTCTCAAAAGAGAATAGCGAGTTGGGACTGTGATGATTGTTATCGGCATGAGCTCTCTTCCACATCTAGTGTTTGTAGCCGCCTTCTATATCTTCATAGGAATTATCGTGTGGTGTTGTGTGGAAATCTTGGCGTTGAGAGAATTTAGCGGTGATCTCAGGAGGTCGATTTCAAATTGGTGGAGCCTTTGGCTCATGCATTACTCATGCCACTCTCATGTCTAGCACAGATACTCAAGTTGCACCTTTCTGGAGTGATGACTAGTGTCGATACTCACTGCAATCATCATGGCCTCATTATACTCTTGTGTGTGATCGACAATAGCCTAGCTACCTGTGGCACATTCGGGACAACTCTTGAATATTTGGCATCTGCAGATTCTATCATGAACCAGACTGTGTTGGTAGCCCTATGTTTTGAGACATTCATTATTTTTCCTGAAAATTGTTATTGGCTGTTGTCATGGGAGTTATTGCGAGTACACTCGGGCAAGCAATCTTTAGTAGTCTTTGTGAGTAGCCGGTTTACATGGTAAAGAAGTCACACGGGAAAAGTCAATAAGTTCAATTTGACCAATCAATAGGTTTCTGCTTGGGAAGTATTTATCGGTCCACAAATAGTTGGTGATTTGTTGATAGGAAGTGGCTTAAAGTCTAAGAAGAGTTGAAGACTTATTTTCCAGACCATCGTGGCACTCAATTCTCCTCTCATAGCATCAAAAGAAGGAACCATTGAATAACATGGAAACCAGGGAGGTTGGAGATGGCACTAAGGAGCCTAATATTGGCAGGGTTGAGTGAAGGGACCTGTGCTACCTGGAAATTAAATGAGCATTGTCACAAGGGTCTTCAATTATCAGCTCATGCAAAGGGCTGACTCGCTATGATCGACACCACTAAAAGGGCGAAGACAACAAATATTGTGATTATTGTTTGAGGATATCCCTCATCTTATGTGTACATGATTATGAATTCAATGAGATAATTATTTCATTGTTGAATGATGTTCATGAATCATTATGTAGTTATTAATTCATGCTATAACATTGAGATAGTAAACCATGTACGCTTCAAGAATTGGTATTTCTCTTTGAAATAGTTGAGTTATATGAACTATTAAGTAATCTCTTCTTAATGTGCATTAGGATGGGCCAAGAGATTTCTTTCAAGAGAAGAAGAGATTGGAGTCACAACTTGCAGTCATGGGTTTGAATTAGTAGTTGAAGACATCTCTCAAAAAGGAAGAACTTATTCAGGTTGTCTTTCGAAGAGGAGAAATTAACCTTCAAAGGGAGTTTTGTGACTATCGAAGTAGAAGTTGCAAGGCCTGATACTAAATCCTTGAAGATCCTCTTCAATAGTTGAGATAAGAATTTCTCAAGATAGTCAACCTAAATTTAACATTGGTAGCTCTGCAACCTGTTCATATTAGAGCAATCTAGGATGAGGTCAAGAACGAAAAACCTAAATTCTCTACCAGAGGTGTGCGCTGGAAAACATTTCTCTAAGGCAAGCTTGTAGGGAATCTTGGAAGAAGAGGTCAGAAGGTTGTTGCAAGTACTTGAAGATTCAAAGGGAGCCTGCTGAACCTGAAGAAGATGGTTGGGGTCAGCAATGATTTCCTGGTATAGCAAGAAGTAGTCTTTTATGGCATTGAGCACTGCAGAGGCAAAATATAGTGCAACATGTATGGCAGCTCGAGAAGCAGTGTGGCTTCATAAGCTTCTTGTAGGATTTTTTGACAATCAATGGAGCCTACTATCATTCATTGTGATAATCAAAGTTGCGTGAAGCTTTCTAGCTGAGAGGGAGTCTTAGTGATCTTATTTAATTCATTTCTCTCTAAGAGAGATTTGAGGTGCAAGCCCTTGCTAATGCATTTCTCTCCTTGAGAGAGATTTGAGGTGAAAGCCTTTGTTTCCACCCTCTAGGAGAGCCATGGTGGATGTCATGTGTGTGACTCCATGACAACATCACGTGAGAGAGTCTATGATGACTTTCTTGTACTTGTGTTTATTCACCCTCTGGGAGTATCTATGGTGAACGCCACGATGAGGTGACGACATCATGTTGAGTGATGAGCACTTGTACATACCATACATGGGTGTAGCCATGATGGTTGATATTACTATAAGGTGATATGCTATCACTATGAGGTGATATTCTCTATTCCACACATGGGTGTAGCCATTGTGGTTGACATCACGATGAGGTGACATGTCTTATTCAAATGGGAGTATCCTCCCTAACTGAGAGGGAGTGTTGATGTTATTAAGCAGTGTCGAGCTGCAACTTCCAGTTTAGCACGACTTATTGAAGGAAATTCAAATTATAGCCTAACGACTATTTGAATTGTTAATATTATATTCAAATGAAGAGGTGCTTCATTTATGGCTGACATGAGAAGATGCAAATGCATTAGAAGACAATTAATATTTGTTTATTAATTAATTCAGGATGACTTAATTAATATCAAGAGTCATGTCTTCTTGGGCCGAGCTATCTCATGAAGAGTCACATCCTTGCCGACAAATACAAGATAATAATTCATTTCGGATCAAGTTCATTCATCATAATTTTTATTCCTAGAGGAGTTCACACTTGAGCAGTAGATCATCATTTCTGTAGCAGCAAATCTTCATTCTATAGCAACAGATCTTCATTCTGTAGCAGCAGGTCGAACTCAAGGAGAAACATATTCATTTGTATCTTGCATCTAAGAGAGGTGCTATCATCTATTGTATCAAATCGGCATTGTGTTGTGCCTGAGTTGTTAGCAGATTTCTGCTCTTACTTTATCAATATATGAGAGATATATTTGCTAGTTTTTTTCCCTTGAGTTAGGAGGGTTTTCCCAGGGTATCTTGTGGTGTTCATTGTCTCATGTGTTGCATTTTCTGATTGCTTTCACTTTCTGATTATTTGATCATAAAACTAACACTTCTCAGGATACAATCAAATCCTTATTAATCTAAAATATCAATACAAGATAGCCTTTACAACCCCATGGGGTACCTTCTATTATGTAGTCATTCCATTTGGGTTGAAGAATGATAGAGAAACCTATAAATGTGTGATGAATCTAATCTTTCATGATTTCATTCATAAGATATTAGAACATTATGTTGATGATATCTTGGCTAAGGTTGTAACTCATCAAGATCATGTTAAGAATATTTGTCTTATCTTTGAAAGGCTTCGACTCTATAAGATGAGATTAAATCCTCTTAAGTGTGCCTTTAGTGTGGATACTAGAAAGCTACTAGGGTTTATTTTCTCCCATCTTGGAATCAAATTTGGTACAAATAAGATCGATGCAATCTTTAACATGCGTCCACCTAAGAACATCTCTCAACTTCATAGTTTGCAAGGGAGGATTCAGGTGATTTATAGATTCATATCTCAATTGGTTGATCGTACCCTTCCATTCACAATTTTTTTGAAGAAAGTTGTGTATTGTTGTTGGGATGATAAGTGTCAAGAGGCTTCGGAGTCCATCAAAAACTATTTGGCTAATCCTCCCATCTTAATATCAGATATGTAACTTTTCTACTATATATTTCAGCACCACCTCATGATTTAGTAGCTAAATACCAGCTCAATATGACAACAATGGTAAGGAAAGATAAGTCTATTACACTAGTTGTGTTCTAATTGAATATGGAACTCGCTACTTTGTGATGGAAAAACAATGTCTTACTCTCATATTTGTGATGCAGAAGCTAAGACACTATCTTCTCCACACAGAGACTCGTGTAATCGTTAAAAGCGACCTTCTTAAGAATTTTTTTTCTAGAACTAATCTCTCTGGAAGGATAAACATAGATGAGTACCACTTTGTGGTTCAAATTCTTTGCTCTCCTATTGTCTCAAATAAACCTGAACTTGATAGTCTTATGTGTGCTCATATAGGCTTAGTATTCTCACATCAATAACTATCTAAAAATTGGAAACTTTCCCGATGATCTGCAAGTAAGAATACTAATGTATGGATATGAAAAATTTCATCTTGTTATATCATCTTATCTAATGTTCTCTATCATAGATCTTGCACCGGTCTTCTTCTTTGATGTCTCACTAAGGCTAAGATACCCCTTACCTTAAAGAAGCACATTATGGTTCTGGGGGTGGAAATTTTGGTGTAAATCCTTAGTGCATAAACTGATACACATGGGATATTATTGGAAAACAATGAAGCAAGAATCCTTTGCCTTTGTCAAGTAATGTCCTCAATGTTAGCAACATAGCAATCTCATTCAAGCTCCTACATAGGAACTTCATACTCAAGCTTCTCCTTAGCCCTTTCAAACGTGGGGTTTGGTTATCATTGGAAAGATATCTCCTCCTTCTTCCAAGGGACATAATTTCATCATAACAACAATAGATTACTTCACGAAGTGGGTTGAAGCTACTCCCCTTCGATGCACTAACGCTGAAATAATTTGCAACTTTCTTCCAAATAACATAATTTATCATTTTGGATTACCTTCTACCCTTATTTCTGATAATGGCATGCCATTTAAGAACGAGGTAAATACTTCTTGGGGAAATTTCATATTTAACATTTATTTTTTACACCTTATTATCCTCAATCCAATGGCCAAGTTGAAGCATCAAATAAAATTATTGAGCAAATTTTGTGTAAGACAATAAAAAAGCATGGTAAAGATTGACATAATCAATTAACTTATGCATTATGGGACTACTAAATGAATTTTCTACGGCTATTGATACTACTTTGTACAACCTCATGTACGATTGTTATTATGCCTCTAGAGCTATAAATTTCATCTTTATGAGTTTCCTTTAAAAGGTTGATTGATGATGAAACTTATCGTGCCACACATTTAAACCAACTTGAGTTGCTTGATGAGTGTCGGTTAAAGGCCCTTGAGCACCTTCAAGCTTATTAGAAATCTTTATCAAAAAATTACAATACAAATGTTTTTTCTCGCACTTTCAACATTGGTGATCTCTTTCTTTATGAGAACCAAAGAAACATAAATGTGCCACCTGAACAAAAGGGGAAATTCAATTCTAATTGGTTAGGTCCATATGTAATCACCTTTGTTTATGGTTATGGTGCCTATGGCCTTTCTGACATGAACGATGTACCATTGAAAGAAGCGGTCAACGCAGCTATGCACTTCCATCGATACTATGTGTAGAATCCTTTTATGTGTCATGTGCATGACACTTAGTTCTTTTCAGAATTGAAGTGCATTGTGTCATGACATTCCTTCATTAACACATTCTTTGATTCATTGTGTTATGATGCATACATGTATGGTTAGTTTTTTCAATAGGATCTAAAGGTATGTGTATTTTGAATTCTATGCATTTTTTAGTTTGTAAATATTAATTTATCTCATCATTAGATTAATCATTTCTTTAATTTATCTATGCATTTACAGTTTTCCCCCTGATCTCTTTGACCCATCATTGTGCTAAGCTCAGCCTCCCTCTACATGAGCTCCACCCAAGTCTCCTCGTATATTATCCTGAGCCATCCTACAGGCTCGAACAAATGAATATGCCTCTCGACTGTGTGTTATGGTCAGTAGGAATTTAGGATAGGACCCCGAGTCTGGAATGCTGGGACCATCTTCACTAGTGCTCGATGGAAGAAGTCGAGCCACTCTCATGTAAATATTGCAAAACAAAGAAGAAGATATGTATCAATGCTACATCATAATAATAATCATATAATCCTGAATCTGAAATCATATCTAAATCACAATTTAGTTCATACCTGGGTCCCCAGCTCGCTAGTCAGGATCCACGGGTGTGGCCTCACTCCTTGAGGCCCCCGGTGTCGTTGTTGCTATGGCTGGAGGCACCCCCATTTGTGTAGTTTGTGCTGGAAAACTCCCAGGTTGAGTACCTGCTGCTAGAATCACTAAGACAACAAGGACTATTGTTGGGGAGGATATCCTTCATTGTCTCCTCAGCCTCTCCTCTGCTACATCCTTAGCCTCCTCATGTGGGCTTTCCTCTCCATACAACCCTTGAACACTCAAATTCCCTCTGGCGGCATCATTGGGAAATATGGTAGGAGGGCCTACTATCTCCCACCACCTATTGAACCCATTGATCACCCTGACATCGTCGTTGCTACCCTCCTCACTCTGCACCACGTCCTCGATGGACAAATGAGGGAGATCTCTAGGTTTGACAACACTCCTGAATGACCTGATGTATGTGGGTATGACATAGCAAACCATTTGTACTTGTCCATAGTATCTCATAATCTATCTCTAGTAGTACGACACTATGATGTGGTCATGGCGACCGACTAGGAATCGGTCGTGTCGCAGCTATGTCCTATCGGTAGGAAAATGGTCCATACCTCGATAGGCTAACCACACAATGTCACCAAACCCCAGCCAATCCACGATCTATCTCCAAAATAGTAAATCACCGAACCTCCACTATCGCACCAGTGGGTATGTGTGCGCTCGTGTCAAGTCACTTGTGATACGTCGAGGGAAACCGGTTTTCCATTTACAGGTAATGTGCTCGAATGCCCAAACCTAGAGGAGCGTGTAGGCTTCTAGGAAATAATACTCATAATGGACGTATCGATCAAGGTCATGGTGTAAGTGGGCCAACATGTTGTGACCCCAGGAAAATACGGTCCTCTTCTCTTCCATCTCTCATATGTATTGAACGAGGCCCATGTGCAAGTTGGATCCTCATCCATCTGTAGCAACTTGGAGTGCCACTGTTGCAATCATAATCCTCCACACTAGGGGCACTACCACTCATTCCTACTCCAACCATCAAAGGTATATGTGCCCGGTCATGTCTATGGGTACCACCCGGCCGATACAGTATAGCTGACTGTCTTGGACATCTTGTGCACTTTGTGGCTCATCCAATGTAATCCTCTCCCCTTGGATGGGGAGGTGCAAGGTCTAGTAGAGTTTTACCAATGTGATCGTCATCTCCCCTGTAGGGAGATGGAACAACATAGTGTCTGTGTCCCACCTCTCCATTAGAGCCATCAACATGGCGGGGTGATATCTCATCTCTAGCATCTTGTAGATCCACCAGAAACCAACTCAGAGAAGTAGGCTACAATTTTGAGCTATCATGTCTCCTACCTAACTGCATAGGAGCGACAAAATGAGACCATCTGAATGTTACCTGAGATTTGGTAAACCCTACAAAAACGTAACTCTTTCACACGAAATCATACATCTTTTTTATCTAGGGGAGAAGACCCAGTATCCGCTAGGGCTAACTTCGCGCAACCATAGAATCTAAACCGTTCATCGAATCGAAAAAAAAATTATGAGTTTTTTTCGCCCATGAGTTAAGAGCTTATAACTAAGCTTTTGGCTTTAGGGAAATTCGGTAGAGTGCGGGAGCATTGGATATGCGCGCGGAGGTCAAAAAGACACCTTTTAGAGGTGTCGTCTAGTTGCTGCCACCTAATGTCCCAGTATCCGCTCACTCTAATTTTCATCAATTATAACTGTTTATGCCTTAAATCCACTCTAAAACATGCACTTTAACACTTAATGAGCAGCCATTAGTGTTTTTGTAATTATAATGAGTAGCCATTGGTGTTTTTGTAATTATTTATTCAATCAAATAAAGTTTATTAATGGATCAAAGTGAATTTGTTTTTGGGGGGTTAAGTGAGCATGGAGGTGGCGATTATTCAATGGGGGGTGGTAACTAGGTCTTCTCCCCTACATGTCAAACATTAAATTTCTATCAAAATTTTCAAATCTAACTCAAGACGTTAGCACACCCTCCTAGACACCATTGCACCAAGAGGACGCCAATGTGAAAACGTCCCTTGGATGAACACGGCCCTGGACGCCATAGTGTAATCCAGGAAACTGACATGCACCTTGGATGCTTGCATTGCCCTAATTTTTCCTACTAAAATTAAATATGTGAAATAAACCTAAAAGTAAAAAAAATTGGTCTACCTCATCTAGAGGCTCCTCGCTCTCCATGGTGATGTGAAGCTCCTTGATGCATTATGGCCTGAACTCTCATCAACGAGGAATTTTTGCTAAAGCTCTATAGAATTTTGAGAAAAAATCCTCGTCGTGAATAGTGAAAATGACCCTTTTGGGGTCCACCTAGTGAGTATATAGTAAAAAATTTATCCATTTTTGAATTTTTTTGTGGCAGTTTGGTTCAACTACCTTCATGTTTTTAACCTCTTGACTGGGGGCAAAAACACAAGGGGGCATATATTCACATCTTTATCAGTTTTTCTTCTTCCAACTCACTAACATCTTAAGCATTCTTCTCGTTGAAGTAGCTTCTTCCATTTTTGGAATTGACAATTTTTTTATTTTGCAGCCAGATCTTCATGTTAGATGTTGTAGATTTTTGTTGAGCACAGGGGCATTGTTCGTGTCAACCTCTGCGACCTCTATAGTATCCTTTCTCAAGGAAATTAATGCACTTTTTATACTTAATGTTTCACATCTTTTTAGCTACTTTAGTGTAGTTGATTTGTTTGAGCGATCAACTCACTAAAGTGGGGGAAAAATATAGTGTCAAAAATTACACCCTAGGTCAATTTCACATTTACACATGGTGGTTGGTGCATTTATGACAAAATCCATTTAATCGATATTTCATAATTTTTATCTCATGGATGGTAATGAAAACGTATTTGTAGCCTATGGTTTGAATTTAGAGGAAATTAGTCAAATTACAACGCAATGCGTAGACATCTTTGCGGTGTGCAAATGTCCCACTAAAAGATGAGATTCAAACAAGAATATTCCATACAATTCATTTATGACACGTGTCACAATGCTCAAATGCAGCTGTAACGACTATTCTCGGCCAATCTAAAAATAAAACTTGCCTCTTTCTCTCATTTTCACAACTTGCAATATTTTCCACTTGGAGCTCTCTACGTCTCACTCTTAGTGAAAATCTATCAAAATTTTCTCACAACACAAGGACTCCTCTTGCACATGATCTTGTCACGTTTTTCATCTAAAGAGAAGGGCCACAACTACTGATAATTCTCTCTTGCTTTTGATTTTATCAATCTCATCTATTATCATACTTAATTGATCTCGTCTAGCATCTTTTAATCGTGATATGGGTTCTCCTCTATAGCGGTATTTGTTTCTATCACACATCTATTTTATTCTTATGCATTCTAATCTTGTTTGCTTGTCTATGGAGGTGGAAACACCAAAGAGAGGGTTTGACTAAGACAAACCCCCATAAAAAACTAATAATTTTCCTCGTCTCCATGTGTGCAGGTGCCATATAGGTTAAAAAAATAAAAGACTTCATTCTGGCAGTTTTTGGGCTTGATTCGTATAGGACAACATAGGTGCACAGATGTCCTCATGGCACACTGGCATTCAAGGCCAAGAATTCACTCGACTGGTATTACATTTTGTATATTCCATGCTTTATGTTCATGTAGATTAAATATTTTTATCATTCTATACATGCAAGTTATTTAAGATTTCCAGTTATATTCATTGATAACCATAGCTTAGATTTCAGTTTTAAAACATTTCTATTTCAAGTTCACTTGATTCGAGTCAATTGAGGTAGTTGAGAGATAAATTTGCTCCTTGAGATCCCGACATCTTGAGGGTAGGAAATTACCTCCTCTACAATGAGTAAATTATTAATTTGTACCTTCATGACTCCATCCAAATCATTTGTGACTTTATATGAGATAGATACATGCGGTATCTATGCATGTAAGATCAATTTGGATTTTTAAATATTTTGTGGAGTTGAGATATCCCAAGAAATATTGATATAGTGCATTAATGTTGTAGTAGGTTCCTCCCATTTTCTTAATTTCTTCATTGATCTTTATTTGTCCTATTACATAGTTTTCCTCATTTTTTCCAACTACATGTTTTGTATTCTTTTGAATTTTCCTCCTTAGACTTAGCTTTCTATTCATCCCAATTTCTCATCCTTGCCAATAATCCACTAATCATTGTCCTCAATGCTTCTTCAAAGGTAAAGAAGCATCCATGGTGACATGTAGCAATTATGTTTGAATTTCTATCATTATTTTTTTAGAGATTCATTTGTATCTATGTACTACAACAAAAAAATTTCCCTAGCACTACTTTGTAGGATATATCACATTTCAAAATATTAAAAGTATTGAGATATACATAAACTCTACTTGAGGCCCCAAAAGTGTAGATGTGTGAAAATAGGTAATCATAGAATGCAATTATTTTTATCACACAATGATTTTTTGTATCGTGTCCATTTGATAAAAAAATTGAGGTGAGAGTGGGTTGACTACAACTTTCCCTATGGGTGTGTTCTCTTTATATGATTCCTTCATAAAAAAATCCCCTTGTCATATTTTTGTTCCTCTTTTTGACTAGTCAAATCTAGTATTCGCTATATCACATCATCTTACATATATTTAACTATTTTTTCTTCTAACATGTTTTCCAATCCATAATTCTCTTTTTATTTCCTTAACTTTTCTTCTTATAACATTGATTATTTTGTTATTAGGCTATCTTATATTGAAATGAGGGAGGAAAAAAACGAGATTGCTCTCGAATTAAAAATCTATCATTCACATTACACTCAAAAACTATTATATAGAATTACCTTTAAAAGACTAATATTCGTGTATAAAACTACTTACAAAAATATACTACCAAAACCTATTTTATTTATTAAATTAACAACATCATGTTAATTTATTTATTATTAACTAATATATATCATGTACTAAATTCTAACACCCCTCTAATACTGACATCAAGGAAAACTAGAAATTAGTACACATATTCTTTAAATGCAGTGCTTCAAGTATATATGTTGCTACGACCCTATGAATCTCAAATAGAAGAGAATGAAGCAAATTAATATGCCAACAAAAGTTCTCCATGCCGATATTGGAATTGGTTCTTGACTCCTTCAGTGGCAATATTAGCTTCTTATATCAATTTGGTCCCTTAAGATTCAATTTTGGATTGAAACGAAACATTAAACAATCAACCCTTTGTCTTATTCGCTCCAATGGCCTCTTTTCTCTGCGTAAGCCACACGAACCCTGCAAAAAATCTGAAATTAAATCAAAGGAAGACATATCCCCCACATGTGCTTCCCTATCGTCACACTGACCGTTCACTCTATAGCAATAAAACGGATAAAAACTTCCACCCGATACAAAGGGAAAAAACCCCAACCAAGTGTTATAATATCTGCAAATTCGGATTTGTATGCATGCACAACACAATCTGAACTATATGCATAAGTACAATTCCGGTATCGGGTTCTCTTCAAACGCTTCTAATATTGAATGATTTTGTGCATAGTGAGAATGCTATAATCAACATGAGTTCCCGATCCTCTATCAATCGTGCATATATAAATGGCTCCTTCAGAGGGCCAGGCTTAAACATCACACACTAAGTTTTTGACCGCTTAGGTGGTACTTGTGGGCCCTCTTAACTTTCCATTTCCATTCTACTTTCTGTGCACTTTTCTGACTTTCCACAGTGACAATCACCATGACGGTTAAGTTTGAAATTCAATTTTGAATTTCCAATCTCCTGTTGTTGTTGTATCTGCCACACAATCTATTAAAGAGCAACAATAGTACTTCTGTCGTCGCATTTCTTGACTGTCTTCCACTGTGTAAGCACACCCTTGCACTGATCTCCATTTAAGGTTCATCACCGCAATCAACAACACCAAAAGCATTGCAACGCCTCTTCCCTGGCCAGTTATTCCTAACTATGCACAAGATGCAGATAAAACTCCTGACAAAAATGAAACTTGCTTAGTGTGTGCTTGTAAAAAGTGGCTGCTTGAAAAATGGTAGTTCTGCAAGAAGAAGTTGATAACTACGATGGGTAAATATGCGATCTTCTCTCTTTAATTATTTATTTAAAAAAAACTTTATGATTTTTAGTTTAAAATTTTTAAAATCTCTCTTTGGTTTTCTTTTCTAAATGATTATGTCTCTTTGGCTTCATTAGCAGCACCCAACTCACCTAAAGACTTTAGATAATTCCTGTACTGGAGCTTGTGGTTGGAGTATAAGGGGGCTCGCTTGCTTATGCTACGATCCCTGTTAGACTTTCAAATGTTGAGAAGAAGCCCTTCCAATGAATGTTGGATCATAGCTCACCAAACCAATCCAATAAAAAGAGCTGATAAATAACTAGTTATATAGGTTTATGCCACATGTATTTACTTGGTTTTATCATAATTTCATAAATTAAATAATTTGAGTATTATTAGAGTATTATACTATTTTTTTTTTTTCGGTTGCAGAGTGATAGGTAGTAACCATTCATCCTCAGAATCAAATAGGAAACAAGTATCATAGTGATAAATAATTGATTTTTTAATTTTTAAATTCAGATAAAATTGTATTTTTTTAATATAGAATTAATTATAGGAAAAGTAAATAACATTCTTATTGGATGGCTGATAAATATGGATGGTTGTTAATTATTACATATTTATTATTATTTTTAGTTTCTAAATATACACAAAAAAATTATGTTAAGAGTTTAAAAATATAAAACTATCACAAAAATATTAAATAATTGTGTTTCATATAAAATCTATTAATTTTGAAAGATATTTTGTGTTTATAAATATTTTCAAGAAAGCTCTTTACAATTTATACAATGACTTAATAACAATAAGATAATGCATAGTAATTGCATATTATTATTTAAAAATATTTAGAATAATATTTAGAGGAACGTGTAATACTTCTTATATAAGATTTATTATGATATAAATATATATTTATCATTTTAAAATTATATATTAATACTTTTATAAAATATGTTAAGAATATTTTCTAATGAAAACAATTGGATCACATATATATTTATTTTTAATGAAACAAAAATTACAATATTTCAATGGATCATACAATAATATTAAATTATTTTAAAAATGAGATAATTTTGATTATAACACATCTCTATTAAAAAATATTTAATAGTTGCATGCCCTTAGTGTACTTGTAATTGATCTTGATCTATATAATATCCTCCTTTTCTAGCCATGGATCCTTGTTATGGAAGATGTTTGTCTACCTTCCATCAATACATCAAGTTCCCCCATTTAGGCATAGAAGTAACAATTCCTAGTGATCCTCAACCTTCCAATATTGTAAAATGTTGGAGGAATGATACGATAAATGTGATTATTGTCCCATTCCTAAAACCACCTTTAAAGTTGGCAATCCTACAAAATTTGAAATTACAAAATATTGATCCAACCTAGATCTATGACCATCTATCCACATCCTAAAATTGACTTTCTAAATTTCATTTCAAGATCTTTGAAAAAGGTTGGAATGAGTATGAAATCTAAGATGCATTCTATATGGTTTAACTCCTCCTTTCACCTAAAATCTAGTAATTCTTATCATGAATAAGGACCGAGTATCATATTAGTTTGGCACAACTTCTTTTATTAGATCAAATTTTCTTATTAATGAAAATATTGAAAGATCAAATTATCTTAGTTGTATGAGGATGATCTTGTAGTGTGTTTTTAAAATAATAAATATCCCATCACAAATAGGATGTGTTGAGTCATGAATGATAAAGGAAAGGGACTAGGTATTCATGAAAAAGGGATTATATAACCTATACAAGTTCATGAAAATGAAGGATCATAAAGCCTGGGGTACATGTACCTTGTTGATCATTTTAAGGATCTTGGTGATGGCTCAATAATTTCTTAAGAAACTTCATTCAACATTGAAAAAAATCCTTCTATAGTCTCTATGAAGATCTTTCTTCCACCAACCTAAATTCAATGATTTTACTATCCTCGCCATCAACCTTGACATCCAATGTCATGAACTCGTCAATTGGGACCAACAAGATCATATACTTCTTGACTTCTTTCAAAATCATGAATCTATCACCAAATTCTTGGGACTTTGAGACCACATCCCATTAGGGAGCAAGAAGAGTTATAAGCATTCCTAGCTTGCGATTTGATTGGATACTTTGGATTTAGGATTAAGATTAGTTATTAGGATGATTCATAAGTATCATAGTGCTACTTAGATCATTATATGGAGTAAAAATTACTTTAAGGGAATTTTTTTGATTGACTCCTGAATAAGAATTCTTTGGAAAGATAGTTACTATTATACATGATTCAAGCTATGACCCTTGATAATGAAGTTAATTATTTCTAGGGAATCCCCTAATGTACATGGCCTCAAATGTAAACTCTTAACTTAGTCTCCAAGCCTAAGATATTTTGTAAATATTATATATAAATAAAAAAATATTATACCTTTGGTTAATATATAACCATGTGCATCAAGTCTTGCAAATTAAAAGACTAGGATCGTGATAATACTTTACTAGAGAGATATCATGATCTTAGAGATAATAATTGGCTTGTCATTACTTGTCATGATATCAAGGAGATAGTAATAAAAGTTCCATTGTTATAAGTAGATAAGAATTATCTCAATGGTTACTAATATTTTATCTATGCAAGTGACTACAACACTAGTTATAAATTATATTCAAATAGTTTAAAATTGATTAAAGTAATCTTTACAACCACACATTGAAATAGTTTACAAAATTATATTCTTTAACTTGCTCTTACTATCTCTTGCATAAAACAACAATTTAAATATTTCCCTTCCTATGAAATAGGTTTTGTCACTTTCCATCTTAAAAATTGTGACAATTGATACTTATATAGTCATAGATAGACATGTGTAAAGATCAAAATAGCCATAATTAGATGAGATTTGCATAGTAAATACTCATATTAAAATATTTTACCATATCCATAGGATTTAAACATTATCAAGCCAATCATCAATACATATCTTAAAACCTCTTCATTTTCCCCTTTTATAAGAATTTATTTTCCTTTGTTTATGTAACTTCCACATTCATTCACCAGTTTTTAGTGGAATTATACCTTATATAAATTGTAGTACTTATAGAATATTTGAGTTACAATTCCTTGATGTTTATTGTCTAGTTGGGAACATCTTGTTGGCTATTGTGCTTGTTATTTAAATTTGTATTCTCTTCTTGGGTACTTAAATTCTTGAAATCCTGTATTCCTTATAATGTGTTCACTATTTATGTCACAAATTCTCATTACCTAAGGAATATTCATCATTGATGATAATTTATCTAGGATCTATTTTTATTAATGTTGTCAAAAAAATCTTGTGAAAACTATTACCCCACTTCCTTATGACTAGATAAATTTAATGATGACAACTCTTATATAGGGAGAGGGGGACACTATGAAAACATTATATGTTACAAGCTATAAAAGCATAAAGTATCATTATCTCAAGGAAGAAATTTAAGCTACTTACTTCCTTGACATAAATGTTTTCCCAAACCTAAAATTCAACATAGGGTGAAGACAAAATTATTTCCACACAAGAGGACATGTGTTATACAAAGATAGGGTTCAACAAAAGATTTTTTTCCTACAATATATGATAGTTTACTCTCATGTTTTTATCTTCATAATTACTTCAACCAATATGTAGTAATTTACTCAAACATTTCTTTTAGGGACTAAAAAATAATAGTCCAAGTTGTTACAATCTAAAGGGAACTTCTTAGGTTTATTGTGTGTTCATTAAACCATATAATGTATTTAGAATAAATAGGGAACTATATAACTAACAACTATCAATTCAACATGTATACTACCTAAAACGAAGAAAAAATAGGGTGCTCCTGGGGTTTCCCAAAATGGAAAAGTGGGTCGAAAGAGGGAAAAGGGGTCCTACTTCTCTAATTTCATTAGGAAATGAGATCCACACAATGAAATGACTATCAAACTTAAGGTGAATCAAGTCAAAGTGTGAATCTATTAATTTCCTTTTTTTGCAAGGAGGGGGGGTCTAGGTCAAACAACACTTTGGGGAGAAAGATTAAAGAATAAAAAATCAACCCCAAAATGTAATCTACAACTTGGATCTAATAGATTATGCATAAAATCAAAAGAACCAACTAAAATGATGAAAATGAAGGATGGATTCTATCATATGGTTTAGGACATAGAGCACACCCACTTTTTCAATTTCATTCAAGGGTAACCCTAAAGATCTCAATGCAAAAAAGAAAGAAATCTTGTAGTAGGGTTGTCCTAGGGGTTGAATGAAAACTAATAAGGGGCTCACCACCAAGTAAGAACTTGGAAAAGATAATGAAATGAAAGATGAAATGCAAAAAACCTAAGTGAGTGCAAAGTAACATTAAATGACCTAGAAAAGTGAATTAAACAACATAGAAAACTACAAAAAAAAATGTGTGCAACTAGAAATCTGGAAATGGCTGGATGGAGGTCTGGAATAGTGGAAAATCTAACTTTAATGCTGATTGGGACTCATTCACCAAGCTGGATGAATCAGTCTAGATTCTAAAAACTTGTGCAAGAACAAGAATCTACTAAATGGGTATCTGAATCTACAAAATCCTAAAATTTGACAACTTTGAATGATTTTCAACTTTTCTCCAATCTTGCTCCTTAGGAAAACTGCAACCTAGACCTGCAAATCACACACAAAGGAGAGGTAAAAATGTTGTTAGGTTAGTGAATAGGCGTTTTCCTTAGTCAAACCTTGTTTTGAAAATCAATCCTTGAAATGAAACCAAATAGGAATGGAGAATGATGAATGAACAAATGATAATGTTGCAACTCACCAAACCCTTGTAACAAAGTGTTGCAAATATGTTTAAGATGGTTGCAATGGATGTAGATCTTGATTCTAGGTTGAAGGAGATAGGTCTTGAATGTAATGCTTGCTTGAATCATAAACCCTACATCACAATTGTTAGCACAAAAACAAACATGATGCATGAAGTCCTTGACATGATGATTGATGCTTGAAGAATGCTCTAGAGTGCTTGATAATCTGCCCTTGAAGAATCTTGAATGCTCTTGTGAATGCTTGTGAACTCAAACTTGCTATAAGAATGTTCATTCAACTTGCTAGGTGAAAAATGAATGAAAGAACCTTGTATTTATACTCAATTATGCAAGAATTCTCAAAATTACAACACTACAAGCCGACATCAAATCTAGGAGAATAAAATCCTGCCAGAATTTTGAATTAATTTTGATTTTGGGCCACACAGGGTGGTGAATGAGTCCCACCGGGCTTAGTTTTTGGGACCAGTTTTAAAATTGCTTAGAATTGTGTAAAACTAGGTTTGGGACCAAAAGATATAGGTGGGACCCATTCTCCCAAAGTGGTGAATGAGTCCCAGATAACTAAATTCGGGCCATTCAAACCTGAAACACCTAACATTATTTTTTCTTCTTAAAAATTTGAACCTAACATTATTATCAAGATCAAACATTTATAACTATATATGTATCATTCATCATCTTATTCGTACCATGGGATGACCATTATGAAAGAGTTATAAATTATTTTTAACTTCAACTATATGTCATCAGGTGAACCCACAATAATGGGTTACAAATATTTGTACGAACAAAAATTAGAGCCAACCATAAAAGAATTTACGTGGCTTCGAATGAAATTCTCCCTCTGAATGAAGGAGCTTTAAATTAATGTCTTTAGGAGGAGATAATATTATTCCATGTAGTTGTAAGAGGAAAAGTATGCATACCACTTCCTAAATTCCCATGATAACAATGTATATCATGACACTTGTTATCATGTGATAGGGTTAAATATGGTTAACTTAGTTGCAAGGTCTTTATTAGCTATCTAGACATTGGGCCACTAATAGCTTGACACTTAGAATTTTAAAGATCATTTTTTTTTGCTTATAGATGGAACTAAACCATAGTGATGTAGTATCATCCTTGGGGGAACACATAAATCCTACATCATCTTGGTTGGTTTGTATATAGTTATTAGAATTCGTCACATTTTGCCACATCTATTATTTATGCTTCATAATTTTGTTATAATATTTTAGAGGTGTAGTGGATGGATATATTCATATTTGAGGATAATGGAAGATCCACTTAAAGATCTCAATTGCGCAAATAAATCAAAACTCTATGAGCTTCTCTAAATATTCTTTGAAAAAGGGGCTTATTTAGGATGCATATTCTTTATTGTTTTAATGTTTTATTATTGGGATGCATGAAAACGTGGTGCACTATAGGAGATGGATCTAATCCAAAAATATTATTATAAGATCAAGAAAATATCTTTGAATATTCTTTTGATAAAGATAAAGATGTAACAATTCCCTTGTCCCTCAAGATCACAAGTAACCACTATTTTATTGGTGTTAGGATTTTACTCTATACTAATATTAACATTAATGGATTGTTCAACAAGTGATGTGGATCCATTTTGTAATTGTGCTAGTGAGTAGGAAGGTTGAGTTCCTCATCTTTGAATGCCTTAGAAAGGTTTTTACTAGGGTATTTTATATATATATATATGTACATACATATACACATTCCTAACTAAAGCATATATATTTTTAATTAAATAACTCTTCTTACTCCCAAAAATATGTTGATGAATCAAGATTTATTTTAAAAAAATTATGATCAATGATAGGATGTGGTCTCAAAGTCCCAAGAATTTAGTGATAACTTCATCATTTTGAAACAAGTCAAGAAGTATGTGATCTTGTTAGTCCCAAGTGATGAGTTCATGAAATTGGATGTCAATGTCAATGATATGGATAATGGTATCATTGAAAAGGTTGGTGGAAGAAAGATCTTCATAGAGACTATAGAAGGACTTTAGAAGGATAACGGTATCATTCCAACCTTTTTCAAGGATCTTGAAATGAAATTTAGAAAGTCAATTTTTGGATGTGTATAGATGGTCATAGATCTAAGTTGGATCAATATTTTGTAATTTCAAATTTTGTAGGATTTTCAACTTTAAAGGTGGTTTTGGTAATGGGACAATAATCACATTTATGGTATCATTCCTCCAACATTTTACAATATTGGAAGGTTGAGGATCACTAGGAATTGTCACTTTTATGCCTAAATGAGGGAACTTGATGTATTGATGGAAGGTAGACAAACACCTTCCATAGCAAGGATCCATGGTTAGAGAAGGATGATATTATATAGATCAAGATCAATTACAAGTACACTAAGGGCATACAACCATTAAATACATTTTAATAGAGATGTGTTATAATCAAAATTATCTCATTTTTAAAATAATTTAATATTATTGTATGATCCATTGAAATATTGTAATTTTTGTTTCATTAAAAATAAATATATATGTGATCCAATTGTTTTCATTAGAAAGTATTCTTAACATATTTTATAAATGTATTAAAATATAATTTTAAAATAATAAATATATATTTATATCATAATAAATCTTATATAAGAACTATTACAAGTTCATCTATATATTATTCTAAATATTTTTAAATAAAATATGCAATTATCATACATTATCTTATTGTTATTAAGTCATTGTATAAATTGTAAAGAGCTTTCTTGAAAATCTTTATAAACACAAAATATCTTTCAGAATTAATAGATTTTATATAGAACACAATTATTTAATATTTTTGTGATAGTTTTATATTTTTAAATTCTTAACATAATTTTTATGTGTATATTTAGAAACTTAAAACAATAATAAATATGTAATAATTAGCAACCATCCATACTTATCAACCATCCAATAAGAATGTTATTTAATTTTGCTATAATTAATTTTATATTTAAAAAATACTGAATATTTAAAATTAAAATATCAATTATTTATCACTATGATATTTGTTTCCTATTTGATTCTGAGGATGAATGGTCACTACTTATCACTCTGCAACCGAAAAAAAATAGTATAATACTCTCATAGTACTCAAATTATTTAATTTATGAAATTATGATAAAACCAAGTAAATACATGTGGCATAAACCTGTATAACTAGCTATTTATTAGCTCTTTTTATTTGATTGGTTTGGTGAGTTATGATCCAGCATTCATTGGTAGGGCTTCTTCTCAGCATTTGAAAGTCTAATAGGGATTGTAGCATAAGCAAGCGAGCCCCCTTATACTCCAACCACAAGCTCCAGTAATGGAATTATTTAAAGTCTTTAGGTGAGTTGGGTGTTGCTAATGAAGCCAAAGAGACATAATCATTTAGAAAAGAAAGCCAAAGAGAGATTTTAAAATTCTTAAACTAAAAATCAATAAGTTTTTTTTAAATAAATAATCAAAGAGAGAAGATTGCATATTTACCCCATCGTAGTTATCTAAATCTGCTTGCAGAACTGCCATTTTTCAAGCGATCACTTTTTACAAGCACACACTAAGCAAGTTTCATTTTTGTCAGGAGTTTTATTTGCATCTTGTGCATAGTTAGGAATGAATAGTCAGGGAAGAGGCATTGCAATGCTTTTGGTGTTGTTGATTGTGATGATGAACCTTATATGGAGATCAGTAGAAGGGTGTGCTTACACAGTGGAAGAAAGCCAAGAAATGCAAGGGAAAAAGTACTATTGTTGCTCTTTAATAGATTGGGCAGCAGATGCAACGGCAGCAGGAGATGGGAAATTCAAAACTGAATTTCAAACTTAACCATCACGGTGATTGTCACTGGAGAGTCAAAGAAGCGCAAGGAGAGAAGAATGGAAACGAAAAGTTAAGAGGGCCCATAAGCACCACCTAAGTAGTCAAAGGCTTAGTGTGCGATGTTTAAGCCTGGCCCCTTCAGAGCACAACCGGTCCTGTGATAAGAGGCTTTTCGTATTCCACATTAATCACCAAACAATTCAGATATGCTTTCCTTTTCCACAACTTATGGAGATTTCTATCAGTATGAATGGTATTCAGAATACACACCCATAAAAGAATCCATCAGAATATCAATTCGATCAACTGCTATGTTCTGGAATCATCTGCAAATGAAGAAGACTGTATATACTTTTGGGGAATAGATACGATGCTAGAAAGTGATTATAAGTGCCGCTAGAATGAGTTTCGCTTCTAGATGTAAATATTTTGTCAATACAAATATATAAAGATGAAAACCATAGAAACGATTGGCGGTATAGAATACAAAATGATATATATTTATTTTTTCAAATTTTGAATATGAACACGAATAGAATGGAAGAAAAAACAATGGAAGGAGTGATCAAGATGGAAAGAAAGAAGAAATGTAAATGAGTGATGGATTTCACAGATTTGCACGTGGTCTACACTACTCCTTTGATGACAAAATACAAGAATGGTGGACAAACATCAATGGTTGTTACACGTGGTCTGCACTGCTTGGCCTTTGAATGAATCGCTTTGGATGAAGACAAACAAATGGAAGGAGGTCAGAGAGAGGTCCAAGAAGTAACCTGCTTTGATACCATATTGAAATGAGAGGAAAAAAATGAGATTTCTCTCGAATTAAAAATTTGTCATTCACATTACACTTGAAAACTATTACATAGAATTGCCTTTAAAAGGCCAATATTCCCATATAAAACTAGTTACGGGAATATACTACCAAAACCTAATTTATTTATTAAATTAACAACACCATGTTAATTTATTTATTATTAACTAATTAATGTCATGTACTAAATTCTAACATCTTAAGCCTTCTTTATGGCCTCAATCGCTTCATTTATTACTTTATTTTGCCTACTTTTTTGTAATAAGAAAATATCAACCCCATGCTTGGATCTTATCTCCTAATTTCAAAGATGCTTAACTAGGATATACTTGGATCTTAACTCCTCATTTTGAAAATGATACTATTGGGAAAATAGGAAAAGAGATAAATTGTAAGAAGAATTTTCGAAGGGCTAAGAAGAAAAAATTGAAAGAATCCAAAACCCCAAAGAATTGAAAAAAATTATAAGAGTTGCCAAAATTTAATTAGATATGTTTTCCTCTAATAAAGAAACTCTTCCAATTTCTCCAAGGAAATTTGCTTCATACCAAAGTGCCCTTGCTAGTGATATTAATTCTACTTTTAATTGTTCTCATATTACTAATGATGAGGGTAATATGGATGAAAATTCCTTGGATAATATTGTTGCAAATATGTGTTGTTGGGGTTTTCATTGATGTCAACAAGCTTATGTGTTGTCATTGGTGTCAACTGTATGAGAAGGCGTTTGTTGCAAGGATGTGCAGTTGGTATTGAGTTGATGTTATCTTTGATGATTCTTTGATTAGTTTCATTATGTTGTCATTAGTAAGTGTTATTGGTGTTAACCTCTAGTGTTTCTTTGATAAGCTTATGTCTATGGATGTATGGTTGAGTTACTAGGTTGCAGTTGGCTTGGTGGTGATAAGGTAGTACTAAATATGTTAGTGATATTTTTTTGGTGCTTGGTTTCTAAGTGCTTTTGAGAAAATTTCAATAAAAAGAGGAAACAGTGTGTTGCAATGGTGTTATGTGTTGCAGAGTAGCATTCTAGTTTGGCTTCATATTTCTTCTATGTTTAAGATTCACTTGCGTGGTTTGGATATATTGATCAAATATGTTTAGAGGTGTTGCATTCAAAATTTGGTGTTTTGGATCGTTGCACAGAGGAAGTTGTGTTCACCAATGTGTGAATTGTGTATTGCAGAGGTGTTAGGGAGAAATGTTTTTTCTCTGCATTTCTCCATAGAGTGGTTTCAGGTTTTGCAGATCTAGAAGTGTGTTGATAGTGTTTGTATCTTTCTTTAATTGAAGTTGTTTGAGGTTTGATGCTTTGAAAGTCAGTTTCTTGAGTTGCAGTGTGTGGTAGAGTTATTTGAGTGTACTAGGTGTGTGCATTCTTCAAGTGAAAGTTGTTGTGAACAAATTTGTTGGATTTTAGGTTGTTTGTGGAATATTCTAGATTGTGTTCAAGTGTTATGTGGTTTTCACAAGTCATCTTCTGGATTTGAGAAAGCATGTACTTAAATGTTAATGGTGTTAACACAAGTTCAGTCTACCTTGGGTTTTTACACAAATTGCGTAGTTGCTTCGGTGTTTGTGGAAGTGTGGCGTGGCATGTATGAGTGGATTTAGGTCCTAGATAAGGTGTGTTGTGGTCCACCTTCATTCATTTCCACCATAGAAATGTTTTTGGTGCCGAACTAATTTGAATCTACACGGTTGAGGTGCATAGCCGACTTTGTAGAATGTGTTCAAGGTTGAAGATGGTATAAATATGTGTTGATTTGTTGAGGTATGTGAAGATAGATGAGTGATGTGTATGATGTGAATTGCAGGGTTGTGAGGTGTGAATTTGAGCAGTGCAGTGTGAGCTTTCATGTGTTAGATTACTGGATGTAGTGAGCAAAAGGTTTCTACAATCTTTAGTAAGACTGCGAAGGTGTTGGTGATGTTGTGGTGCAATTTTTTGTTGCATTGAGATGGATTTCTCATTGTAACACTCTTCTCTATCTTCTTTTCTATTCTGGCAGTGAGCCTTTCTTTTTTGGGCAATGTTTTTTTACCATTTTTTGTGTTTCTCATTAGTAATTTGTTCTATTTTTGTTTTATGTTCTATTGTGTTAGAATTTTTTATTTTATTTTTTATGAAAAGGACCTAGGATCTTAGTTTCCCCATTGATCATACATATATCAAAAAGTAGGATCTACTATTTGGAGATAAATTTAACTCTTGTAAAATTTATTCCAATGCATCATTTCTTATGCTCTCTTCTATTTTTGGTTCTTCCTCTCACTTTTTTCTAATTGCATCTACTAACTCTTGTGGAAGATGTTTTGTTATATCCACCATAAGGTAAGGTCTTCTTATAATATAATCCAACATGCCTTGAGGAATGACTTATTTATTTGTTATAAAGGTATTTTTAACATTTGTGCTACCTTTCATGGTTTCCCTTATGTCAAGAGTGGCCTATAGAGGGCATGCGGATTTAATACTTGCTCCTTCTCCTTCTCTAGGTGAGTTTTTGAACTCTTTGAACCTATAGAGGGTACTTCAAATTTATTCTTTTTATTTACATGTTATTTCCCCCCTTTGGAATTTTTCAATTTACTTCATGTCACTCTTTATAGTATATCCAATTTAGAGCATATTTGAAACATCTTCCTCCTCTTCCTCTTCCTCAACTACCTATACAAATTTATGTTTTTTTTTTTTGTTTATAAGTTGTGTTTCCTTGTGAGGATCTAAATTATCCCTTATTTTCCTCCATAATGAACAATAATAGAGCTTCTAGTATGTGTTTTGACTTTTCTTCACCTCATCTCGCCTTTTGTGGAGGTGTGGTAGGAATTTTCCTCCTTGACCTATACTATGGTGCTTTTTTCTCTAGTTCTACCTCTCCAAAGTTTGATGAGTCTTTAAATACCTTATTTGAAATGGTGGGGAGACTATTTTTAATCTATCTAATCATCACATATCCTTATATTTTTATCCATATTTCTCTATGGTCGGAGGAGAATCAAATATCTCTGTAATGATAGGTGAGACAATATTCATTTTTATACCCCATTTTTGAAATATTTTTCCTTTCTTTTTCTCAAGTTCATGCTCTTCTTGTTTACTCTTTATCCATTAATTATCTATATGTATCAAACCTCTTAGCCTTTGGATCCTTAAGTAAGGCCAGTAATGCTTTGGCATTCGTTTCCATTATTTGATTTGAGAATTCATAGGGTATTTATGATACCCAATAGGTTCTAGGCTCCAGCGCCTTCATATATACAAAAAGCTTTGTCTATTGTGAAATTTATCTCATTCTAATAGTTTTTACTATTTCATAGGAAAACATATCTCTAGCCTGCATTTATAATTGATTTTTTCAAATACCCAATATGTTTCCCTGTATATGTGTTGATTTGGGTGGCTACTATTTTCTCATTTGACTAACAATATACAAGAACTCTTGGTAAATTTCTCACAAAATATAATACAAGGAATAAAATGAGGGAACCATGCATAAAAAAGTACGCAATTTAATTATTTTGTCTTATTCTCCAATATTTAGTCCCACAAAGTCTCATAGAGGTCAAATCACTTTCCATTTACTACCATCTTATATGTGTTGAGGATTGTAATGTTGACAAGTAAAGTTTCTCTATTGTATAATAAATTTTATATGAAATCCCCATTGTGGCATACCACATAAAAAGGTTTGAGATTTATTTCATGTCATATTTCTCCCTTCAAATTTTTTTATGATTAGCTTCATTACCTATTCATTTTTACCTTCTTCTTTCGAGGAATATATCCTCTATTATATCAAAATTGTGACTAATTTTATGGCCTTATTTATAATATAATAGGATTGGACAAGGTAGATGAAATAAAAATGAATATGGCTATAGATCAACTTGATCCATAACTATTCTTCATAAAATTTTGGAAAATATTTCCATGTATCTATTTTATCTCCCCTACCCACCTATATTGGTAGAGATACCCCCATAACCCTATTTCCTTTCTCACTCTAGTGAGACGCGATATCTCTTATTTATATTTTTCATCATCCATATATATTATTGTATAGCCTCTACATATAGTTTCATTAAATCACCATTGTTATCCACCTATATGGACTTCCATGGATATTTCTTTTACTTTGTTCATGGGCTATTATTAGCTTTCAACAACATTGAATCGACCATTTTTTCTAACCTAATCTTATTCCTTTGTTCCTCTATAGGCCAACCCTCACTCTATAAGATATCAACAACCCAATGTAATCCTTCTTAGCCTAAATTTTTTCTTCTTATCTTTTTAATCTATAAACTTTGAATTTTTAGATAACTTCTCAAATCAACACTTCAATTCACCACTCAACTAAACTTGTTTAAACATTTAAGATTTTTTTAATTCATTTTGTTCATTATGTGCGTATAGGCTTGGAACAATAATTTTTGAATTAATTAAAATCAACTACTCCTTCCCCTCCAAATAGTCATTGAATTTTATTTTTTATTTGGCATTTAGTTAGTCATTAGGATGTGAAAACTAGAACCTAAGTATTATGTATTCTATTATAAAAATATGATACATATAATACAAGGTACTTTATCTATACCAACTCAAATTTGACTGATTCCATTCCTTAATCTCCCACATAATAATTATTTAATATTTCTTTGTTAACACACCCATCTAATAAGACATATTGCAAATTTTAACTACTCCTAATGAAGAGATGTTCTATTTTTGTATGGCCTTAACCTCTATATATCCAATTTTTTAATTTTTTCAATTTACTATCATTTAGAAGGATTTAGTTAGCAATTTGAAAAGCTTTATTCTTAATCTTCCTATCATGCCAAGATTTCTAGCATTGCTTTTACTGTTTTCAATTATATGCAAAAAAAACCTCTATCCATCAAAAAAAAGTCCAACTCTAATAGTCTCTCCTTGATTGATTGATTATAAGTCAATATCATTGCACTTTCCTATATCAAATTTAGAGCAATGTATTGTCTAGATAGTGTAGCATCTTGTCCATAAACCAAATGAAAATGATAGAACTTTGTTAGTTTTGTATGGGTAGTTATTGCAAACATCTAAAAATGACTAATGCATTTTCATCATTATTATTATCATTTCTTCTTTCTATATTAATTAAATAATTTATAATTATTTAATTATCATATATATATTAATTAAATAATTTTTAGTTATTTAATGAATTCATCACTTATCATTTTCCCTCCAATATTTATTAAAATTAAAATTCAATTAAATCTTTTCCTCTATAATTAATAATTTTTTGAAAATCATTTAATTAGCTAACAATCCTCTTTTAAATAAATTAAAATTTATTTATTTAAAATATTTTTTTCTCTATAATTAAATAATTTTCAAAAATTATTTAATTAGCTAACATTACTCTTCTAAATAAATTAAAAATAATTTATTTTAATTAAATATTTACTTCTATAATTAAATAATTTTCAAAAATTGTTTAATTGGCTAACACTCCTCTTGTAAATAAATTAAAATAATTTATTTAAATTGCATATTTTCTTCAAAAATAAATAAATTAATATTTATTTATTTCTCCAACTAGCATTTTGAATTAATTCTTCTAATATTTCCCTCCATCAAATTCAAATTGTAGGTCTTTCCCTATATTAAATTTTCCTATCCATTGATCTTGCAAATCAATCTCCACCATTGATCAAATGTCAAGTGAAACATATAAATAAGAATCTTTCATTTCATTCATATTCCCTAGCACTTTTATTATCAAAAATATCTCTACCACTCTTGTTATAAAAAATATATCAAACATCCAAGCATTCAAGCATTATCAAGAATTATCATTGTCATTTATCAAGCATAGGTATCATTTATATTTGAGGATTTATCATTATCATTCATCATATCATTATTGTTCTTTCATAGTTTGTTACTTTGAAGAGCAACCAACAATGGATCAAATCAAGATCTAGATATGATGACTTTGCTTGTTATCTAAATTCTATATTTGGAGCCAAGGTCTTGAACTTCATTGCATGATTGCGAGAGTGTGAGCTTTGCATTATTGTTATTTGGAATTCACGTCTTCATCATTCATAGTTATGTATGCCCATATTATAGCTAAAATTTTAACATCACAATATGTTGTGTTTTCATTATAGATCTCAATGATAATTGTACCCAAAATCTTGTTGAATGCCTCATTGGTTCTATTTTTTGATGAATGATATGGGCTAATTCTATTTTTTGGTATCATAAAAAATTCTAACTCCACAATTATTTAATAAAATTATTACCTTGACCATAGCCAAACCAAATTATGATATTCTTATAGATAAAATTTACAATAGTTTTGGTACTATAATCCTTAGTAGCCTCTACTTATGTCCATCTAGTCAAGTATTCAATTCTAGTTATTATAAAATGGGCATGGAACTTCCAAGTAGGAGATTTTATAGGACCAATGAAGTTAATAGCTCATTTTTCATATAATACTTGAGCCAAAATTGATTGCAAGGGTATTGCATCCCTTAAAATATAACTTCCTACCCTTTGGTAGATATCTCGCCTTTATAGATATATATTTGCATCTTGAAAGAGGGTTGGCCATCATAAGCCAACCAATAACAATTTATTTCATGTTTCATCACCTAAGTTACATCCACTAGATATTTCTTCATGTTTTCTCTCAAAATATCTTCTCCAATTTTAAATTGGTATTCTTCTTATATTCTCATCCTTTGCCACAATTTTGAGTTGTCCTTCAATGAAAGTATATGATCGATAACACTACATCAATATGTGTATTTCTTTCCTTGTACTCCCCTTTGAGAATTCTCATATTGATAGTAGCTCTACCATATTTATTCTAAATAAATGAGTGTCAATTAATTCATCGTCTATAGGTCCTTAATATTCCCTTGTTTCAATCGTTGATAAATAATCAAGTCCTTGATTAATGCTTCCAAGTTTCACCATGATTAAAAAGGAAAACTCCTAAAAAAAATGAGCCATCTACATATTCTTCCCTAAATCACTATTATATTCATCAAATAATTTAAATGATTATGATCTATGAAGAAAATTAATAGAGTGGACAATAGATAATGTCTAAATTTATGCAATGCATTAACCATTGTAAGTGCTTCTATTTAATTGTTGTGTATTTCTTCTTTGATTGCACTAATTCTTTTGCTACCAAAAGAAATGGGATGGTCCTTATTACCCTTTGGATTATCCAATAATGCTCCAATTGCAGCTCTCGATGCATCTACATTAACATGGAATAGAAGATCTCAACTAGGGAATATTAATAGTATTACTTTTGTGATCTTATTTTCAAATTGTTAAAATCTTGATTTTTTTGTCCACTCAAAATTTCCATATTTTTTTCTTTAAGAGGTCCTTAATAGGGCTTGGAATTTCCACATAACCTTTGATGAATTTTTATTGATACCCCATGTATCCCAAGAATTTCTTCATTTTAAATACATTTTTTGGAGGGGGAGATTCAATATTATCCCAACCTTTAGTGGGTCAAATACCATACCCTCCTTACAAATAATATTCCCTAATAAGGTACCAAAAATTGCCATAAATATAAGTCTTTCAAGTTAATGGCTACTCCAATATTAATCTCAATACCTATACATAATTCAATCATCCAAAATACCTCCAAAAATTCATATATTAATTCTCTAAGCATGCTCACCATGGTCCTATTAAAGACAGCTAGGGAATTTATCAATCCAAAAGGCATAATAATGTACATAAATGCTCCCTACTCGATAGAAAAAGTATTTTTTGATTGGTCCTCTTCTTGAAATTTGACTTGATGATAACCAAAGAACCCATTGATAAAGAAATAAACTTTTATTCTAACTGTTAATTCCAATACCTCCTCCATTAAAGGAGTGGGAAATGGATCATGCACACATGCTTTGTTAATCTTGTGAAGGACCAAAAATATTCTAATTTATAATGTCTTATTATATTGTACCACCATTGGAGGTATTCATTTGAAATCCTCTACTAGCATAATAATTTATCCCACCAATATCTTATCAAAATCTCATTTGACTTTAAGTTTTACACTGTTATTTAAATGTCAATGCATCTTTTGCTTTATTTTTATCCCCACTTAACTTCTATTTTCATAATTCTAGCTTCCTCTTTAATACCCTTTTAGTCTATAAATGTTCTAGGGAATAATCCCTCATAGTTCTTGAGGACCTCCACTACTTGCATCATTTCTGCTACGCCCTTAATATTGATGTACATCGGGTTATGAATAGTCGGCTTGTGGCTATCTTAACTCCTAATTAAGTCATGTTATCATTATTATATTATTATTTAGTTAGTTAGGTTGGCCTAGGGCTTATATAGGGGTGTCTAAGTCGGCCTAGGTGATATCCTAGGCTTAAATAGGTATATATAAGAGGTTGTTAGTCTTATTTCATCATCATATTGTGAATTGTGTTCTCATTGGAGATATTTGGAGGTTTTCCCCCTCGAAGTGGCTTGTTATTATCAAGTATTTAAATAATATTTCATATCATATTCTTCTATTGTGCAAGTTATTTCATTACAAGTGGTATCAAAGCATGATCTTGGCACTGTAGAGGCAAGGTATTTTCTCAATATTGGAGGCAATTTTGGGAAGAGCATATCTTTCAGATTTTGGAAACAAAATTCTGATTTTTAAAATGTTTTTGAAGACCATATTAAAGAAGCTACAGGCCAGATTTAAGAGGGATTGGAGCAAGAATTGAGCGAATTATTACAGAATTAGGGTTTCTACACAAATTATTTGGAATATACATATCTCTCACATCTTGCTAAATTGGAGCCTGATTTTTAGTGGGTTTTTTAAGACATACTAAAGGAGACTACAGTAAACAATTTGGAGAAATTGAATTATAAATAAGTGAGTCATTGAAAAATTAGGTTTTCCACAAATATCGCTCTCAAGGTTGCAAATTTGCTTATTTCTTGGATATTTTTCTAGGTGAGAGGTATTTTGGCCCTAGTAAGTTACAATAAAAATTTCAAAGAATTTAAGTTTCATTTATGTGATTTATTTCAAAATTATTGGTTCCCATCATGGCGGGGCCTGCAATAAGGGGCAAAAAGAATGTTGTCACACCGGGGAAGAATCCTGATAAGGATGGGGTAACAATAGAGGATATTAATCCAAATAAGGAGATCAGTAAGGTCAAGGAAGACATTTCATCAATGAATATGGATATGTGTGACCTAAAATGAGATATATCGGATATGCGAAGCATGTTAAGTGCTTATATGAATGATCCGAGAAAGGAATTCTCAAGAAACCAAGGTGAAACTTCCAGGTTAGCTAATATTGACACAAATTTTAATACTCCTATGGGATCTAGGATTTTTTTTCCAAAGGTGGATATGTGCAAGTTCGATGGCAAGGATCCTCTAGCATGGATAAACCAAATGGCAAATTTTTTTAAAGTACATCAAGTCCCAAATGGACAAAAGGTCACAATGGCTTCCCTATATCTAGAACCAGATCAATTCATTTGGTATTGGTGGATTTTTACTCATCGAAGGAAAAGGGGTCTCACCATCTCATTTTCATTTTTTACGGAGGAACTCCAAGCACAATATAGAAATAGTGTGACAAACAACTTCTTCAGCCAACATGCTAAACTTCAACAAACAAGATCAATTAAGGATTATATTCAACAATTCCAAAATCTATCCTTAAGAGTGGATACAATTACAAAGGAAAACTTGAATGATTTATTCTTGGGTGGTCTCAAGGATCACATTCAACATGAGGTACGCATGTTTGGTCCTAGCTCTATAAATGAGTCTTTTATCTTAGCACACAGGGTAGAGGAGAAGTATTTGATTCCTAAGAAGCAAGGGACTAATGTGACAAGAGAGAAAGGATATTCAACACCTTCTCTTCCTCAGCCTACTAGGTTGACTCCACAACAAATTGAGGAGAAAAGATGAAAAAGGTTGTGTTTCAATTTTGATAGAAAATACACTCGAGGACATAAATGTAGTGAAAATAAATTGTTTTATATTGAAGGTCCAAGTGAGGAAGAAGAGGAGGAACCCATATTAGAGGATGAAAGGAAGTCAAATGAGGGATCACATGATTCTCAACCAATCATTTATTTTCATGCACTCTCAAGTTTTAGTGCTCCACAAACTCTCAAGGTAGTGGGTTTCTTAAAGAAGCAGAAAGTAACAGTATTGATCGACTCAGGTAGTACTCATAATTTCATTCAAAAAAAGTTGGCTACTCGTCTAAATTGTGTTATATATCTAGCTCCATATTTTTGATTTTTGATTGTAGATGGTGGTACAGTTAGTTGTTTTGGGAAGTGTCATAGCATTAAATTATCCATGGGAGATTATCAACTTGATACCCCAATGTATGGGATATCCATGGGTGCAACAAATGTTTTTTTGGGGGTACAATGGCTTACTACATTGGAAACAATTGAGATGAACTTCCAAGAACTGTTCATGAGATTTCAATCAGAAGGAAAAGTAATAGAGCTAAGGGGATTGAAGGAAAAAATCCCCACATATAGTAAGCTCTCATCAAATGAATAAATTGCTTAAGAAAGGAGTGGATGGATTTGTGGCCCAACTATGTTCATTAGAAGTATCTCAATCTAATGCTCCTACTCATCCATATTTACAAGTAATAATTGATCATCACTCAGTGGTTCTTGGAGATATGCCTAAAGGACTTCCTCCTAAGAGGGATCATGATCATTCCATACAACTAGTTCCAGTGAGCCAACCACCGAACATCAGGCCTTATAGGTACCCACACATACAAAAAAGTGATAGAAAAATTGTTGAGGAGATTCTAGAGGTAGGAATTATTAGGCATAGCTAAAGTGCTTACTCCTCACCTGTGGTGATGGTACATAAGAAGGATGAAACTTGGCGCATTTGTTCGGATTATAGAGTTCTCAACATGTACACCATTAAAGATCTGTTTCATATTCCAGTCATTGATGATTTGCTAGATGAATTGAATGGAGCTATGTATTTTACCAAGTTAGATCTTAGATATGGTTATCACCAAATTCAAATTAAGGAGGAAGATATTTGTAAGGAAACATTTCAGACTCATCAGGGTCATTATGATTTTTTGGTGATGCCATTTGGTCTTTACCAATGCACCATCTACATTCCAAAGTTTGATGAATTCCATTTTTAAGAAACTCTTGAGAAAGTTTGTATTAGTGTTCTTTCATGATATTGATTTATAGCAAGACATGGGAAGAACACTTGTAGCATGTAGATCAAGCATTAGAAATACTTTAAGATCATCAACTCTATGCTAAGCCACCCAAGTGTGCTTTTGGTCTTAAGGAGGTAGAGTATTTGGGACACATAGCTTCACATGAAGGAGTAAAGGTGGACCCTAATAAAATTAAGGCTATCATGGAATGGCCTATTCCAAAAACCATTAAGAAACTAAGGGGTTTCTTGGGATAGACATGGTACTACAAAAGATTTTTGAAGAATTATGGTCATAGAGCAGCACCCCTCACCGCTCTATTGAAGAATGATTCTTTTCATTGGAATGAGTCCGCTAATGCAACATTTGAGAGATTGAAGAAGGCTATGTGTACAACTCCAGTGCTTGCCACTCCTTAATTCACCAAGGAATTCATTGTGGAATGTGATGCTTCTGGAAATGGGATAGATTAGTTCTCATGCAAGAAAGTCGACCAATTTCTTTTGAGAGTCGTCAATTAAAGGGTAAGAATCAACTCAAACCTATTTATGAGAAGGCAATGCTAGCGATCCTTCACGCAGTTAAACAATGGAGGCCTTATCTAATGGGTAGACACTTAAAGGTTAAGACAGATCATGATAGCCTAAAATATTTTTTGGAACAAAGATTATCTTTTGAAGAGCAACAAAAATGGGCCACTAAGATGTTAGGATATGACTTTGAGATTGTATATATGAAAGGGAAGGAAAATATTGTGGCAGATGCACTTTCTAGGAAGGATGAGAAAGATGAAGCCTTATTGTGTGCCAATTGGGTGGAAGAAGCCAAAGTAGAGTGCCATAATGATGTTGCAACAAGTAATCTCATCCAACAATTAAAAAGTGATCCTAGTAGTTCAAATAAGTTTTGTTGGAAGGGATATACTCTTTTGTATAAAGAGTGTTCGTATCTCTGCAAGAATTCCACTCTTAAACACGAGATTCTCACAAAACTGCATGAGTCTGTATTGGGTGGTCATTTAGGATTTTTGAAGACATATCATCGGTTCAAGCAAGATTTTTTTTGGGAAGGGCTAAAAGGTGATGCTCAAAAATTTGTGGCTGAATGTTTTGTTTGTTAAAGGAATAAAGGGGAGACAATTAAGACACTGAGTCTCTTGCAGCCCTTACCTATTCCTAGCTAGCATTGGGAAGAGGTATCCATGGACTTTATCACAAGGCTTCCCAAATCTAAAGGTCATAATGTGATCATGGTAGTAGTCGATCGCCTCACTAAATATGCACATCTCATTGCATTATCGCATCCTTTTACAACAAGTGTAGTGGATTTTTTTCTTTTTGGAGAATATCCAAAAGCTACATGGTACACCTAAGGTTATGTCAGTGATCATGATTATATCTTTACTAGTCATTTTTGGAAATATTTATTATCATGTTTGGGTTCTCAATTGGCTCATAGCTCTTCATACCACCCTCAATCAAATGGGAAAAATGAGGTTGTTAATAAGTGCTTGAAAGGATATCCACGTTGTTTCACTTTAGAGGAATAGTCTCAATGGGTAGATTAGCTACCACTCACAGAATGGTGGTATAACACTTTTTTCATAGCTCATCAAAAATGTCTCTATTTTTGACACTTTATGGATATCATCCTCCTTCCATCACATCATCATTAAAGGTGTCACAAAGAGTTTAGGTAATAGAGGACCACTTGCTTCATCAACAATAGGTACTTTCAGGACTCAAGGATAATTTAGCCATGGCACAAAATCGAATGAAACAACGGGCGGACCAACATCGTAGTGAAAGAAGTTTTGAAGTTGGGGATTGGGTCTTCTTGAGATTGCAGCCTTATAAGAAAATATCACTAAAGCAACAAAAAGAATAATAAGTTGTCTCCAAGGTATTATGGGCTATACAAAATCATACAAAAGATCGGTAGTGTTGCCTACAAGCTAGAGTTGCCACCAACAACAAAGATACATCTAGTTTTTCATGTTTCTTGTTTGAAGAAGGTAATTGGGCATAGTATTCCAACTCAAAAAATACTACCATAGCTCGATGAAGAAGGAAGAATCATTCTAGAGCCAGAGTGCATTCATCAAACACACATGAAGAAGCTAAGGAATAGAAATCTCACTGCGTATCTCATCCAATGGAAGAATTTACTAGTTGAAGATGCCACATGGGAGGACAAGGAGTTCATTCAGAAGAATCCACACTTGATTAGCATTGAGGAAAATGCTTATGTGAAGAGGGGGGCATGCTACGCCCTTAATGTTGGTGTACACTGAGTTATGAATAGTCGGCTTGTGGCTATCTTAACTCCTAATTAGGTCATGTTATCATTATTATATTATTATTTAATCAGTTAGGTCAACCTAAGGCTTATATAGGGGTGTCTAAGTCGGCCTAGGTGATATCCTAGGCATAAATAGGTATGTAGAGGAGGTTGTGAGTCTTATTTCATCATCATATCATGAATTGTGTTCTCATTGGAGATATTTGGAGGTTTCCCCCCTTGAAGTAGCTTGTTATTCTTAGTTATTATCAAGTATTTGCAGCATATTTCATATCATCTTCTTCTATTGTGCAAGTTATTTCATTACAATTTTCTTTTCCTCCTAGTAATAATTAATTCTTACTTCTTTGGGAGTACCCTCTAGTGCTATAATTTATTCTTTTATCTTGATGAGTTGATAAAATTAGTGGGCTTTCTCTACATTGTACACTATTAACTCTCTTTCCCTTTCTTCTACTTGTACCTCTATTTTTTTTAGATCTTTTACATCATATTCTATTTCCTCTCTTTTCTTTACCTTGTAGCATACCCTTTGTAGTACCACATATAATTTTTCTATCCATTGAATTAATTTCCAAATACTTTATTCCTTTTATGGGACTATTATACTCTATTTTCCCCAAATTTTCCTAAAAAGTTATCTATAGGTAATGTGATAATTTTTTTCTTTGAAAAAATCATGGAGTTGTCTATTGTGGTCAAAGAACTAGAATTTATTACAAAATTTATTTTGTGCTATTGTCCAACTTCTTGTTTCTACCCTTTTTTATTGGTTAATATGTCACGTTTCTATGATTTGGTCCAAATTTCAATAGGACAATTGCATGAGAAACCTTTCATCATATCCCCTCATAGCATCCCAATTCTAAATATTATTATAATATTCTTTTGTAGTCTACCAATCTCCTTCCTTAGGCAAGTACCTGGTTTTGATTATTTTCAACATTTTTCATGTGGAAATGTTTGTCTTATGTGTATACCACAATCTCACTACACTTCACACCAAAGTATCATCCAATGCCTCCATCCTAAATTAATTTATTTCATATATTATTTCCATACTATCTAGGTATCTTAGAATATATCATACTCCTAAAGAGTGGTAATTTTATATGTGAGACCCCCCTTGTTGAGTATGATCTATGACTTTGCAGTACACAATCCTCTTTATAGTACTTTTTAAAATTATTTTTTCAATCCTCCTTAGGTTATACACTATTTTTCCCCATAAAATTATTTTTGTTCTTCTCTCTGGCTCATTTAACAACTAAGAATGTACTGCATCTTCATTATTTGTATTCCAGTTGTTGATTTCCATAACTATATATCATTCCAAATTTGGCTCTTCATCAGTTTCTATTTTGGGACCCAAATGAATATAATCCCTTGTATCCATATTCTTTATCTATATCTTCTTCTTGCACCACTTTTTCAATACAAACACTCTTCATATCTATGCATAATGGTATATGCACTATTATGCTTTCACCATGGAATGCAATCTCTTTTAATGTGAATCGAATTCTCTATCACAATTCACAAACCACCCCCAAATTAAGAAGAATACTACTAAAGGCACGAAAGGGTTCCTTCTTATATATTAACTTAAAATATAGGTATTGTTATGCCCATGGAATTCACTTAGATGTTCCTTTAAGTTTGTATAGTACTTATAAATGTTGCATCTACTAATGCAATGCCATGTGGAGGGTAATATAGCATTGGTTTTCATTTTTCCCAAGTTCCTTTTGGCATTATACTTACATATACTCCTAAATCTATTTAAAAAAATTATACCCATCTATCATCAACCTTGATCTCAATCATGATGGGCCTTTTATTCTATTTTATCACAATTTTGATCATAACTTTGCCACATCTTCTTCTATAATCTTCCCTACACTTATTCCAATATTTGGCAAGTAGCTTGATATTTTCTATTATATTCTCTTATACAAATCTTGCCAATTCTTTTAGCAATTACTTATTTTTTAAATAAGAAAAACTTCAGGTACTCTTCTCCCACTTGTTCATCCTTGATAATCCTTTTGGATTTATCTACAATTTAATCATGGTTTCCCCTTGATCAAAACTCCTCATCTTCTTCTAAGTCTTCTTGAATTAATAGTTTATCCCCAATGTCAACCCCCCTTAGGTGACTATCATTGCTCTATTCTTCTCTATATATTTTTATATTGCCTTCTCCCTTCACATTTCTTCCCTCCTGCTACTCCCTTCCCAATTTTTATTCCTCAATGAGTGAGGTCTCTCCTTTTTCCACCATATCTTTCACATCTACCCTTTAAAATATTAATCATTTGGGTGTTATCTTTTAGGATTTTTATTATTTCCTTTGCCCCTCTTACCACATTTGGCCTTGAGAATTTTTTATTCTTGTAAATATCTAGCTATTCTTATAACACTAAGTTGTTCTAGGGTGTATCTAAATCAATCATTCTCTTAATCTCTACAAAATCCATGCGTATTCTTATTTTCTTTTGTACATTCATTTGCATGGTTTCTTGTTTCATTGCTCTTGAATTAGGTGACATGTTATGTTATTATTTGTCCTTGGTCCCCTTCCTCTACCATATCCTTCTCTATTATCATTGTAGTATTTTTATTGCCACCTTGTGAATAGTCATCTTGGTAACCAATAAAGGGCCTTTAATCTTAGTTTTTTGGCACCACATAGTTGTTGATAGACTGATGCTATACATAGAAGGGTACATTTTTCCAATCCTTTTTCTCTTGTCACTCCTTTATAAATGGGCTAATTATCGTCACACATATGGCCATACCAATTCTCGTCTTCTTCTCTTACCCTGAACATTAATGGTGGGAAACCACATTTTCATGCTCATCCCATTCACCCTGAATAATATTAGATTTGTTTGTGGAGATAATGACCCCAAATAAAGAGAGCTAGAAACAAGCACAAAAAGAAGATCAATATAAATGAATAATTATATTCTATTCAAGGATGTAATATGCTAAAGAGATTAATAATATACCTACAATACATGCTAGATGAGTGAGCATATGTAGGCTAGGTGAGAGGGAGGTGGTGGCAAATCTAACCAATAGGAAGTATAACTCCAAAATATTCAAAATAGGAAATAGTAACTCCTAGGGAAGATGTTGACACCTCACTCCACTCACATTAATTACTCACTCTTATTACCTAAGAAAACCTAAATAAATTATAGTAAAAACTTATAAATGAAAATAAAATCATACTCTTAACACCCCCTTAAGTATATCTTAGGTGGGTGAAAAGATGGGTACCAAAAATGTGTAGCATGACGATCCAAAATTGACAAATAACATCTCATCTTTAGAAGAAACAACACCAAATATGTATGATGTCTTTCCACTCCAAAAAATAATGTGAGCGAGTACATATTATATATGGTGTCTCTAAAAGGTGCTCAAATATTGCCATGCCAATGTCGTGAGGTACCAAAATTAAATTCCCAAGACAAAAAAAAAATGTGACAATCTAGAACCTAGAAGAAATAAATGTAGAACAAGATCCAAAGGAAAATATGATGAGACAATAGTTGTGATGGAACTATTATCAAATATGATATGAATGTCCTCAAGAGCGTCCTCCAAATCTACAAGAAGGGACTCAAAAAATTAACCAACACATATATGCCACTTACTCATCCTAGGGACCTATCTCTAGAATATTATGTATATGATCCTATTAAACTAAATAACTAGAAGCTCCATTTGAGGTAACACTAAAATTTGAAGAAAGAGAAAGAGATGTAATATCAACAAATATCTTTAGAATATCCATCAATGAAAGGACACTAAGATTCAAATTACCATTATGTATCTCCTCAAAAGTGTCCACACTAGATGCCTATGTGTGAGCATTAACAAAAGGAACATCATGAGAAAAATGTGAGAAGTTGTATAAATATGATCAATCATCTAATTCCCCAACTATAAAAAATATCACTAGTTTATAAATCTTGAATGAACCTAAAATCAAGTGTGAACTCAACACTCTTCCTTGTACCACTATGTGATCTAATAGATAGAAAGGAGATTACTTGAAAATGAAGGTAAATAAAGGATATCATTAAAATATGCCTCACCCATGTCAATAGACTCTCTCCCATAAATATGTGATGTTAGACATCAAGTTTGGTGGTGTAGAATAATTCTTGAATAAAGAAAACATACTCTACGATGAAGCCATATGATGAAAGATCCAAAATCAAGGAGTCATCTTCTTGACTCGAAATCTGCAACTATAACATGTTTTCACCCTCTCTATGTATTTTAAGAAGAATGCTTGAACTCATCAATTTATTTAAAATAACATAATGCTCATCATGCCCTATTTTTTGTAATATAGACATTTGGGTTTCTCCTTCTTAGATGATTTCCATATTGATGGAGAGGATTCAAATTTTGATTGTACATTATCTATATGTGACTTTTTTTAAATTATTTTGTTCTTTTTAAGGATTCCTTGATTATTTCTTTACCTTAAGCTCACTAGCCACCAATAAATGTGGCTTAGAAGACTTTCTTAGGCCCATTTGAATTAACTTAACTTCCTCTTGGATTAGAACATTTAAAAATTCATCAAAAGAAATGAAAATATGTAGCTCCCACAAAAATTCAATGGGTTTGAAATCCAAAAAAAATATAGATTACTCAAGACCAAGCTTGGATAACATATTTATACTTAATTTTAAGTTATCCTTATCAATCTTAAAATCATTAAACTATGTTATTAGTTATTTAACCTTGGAGGTATAGTATTTAGTGCAATTATAGTTTTCACTTGCCAAATTAACAAAGTGGAATTGATCTTAGTGTATTATAGATGTCGAATTAGGCCATGGAACTAAGTATAATTTAATGAAAAAATGAGATCAATCAAACTACTTTAAAGAGAAGTAAATTAAAAATGATGTTCTTTCAAAAAATTGCACCCAAAAGTGTTACTGTGTGAGCTTGAACTGAGCCCTAAAATTTTCCAAAATAAGAATTTCTTGCATCACATATGAGATTATTTAATTTTTAGAAAGTCCATACACCAAAATCAATAAACACCTACATCATTACAAAACCCTCTAAACAATAACCTTAGATTAAAAAATATATATTTGAAAAAAAGAAGTAAAAATGAGCAAGAACAAAACCCCCAAACTTTAGCACCAAAAATCAAAACTACATTGGAGAGGGGTCAAGTTGGGAGGGAGAAAAATTATGGTGCCATGCTAACATCAACAGTAAAAAAAAAAATGTCATTGGAATATTCCCCTCACTACCAATATATGCCAAAAATTATTGATCATTTTACCTAAAACCACTTTTGTATGTCAAAACTACTCTTTTCATAATCAAGACCACTTAGTTTTGGCAGGAAATGACTTGTGGATTACAAGGGTGGTTTGTGCCCATTCACTCTAAGTTAGCTAATCCAAAATGTAGGTGGTGCCACCAAAACTAGTGCCCTACATTTGTGGTAGAGCCTCCACTAGAGGGACAACCACCAGTTATAGGCTAAACTATGTCATGATGGTTGCTACCACCTATGGCAATGCTACTGGAAATGCACCTATTAGTGGAAAGGAACCCTGTAGCTACTGCAATACCCTACGAGTACTATGTACTCATCATCTTATATATTACTATGCCAAATATAAATTAAAAAATGTGATCATATGATATGTACAACAAAGGAGGTAAAAGAATTGACAAGCAAAAGTGCTCCAATTATATTTATTTGAAAATTTATCTATGGATTCTTGGGCCTTATAAATGTAATGGCAAGGTTAAATATGATAAAAAAATGCTCAAAATATCAGGAACCTATTGGATCTACCATTCACCTCCAAACTTCAAACTCTTGTAGATCTAACCTTCAATGTCTAATTTAGACACATAAAAGGAAAAATTTCTCAAGTACTCTAAACTTAATGGTAAGCTCAACTTTACTCCAAAAACATCCCAAAGAAACCTACAAAATAGAGCCACAAATGGAACCGCCTAAAACTAGTATTTCTATTAAGTTTTTCTAATTCTTGAGGTCATCATTTGATGCAAGATATGAGCAAAAATCAATTTTTTAATAAAACCCATAGTCTCTAAGCCTAGATCCTCTACATGACTAACCCTAGGCATTCACCCACTTTGATACCATGTTATATTTTTCTATAGAGATAGTGACCCAAGATCAAGAGAGCTAAAAGCAAGCATAAAAAATTAATATCAATAAATAATGTTATTATATTCAAGGATGTAATACACAAAATATATTGATAATATAGCTATAATACATGATAGGTGAGTGAGTATAAATATGTTTAGTGAGAGGGAGGAGGTGGAAAATCCAACCAATGGGAAGTGTAACTCCAAAATATATAAATAGGAAAGAGTAACTCTTGTATAAGATATTGACACCTCACTCGACACATTAATTATCCACTCTTATTAACTTAAGATAAAATAAAACTATAAGAGAAATCTATACAAAAAAATAAAAACTATACTAACAAATACTAAAATGTACACTTTTCAACCTCCTAGACGCTTTTTCTATTTGCACCCTTAATGTTGTGGCTCTTTTCTTTCCTTAAAATATTAGGAATTAATTCTAAAGATGATCCTCATTAGAACAATAGGTGCAACATATTTCATCTTATGGATGGAAATGTCTCCTTTTGATTCTCTCCTTTTCCTAAACCTCCTATTTAATATTTAATTACTCCAACTCTAATTTCAAATTTTCTATCATCTCACTATCATTTTTTAGTTTGCCTTATCCAATACTACACTTCAATTCTAGAAGCTAAATCCATTTCCTCTATATAGGTGTTTAAAATCATTCCATATAAAGATGCCCTAATTCTAGGTAATAGTTTAGAAGAAAACCATTCACTTCTTTACTTTTTAGTCAAGGGTTCTTCTAGTTTCCTAACCACTCCCTTGAATCTTGGTCAAATTCCCTCATTTTTTCTCCATTTCTCAATATCATTTCTCTCATCTTATTGGCACTTCTTGATAGGAGCAATAAAAATCATTTTTTAAAGAATTCTTCTTTCAATATAGTCTATTATTTATCCTGTAAGGTACACTCTATCATATACCACTTGAGTGCTTCATCCCTAAAGGTATCGAAAAATTCATAGACCTTATCTGGTTATCCCTTATTCCATTTCTTCTCTAGGAAATTTCCAAAACAAATATATGTTTTATTTCTTCTTTGGCATCCTTACTAAAGATAGTCAATTTAGTCTAATGTGTTCTATTTTCCTAGTAGTTTCCACTAGTTTGTCACTATTTCTTGAGAATTCTCCTCTACCTTCTTTGTCTCCTCTTGGTTCCTTAGGTCTTCTTTCCCTCAAATCTCTAGCATTCTTACCACAATTGATAACCTCTCATCATCTTACTAATATTCGTGTTCTATCCTTATCTCTAGGAAATTCAATATCAAATAAATCCTCTCCCAAAATATTATAATGCAATATCATAGACTCTATTCTTGGTATCTATTCCTCCATCCAAAAGGGTCCACTAAATATATCCTTTTGAGAAACTCTTATTTCTTTAAATGGCACAAGGGGTGACTCTTAGTTTCTAGGTTCACATCTTCATAAGATCAATTTGTTTTAGTTGGATGTGTAGTTTAGTAACTCATCATTATTTAGTAAGCATTGAATTATAAAATCCTTCTTCAAATGATTCAATTGTATCGATAAAAAGTTCCATATCATTGAAAATTTCCTTTATATCTTTTTTTCCTTCGCATTTCTTTCTTGAAATCTAAAATTTTCTACATTTTTTCCTTTTGTAGAGACATACCTTCAATTCACAAAATCCTTTAAATACTCAAACAATAAAATTCAAAGGCTTTAATTTATAAATTAGGGTTATTAACCTCTTAAATCTTTATTGATGGTTACATTTAGATTTGAAAAATTCAAAGTAGAAGTTGGTTAAGTTAGAAAATCAAATAACCGAACATCCCTACTTCAAGGCCCTAGGTTAACACTCCTAATTTTTGTGTTAGTTGAGCACTCCTACTTCTAAGTATCCCCCCATCCAACTCAACTAATTATTCATACTCCTTTTAATTCTTTTGTCATTTGCACAATTTTTTGTTTTATTTTCTAATTAGAGATAATGGCTACTTTAATTTATCACTATTAGTGTCATCCTACCTATTGATCCCTTGAATTCCAAAGTTTTTGAATTTCTAATGACATCCCCCTTGGCACACTATAATGAGGCTTCCTTAGCCTTCATAATCCTTTATGATATCTTTACTCTATCTCTTGAATATGCTCCATCCCCCTCTCATCCTCAATGCTCATTGCAAATATCATGTCAATATCTTCAACAACCTCTCCCAATTTTGTGTAATCTCCTTTACACATGGAATTTTTTATTTGGTACTACATTAATCCTTGTCTTCATCCTCAATTATTCAAACTAGACTTGCATTAGCAATCACATCTTTCCAAACTCCTTCCTAATTATATTTGTCACCTTGTAAATGTGTAATCTCCACAAGGGTTGGGACCTACTATGTGCTATTGCACAACATCCCAATTGCTTCCATGATCATCGTAAACCTTCTCTCCAAAGTCTTTCTCATATCACTACCAAACTTTCCCTCAATTTGATCATCTCCTTACCATTGATAACTAGGGTACCAACAACCAAACCAAATGCTAACAAGAAATTATAGACCAAAGATCTACAATATTTCTATGGTATAGTATGGTTTACCCTAGTGTGATTGATATGGAAGAGAATTAGAACGTGTAGTGGATTACAAAATAATACAAAGGAAAATAAACATACACATGCACATCATTCATACTATTCAAGTCCATATTCTTCTAATGTATTCATCATATTGTAGTACATTATCATATGTCCATTGCAATCATGTTTCGCTCTAATATCCTATCATCTTCTCTCACTATTCATATATATCTCATATACTCTTACCATGTCTTATTTATCTTATATATGCTCTCTCATGGTATCTTCCTATTCTCTCAATCACATATCCTTATGTAGTAAATATATGTTTATCATTACATAAAGGGATGCATCCCTATCTGCATTCCTTCATATTTTGCCTCTTTGGAGTTGATGCAAGTTGTTTGTATGTGTTGCCCTATTGTTCTAATTATTTTTGGTCTCTAATTATCTTTGTGCTTCATAGGGATGTGTTATCTTGGTACCAACATTTGGCACCCCTGTAGTTTTCACCATTGTCTTCTATTAGGCCACCCTTTTTGGGTTTTCAACCTGATAGTACTGGCTTGTCTCTATCATGCCAAAGAGATTTAAATTTGAAAAAATTAAACTAGACATACTATTTGCATGGCTCTTATTATCTTTGAAAATGATTATGATAGGATTGAGTGGCCTTTGATTTTCCCTATGTTGAAATTTTGTGCATTTAAAGTCATTTTATAAGATAGTTGACATATTTTTTCAAGATACTTTTACATAGTGAAAATTAATGATGAGCTTATTAAATCCTTTGTCCTTTAGAGATCCAAATTATCAAGAATTTATTATATGTTTGATAACACTCTCAATGTATTTCTTTATAGCATCAAGTTGAGTTCTAATACTTAAATTTAGGACAACTTAAGGTGATTTAAAGGCCTAATTGTATGATAAGCTCTCCTTTTCCCAAGATGTTTTTCTAGAACACAACCTTAAGCAATTTTCAATCATCCTTATTGAAAATGGTATGATAGGTCTTCTTGAAGTGAGCTTAAATATCTTGTTTTAGGTGGTTATGGTAGCATCAAAATTTTGTTGCCAATTCTACTCTTAGTGTTTGTGGGATTAGTATTCGTCCTTAATCTATTTATAATAATGAAATTACTTCATGTTATTTTTTTAGAATCTTTAATCAACCTATATGAAAAATATTTATTATTGATTAGGTTAAGTTTGCTGGAAAATATATAGGATCAATGGTTTTTCTATCTTATTTGTTTTTGTTTGTGATGTTAGGTACACTTCCAAGTTCTATAAAGAGCTTTGGCTAATAATGACTATTGGGATTTTATGGTTCTTGGTGTCTCCAACTAATTGCCTAGGTTTCTCCAAAGATTAGCCAAATCCTATACTTAAGAACCCTAGATCAATGACCAATGAACAAGAGACAAATTTTACAATTGTTCTCCTTTTCACTTTCTAAGGCTCTGCAAAACCAAGGTGGGTTTCCCTTTTCATAACATCATTCTCAGATTACCACAATGTGATCAATGATGTCAAAAACATATTACAATCTTCACATTGACAATTTAGAGGATGAACCTGATTGGTTAAATCTTCTTCAAATCCTCTATAGCTATGTACTTTAATGGTGTGAAATGAGCATAAACAAAACAAATAAAAGTAAAAGATAGTTTTTCAAATTTTAGGTTGATTCTACCTAGGTTTTGATTTTGTGAATTAATTTGACCGATGCCTTATCCAATATAGAGTCAAGAATGAAGCAATTTTCTTGATAACAAACTAAAAACTAATTAAATATTCTTTCTCAATCTTATTGCCTTACAATAAGAAAACCAACAAATGGACAACAATGTTAATCGTCTTTAAGATCCCTATTATAACCACAATACCTTCAAGCATTCAACTAAAAGTAATTTTAATCTATTCCTTGAATAGAAGCCAACAATCAAACATTCATTACAAAAAATGTGCAATGTGAATCTTGATGATCTTTGATTATTACAATTTAAAAGATATTTTTTTACAATTTAGAGACATCAGCAATGTGACTTGTACTCATACACACAACAAAATTGAATTGTTTGTTGATAGTACAGAGAAAATTTATAACATTCTCTTTCTGAAACTTCAAAGACCTAACTGTACAAGACTAGTTTTATACAGAGACTTGCAAAAAACTTGAGGACTCAAATCCTAGAATAAGGCTTGGAATTCCCTTTTATAGAAGGGAGCAACAAGAAAAAATCCTTATTCCACCACCTATCACACAAAAGATAAAAATTAAGCCATGACACCTTACAAAAGACAAAATACATTTATACATGAGAAAGTGACTGCTACAACAACTATTAAAGCTCTATAAGACCATTTATATATCTTGGATGAATTTGATTTGATTAAAATTGCCTCTTGAAGTCAACAAGGTAAATTTGATATTCTAATTTTGACATGTTAATCTTGCATTTATGTTGATTGGTGATGACTGATTGAAAAGCAACTCAAATTTATGCACTACTCTTCTTTGTATTTTCATCCTACATTGGTGGCATGTCACTTTTGAGTGGGAGAAATTGGTTGGCTCTATATGATCCATTTGATCATCACTTGTTAATACTTGTATTATGTTAGAGAAACCAACCATGTTGTACTCAAGTTTGGAGAGCATGTTTATGCTAAGGTTTAACTATTTTGCATTCAATTCACCATCCTTATTTATTTTCTCATAGATGGGAGAAAGAATATAAGCAAAATTAGCTCTCCATTCCTTGCAAGATTTCATCTCTCCCTTATCTAGTATAGGGGGCATCTAAAACTCTTCAAAACCTTCAAAAACATCAAGCTCTCTCCTTATGAGTGCTTGAAACTTATTATGATGGCAAATAATATCATCTAGAGTATCAAACTTAGATAAAATATCGGATATCAAGTCATGATCAAAATTGGAATGCTTTGCAACAATCCTCAACAATACAATTTTGGGGGCTCAACTGACTTGAAAGCATTTCAATCTAACCCCTGCCTTAGCATGGTTGATAAATGCATCCTACAAAATTTTGTAGTTGTCCTAGACCTTATCCACATGTTTCAAAGTGTTAGACAACTTATGGCCCAAAATGTTGTCAACTAGGTCTTATGTCTTCTTAACTACTCCTTCCTTAGCCATTCTCGCCTCCTCTTTACTTTGCTTGAGCTTTTCCTTCAATAATTAACCTCAAGGGTCAAAGTCTCCTTTTCTTGTGATCCCTTACCTTCAATAGTTGCTTGTGAAGGAGGTAGTAATCATGTGACTATATTCAATTGTTCCTACAACTTTAAATTTATGGCATTGGTCTTATCCAAGTCTCATTGCAAATTTTTCACTACTACTTCAATAAAAAAGGTTGTGTTAACTATGAGGGAAGTTGCTTGAATGATTTTTGTATCCCCTAATCTCCTGACTATTAAATTTCCAGTGAGTTCACTTGGATCATTGATCACTTGGGGCTTATTGGTCTCCAAAAATATTGACCATATTGCCAAGGTCTCGTGCCTTGGGTTAAATCTAGACCCAAAATACAAAGCGTCAACTTGATCTTCTAATTGCAAAACAAGGCAATTTTCTCCTTGTCTCTGGATAGTGTCAAATGTTATTGTTAATGACATATCCCACCATGGAAAGAGTAGACATCTAGCACTCCTTACTAGCTCTCTGCCCCTTTGAGGTGTCATGGTAGCCATTTCTTGATCTACCTTAGTCCAAAATTTTGTTATTCTATTTCTTCTCCTCTGTGAGTTTTTGTCCCTACATCATTTGTTGCAATTCTTATACCTTGATTTAAGGACAAAATCCTTAAATTCCTTAATGGAAATGAATTCATCATCTTGCATGGATTCTGAGCAAGCTTGAGCTCTTATATCATCCATTATCTACCCTCCAATTTAAAAATTGATGAGCAATCTGTCATTTGAGGGTCTTTCTTCTAAAACTCTTGAGGGTGGATTCACCATTTGTCTCATCTTTGGCTCCTCAAGTAGATAAGCCTCGGCTATGGGGTAATCCACAAGGGGTTGCATCCTAGGAGCTATTTTTTGTAAAGGAGTGACCTGTTGGGGGATTTATGGTATAGCCCCTTGAGAAGTAGGAGGGCCAAGAGCAATTGTTGAGGGTAAAGGAAAATTTGTGAGAAAATTGTTGGCATTGTTCAACATTGTCATGGTCCTTATGATGGGATCCTCAATATTTGAGTATGAGCCATTGGAAAAGGGATCAACTTGCTTTCTCTTTGCTTCAACAATCTGGATCCTTACCCATAATGCTCTTCTTCTTTTTTTGATAAAGTAAGCAACATTTATAGGGTGTTGTACCCCTTACATAGAAAGCCCAAAGGGCCAAAGCAAAGCTAGTTCAGACTAGAGCAAGAACTAGAAGAAAACTAACAGAAACAACTAACCGACAGCTATAGAACAAAGGACTAGACAACCCCATAACTAGAGTGGGCCAACCTAACTCCTTGAATCTGAGGCTGCAAAGAGGCAACAGATTTAGGGAGTCCCTTTTTCTTCCTCAGCACAACCAACCAAGAGGGCTCGGAATCGAAATCCACCGAGCGAGGCGAAGGGAGCGGATCCTTAACAGCCACCCCGGGCAAGGAGCCACTACACAGCGAGGGAGCCGACAACGACGAAGAGAAGACATGAGCAATCAAAGGACCAGTAGAATCGTTCAACGAGGGACGGGTAGGTTCTGACTGGACATCGACAGCAGATCGAGGCAACAAAGGTTTTGCAGAAGGGATAGCTGGAAGAGGAGCCTGAGGAGGCTCTGACACCAACGAAGAGCCAGATAAGGGAGGGTCACCCTCCTCAGAAGAGGAATCATCTGAAACAGGAGAGCCAACCATGAGATGGTCTAAGAGAGCATTCTTCCACCAAGTAGCAACACCCTTGCGACGAGCAAGAGGGAAACCGAAGGCCAAGTGACCAATAGAGAAACATCTCCTGTGCCGAAAAGGGAGCCCCTCATAGTCCAGAAGTTGCTTCCAAGGTTTGGAGAATTCTCTTCTTTTTGTTGCCTCTCTCTCTATAGAGAAATTTTTGATCAAGTCTTCAACATTATCAAGCTCATGTAAAATGTTGCTAATTTGAAACTAGTCCTATTATCATGGATGAAATCTTTTGGGTCACAACTTTTGACCTTATCCACTCTCATCCTATATGGGAGTAATTTGTTCAACAATAAATCCAATCCTTCCCTTGTTGTGATCTAAAAATTTGAAAAAACAATTGTAGAAGGGAGGATGGCATGTTTCTTGTAGTTCCTAAAATGAGCCTTATCATATTCATTCAATTGCCATATGATTTCCAAAAAGGCAATTATGCCTGGGACAATCCTAGGGAGCACATGCGGTGCAACTGGGGAACCATATACCCTAATTATAGTTGCATCAGAGTAGAACCGATCACCCCACTTGTGTTTGATCCCTGCCTCTGGGAACAAATTCTTAGGTCTCAGAAACCTTCACACTTCTTTTGAAATCCCCCAATCCATAGGTTGCCCAAGATTTCTAAGAATTTATTTAACAAAATATTCTTTCAAGACTAGATAATTAGACTTATCACAAGTCTTTATCTAATATGTATGTCCATTCTTGCACAATTCTACATATGGTGGGACCAAATATCTATCCCATTGAACAAGATAATATGGCACAATAAAGAGTACCATTTGAAGTGGATCACAGTATTATTTGTCTTAATAGAGCTCAAAGCTCTATGAATCTCATTTGCAATGTAGCCAACATAATCATATGGCTTATTTACATCCATCTTCTAGACATCAACAACTAGCACCATCAAATTTATTGGCATGTGGGGCTTGCAATCTACCCACAATACTTGGCAAAGGGAAAAATATGTTTTTTTATGAAATAATCTTCAAGTACATCATAGTTGAATGGTACCAATTCTCCACTGGCAAACCTTCTCAATTCTTTGTTTAGCCCTTTGGGCCTAAAACTTAGTAACCATTTTACTTTGTAACTGTCTCTATGTCTTTGGTATTCCCTTGTTAATACTCCCAAGTCTATTGGCAATTGAGCATTAGGGTTTAAATTGAATACTTTGTAAATATAAGCCTTGTTTAGATGCATCAAAAATTTCCCATTTGTAGTAAATAATGCCCTCTTCTCGGGGTTGTAGGCTTGGGCAATTCCCCTTATTAGGTCAACGTTAACAAACACATTTGACACCACCAATCTCCTCAACCCTAGTCTCCAAATGTTGCAAATAGGCTTGTCAACCAGACATTTTTTGAAAGCATGCTTAAAAAGGGCATATCCTTAAATAGGAATAATGGGGTCCTTGCAATTCTCATTCTCATCTAGAATTCTATTTGCCAAAATTCTTGAAACTTGCACCATTCTGAGCCTCTTGAATGACCTAGGCAGCTGAGTCATAATGTCATTGTCCAATCCCCGTTTTACACCCCTTGATGTTCCAACCATGGTTTCCTTCCCAGGGCTTTCGTGTTTAGAAACTAGGGCTTTTAAAATCTTAAAACTTCGAAGAAGATTTCTTTTAAATTTTAAAACAATTTCCACCCCTCCAAAGCCCTAATTCACTTTTTGAGTCTGATAAAGCAGAAAACTATGCCCTCTTATATCAAAATGCACAGAGATAATTTGAATTCACTTATTGGTTTTTCGCTTGTTGTAAGCCCTAAAAATACCATGAAAATCCTCATTCACTTAGAAATCTACAATAATTTTGCTTTGCAACCTTCACTTTATGTCTTGAATGATGCAAATAGATGTAATTAAGCCAATACCCTCGAGAATTTGGTAGATACATATTAAATCTGCCATCAATTTCTTTGCATGCTTGAACACACGACCAATAGTAACCATTCTCCACTTTTTAATGTGGACCATAGATTTGTTGAAGATTGATGATGATTGCAGAGATTTGAAATCCTTTCTGCTAAGGAAAACCTCTCTTCCTTTTGCACAACGTCGAGACACGTGTCATCATTTTCAAGACTCGCGAGAACAAAAGGAATATCTTATATGCTTCCCCAGCAATGCTTTCCTTCATCAAACAATAGAACTGACAAGACAAGACACATGGTGCAATTTCGGGAGTTCGGGGGAATAGAGACTCAACTTAACATTACTCTACAAAGGTTTAAGTTAGGATGAAACACAAAGAACCCCTTATTTCATATACAAAAGCATTTTGCTTATTTGTGGAGCTTTTTTAGAATAAAGGACCCCACAATTCATATAGCTAGAGTGACTTAAAGGTCTAAAAAGCATGTGGTAAATAAAACAACATATGTCACTAGGAAAGGGGGGCGGTAACACACGATTAAAAGGACTTCACCAAACAACTTTAGTTACCAGAAACTAGAAAAGCAGGTTACCATTTAAGAAGAACGCGAGATAACAAAGCTTATGATTTGATTGGCTTAAGACCCATACACGTCATCAACAATGAGAAGCAAAATATTATTTTGCAAACTCGTGATAGGAAAATAGTAACATGAAAAGCTTCCACGAACTAAAGAGACTGCACAAAATGATGCCACATCTCTCGTGGGACCCAAAAAAGTGTTATTTAAACAATATTTAAAAATGCATGAAGGTAACAAGCTCAACCGATTTTCTAGTAAATGGGGTCGATAAACAAACGAGACAAAGGCCTTAGAGCCATAACTAGGCTAGGATACTAGAACCAATAGTCAACGACCAAATATAAGAAAAGTGCAAGGGCTTGACCAAGACTTAGGGTTTCAATGAAGGTTTAAGGTTTTTCCAAAGCCCTCAAATACAAAATTTTAAAGAAACCCTTGCAAAACATAGGATTTTTAGGAATTTCAAAGGATCAAAATAGCTTAGAGGGCCAAAATTTGATCAAGCACCACCAGTCCCTTTGGAATATAGAAATGAAGATGTGTACCAAGGTGATAAGAGGTTACTTACATGCCTCTTAAGTGAAGTTACATTTTGCATTATTGTTCTACATGTCAACCTTCACCTTATGGTTTTAGGGGTCAAATTGAGGTTCTTCAATATAAGTTCTTTGACCATACAACACAATTACTTGTTTGGGCTTGGTTCTTTCCCAAGAGAATCACATGTTCTTAAGTACTCCAATTGTAACAACATGCAAGAGAAAATAGATGTAGAGGGTTGAATGTGCTAAACAATTAGGGCTATGAGTAGTAATTTGGCACTTGTAGGATTGTGAATGAAGTTGATATTAATGAATCTACCAATATCAATAACTTGTAGCTGAATATGGGTGCACCTACTCATACTATCACTATGGTTATTGATTGTCTTCAAGGATACGTAGACAAACTTCCTAGCAAACAAGAAGTTGCTCAAAATGTGCTTGATCGACTGTCTATATAAGAAAATGGTGCTAATAAGTTAGATACTTCAGTGGAACCTAAAAATGGTGCTAATAAGTTAGATACTTAAGTGGAACCTAAGCCTTCTCTTGTTGGGATATGGTGGCATCTACCCATATTGGATGGAAAACTAATAGAGAACTATATCAAAAGTATGGTAAATCAAATTCAAGCTACTCATTTTTCTTATTGCTAAAAATCTGACATCTTAATAAGTAATGTGAAAGGACATGTCCCTTCTCACAAATGGCCTATAGTTACAACCCAAATGTGATTAAGTTTGGTACTAGGATCTTTGATCATCTTTGTTTGTATTGATAGTTTTTCATTTTTAGCTGCCCCTTGGGGAGTTGTAGACTTTGGTATTATATTGTTTTGTTGTTATAATGGCCATTGTCATTGAGCTAGTACTTTGTGATATTGGTTTCACTTTGAACACTCTTATAGAGCATATTGCTTTGTACATTTATTTTGTCAATATAAAAAAGAATGATAATTGAAAGCACTTGTAAATTACATATTATTCTTCTCTGCTTTATATTTATTAAATATTTGTGACACATCTCTTAGAATGCTACAAAATTTTACCATTATAACTCCATTTAATAACACCACCATGTTTACCTATGTGATCAACATGTGATTGTTCCTCTTACCATCATTACTCGTTAATCCCAATCAACCTTTGGTGAAATTAGCTTCTATCTGTGGCCTATTAAACCTGCTCACAACTCACGTATACATGTTTGAAACTGACCTTATAGCAGTCAATTATAATCCCTTTAACCTATTTTTCCCTCCTAATTGAACATCTTTGATTGAAACCAACAGCTTGCATTATAAGCTCATTTTGTACAATATTCATTGGCATCTAATAAATCGTGTTGCAGTACCCACGAAGCATCGTGCTTGTGTCAATTTAGCATGTATCACATTGAACATGTCTCAAAGAGGCTATCTATCATGAATTATGTTGATGTCTTCAGAAAGCGGTCACCTTATTTCATGGAATTTTATAAAATTTTGTCCATGTGAGAACAACTTATTTATCCCGTTGGAGTACCCTTGAATATTGACCAGCACCATATAGTGACTCACTTCGCCACATCCCCATTACACTAAAATAAATATTAAGATATCAATCTTTCTAACTTGTCCTCCTTTGATACCTCATGTGCATCTCTGTGTATTACACATATGGTTGCGAAATACACATGGTTTATCAATGCAAGATTTGATAAGATTAGAGCATAACTGATTGTACTTCATCAGAAAGTCGTGGTTAGTAATTGTTAATTATTCATCATACATTGCTGAATTCAATTTGCGTAAGTACTTTATTCAATTTTCTTTAAGTGGTCCATTCAATTTGCTTTAAGTGGCCATTCAATTCGTTAAGTATTCACTTAGTTAATATTCTCTTTGTCTAATCCTATGTAATTTGATTACTACACTTCGCCAAAGTCTTTATTTCATTTAGATGAATCTTGATGCATCTATATCACATTCTTCCTCTCCTTGATTTCAATATCGTCAATTTGCTAATCAAGTTATTTATATGGACTTCTCAAGTCCAGAACATTATCGTTATAGTTATTATAGTTATCAAGAGATTCGTACCCTGACTCCTAATACTCGTCTCGTATACCAAAAACACATGCCTGTCTCAAAGACCTATATGGAGACGTCTCCTGACATTATCAAACTTTAAATGAAATTTCTGTCTCCTATATGTCTCCTATAAGCATCCCTTGAAAATGAAAAAACTTCGAACAGAGCTTTTTCAAATATATAATATAGATTATATTGGACGTTATCAATGCTGATATGTGGTTGACAAATATTAAAAGAACTAAACAAATACACTAATAATTTTTATTTTTTTTAATTTTACAAGTTTTTTTGGTGATAGAAAATTTCCTTATTAAATTCCAAATAAGTAAGAATATAAAACGAAACAATAATAAGGCTTAGGACATGTACATGCATTGAAGTTTTATCAATTGATTAAAAATATAGTTATCTTCAAGGTTCCCCATACTAGGTTTTTTAAAATAATGGGATTTCCCTCCTAATTTCTTTGTCATCTCAAGGTGATTATGGTTTTAAATATATTTGTCTATCATAATGATTATTATCAAATATCAATATAATTAATCTATTTCAAATAAAATGTTAGTTTTATTTTTAATTTTAAGCATTGTAGTATTTAACATTTTTTAAAGATACCCGCTGTCTTTTATATATATATAGCCATCTTACCTGTCTCCGACCTTTTTTGAAAATGATGTACCGATACCTGTCCCCACCTCCTTTACCAATACCAGTATCTGTCTCCTGAGAACTATGATTATCAATCATGGAAAGGTATCTTTGTGATAATCATGTAAAAAAAATCATAAAAATCCAGACATTGAGTTATCAGGACAACACGGCTGCTGCTATTATCAATAGCCATTAAATAGTTGTGAAACAGTTGTATTAAGTCAATGGGAGTACATTTCCGATAACTTGTCATTACTTATGGTAAATGTCTGTAATTTAACTTTCTTCATATGATGTTTGGCATCATAGCTTTAATGTGGAGCAGGTTGTATGACATAGCTCATTCAAACAGAAGCTTGTTATGTTTCTTATCCAAGTGCAAGGTAGTAGCAGAAGGTTTAACTTTAGTTAACCCAAACCTTGGATTTTTTTGACAGAAAAAAGCCACCATTTTTAGGGGGGGGAGGAAACTACAAAAGAACTTTAAAGAAGTAATACTCATTCAATTATTAAGGAATAGTCACATTGGAAGTTCAGTGAATCGTCAATGCATCTTAGATTTTAGTTACAAAGTTTCCCTCATTGACTCTAATGCATCTCTGACTTCTAGCGAAATTACAACATATATATACTTTTTGTACAACCTTTTTTGTAAAATCGAACTATTTTTTTTTTTAAAGAATATTTACTATAAGGAGCCCTCTGTACAATTAAATCACTCGTTGCCAGCAATATCAACTATGGGCTCAGCTTTGACTAAAAGAGGTTGATGAACATCTGTGCCCTCTTCACTTCCAATAGCACAAATTACTGGAACAATGCCATCCAGCTTACCATCATCCTCTTCTAGTGCCTTGGCTAGTGATCTCTTTGCTATTTTAGTTACCAGAATGATAAGAACTACTGCATAAATAAAATGCAAGTAAAATAAATAAATAGGATGACAGGTATATATTAGTGAAAATAAAGACAAAGGAACTATTAAAGATTTAAAATAGAGAAGATTAAATCATTGATCTGAGTTGTTACTCTCAAACTGAACATAACTAACGTCTTCAACTGAAGCACTGGTCAATGAATAATATTGAAATGATGATTACCTGATGCCACTAAGCTTGCAATTAGCAATATCTGCATGCAAAGAGCAAAATAGAATTTCTTCATTATTATATAGTCCAGTTTACAGAAGAAAAAAAGTGTAAAGATTCACTTACCTCAATAACCAATAGAAGCGTATTCTAGTTCCAATCTTTGCACTCATAGAGCAATCAACAGATTCATTTTACTTCAAATGTCACAAGCCTTTAAAGTGTGTAGGATTCTAGATTAAATTGAAAAGTATATATTTCTTAATAGTTTCTCCTTATCCAAACTTCCAATCGTTACATCATGGGCATGTCCACAAGAAGAGAGCAAAGATTAGAGAGTTGAAAGGAACCCAAAAACCTTCTGTCAGAAATATTCTTTTGAGTGTTTGTATTTTAAGTATGTGAGACAAGCAACAACGGATTGGCATCAATGTGTTTGTTTTTGACAGTTTTTTTGGGGGAAAAAATCAAATGACTCTCTATGCACATGCACGCTTGTTTGTGTATGGCAATACATGTGCGTTCCTCTCTGTGTGTTGATTTGTGATTTAAAAAATTTACAAAAAGACCAATTCTGTCCAAACTAGATATAGAGGTGCCAAGCTGTCATACAATTTTCAGAGATACATGCTAGCATTAACATTAACAAAGAGCAAAGGAGCTGAATCTACATTTCGACAAATCCTACTTCAAACTATACAGTAGAAAGCATACAAAACTCAGAAACATCTTAATAAAGTCTGCTTCCTCTCTTGAAATAATCTGTCCCCTGAACAGAGTAAGCTTCAGAATAGAGAACATTACCAAAAAGTACAACCATCCAGCATCTAAAACTGTACTGATTTTGACAGCCCTTGCAATATGCCAATTTTTTACTCAATAACTTTTTTGGTACAACATTGTGCCAATTTATATTTCTGTCAACTTTTGTATTGATGTCAACTTGCACCGTGCTTCAACTTTCATGATACAAAGTTGACAAATAGGTTATAAGATAAAAGACAGAGTTCTATTTTTGCAGAGTAGTCTTCAACCGCTCTTTGATTCTACATGAAAGAAACAAATCCTAGTTTGTGTTCTTACACTCCATGACGCCCAACATATATAGAACCAAGAATATGGGAAAATCATAGGCACAGCTACCAAACACTGTCAGCTACCAAACACTGTCTTACCAAGACATTCTATTTTTGCATGGCTTTTCTGAAGTACTCTTTGTATGTTAAACGCAGCATGATTGATGTTAATGATGATGATATTGTTGCTGCTCACTAAATACTAACAATATCTATAGAATTTAAGCCTCCTCTCACTATGATGATGTTTGAAGCTCCTCTCCATGATGCCTAACATATATGGAATGAGTCATATGGACGGATCACTAATTCAACTATCACATGTTGTATTGCCTCGAAGAGTTCTTTGGTGGGAAAATATTTCTATTTCCAAATACTTTCATTTGAGCCTTTTATCTTCAGAATATTTTCATATTATTATAGCCATCCAAAAATATCATATTTAGTCACGTTTTAATCCAAAGATATTGTCGTTTCTCACTTGTATGCCATAATTATTTTCGTCTTCACAGTTGCCATCAATATTGTTGCCATTGTTTTATGCTAACACATTTGCAGGCCCAATGAAATGATAATTCCAACACAACAGACAATGTAAAGAAAAAAGATTGGATGATGAAGGAAAGGCAAAGATATTCTAAAGGGGGCTCCCAGAGTGCGCTTCAACAAGAGATATACTTTTTGATGATTATAAGTTGAAAAAGGTGCATAAATTGTCCAAGTACACACTCATCACAGGAAGTGTTACTTTGAAGTGAATTTCAAGTGGGCAAAGTGCCTAGGAGGTCATTTTGAGTGCTTTTAAGTGAGAAAAAGGTCCTAGCATGTCAAAAGGCATTGTTTTGGTCACTTAAGTGAGAAATGAAAATGTCAACATGAAATTAGAACAAAAGGTCTCTTAGTGGGAAAAGTGCATGAAATTTTCAATGTCGATCACAAAATAGAAAAAAAGTCACTTAAGTGACTAAAGAGAGTGATTTTCACTTAAATGTCAAAACTAAACATTAAAAAATGTCAAAAAGTGCATCAAGACCCCAAAGGTGCGCCTAGAGAGATAAAGTCACTTAAGTGAACTTCAAATTAGAATGAAAAATTCATCAAAACCTCAATAGGAGTGCTTAGAAAGAGAAAATCACTTATGTGGGTGATCAATTAGAAAAAGAAATGCAATGACACCCCTAGGAGTGCACCCAAGCCACTTAATGTTAAGTTTGAAATTTGAAAAAGGTGCAATTGACCCCTTTGGTACATGCCTTGTCACTTAAGTGACAAAAGTCAAAGTTAAAACACAAAAAATGTCATTTTAGCACCCAAGTGCATGCCTAGAGCGGTAAATGCCAAACTCAATGATAAAACATAAAGAAAAAGTGTGTATGACCTCTCAAGCAAGCACTTGAGGATAATGCCATTTTTTATCATGAAAAATGTCTTTTAAGTGATAAAGTGCATGCCTTAAGTGTTGAGAGCAAGTTTCAAAGTGAAAACACATCAAAAATTCTCATGAAGGATATAGCACTTAAAAATAAGAAGAGTTGCTCAAGGTGAGTGCTTTTGCATGGAAGAAGCCAAGATTCACCTTCAAAACGCAAAAAGACATCATTGAAGAAAGCATCCCAATAGATAGCTCTTCATTTGCAAATTTTGTCAAAGGTTTCTACAAATCAATGCTTGCTTCCATTCTTCCAACATCTATGATAGAGTTTCATAACACCATGTTCACAAATTTGACATAAGGTAATAAGGTTTTGGAAGGCAAACACTAAAAATGTTATCATATCTTTCACCCTTCGTTCAAAGTGCTTCAAGGTTGATGGTTTGATGATTCAACAATATACATGTGAAGTGTTTATCAAGCAAGGGCTAAGATTGGAATGTCAAGGTTTCATCCTCAATGCCTAGGGTATTCAGATTCAAGTAACCAAGATGGTTTGGCTAGTTGTTAGCTTCAAGTTTTTACAAAGGCTTTGTGATGCTTAGAATATGTTGCATCAAGATGATGGGAAGGGGGAAGGAGCCAACCAACACTCGACTAGCTATTATCAGGTCATGCTATTTTTAGCCATGACTATTTTTTACCATTGCTATTTTTGGAAAAAAACTCTTTTGAGATATCTTCTAAGAAGTCCTATTCAAAGTATCCTATTTTTAGATGATTTTCAAGGTGGTCAATTTATAGAGTTATGTGTTCTTATGAGAAATGTATTTTATAATTTTTAGCTTCAATTGATGTATTTGGAGACAATTTTGTATTTGAAGCTTGCTTGGATTGTAAGTAAATTATTCTTAGCAACAGAAAGTACAATTGCTTTTTATTTATTTATTATGCAAAATATTGTTAACACATATAAATAAATGATACTGGCACTCAGATTTTCAAATGGCATTTTTTATGCCTATTTTCCACTAACATTATAGCTCAAGCTTTTGTGTGATCTTGTGCATGTGTTGTTTAAGTAAATCAACTTGCTCATATTGCAAATTGTGGGCTTTCTATTGCTGATTTCATCAAAGTGGTGATTGTAGCATTGTATGCAACTCTCTCCATTCAATTTTCTTAACCTTTGGTGTGTGATCCACTTCTAAGTTTTGTGTTGTCTCTTCTTTTAGCTAGAGGGTGTGAACATTTTCTAGCTATTATAGGTCTATACTTTCATGAAAAGATATTAAAAACTCTCATCTTGACTAGATGTGCTGATAAGCCTTGTGCCCTTGCTTGAGATCTTAAAAGATAGGTCATTTCTTTAGTTTGTTTGCAATGTGTGCTCAAAATCCAGAAATCTAACTTGTACATAGTGTAAAAAGCTAGAGGTCATTGCATTAGGTTCTAGGATTTAGTTTTATTTTCTATTACAAGGGGGCTTCCCCTTCTAATTTGAAGAAAGGTTTATCCTTACATGTTCGATTTTGTATTTTCTAGAAAAAAGACAAATTAAAACACTAACAGACACTTCATAATCATCTGCTTTGCAAATCCTCCAAATATCTTTTCTACACCCTATCATGAAGACATATCAAGAATCAATCATGTTTTTACAGTTGAGCACAATCTTCAATTTTTAAAAATCCTCTAATGATACAAGATCTTCAATCTTTTCCTCTCATACATGAAATAAGTTTCTCCTCATGTGAATCACATTCTCCCATCTTACTATCCAAAAATTTCTAGGTGAACTTAAACTTTAGCATGCACACCTTTCACATATCTTGTATATTGTTTGATTGCTACTTGGTTAGGTATCCTTTCATTGGGTTCTCTGATCTCGGTATTGCAACAGTTGGAATCTAAGCCAAGGTGATTCCTGCAAGAGTGAGCTTCGAATCGGTCTCCAACGGTGTTACTCGACAATTGTAGTTTTGTAGTGACAAGTTAAAACAGTAGGTTTGATTTGAGATGTCAGCATGCTTCCCAAAAGAAGTGCTTGTAGAGGAAAAGTATGAGCTGCCAATGTGGCAGGGGCATTAGATTAAGTTACAAAAAAGGTGAGTATAATAGAGGTTACACTGGATATGACCAGAGAAGATTAAATAAAATGGTTTGTCCACAAAGAGGATACTCGTGACATAGAAGATGAAGAGGTGAAAATGAGGAATAAACCCAAGCTAAAAGGTTGCACATGCATGTGGGAGAAGAAAGAGTTTTGTGAGCTATCTTGAGAATCAACAAGAGAACAGGGATGGAGGTGCAAAATTTCCCAGGAACGTTGAATCTGGAGGAGTTGATTGGCTCGCCCATGGAGATGGAAGAGTGTTTTGAGTATGAGAACATCTTTGGTCCATAGAGAGTGAATATCTCATAGACCAAGTTGAAGGGTCATGCTACACTAAGGTGGAAAAAACCATAGCAAGAGAGAACCAAATGCAAGAAGGAGAAGATAATGCATTGGGATTGAAGGATTGTCGAATTGAGAGGAGAGTTTCTACCTAGTGATCACTTATTGTATCTGCTGAAGAAGCTCCATAATTTGAGGTAGAGGGAGCAACATGTGAGGGATTAAACCAAAGAGCTTTACAAGCTAATGATTTGATCAAGTTATCATGAAGTTGGCCAAGAGAAGGTAGCAAGATACATGAATAGGCTAAGGCTTAGTATCCAAGATGAGATGAATACGCTTAGACTTTGAACCATCGAGGAAAAGAACCAGTATGCCTTGAAGGCAAACGAAAAATTGTCCCGGAGTCAACAAAGCAAAACTAGAGGAAGACATCGATCTATTCCTTGAAGAAGTCAACAAAGGCAAGGAGGAGAAGCTGCTACTTCTCAACCTCTAGGTTGTGGCTGCAAAAGAATTAATCCATCTAGAGGATGAGGTTGATATAGTGGTAGAGGAAGAAGATTTCAAGGAACCAGTTTCAGGTGTGGCCAAATGGGTCACCAAGCATATGAGTTTTCTCAAATTGAATCTAAAGGATGTAGTGAGGACACAAGCACACATGTTGTACAAGTTGATGATGAGTTAGTAGCATCACCAAAACTAGTTGATGACCCAAAATGCAAATAAACCCTCATGATGAAATGGATCTTATTGAAGATGCCAAACCAGACCAATGAATCGGTACAATGGAGAAGCCTATTCCAAATTGTGTGTAAATCTAGATGTAAGTATTGCCAAGTAATTGTTGATAGTGATAGTATAGACAATTTGGTATTTGTAGAGATGATAGATAAGCTAGGATTGAAGAGTGTAGTACACCCAAATTCATGCAAGGTAATTTGGTTGCAAAAAGGTCATCAGATTGTAGTAAAGAAACATTGTTTGGTTAGTTTCAATATTGGGTCATGTAAGGATAATGTGCAATGTGATATCATGTCGATGGATGTACGTCATTAACAGTTGAGAAGACTGGTAGTTTGATAGGAAGGTGGTACAAGATGGTCAAACAAACACATACACCATTTGTCAAGGATGGCAAGAAATATATCTTGAATCCATTGAGAGGAGTTGAAGAAAGTGAAAGTGATCCCAAGGTGACGTCACAAGAAAAGAGTTTTCGAATGTTTAGAAAACAAAGGAGAAGGGTTGTGCACTTGCAGCCAAGCCTGCAAAAAAGTCATGATACAGACTTACAACATGCAAAAGGAAGTGAAGGATCTACTAACTTACTAAGTATGCAAATATTGTATCTAGTGAAATGCCAATAGGATTGCCACCAAAAAGAATTATCAACCATCACATGGATTTGATTCCAAGGGCATGTCTACCAATGAAAGTTGTGTATATGTTAACACCAAAGGAAAATGATGAGATGAATCAAAAAGTTGGAGATTTGCTACAAAAAGGTCTAATCAAAGAAAGTTTAAGTATGTGTTGTATCAACAAAACTTGTACAAAAGAAGGATGGAGAATGGTGCATGTGTAATGATTCAAGCACCGTCAATAAGATAATTGTCAAGTATAGATTTCAATTGCCAAGGATGGATGATCTAATGGATTGCCTAAGAGAAGCTAAGTTCTTCACCAAGATTGATCTAAAGAGTGGATATCATCATATTCAAATCAGAGAGGGTGATGAGTGCAAAATAGCATTCAAGACTAAGGAAGAATTGTATGAATGGTTGGCCATGCCATTTGAGTTAAAGGTTCCAAGCATTTTTATGCAGTTCATGAATAAAATGTGGAATCTTTTCATAGACAAGATTGTATATCTAGATGATATATTGATTTTCAGCAAAACTAAGGAGGAGCACAAGGCCCATCTGAGACAAGCAATGAAGAGACTTAAATGAGAGAAGTTGTTAAATCTAAAGAAGTGTAGTTTCATGTAGGAAGAATAAGTATATCTGGGAAGATATGTGATTTTCAATGATAGGTTAAGGATGGACCCATGGCGCAATCTCAGTAGTATGTTTGGAGCTAGAAGTTAAAGAGATTTGGGAGGCTGCTGTTTCCCATTCAAAATCATAACAGTAGAATGGTGTTAAACTATTGATCTACAAGATCAAGCTCAATTCAACACAAAAAAGGAAAGCTACATAGTCTTGTTATTCTTATGACAAGAAAATGCACTCTCTTGTATATCTATAATTTTTAAATACAAAAGTAAATTTAAATACAAAAAATAAATTTACCCATTTATGATGCACAAGACATTTTTATTATGGAACAATTTCTCCTTAATGCCAGCCAAATGCCCTCTCTCTTGTATGCTATATCATTTTCAGAAAGGCTTAAGTGGATTTAAGCTAACAAGAAATTCAGTTACCCATGTGCACCTACTTGATGCAAAAGGTATTATTGAAGGATAAAATCTCCTTAATGGAAAAGCTGACCTTAGATTTGTATATTCTGTATTGAATTCTTGAGACAAAAATATTTCTTAAAGGAGGATTTCACAACAATATGTACTGACAAATAGCATCCAAGTGCAATACTAGTTGCATCAAAGATTAAGGCAATAATTTTTAACAAAGGCAAACAGTTGTGTTCTAATATCAGATATAGGCAAGAAATGGCTATAATGATGTAACTATCTAATCTTAATCAAAGTCTTCCAAAATGTAAATCTACTCAAAAAGTTAGAGAAGACACTCACCCAACGTGCTGTTGAAACTTCACGCCAACCATGAGTGACATCAGAAAGATCCTTGATGGTAGTTCCAACATACACCAGCACAAAGGTGATTGGCTGCACAAGTTTGAAATAAACTAACATAAATACTAAGTAGCTCTTAATGAACTTTAAAATATAAATCAAATTAGCACCAAGTGACTATAGCATGGGTGCTTGTAAACGTCACCTAAAAGCTCGTCCTTGGATAGGGCTTTTGTAACTTTCAATATAATTAACATATATAACTTTTCTTTATCAAAAAGTATATTAATAAACATGAATATTAATAGATGTTTTTTGTCTCCTAAGTAACAACAGTTAAAACAAACTTGAAAATTTGAATTCCAATTAAAGGAGAATTCATTACCATCATACCAATCCAGGAAGCCAGCATGTATTGCCCTAAACCAACAGGTGTCACAGAGAGAAGATAATTTAGGATGTTGAATGGTAGTAAAGGAACAAGCCGAAGAAGAAAAACAATCTGCAATAACAACAACAAAAATTAATTATGAAAGGCTTGATTTTATAAATATATGTTCAGTTCCCCAAATGGGAAAACTGTCCAGTTAAACCAGCTCTATTATCACTTTATTAGAACAGGACTAATACACTCAGATAAAAAGAAAACAACCCTTATTCTGCCAGTCAGAAAATTCATTACATTGGTGAAAACAAGAAATCATCATATTATGTTGCTTTAGATACTCTTCTCCTATTGAGTAAATTGAAAATCTCATATCTGGAATACAGGAAAGAAAGGGGAACTAAGAGGTAAAAAAGAGAAAACTGTTTTGTAAACAGAAGAGAATTGTAAGTAAATAAATAAACAAACACCAAATTAAACAAAAATTCCAAACAAGCATAATATTAAGTAGAAAACTTTCCATACACAGGTTTGGTATGAAAAGATGGCAATCGCATGCCATTGCCTCATAGCATATCCCCACACCACATATTCGTTATAAGAAAGCTCAGATCTATATACACAATTCTTACCTCTATGGGTACCACAAAAGCAGAGGTGCAGGAGCAGTTGTGTGTGTGGATCAGGTGTAGTTTCCGAGGGATTGCAAAATGATTTAATTTAAGGATTTGCCAATATCCACATCTTCAAAAATATATGTAATGGAAAATTTATGTGAACCTAAACCTTTAATCTTATCTAAACCAGTGATGATAAGGAGACCATAATGGATTAAGACAGCTTCTATAAGGCAGGAATACTCAGCACTTATCAAACAACAGTGGCAAGAACAAGTGGAATTAATTACATCCTTGTATACTCACAGTCAATGGGTCGTTTTCTTAGGTTTCAGGGCATATGCTTCTGTAATACTAATGAAATTTCTCTTTTCATGCATTTAACAGAAGCAATACAAGAAATATTTTCTATAAACCTTAAATATCTGGATCATTTGTTCTACACAACCCAATAAACTGACACTTCTCAAATATGCAGCCTACAATCAAACTTGACCACTTATAAGAAATTCTCTCTTTTCTTTCATCCTTTACCATTCTCTTTTCCAATTACAAATGCTCCCTCTAGAAGTAATTATGTAGTACATCTATTTCAAACAAAAAATTCAACCTGTAGAAACCAATAAAAAACCAAAGTAATGATACTAATAAATAAACTTGAGAACAAAGTATACCCAAAGCAACTGACAATTATAAGAAAAGAAAACCAGCCCTATTACATGAGAATCAAATGCATAATAGTATGCAACCCTCTCTAAAACTTCATTCTAGAAATACTATCTAGAAATTAACCATCAAAGGCACATCCTTGAAACACATGTTTAACAAATATTAACAAATTCAATCCATTTTCTTTCAAGACAAAATCCAAAATACTCACAATCACCAAAAAGATTCCTCACATTACTAGGCATTGGCAATCTTGTGTTGAGTACAATCAATTTAATGTCAGTGCATATTCACACTCAATTGTAATCCCACCTTGCATTGATCTTAGTTTTAGCCTTAGAAGTATTATTCCCTTGACACACCAGTTTATGTGGTGGTCCTTTAGGTACACCATTTATGAACCTTCGGTTCCACAACTATACATCTTACCTTTTGTGGTACATTGAACATAGTCTACATTTTGTGAAATAACCTTTCCTCAAGGCTGAAAGACTTCAACTGCATAATGGCATTGGTGGCAATAATCTTAATCAATGGTGATTGGATCACATCTCCATGATTGTATTTGTTGTTCCCTTTATGTGTTTGATCAACAGATTGAATTGTTGTAAGAAATCGAAAAGAAAACACTAACCATTTATACAAATCTTGTTTGGTATCGAAGCTATTCTTCTAAATGACATATTCCTTCCTCTGGACTTGATATCCAAATCTCATATCTAAATTGGCAGAGTATTTTGCATCGTGCAACTGATCAAATCGATTATCACTGTGTAGGATTGATATTATTGACAATAATATCATTAAGGATCATGTAATCAATATACTATCACTAGTTGCCACTCTTCTCAGGTACCAGCACTACAGGAGATGAACTTGGTCTTATCACTCCTTGGTCAAGGAGTTGCCTACAATTCACTCTTGACTTCTTTAACTTCATGACCTATTGCCAATACAATCAAATGTTTAGCAACAGAAAACTGAGTAACAATTGTGACTCATGTTCCAATTCTCGCTTTCCACACCAACCTTTCAGTTCTTGGAACACATGTTTAAATCAGTTAAACATTTCTTCCCTTAGCCTTTGCTCTCTATGCAGATTGCATTGAAAGTCATTGCTTTTGTACTTTACCCTTCAGTTTTAGATTTGATGAACAAAATAAAAAGCATCTTACTTGTGTTGATCAACCTATATACCCAATTGGCAGACACAAGGGAAATATAATAATATTTTACTTCCCTTTATGCATTGATCAGGTAAAGCTTCTGATCCTTAATCAACCTGCACTTGTGCACCATTTGAAGCAATATGCAATCTTCATTCCACAATGAGAGACTGCAGTAAATGACTTAACAGCAGTGTCACCCCAAGTTTCCAGGATGGGGACAGCAAGGGATGGCAGGACGAGTCCCCAAGTTTCCGGATTTTGAGGCCAAACTTGGGGACAGCGGGGGGACAGCAATATAAAATATAGGGAAAATTTAAAATATATAGGGAAATTTTAAATATTCATATGAAAACATGGATAAAGCATGCATAATATACATTATAGAACCTTAAGTTATAATACCTCAAAAGCTTTGGAGGAAACCTTCTAGTATTGTCATACTTTTCTCCTTACTGTCAATTGTTTGCCATGTTTTTAAGCTTTATCAATCATCAACTCATACCTCTGATAAAGAAGATATTACAATCTAATGATTTTCTCAAGAATAACTCTGTCTTCTATCTCAAAATATTGTCATCAAACACACCCTTGTTCATTCATGACTATCAAAAGTTCCTCTCTAACATTCTGTCACTAAACTTTATCATAGTGTTTGCCTTCATCTTCAAAACTGTCTCTCATTAGACTATGTCCCTTTAGTCCAAAGTGACTGCACTTTCTTGGTTGACTGCTCACTTACCCAAAGTGACTGCCTTTTTTAATAGACAAACCACAGTCATATTTAGCCCACTGTCAAATACTTTTATTAATTAAATAATATTTAAATTTATACAGTTTACCTGGCCAACCTCCTTTGAGGTAGGCGCTGCATTTCATATTTATTTGGATTGGTGTTCGATATTCTTCATCACGAATTTGGATCAATTCCACGCCGGTTGCTCAAGGACGTAGCCCCCTTTGCTAATTGCTCACAGGTTTGGGACAACACCCCCAACCTGTGAATTCGTGAGCCCATTCTCATTCGCATTTTTGAGTTGTTCATTATACCAGGAGTCCACCTAACTTCTAGGCACTTTCCTAATTTGCAAGACGAAAGGGAGAGAGAGGTGGATATTCAGTGATCTCATCTAGCGCCGATACTCTCATGGACTCTTCCTCATATCATTGAACTCTCACAGCCAGGATAGGGTCTGTTCTAAGGTGTATGCAGTCTGTCATTATCAGGCAGACGAAGACATATATCAAACACGCGATTCCAGTTCCTGGCCATATTCTCCAGGCTCGAACTCATCGCTACCAGAGACGTTACTATTTGGGGGTCAATCATTGCTCAATCTAGAGTAGGCGTTTCTACAAGATCATCGCACCAGGAAGCAATGCCATATCATGACTTCTCATCATCGGCCAATACATGTGTCACGAAATCGCTAAGCATAGTTGGGTCATCTCTTCGGGCACCACTTCAACCTGTGATGGGATTAACCTGGGTGCAACAACACTATTCTTTGGCCAACAATGTTGTTAAGGGGACGAGTCCTGCCCTGTGCAGACTGTGAGGATTGTCTTACTACTGTCCCAGACGATTTGTTGGTTGACCTCTCTATTTCACTCACGGTGATCATTCTAGGGGGTGTGCACGGATATACTGTGTTATTCTACTGTGATAACATGAAATCCATTGTTATTTAAGACAGATTTGTAAAAGTTTGAGAGTTGAAAAGGGGGACGGCCAGGGGATGCTTGAGACATCCCCCTACCATCCCCCGCGTCAAAGCACGATCAAAACAAAAAAAAAAAAATATGATGAGATTTTGTCACTCATGAATGATGAACAGTCCTTAACTGGCAATAACAATGGGCAATGGCCATGCATAAAGGGCAGTTACCTTGATTGCAGAGGGTTGTGAATGAGACTATTAAAGTCTGTACAAAAGGTAAAGACTGTGCAATAACGGACAGATCAAGAGCAGAGCTTACCAAGATGAGGACAGTCAAACCTTAGAAAAGATAGTCATAGAAGGTTACCTAATGGGTTATGTTGAAAACACAAATAAAAGACCCTAATTGAACCCTCCAAAACTTCAATATGATGTTTATATGAGCAATGGAGAGGTCAAAAACTATCTGAAACCATTAGAATCCTAAAGCAATTCCAAAGGCATACATGGCAGGCTCTTTAAAGAAGGTGGTTGATAATTTAGAAAGTATCCAAACTCATCAAGAGGACAGACTGTGGACTAAAAGTGGATTGTTTTAAAATGCAAATCTGGAAGTTTCAAAAACCTATACTATTGTGAAGATGACCGGGGGGGGTGGGGAGAGAGATTGAAAGGACAATCTTAGGACAGTCCAGTGATGAAAAGTGAGATGTGCTTGCTCGGGATGGATAAGAAAAGCAACTCCAAAAAATCAAATATCTGAAGATGCTCACACTAAACTCAGTAAATTCAAATCTGAAAACTTAGATTAATACAGTCACTTCTGATAACCAGCATAGAGAGATAGTAAGAAATTCAATCAGAGCACAAGGAAACAATACTGTATTTAGTGATCTTCAGATTCAAGCAATCAACCCGAAACTACAGTAGAAATTTATAGTACCAATCATAAAAAGGATTTAATGACTTCTGAAAATGCCAATTAATCCATTCACATAGCCATCATGTATTTTGCTGCTCATTTCATATAAATCAACTTTGCTTTGAACACAATAAAGTGAGACCCTGAATATTATTTCTGCAATAATCGAACTGCACATGTATAGATATCGAAAACCTCCACAAATTTGTCTCTAAACCCCAACGCAAATAACCAGAACTTTGAAATATATCAAAACCCATCATCCAATACTCTTGAAATTTGTCTCCAAAGGAGATTTCACAAGTTTCAACCCAAGCGTTATTGTGCAAATGCGAGAAATCTGGCTGATTTCTCCTGCTACCAACTAGGGAGGAATCTTTCACCACTGAAACTGGATACCCATAGGAATTCCCACCTAGGGTTTCAGACTCTGAAGAGCTCCACCAAAATACCAAATAAAATAATAAACCAACATAATCAAAATGAGAACTTGCAGCCCCTTTTATTTCCATCCAAGGAAACTTCCGGAAACCTTTTTAAATTTCTCGCCAAAACATTAAACACCTTTTAATAAAGTGAAATTATAAAATACTTTTAAATATTTCCTCCACATCACTTTAATAAACACTATAATCTAATTATTTGATATTTCCCTTTTAAATATGCTTTTTGCCAAGCAATATCAAATAATTAAATTAATGTCTATTTGGTGAGGCAGAAAACAGGGATATTACACAAACCGGCTGGCATTTTTTTCAAGTCAGACTTGCAATTTCTCAACAAGTTTATCACCAAAAAACACTTATTTCTTTGCAAAAAACTTAACCCCAAGTTTTTGGGCAAATGATTCAAGTTTTTAGGTAATTTTTGAACTATAGTACTTCCTATGATCAAGGCCAACTCCTAAACGTCTATGCAGACTCCCAAAGTACTTTCCATATGCTCCTAGATTGTCCTGGGCATAGTTGGAAAACTCACCAATTGCATGTACTCGGCAAGCCCGAAAAACTTGGCTTGGCAAAAAACTTGGCAACTTAAAAAATTGCATAAACTTCATTAAAAACGCATTTTTTTTGTAAAATTCAATGATAAGATGCATCCAATGAGTCAATAAATGAGTACATAGAACTTCAAGTTGAGTCTAGTTGTATTTGATTGATTTGAAAGCAAATTGGGTACAAAATGGCATCCTCATGTGGAATGTGCTGATACTGATAGTCTGAAACAAAATGAAAATAGCAAATTGTTTTTTGTAAAACTGAAAGTAAATACTATATTAATATATTTTACAAATTTATATCTTCCTCTTCCCATGTCTAGTGAAAACTAGGGGAGAGGTAGAACTAGACGATATTATAGATGAAGACTTGTAGTCAAACTTGGAAACTTGGACATGGAGAGTACCTAGAAAACCAAATGAATTCAATCTGAGTTTGAGGGCAATGCCCTTAATGAGGTCAAGGGGCAGCGCCCCTCATGGGGATCTAAGGGCAACGCCCCCATTGGGGTCGAGGGGTAGCGCCCCTCATGGGGGTCTAGGGGCAACGCCCCCAGCGGGGTCGAGGGGCAGTGCCCCTCTTGGGAGTTTGGGGGCAACGCCCCCAGTGGGGTCGAGGGGCAACGCCCCTCGCGAGGTCCCACATTAAGACCTCCAAAACCACACAAACCTTCATGGGAGAGTGTTTTTGCTAAGGAAGAGCAATTGGTGGAGGCAAACAATGAACCGAAATTGCCTTTATTCCGGCCGTGGGGGTCTTTTTGCTGGCAACTGAGTTTTTGCAAATAAACGGCGAGTTTTTGGGAAAAGTACGGGCGAGTGTTTTTGGCGAGTAAAACCCGTTAAAACTCATTTTTGGCGAGTGGTTCAACTATGGTCCTGGGTAATATTCAAATATGTTGTCTTGATTCCAAAATTTAAAAGTATGAACCTAAACAACTTCCCTTGCCTCTGTTGAAAATATTGCAACTTAAGCAGTTAATCTTTATACTAAATAGGATAGAAATATTATTTTGTCAATTCCTTGAATCTTTCTGTTTCTTTTAATGGGAACCTTTTTGCTTGTTTCTACAATGGTACATAGCTTAGCCACCAAAGCAAAATAAGCACAAGATATATTTTAAATGAAAAGTACCCATTGATACTAAAGTACACTTGAAGCACTTTCATTAGAAGGCATACAAATTGTTGAGTTTCTCTACATCTACTTGCCCTACATTAGGTTATATTTCCATTTTGGACTCCATTTTGAGAGGTAAATTCATGGTGCACATTCAGCATATCCTTCAGATGCTTCCTTCTAATCTTTCTCTTGCTGGAATTCCTCTCAAAAAATGGATTTTCTTGTCCTTTTCACTGCCACCATAAACTTTGAGAACATGTTAGTTAAGGAAGATATATTCACCCACAAGAGAATCTAGCTTCTAATTGAGTTTATTCCCATCAAGTGTTTCTTTGGTTCATCAAGTTCTGCTATTGATGACAAAAGAAAGATTATGTGCATTTTCCCAACCTTTGGGTCAAATGGAAACAATTCCTCTTTACCAGTGCTCTTCTGTTATTTGATTGGAGGAAGATAAAATTTATAGTTCCTTCAAAGTGCCAAGAAAAACTGCTCTGAAGATGTGGTTCATATAGGACTGAAAGTTGGCAGGTGCATTAGTCAACCCAAAGGGCATAACCAGGAACTGGTAATGCCTGTAATGGCATTTGAATGTAATCTTATGAATGTCCTGCTCTCTCACCCTTATTTGATGATATCCTGATCAAAGATCAATCTTTGAGAAGTACACTGCCCCATGCAACTCATCCAACAACTCATCAATCCGAGGAATAGGGTATTGATTTTTTAGTCTTTTTATTGAGGGCACAGTAATCTATACACATCCTCATGGTCTTGTCCTTCACCAAGACAACCGAAGAAGCAAAGGGACTCCAACTAGGTTTGATGTGCCCCATGTCAAGTAACTCCATAATGGCCTTTTCAATCTCCTCCTTGAACTTCTTAGGGTGCCTGTAAGGAGTAGTGATGACAGGCTTGGAGCCCTCCAATTCAATGACATGCTCAAACCCTCTATCAGGAGGTCTCCCTAGAGGAATCTCACCAAAAACCAAACTATGTTTTCCAAACATGATACAAAGCGTTATCCTCCACAAGGGTCTTAGATGAAATTAGACACTACACTGCCCATGCTACATCACCATGTCTAAAGATGCTTTCCATCCTTTTTGTTGACACAACCCTAAGAGTACCATTAGACATACCCCTCAATACAACCTTCATGCCATCTTCCTTGAATTTCAGCTCCATCATCCGAAAATTTTATGAATACTTCCCTAAGGAGTGGAGCCATTGTATTCCCAGAATAACATTAGTGTCTCCTAAGTACATAAAAATCATCAATGAGAGTTGAGTTCCAAAATGTGATACTCAACTATGAGACCTGTTGGGTGCAAACCATATTACACCCATCTAACACCATAACATTGAATCCCTCAAACTCCTGTGCTGGAATACCCCTCTTTGCCACCAAGGCAGAATCTATGAAGTTGTGGCTTGCCCCACTATCCACGAAAACTATCGCACGCTGCCCTTGCATAACTCCATGAACCCTAAAAAAGTTCAACCTAGGGGTACCTAAGAGAGTAGCAATAGTTACACCCTTCACTCCCTTGGGTGGTGGTCCACCCTCATATCCATACTCACTATCTGAATCACTATGTTTCCTGCCCTAAACTTCTTCCCCCTTTCCTTCCTCTTTTGAATCAAAATGAACAATACCTCTAGTCCTCCTGTAAGTAATGAACTCCCTATCTTTCGGATTCATTAATATGCATGCAAACAACTGAAAATTTCAAGTCTGATCAGAAATTTCTGCTATTAAAATTTGGCATTAAAACCCACTGGTTGGTAAGATCTCCAACTCTGATACCCTTCCTAAAATAACCCAATCTTTTTCCTCTTCGAACACTTATTTCTGCTTATGTGTAAACCTCTATGTTGTTGTTCTTATATTCCAGACTTTGTAGGTTTGGGGTCTAATTGAGTTTGAATGTTTTGATAGTGGAGATAATATTCAAGCATAATATGAAGAGATTCATGACAAAAATAATAAAGATAATCTCCAAACAATCTCTACATCTAACATCAAATTTCTTCAGACATTAACACATTTCAAAACAAGAGAAAAATACAATCCTGGCCTTATATATATGTGCAAAGCTGATAGTTGAAACATATATCTAGATTAATATTTAGGGTTGTCTAGGAATCATTATACAATGCAGTTCTTATGGTTAGCGTTGGAAGGCACTAGCATAAAACGATTAATAAAAGTAATCTCTATCACCTTATGATTGTTGTTAATGCTAAAAGATGCAGTTTAGTGCGCTGCTTATATCCTCTTATGTGCCAAGTCCTTCCATCACCCTAAGCTAAGACCCGACTTCCACTTGTCATCATTTGCTTGACCCGTCTCCTTCCACGCTATCGAACTTTTGGGTATCAACTTTTATAGGCCGCAACTCCCAAGATTTATATTTGAACTATCGTCATTGCATTTTCTGTGAGTGGTGACATAGGAAAGGTGGTTGGTGGTTTATGTTAAGCTAATATCGATTTCACCTCCTCCTATGTGAGAATATTCAAGCCCGACCATCCAAGTCAATCCTAGGGAGAGTCACCGCAAGTAAATGAAATATAGTGCCAGGATATTATTTGAATACCATCCGACACCTCTGTAATGAATTTCTAGACCATACAGTTCCCAAAGGGGAGAAAAATGGTACGACTAAATAAGAAATAAGGACTTTAGTATTTTATTCAGATATTCCCTTCAATGCATTGAACCAGACTATACTGAAATTTGTCTGTGCAAGAGACTTCAAAAATTTCATAATTTCCTCTTGAAGGATCACAATGAGAAATTTGAATAATCTCTCCAACAAACTAGCTAGGGTAGAATCATTGCACCACCAAATCTAGTTACCCATAGGGTTTGCGTCCTAGGGTTTCGAGCTCCAAGAAGCTTTCAAATCCACACAATAGAAAAATATTCAAGCATGATAAAAATGAGCTTTGAAAAGCACTTTTGTATACATCTCCAAAAATGACCTTTTAAATTCCCGCTTTTTGATATTTTAATTAAATCTAAGAAAAAAGTGACTTTATTAACCTTCATTAAATATTGCACTAAAGACACTTTACGAACTTTATTAATTTAATTAAATAACATTACCCTTAAAATATGTTGGGATGGATAATATTAAATAATAAAATTAAAATATTCCCTTTTCTCCGACATTAGCCCACAAGAATAAAATAGGCTAATTAATCACTCTTGCTTAGGCATTGGAAGGGGACATTATAGATTGTGGCACTTCCTTATGCAATTTGTTCACTTTCAAAAAGGTACGACTCCCATAGGAATATGATGCAACCAAGTACTATCAACTATGAACAAAATAAGTTGTGTTAACTAAAACTAATTAAAAAATATATCACCTTAGTTCTTCTTCTGAAGATGACTCAAAATATATCCCTGAAATTTGCCTTGGGACAAGAATTGGAAAATTTCGAAAATGTCTAGACAATGAATCCAACTACAAAATTTGAATGACTCCGCCTATACCAACCAAGGTGGATAGTCTCACCACCGAAACTAATCTTCTCCAAGAGCATTTTCGTCCCCCAGAAGGCAAAGATGAACCAAGTTTGATCTCCCAAAACCACAAGGGTTTCAATTAGAGAAAATAGAATAAACCACATAATACAAAGAGCTCTCCATATCTCCTTTTATAAGTTTTCTGCGAACTTTTTTGAAAACTCAATATAAAATCACTTCATTAATTAAATAAGCCTTATATCCCTGAAAAAGTGATTTATTTCTTTATTTAATTATTCCTGGCACATAAAGCCACTTTATTAACGTCCCAACATTTAGAACTTTTCATCTCGGTTCCAATGAGCTATAACACTAAGCTACTTTTTAAATAATTTAAATAATATTAAGCAACCTTAGTAATATAATTAAAATAAAGCCATTAATGCACCCAAGTTGCGAAAATTGTTGAAGAGCATTAGGATCAAAAACTGACTACATAGGAGTGATACCGATGATGAATATTGAGGATCAAGCCCGACCGAGTGACTTACTATAAATAGACACACTCTCTAAGAATCTTGGAGAACACACCAAAAGCTGAAAATAACTTTGGAAAGTCTCATACGGGTCTTCTAGACCATCTAAGCTCACTGGTGACATCAAATAACTCCTCTAATAAGGTTGACACACAACCAAAAGGTTAATGCCAACTTCAATGCAAGAGAACCCAAAAATGTGCACATTACACATTCTTTAGGTGAAACTACTTCAGCTTCCTCATTCTGAAAATAATAGGCCATGAGAAGAAGCTTGAAACCCTAATGTAAATCTTAGTGACTTGAAACTGATTTCTTGTTGAGAATGCACTTACAAACTATTAGTGCTCATTTCGGTATGCCTTGAATATAGTTTGTAGCCAATAACTAGGCCATTCCTATCATACTATTAATATCTATTGTGTTATCTTTCTTGTTCAACAACCAAGTCATCGAGTATGGTCGATTCTTTTCCACTAACAATGAACGCAAGTCCATCATATCAAACTCTAAATTCTAAAGAGCCTACAACACAGATAAAGGAAATTTGAAATGTCAAATGTAGTTGGAGAGAACCAAACAAATCTCCACTTCAAAAGAAAAATTAGCTAAGGAATGATTTTGTACTTTCAAGGCAGCTCGACCAATAGGAAACTCTATCAAAAGTGCCAAGCAGCTTGTGAAAACATGCCAAGGCAATCAAAGCTTTATTCATGCTTTTTATAGTGGCATGTTAGCTCCAAAAGTATGCCAAACATGGTGAAACTGAAGACTTCATGAAGATGCAACATAAACAAGGTGAACAAACAAGTGTAAAGATCACACATTTTGAGTAGTTGTGCCAATCAAAACAATGCTTAGGGTAGGAGGTTTGATCCAAAATTGTGAAAAAAAAAGGCAAGAAGAAAATTAAGTATGTCACTCTTTCTGAGGTGGTGTAACTAGAGGTAAAATGTGATTTAGAAGTAGCAACAAGTGGGGAAAATCATGACATAATTTGTTAATGGATGATAGCTTCGGTCAGATATAAATAAACGAATGTTGAAAGCATCTTCGTTATTTATATGTGATCAAAGATTATCCTTAATATACATTTTTCTGGAAATCGAATTTATGAGCATATATATAAATTCGTAATAATGAAAGATACTGAAATTCGCATTTATTATAATCGAAATTCTTTCATCCGCCATAGTATAAAGGTTTATGTGTGTTAGACATCAACCGAATGCTAATCGGTTTCATCAAGAGCCCGCATGCTCTAAGGGACACGTCCCATGAGTGGACGTGTCTCCACTTATGGAGACACGTCCTCTCATGGGACACATCCCTTGGAGGCGGGTCTCCAAGCATATTTATGGCAGCTCTTTAATTGATATGCGGACATAGAAATCAATAAATGTTCTGCAATCAGCACATTCGAGTATAAGAAAATCTGGAAATCGAAACTTGACTTAGAATTTTTGAGTAGAATTCTTACACTTAGAATTTCTCTAGAACCCTTAGGATCTCAATTTGATATAAGATTTGGTTACATTTACATGGTATCAGAGCCACGTTGTGTGTATCCAAATCAAATCTAAATATCAGATTGCTCTAGAAAATTCGTATTTTCTAAAATCGAATTCACATTCTTCATAATGTCAAGTGTGATCAGATTTGAAGATCGTCTTGCAGGAGCAGACAACTTTACATCATGGAAATTTAGAATCATGATGATCCTTAAAGAGAATAAACTAGACTCACTTGTGAGAGAAAATAAATGGGAACCAGATGCTGAACCTGAGAAAACTCAATGGATTGAAAACAATGAAAGAGCCATGAAAATCCTAGTAGATGCAGTTGGGGATCATATAGTGCCTATCTTAGCAAAACATGAAACTGCATATCATATGTTCAAATCTCTTGAGAGTACCTATGAGATCAACAACACTAGTAGGACTCTTGCATTAAAGAGGCAAATCAACAATGCTCAAATAAACAAAGGAGAGTTAATTAATGCATACTTCATGAGGATCACTGAACTAAGGGATCAATTATCCACAATTGGATATCAAATTGATAGCAAAGAGTTAACCCTAATTGCACTAGGAGGCCTACCCAACTCATGGGAGTCATTTGTTCAAGGAATAAGTGCGAGATCTAAACTCCCCAAGTTTGATAGGCTAAGAACTGACTGCCTTCAAGAGGAAACAAGACTCTCCACTAAGGAAAATAAATAGAAGAACATGGATGAAGATATTCATGTACTCAACACAACGTCTAATAAAAGGAACAAGAAAAACTCCTACAAGAGAGGATTTTTTAAAAGAAAGAGAAATCCCGATGGAAAGGGATCTTCTAAGAAGACATCTCTCAAGTGCAATGCTTTAGATGTGATCAATATGGTCACTATGCAATGAAGTGCCCTGACAGATCAAAGCAACAAGCATCTTTTGCAAAAGTAGGAAAGACAAATTTAGATCATGAATCTGAGAACTTTGTGTTCTATACAGCCTTATCTAGCCAAACATCTAACAACACCCACAAATGGGTAATTGATAGTGGTTCTTCTAAACACATCACAGGATTCAGAGAACACCTGGACACTATGACTGAAAGGTCTGATGAAGTAGTAACCATTGGGGATGATTCTGCACACCCTGTAAAAGGGGTTGGAACTTGCTCCATCAAACTAAAATCTGGTCTCTCTCTTCAACTTACTGGAGTCTTATTTGTACTTGGAATTAAGAGGAATCTAATATCCATCTCTGCCCTTGAAGACAATGGATATAGAGTTACCTTTATGGATGGGAAAGTTTTAGCATGGCCTAAAAACTAAACAATCAAGAAATCCCAAACCATAGGTGTAAGACAAGGGTACCTCTAAAAACTATGCACTGAAGTTAAACAAGCCCTTACCTTTGACACCTTTGATTCAAATGAGATTTGGCTTAGAAGATTAGGACACCTTCATTTTCGTGCCCTACCTTCTGTAGAAAAACTTGTAACAAGCTTACCTAAGTTAAAACCATTTGATGAAGGAACTTGCAAAGGTTGTGCCTTAGGAAAGAATACAAAGGGGTCCTTTCCCAATAGTTTGAGCAAAACCCTAAATGTGTTAGAACTGGTTCACTCAGACTTATGTGGACCCATGTTTGTACCCTCTAAAGCAGGATTTCTATACTATGTCATATTTGTAGATGACTTCTCTAGGAAAACCTGGATCTATTTCCTTAAATGTAAAGAGTCAATAGAAATCCTCAAAAGGTTCAAAGAGTTTAAAGCCCTCACTGAAAACTTCTCCGGAAAGAAAATAAAAACCTTAAGGAAAGAATATACCTCTGAGATTTTTAAAGAATTATGCATGAGTGCTGGAATTAAGAGGGAGTTCACAGTTGCCTACAACCCTCAACAGAATGGGGTTGCTGAAAGAAAAAATAGAACCATTGTAGAAGTTGCTAAGGCAATGTTGCTGGACCAAAACATTGAAACTTATTTCTGGGCAGAAGCCTCTAGGACTACTGTCTATATTCAGAACAGATGTCCTCATTCTCATCTTAATAACAAAACTCCTGAAGAAGCCTTTACCGGCATAAAACCTGACATTAGTCATTTTAAGATTTTTGGCTATCCTGTCTATATTCATGTGCCCAAAGAGGAGAGATTCAAACTAGAACCTCTTGGAAAGAAGGGAGTATTTGTGGGTTATAGTGAAACCTCCAAAACCTACAGGATATTCATACCCGGGCATAAACAAATTGAATTGAGCAGAGATGTCATCTTTGAAGAAGACATTGCATTCAAGAGGGCAAGAAGTTCTAGTGAGACAAAAACCTATTCCCCTAGAGTACCTGAAATGGAACCTGCTCTTGAGATTCAAAGGGAACACCCTGAGGAAATGCCACATGAACTTCCTTCTACTTCAAATGAGAATACAAATGACAACGAAAGAAAGAGACCACTTTGGGCCAAGAAAATGATCAAAGAAGCCAAGGATCATGCAACACCCAAAGGAACGTTCAGGGAGAGTAAAAGACCCAAACGTTTCTCTAGCTATGTTGCTCTAATGAACAACATCGTAAACTCAGAACCTGTCAGTGTTACAGAAGCTTTCCGACATCAAGCATGGAAGGATGCAATGACAAAGGAATATCAGTCTATTCTAAAGAATGATGTATGGGATATAGTGCCTAGACCAAAAGAGAAATATGTTGTCTCTTCCAAATGGCTCTTCAAAATCAAGCATGCTGTTGATGGCAGTATAGAAAAACATAAAGCACGTTTTGTGGCAAGAGGTTTTTCTCAAAAGGAAGGCATTGATTACGAAGAAACATTTGCACCTGTTGCCCATTACACATCAGTGAGAGCAGTGTTAGCCATTGCAGCAGCTAAAGGCTGAAAGATCCATCAAATGGATGTGAAAATTGCCTTCCTGAATGGAACCATTGAAGAGGAAGTCTATTTGGAACAGCCTAAAGGTTTTGTGATACATAAACCTGACTCACATGTATGCAGACTGAAGAAAGCCCTCTATGGACTTAAACAGGCTCCCAGGGTCTGGTAAGAAAGAATTGACAGCTATCTCTTGGGGTTAGGATTTTCCAAGAATGATGTTGACTCCAATCTCTACTTCAAGGTAATCTAAGGTGATATGCTAATAATTATTTTATATGTTGATGACCTGCTGATAAGGAGAAGATCAGCTCATTGCTCAAGGGAAGCAGGATCTAATTTCTGAATTTGACATGAAAGACTTGGGCATTCTACACTACTTCCTAGGTTTAGAAGTATGGCAAAAATCAGAGGGCATTATACTAAATCAAGGGAAGTACACTATTGATATTCTGAAGAGATTTGGAATGTTGGACTGTAGACCAATGTCTACACCTATGGAAACCAACCTTCACAAATTGAAAGAAGCAGCAGCAGAATCCAAGTGTGCAGATCCAACCCTTTACAGACAAATGATTAGATCCTTGATGTATCTGGTTAACACCAGACCTGATATTTGCTATGCAGTGAATGTTCTCAGCCAGTTCATGTGTGAGCCAAAGGAAATTCACTTAATGGCTATGAAACATATTTTGAGATATCTTCAAGGCACTATTGGATATGGTCTTCTTTACAAGAATAATCAACTAGATCTACATGGGTACTCTGATTCAGATTGGGCTGGAAGTGTAACCGATCGGAAAAGCACATCAGGATGTTGCTTCAGTTTAGGATCGGCTATGATCTCCTGGATTTGCAGAAAACAATCTTCAGTTGCACAGAGCTCAACGGAAGCTGAATACATTGCAGCCTCAATGGGAGCAAGAGAAGCAGTTTGGCTTCGTAAATTGCTTGTGGGACTCTTTGGTGAGCCCTTGAATCCTACAATTATTCATTGTGATAATCAGAGTTGCATCAAACTCTATGTAAATCTTATCTTTCATGATAGATCTAAGCACATTGAGATCCCCTATCATTATGTAAGAGATATGGTGGAAAGGAAAGTGATTCAATTGGAGTATATTAGTACAAATGATCAAACTGCAGACATTCTCACCAAACCTCTCTCCTGAACATAGTTACAAGACTCGGACTCGGCAAGCCGATTTTTGACTCGGACTCGCACTCGGAGCCCAGACTCGCCCAAGACTCGGCAAAGACTCGGCAAATAGAAAAACCCAAGAAATTCAGAGATTTTTAAGGATTTAAAGCTTGTTTCATGCACCCTTTAGTAAATAAACCTTAAATACACAATAACATCATGAAATAGAAACTACTATGATCCTATACACAAACATATATCGATCACATAAGTATAAACGCAAATTTTGGCTAAAGGAAATAAGTAATTACTTAATACAAATAATAGTAGTAAGAGTCAAAATAGTTAGATATATAAATGTTTTGAAATGTATAGTGTATACAATACTCATGGAATATGAAATCCATGGCATCAAAAGTTCGAAACATATAACAAAAGTAAAACAAAAGCTATAAGCCTATAAGTCTATGGCTCAAAGGAGCCTACATCACTAAGCATTAGTCCTCCTGCGTAGACATCTAAGATAGGTCCTGGATGATGTTGCAGCCATCATCTCTGCCTGTGTCTCAATGTCAGACTCAGTGGCACCCAAACCAGCACGCAAGGTGTCTCCTCCTGCTCTATCCTCCTCCTTTGCCATGGCTACTGCCTCTACCTCTCGATCCGCCTGGTCGACCCAATCAAAGTCCTCATCAGTAAAAACAGGATCCTCAGTCTCAGTGATCCAATCTGATTGTGGATCAACCTCCTCCAATGTGATGGGTGACAAGTCAGTGCCCAATATCTGTCTATGGCGAAGGCGCAGGTTGTAATGAACATAAACAAGATCATTCAACCTCTGCACTGACAACCTGTTGCGCTTCTTGGAGTGTATGTGCTCAAACATACTCCAATTGCGCTCACAACCCGAGGCACTGCATGGTTGGCTCAACACTCGAATTGCAATCCTCTGAAGATTTGGTACTTTAGCACCAAATCTCTCCCACCATGCATCTGAGATGAGAAAAAGAAAAAAAATAAATCTCATTGTGAAAATGTGAATATTTAATTATAATATGAACATTGAATATAAAAGATTGAAAAGTGATAATTTTTAAACTACTATTATGCCCTTAATAAATTTTTACCTGGCTGCAATATCGATCGAGTATCTTTGCATATATCTCTTGCAAAGAGATCTCCTTGTGCAAGTCTGAAAATCTCTATCTCAGTGACAATTTGGGCTCCAACATGAGAATCAGACATCCGCTCAATGACTGTGTAGAGCCCACTCAAAACCTCCTCATCCACCTTGAATTCTTTGTGGAATTGGAATGCCGGATTGAGAAAATATGCTGCTGCATGTAGGGGCATGTGAAGCTGGAGGTGCCATCGTCTATCAATGATCTCCCAAATGGGTTGATACTTACTATCAATTCCCCCATAAATGGATCTAATGGCCTCTTTGGCCCTATCCATGCCCTCGTATATGTAGCCCATTGCAGGCTTCTCCCCATCAGCAACTCGTAATAGAACCACTAAAGGCTCTGTGACCTACGATTATTATGAAACATTGACATAAGTAAGATGTCAACAAAAATAAGCAAATAAAATAAAAATAAGAATGAAAATATAATGTTACTAAACTAATTACTTATTACATTTACCTTGACAATCTCCTTAGTAGGCACCCAAAAGCCTTGCTCATCAAAAATCCAACTTGACACATTCACCCCTGCATTTGTCTTAGAATATGTTGAGGAAGACCACTCCTCACTAACAAACATCCGCCTCAAAGCTCCCTTTGACTGCAGTAAGGATTGTAGAGTGATGAAGTTGGTAGCAAAGCGTGTTACCCCAGGGCGAGCCAACTCCTTTTGCCCCGTGTATTGCCTCATAAGGTTGAGGACCCATGTGTGATTATATATGAACTTACAAATATTCCTTGCAGTCTCCACACATGCTTTGATCCAGTCAAGCTTGCCAAGATCCTCCAATATGAGGTCAAGGCAGTGAGCGGCACAAGGTGTCCAAAACAATGATGGGTGCCTATCCATCAATAGTCTACCTGCAGCAACATAATTTGCTGCATTATCCGTGACTATTTGCACCACATTCTCCTCTCCTACCTCAGCCAAGACACCCTCCAAAGCCTCACAAAGGAATTCAGCATTTTTGCTGTGGCCGGATGCATCAATAGATTTAATGAACACGGTACCACCTGAAAAATAAACAAAATAAATGATTCAAAAAAATATAAATTTAAAATCTTGATTGTTCGATGTTAATCACTAAAGCAATGCATTTTAGGAAGTAAAATATTTACCTGAGGAAGAAACAAGAAAGTTGAGCAATGTCCTATTTCTTCTATCGGTCCAACCATCGGTCATGATGGTGCAACCCTTCGTCCTCCAAACTTCTCGCTGCTCCTCTATTTTGGCTTTCACATCAACCACTTTTTGGGACAAAATGGGGCCTTTTATCTCTTCATCATTAGGGGCTTTGAACCCCGCCCCACAAACAGTAACTGCATCAATCATATTTTGCCAATATGGAGACCTAACACAAAAAAATTAAATTAAGTTAGTAATTAGTATTGAAAAATGTATAATTTCAATTTGAATTCAACATAGCTCTAAAAATAAACTTCAAGAGATAAAGAATCAACTATCAAGCAACAAACTATATATTTTAAAACAAAACAAAAGAAGAATTACCTGGCTGCATGAAATGGAATGTCGCAATAAAACCAGAAGTCTCCAATTGCAGCTCTGGCTGCATCATGTTTATCCTTGTTCCAACCCATGCTCTCAAGAGATGGTTGGGAACCCGGAGTAGTGCGTGGCAAAATATATGAATCTAGCCTAGATCCACGAACTCTAGGCCCAATGCTAATGCTACCACTGCCACTGCCACTACCACTACCAACAACTGAAGGTGAAGGCCGTTGAGGAATTGGAGGCATGGAAGAACTCGAATCTCCAACTCCACACAGGACTGCCATCTCGTCTTTTTGCTTCTTTTTTAACTCTTTTTGTTGCTCAAAGGTTTCCAATTGCACTTGGACTTCACGCACTACCTCAACAGGGACTTTTGTGCAAGGATTAGCATCTCGGCCCGGTATACATGCAAGGTGGTATTTCAATCTATTAATGCCACCCCCAAGAAAAAATGTTTTGCAATAAAAACATTGTACTTCTCCTTTTTTCTGCCCAGGGGTAATAATGGCATGTTTCCAACAAGGATCTCTTCTACTTTGAGACATGGTGAATATGATGGAGACAATTTATAGATATAAACAATGCTGCAATAACACATAAATTTCAAAAAAATTAGCATTCAAAGTATAATTTTTAATTAAACTAAAAAACCTAGGGTTTGCAAATTTGCAACTATAAAAAAAAAAAATTTTTGCAAGAATGCCTAGGGTTTGTTCAACAAAAAACTTAAACAAACACACCTAGGGTTTGTATTTATTTTTAACTTGTTCTTTGTTTCACTAAAACAAAATAGAAAAAACAAAGAAAAAAAAAGAAGAGAAATGAAATTTTGGTTAAGAAAAAACAAAAAAAACCTTCAAAACTCAAACATACCTCTTCAATCTTCTTTGAAATCAATGCAAATCTCTTTCCAATCCCTTGTAGACTCCTCTAGATGCAGCAAAATCACCTACTAATCTGCACAAATGTGATTCAATAAGCATTTGGTGCTTAATCTCTTTGCTGATTTTCCTTCAATGCAAATGTGTTTTGGCTCTCTTCTCTCTTTTTTCTCTCTTACTTGGCTTGAAAATGAAATGAAGTGCCTTTTGAAGGAATAGAGGCAAGTATAAAAGCAAAAAGAAAAAAAAAAGAAACTTTAAAACATGTTTTTTTTCCAACTCAAGCCCACAAAGTGACGGCCGAGTCTTTGGCACGGGACTCGGCGAGTCCGGCGAGTACTCGTCATCCGAGTCTCTGGGACTCGTCCAGCCTCACCCGCCTCGAGACTCGCGAGTACTCGCCGAGTTTAGGCGAGTCTTGTAACTATGCTCCCGAATCAAGGTAGAGCACTTCAGGAAGAAACTTGGTATGGTTGAAATGTAATTTGTTATTTATGTTTGAAATACAAATTGTTTATAAATTGTACTAATATATAAAGATGTTTAATGTGTAAACTCTTTTGTCATGTGTGTGACTCCATGACTTTATGGGCCTACTCCCCCTGTGTACATTATCGAAAGGTGACGATCTTTCTGATAATGAACACTTGTATTTGACATTGTAAAGTGACAACTCTACAATGATAAACTATCATGATAGATATCATGTGACTTGATATCTGTGGACATGTCATGATAGTATCTCTTGGACACCTTGATGGATATCATGGGACTTGATATCATCTGAAGATCATTGTGATCCTTAAGAGATAATCATGGTGGATATTTATATCCGTGGATATGCCATGAATTATGGTAGACATCATGTGACTTGATGTTAGTGCACATACCATAATGAAGATGTGTTATGAAGAATGTCATGTGACTTGACAACATTGAGAAAACATATCATATCTTCGATATCACGTGTGAAGGTGATATCTCCACTTATTTGATTTGAAATATCTTCCCTAGCTAAGAGGGAGTGTTAATGGATGATAGCTTCGGTTAGATATAAATAAACGAATGCTGAAAGCATCTTCGTTATTTATATGTGATCAAAGATTATCCTTAATATACATTTTTCTGGAAATCGAATTTATGAGCATATAAATAAATTCGTAATAATGAAAGATACTGAAATTCGCATTTATTATAATCGAAATTCTTTCATCCACCATAGTATAAAGGTTTATGTGTGTTAGACATCAACCGAATGCTAATCGGTTTCATCAAGAGCCTGCATGCTCTAAGGGACACGTCCCATGAGTGGACGTGTCTCCACTTATGGAGACACGTCCTCTCATGGGACGCATCCCTTGGAGGTGGGTCTCCAAGCATATTTATTGCCACTCTTTAATTGATATGCGGACATAGAAATCAATAAATGTTCTGCAATCAGCACATTCGAGTATAAGAAAATCTGGAAATCGAAACTTGACTTAGAATTTTTTAGTAGAATTCTTACACTTAGAATTTCTCTAGAACCCTTAGGATCTCAATTTGATATAAGATTTGGTTACATTTACATAATTAAATTGAAAAATAGTCTTAAGATCATGATCAGCATACAATGTAAAACAGGAATAAGTAGATCATGCTTTAAAAGAGGCAATACCAATATAGAATGGAGATTCAAGTGGCAAAGGGACTAAATTTGCAATTATCACATGTAAGAAGATCTTGCACTTCTAGCATGGTAATACCATGTCAAAGTTGTGACCCAACGAGCAATCAAAATATAAAACCACACCCAATAAGGGAAGTCACAATTTTCATGTGGCAACACCACTACAATCATAAGTCAGTTGTATCTAAGTTTAGAACACACATCTTCATGTTTTAAAAGAAAAAAATCAATCCAAAAAGATGGTACCCTTATCCCAATTGAACTATTTGGAATGAAAGCAGATTTATAGGCAATAAAGGGTCTATTTCAGGTGTGTTTATTGCCTCTTTCAAAAGGATAGGATTGGGGTTTGTTTTAAAGTAGTGCTTTAAATCAAATATTTTATTATTTGAACCCTTAAGGCTACCTCTGCAAAGCCTATACATATGTGTCAAAAACACATTATATAGAAGAAAGGTTGAGGGCAGACGTATGCTGCAATAATGATCATTTGAAGGATTCAAGTCAAGTCTTTATGTTTTGTGTGGTGAATGAATGTATGTAAATTGACATAAATCATATGCTATAGAAGCCTATATGGAGATCATTCATCGTGTGCTTGCAATCCAATCAAGCAAATTGAATTGAATAACTGAGTCAAATTTTGTGTTGATGCTCATTTTTCATTAACATAATAACTTTGCATATTGCTTTCCCAATTTGTCTCATGGAGTTGTGTGATGTTCATTCATTTAATCATTTCCTATGTTGACGCTAATTGATTGATCTCTAATTTAGCCAATAATCAACTCCCATTGGTGCATTTTAGTTAAATCTTTGTTTGCAACCACATACTAGTCTATATTTTAACTAGTAGCAAGTTGTGTTTGTTTGTGCTCAAGTTGTTAGTTCTCCTTGGATCTGAAAATCTCACTGCAGCCTTTACCATTGTCAATTTGGCAATGTCTTCAAGGCAAAATTATAGTCAAAAAAGATATTTACATTCAACGCAAACCTCAACAAATAATGTGTACAGTGTGCATATTTATAAATTCTATTAGTTTTAGGTTTAGTTAGATCTTGAGGAGCTTCACCTTATAATTGAAGAACAGTTCTACCATACACATTGGTCCATTTTCTCGTCATAGAGTGACAAATTAGAACAGTAAAAGCCCTATCCACCTATATATCACCTACAACCAATCCTTGAAGACAATGTATACTAATATGGCAGCCCTGAACACTTGAAAATCTGTTAAAATGTTTGGCAGTGACAATAAAGGAAGATTCATTGTTTGAAAACTTGCAATATAGTCTAACAAAACCCTCTCCAATGTTACTCCTAAGTCACAATCTTGTCACTCTTTGCTTTCACTAAAACAATGGCATGAGAAAAGAGAAGCACCCACTTTGAGTTTTTTGAACCTTTTCATGCTTTCAGAGACTTAACCCATTATGTGTTTTGTTTTCTTTCACAACCTCTTGAGAAGGCATGAGCTTCATGGCCAACTACCCGCTTTTGTGTTCTTGTTACATTTCTGCTTGCCAATGAACCAATGCATACCGTGGGTCTAGCCTATCACCTTTTTTCTTAAATCTAATTTTTGGCACTCCTTTGTCTCACCACACTCCAATACACTGGGACACCAATTTCTGCACTTTTTCTAATTGTGGCACACCCATATATTGGCATGCTCCAATACACTATGCTGGCCATATCTATGTCCTTTCTGAAAACTCTAAGGATGCTGGTAGTATACTTTTACATAAGAAAATGTGCCTTTTTGGTATCTACACAATTAAAAGGCTTTAATGGTATGAAATTAGGAAATTAATCATCTAGTAAAATTTTGCTAGTTCTCTAAGTATTCGTCTATTGGTGCACTTGTTGCTTACTGACAGATGTTTAGGAAAATTTGCTTGATAATATTGCACAAATAAAAAGTCTGATGGGTGTATTAGCTCCAGAACGGAAAGTTTCAGCAGCATTTGAAGAACAGTCACATAAATTGCCATAATCAATGTTGTCAAACCTTCAGGCCATTTCATGTCTTAAGAGCTCAAAAATTGTGAATGTCTGCCAGGATTCAAAAACCTGAACATTGCTGGTAATTAAGAAGGTAATGATAGGTAGGTTGGCAATAGTGAGCCTACTTATAAGAATTCTTTGCCAATGCTTTAGCGATACTGGACCTAATTACAAATTGTCAAATCAAATTTCTGTCATCCATTTTCTGTTAAGTTCATATCTAATAATATATTACCCAGAGTGGAAATTATTCTACTAAATACTAGGAGGGAAGGCTCTTCACAAAGATCCAGGCATCAATTGCAGTGACATCATGCCACCAACAGTAATTGCTTGAGTCCCCTTCCTCATATTCTCTTTATAGATATTTTGGTAAACAAGTCCATGAAAATTTGATCTGTGGGCATGGAAAAAATGCTTCTAAATTCTACATGCTCATAAACTATTTGTAGCAAGAAAGAAAAATATGGAGAACATTTTGTAGCATCCCCTCTTTCAAAAAGAGAAATAATTGAAACAGATTGCTTACATCTATACTCTTTGAGATAAAACATGAAAATGAAGAATAAATGAAAGACCTTAAACCCTGATCTTTGAGTTGCTACAGCAACAGCTTGGAATTGCGGATAATCCTTCAATTTGGACTCTACATAAGACCTTCCAATCTGCATGCAGTATAAAATTGTTAATAAAACTACTTGTTATTTCCTAAATAATTATCATGATATCTCCTTAAAGCTAAACTTACTTGGTTCAGAAGCCAGATGTGAAGTAATGGATGTTAATAACTTAATACCATCCTTAAGTCTACCTTTTATAAATATGGTACACTGTAAAAAAATCTGATACTTTTTAGAATCCAAAAATTAAATAGGATAATATACAATCTGAACCCTTTTAGCAGTCAAAATTGGACAGCTATCTACATCCCGTCATCCTGATGATGGATCATGTGGTGTGATCTGAAATATTAATTGAAAAACTACTATACAGCTCTATACATGTTGATTAAATGTTATTTTTTGAATACTGATATCAATATTTAAAACACAGCTACAATATTTCTATCATGCATATTGCCAAACATGGATCTTTAATCTGCCATATATATAGCACATTTTACTTTTTAAAGTCACTGACAAAATACAATTAAATGGCATTTCTAAATGCTCTGAAAAGTATGCAATTGCAATTATAAATATCAACTATAAATGCAAGCTTAACGTCATATAAGCCTCATATTAAGCAATTATTAGGAAAACAACAATTTTCATTACCAGTAAAGATAATGTGCTAGCACCATATACAATCTTGTCACACATGACACTCTTGCACCATATGCAATCTACTGTGCTGGGTGTTTGGCAGACTCCCCAAGTCCAATGTGAGGGAGCTCAGACAAGGCCAAGGGTCACCTCGAGACTGAATCTGAGTCCTAGCATGTATGGTCAGACTTGCCAAGTCCTGACTATGAGACTCAGCATCAAACAATAGCAGAAAAATAGAGAAAAGAAAAATAAAAATAAATAAAAATCCTGTAACCTAAAACATTAAAAGGTACCTGCAATACTTCAAAATGCTATTCATCATTTACAAGCACAGAGAAGGAGAAAAAAAGAGAGCATTGAAGCTATAATACAATCCATTCAAGCAGATACCAGCAAATATATTGGCTAGTCTTGAAGGCCCCTAGACACCACTAGGGGCTCTACCCCAAAACCTCTATGTTGCCCCTCAACCTCACTGGGAGCTGCCAACTCCAACCCCAGCTCTAGTTTTGAAAAGAAAAACATAAAAATCATTTTGGGCCATGCCAGAAGGAAAAGAAAAGCTTTTTATTTTCTCAAGTGTTTTGCAATTAATCCCAGGTAATTAAATTATATTTATACTTTTGGTTTGCCAAGTCAATCCCAATCCTGAGTAATGCTACTATGGCTGTAGTAGCATTGCAGACTTGTCTAAAATACTAAATTAGGACACCACATATAGTCAGTGAAACAGGCACCTCTCTACCATAGTTAATAACTCTGTGTAGTGATTTTTGTTTTTGATGCCATGGATATCACAATCCATGAGTTTTGTACACCTAAGACCTAAGTTACTAGTCCTGATTTGGGTTCAAGAGTTTTCAGATTCAGCCAAATAAAAATTGGGGTTGGGTTTGTCCATAGTAGTCCATAGTAACGAGACTCGGACTCGGCTCGAACTCGGCTAGGGCGACTTGACTAGGGACTTGGGGACTCGGGACTCGGACTCGGCGCAGACTCGGCAAAATGAAAAAAAGTTGAAAAAAACCTAGAAATTTAGAGGATTTTAAAGATTTAAAACTTGTTTCAAGCACCCTTTATTGAATACAACACAAATAAAAGCAAATTTGATCACATACACAAGTATACAACGATCACATAAGTATAAAGTACACAAATTGTAGTTGCGTTGCTGAAGGAAATAGCATACTTAGATATATAGATTATAAAACTAGTCAAATGTATACAAAAGTCGTGGAATATGAAATCCATAACATCAAATGTTCCATACAAATATGAAATATCAAAACAATAGCTATGACTCTATGACTCTATGGCATAGTGGAGCCAACATCCTTCCTACGAAGGCGTCTAACGCTCCTGGATGATGTTGCAGCTGCAGCCATAGTCTCTGCCTCTGTCTGAGTCTCCATGCCACTCTCACCAACAGCAGCTATGTCTCCTCGTGCTCTAGCCTCCTCCTCAGCCATGGCTACAACCTCAACCTCTCTCTCTGCCTGGTCCACCCAATCAAGGTCCTCGTCACTAAAGATTGCATCTGTAGCCTCAGTGGTCCACTCAAACTGTGGATCAACCTCATCTAGATTGATCGAGGTGTTGTCATGGTCAAAAAGCTTCCTGTATCTAAGCCGAAGGTTGTAATGAACATAGACCAAGTCATTCATCCTCTCCACTGTCAATCTATTGCGCTTCTTGGAGTGTATGTGCTCAAACATACTCCAATTGCGCTCACAACCAGATGAACTGCATGGCTGGCTCAATAGACGAATGGCAATATTCTGCAGGTTCTGTGCATCAGAACCAAACAACCTCCACCAGCTATCTGAGATGAGAAAAAGAAACAAAATCAATCTCATTTCAAGTTTCAAGTTCAACATTTAATAATAAAATACAATATAAAAAGATGACAATTATGCCCTTAAATATATTTTTACCTGGTAGTAATGTTGTCCTACTGTCTATGGTCATTTGACGTGCAAAGAAGTCTCCTCGTGCCTTACTGAAGGCATCTATCTCCTGCACTATCTGTGTAGTAACAATGGGCAACATCCGCTCTATCATCGAGTAGAGCCCACTAAGAATTTCTCTATCTCCACGGATATCACGACGGGATTGGAAGGTCAGATTTAGGAAACATGCGGTTGCATGGATGGGCCTATGAAGTTGGTTTTGCCATCTCCTATCAATGATCTCCCAAATGGGACGATACTTATCCTCAACTCCACCATAGACTGATCTAATGGCCTCTTTGGCCCTATCCATGCCTCATATATGTATCCCAGTGCGGGCTTCTCCCCATCTACAACTCGTAGGAGAACTAACAAGGGCTCAATAAACTGCAAAGTGCAAACATGTTTCACAAATAAGTATGAATGAAAATAAACAAATAAAAGATATGATTAAAAATTAAAACATAATAAAGAATTAAATTTTACCTTCACAATCTCCTCCACTGATGTCCAAAACCCTTGCTCATCAAAAATGCAATTGGCCACACCAATCCCTACAGTGCTTGTAGAAAACGATGAGGAAGACCACTCCTCACCAACAAACATGCGCCTTAAGGCTACCTTTGACCGAATCAAAGATTGCAACGTGATAAAATTAGTTGCAAACCTAGTGATGCCAGGACGAGACAACTCCCTCAACCCCGTGTATTGCCTCATAAGGTTAAGCACCCATGTGTGATTGTATATAAATTTTCAAATGTTTCTACCTGTATCCACACATGTTTTGATCCATGGGAGCTTGCCAAGATCCTCCATCATGAGGTCAATGCAATGGGCAGCACATGGAGTCCAGAATATAGTAGGGTGCCTCTCCATCAATAATCTAGCAGCAGCAACATAATCTGCTGCATTATCTGTCACCACTTGCACTACATTCTCTTCCCCCACATCAGTTATCACCTCCTCTATAGCCTCACACAGATATGTGGCATTTTTGAATTGGGCAGAAGCATCAATGGACTTAATGAAAACAATGTCACCTAAAAGAATAAGCAAAACCAATTATTCAATAAATTAAAAAACAAAAATCAGCCATATTAAATTATTAATCACTAAATCAAATTCAAATTTCAATGCATTGAGGGAAGTACAATTACCTCCGGAGGACACTGGAAAATTAAGCAACGTCCTATTTCTCCTATCGGTCCAACCATCAGTCATGATGGTGCAACCAATCCTCCTCCACTGCTCACGCTGCTCCTCTAATTGTGCTTTCACATCTGCCACTTTTTGACTCAAAAGTGGGCCCTTTAATTCATCTTCAGAAGGGGCTTTGAACCCCGGCCCACATATGGTTATGGCATCAACCATGTTTTGCCAAAAAGGTGACCTAAAACATGTCATAAATAAATTAATAAGTTACTTACATAAGTATTGTAAAATGAAAAGTTTTAAGATTTTAACTGCACTAAATTTGAATTCGATAATGAGATACATCTAGATTCTAAAATAATAAATTTTAAAACAATTAAACAAAAAAGAATTACCTGGCTACATGGAAGAGAATGGTGCAGTAGTACCAAAAGCCTACAATTGTCTTTTTTGCTACATCATGTACATCCTTGTTCCAACCCATGCTCTCAAGCGACGGTTGGGAACCAGGAGTAGTGCGTGGTACAAAATATGAGTCCACCCTAGATTTATGAACTCTAGGGCCAATAATACTGCCACTACCACTAGCACTAGCAATACTAGCGCCACCAGCAGTAGGAGTATGCACAGGGATAGCTGGTGCAGAAGCAGTACCACTAGCACTAGCACGGTATGGAGGCATGGAAGAAGCATCTCCAACAGCACCAAGTCCATGTCAAACTCCCAAACTCACCAATTCATGCTTCTGTTTTTTTTTCATCTCTTTTTGCAATTCAAAAGTTTCTAATTGCACCTGCACTTCACGGACAGCCTCAGGAGGTGCTATAGGGCATCCCGCTGCATCATAGATGGGTATGCGTGCAATATGGTATTTTAATCGATTTATGCCTCCATGATATATTGTTTTGCAGTATTTACATTTTGCTTCCCCTTTTTTCATTCCGGGAAAGATTTCAGCATATTTCCAAGCAGGGTCTTTTCTGCCTGGGGTTTGAGACATTGTGAAAATAATAATATGTTATGATTTGCAAATGAATGTGGCTGCAATAACAAGTAGGGTTTATAAAATTATTTATATTGCAAGTAGGGTTTGTAAAAAAAAAATGCAAACTAAAAAAACAATGATTTTTCAAATTACAATGAATTATTTGTTAAAAAAACACAAAAAAAACCAATAAAAATCAAACTTACCTCTTATATTTGCCTTGGAATGCAATGCAAACTCCTCCCAATCACTGGTAATGAGCTCTCAATGCACCTCCTTGCTGTTATGAAGCTTCCCAAACGGTATGTGGCCCTGTATTTGTCTTCAACAGCTTGTTGGTTGCCCTCTCTTCTCCTCCTATTTTTCCTTACAACTCTCTCTTCTCCTCCTATTTTGCCAAATGAATGAAATGAGGTTGCTTTTAGGGTTGGGGAGATAATATAACACAAAAAAAAAACAAACTTAAACATGAGTTTTTATGTTTTTTGTGCACTTTTTTTGTTGCCGTCGCCGGTCGCGTCCAGGGCTCGGGACTCACCGGGAAGCGGCAAATCCGGCGCGTCCGGCGAGTCCGGCCAGGACTCGGTCGGACTCGGCCGCGTCCACGTCCGCGTCCGGGCTCCCAGGACCCGGCCAGGTTTGCTCAGCTCAGGACTCGCCGAGTTTGGGCGCTTCCGGGCGAGTCTCATAACTATGGGACTCCATACATAAACACATAAAAATCATAAATATATACATAATTGCAACTTAGAAAGCAGAAAATTAAATTTATTGTTCAATATTAAAATAATAAATTTATAATTCATCATCATTAACCTCATCACATCATTATCTAATTCATGGTTCGCAAACCCAACAAATACTCGCGGTTTTGAAACCCAGGTGAGTGACTTGCGGGTTAATTCACATGTAAAAATTCGTCAGAAACTCGCAAAACTTTGCCAAAAACTTGTTTTCTTGGCTTTCTAAGCATTGTTTTTTGCCTTCTAAAAAATTATGAAAATGGTGTGTGCCATGAAGGTTTGCATGGATTTAAAGGTCTTCATTTGGGCTATACAACAAGGTTCAAAGTGGTAAAAGGTTATTTTGATACAACATTATACAATTCCTCCTACAAGCACTCCATTCTAATTAGATGGCCAAAGTCAAAACTTAAAGGACCCATGAGGGTATAACAAAATGAGAAATTTTTCACAAGGGACCATTACATTATCCATTCAATTGTTCTATGCAATCTTTCTAGTTAATGTTTCTATTAAAAGCCTAGGCACTTCAGAATTAATGTTGTGTAACCTTTGTGATATTTTGACTGAGGACTCATCACTTCAGGATTACCATTTTGTAACCTTTCCGATATTGCTATCAAGGACTATTAAATATGGATAACCCTGCACATTGGCTCCACAGTAGGCTTGGGGTAAAATCTCTGATGAAAGCACACTTTCAATTCATTGTGCTAAGTGTTGGCTCTCAAAACTAGCTCCATTATCCTAGACTTGTCATTCAATACTCATGCAAGGGAATCAAGACAACACAAGCAAAGAGGTAAATCATCAAATAATGGATAGCTTTGGACCAATTGATACAGGGGGTAAATTGTTCTTCTTTAGGCTCTGTTGAACCTAGGAGGGTAGTCCTTAGAGGCCACTGAACAGGACAATTAAAGAGAAATCCAAAACTACATATGGCCCTTACAACCATACCCAAAGTGTTAGTTGACCAACACTACACTAGTTGCATGCAAAAGACCTTACTGACCTTTGATATGACAATTTGAAGAACAATTAGAATATGCACCATGGATGTAGAATGAGTTGCATCACCTAAGATGAGTCCCCTTAACATTTCACACTACATATGCAATCTGAAACCACACATGTATAACCCTCTATGTGCTCATCAAACATTGGCTTTCTTGCGATTTAGCATGAGTTAATACAATGGGTTATAAAGGTGGGAAGAGCTCCTATATGCTTAAACCTCTAAATATCTTATTCAAGTGTGAGCTCCCTTGGGATTCAACAAAGGTTATAAAACTGGACTATGCACATAGGTACGACAGAAATATAAGAGACATTTTGATAATTTAAGTGGTGATGAATGGACAAACTACAGCAGACCGGTGCCTTGATCACTTTGCACAACTGAGTCCAGCAACAGACCACATATACAAACATATCTGGAAGACAGAATATGAAAACCAGAAATGGATTTAAAACCATAAGCTAGGCTCTATGATTAAACAAACATATTCCTCTATGTAACCAGAAGCTTACAAGATGAAGCATAATTTAAACATCCCCAAATGTACAATATGAAGCATACTTTAAAGTTTAAACATCCACAATTGTACAAGTTGAATCCATATATTGCATTAAAGGATTGTCTCAAATTCACTTTGACACATTTTACAACTCACATGGATAATCATTAAAGACAATATTGACTAGCAAACGTAGCCTCAGGAACACATATGGCATATCTATTCCATGAAAACACCAGACACACATGGAGACACTTACACCATTAAGAGACTTTGCATTCAATATCTTATCCTAACCTGCAGCACCATGTTGACATGAGAAAGCTGAACCTAAACACCAAGGAATGATGCCCTAGAATCACCTCGACAAGTAGGGAACACCTCTGCAGCAAGGCAGAGCCCAAAACTCCCAAACAACATGACATCTTTTGATATGCTTATTTAGCGATACAATTCAGAATTCAACCTCATGGGCATAGAAACATGTGGAAATTCAAATTACATCAGCCGTGGACACTTGTCGTAGCACATTATCACAAACAGAGTGAAGGATACTTGTACAAGAAGAAAATCCATATCAGACCAGCAACCAGTTCACAGGAACATTGAAAAGGAATTTCCTATCTCATACAAGTTATGTAATTAGCCTGCAAGCCTGCAACAACATGGGAGACATGTGCATCATACAAATACCACCTTGAGCCACATCCAACACATGCCCTCCAAAAAATGTATCAACAATCCACATGATGCTGTTTACACAGTTTGAGATCCCCTGCCATCAGCACCAACTTTGGTCACCTCTACAACAAATTTTCAACCACTGGCAACACACCTAGCCATTCATGACACGCTAAGTCTATCCTTGTCAGAATCTACACACTATAAACACATCACCTTGGTCATCCTTGAGCCCAGCTCAAATATGCCTTGTTGCAGCTTGTTTATATAAGAGAAAGCTGCCCAAAAGGGATATAAAACCTTTGTTTGACTGAAAAATATGACCTCAAATACCAGAATGGCAACCAAAGGGTAAAACAATGCTGATTGGGCAGTAATGTGCTGCCACTGGCACCAAATGAGCCATTGGATAAGCAAAACAAACACCTGTGTAGTAAAACATTCACACCGCCAATGCAAACAAATCTCCACACTGGGCAAGAAAGAAGGCAATGCCAAAATAAGGTGTGGATATTGCCAAATCTGAACAAAGAGGGACCCACGCAGCATAGGAGCAAACAATGACACACATTTTGAAATTTGGACAAGCTTTTGTCCACAGAGGCTTTATACTCTCCTACAATGATGTGGGCCCCCACATGTTTTAAAGCTTATTACAAAAATAATTTAGAGTAAGAGCCAAATCATCCATGTGATGGTCCCACTTTCCAAAATAGCATCAAAATACACATGGCATAACGTCATTGGTCCGAAAGACCAATAAACATCACTCCATATCCCCAATGTGTCCAGGATAAATAGACATTAGGACAGCTGAGGACTGGTTTAGAATCATGATAATGGACACATCCAGGAAGGCGTAAAAGTGCAAGAGATAGAGGCAAGCCAACACACTGCATAAGCACAATTGCACAAATTTTATTGAAACAGGGATGGGTTCTAACACTAAGTCTTTCTACCATGATGTGGGCCCCCACATGTTTTAAAGCTTATTACAAAAATAATTTAGAGTAAGAGCCAAGTCATCCATGCGATGGTCCCACTTTCCCAAATAGCATCAAAATGTACATTGCATAACCTCATTGGTCCGAAAGACCAATAAACATCACTTCATATCCCCAACATGTCCAGGATAAACAGACATTAGGACAGCTGAGGACTGGTTTAGAATCATGATAATGGACACATCCAGGAAGGCATAAAAGTGAAAGAAATGGAGGCAAGCCAACACACTGCATAAGCACAATTGCACAAATTTTATTGAAACAGGGATGGGTTCTAACACTAAGTCTTTAAAGATAAGTTTGTATTCTGTAATGAATAGATGTTGAATACTTTGTATTGCCAAAGAAATTGTATTAATTGTTTTAATGAGAATTTCTAGCTTATTTCTGCATCAATGTTCCAATAAGAAAAATTATGCTTATGGGATTTTCTGATAATATTTACATATCCAAAATCTTTTTTTCTCATGCTCTAAACAATTGTAAGATTCTTCCAATTAGGAGGGTTGGGTTGCTACAATTTGAGAAATTATCCCAATTAGAAAACAGTCAGGTTGCATGGAAACCATACATTACAAATTACTCGCATATTATATTTTTAAAACACTTCATGTAACATATATGGAGCCCCAGAAATTTCATTATAGATATCTAACATATCAAACTATGTTAAGTCATAAACAAGAAAAATGCCATATTTAAATATTTTGGCAAGATGATAAGAAATTAGTAACAACCGTTTTACCAACAAGGAATGCAGCAGTACACCCAAGTGTAGATCCAATTGAGTCTGCAATGAAACCGATTGGCAGCCCATATAGGTACCCACCTCCAAGCTGAAACATAAGTATCAAACAGAAACATGGCACAAATAATTAGAACTCAAATAGGTCAATTTCACATAGAAATGAAAAGAATAGGAAAGAAAACAAGGCATTTCAAAATGTTAATACTAGTCCAATACAGTCAACAATCTTCCTTGTAAGCAAAGCTTTAACTTATGTACATGCAAAATGAGACAAGAAATACAAGCCTTCTGTGCCTTATCTTCTCAGCTATGATTTTTCATTCTTACGGGTGTTCTATTTCCATTTTTTAACCATTGGGTTTCCCTCTTGAAAAAGTTGGGCTTCATTATCTCACTGTCAAAGTTGGAAACCATTTATTTTTTGTTCACACGCATACATTAGTGCACAAACAAACAAAATTCATGGTAAGTGCAGAGAAAAAATCAAGTATTCTTACAACTAGCTGATTGTAAAGAAGTTGTCAGCAATTCCAATTATCATCCAAACATACCTCCCATTATACTACAATTGATAATCCATAAATGATGGTTGTGTGTGCTAGTTGTGGATCAAAATTAGAATGAATACTCAAGGTTCAACATCACCAAGGTATGCAGCGGTTCTAGATTACAATAATTCACATGATTTACATATCAATGGTTGTTCCTAATTCTATTGACATCAGATGAAATCTATTTTATTAACTGTTTTAAACAAGAGAAGGAAATATCAAGAAACTGGAGTTACCAAACATTGTAGATTTGATTGTTGTAGAAACTAATGGTATTGTAAGGGTTGAAAAGCATGTTTTATTAGTTCAGAATCAGACCTTCATCCAAATCAAAAAGTCTTTATTTGTCCTGGTTGCCAATAGATATTTTGAATAGTTCTAACAGTGCTTGAAGACATTTTTTCAATCTCTACAGTAGGTAGGAATGGTGCATCTTCTTTCTTGAAGTCAGTTTCCAAAGTTGGTTAGTAATTTCTATCCTGGAAAATCAAACAACAATTGACAGAATATTTTTATTGCTGACCAGATACGCCAGTAGTTTCAAGAAATTCACTCACAGCCTGGTTACAAAAAAAATGCCATTATGATTGTGATGTCCCCGCTCTAGTCAGTTCTCAGGAGCAGTGGAGTTAGCCTATCTCTTGGAACCTTGTAGGCTGACAGGATCTGGTTAGAGGGTCAGTGGCCGTTTTAGTGGGTACTGTCATTGCCCATTCCTTCACTCCAGTATTGGTTTCAGTACAGGCATCTATGGTTCAATGTTCGCCAGCTTCTAACGGCACGGAGATATTTGGAGTTTAGAGGGAGTTATGGATATTTAAGTGGTTTAAGTTAATTATTTAACTTAATGCTTTATTATAAAGTCAAATTGACTTTATAAATATTATATCACTTAAGAATAAAGTGCGTTCAACTTAAAAGGGCAATTATTTAATTGCTAAACTATTGAAAAAGTTATTAAATACATTTTAATGTATTTTATTTGAGAGGAAAGTCGTACTTTCTTGGAATTTGTGCCTTTTGGGAATATAAGGCAATTTTGGCAAATAAAACTCATTCATTGATTATTTGACTTTGCCATTGGTTTTTCCTGTGCTATTCTCTGAGACAAGGGTTTCAGCAATTTCTTCCATTGGAGAGCGAGATCTTCTTCAGTGTTGAGCATTTTTGAGACTGTGAAAGACCAGTCGAATTAGTGCATCTGTGAGGGCTTCACACAGAAGTTCTGTTGTGCTTCATCTGAGTTATTTATTTCAGCATGTTAGTGTTTGCAATAAGGGAAGGGCTTATCTACTTTGGATGGCATTCTTCATCAGATTCATAGCTTTTGACAAGGCCGTACCATAGCATCAGAGGGTTGTGATTTCTCCTTGGGATGAGTGCTTCCTTACGTGAGGCGTGTGAACTCAAAGGCAAAAAAGCCTTTCCTTGAGGCTGATTTTGTGTTCCATCATTGGCGTCCTTCATGGTCAGCATCATTTCTCCAACTTCTAAGTGGGAGAAAGCAGATCTTGAGCCCCGGCAGTGATTTCTTTCAGTTTCAGCATTCTTGCCTACCAAGCTATTAAATTTCTTATTTAATTATTCTGGAGTCATTCGGGTATGGAATTTTCTTGCAATCTCATTGTATGTACTGCAAATGAATATCGATTACATCTATTGCTCTAAAGATTTCTATATTTCAATTTTATGTGCCTTCATATGCTACCACCCCTTCTCTTCTGTCTAGAAATCATTCTCTAAAAAACTAAGAAAACACAAAAAGATAATTAAAACTACAGGGATTTCAGAAGGAGCCAGTAGGGCTCTTCACAATGATCATTGTATAAGAAGTGAAAAGGTTTGCAGGAATGTTTAAACTTTATGTAAATGGGGCATCTAGATTCTAGGCCTTGACAGCAGTCCAAATTTTCAACAAGCAGATAGGGAAAGTGGAAAACTTGCTAAATGAAGAAATTTTCTTATTGGCCTCTTTATCGGGTCCAATGGAACAATGGCCCACAAGTTGAAGGTTGAAAACGGAGTATTGATGCCAATGCATATCTGTGTCCTTAAATTAGAAGGAATTGATCAGAAAGACGCCACTACACCTTTATGGATAAGTTTGTAGCACAGCTATATGAGATTAAAGATGATAATGTTGTAATGGAATCATTTAGGACCATAGAAGACAGCCACATGAAAGCTGGTACTTACTCGAAGAGCAAGACATGATAATCCTTGATAGAGATTTGTTTAGGTGATATAAATTTTCAAAGTATGTATGGCAGAAATGGATGCTAAGTTCTTCAACAGACACAACAAAAAAAACATAACCCCTTATATTTCAACTTAATAATGAAAGCCTATCATTTGGAAGGGATATTCCAAAAATCCCTAAGAAAATGCTGCAACATTTTGATTTCAAGATAGATTTGGAATGGGTCTATAACCCAAAAGGTATTTTTCTTATAATAAGATAGTCAAATACCAATATCACAAGCTAGAAAATCCAATCACAAGACATAGGATGAAGTGTTGTCAATCATATAAAGCATGGCCACCTCAAAAAACTCTATACCATCACAGCTGCTGAAAAAATACTAGTGATGCCAAAAGCTATCAACTGAAGAAGCTTCTACAAGAAGGCTCCTGCCATCCAGAAAGGCAACAAGAGACAAGAACTAGTATTTTCAAAAACAAAAAGGAAATTGCCAACCAATATGATCAAAGCATAGTATGGCATGAAGTGCAACCTTGGGAAGGACAAGGTTTACATAGATTTTAGGGAGCATTCCGAGGCTGAGAAGTTTTGTTCAAACATACACAAAGGGGGTCACTATAATGCAAAAGCAGGTGTATATGGGTGTATATGGATAGTAAGCTGCAAGCTCAGCAACAAGGGGTTTGGCTCCCACCACAAACTAGAAATTGACCAAAGCAAGTGACAATATGTTGTTAATCAAGTCTAGAAAATCCAAGCTAACTACCAATCTTCACCAGCTCCCTCGTTTATCACACCTAGCTCGGTCACAGCAAACACGACATTGTTCACAATACCTCAGCAACAAATTATTGTGGAAAAGAGAAAAACAGAAATAGAGGCTAGTGGATCCAGCTCAATGAATATCAAGTTTACCCCTCATAGGAAGCTCAATGGCAAGTTCTACTACTTATGGCTCTAGATGACCTTCCTACTCCTCCCTCAATGTCCCTCTCTCCCACTTCTTTCATGCCTCCTCCAAGACAACTCTTGTCATGTCTTTAGCATCCATTGTATCCACTATTGCCACTACCATCTCATCTTCATCTCCTCCCAATTCTAGTACTCTATTGTTTTCACTACAATGTCACTTCTATTTTCATCTTCCACCATTTTTTCTAACTACAATGTAGCATAACATTTTCTTCAATGCCTTCTACTACAATTCTTGCCACAATCTCTACAATTAATTCCTATACCACTAGCTTGACATCTTTGCAACCTTCTTCCACTTTAAGTGACCCATAGATTTTTCCTTCAAATTTCGAGCACATCTTTGGTGAGCTTTAAGCATGTTATCTTCCCTCCATTAACCTCAGCCATCACTACTTTTGTGGGCTCTTCTTTCCTAATCCTCTCACTCCTACATCTCCAGCCTCCACAACAGCAATATTTATTCTTTTAGTAAGCATTCCGCAAGGAACCCAAGAACCCCTTATGAGCATGCAACAAATTCCAATAAGGCAATGGACCTCAGGTAATTTTCTATGTTCCACCAAGTTTCCAAGATGGGGACAATATGGGACAGGTGGACACGTTTTAGGGATGGATTTATTGGAGGCCATTTTAGGCGATGGCAAGGAATGGCAAAGGAGATGGCTATTGAAAAAATAGGGATTTTTTTAAAATATAGGGAAATTTCAAAGAGTCATATGATGACATTGATAAGGCATTCATCATATACATTATAGATCCATAATACATAACATTTACAACAAAATGCTCAAAGGTTGCAAGTTCTGACAACAAAATGGCAAAACATAGAAAATATTCTGCTACCCCTGAGCTTGCAAAGAACTCGTGCAATCAATAAGCCTATCTCCCTTGTCTCAAGATTGTAGTGGTTGACACAAGCGACAACAAGTTCCTGACTTTGTATTGAGATTGAAAAGGAGGTTGCCTCAATAAGACTGAAATCTTTGCTCTTATATGTTGCAGACCTGCAGTTTTGTGACTGAAAAAAGAACTAAATACTGTTGTTTTCAGTGATGGAAAACCACCATCTTGGGACTGAAACACCACCTTCAATGGTACGAATGGAGCTCGAAATCCTAGGTATTGTCTTGCCTGATTTTATCTTGAAAACCCTACTATTTTTCCTACTGAAATGGCTGAAAACTGCTTTCAAATCTTGCAAAATCAACCCTAACAACACACAAATATCATACACCATAAAGGAGCTTGAAAATCTGTTGTTTTGCAGACCAAAATCTCTCATTTAGGGCTGAGAGTGGTGTGGGGGCCCACAAAAGAACAAAAAAATATTTTTTAATTCATTTTGGGCCCTTTTTTTAAATTGAGTGTAATTACAAGAGGACGCCTGACCTTCCCCTATTGGGAAACATAATTGATGTTCCCCAGCCCTTTGGCTGTCCCCATGAAGTCCCCACATTTCCGCGATATTGAGCCAAAATATATTAGATCAAGGATGGCAGGGAGACATTTCCAAGGCATCTCCACATCCCCAGAATGTCTTGGGTACAAGGACATGTCAAAAATGCTTGGGATGCATTCTTGGGGAACATGGGTTAATTTTTTGAAAGAATATTTGAATTAGTAGACACAACAAAGGGAATAAAGGAATAGAAACAAAATACCATCCCTCTGCTAGTCTCTTCAAAGCCAGCCACTCTGAGAATTTGTAATGTCCCATTTTTTATGTGTCGGCATAAAATTAAATATTTAATTTAAGCTGTCAAAAATGATGATTTTAAAAAAAAGATAACTTAAATTAATGGTGCAAAAAGTAACTTAACTTATAAAAGAATTAAAGTGAACTAAATTAAGTTACTTTTGGAAGGATTTTCAAAAAAGAGATAAAATTAAAAGTGAAAATGGGAATAAAGGAGAATTCAAGAAGATAGGACAGTTATGTGAGGGAAAAGAATAAAAGATTGCTGGAGCATTCTTGCAGGGAGGCTTGGTTATTTCTGGTTTTTGAAGAAACTTGGTATCTTAGGACTTGAGGACGGAAACCCTACAAGTTCAGGGAATTGGACGAAAACCCAATTCTGCACTAGCGAAATCATCCTGGTTTCACAATTGGTATTAATGTGAAATATTCCGAGCCAATTTTTTGTTTTTCAAATTACAAATTAGAAACAAATGCACCCGTTAAGGTTAGCAGCTAAACCCAAAACGTGCTGAAGCAACTCTAACCAGAATGTACACCAGGATCCCGATGTGGGCAAGGTGTGAGCATTGGTCAGAGGATCTAAATCAAATTGCTTATGCAGGAACTCTAACCAAGAATGGCGCCGATGATGGCGAGCATATGGTCAGAGGATCTTCTACACTAAGTGCTGAAAGGGAACTCGACACCAAGTATGTGCTACCCAATCCAGTATGGAGTGAGGAGCGACCATATGGCGGAGTGTTACAGAGTACAATGCTTGAAAGAAATACTGAAAAGCTGAAAGTACTCAACACCCAGAATGTGCTTGCTAACCCAGAGTGGGAAAGTAGCTACCATAGGGCGGAGATGTATCTATTACAAAACAACTTCATAATGCAAGAGAGCATTACAAATCAGATTTGAAAATGACTGCCAGTACTACTGTCAGTTTACAAAATGAGGATCATTCGCTTGCCAATAGCTTAGGAATTCGAAAGATTAACAATACATCATAAAGAACTCTCCTTAGCTTGGATAGAGTGCGAAAACAATACAACTCTTCAATGATCAAGATTCTATTTCTGGTTTATCACAAATCTGCACTTTAAATTGAAAAACCAGCAACCTATGAATTTACTCATATGCTCATAACTCTCTCATTTCTCACCCAAATGATCTCAAATCTGATGCAATAGACCCTCAAAATGATGGCGCCTAACTTAGTAATAAGAAATGGAATCTAAAAATGGTTATTAATTACTGACACGAATCCTACTGCACTCCAGAAAATACGGCTTTCAAGGAATGACGGATTTGCATTATAAAATCATAAGCTTCGTATTAAAATCTGCAAATATTCATGAAAGGGCGCCCTTACCAATAAGATGCAATGACACAATACCCAAAATGAGATTATTTTTGTTTTCTGATTTACGAGTGAAACTACAGATTCAGCCTTGTTATCAGCAACTCCAGAAAATGACATAAAATGCAATAAACTGAACTTCTAATGGCAAAACAACACTACAATGCAAACCTCACTACAACTCACTCAAAATAAGCAATCCTCTCCACTAGGTGCTATCTCTCAAGCACGAAGTCGAGCCAAGGCTAGGAGGCATTCATTCCTCGAAGCAATCCAGCAACCATTTTGGCAGCATAACAATAGCATAGACAAAAGATGATCAAATGAGAACCCAAGGCTGTCTTTTATAAGCTTCTGTGGACCTTCCTTGAAACCCTAACTTCTTTTCCAAAGTCAAAACCCTAATCCCAAGAAATGGCGTCCTTTTCCAAGCATCTTTAATTTTGACTTCATTAAATTTCTCACTTAAATAAATGCGTCCTCCTTAAGGCTTAGTTTTGACTTGATAAATTCAATATAATTTTAATATAACCTCAATGATGGCGCCACCCTTCAAGTCCACCTTTTAAAATAACATTAAGTTATTTGACTAGGCCAAGGTGATAAAATAACATTTAAATTATAATGTTATTTTTAAGTGAAATGAGCTCAACTCTCCAAAACTGCATTCTGAAGCCCGAAACTGAATACGCCACTTGAGACAACTGAAGGGGAAAGTCAACTACCTGAGACCAACCTGTATACTGCCAAAAATAGAATTTACTAAAAATAGTAAATTCCAGAAAATGCTCTGAATGCCGAAATGATCATACCACTACGAAGCTCTCTGAAAACCCAGAAAGAATCCGCCATCAGATCCACCAACTCCGAGCAAAGACATCCCCAAAAATAGGAAACCCTAATTTTACCTTCCGACTAGCCTTCGGGTTTCCTGATAAAGGCCAACGGTCACTGGAAATATCAGGTTTGAGAAGGGGTCATTACATAATGATTGGACATTTGAAGAAATTTGTGAGTTTTTTTGAAAGACAATATTTAACATTTCAATTCTATATCAGAATTTGAGAATTGCAAAATATTTCCAAGATTGAGGAATCATATTGAGTTACAGAAATTTTGATAATGATAAATAATGTATTGAACGTGATAAGCAGTTGATTAAAGAAAACTCAGTTTCCTCCTACAGCTACAGAAATATTCAATGGAGCAGGTTATTCAATTGCCCCTTTCATTATTATCCAATGCAGCCGATTTCTAGCATAGGATATCGGGTTGTTTTTAAGTGGATTATTGGGCCTCTCAGATTATACTTACCGACAAGTGAAAAGACTCATTTGGAGTTAAATTAATGAAGGAAAATGTCGGGCTTTGTGGTCATCTTTGACAAGCGAATAAATGATATAATATCTAGTTTGTGATGCCGTTTCTTTATGGCTAGGCGTATGAGTTACTCATAATATCTGAATTGAATCATTTTTAAATCCTAGAGACTGTCGTTCTCTATCAAACATTGAAGTCGCCCATATTATTAGACACGGAGATGGTTTTAGTTTCATCGGGAAGTATTCGGTGACTTTGAAAGAACCGTTGTTGAAGACCGCTGCGGATTTACTATAATCTTTGTTTGTGCTAGCCCAGGAAGGTGAAGCCGTCGGTTAGAAAAAGATACGATGTTCTTTGTATGTCAATATTCCATGAAAGATTAGTAACAGCGGCTTGTATTAGAGCCGGCCAGTATTCGAAGTCGTGGAGCTTGATTATTATCAAGATTTTATGTAATAGGACTCCTTTATATTGTTTTATGAAGAGAACGAATTTAAAACAAGGAAATGCCCGAGAGTATATGGTATTAGGAGCCACAAAAGAAGAAATTGGTATAGAATTTGGAGATTAGAGAAGATATTGGCCAAAAACAAGCAAAGAGTTCAATCAAAAAATCATCAGTCCAGTTAAAGATATTGCAAATAGTGAAGGGTGTGACTAGGAGTATTGATGCTTGCTGGAAATTGATGGTGCCAACACATGTTGGAGTCACAGTGTGACAGGAATGCTTAATTTTTCATTTTACCGCCTATTTAAACTATCAAGCTATGCTCGATAATTACATCGTATTCTTTTACCTTAGTTTGAGCCATGGGTAATTAAAAGAGACATCGAGAGCTGCTGATAAGAGTCGGCTATGTGATGTCGTGTAAATTTGATATGTTGATGTGTCAAAAATTGAGGTGAAGATTATTTAAGAAACTGTAGCCTTTTGACAAAGCCACGTTTATTAGAAGAGGACAAGAATTGGAGACGTGGAGTTTATACAATATATTAAGTTTGAGAAAGCTCGATAGAGGCATTATTTTGTTGAAGGCAGTGGAAATTGAAAATTAAAGATGTCATTACAAATTGGAGATGTCGTGGCATAAATTATCCAGTATATTCTCAAAGGCATCCAGATAGTGCAAGAAGTTTATGTAAAGTGGAAATAGTTAAAAGAATTTGTCGACTAAGCTAAAGCTAAGGAGAATGAATTCTCACAGCACCGGAAGATATTAAGAGAATTGTGTATTTTGAGTCGCATATATGGCGTTGTCCGTTCCATGGTCAACAAAATCATGATTATTAGATATTCTAAAATCTATGTTCTGTAATAAATCATTCTCTTGAAGATTAGTAGTTGAATATATGCATAGTTGGAATATCAATGATGTGCATTTGGGATTCTAAGGAGAATTGTTATTTATAAATGAGAATGTCTATTACAAGCTGAGCCATGTATTTGACTGAAGTAAAATGTGTGATTTGATCCAATGAAAGTATATTACTTGTGAGGAAACCCCTATGCTGTAATTGGAAACAAACAATCATGAAGGCTATCTTGACACCTTCAAAAAGTTTACATTTGCCAGCAATCAAATTCAAATGCTTAAAACAAATGAGAAGAATGTAGAGCTAAAGGTCAAACTAAAACAAAAAGTCAAAAGAGATAGAGGATATTAAGAAAAAAGGGTCAAAGAAGGAGTTGCAACTAGGGATAAGTTGATCTCAAATTTAATCCAGGGGGTACAAACAAAACAATTTGAAATCATAGAAATAAATCAAAAATATTTCCAAAGCAGAAGCTAAATCTAGCTCCTCCATGCAAATGAATAAGGTTTTGCGACCTGTATATAAGAAACAATGCACAGATGTAATAGCATTAATAGTGAAGATTTAACAGCTTTAAGAATACAAGAATGGATTAGAAATCTAGCTTACTAAAACAAAGTCCGATATTGTAATGTCCCCTTGTTAGGCCTAATCAGTTTGAAGACCATTAGCCTATTTCCAAGTTCCCATGGGCTAAGTGGGAAGGCAAGGGGACTCCAAAGATCTTGGAGGACGTAGTTTCAGAGTTACAAGGTTTCTTTTGTTGGCAATGAGCTTAGTAGGCAATACTGATCTGAATGACACTTTTAAGTGTTCTCAAACTTTTGGGATGGTCTCCAAACTTCTTGGAGAGCATGTCTATTTATAGTAACTCATCAAATTGGCTTCTATTATTCACCTAATGCCTCAGTATCATATTGGCATGGTCAAAAATTGGATTCCAATGTGTTTCGAGATTTCCTACAACTTGGGGTGAAATAATTAAATTATTCACTTAAGTTATAGTGTTTTATCATTATCTTTGATAACTTAAGTGCAATATCTTTTCAAAAAGGTATTTTAAATTCCCAATTGGATGCCTAAGAGAAATAAATGGATCTTGCACATGAAAAAGGTTTTATTTTACTTTAAAAGGGAATTTGATGGAAAAGGTGATTAAATGTTTACACATAATGAATTATTTAATTTAAAGCAAAAGTGTTGTTTTGAAAGAAAAAAGCAAAAAGCGCTTTTTGAAAAATCTACAAAAAAGGAAAAACTTTTTTTTTAAAGTAGCAAAAAAATTTTTAAAAGGTGTTTTTGAAAAGGAAAAAAAGCAAAAAAGTGCTTTTCCAAAAAAGTAGCAAAAAAGTACAAAATCATTTTCAAAAAAGTAGCAAAAAAAGCTTTTCAAAAAAAAACAAGGAAAATTGCTATAAAAGGAGGTGTTGGGGGCTCATTTGGATATGCGAAAGAATGATAATGTCATGCTGCCGAAATGGCTTTGGTTCTCTTCAATTTTTGAGGATGAAATCCCTTAGATTTCTAGTTTAGGAATTGCAAGATATTCCCTAGCTAGACTCTAGTGTGATTCTGACTAGGAATCACCATTGGAGCTGATTTGAAGTTTCAGTTTGGGTTTTCCACTATGGACAATTTTGATGTGGTTTAGCATTACATTTTGGTGTGATTCCTTTTTAGATTGCAGGAGTGTTGAGTGTGGAGTTTGGAGTGATTTTAGGGGGCCGTACCATTGTTGCTACCTACTGCAACTATAGTTTCAGACCCGCAAATGTCTAACACTCTTTTCATGAGTTTGGGTGTGAGTTGGCACTGTTGTTTGAGTGCTAATATAGTTGGAGATCATTTTGGCACGTTGGAGGTGGCTGGGTGAAGTTTCCTAAGTCATCTATCTCGCTGTCTAGACTGCTGCAGCGAAATTTCAGACTTATATCAGACTTCCATTTGCCAAATTCTAAGGTATACTTGCTATTACAATGCTGGGAGGTTAGTTTCCCGAGTTGGAGGTTCATTTGGGGTGCTTTAATCAGCTTCATAAAACATTAATATTTGTAACAGCAGATATGTATTTGGTTTGGAATGAATTGTAAGAGCTAACATTGTAACATTGGGTGGTAGTAACACCAATGATCTTGCTCTTGTTACTTGTTACTTGTTACTTACCCCACTACATAAGTGGCTCTCATTGCTCACCCCATTGCATAAGTGGCTCTTGTTATTCACTCCACTGAATAAGTGGCTTTCTAGTACTCACTCACCACTGAAAAGTGGAAGAGTTGTTTATTGGTTGTAGTCACTCACCACTAAGAAGTGGAAGAGCTTACTTTGCATTTCTTTATTGTATATACTTTCCCATTGCAAAGTGGATGTGCCTAGCTAGCCCCACAGGATGAGTGGATGTTACTTTTAGGACTCTCCAAGTACTCTTCAACACTCTCCAAACTCCCAAGTCTCTGAGCTAGCCAAGCCGAGTCGACCAAACTCCCGCACCGAGTCTGGTCGAGTCTTGGAGAGTACTCGCCCGAGTCTTGCTCCCACACCCCTGAATCTTAGGCTCGAACTCCCAAGTCCTGAGCTCAAACTCTTATGACACCTGTACATAAGAGGCATAGTGGCTGAAATTTCAAATTGAGAGTTTTTGGATCATATGACGTGTAATATTTGAATTATGACTAATTGATAGTCAAATTAGTCAAATTAGACTTTTATTTTCTCTAAATGCATTTATTTATTTATTTTATATAATTATGAGGGTATTTTTTGCTGAGTCCATGTCGAGTCCCGAGTCCGAGTCAAAATGTTGGGCTGCCGAGTCAAGTCCGAGTCCAAGTCCTAAAACTATACAAGTTCCAGCTGCTCATTTCAAGTATAATTGTAATCCCATACACTGTATGTTGTCACCTCGCCCACACTGGGAACTTGGTGATTAGAAAGTGGAAAGGAAAAAATTTTAGCATTTTCATGTTGTTGAGCTAACAAGTTTTTTTCAAAAAAAATTAAGGGTGGTTATTACAAATATGAATAAGAAACATGAAATGGTCAATGGCAAAGGTGACACTAATATTAAGATTTCTGCCAAGTTGTATCATATGGGTGGTAATGCGCTAGCAGCAACAGAAATTGGCAACAGAACCCAATATATTGGTCAATATCAGATTTACAAAAGATATTTCTTGTTGCTGAAAAATACGGCTATTTTACAATTGAGCTAAAAGTCAGCTAAATAAAATGAAAGCAAATTTACAGAAATTCAGAGGCTTCATATTAATATCTCCCTTTGCAGTAGATAACAGATTGATGGATCAGGTGGGACTTTGAGAATCTTCTACTGGGTAAGAATTGCTTCTAAAGAGTAAGAAAGTGGAGGGAGTTTGCAAACATCTGTCTAAGTAACCCTCTTCTAGAGCAAGTATCGGACACCTTTGCATCCATAATCAAAATGCAGATAGATTGAGCTAGAGATGATCATCAACAATAAGCCAACAACTCACATATCACCTTCTATTGACACTACATAGGGCCACTCAAAGGTGATTAGTATAAATATACATACCAAAGATGAGTGGAAGAAATTAATGGCCAAACTTTAATTTATGTGGTCCACTTGATCAAATTTTTAAAAATACAAATGCTTTTATGCCTTTCTTATATAAAGGCTAATGTTTTGTAAATATAAACCTAAACATAGAAACAACCCACGTTGCTTATTTAAAAGCCTTATATTTTTTGGATAAAAAGGGTGTTGAAAATTTAAACAAAGCATTTTGAAAATATTTGATCTTTTTGAAAAGCATGTAGCCTAATCTTCCAACAAACCATTGCTCTTTAACATGTAGTAGTTCATCTTCATGCAATTGCCAAAGCTAAAGCAATTATAAAAAAAGCATAGCATTGCAGACAAAAGGAAGAATTTTTTGGACCTTTAGAGACCAATAAGCTAAAATCTTTTGGATTCTCCCTTGCTTCTTTGTTATGTCTCTAGAATAAACCTTACCATATCTTTATCTTGTATGCAGAACTTTTCAAAGCTATATTCTCAAAGTAAATACAAGAGGTAATGCTTTTGGATAGCAAATTTATTCTCCACACTAGTTTAAAATTTCTATAAAAATTCACTAACAGCCAATGTTGCAAAAACTTTGATGCCCTAGAGGCCTTTCTGTATTCAAAAATCCCTTTTGAAGACTTTAAATATAATAAGAGAGTCTCTCTTCAATAAATTTTTAGCATAGCCCTTTGTTAATTCATTTTGATCACAATTGATACTTATTATTTTGTGAATTTGTTTTTCCTAACACTCATACAAGTCTAAGTGTGTGTATCTTATGTTGATGTGTAATGTCCCCATTTTTATGTGATATTGTGTCGTGAACTTTTGGCCAGTTTCCGAGTTTTTCTCATAGGCTTCTAGGTGGGCTAGGGAGAACTCCAAACTTTTCAGAGTGCGCAGGTTCAATCTATCTTGGTTTTTGATGTTGGATTTGAGCCCAGATGGTGTTCTAGATTGCAATGATGCTTTCAGAAGCATTTTCAAACTCTTGTTGTGTTTTCCAAATTTCTTGGAGAGCATGTCTATTTTTAGCAAGCCTTTGGACTGTCAACTGTCATCATCCCACTGCCTCAATATTGTCATGGCATGATCATTTTGGGTTTCAAAAGTCTCAACAATGCTTTCTGCAACTCGGATGGGAGTATTTAAATATTTACACTGAAGTTAAAATGTTAATGTTATATTATATTACTTAGTGTTATTATTTCATAAAGTAATGTTATGTCCCCCAAAAGTGGATGCCTAGGGAAGGGGATTAACACTTAAGTCATTTTATAATCTGAAATGTGCTTTTGGTGGGAATTGAATTATTTGTAATTTTAAATTGGTGTTTTTTCCCTCCAACTCTATAAAAGGAGGGCTTGGGCTCTCATCCTGGATATGCAGAAGAGTACACATAACAGGATGCTGTCTGATTGACCCAGAGAGTTCTTCCAAGGATCGATTGAGAACGTAAACCCTCATTTGATTACTAGTTTCGGATCTAAGAGATGATCCCTAGCTGGTTGGATTGATTCTACACAGGAGTCACTATTGTTTTTCACGGTGTTTGTAGTTCAAGGTTTTAGGAAAAATGAAGATTTTCAAGGTTTCTTGATTGCATATTTTTGGGTTCGTTATTTGGAGATTTTTATAGAGATTTTGGGATGATTTGAAAGGTATTTGCAGAGTCTCTTTGGCTGGCCGTACAATTGGATTCCGGATGATGCCCTAGCTGCGCCGTACTTTCCTTTTTGCTTTGGGAAGTGGGCTGAAGGGTTTTGAGGATTTGAAACTTCGTGCAAGTGACTTCTATTGGCTGGATGACTTCATTGTGCAGGGTTTGAGTGTTGTTCATTGCTGGCTCAAATATCTAGGTGAGCCATACCACTTGCCAGACATTCTTGGAGCATGGTGTGAGAACTTGATGGCTGAAACGCCTTGTGTTTGGGGTCTAAATCACCTTGAGTGAAGGTGTCTTGACATCCTCAACCAATTTCAGACCTTTTGCTTTGGGAAAGTGGAGATTTGACACATTTGAAGTTGTCTACCTGTCGGTTGCCCCTGTTGCAACACTCCTGACAGTTGCTGGGCATGACTGGAAGATAATAACAGATCTGAAGCTGCTTCCCTTTGCATTCTTGGTGGTGTATTATAAAGCTGGATGTATTTTCCATTCATTTCTAGAGCTAGGAGGTGTTTAATGGTTGATTGAAGGGTGATTGTGGTAGTTTATGTGTGCTGCCATAACCTGCAGCATTGATACCATACAGATCAGTTCCAACCTATTCTAACTCACCTTTGAGGTTCCAGCATCTCTGTTAGTGGATGGGAGTGTTAATTAAACATTTGCAGACCTGTGTTTCCCTATCTACTTGCCATTTAGAGGCTGCTGGGTCAAGCTGGGAGAGTACAAGTTGTTTGTGACCTATGGTGGAGTATCCTTGATGAGGTTGGGCATTGTTGCCAGTGGTTTCCTTGCTGATTGGGCCTGTAACAGTCAAATAACAGACCTTCCATCACTCAGAAATTTATATCAGTCCTGTAGCAGCACTTAAACTGGGAATGTCAGACCTTCATTGCTCTTTGTTGACTCCATTTCTGAGGTATTTACTTTGGTTATTCATTGAGCTTGTTTATCAATCATTTGAGAACATTATGGAATGATTTATCAACATTTTTATTTGTATCAGCAATGTAAGAACACTGATATTTTATATCAGACTTTATGACAGCATTGTGTTCGATAAATGCAAGTTATGTTGTGATCTTTATTGGCAATTTAAAAAAAAAAATAGGGGTGGTTATTACATGACGATACGAGCTCCTTGGATGATTTCAACTTCGTGCTAAAAATAAAAATTACAGTGTGTTATCCACCTTCCTACAAGTGAGGAAGAATTAATCTCTACCAAATGGCATCCAGTAAATTCTATGGTTAAGAAAGAAATCATTAAACATGAAAGAAAACCTGTTGATGCAATAAATCATATTGATCTTAAGGAGAGATATGCTTATTGGGCCTGTAACAGTCAAATAACAGACCTTCCATCACTCAAAAATTTATATCAGTCCTGTAGCAGCACTTAAACTGGGAATGTCAGACCTTCATTGCTCTTTGTCGACTCCATTTCTGAGGTATTTACTTTGGTTATTCATTGAGCTTGTTTATCAATCATTTGAGAACATTATGGAATGATTTATCAACATTTTTATTTGTATCAGCAATGTAAGAACACTGATATTTTATATCAGACTTTATGACAGCATTGTGTTCGATAAATGCAAGTTATGTTGTGATCTTTATTGGCAATTTAAAAAAAAAATAGGGGTGGTTATTACATGACGATATGAGCTCCTTGGATGATTTCAACTTCGTGCTAAAAATAAAAATTACAGTGTGTTATCCACCTTCCTACAAGTGAGGAAGAATTAATCTCTACCAAATGGCATCCAGTAAATTCTATGGTTAAGAAAGAAATCATTAAACATGAAAGAAAACCTGTTGATGCAATAAATCATATTGATCTTAAGGAGAGATATGCTTATGTTTACAACAACAGACTTTTTACTCAAAATTAGTTAAGAAAATACCAATCCTGCATTAAAGATTGTCTATGTTAGGTCCAGACACTTGTTATGATAAATGAAAATGAATATCATGTGAAACCTACCCAACAAACCATTTTACCATCAAATGGCTTTTATCTAAGAGTACTGGAGTGCACACTTTATAAATGGCATAGCTTCTTGGTTTTCATGATTCTTATAAACAAAATGGCTTTATGGTTACGATTCTTTAAATTCTAACATAAAATGCTGGTGGAATTTATTTATTTTTGTTGTAAAAATAGTGTTGTTTTTCAATAGTCATACTTATCATTGTTAGTTGCTCTAACAGGAGAATGGTTCAAATATGACTCTATAATGCATCAGTTGCTTTACTGCTATTAAAATATGTATTCATGGTCCATGCTATACAAATCACCTTCTAAAGTGTTTTTCAATGACAATATTTTTCCATATAAACAAAATCTTTGACCGAACAAAATTATCTTTCTCTAAAAGGAAAAAATTGTCTCAAATAGCACTGTGAAGTCCATGATTCTATCCTATTTTATCTTATCTCCAACTTCTATACAATACTGGTTATTATGTAATACATAATATTTCTTATCTGAGGCATCCTGCTCCTGCTGATAGGTATTTATTCTATAAGAAGTAATCTCAAATTTGGTAGCAGAAGATATATTTAAAGTTTGTTTCTAGGCACGTAGGCAAGAAACCAAAACCTTTTTTAAGCCTTTTCCTTTGTCACTGAGGACTGATTTTATCAAATCTGGAAAGAAAAAAATAAGATGCATGCCAAATAATAAATAAATGAAAAACGAGAAAAGCCAGAGGAAACAAATTTATGCTTACTGTGAGGATGGATGCTGGAACTGCCAGGACTGTTAATGGAATATAAGCCACAGCCCTGTATATTATACAATATTTTTATCATTAACAATTATAAATGCTGATAAAAGAAATTTATTAATAATCTGTTTAAAATATTCTACTAAATTTCCCAAATGTCGTGCCTTTATTGCCTGTATAGTATCTATGATCATAGAGAGGACACTGACATGGTCCATGGAACTTCCAAGAATGAAATCCTCTGATTTCAAAGAACTTCAATTTTGCAGTTTTAACTGCATATGTCCTTAACATTGATTTTCCTTAAAATGCTTTTTTTAATGTCAATGTCGATAGCAATGTGCATTAAAAAACGTGGAATGCATTGGAACAAACAAAGCTCAGGATAACAAACACAAAACTCTCAACAAGAAAATTTACCAAAGTATGTAGAGCTTAAAATAGAATTTGTGATTTAGGATCAATTAAGGTTAGGTAATCTCACCAAAAAATGTAGATTTGAATTCTTATGGCCAAAAATATCAAGCAAATGTGATTTCTTTTGAACTCAGAAGATTCTTTTTTGCTACGATGTATCAATGTATGGGTGATCAATCTGAATATTAAGACAAACAAAATTGATACTCTAAATGCTGTGCACATTCAACTCTCTAGATATATTGAACAAATACATGCACTAGTCCAAATTATCTTTGGATGTATGAAATTTTTTGTACTGTATCAACTTGTTAGTCAAAATCTTCTTGTTTCTCACTTATAAGTCATACTCAAGTCCTTGTTCGTGAAGGTTGTCATCACTGTTTTTACCTAACATCTTTGCAGGGTCAATGAAAGGAGATATTCATTGCATCAAGCAAGATGAAGACAGAAAATTTGATGATGAAGCTATGGCAAAGGCATTCTAAGGCAAAGAAATGGTCAGTAGGGTTCCCAGAGCATGCCAAGGGGGCAAAATGTCATACTTGGAGTTCAGAAACAATAAAAAATGGTGCATAAGTCCCCAGGACAGGGAGAATGTCATGTTCTGGTGAACTTTAAGTGAGAAAATCAGTTAAAGTAAGAAAACTCCAATGTTTAGAAATCACCCAAGTGATTCAAGAAGTGCTTTTTTCGCTTAAGTTCCAATACTCAACATCAAGTTAGAAGAAAAAGTGAATTGGACCCTCTAAGGGCATGCCAGGAAAGAGAAAATCACTTCAATCAATGTTAAAACATAAAAAAAGGTGCAATTCACCCCCTAGGAGCGCACCCAAGCCACTTATGTCATGTTTTGAAGTTGAAAATGTGCATTGGACCCCTTGGGAGCACAGCTTGCCACTTCGGTGACAAAAATAAAGGACAAAAACATAAAAAAGTTGCCATTTGTGTGCCCAAGCACCCAACAAAAGAGTAAAATGACAGAACTCAAAGTGAAAATAGATGAAAAAAGTGCAATAGACCTCCCAAGTGCATGCCCAAGGAGGATAATATCATTTTCTGGTCATGAAAAAGGTCATTTATGTGGATATAGGATGGCCTAGAGCTGTTGGTTGCAAGTAGCAGTGAAATTATGAGTTAAAGTTGCTCTTTTAAGTCAAAAGGTGTACCTAGGAGAGAGAAGAGGGAAAAAACAAGTTCAAAATAAGAAAAGTACTATCGTATCTCTATAAAAGTGCTTGTCTTGCCTTATTTTCTCATTGTTGAAGGAAGGGGTTGAAGGAGTGCACCACTGAAGAGGGTTTTGGAGCATTCAACAGACTGAGAGCAGCTGATTCTTCAAGGTTTCCTCATGAACACCAGAGGGCCACACCCCATTTCCATTTGCTGAGCTCTATAGCAATTATTCTCCTTGTTTGTCTTGATTTCATAAGGGTTTTGTGGTAGATATGTTGTGGTTTGCAGCATTTTTTATGGCAGCCCATCATTTGTTAGCACAAAACAGCAGTCTTTGTATACACTTTAAAGTGCTTAAACATTTGACGAGAACAAAACAGCTAGAGTTTCAAGGCTTTGAAGGTGTTTGTGGCAGCTTCTGTTTGACAGAAAAAACAGTCATATAGCAGCAGGTTACTGTTAGAATAATATATCTCTATAGTTAATGGTCAATATTTTAATGTAACTTGTTAGTTTAGACATCTTAAATGTCTTCTGTAGTGAGTAGGTAGAGGTCGGTAGTCATCTTTAATGTCTACAGTAGCTTGTTTTTTCTATATAATGTACTCCTATCTCATCTCAGTAATACATAATTTTACCAGTGAATCTCTTATTTCACATGGTATTAGAGCAGTAAAAATATTTTTCGAAAAAAATTAATAATTTCGTTTTCGAAATTCTTCCAGTTTGAAAAAAAATTCGAAGTTTATTCTGGGACTGTTCTTTTGGTTTCCGTGGCTGCTTGGTCTCAGATTTTCAAGGGCATTTTTTGTGAAGATCTTTCTTCTCTGCTCCCGCGCGACTTCAGAAAATTGTGGGTCTGTTCATGGGTGTTTTTCGCCCTACCCGCAAAATTTGCTTTCTGCAAATTCGTGGGCGCAACTTCATGTTTCTGGACACGTTCTAAAGGGCATTTCGCTCTTTTTTTGGGCATGTTTTTGGCACGATTTGATCTTCTTTGGATGCGTTTTTCTCCAGGCTCTTTTTGCTTGCGTTTTCATTTCTTTTTTGGCCACGATTTGCCTATTCTGTGGGTGCAATTTTTATCTTAGAAAGGTCGCGTTTTTCTGGCTTCTGAAGCTCGCGACCTCCGTCACGTTTCTGAAGCGCATTTTTTGGTCAGTTTTTTGGGAACGGATTTGTCTTCTTTTCAGCCGCGATTTTGTGAAATTTCCCGCCAATTTAAGACGCGTTTTCTAAATTTTTATGGTCCCGTTTTTCCCTCATTTGTCTGGGCATGCATACTCCTAATAAAAATGTGTTCTGGGTGTTTTTTAATACACGTTTTTCTGCTACATTTCTGGCACTTATTTGACCAACTAGGGTTTCTGCAACTTGACTAGGGTTTTTACCCTCCATTACCAGTCAAAAAAAACATTTGATTGTAGATTCCTTGTGGGTTTTTCGTGATCTCAACTAGGTTGCCTTCAAATTTTTTGCATACCTCGGGATTCGTGCCTCGAAATTTGTGCATGAGTTGCCGAAATTTTTTGGGTATTTTTCAATTTTTTTGGGTTTTGTCTTAAACACTTTGCATTGATTTTATACCTCAAAATTTGTGCTAGGGTTTCGATTTCTACCTTAGAATTTGTCTTGCAAAACTTGTTTTTGTTTCAGTGCAGTGGTTTTTGTGCCTTCACTAACTTGACCTTGGAGTGCGTGATGGCATCTCTGACAAATATAATGCTCAAAAGCAGCCAAAAGTTCAATGGGAAGAATTACAACACCTGGAAGTAGCGTATTCTTACGATCTTTGAATATCGTTGCCTCGATCAAGTCGTTTTGGGGAACTCAACTCGTCCCATTGTAGCCGGAAAGGACCAGGATAAATGGGATGAGCGCAATCGGGAAGCCGTCATGCTCATCAAACTCTCAGTCACCAATGAGCAGCTATCTTAGGTACCGTCTGGAAAAACTACTACGGAAATCTGGGATCATTTGAAGGCCCTTCATGAAACCTCCAACAAGAGCCGAGCGTTCTTTCTAAAGAGCATGCTCTTTTCCATCATGATGGATGAGAAAATGTCCTTACAGGAACATCTGACAAAGATTAAGGACATTCATGATCAGTTGGAGGCGATTGGTCGAACAATGGAGGAAGAAGACATGGTTGTCATTACTTTAAAGAGTTTGCCTAAATCTTATGAGCATTTCATTGAAACGCTGAATATTACTTCAACAAATGCTGATTTGAAGTTTCCAAACTTGTGTAACAAGCTTCTACAATAAGATCATTGGAGACAATAGTTTGGAAGCAATACCAGTTCCACCTCCACAGAGCAAGCGTTCTCTGCCAAATCTTCTGCTAAGAACAAAGAGAAGGCTCAATCTTCTCAGCCCAAAGGCTCTAGTTCTTCTCCAGATAGCAAGAAGAAGAAGAACGTCCAGTGCAATTATTGCCATAAGTATGGTCACATGAAGGCTGACTGTCGAATTTGGTTGGCTTCTTAACAAAAGAAGTTGGGAGGGTATCAACAAAAGGCAAATGTCGCAGAGCACTTTGAGCAGAAAGAATTTGCATTCTATACTTGTATGGCCAAAAGAACTACAGATCCAATAAAATTTTATGCCTGGTATATTGATTCAAGGGCTTCTCGACATTTTACTCATCGTCGGGATTGGTTCACCAAATATGAACCATTCACTGATTCAGTGATCTTTGGAGGAGGCGAAGAGTATACAATTGTTGGTAAGGGCAATGTTCAGATTCACTCTGGAGGGAGAAATTTAATATTTCTCGATGTCTAATATGTTCCAGGCATGGAACACAATCTTCTTTCTGTCAGCCAAATCATGAGGCATCTCCCCAATTGGATGGTGTTGTCAATTCATCCACCTACAACATTGTTGATAGGGAGACTCGTACTACAATCGCTATGGGACTTGAGGATCATGGTCTGTATAGACTTGCTGATTCTGGTGATTCTCAGGAGCATGCTTTGGCAACCAGGAGTACTTCCATCAGCAAACTTTGGCATCAACGTTATGGGAACTTGAATGTGCATTATCTCTCTCAATTGTCTCCAGAGGGTTTGGTTGTTGGTCTACCTGAGATCCAAACTCAAAATCATGGAGTTTGTGGAGCCTGTCAAGTTGGGAAGCAGCATTGGACACCATTCTCGGATGGTGATTCTTGGCGAGCCTCCAAGGTACTTCAATTGGTTCATGCTGATGTATGTTGTAATGTCCCCTTCTCGAGCCTGATCTTTTCAGTGACCGTTGGCCTATTCAGGAGACCCATAGGCTAGTCGGAAGGTAAAATTAGGGTTTCCTATTTTGAAGGATGCTCTTGCTCAAGGTTGGTTGTTTTAATGGCGGATTCTTTCTGGGTTTTCAGAGAGCTTCGCAGTAGTATGTTCTTCTTGGCATTCTGAGCATCTTCAAGAATTTACTATTTTTTGTAAATTCTATTTCGGGCAGTGGGCCTGTTGGTCTCAGCACAGTTGACTTTCCTCTTCAGTTGTCTCAATTGGTTTATTCAGTTTTTGGCTTCAGGATGCAGTTTCGAAGAGATAAATTCATTTCACTTAAATAACATTATATTATAATGTTATAGTACCCCTTGGCCTAGTCTATTGACTTCATGTTGTTTTGAAAAGTGGTCTTTTGAGGGTGGCGCCTTCATTGAAGATTATTTTATAATTATTAAGGTCAAATTAAGCCTTAAGTGGGACGCCTTTATTTAAGTGAGGAATTTAATTAAAAGAAGTCAACTTGAAGATTTGAAGAAAGGGACGCCATCTCTTGGGATTAGGGTTTTGACTCTGAAAAAAGAAGGTTAGAGTTTCGAGAAGGTCAACAGCAAATTATAAAAGGAAGCCTTGGGTTCTCTTTTCAGCATCTTTTGTCTACAGAAATGTTATGCTATCGGATTGGCTTTGGGATTGCTTCGAGGAATGAAAGCCTCCTAGCTTGGCATTGCTTCTCGCTTGAAAGATAGCGACTAGTGGTGAAGTAGTTTAGTGTTGAGTGATTTGTAGTGGATCTCTGCATTGTGATTCATTGTGTGGTTTTGTAGATCAGCTTATTTGCATTTTAGTGAAATTCTGGAGTTGCATTCTCATTACAGCAGATTGTCTTTTTATTCATAAGTCAAAAAATACAAAAAGAATCGTTCTGGGTATTGTCTCATTGTGTTTCCCTGTTGGAGGCAACTCTTCATGAATATTTGCAGATTTTAATATGAAGTTTATGATTTTATAAAGCAAATTCGTCATTCCTTGAAGGCCGTACTTTCTAGGGTGTCTTGGGATTCGTGCCAGTAATTAATAACCACTTTCAGTTGCCATTTCTTATTACTAAACTAGGCGCCATCTTTTTGAAGGTCTATTGCATCAAACTTGAAGTCATTTGGATCAGTTTTGAGTGATATATGAGTAATTTAGTGGGTTAAAAGCATGCTAGTTATATAATTTAAAGTGCAGGTCTGTCATAACAGATTTGAGGAAATCTGCATTCTCCTTCTTGGATTGGTGTTAGGAAATCATTAAAGGCTTTGTGAAAGATTCCTTATTGTTGCAGCAAATTGAAGAGCTCTAATACTTGATCTTGCAGGCATTATATATTTCATTGTAAGCTGAACAGTAGTACTGTCAGCACTTCTCTTAGTCTTACTTTTACTTTTTGTAATCACAATTGTATTCCTTTGATCTCCGCCATATGGTCGCCTCATTTCCATACTGGAATTGGGTAGCACATACTTGGTGTTGAGTTTGCTTTCAGTATATTAGATGGTAGGGACCCTCTGACCACATGCTCGTCATTCGCCGGTGCATCCTTGGTTAGAGTTCTTGTATAAGCATTTCAATTAAGACCCTCTGACCATATGCTCGCCATCATTGGCGCCATCCTTGGTTAGAGTTCCTTCCAACTCTGCTTCGGCATTCAGATCCTCTAACCAATGCTCACACCTTGCCCTCATCAGGATCCTAGTGTACATTCTGGTTAGAGTTGCTTCAGCATCGTTTTGGGTTTAGAGCTAACCTTAACGGGTGCGTTTGTTTGTAATTTGCAATTGAAAAAACAAAAAAAAATTGGTTCGGAATATTTCATATGTGGAACAATGAACACTCCATCTGTTACTGGGTCTAGGTACTTTTTATTATTTGTTGATGATTTCTGTAGAAAAATGTGGGTGTATTTTTTGAAACATAAATCTGATGTGTTCAGTACATTTCAGCAATATAAGGCCTTAGTTGAGAAAGAATCAGGTTCTCAGATTGTCACTCTAAGGTTAGATAATGGGGGGGAGTTTTGTTCAGCTGACTTCTCTACCTTTTGTGTTGCACATGGCATTAAGCGCCAACTCACCACACCATACACCCCTCAGCAAAATGGTGTCGTTGAACGTAGGAATCACACCATTACTAAAATTACTCGTTCTATGATGGAGTATAGAAATGTTCCTAAGAAATACTGGGCTGAAGCAGTTTATATTGCAATCTACCTCCTGAATCGGTCACCTACACAGGTCGTTAAGGAGATGACTCCTGAAGCCTGGTCAGGACGTAAGCCTAAGGTGGGCCATCTGAAAGTCTTTGGTTCTACAGCTTATGTATGTATTCCAGAAGCCAAGCGTGCCAAGTTGGACTCCAAGAGCCAGAAACTTATGTTTACTGGTTACAGTGACAATCACAAGGCATACAGGTTGATTGATGTGGAGACAAATCGTCTCATTTTCAGTCGTGATGTTGTGATTGATGAGACTACTAGTCCATTTCTTCCAACTACCTGCCCTGAGGATCAGCCTATGAAAGTTTATGATGAGGGTGTTCGTCTTCCTCTTGGTTCCCCTGATGGGAGGGCTTCAAACCATTTTGACTCTGAAGATGAGGAGTCTACCAGTCATGATCTAGCACCATCTAATTTTCCTCGGGATTCACATCCAAATGACTTTTTTCCAGAAATCCCAAGAGGTGGTGTTTCTCCTATTCCAAATGTTGGTACTTCTACTCTCCGACCTAAGTGGTGGATCAAGACTATCAGAGATCTTCATGATGATCAACTCATTGACGGCAGATCAGCTCGCAAAAAGAGCAAGCAGCAAAACACAATCAATTTTGCTCTTATGGCCAACATCCACAGCATCTATGAGCCTCGGACATATTCAGAGGCTAAAGGAATTCTAGAATGGGAAAAGGCTATGGAGACAAAATACCATAGTCTTCTGAAAAATCACACTTGGGTTCTTTCTAATCTTCCTCCTAGGAAGAAACCTATCAGTTGCAAATGGGTTTACAAGGTCAAATATCATGTAGATGGTACTCTGGATAAATACAAGGCAAGGTTGGTAGCTCAAGGATTCACACAGCGGGAGGGCATTGATTATGAAGAGACCTTTGCTCCTACTTCCAAAATGAGCACAATTCGTCTTCTTCTCGCTATTGCAACCCAGTTTGGATGGGCGGTTCATCAAATGGATGTCAAGAGTGCCTTTCTCAACGGTGAGTTGCAGGAAGAAGTCTACATGATGCAGCCTCCTAGTTTCAAGGTTGTCGACAAAGAGCATCAAGTATGTAGGCTCGTGAAAGCACTCTATGGACTGAAACAAGCTCCTCAGGCATGGTACATCAAGATTGATCAGTACTTGGTTGATCATGGTTTTTAGCGCAATCCTTCTGACTCTAATCTGTATGTCAAGCCCTTTGGTGATGATATTTTGTTTCTTGTTGTCCATGTTGATGACTTGATCATTACTGGCAGTTCAACATATTTGATTGCAGCAATCAAACAAGATTTGTGTCAGGCTTTTGACATGACAGATTTGGGGCTTCTTCATTATTGTTTGGGTATTGAGGTTTGGCAAACCGCTAGTAGCATTTTTATCTCTCAGTCTAAATATGCCAGAAGTCTGCTTGACAAATTTCAGATGTAGGATTGCAAACCTACCTCCACACCTATGGAGAAGGGGCTGAAGTTATCAGCCAAATCTGATTCACCTGCAGTAAATGAGACAGCATTCAAGCAACTAGTGGGCAGTCTCATCTACCTCACTGCCACTAGACCTGATATAAGTTTTGTTGCGAGTGCTGAGATATGTTAAGAGCACTTGAGATTATGGCATTCTATATGGCAAATGCAAGGATCCAAAGCTGATTGATTATACAGACTCTGATTGGGCAGGTTCAGTGGATGACAAAAAATCCACTTTTGGGTATGTATTTAGTTTGGGTACAGGTGTTGTAACATGGACCAGCAAGAAGCAACAGGCAATGGCTCTTTCCTTGACTGAAGTTGAATATCGAGGAACCATTAAGGCAGCATGTGAGGCAATTTGGCTCCGCAGGATGCTTTCTGACATGTACATGTCACAAGCAGAACCTTCTCCCTTGTACATTGGTAATCAAGGGGTGCTCAAACTAGCCAAAAATCCTATCATTCATGAATGTACCAAGCATGTCGAGCTTCATTGTCACTACATCCGCAAGCTAGTAGAAGATGGATCAGTTCAAATACAGTATGTTCCAACAGTGGATCAAACTATCGATATTCTCACCAAGTCTCTGAGCTCAGATAAGTTTGTCAAATTCAGGGGGCAACTTGGTGTTGTTGATAGATTGACCATTAAAGGAGGGTGTTAAAATAATATATCTCTATAGTTAATGGTCAATATTTTAATGTAACTTGTTAGTTTAGACATCTTAAATATCTTCTATAGTGAGTAGGTCGAGGTTGGTAGACATCTTAAATGTCTACAGTTGCTTGTTTTTTTCTATATAATGTACTCCTATCTCATCTCAGTAATACATAATTTTACCAATGAATCTCTTATTTTCACAGTTACGAGCTCCTAGATTCTGTAATGCCCCTTTCTAGTTGATAGCAAGCTGTGGGCCCCACTCACCTGTTTTGTGAAGCATAGCGAGTGGATGTTTGTGTGTAGGAGGAATAAACACAAGTAACTAAATGCATGTGTTTTGTATTCTTTTCCTAGCGATTAAAAAAGAAATTCCTATATTTTAGGGATCTTACTACTTTTTAGGAGGTTGAACCAAATTTTGAGAGGCACTAATGTTCCCCCTAGAATCTAGATGTGTTCAATTCTACCTTGGTTTAATTCAAAACTGTATCAGAGACTTTAATGGGTGATTATGATTATACTATGTCTTTGAGAGGTCTAGTCATATTTTCTAGGTTACATTTGACAAGGATGGACACTTTGGATTGTGGCATGCATATAGTTGTTAGATTCACCTTTAAGTCTTCTAATTTGGGATTTTGACAGTTTAGGTATCTGAAATGCCAATCTCAATTTAAGATGTGATCTTTGTGCAAAGGTCAAGTATTTCTAGACTTCGTGAATTTAATTCAATTTCATGTCATTTTGGATACATTAGAATTGTTTGACTTAAAACCCAAGGAAAGACTCTAATGTCTAATGTTGTGACATTTAACATTAAAGGGTGTGTGTCACTTTAATACATTAGACTTATTTTTTAAGGTGTGAGTTTCTAAAGTAATTATTATCTTAATCTAGGGTTGGCAGCTAAGTGTATAAAAAGGGATTTTTAGGAGAAAGTGGCATCTTTGCATTGTAAGAATGTCATGCCCCAGAAATTGCAACACTAAACTATAAAGCAAATAAATAAATAAAATAAATATTAAATTATTTTAATATAATAAATATTATAAATATATAAAGAAAACTAATATAAATATAAATATTAATAATTTAAATATTATTATAATCAAAATAAAATAATAAGTATTAAATAAAATATATAAAACTAATATAAATGAATAGATACTATACTAATATAAAATATGTAAATATAAAATAAGGAAATACAATTAAAAAAAAGTGATTGAAGGCAGCGAATGTTATTAAGGTAGGTATTAATCTACCAAAAGGCAGCGATTCTTATTAAGGTAGGTATTAATCTACCAAAAGGCAGCGATCAGCAGTAACAAACAGATATTATAAGCAGCGATGATATCATCGGGAGGCAGGTAATAAAGACAGAACTTTATTTATTAAGGAATGCAGCAATTATTATCAAGTAGCATAGTTAAGGAAAGCAGCACTTATGTTGGAAAGGATGTGTCCCTTACAAATGTAAGGCTGCTAGTCAAAAGGAGGTGACTCTTCCCCCAAATGGGATATAAAGGGGCATAAAGGGGCATACTTCACTTGTGAAAGGGATGAGGAAGAGAGATGGAGAAATACATCTGCATTTAGTAAAATCTGGAAACTACAGCAGAGGGAATACATATATTGGAATAAGTATCATTGACAAGAATATAATCAGGGAAGTAAAATTAAATATAATTATTAATATATATAAATACAGAGGGAATACATATATTGGAATAAGTATCATTGGCAAGAATATAATCAGGGAAGTAAAATTAAATATAATTATTAATACATACACACACACACATATATATTTCCTAATAATCATTCTTACATGAATATATATATATAATACGAATATGCAATAATGATGCTTGCAGCAATTATTGAGCCTTATAAGTTGTTATGTTTCTTTAATATGAATATGAATAATAGATTCTTAGGTGCTTGAATTACACTAACAATATCCACTGGACATTAAGGGCATATCAAACCTTAGGAGGATACATCATCAATCAAAGAGAAGAGACATACAGATCAGAAAGAGAAGAGAATCAGATCCATGTATCACAACAGATTACTATTATCGGATATATATACATAACCAGGAGTATATCAGATCTATCCTATATTCAGGTGTATTTCTGCCATTCATTATCTTATATCTATATGTATATTGCCATGCATAATAGAGGAATATTTAATGTGTGATCTCTATGATAGAATACAAGATGTGTTTGATTGTTTGGAACCACCTCGTAGGAAGGGCATGGGGTGTAAGCAAAAGGGGTAACAAGGCTAGTAGGTAGCCAACCAGAGGGCCCTACACAGAGAGCCAAGTTACCCACTAATGGCCCCCGCCCAACTCCTCAAGGTGGCAAGTGTCTTCTGGGAGTCGAGGGCTTGATGGGGAAAGCAAGTACAAGTCGCCAAGGGGGAGGACTGTGGTATACACCCTCTTAGGTTTGGCATATGACTTTGGGCGGACCCATCATGTCCCTTCTCCCAATTTCCTAATATGTGGCATTACTAATAATCTATGAATGTGATTCAATTATCTAACCCTAGCAAGCATACATCCATATTTGTGAATGTTGCTCATGTGGTGAATGCAGGATTCAATCCAAGATTACATCATTAAAGAGATTTATTTAATAAGGTGAAAACCCTAACCCTAAGTGGTTGCAATATGTGATTAATAGGCAAATTCTAGGGCAAATCAGGATAGGGGACATCATAGAGAAAGCCTATTCTTTTCTTCTTGGGGGTGACCGTGTAACAGCAAAAACTGGCTGATTTGAGAAGAAAAACCTTCAGATCTCAAAGTCAAAGAGCATAGCTTTTTTATTTCATGGACTGATTCATGAAGAGTCTGCACTTGTGCATTCAAAGGGATTTCAATTGAAATTTGCAGCTAGTTTTTCTAGGGTTTTGCTTGGAAAATTTTATGGGCAGATCTGGTCTTAATTTTTGCATCCTAAAGTGATCTACTCTCTCTATCTCTGCCCACTTTCTTAGTTTCTAGAGTTGCATCAATGAGCAACCTTCTCTTCTTTTTTAATAACTCTTCATCATTCAGCGGATGCAAATACCAGGTGCATTCTTTTCATCTTACTACACTATATTTGTGTGATTTTATTTGCATTGTATCCTATAGAAATAATACAAAAAATTGTTGCCATTCAGAAATTTTGTGTTGGAAATTCTGCTTTTTGTTTTGGAATTTGCATGTTAGTTTGTGTTTTGACTAAGGGTTTTTACTGATTCCCTTTTTGCTTACTTCCATGTTGAGTTTTTCAACTCAAAAAGGGTATACATCAGTCATACGAAATTCTTTTATGCAAAGGGGACTGTTAGGGTGTTCTCAGCTGAGATTCTAAGGGTTTGGTGGCAGTTTTGGGCGGTCTTTCATGACAACAGTCTTAAGAAAGGAAATTTCAAGCTCCTTGCTTATATTTCTATGGTTCATTCTCATTGTCGACTGTAGGGGATAGGTATGACAGTCTGATAGTAGCAGGTTCTCCGACTTTGAAGTGTTGTAAAACAGTGATTTTTGGATTCTAATACTTGCAAGGCATCTAGGTTGTGGTTGTGATTAAGGGCAGTGAAAGATTGTTTTTCAGTTGCCTAAACAGCAGTCGCTCCTTGCACATTCAAATCAACAAGATGCAATATCATTTCCAAATGGACTCTCCTTCAAAACTAGTGTTCAAATATACCCAAGAATCAGGCAGACTAAAATCAGACATGTAAATGTACAAGAGTTGGGAGTTAGATGAACGCATCAAGAAGGGGAATAACATGAAAAGAAGAATTTGGGACATTGATGAAAAGATAATTGATATATAATTGCATTTTTACAAGAGGAGATGAAAGCTCCTTATATAGAAAATTACAAGACGATGTTTCTAAAAAAAAACCATCGTAAACTAAAGCAAACTAAAACAGAAGTTAGAAAGATGCTAAATCAACTAAAGTGTAACTGAACTTACTAAAAACTAACTAGAGCTAAGATGACCATTAATACTACATTTAATATTTTAATACCCTCCCTTAATGGTCATCGTACAAACAAAAAACTAAGTCTACCCAAAGTCTTCTGGAAACATATCATCAGTGACTGATATCTGGAGAAGTATAACCACCACACAATTACAGATCCTTTCTCACAGAACAATCAAATCAAGACAGCGGCACTCGAAAACTATGACCTTCCTCTGCTTCCAGGTAGTATAAATTTTCCCAATGAACCTATACATACTTTCCAACATGATGTTGGACAAAGCAACCATCCCTTTCGTTTTCCAAAAACCCGAAAAAACGAGGTAAAGTCTGTGATCAGTTGGCATAAACTCTGGACATCAACTGGTACAACACTCACGATCTGTAAGATTTTTCAGAAAAAAACCTTCGAAAACTCTGAAAAATTAAGAATTTTTCAGAAAAAATCCTCAAAACTTCTGAACTGTAAAATTTGTATAGAAAAATTTCAAAAACTCTTTAAAATCTTCAAGTGCACGATTTTTTGTTGAGAAAAAATCGCCCAAAAAACTGGTCTACAAACCCTAGCAGCAACCCATGATTTTTAGATAGGAAAAAATTGTCAAAACACCCTAGCAGCAACCCATGATTTTTAGATAGGAAAAAATTGTCAAAACACCCTAACAGTAAAATTTTTTTGAAAAACTCTTTGCAAAATTTTTATTTTTCCTAGAAAAATTCTATCAAAACTGGCTCAAAAACTTTTCAAGCTAGGTTGCCATGAAATATCAGAAAATCAAGCAAACCCGACACAAATTTCAAACCCATGAACTGCTTGGACCAAAATCTCACCCAAAAAATCAACAAAGAAACTTCTAGAAATTGCTCAAACCCACGAACTAAGAATAGATTGCCCACGATTTTTAAGAAAATCACCAAAAATGCAGGCGCAGATCCACAAAACAGCAGAGATAAAACTGACTTTAAATTCGTCCAAAAATGTCAAACCCTAGGTCGTGCCAAACAGTAACCACAAATTTGGAAAAGCCAGAAGCAACTCACAAACATTGTAGGGCCGTCAATCTCAAAGACCCTCTAAGCAGAGAAGTCTACCCACAAACACAGATGCACACAAAAAAGAACCCAACAAACGCACACAGATAAAATCGTGTCCATGAACATAAAATCATGCACAAAAACAAGGTCGCAGCAAGTAGAAACGATGCCCACATCTCCAAAAAAAAACCCCTCGCAATTCCAACAAGATACCATGAAATGAGCAGAAAAAAAGCAACCACAAAAACAACACCCAAAAAGCTGATGCGCGCCAAGGAAACAAAAACCACGCTCAAAAAAACGTCCATGAACAGAAAGCATGAAAAAATCCGCCACTTCCAGAAATGGCGTGATTTGTAGAAAAACGTGATTTTCTCAACAAAAATGACACCTAAAAGAAAAGAGGTCGCAACCCACGAAAACCTTTCAAGACGCATTCAAAACTGGCCAAAAAAAAGAAAAAACAAACAAAAAACCCTTCAAAATGTCTTTGAAAAAAAATCTCTAAAAAATCTAATTTTTCTCTGAGATCCACCTCAAAAAGCCCTCAATTTTTTTTCATTAAAAACCCAAGAAAATTTTCTTTAAAAAATACTTTTTAAAAAATATTTCTTCAATTTAAAAAAATCAACTCACACTAATCGAGCCTGAGCTTTAATACCATGAAAAGATAATTAATATTCATAATTGCATGTTTACAAGAGGAGACGAAAGCTCCTTATATAGAAAATTACAAGACGATGTTTCTAAAAAGAAACCATCGTAAACTAAAGCAAACTAAAACAGAAATTAGAAAGATGCTAAATCAACTAAAGTTACTAAAAACTAACTAGAGCTAAGATGACCATTAATATTACATTTAATATTTTAATAATTGGTGTATTTGAGGCAACCTATTTTCCAATTTTAATGTAAAGTCGAGAGTTCATTGTGACTTGTGCAAAACATTCTATTACTAAGAAGTGGGATACTTGTTCAGTGATAGCCAAGTTATTTGCAAACTAGATGCCAACTCCATTGAAAGTATTTTTAATTTTCCATTGTATAAAGAAACTCAAGAAATTGATTTGAAGAAATAGATCAGATTTCACACACTCTAATTTAGTGACCTTGCTAACTATGACAGTAACCAAAATCTTGAAGATGTCGTTCAATTTTGTATGCCATGCTCATGGAGCCTACTTAAGCCCATACAAAGAGTTAGGATGTTGATAAACATGATGATCACTAAGAGGTGCCTAAAATTCTTCAAACTACATATGTAGACATCCTCATCCAAATCCTCATTGACAAAGGCACTCTTCACATCCATTTGATACACCTTTCAAGCAAACAAGGATGGTATGGAGAGAAGCAACCAAAATGTGACCATCTATACAGCAGAAGCAAAAGTCTCCACATAATCTATCCCCTCCTATTGTGAATATCATCAGCTTTACAATTGATCTTATATATGTTGGGATTGAGGTGATATTCACCTAGGAGAATCCTTGTGGTAAGAGTTTATCTACTTTGCAATGGAATGTGATGAAATGCGATGGAAGGTAGTGATTTTTTAGTATTACAGTGTAGCATTTTATGTTGATTAACATGTGGTAATGATATGACAGTGATTGCAATGCATCATAAATGGCTTGTATGAATATGGAGATGATGTGATAGCCATTGCAAGGTCTCTAGAAGAACTCAATAGTTACTTAGCACTTGCTAGAAGCATGATCAGTTATTTAGGTGCACCTGTGATAAAATTGGTGAACACGTAAGCATGATCTAAGGGCTGGATAATGTCCGAAGATGATACAAAATACTGCAAGCAATCTAGAGTGAAGATGTATTTGTATGTGCTATTTCAAGCATGTAAGCTATTAGTGGTTGTTATACAAAAAGCATACTAATACCAACAGTGTGAAGGTTGTAACTATTGTCTCATCATGTGCAACAACGGCAAAGTTTACAAGGAGCTTGTCCATGTGGTGACATCTCACTCGGTGACAAGCATGGTAAGCTGACATCACATATGTACGGAATATGGTTACATGACTCTTGGTATTCTGCAAGTTAGTCATACAGTTGGACAGTTGGTATTCCCACAAGACATCTATACATAACAATTTGTGTCACTGTGCCAAGGTTACTTGAGGTTATAAACTCATTGTAATAGACACTGAAGACATCCGTACATTGTTGGTGTCAAATACTTGATAGATTCCAAAAAACTGGTCTGTTGTAGATTGAGACTCTATGACAAGTTATCATTGACCTTATTGTATCGAATCTGTGTCGATTCTAAATAACAAAATTGTGAATGTCTTTTGATGGTGGGTTTTCTCCCATAAGGGCTCCCATGTAAAAATCTTTGTGTCATGTTGAATCTTGTGATTGCATAATATTCCATCACTTTCATACATGTACTTAAATTTGATACATGTTGATTGTTCAATGTTAACTAAACACATAATCTTAAGAATTTATTATTCCAGTCTATTGGTCCTCTATAACAAGGGTGAAACTGAAAATCCCTAACATTTGGTATTAGAGCAAGTTGGTTTTTAGGTTAGTATCTATTTTGTTGAACTCCAAACCCTAGTGTGTGTAGTAGAGTAACCCTGCAACAGGTAAAAGGTTATAGTAGGTGTACAACTAGAATCAAATGAAATCTTTGAAGGATTTTGTAAGAAAGTAGAACAGCATTAAATCTATGATGTGTAAATCAAGATCTGAAATTGACAAGTTACAACAGTCAAAACTTCAAACTACGGAAGTTGAAAATGGAGGATCTTCTAGTTGAGAGAGACTAATGGGCTATAGCATATTCTTTTACAAAAATTATAGCCATGTCTAATGAGGACTAGTTAAAACTAGAAGTGCAATTCAGCTATGTCTTTCAGATCTGTGTTAATGACTGTGTCTTTGAAGCAGACACAAATTCATTGTGGAAGAAGCTAGGTACGCTGTATCAATCCAATAGCCTAGTAAATAAACTTGTTTTGAAGAAGTTATATTCTTTAAAAATTAGGGAAGGTGACTTTGTAATCAATCATTTAAATAGATTTAATATGATTGTAAGTCAACCTGAATCAATAGGAGTCAAATGGATAAAGAGGACAAATATTTTTTTTTATTTTGTTAATTACCAAATTCATGGGATAACCTTGTGATGTCAATAAGTAGCAATGACACTACACTTAAAACTGGAAAATATGATTGGAATTTTGTTAAGTTGCAAAATTAGAAAAATGTTTGTTGATGATAAATCTGCTAACGCTCTTGGGGTTAGAGGCAAGTCAAAAGAGAAGAGAGGTAAGAAGAAGATAGGAGATATGAATTCTAAGGGAAAAGCCAAATCTAAATCTTTGGGTTAAGTCTAAGGTAAAATGCTGGAACTGTGGCACGAAGGGTCACATAAAGGAGAGAAATTCAAGAAGAAGGATGACTTGTCTGATAAGTCCTCTGATACTGATGAATATGGCAATGATGCTTTTGTGTATGCTAATGTTGTTGGTGATAAATCCTAGTTAACCAATTCAGGTGCTTTCTCTCATATGACACCTCACAAGGAGTTATATTCAAAGTATACCAAAAATGACGAATGGCAAGTGTTTCTTGGCAAAAACAGCTCTTTGAAGGTTGTTGATCAAAGAAAGATCAAAGTTGCTTTTATGTTTTATGGATGGCAGATTACAAACACTCCTAGATGTAGTGCATATACCAGGTTTGGCAAGAAACCTTATGGCTATGTCTAAAATGGTTGATGTATGAGTTCATGTCACTTTTAGAGGAAAAGGAGTGTGGCATAATACTTTGTATAGGCTAGATGCATCAACTTTATCTAGTTGTGCTAATGTTACTACATCTAAATCACAGATATTGTGGCATTTGCAATCATATCATTTGAGTGAGAAAGGCTTAAAATCCTTGGTAAATAAAAAATATGATGGAAGGTCTTGTTGATTGTTCTAATAGTTTTGACTTTTTGTGAGCATTGTGTACTAGGAAAGCAAAATAGAGTTCAACTTAACTCTATAGAAGTACTAGAGCAGAAGAGATTTTGGAGGCATTACATAGTGATGTGTTTGGCTATGTGGATGTTCCATCCATTGGCAAGTCTCTATACTACTTGTCGTTGACTAAAGATTATTCTATGCATACTTGGATATCTTTCCTTAGGCTTAAGTCTAATGTATTTCTCCAGTTTAAGAAGTTCAAAGCCCAAGATCAAAATCAGACCAATAAGAAAATAAAGGTGCTTACGACAAATAATGAAGGTGAATTCTGCTCTCGAGAGTTTGATGTATTCTATAAACCTATTACAATCATGAAGCAAAGCACAAACCCATATACACTGCAACAGAATGAGGCGGCGAAAAGGTTGAACGAAACTCTACTTGACTAGGCTAGAAGTATGTTGAGTAGCGCAAGCATAAGGAATTTTGGGCAATGGCAATGAGCACCATATGTTGTAAAACAGGTCTCCTACTTTTGCACTGCCAAGCAAGACACCACATGAAGTGTGGACTAGAAGAAAACCAGTGGTGACACACTTGAAGATGTTCGATTGTGAAACATTTGTTTAAGTTCCTAAGGAATGGAAGTCCAAATTGGACTTCAAAGTTAAAAGATGTATTTTCATTGGCTATGGAGAAAATGTCAAAGGCTACACGCTTTAGAATTCAGAAACCTTAAAGGTTTTCCACTCATAGGGTGTTACATTCAAGGAACTTAGTGTAAAGCCTAAAGTTGAACAATCAAAAAATACTGAAATTAAGAGGGTGCATTTTGAAACAAAAATGGAGCAATAGAATGTACTGGAAGTTGAACAAGATAGTGTTGCACAGACGGTTGCCATTGCACCAAAATATCAGCTTGTTAATGCCCAATACAACCGCCAGAGTTAATGCATCCAGGAGGCAGTTAATCCATGTCACGAACCTGAGCGTTGCATTGCACAGCACAAGGAAACCAAGGGCACACATCTTGCAATAGAATGTACTGGAAATTGAACAAGATAGTGTTGCACAAATGGTTGTTGTTGCACCAAAATATCGACCTGTTAATGCCCGATACAACCACCAGAGTTAATGAATCCATAGGAGGCAATTAAGCCATGTCACGAACCCAAGTGTTGCATTGCACAGCACAAGGAGACCAAGGGTGCACACCTTGCAACAATCCCCCCCCCAACGCAAGCAAAGGGTTTGAACCTGTGACCCAAGCACTGATATCGATTGTTGCACAGACGGTTGTTGTTGCACCAAAAGATCTACCTATTAATGCCCAATACAACTACCAGAGTTAATAAATCCACGAGAGGCGGTTAAGCCATGTCACGAACCCGAGCACTACGCTGCACAGCACAAGGAGACCAAGGGCACACACCTTGCAACAAATAGTGGACATGATAGTTTGGTATAGGAAGAGGAAAGTGCATTTGGAGAAAACTTTGAAGAAGAATAGGGTGCAAATGCAACAAGAAGTTTTTCACCACAAATTGTGAGAAGATTTACTAGACTATCGAGACCAACTAAAAGGTACAATTCACCTAGTTTCCATTGTGTTTTTTCTCTAACTTGTATTGATAGTGAACCAAGTTCTATGGAAGAGGTTCTCACTTCCAAGGAGAAAAAATCTTGAAAATGCCATGGATGAGGAGATGATGGTGTTGAAGCAATGTAAGACTTGGAATTTGGTGGGTCTACCTTAGGATAGGAAACCCATTGGCTACAAGTGGCTGTCCAAGAAGAAGTTCAAAATAGATGGATCACTTGAGCAATATAAGGTGTGATTGGTGGCAAAGGGTTATTCTCAAGTTGAGGGAAGAGACATTCGATGAGATATTTTCATCTATTGTTAAGTTGAGTTCCATTAGAATGTCGTTATCTATTGTTATGACATGATTTAGAAATTGAGTGGCTAGATGTTAAGACAAAATTATTGCATGGATATTTCAAAGAAAATTTATTGAACAGCCTGAAGGATAGAAGGTGAAAGGTAAGGAGAAATTCATTTGTAAGCTAAATAGGTCTATGTATGGATTGAGACAATCCCCACAAAAGTGGAACCAAAATTTTGATAAGCATTTGCTAGAATTGGGTTTTCAAAGAAGTAATGTTAATTATTGTGTATACTTCAAAAGGGTAGATAATCATATTATGATTATTGTTTTATATGTTGATGATATGCTTATCATTGGAAACAATAAAGCATTAATTTAAGAACTTAAACTTGGTCCTCTAGTAAGTTTGATATGAAAGACTTAGGAGCTGCCAAATATATACTCAGAATGGACATATGCAGAGATAGAAGTAAAAGGAAACTATGGCTAAACCAAAGGAATCATCTTTAAACAATCTTGTGAAGGTTTGGGATGCAAGACATTAAGCATCCAAGTTTACCTCTACTTATCGGCACAAAGTTGAGTATGGAACAATGTCCTAAATCTACTGAGGATTTGGAGGGCATGAGGAAGGTTCCTTAGGCAAATGTGGTAGGAAGTCTCATGTATGCAATGGTATGCACAAGAATCAACATTGCCCAACTAGTGGCAGTTCAAAGTAAGTTCACAGTGTAGCCAAGTAAAGAACATTGGACACATGTAAAAAGAGTGTTCAAGTACTTGAAAGGAACTTTAAACAAATTGTTTGGTTTATCATGGTACTAATGATATGGGTAAAATGCCAAGTGTACAAGGATTTGTTGATTCAGATTTGGCTAGAAATCTTCACAACTCAATGTCTACAAGTGGATGTGTTTATTTTATTTAGTGGAGCAATAGGTTGGATGAGCAAGAGGCAACAAACAATTGCGTTGTCAACTATTAAAGTAGAATATATGGCTACAACACATGTAAGGAAGCAATGTCGTTGTAGAGGTTAAATAACAATATTGGTTTTATGAATCAAAAAGTGTTGAATCATGACTCGCAAAGTGCAATTTGTTTGGCTAATAATCATGTTTACCATGCAAGAACTAAACATATTGATGTGCAATATTATTTTGTGAGGGAGATGGTTGAGAACAAGAAAGCCCAAATGGAGAAAAATGAAAATTAGTAAACATTGTAGACTCTTTGACAAAACCTATAAGTATTGCAAAATTCATCTGGCGTAGAGATGAAATGGGTTTGGTCCCATTCTTGAGCATGAGGTTAATCTTTTAGGTTAAAATACCACACTATCTCATCCAATAAATATCGTGGCAGAATGTTGGGATTGAGGTGATATTCACCAAGGAGAATCACTATGGTAAGAGTTTAACTATAGTCTTCTTTACAGTGGAATGCGATGGAATGTGGTGAAATGAGGTGTGTTTCTAGTATTGCAATCTAGCATTTTCTATTGATTAACATGTGGTAATAATGTGATAGTGGTCGAAATGCATCATACGTGGCTTGTATGCATATGGAGATGTCATGATAGCCATTGAAAGGTCTCTAGAAGAACTCACCATCACATAGTTACTAAGTACACGTTGGAAGCACAATCAATTATGTACTTGGTGAGCATGTAAGCATGATCTAAGGGTTGGATAATGTCCTAGAAGATAATACAAGGTATCGCAAGCAATCTAGAGTGAAGATGTATTTGTATGTGTTATAACAAGCACGTAAGATGGTATTTGTGGTTATATAGAAAACATATTGACACCAACAATGTAAAGGTTGTAAATATTGTCTTATTGTGAGCTTGTCCACATGGTGACATCTTACTTGGTGATAAGTGTGGTAATTTGACATCACATATGTGTGGAATATAAGTATTTTGCAAGTTAATTATACAGTTGGATGGTTGATATTCCCATGAATACGTCTATATATAACAGTTTGTGTGAATTTGCCAAGGTTGCTTGAGGTTACAAACTCATTATAATAGACACTAAAGACATTTGTAAATTGTTGGTGCGTAAATACTTGGCAGTTTCTAGAAGAAAGGTATGTTGTAGATTGAGACTCTATGACAAGTTATCATAGACCTTATTCTATTGCATCTGTATTGATTTTGAATAATAAAATTGTGGATGTCTTAGTGGTGGGTTTTTTCCCATAAGGGTTTCCCACATAAAAATATGTCTTGTTGAATCTTGTGACTGCATATTATTCTATTACTTTCATGTGTGTTGTATTTAGATTCGGTACATGTTATCAATTGTTAACTAAACACATAATCTTAAGAATTTATTATTCCAATTTGTCGGTCCTGTATAACCAGGGTGAAAATCCCTAACAATATACCCATTTACATAGTCTAATCAGTCATGAACATTAAAAAATAAAAACATAAAGTTTGCATGCCTTAAAATATTAAGATTTTAAACTTTGATTGGTGTCCTCATTAAGTGACATAGTTATCTTAAGTATTTGAAATAATACGGAGAACCATAATATACTTTGAATAAAGCTCCAGTCAACAACTAAACAAACAAAAGATGATTTAGTGCTTTTAATAACTGAAAATTGCATTGTACTTTTTTGAACCCTACAAAAGATGCCCTTAAACAATAACACTCATAACTAAAGTGACATCCTATAATGCCCCCCCTCCTTTCTCCTGTGATTCCCTTAAGGCTAAAATTTAATAAAGTTAAGTTTTAATGAAAAGTCAGGAGGCATGCGGATGAAGAGTTATTTCTATTAAAGAAAAAGGGTATATAAGGAAGATCACTCAAGGAGAAGGGAACATAATTGTGAAGATATTTACATTATTACTCCTTGTGAAGTGTGAACCATGGTTCAGCAACCTAAGGACGAAAACCCCTTAATTTCCATCACTGAGTTAGAGGACAAAAACCCCTAATTCAGGCAAACTCTAAGACATTTCAAAGGCATTTAAATAAAGAGAAATCACTGCAGATTGGAGGAAGATTTACAGCAGAGATAAGAGGATAAGTTTTATATTTTGTAAGATACATTCTAAGCGATGAATCTGAATTATATAATGAATTGTTAAGCTACAATTTCTAGGTTAATTTCTTACTTATAATTAATTGTGCAACTAATATTGCGAGTAAGATTTTATTATTTAAAGAAAAATAAGGAAATTTTAAAAGGGGGCATTACAAATGGTATCAAAGCTGGATCTTGCAGGCCTGTGACTCTTCCACCATATGCAATTTAGTGACAGAACCAGTAGATATTATCAAAGAGAACTAAGAGACGCTCAAATTTCTAAGGACAAAGTGACCAAAGCCCCTTTGGATTCCGAAACAACAAAAGTAAAATGGTTAGAAAAAATGACAAATATGATTATGCAAATGAAATAGATAGAAAATTTGACCTTATGATAGATATGATGAGGCAAATGTTACATAAAATAAAAAATGCAGAAAATTCCAATAATCAAGATAGTGGGGAAACTTTTAATAGTAATAATAATGATCATAAAAGTTACACACAGAACCAAGGTTGGGTCTGTGGATAGACTCCTTCATCCCATGTTCATTCAAAGGGGAGAAGAAGTTTCCATTGAAGAAACACAAAATTCAATGCGAGATGATATCACCGTTTGTTATGTAGAGTATAGAAATCTCCCTGCAGAAATTCAAGAAGCAATGACTCATAAATTACATAAACATGAAGAGGAAGAAATGGCTCAAGAATGGAGCCTAGACAAAAAGAACACCCTCAAGCTTTGCGTAAGTTAACATTATCTACATTTGATGGATCTAATAAGAGTACTGCTCCTGCATGGGTGCGGAAATTAGATACATACCTATTATTGAAACCAATGATTGAGGACGATGCCATCAAATTTGCAACCTTACACTTGGAAGGATTAGCTTGTGAATGGTGGTACCAGGGGTTGGTTACCCAAGGTCATAGACTAATAGACACATATGATGAATTTTGCAAAAGGTTAATTGAGAGATTCAATAGAAAGGATCCAAAAGTCCATTTTAGAGAATTGGAGCAATTAAAACAAGAAGGGACAGTGGAGAGACATGTAGAAGAATTCCAAAGATCATCAGTAATGGTGCCCGATGTTTCGGAAAGAAGATTAACTATCATTTTTATCAAAGGACTAACTGAACCTCTTAGGGGTTTATTTAAAGCATTTGATCCATTAATCCTTCAAGAAGCCATCAAAAGAGGTTTGAATTTAGAAACCTCCAAAGCCAAGAATAAGTTCTCTCAGAAAAAACCCTCCTATAGTGTCGAATTTGAAACCTTTTCAAAAGGTCTTGTCTCAACAAAAGGCATTATCATCAAAGAGTAATTTTGATGAAGTAACCAAAAATGAGTTGTGCTGAAACAAATTATGTTTTTCTTGTAGAAAACCATGGGAACCTGGACATCATTATTTGGGAAAAGGCCAAGTGCATTACAAAGAAGTAATGTCTGATGAGGAGGAAGAATTAGAACTCGACGTAGTTAAATGTGAAACTAAAGAAGAAAGTGAATATTCAAAGGGCACACTTGCAACCTTGTCAGGTGCTCCTAAATATCATCCTTTTTGAGTATGAGGGGTCCTACAAGGGCACAAAGTTATAGTCCTAATTGATAGAGGATCTACACACAATTTCATTGATGAAAGAATAGTTGCTAGAAGAGGATTACAAACAAAAGATTTCAATGGATTCAATGTTATAGTGGTGAATGGTTTTACCATCCCATGCACTAAGAAAATTCAACAATTGAAGGTTATCCTTGGTAGACATAAGATGCAAGATGACTTCTATGTGGCGGGCATAGGATAAACTGATGTGGTCTTAGGAGTGCAATGGCTGCACTTTTTAGGAGAATTCACACAAAATTATCAGATGATGGAATTAAGGTTCAAATTAGAGGGCAAAGATGTAGTGTTACAAGGCATTACTAGGGGAGCTCCTAGAGTTATAACAGCAAAAGGAAGTGGAAGATGTTTTAGGAATAGACAAGTAGCATGGGCAGCACAATGTTTAGTAACACCTGCAACCACTACAAGAAAAAGATCTTTAGGAAGTCGAATTATTCCTTCGTTAAAACTACCCCTATTTGATGACAAAGGAAAACTAATTCTGATTCTTGAGGTTATTATAAATTTTAGAGAGAAAAATTTAAGAAATAAAACAATGACAAAAAATCTAATTCGATAGAAAGATGTTCCCGAAGAAGATGCAACATGGGAAAGTGAAGAAATTTTTCAACATCCTAATTGGTGATTGCTTGACGACAAGTAATTTTGGGAAGGGCCAACTGTAATGCCCGCTCCTTTCTCCTACAATTCCCTTAAGGAATGATATTAATTAATATTAAGAAAAAACTGAAATTTAATAAAATTCAGTTTTAGTGAAAAGTTAGAAGGCATGTGGATGAAGAGTTATGTCTATTAAAGAAAAATGGTATACAAGGAAGATTAATCAAGGAGAAGGGGGCATAATTGTGAAGATATTTTATATTATTACTCCTTGTGGAGCGTGAACAAACAGTGGTTCAGCAACCTAAGGACGAAATCCCTCAAGATTTGAAATTAAAGGACGAAACCCCTCAAGATTTGAAATTAAAGGACAAAAACCCCTTAATTTCTATCACTGAGTTAGTGGACGAAAACCCCTGATTCAGGCAGACTCTAAGACATTTCGAAAGTATTTATATAAAGAGAAATCACTACAGATTGGAGGAAGATTTACAGCAGAGATAAGAGGATAAGTCTATATTTTCTGAGATACATTCTAAGCATTAAATCTGAATTATATAATAAATTGTTAAGCTACAATTTCTAGGTTAATTTCTTACATATGATTAATTGTGCAACTAGTATTGTGAGTAAGATTTATTATTTAAAGAAAAAAAAAGGAACATTTTAGAAGGGGACAATACACATCCTGCATGCAATAGATGATAACTTTGGTACCATACTGAGTATTATTAATTAACATGAGATAAAAATAACAACATATATTTATATCATACATCTCATTTTATACATAATAACCCCAATGAGCATGAAACCTGTGTTATCCAAACTTCCTTTTACAGAATTGAAAGTCGGCAACCTTGGCATTCTGATACCTAATCAAGCACAATCCAAAGGTACAAAAGCAAAAGCAGGCATAAACCAGAGCATACAAGCATTCATGAGACCAATTCACCTTCCCCTAAGTCTAAGGAATCTACTAATTTTCCCTCTACCAATTGAAGATAACTGAAGATGTAAAAATTGATCACTATTAGCCTCTTGTGTAGATTAACCTGCTAAAACACCTACTTAGTGCAGAAAGATGCTGACAACGAGCTTCTATTACTACTATAGTGCTCTTGTGGCTCGTTTTTTGTTTATAAAGAAGTTTTTCTTTGACATGACAAATCTATCTTCCAATAGAATGTGATGCTGAGAAAGTGTCACCATCCCAGCCTAAGCGTTAGTTTATCGTGCAATATAATGAAAGCGTATTTTGTCTGACAAAAAAGATATACAAACCAATTTCACATTCTTTAGATTAAATTAAGACCAAACGCTTTCAAGCATCTTGCTACTAAACTGGGCAATGGCTGAAAGGTTATGCCCTACATCTTCCTGTTTCTGTAAGACTAAATTTCTCAATCTTTAGCCTGTCTTAAATCAATAGAATTTCTAAAAAAAATATAATGTATCATATAGCCTTTTCAAATAAACTGCTTACGACAGCCTTCATTATCCCAGATACTAAGGTTTTGAAATATTCAAATATGTTGAATTTTTGAATGGTATTTGGTGAAGGTATTTTGAAGGTTAGGTCGGGAAATAAAATTTATTTGGAATCCCTGAAATACAACTTCTGTGGACAACTAGCTAAGAATGTTAAGGGCAAGGAGACTCAAACCATCATCATCCACATATTTTTGGGGCCCATTACTAGTAAATAGAATGCACAGAATTAGGGCAGAGAGGCATAGGAAATTCAGTTGTTGAAAGAACATTTGGCTAAGGTTGAGGTAGCATACACGTGGCATGAGACTATAGAAAGCATTCATTCATATGTGAATAGCTCTACCTCATATCTGATAGTTTAACCTCCTATGTGACAAGCAAGAACATCTCCATGCTCTCATACAAATGGCATAAAACTATAGAAAACATTCATGAATATGTGAGTAAATCTACCTCATACCTGATGGTTTAACCTCCCATGTGACAAGCAAGAACATCTCCATGCTCTGCCAACAGTACCCCATTTGCAATTGCCAGTGATTACAGCTAAATCAGCAAGTCTTCCACTGAGACAAAGGCTAAGGCAGGCTTATAGAATCCACAAAGTGTGAAATCTGCATAGGATTTCTTCCATCCCTCAAAATCAAGAGATGGCTAAGCAGAAAAGGATCAGTGAGCACCTAGTGGTTATGAGCAGAATCAAGGATGCGGTTGGAAGCAACAAGTGTGCAGATTGCCCATCTACCAGCCAGGGTTTGATTGAGGTTTTTAAATGTCTGATGTTTTCTGAATTTCTGATGCATATCCAAACATGAGCCTGCAAAGTGCAAACTACCTTAATTGTTTTGACAAACTCTACTCATTTGATATGCATACAAAATATGTCAGTACGTGCTACCAGTAAACTCTTTGAATTGGCCTTCTATGTCCTGATGACCCATTCTTAGGCAAAGAATTTTTTTGGTTTTTTTGTTAACTGCTACTTTTACATTCAATTAATACAGTTAAATTATGGCTTCTGAGGAAGTCCTTGTGTTTTGTGTGAGAGAAACCCATTTAATCCTCATTCACGCCACATAAAAAAAAACTTTTTAAGAAGAAATCACAAACAAATCTATATGAAAAATTAAGGTCATATAAAAGAAAATTCTCTTACTGAAATTATAAAAGTTACCATTTAAGATAATATTGATATGATACTTACAATACAGGAGGGCCCCAAGGACCCACATTCTTGTCAATCCAAACAAGGAAGTCTTTTAACATCTGCAAATTGCAAAAGATCAAAAAATCTGTTATTAACTCAAGCTCAGAAATTCGAAACAAATATGAAATTTATACCATAAGCAGTGATAATGATCATGTGAAAATAATTCAAAAAGTAAATTATAATCAAAGTGACAAACGTATGAAAACCACTGTACATTTGCTCGGGCTATCCACAATGGTATTGGTAAAGTGAGGAGATTTTTTTAATAAAAAAATAAGTGTAAAGTAAATTATCAGGCTGTGAAAGTGAATACAAACTCAGGACCATATCATGCTGGAATATAAATTTCATATTCATTTGTACTGTATCTTGTCTCTGTGGCTAATGCGTCCACTTTGAAATTGCTTTGTATGCCCATTTTGAAACTATTGTGAAGACCAAGAAATTAAATAAAGCAGAGAAGTTGTTCCAGCACAATCAATGGGTGCATTAACACATTTAGCAGATTATGGCTTACCAACAATGAAAGCACATGGAACATCAAGATTCTCATCAAAATCCATATACTTTCATATTGGTGACAAAGTTCCATTGCACTTACAGAAAAAAATTCAAGGTTTTCACTGCAGATTCAAACCACTACAATATGGTCCTTATACCATATTTTGCACAGTTCATGAGAATGCATTCATTCTAGACCTACTTAAATACTTGAAATGCATCTAGTCTTCAATCTTGAGCTTCTCGATCCATACACACCAACTTTTCTCATGTCTTTTGTAGTCTAACATCCTTCAAATTTGAATCCTGCATATTTGAATCAAGTAGAACAAGATGAACTCATTGACACTACCTCTACTCACTCCTTGCATAGCGCTAGTCAATTGCTCCAATTGTGAAGAAACGGCAATATGCAGATCAAACAAAGTGGTAAACTTTCTTGCAACTCCAAGTTCAGTTTTTGCAGCTAACCACCCACACAATGGGACCACTTCTCTTCAAGAGAGGGTGAATGATGAATGATCTTAGCAGTGCAAGGACCTTAGAATCAAGTTTGTACCACCCTAAGATAATGTCATACTTCTCAAAGCTAAATTTGCATCTTACACAACATTCATTTGTCACATTGCATAACACTATGCATAAGATTGACAACTTCACAACCAGCATAAGACTGATACAATGTGTGGCACACAATATTGGATTAGGCTCCACATGTACAAGACAAGCCTCCATTACCAAATAACACTCTATTTTTGAGATCAGGCAGCAACCAAGGAAACTGAAGAAGCCAGGACACAAAGAAGTTCTTGCAACCGTTTTTATTCTCATATCATATTGTAGTATAATTGATTTTGCATTCTCTGATTTAACAAGATAGTTCAAAAACTGAATTCTAAGTATGTGCTCATTCTCAACACCACACAATCCTTCTTAGGATTCAACCAACAAGGATAACAGTTTTGGATTTTTTACTCCCTCAGAGTATTCTCTTTACAATATTCTGTTCATGAAGAATATATGAGCTTTGTTTGCTATATTTTATCTCTCCTGAATGTGTAATGGCACTTCCATATTCTTCTTTAACGATTATTGAATGTTCAACATAATTTGCAGACTAGCTAAGCAGGTCTAAACTTTAGTTACTTTGTCAATTGTGCATCAAAGACTCTTGTGACTAGCACAAATCACATATCCATGGTTCATGAACCATCAAAGTTGTGTCTAATTGCAGTTGTCTTTTCTCTGATTCCATTTATGTCTATCATCATTGTTCTTTTGGTGCCAAGAATATTCATAGTGGTTGCTTCTTCAATTCCATCTATAGCCATACTCATTGCCCTTTTGATGCTTCACATTATGTTTTCGTGATTATTGCTTCTCATGGTGATGTGGGTGTCAGTATATACAACATTTGTATAGTTAGCTTCTTTTTCTTTTGCATTTGACTCTTCAAACCTTATATTCCACCTATTCCATTATCTATTGAGCAAATGAAGAGCATGACCTTGTTCCCAAGTACCCAAGTCCTCATAATTGTTTTAAGATTCTTCCTTTTGCTCATTTCCCCATCCCTTGTTACACTCTTCCTTACGGTAATTTATAAATTTAGTATTCTTCATCGTCTTGTTCTTCATATCAATCCTCACACTCTTCTTCAAGATTGATATGAAACTAAAATTTCCACTTCTTTTTCATGTACCAAAGCTTTATGAACCTCTTTATTTTTTGAAAATTTATATTAATAGTTCCAAAAGTCTCTATATAAACTATAAAATGCTTTGGTAACACTTTCTTTTGTCAAGGACTTGTTTGCACATTAGCCTCCCAATCAAGATTGGAGTAGTTTGGATGGAGTAATCTTGTTGTGAGAAAGTAGGTCTTTACGTTTTCTCCACTTTTTCATGTCTTTACATAGATTTGTCACAATTTGTCATCACTTTCCTTCACCATCCAACAGTCATCCTAAAATGCTAGAATCCAGAAATTTGGCGAAGTTTGAATCTAAAGAAACTTTAAGAAATAACTCTTTCTTATTGCTCCTAGTGATCTGAGACCACTCACAATTCACAAACTTAAACTACCCATGTTTCTTGTTAATTATAAAATACACTTTAAAGTCAAAATATAATCTTGTACTTCATCAATGTTTATTTTATAAATATAAGGGTAACATCCTTTGTCCCCTTGGGATTCTCCTCGATCCACTTTACTTTAGTTAAGTTTGATTAACGTTCTCGGCCAATGTCAAGGGTGTTCTTTTGTTGTTTTTGCCTATTCTTGAGCACAACCACTCTATATCTCCATTATGTGCACTTTCAACAAATTCCTCTACACTTACAGATGAAAAGGTAAAGGATCTTTATGATAGGAATAGAGGAAGTCAGCAATATATACCAGGTTAAGGTAGCCTTTATTATGGTTTATTAGGATTTTTCTATCCTCCTTTGCTTCACCTACAACATTTTATCTTGCAACAAGAGTACTACAGTCAAAGGGAGGACTGTAATGCACCAACAAGTTGACCCTAAGTAATGTTTCATTTTGTGCATGCATGATGGTCATTATATTTGCCTTAATGCTAGCTTTGCATTTTGACATTCCTATTACCTCATATATTTCCCACTTATTGATCCAAAATTTCTTTGATTTAAAGTAGAAATCAACAAACCAAACAATTTATAATGTTATGCTTATTTAGCATCTCAAATGAAAGTTATTTAGAGGATTGGAATATTGTTTAGAGTAGAAATAGGAATTAAGAACAAAGAAATTTTGCAACACAACATAAAGAAATATCCTAGAAGACCCCAAAAGTGGGGAAAAACTAGTTGGTAGCAGCAATTGCTCGTCCACCTGATTGTTATTGCTCAAATAAACAATTACAGTGATTAGAAATTACAACACTTGATTGCTATTCACAACTACCAAGTCTGTCACTTCATTCTCCAGCTGTAATTTATCTTCTCCTAGTCACTTCAGCACTCCAACTTGCTACCCTTGATGACGCATGGACTATGGAATGCCTCCTTGCTCTAACTCAGCCTCTACATATCTTTGAATAGGTTTTCTTGATCTAGAGAATGGGCATGTGTGGGACACAAGGAATCATTAAGGAATATGAAGAGTCATGTGTTGAGCATTTTGTTTTATTTTGGGGAGAGAGTCGGAGGAAAGAAAAGACAAGTGGGATTCTCAGTTCACTATGGATCAACCCTCTTGGATTCTTAAGAATCATAACTCCCTTATTTGAAGGTTTCTAGTCCCACAAATGCTTATTCTTGAAAAATAGAAAGTTTTCCATTTCTGAAATGTCAGGGTCCATGCATCTCAAACAAGACTCCTGCACATCCCCATGTTCATCCTCCAAGGTGATGCTCAGCACTAGGTTCTTCAAGGTAGAAGGTAGTGGTGTTCTGCATTCATAGGTCTCCTGTGTTTGATCGGAACAAGACTCCCTCACATCTTCAAAAAATGCTCAACTCCAATTACCAATCGTAGTGCTATAAGGTAGAAGGTAGTGATACTCTTCTCGTGGTTGAAACCCATATCTGATATATCTTTGTGTCCTTCCCATGAACAACTCAATGGTGGCTACTGATTTTTTATTTTTATTTAAAATTATGCTTCTCATTGGCTCTCTTCAACCCCCTGTAATGCATACAACACACTACAATGATTAACACGGCCTGGATAACATGTGACAACATTGATCTCTTCATGCTACACTTATAAACTGCTGCCATGCATGTTTCTCCTTCCTATTGCAACCCGTGTTACAATGAAGGTCATTACAATGCCATGAAAAATATTATTAATTGCTGTTTTCATACAATTTGCTATGAATAGCACTTCCTATTGCATCACCAACATAATGAAGGCCATACATTTTACAAAGTTTACAATTGATAGCAAAAGAGCTTTCAACCTACAATCATGCACATGCTACAGCTATGAAGAAAATTCATGCAAAATACAATTATGAAATCCATCATTACGGTGCCCTTAGCTGGCCCTTACTTACCCATACAAGTGGTACTAATTTCCTCTTTTTGGCATACCATCAACACGTGAAACAAGTTAAAACCTACAATTTTTACATTACAATGGAATGGAAACCAAAATATACATGGTTACAACACCGAAGAACCTTCTCATAGCGCTACCTAAGCTACCAGTTTTACTGATTTTGCTAAAAGCCTTGTGTCTTTGTATAAATATTTATAAATATTTATGTCTTTGCTAAAGACTAGTAAAACTAAACTTTATTAAATTTCAATTTTTTTATATTATTTATTATTCTCCTTATGTACTCCCTTTATTATCCTCCTTTAAGGAAATTGCAGGAGAAAGGAAAGACTGCTGCAGCAAAACTAGAAATGTATTTAAGGAGGGGGCATTACTGTCCACCCTTCCCAAGATTGCTTGTCCTCAAGCAATTTTACTTGGCTATCCGTATTGCTTTGCAAAACTCCTTGAGTCATATCCAACTCTACTAATTGTTCTCTCCATGCAACTTCTAACATTCCCAAGAGTTGTTCTTTATGAAGAACCATTTCACAATTCAACTTCCACTGCGCTACTCTAATATTATCACAAATTACAAAACTTGAACCAGAATATGTTTCTGCCTTTAATTCAAAAAGTAGATTATCCCAGTGGAAAAAAAAAATTGCATCCATTTCAAAAAGTGGGTTATTTGCAACCCAAGGGAAAATTTGATAATCATTCCTATTATCAAATGCGAAATCAACTTTCTATTTAGACCATTCATATTGGCCTAATTCTGAACAATCATCTTCTAAATTCATCATTTCTAATTCCCAGGCAATGTCAATTTTTCTAACTTGTTTACCAATGGTAGTAACATTGAAACCTTTTCTTCAACTTGTGGCCTTGATGTGTTTACTTCCTCATATTTCACCTTATTTTCTGATTGTACATCAGATTTTCCCCACTCCTTTTCTAATGCCATCACTTCTTTGCTCCGACACTTGTGACTTGGCTCCCAAGATTCCTTGCATAGGAAGCAAAGATTTTCTCTTCTAAGTTTGTTTCAGCTGTCATTAGTCTTTTTGGCAATAGGAGAAATCTACTTTTCTTGATTAGGAGGAGATTCCTTAGAACGAATTTGGGTCCAAGGCACTGACTGCTTTAGTGCTACAACCCTTTTGATAATTTGTTGGGGTTCTGGTTCTAAATGTTCTTTTTCATTCTTTGTTTCTTTTCCTTGTGTTTCAAAATCACGTAAAAAATTTCTATCCATTAGGTCATTCAGTGCACCTTTAGAATCACCATGCTTACCTTCCATTTCATTGAACTTCATTTCTATAGTGTACCTATCAAAGAAATGTGACCCGTGTGTGGCAACAATTATGCTTACCTCTTCTAGATTGATGTTATAATGTTTACCTTGGACTCCAAAGATTCTTACCATGATGTCCCAAGATTTACGACTTGCAAGATGGTTTGGATCAAATTGTATGTGGGCTGGAACGTGACTGTAAAAATCATACATTGCCCCAAATCTTTCTCCCATCCGCACTAAAAATGCTGGAATGTTTGCACTTAGTGATCTCCACATGTTCTACCTCCTACACTCACTATTAAACCAAGAGATGTTTTCCATACCTTGGCTGTAATATTACATTCTTTTGCTCAGAACCAAAAATGCAATGGCTGGAAACCACCTTGTACTAGCTGTAAACATCACAATAATGGTAATGGGCTGTAAACTCCCCCTCCATGTGACTGAAAAATCTTCTTTGGCTGCAAAGAAAACATGGGAAGTGCTAGAAATGTTGAGGGCAGCAGATTTATAATTGGAGTCCATACTCAAAATAACCCTTGGCTCGTACCTATTGCAACCATTGCTCATCCTTATTATGTCAAGTTATTGATTCTCAACAAGAAAGTCCCATCTTACAATTGTTCCATTTGGTAGCCACCCTAGAAGTGTAATAGACCAAATAACACTATGATTAAGCATCTCATCTTTGGAAGAGGTTGTGATTGCCACCCATTGATATTTCCTACACCTAGCCATGGCAACTCTCGAAGCTCCATCTTTAATGCCTTGAAGCTCTACCCACTTTCTCTTGGATTCCAACCCTTCCAGAGCCATGATATAGAAGTCTTTGTATATCTTGTGTTCACCCCAAGTGATGACGAATCACTTGACCTTCATGATGCTAGGAATTTGTAGAGTCTAATCCTTCATGTATCAACTTGTTTGTGGTTTGATATCCAAAGCACCATACTATACTTAGTCATAAAATCTTGAACATCAAAATGACACTTATTTTGCTTGCCCTCATCTAGCATCAAGCACCCCGAGGTGACTATCTCCATTTGGCCATCACCTACGATCCTGTCTTCAATTGTGGTACTTAGCTTCCATGAGTGATCTATGAACCGTGAACCTTGATCCACTTTGATCCTTAAGAGATCATTTGGACTCCATGTGCAAAAAAAGTTTGGAACTTGAAGTAAAGAGTCCACATGCCCTATATTTCACGTTGTATCCCTTATCTATCACCCCTCTTTGCATGTTTTCCATGATGACAAGAATTTTGCAGTGACATAGGAAACAACCAATCTAAACTATGATCATCATTTTCATGCCTTAGGCTCCAACAAGAGCTCACCCTCCTTTGTCGAAATAGGAATTGTGGAGATGCCTTCAACACTTTTATCCTTGTGACTCAAAATATTTTCTTCCAATGCATGTCCATCCACGATGGTACTTTGAAGATCAATCAATGGTTCAACCTTTGGAAGTTCAAAAGATAGTGTATGTTCCTCCATCTTAAACTCTTTGTTTCCATCAAGTGATGCCTTTTCCTCCTTGATTTCATCTATATTTTCTTGTATGTTAGGTCCCTTCTGTTCTTGCTTAATTATGTCTTGTGACTCTAAATTTAATTGTTCTTCTTGCTTCTTGATTTCTTTAATACCCTCCAACTTTTCTTCTTTCATTCTCGACCTCCTTATGTAGTTATATAGTAGGCCCCTTTTATTTGGACATCATTCTTCAAGCCAATCCAAGTAATCATCAAAGGAAAGTACAGATTTAATTTTATCAAACATCCCTTGATATTGGTCAAGGATTTTGGGGGCTTCAAACAGATACCTTTCTTGGTCCTTTTGTATTTTCAGCAACATCTTTTGTGTAGGATCTATGTCTTCTTCTTTTGATAAGAATTTAGGTTGCCAATCCATGTTCTTTCTCCTAAGTTACCTTTTTGCTCATATGTCCATTTTAGATCCTAACTCATATGTTAGCTTTCGACCCTACAGACTGGCAAGATCAAGGCTTTGATACCTATTGTAATGTCCCTTTCTAAAATTTCCTCATTTTTGCCTAAAATAAATATTCCACACTCATAATAATACTTGCATTATGAATTATAAATACTAATTTAACTTTAAACTTCTAATTTTGATAATTATAAACTTCATATTTGAAGCATTAATACAAATTCAAAAATATCAAATGTCTCTAAATGTTTCCTAGTTTCTATCTAAAGTTAGGGTTTTTCGTCCACTAACTTGGCAAAAGAAATTAAGAGTTTTTGTCCTTAAATCTTTGAACCTTTGAGAGGTTTCATCAGTGTTCCGCGGAGTTTCCTGTCAAGGACGAGTTTCAGGGACAGGGGGACAAAGGGTCTAAGTTTGGGGAAGGCGGGGGGTGGTGCTAATATACATATGGTACTTGAATAACTAGTTATAAAAAGATGTTTAAGCATAACATTTCAAATTAAACTTTGGCAAATTAGTAAAATAGCAAAATTGAAAATACTAACATTTTAAATACTTGAATACTATTACTAAAAGTAAATAAAATATTAAAATTTGACAAATGAAATTGTCGAATTTTTCTATTATATCGAAAATATGACATGTCACATCATAATATCATATCATAAAGATGATTACAATGAGTAGCATGATACATTGATATCAAAATAAGTACAAAATGCAAAAATGTAGTGAAGGGAGGCCTCTAATCATCCCCAAACTCCTCATCACTCGAACTACTGGAATCCTCATGGTCAAGCTCTGCCAAACTCACTCTTCTCACTGGTTTTCCTCTTCTTCACCTAGCTGTTGCAAAACATCAAATGGCATATGTGAGCAAAAAAATGAAGAATGAGAGTGTTTTGTTTTGCTTAGAGGCTTTTAGAAGGGTCCCACAAGCCTTTAGGGTTCGGCCCAAGGCTCACATTCCTAGAAAAGTAAAAGATTTTTTTTTTTAAATTGCTTTTTTGCACATCCCAGCACGAGGGACTCTTGGGCATCTCCGAGATGCTCGAGGGACAGCTAGAAGTCCCCGAGATGTCTCAAAGACGGGGGGGGGGGGGTTGTCCCCGTGGAACACTGGGTTTCATCCTTGGTGGCTGAATAATTCACAAGGAAAAATATATAATATTTCTTCACATCTTGATGACTCCTTCCTCTTCATTTATCTTCCTTATAAAGCCTTTTCATTAATAGACGTAACTCTTCATTTACATGCCTTTTGACTTTTCATTAAAACTAAACTTTATTAAATTTCAGTTTTTTTATAATATTGATTATTCTCCTTAAATGCTCCCTTTATTATCTTCCTTAAAGGAAATTGCAGGAGAAAGGAAAGAATGCTGCAGAAAAACTAGAAATGTATTTAAGGAGGGGGCATTACAAAGTGCACATGCATACAACACCCAAACATGTTCCATAGTGCTGCCCATGCTTAACCAAACGTAGTATACATGTTTTACAGCAATGGTGGTATAGCATTTTGGGAGAGTTGATCTCCCTTGGGACATGTTGTTTGGTGTGCTTCTCATTCCCAAGTGGCTGTCCACTCATCTTTACCATGCTTTGGGTGAAGCTTTGGATGTTGATTCCAATACTTGCCATCCCAATGCCCTTCAATCATGCAATGAGAGCAATAGTTATTAGCTTTGCACATACTCAAATCACTTTTCGGATTATGTCTTTTGAGTGTGTCTTGACCTTTCTCTTTCCCTTATCTAGGAAAGTGGTTTCTTCTTTTTCCATCCTTGCCATTATGCTCCTTAGTGGTGTTTCCTTTGCACATCATCCTACAATGGTTTGGGGACTGTTTGATTTTGTGGGACTGATGAGCTTCAGCCTTGTGTTGTGTTTGATGCCTGGTAGGCATTGTGCTTTTGTAAAAGGGTCAAGCACCTTTCAAAAACCTGCTTTTACCCTTTATCAAAAAAATATATTTAAACATGTCAAATGGCTTGTGGTGTAATCGAAAAACAGTACATTTGAATGAGAGTTACCTGGATTCAAATCTCCACACTATACTAAGACAGCCCATAACTTAGAGGTCATATCATATAGAGAATTATTCCTATTGAGCAAACAAAATCCCATCATAAGGATATGCCCTACACTAAATAGCTCGTATACAATTGACATAGCATAGATAACCACCACAACTCATAGCTCTGAAACTGCCAAGAATTTCAGTACCAGAAGGAGGGGCAATACTAGCACATTTCCCCTGCAACTTGCAACCCGTAGCCTGCTTTTGGATTGGCAAAGCCTTGGCACAGACAGTTCTTGAAATTTGGGGTAAGTGATGTTGTGCAATGTGGAGCATTGAAAATGAGAACATGTGACCCCACTACAGTAAGTAACCCATGTGTCACCTCTACACCACTGAAAAGTGGTCCACAATCTCAATACCAGAACACATAAGAGAGCGACCCAGGTTCAAATCTCCAACAGAACACATAAGAGAGTGACCCAGGTTCAAATCTCCAAACTGCACTAACATAGCCAATAACTCAGAGGATATGTCATACACTCTTATTGAAGGGATCAAAATCCCAACACACGTACATGCACTATGCTAAACAGCTTGTAAATTAATGGATGCCGCATATATAATAGAATCAAGTTAGAGGGCCCACAAGGCATAACACTAAAACTGCCATTAATGTGATAATAGTAACAGAGGGAAGGATAATAATAATGCATGCCTCTGGGTACTTGCACCCCAAAGCCTCCTCTTGTATTGGCAAACAACTGATACAAGTAATTCTTGAAATTTTGATAAGTGGCATTGTCCAGCATTGAAAATGAGTACATTTGACCCAACACTGCAGTGCCTACAGTCTCAACGGCTGAACTTGTAAGAGAGTAACCCAGGCTCAATTCCATGCTGCACTGAGGCAAGCATATTTAGTAGCACATGTCTAGCAGATTTTCTTATCAGTGGAACAAAATACCATCTTAGGGAAATGCATTATGCGCTATACTAGGTTGCCGGTAAATTAATGGGCATCACGTAAATAACAACCACAAGTTAGAGATGGCACACGAGGCATACTACTGAGGCTGCCGACAATGTAATTTGAGTACCAGAGGGAGTGGCAATAGTATCGCATCCCCAGGCACTTGCACTCCAAAGCTTGCTTTTGAATTGGGAAAGCTTTAATGTAGGTAATTATCCAAATTTGGGTGGGTTGCAATCAACCCCAAACTGCAGTAATCGGCCCACGTTGTCATCTCCCACAGCAATGTGCCCCAATTTATGCAAAAATAAATAAAAAGTGAAGATGTTTTGAAGATTATTTCAATAATTGGACTGTGTAAGGAGTTTGGCATTTTCCATTTCTCCAGAAACTGAATTTTACAACGCATCATATACTTCTGTAAAGGAATCCAGAAATATGCTGCCAATATGTACTTAATTTTGATAAGTTATGACCTAATTAAATTTATCCATTACACAACCAAAGAAAAGTTTACACAAACGCTCAGAATTGGAAATACTTTGAGAGATAAATGAATACCTTGTCCACTGGAAGAGCTAAGCAGGCGATTCCCACGGCAACTATGGTGGCAACTATCAGCGCTATACGAAATACCGTTCCGCAAGAAACCGCCATTTTTACCAGGAATTGCACAATAAAAACTAGTGAGTTAATTTGATATCTGTAAAGAATAATACAGCGCTTTGTTCAAATCGATTCCAAACGACAATATCTATGAATATACAAGTGAGTTGCGCGTGGGAGTGCAGGGAGAGAATGGTGGTTATAGATTTTTGTTTTTTTCCACAATTTTAAATATAATCATTGTTTATTGTGTCGGAGTTTCTTTCGCTAAGGGTAAACCTGGTTGATGAAGGAAACAGAGTATCAGGCCCCAGTGCGGCAAATAAAGTAGGTAGTCCGCACGCATTTCAATTCAGTTAATTTTCATTTTTAAATAAGTGGACCCCAAAAACCTTGTTTTCATTAGCGCCTGCCTTTACTGGTACTATTATTGTAATGAGAATTATTTAATTAATTATTAGTCTCGAATTTTTAAGTAGATATTGTTGTGATCATTATTAAGCTGTCAATTTTTATATATTTTTATAATTGATTGCTATATTTTTTCTTATTTATATTAAATATTTATTTTCTGTAAATTATTTAATTAATAAAAATATTTTCAAAATAATTTATGAACATTCTTATTGGTTGGAGAAACTTACTTCTTATTGCAATCTTTTTATTGTTTAATATTTGTAATAATAATGAATTTGTAATTAAGATTTACGTTTAATGTAAGAAAAGTTGTGTAATGATGCATTTATAATTATATGATTTTTTTTTACTAGTCACTCATTTACATTTGCGAAGATTTGGAGTAGATAGTTATTGTATTTATTTCAACTTGAGTGCCCACTAAGTACCTACTTTACACTAATGTGTCAATATAATTAGCTTACCAATAAATTTTTAACACATTTGTAATTTTTTTATTTAATTGTAGACATTTAGGGAGTATGAAACCATTCAATATTTTTGAATTTAGTGTTTAAATAGCTATCAAGCTTCTTTAAGTAATGGAAATACTCACAATAGGTGTCCAAATGATTTTAAGACATGAGCATTTAACAAATAGTTGACAACAGTATAACATTTTTTTCATTATCATAAATTGTATTACATTTGTTAATCACCTAAAATACACATTTTGTCAAACACTTCATATGCAACTACAATTATAATAGAGATACTCAAAATGTATGTGATGTCATGGTATAAGGAAATATTGAATCGATCTATCATTCAAGTTGTTGTCAATATTAGTTGTCCAACTAAATTGTTGGGTTGTTTCCACTTTCATGTATACACCATAAACACCCATAAAAGGGTGGTGTCAAACTTTGAAAGAAGTAGATTCCCTACTATGAATGTTGGGACTCCTTGTAATATTTTATATCCCATGACTCCAAACTGTGCACTACATCATAATGAGTGACAACTTTCTTAAAAAATCTACCATTTTTACCAACGTTAGACTCGAAGCATCTCACATCCACCCCTCTACACTTGTGAACTCCTTTATTTTAAATGGTGACTAAAATATGAATCATGCGACCTATAGACCATATTTACCTCATTGAAAAACACATAACTTCTTTTTATTTGAGTTTTCCTGATTTGACATGAGCTCATATCAAAATTGGGATTTGTGAAATAATACCTACAACTATCAATTTTCTCGAACTCCCTTTAGCAATGTAGTAATAATCTTCTTGCTTCCTTCTGTATTTAGTTTTAGGTGCTATAAACCTCACGTGAATTTCCTTGTATTTTTAAAATAAATATAGTATGCATGCCTTCTCTTAATTTCACAACTAGATTATATAAAAATAAATACCTGGGTAATCCTCTATTTTCCAAAAATTAAAATCTTCAATTACAATTTTTAAATTGTCAATTATTTTTACACTAGTGAACTTTGATTGAATTCACTCGACACTAGCTAGGAAGAAATCCTTCTCTAAAACCAATTTTCCCTTAGGGTTTTCATCCTAGGGTTTCAACTGGAACAAACTATCCAAACTTCACAAATAAAAAATGTTTTTTTTCCAAAAGATGAGGAATTCTCCTTTTCAATTCCCTTTTATATCTTCTTTTTAAGTTTTCGAGAAATATTACTTTATTTCCCATAAAGTGACTTTTACTTTTTAATTCACTTTTGGACCTTGAAATAAGTCACTATAATAAAATAATTAATTAAATAAAGTTCATAAAATATAATGATTGAAGGTAACTTGACTTAACCAATTAATTATTCTCCTCCAAAAAGCTCAATTAGCCTATGGGAATAAAATATGCTAAGATTCTTTGTCAACGGTCACCTTGAGGAAGGGGACATTACAATCCTCCCTTCTCGAAATTGCTTGTCCTCAAGCAACTGTAGAGTTGGGTGATGTAAAACCTATTCTCCTTCCCATGCAGCATCCTCAAGAGGTAAGTCATTCCATCTAATCAAATACTCCTCGATTCTCCTACTTCTCAATCTTCTCTCTCTAACATCCAAAATATCTTGAGGTACTAATATCAATTTTCCCTCTTCCTGACAAAAATAATTGTAAAATTGGATGGTCACAATTAGGCTCAACCCTTAGATTATGAGGGATTGTCTTTCCGTTGTTGAAGATGCTTCAGCATAGACCATGTTGTTATTGATTATCCTAGCTCCAAATCTAAATCAAATCATAATGCTATGTGGTTGAAAGATGTAACTCCTCACCATTACATAGTTGACAATCCATTTGGAGAACATAAAAAATTTCCCAAGCCTTTGCAAGATGTGGGTGATATGTATGCACAACATGAATCAAATCATGACAAGGAAAGCTTTGAGGAGAATATTTCATCAGCACCAAAAAATTGTCTATTACTTTTCAAGGTGGGGGATGGTAAAACTTCTACAACTCTTGAATCTTCCATATCTTCCCATCCCTCCTTGAAGACATAATGATGAAGAAACCAACAAACCATGGGAAGTGGTACAAAATAAAAATAATGTTTCTTACAAAGGGGATAAGACGCTCCACATAATGCAAATGTGATCTCATTCTAAAAAAGGTGTTAATATCTCAAAATATAATTGAAATTTCAAATATTTATTGGCCCTTCAATAGAGTAGCCAATTTAGAATTTAAATAGTTTTTTTCTAAATTCTTTTTATGGGTATGAATCCATAAACCCAATTTCATTAACCAAAGAAAAATCCTTAATTTTTTCCTATAGAACAAATTGTTAACAAGATCATATGACCATTCTCAAACCAATCAAACTTTAAACATTACTCATAAGTGTAAGACCAAATCAATTAAGCAATCTCTTCACATGGATATAGAAAACACAAGTATACATTAAGTACCTTCTCCACCACTATCCATAGAAATACCAAACAATCCACTTGACACTTCTAACCATAGTCATCAACAAAGACTTCCTCATTCATTTACAACAATAGCCAACAAATAAGAAACTTGCACAAGCACTTAAAGTCAATACTTTATAATAAAAAACAAAACTTCCACATGCAAATAATCACATCATATCATCATTCAGACTTAAACAAAGTTTATAGAACCATATTATTCTTATGAAAATATAAAAATTCTAGTAAAAACTTAAAACTAAAATCCAAATCTATTTATCTATTTTGAAAAATAAAGGTACCCATACAGGAAACATTGGTAAGAAACCTCACAATCCACAATCATCTACATGCTCCATATCCTTGTTTAGATCATCTTTGACTTCTCAATAAAGAAAGTACAAACACTAACACATTGAACCAACAACAAAGTGCCTAAACAAAAGGAAAAAAATTCCAAAGTGGTGAAGATGGAGAGGAATACAAATAAGATCTATGGGCCTCCATATTGGAGACTTCCCAACAAAAATGCCTCAAAATGAAAGCAATGCACCCTAATAATTGTGGAAAAGGTTATATTTTAGCTATATTTGGTACCTCCATAGCTCATGAACAATAGAAGTCATTCTTAGTGTCCTAGTTAGATAGTTTAGATCTCAAAGGCATCCAATCCATGCAAAAACTTGCTAATTGCTTGATCCCCATTTATCCATATCAGTCAAGAAAGGTTTTTTCCTTTAAAATGCAGCAACAAACCTCCTAAATAGCATTAAAAAGTGTCTACATTTGCTTCACCTTCTCTTTTTTCTTCACCAATTCAAGCTTCCTTCAAATCAATTTTAATTTTTATTAACATATTTCTTGCTCTTTGGTCCATGCTCTAACTTTTGTGTTCACTAAGGGCTTAGATTTCCAAATTTGTTTAGGGTGTAGATTCATTCTAGAAAGCTTGAGCACCATACACATCCTATACATTATGTTTGATAAGGAAATTCAACAACTTTTTTATTTTGTTTAGGTAATCTTATTTTTTCCTTCATTTTATTTTTAAAGAGCACATATAGATAGGTTTAAATTATCAATTAGTTGATAGTAACATTTTATATAAATCGATATATGTGATATTTGTTTAGTTGTATTATATATAAAATTAAATATTGTAGCCATTAAGAAATACTAATTAGATCCAAGTTAATTATATGAACAAATTGTTGATAAATATCATAATAATATTTAAGTATTTACGTCTTAGTAAAATTGATAGTTGAGACAAGACACAAATTCTACTAGTTTCAATATAGACTTAACATTAAGCCCCTTCCTAAAAAAAATACATAATCTAAATCACCATTAAATATCATTAGAACATAATAAAAATATCACAATACAAATTTTGATTGACAATATTCCTATTTAATTACATTTATTTTATAACTATAATTAAACTAATGTACACTAAATTAAAATGGTGAGAATATATTTCCTTTAAAGTTTGAAAAATAAATGCACTAAAAACACATAATTAAAATGTATACCTAAATATATCATAACATTAATCTAATAAAGTTGGATCTTCCAACCAAAAAAATAAAAAAAATTGATTTCTTCTTTACTTTTATATTGATTTAATTTACCTTTTAAAAAGTTGTGCTATTATTTTTTAATAAATTAAGATTTTATAAAATCAAGAGTGTGAGGATATGTTCTTCTCAAATACAAGATCTTACCTTAGACTTCTCATAAACAATTTATACAATATCAATTGATAGGAAATTAATTTGAAAAAATAATGGATGAACATTCTCAATAAAATCATTAATTTTCAGGTTTAGAAATGTACTACATGAATTCCACACTTAAACTAAATTGTTCAAGATATTAATTATGTTTTAGTTCTTAATGTACTACATGAACTTTTATATTTTTTAAATATTTTAAAATTAATTTTGCTAATTTTTTTTTTTAATTCAACATTATTTTGTTAAATATGTCGTAAAACTTATAAATGTATTATGAATGGTAGAGAGTAGAAAAAAATGACCAAACTTTTGAATGAGGACAGATAAGAAGATAAAGAGGATGAGAAAGAGGATGAATGGGTTGGATTTTTGGATAAGAAGGTAGAAGAAAAGCTCAGTGATCTATAGAGGTTTCTTTCTTCAGAAAGCTACCAAATATTATGGGTATCATAAGAATACAACTCCAACTTGTTAAAGGAGTGAAACGAAGCTTTGTCATGGGGATCTCAAATGGATTTGGACTTACTTTACGAGGTATTAGTACTACTATTGGGTCTAGTTCATGGTAGCATTTGAGGCAGGGTTTCCTCCTCCCCTCTAGCATGCTTGCCTGCAATGTCAAGAAAGAGATTGTGCAGCTTGATAATGTTTATGTGTGCACTGACAATTTTCAACTTTATGCTGACAAGGTGCAAAAACTAGGTAGGAATAGGGATGAGGTCTTGTTTGAAAGTTTCTAGGTTCTAGACTAAACATAGATGCCATTAACATATGGGCTTAAGAAAATGGAAATTGAATGGCCAAATTGAGATCTTTGCTTTGGTTGATGGCTTCTTGATCTCATTTTTGAATCATGACTACGTAAAAACCCTTTTGGATGGTCCGTGGTTTTTTGGATTAATGTGTTCCTTTGTAAGACATTGAAAAATGAGTTTTAAACTTGCGGTGTATTAATATGGTCCTTATTTGAGTTAGGCTTTGAGGATTACCTCTAGAGTATTGGGAGGATGAAGTTATGAATGATATAACTAAATCTATCAAACAACTCTTAATTTTTGATGTGTTACCAAACCCAAAAACTAGTTGTCATATGCTAGATTTTGCATGAATTTTAACATGCATAAGGATCTTCTAGCTTCAATAAACTTATCCTGAAAATATGATATATGGGTGCAATAGATTGAGTATGAGGACTTGATTGTTTGTAAAAAATGTCACAAATCTTACCACTACCACAATTTCCTTGGACCAAGAAAAGGCTGAAGTGAATAGCCAACTATTGGAAGATAGAATAATTGATTTTATCATTCAAATGGCAGCTAATAGTTTTATCCTATCAAAGTTTAATCCCCTTCTTGGAGAGGATTTCCCCACAACAATTAAAGTTGGCTTTGGAAAAGTTAAGAAAATCAATCATTTTATTCTTGGTTTTGAGACACAAAGTTAGGTTTCTTCATATTTGAGGGTTTTAAAGGATGTTAGAAAGAAGAGAAAAGAAAGTGGTCCTACTTTGATGGTTCTACCTTCTTTCTAATTGCCTTCATCAAACAAAGAAAAAATAAAATGGAGGAATCATGCCCTAGAGATAATAAGCAGAAAGGGAATATCATATCCCTTACTATTTGTTCCATTTGCAGAACATAATCTATCCTAAACAATTAAAGAATGAAATCTATCTTAACAATTCTATGGGCGTATAAGTTAGATTCATGCCTCTTTAGAGCTCTACAACTTCAAGCCACATATCTAACTCTTTGTTACATTGTTTCTTTTTATTTATTTTGGGTTCTATGTTCTATGCTTGTTTGTTATTTGACTCAACTACATGCTATTATGATTTGTGTTGCTTTGGTGTTGTTAGTTTTAGGTTTGTAGGTATTTGGTTTACAATCTTAGTATTATTGGGTCATGTTATAATTTCTTTGTTATTTTTTGGACTTCATTGCTATATTTAAATAGACTTTATAATAAGGTTTTGGACCCTTTCGAAAACCTTCCTTTATCCTTAATAAAAATGTTATAAAACTTACCATAATTAAATAATATAATTAACACAAAGAAAAATATTTTCAAATTTGAAAATATTCCAAAGATAATAATATTCATAACAACATATTATCAAATAAAGAAGTTTGACAATATATAATCAAATAGAAGCATCAAAACTATATAATCCATAAAATAATTGAAATATTTATGATGTATAACTTTTAAGAGCAAAATATACACAATTTTAACTAGAAGCATTGAAACAATATCATTTTAAATAAATAAATATAATCATGAAAATAAATTCAAGTTGCTTAAAATTATTATAGATGATATATTAGTTTTTCTGCATTTAATTTTTTTTTTTTTGTTAATGAAAGGAAATTAAATCACTAAGGATGACTTATAAATTCATAATAAGTTCAAGCAATCATCTTTGAAATGTTATTTGATATGTTTGCATTGTCTTATTTGCTATAGGCTAAATTAATAACTTGCTATTATTTATAGCATGTCTTATTAGTCATCTCCTTACATTGATGATATATTGTGATGATTTCACTTGCAGTTTATGATTGTATGCATAAGACATAAGATAACACAATTCAGAGAGAATATTTGATACACTATTAGTTTAAAATTGATTCTTCAAATTCAATTCTTAATCTTGTTTATTTAGATGTTTGTAATGGATTTTAAATTTGAAATAATCTTTAAGATTCATTTAGTTTTGTATATAAAATTTTATTCTTATTGTAAGGGTAAAAAGTGTATTATTTTGTGTAGGTTGATGGGGGTTAAAGTGTTCCAATAATTTTACCCTTTGTTTTCCTTTTTTCTTCATATCTCTTGTCATCCTGTTATTATTTGTCACAAGAAGTATAGGTATTTGATGAAATGTAATAGGAAAATAAAATGATTAAGAAAGTGCCAATGTCAGTTAAAACACAAACTAGTCTATGGCTAACTTGGCAGGAAGTAATCGGAAAACTACAGAGATGGTTGAGGACACAGACGAGGAGTGATCAAGCTATTTTTGTTCATACTTATTTTGAGGATAATTCTTGTTAAAGACTTTTATATTTCTGGCTAGCGGCCAAATGTTAGTTTTATCAAACTCGTATGTTTTGTTGTTTATCAAACTTAATGGTTTGTTGGTCGTAGGCCTTAAAAAAACCATGCAAACCTATCGGTGCTTGCTCTAGTATAAATATGTATAAGCCTAAAAACCTCATATATGTGTTAATATAATATTGTCTAACTATTCAAAAATCATTTTGAATCCATCATATGCATGTATGATTAAGCTGAATTAGAAGAGCGCATTAACATTCTTAGCATCAATGGACCAAGGAAACAAGACCCACTCCTCACATCAATTAGTGATCTATTTGCAATTTTTAGTGTGGTAGTTCAATGTGTATGATTTGATTTCAAGTTTATTTCTTTTTTTAATGCAATTTAATTATTTATAGTCACATGGAATCTGGTTTTTGTATGCAGATTCAATTGTTCATAGTTATGATTGGTTTCTTTACTCATTTATGTACTTGTTAATAATTCGAGAATTAAAGATTTGGTTTATGCAGATTGGAATTCACTATTGATAACACATCATCTCATAAGTATACTTTATTATTCTACCTTCACACTTTTTGTTACTATAATTCCTGTCGTAGTTTCTAGCAGTCTTCCTATCTCATTTTTTGCTAGGAAGCAGAAACAGTAGAATCAAATTTAATTCAAAATTAAAGGTTTATTGTGCAATTCTAGGATACTAGTTTTAGTAGTATTAAAAGAGAATTTAACAAGTGTGTGTTGGATTAAAAATAGGATTGTATTCATTTGCAAATTGAAGGAAGTGTGCTTTAATTTGAATCTTAGATTAAAAGGTGTGTTTTAATTAAATTCTTAGATCATCCATTCCCCCTTAGTTCATTAGTTTCAGCCCTTGGGTAGATTTTTGCAACACCATTCACAAGCTTACATCCTCGGATTGACATTGAGGAGTATATTGAGGAAACCCCAAAGATTGATCCAAATCCAAACCAAGATAGAATTACAAGGATAGTTTTACCCATAATATCAACCACAATTTAATCCAATCATTTTGGCATCGTTGTTGGGGAATGGTGTTAAAGGCCTATTAGCATAGTGAACTAAGTTAGGAGCATTGCGCTAAGGAGAAAGTCTACGTGACATTCGACCTCATTTGGATAACTACCCTTAGTTTTCTTTGTTGTAAGTCATTTAGGTGCATGAATTGTAGTAGGGATAGTAGAGGGAGATTTGTTAAAAATGTTAAGGGGAGTAATATACAACCAAAACAAAAATCAAAGTCATTAATTAAGGGAGGCATCTCACAACAAGAAAAATTGAAAACTAATTTGCAACCATTAGAGTTACCCGAACCCGATATCGAGAAGTGTGTTATTGAGTCTACCATTATTGAGACACCTACAGGTACCCGTCCAAAGTCTTTCGAAGTATTGCGGAAAAAGGTTAAAAAATTATTTGAAGAATCTTATGGGTCTAAAGCTAGTCCATTCTAAGTAACCAAGAGCCATTTAAAACCTACTTTACCTCTTGGGAATTAGACGTCATAGCTAATCCCAACAACAACAACAATAATAATCATAATAGAGCATTGGCCAACAATAATCCAATCACCTTTGAGTTTACAATAACACATCCTGAAGAAGATGCCCCTACAAAGAACATTCCTCATTCTGCTTTACTTTTTTTTCATGGTCTTTCTATTAAGGATCCTAACATGTTCTTATTTGAGTTTGATGTGTTGTGCCATAGATATGATTATCAGAGTGATGTGCAGAAGCTCAAATTATTCCCAGTCACATTAAAGGATGCAACCCTACGTTGGTTCATGAACCTCAGGAATATCAAAACATGGAAAGTCATGAAGGAATTATTTTTGACCAAGTACTAGGAGTATTGTAAAACAAATAAAAATTGGGACAAAATCTTTCGTATGACATAGAAAGAAGACGAGTCCATGGAAGATTACCTCAAATGCTTCATGTTTAGTTTTCAACGATCATGACAACAAGGGCTAACTCATGATCCTATTAAAATGTTGTTTCTTAGAGGAATAAAAGATGATACTATGGAAGCATTAAATTTAATAGGTAAAGGGAACATCTCTAAAATGGAATTTGATGATATTTGTGACATTTGCAGGAATTATTCAAGGCCTCATTGCTCGGGAAGGAACTATCTAGGTAAGTTGTATCCTATGGGAGCCACAACAGGTATCACAAAGCATGAGATAGGTAATCTACTTGAAGAACTTAAGACTGCTTTGTTAAGTCATATGGGTAAATAGATAAACACTTTATATACACAAAGGAAACATGAGGAGGTTGAAAAAGCCTTAGTTGTCTTTTGTCCTATTTGTCAAAAGAGGCATAGTAATGAAGAGTGTCCATATAATAGAACAAAGATATCTTCTTTAGAGAAAGCAAGTAGGGACACTACTTTAAAGCCTCTTCCTATAGGGATGGCTGAGGTGGAATATACAAACAAACCTATTTATTTTATGGCCCAAAGAAGACCTTGGCAACCAAGAAAAATGCCCTCAACCAATTACCAGGTTGCCCCCCAAAATCCTTTTCAACTGGATTCCTTCCCAAACCAACCTGGATAGTATGGAGGTTGGCAGAAACCTCCATACTACCCCCAGTGGTCACAATAGTATCCACCTACTCCATAATCATGGCAAGCATGGTGAGCACCACCACCACTTCACCCACAATATCATTCATTCCCTCCATATCCACCACCTCCAACAATAAACCCATATCAACAATCCCAACAACTCTTGCCACTTAGCTCGTCATCTAATCAACCCTCTAGTTCAACCCAACCACCAAAAGCCACACCAATTCCTGCACAACCAACACCCAATCCAAACAATAAGGTGGCTTAACCAATCTATAATAATGAAGTGGTAGGGTTCATGTCGTATCCTGTCAATGCATTGGAAATTGATGGTGTACACCTAAGGTCAAGGAAGAACCTTCAAGGGCCAACCATCATAGAAGTTGAGGAGAATCCAGTTGATCCAAAGGGGGAGCAACCAAAGCCTCCATTTCCAGATAGGTTGCAAGATTAACCAAAACAACAAGAAACATCCCAACCTAATTTTGATTTATGAATGAATTACTTAATGTTAACATTAAAATTCCTTTATTGTAGGCTATTCAAGATGTTCTAGTGTACACTAAAGCAGTCAAGGAACTCTGTGAGAGGAAGCAGGACCCCAAAATAGTCCAAGTCATTGGACAACTCACAGACTTGATGTTGGGGAGAATCTTTGTCCCTAAGTATGCAGATCCAAGAAGCCCAATGATTAAGGTATGTATTGGTGATTTAGTCATTCCAAATACACTTGTGGATCTAGGAGTAGCTATAAATGTAATGACTAATGAGACTAAGGAGAGGTTGTCCCTTCAGGGACTTAGACCTACTCCAATGGTCTTGCAAATGGTTGATCACTCCCTTGTAAAGCCAGAAGGTATGATAGAAGATATCATTATTTCTATTGAATCTTGGGAGTACCCAACACATTTCATGATTTTGCAACCAAAGATTAAGTTGGGGGGATACCCCTTAATTTTAGGTAGACCTTGGTTAGTTGTTACTAATGCTTTCATTAATTGCAGGTCTCGAAACATGGTGATTTCAAACGGGGAACAAATGAAGCAGTTAATGTTGTACCCTCCTGCACAACCATTGTTGGAAATGAAGGATCCTTTATGGATCGATAGCAACTTAGAGGAGTCTTTACCTATTTTGACAATAGATCAAAGTAGGAAATTTGAATATATTTTAGAAGACACTATTATTAATCATTTATTGCAAAATCATTATTCGGTTGAAAATATTCTTGAGACAATGATTTTTCCTACGGGCACAAGTGATAATTTCCCATTCGAAAATTTTCCATTAGTTAGTAGTTCATAGTCTATTCAACATTTTATTACTCTGCATCAATTATTGCCACAAAATTGTATATACAATCCATTTTTGATAGCTGGAAACTCTAACCCATCTATGTCTAATTCACAAATACTTTTTGTAGATACCCATGTACAGTCTCAAGCTACTGAAATCTTGCCTGGTAAAACACTTAATAATAATCCCAATTTGAATGCCTCCCAATTAAACGAGTTGATTGAGATGTTGTGTGCACACAAAGGAGCCTTTGCTTGGGATTATCAAGACATGAGAGGTATTCATCCTGCTACCTGTGCACACAATATCTATATAGAATAAGGGAGTAGACCTGTGCAACAACCCTAAAGAAGGTTAAACCCAACCTTACAGGAAATAGTTAAGGAAGAACTTCAGAAGTTTCTTAATGTAGGATTTATCTACCCTATATCGGATAGCCAATAGGTGTCCCCACTTGTGGTAGTACCTAAAAAGAATGAAAAATGGTGAATATGTGTCAATTATAAGGCCCTTAACAAGGCCACTAAGAAAGGTTGTTTCCCACTTCCTTTCATTGACCAAGTTTTAGACACTCTAGCTAGGAATAAGTTATTTTCCTCTCTCGATGGATTCAGTGGGTATAACCAAATCCGTATTGCCCCAGAAGACCAAGACAAAACTACTTTTACCTACCCATGGGGAAAATTTTCCCACAATGTCTTACCTTTCAAATTGTGTAAAGCACCTGCTACTTTCTAGCGAGCAACTTTTGAGTATTTTTGTTGATTTAATTCATGACAGTGTAGAAATGTATATGGATGACTTTACTGTTTATGGTAATACATATGATGAAGCTAAGGCAATTCTTGAAAAAGTGCTCAAATCATGTATTGATACTAACCTTTCTTTGAGTCATGAAAAATGCCATATTTTAGTGACTAAAGGTATTGTTTTAGGCCATTATATCTCTGCAAAAGAAACAGAAATGGATCCTAAAAAGGTAAAAATCATTCAAGAATTACATGTGCCTACCTCTCCAAAGGATGTACGTAGTTTCTTAGGACATGTTGGTTATTATAAGATGTTTATTCAAAATTTTAGTAGGATTGCCTCACCCCTCTTTGTGTTACTAGGAAAAGATGCAGATTTCTCATGGACACTCAAATACTAGCAAGCCTTCGAGGAAATCAAAGGTAAGTTGATAACTACACCTGTGCTACGAGGACCCAATTGGGAACTGCCATTCCATATACATATTGATGCATCATATACTTCTATGGGAGTTGTCTTCAGACAAAAGGAGGACACTCGCTTTTACCCTATTTACTATATCAGTAAGAATTTTACTGGTGTTGAGGTAAACTATATTATCACTAAAAAAATAATTCTTGGCTATAGTTTATGCAATAAATAAGTTTCGCCACTATATCACTGGATACAAAGTTTTTGTGCACACAAATCACTCTACTATTAGGTTTTTTATGAACAAACCAATTACTATAAGACATATAATTTGGTGGTTTCTTTTGTTGTAGGAATTTGAAATTACCATTCTTGATAAACCAAGGCGAGAAAATGTAGTGGCTAATTTTTTGTCTAGACTATAGCATGATGACGAACCAATTCCTATGGATGATACTTTTCCAAATGAACACATTTTTTCTATTTTTGTAAAGAGTCCTTGGTTTACTGACATGGCCAATTATCTGGTTACTTGTAGATTCCCACCTCATTTCTCTCCAAGGGAACATTGCAAGTTGCTTGGAATAAGTGGTGATTACACGTGGATCAATGGATTTATCTTTCAAAATGACCTTGACAACATCATGTGTCAGTGTGTGCCTAAAGAATATGTCTTTCACATACTTCGTGCATGTCACACTAAACCTTATAGAGGACATTTTGCTGCTTAGAGGATTGCCCAAAAGATCCTAATTGTCGGCTACTGTTGGCCTAAAATCCATAAGGACTAAAATCATTATGTTCAACATTGTGATAAATGTCAACGTATGGGTCATTCTACCCACTATGATGAAATGTCTTCACACCCCCAGTTATCCATAGAACCATTTGAAAAATGGGGGTTAGATTTTGTAAGGCCCATTAATCCTCCTCTGAATAAAGAATATATCTTGGTTTGTATAGATTATGTCACTAAATGGGTAGAGGTAGTATCCTTAAAGCATGTTATGGATTCTAAGGTTGCTAACTTCTTGTATTCAGAGATTTTTACCAAGTACGATGTGCCTCAAGAAATTGTCATGGACCAGGGAGGACAGTTCACCTCTAACTTAATTGTTGCATTGGTACGAGAATATGAAATCAAGTATTGGAATTCCTCTCCATATCATCCACAAGCCAATGGGCAAGTGGAAGTAACCAATCGAGAATTGGAGAATATTTTCATGAAGACAATAGCATTGCACAAGAAATACTGGGCAGAAAGACTTCCTGAAGTAGTTTGGGCATATCGCATAAATTGGAAGACAACCACATGACTGACACCATACGATCTCATCTATGGCAAGAAGGTTGTCTTGCTAATTGAATTCAAAGTGAATGCTCTTCACACCGCCCTTCAGCTTGGGATGAGTCTTTGTGAAGCACAGAAAGAGAGACTTACTCAACTCCATTCTCTTGATGAAATGCATCAGGAGGCCCTTTTTCATGCAGAAGTGGTGCAAAAGAAAAGAGCACAGTGGCATGATCGCTTCATTCAGTCACATAAATTCCAACCTGGGGATTGGGCATTACTTTATGACTCCTGATTCTAGGACTTCAAAGGGAAGTTCCACACTCATTGGCTTGATCCCTATGAAATTCAAACTGTGAATGACAACAGTGTTGTTCAACTATGTATTATGGATTCTGAATGCATGACTCTTCTTTTTAATGGGCATCGTTTGAAGCTTTACAAATGACCCCTTTCGAAGGAAACATTTTCTTGTACTTTGATGGAGGAACTGACTCTTGGTCCTCTCATTTTTTTTGAATAATGATATCAATCATTTTTTTTTAAAAGCAATAAAATATCCAAAAATGAAAACCTTCGGCCGTTGTGGGCCAATTAATATCTAAAAACTAGTTTTTGGTGGGTGTTATTAACAACTCAATAGTCTTGGGGGTGAAAACCAATTTTCTGGTGCCTCTAGGTGGTGATAGGGTGAAACCTAAGTTACTAGTGGTCTATCATCGAGAGAAAAAGAAAAAAGAAAAAAAAAGAGAAAAAATAAAACATGACAAGTTCTTGTCACTTTTTTGCCAGGAACCTTGGAGGAAGTTGATATTCCTATCACTACCTATTCTATGGTGTGAAAAGAACAATGTTATTCCTATACCGGTATCCTTTCGGCCTTCCTTCTTGATCATTTTCGTTCCAAATTGGTTGACATTTGTTTTTGTTCTTTTTTAGGTAGGACCATTTGTCTCTTATCGGTACTTACATGGTTAGCACCGGTTCCTATTGTGACTGGAATTCTTCAAGCAATAACTTCCTTTTTATTCTAGTTCAGAGTCCTTTACATTTCTCATTATTTTGAACTATGTTGTCACTCCAGTGCTTTGTCATCCTTTTCGCCCCATCAGTAGTACAACTCTTTCGTCCCATCGATGTTTTTCACTATTGATGACTAAGCGTCCTTTTCTCACATGTTCACTTCTTTGCTTGGTTTTTCATGATGACACAAATTTCTTACAGGGGTTCACAATTGCCACTTTAGCTCCATATGACATGACAAGACTGACGCTTCGTATCGATATTGGTACTTTTTAAAGTTTTATTTTTCTTTACATTTCTTAAATGATTTTATTTCTTGTGTCGAATGGTGACATGCCCCGTGGATGATTCATCACTAAGCTAGGGGGTAAGCTTGTCTTATTAGATCATTTTATTATTATTTTATTTCACCTGTCACTTCCTCGACGTTCGCCACTCTCCTTCATTATACCAAATTATTTTTGCTTGGCTTCATCGTACTTGCCCACGTCTTTCACCATAAATCCATTTTTGCTTGTCATGATTACTAAATTTGAAATTCTTTTTCCTATTTTGGTAAACCATTCTTGCAAAAAAAAATGTTATTAAAACCATCCTCTGTTACACCCTATTAAAACCACTGTCGCACTTCCTGGAAAAGATTTACCATGGAGAAGGATAAGAGACCATGTTATGAACCCAACTCATTGGAAGAGCTAAGGGCTCATGAAAACAAAGAATTTTATGCAATTTTCAAATAAGAAAAGTGGGGTGTTTTCTTCAAGAAGTTGAGGGGTTTCGATAAAAGGGTTGCTCAAGAATTTGCTTTGAGATTTGATGGGAAAAAGGTTTTTGTACGGGGCTTGGAATTTCTTGTTACTCTTGAAATATTGTCTAACATGACGAGCTTTCCATTAATTGGTGAGAATTATTTTCCCAACAACTCGAATAAGGTAATAGACTTAAAACCCATGTGCACAACATTTCTAGGAGGGGCAAGTCCATGGAGATAGTGTATGGACAAGGAATATAACTAGGTTCATTACCAAATATTTGGAACGGTGGTCAATTTTATGATTCAGTATGTTACCTATGAGGGAAGGTATGTTTATGTATATGCTCAATATTTTAGATTGTTGAACCATTTAAGGTGGAATCAACTTGTAAATGTACATTTTTTATTACATTGCTCTTTGCTTAAAATGAGTAAGGTTGTTCAAAAAGGGAAAATGAATTCACTAGCTCATCATGGTCTGATTCAGTTGTTAGTTATAGATGCTCTTAAGAAGCTCTCTCCCTCAGGTGACTAGGATACATTTGTTAACCTAAATGATGGTACTAGCTTTGATGCCTCTAAAGACCCCTTAGATAAATATTCCTCTGAATATTTTCATGAGGAAGAGAGAATTCTAGGCACACCGAAAGAAGGCCTTGAAGAGATTCATGAACCTAGTGAAAACCCTTCACAAAAACGAACCTCTAGGAAGTCCTCTAAGAAGTACTTAAACATTAAATAAGTTGGAACTTCCAGTGGTAAGTCTTCTAAAGCCTCAGGGTCATTTGGTAAGGCATCCAAGAAGAAACAAACTATGTTAGAAGTGTCAGGGATAAGGATTCGGTCTGTCATCAAGATAGGCATCTAAGACAGTAGTGCCTTAGTGATTTCAATTCAAAATCACAACAAAGACACAACCAACTATGCTATAAAGCAGAAACAAGCACAGTTGATCCCCCATTGATCCTCTGAGAGAAGTGAATGCAACAAGAAACAGATTCAACATAAACAGATACCATGAATGACAAAAAGAATACACAAAGATATACGTGGGGAAAACCATTTCAGGTAAAAACCCCACACTCCAAAATTTTGAGCCATTGTATTATTCAGCAACACAAAACCAGTTACAATACAATATCAGGCTCAAAGCCAATACAGGAGTTACATCTTGTTCTACTAGAGAAGTAACAGGTACCCGCAAGATTCCTCTTAGCTCCTCAGATGACTGTCATAGCCAACCTCATGGCCAGCCTAGTCATTCGGTCTCCAATGATTCCCATGCCCAGATTCGAGAGATAGAGTGTTCACAGTTACATTGCTTAAGCAAACTGCTCGAACACCCTCTCCATCTCTCTACAAATCTCTTCATAGTTTCGGCTCTCCAAACTGCAAGTCCAACTGTTGCAATCTCGCATCATGCATCATGCATTATGCTTGCAGCCCCATGCTCACGCATTCACATGCCCATGCATCCTGCTCGCAGTCTCATGGTCGCGCATTCAACTCACACATCTCGCACTTGCTTTGCAACCCACGACTCTTGCAGACTCGTCGAACTTCCTTGCTTGAGAAATAATACATCTCTCATCCATTATGTAACCGACTCAACAAGAGCAAAGAAGACCATCCGCAAATCATGCATCTGGTCGAATTTGACAAATCTCCCTGCAACGAGCCGCCCAGGCATTCAATGCCATTCCAAAAACGGGTTCAGCTCTGCCAACCTTCGTTGACAAAACATGTAGCACAACAAGCTAGGTAAACATCCAATCACTATTCAACTAGGTACCACGCGTCCAAGACCCATCAGCAATCGCAGCTGACAGAGCAACCAAAACGGTCAAACAGACATCGGGTGCATCCAAGGCTTCAAGCCAAACCTAACACTGCCGGAGCCAGAGTCGGAACAGGAGTCGAAACAGGACTCCACTGAAAAAGCACACTGCCGGAGTCGAAGTCGAAGTTGGAGACGGAACTGGAGTCGAAACATGACTCCACCGAAATTACAGGTTCAGGAACCAATTCGGTTTTGCGTCCGCCCACGACAAAGAGGAACACATCAGAAACAGGACTAACCGGGTAAAGTCAACTCGGGGTCAAACCAAGACGGGAGCACAAACGATCGGAGTCGGAGTTGGGGACGGAACAGGAACAGAAACAGGACTTTACCAAAAGTCTAAGATTAGGAACCAAACTGGTTCTGGTTCCGCCTCCACCAACTGCAAGAAATAACAATCCAGAACCAGGACAAAGCGGAGGAAAACTCCTCAAGGAGAATCCAAACATCCAGAGGAACTAGATCACAAAAGCAAGAGTCAAACTTGGAGTCAGAACAGGAACATGGCAAACAGACATTGCCAACTTCCAAAACTAGTTCTGCCTTCGCCAGAACCAAGCGGAGAGCAACAGACTGTCGAAGCTGGAGCTGGAGCCGGATCCAGAGCCAAACCCGGAACATGACAAAAGGAACAATGTCAGGTTCCAATCCAGTTCCGCCTCCACCAAAACAAAACTCAAAGATCCAAGAAAGCGGGGAGTGGAGCTGGAGACGGAAAGGGAACAAGACCCGGAACAAGGCAAACAGAACAACGCCAAGTTCCATCCCGGTTCCGCCTCCGCCAGGACAAAAGACTTTTCCAAGGAAACAAGAGAATTCGCCTAAGTCTTCAAAGGGGGTCACTAGAAAGTTGAGGCATAATTCCCAACAAGAAGGATGTCCAAAAGAATCCAGTCTCAAGTCTCCCTGTGATAAGAAAAGTAAAAAGGTTGCTACTAGTCCTGTTAGCCGACTAGAAGACTTGGCCAATGTGGCAAGTCATATGGGTATTCTTAAGAATGTTGATCTAGATTTGGATGTTGAGATTTTGTCTAAAGTTTTGAAGAGAAAAGGAAAGGCAAGTAGGGAGCATGGGAAGGCAAAAGGAAAACTACCTCTGAATCAAGGAAAAAGAAAAAGGCAAAGAAGCAAAAAGTGAACAGGTATCCTCCTCAAAAATTTGAAGATTCTACTAGTGAGTCCCCTATAAAATAACCCTTAGTTGAACACGACCATATTCCTTTTGCCTCTCAAAGTCACTCTCCACTACATTATAATGATGAAAGACATACCGGTGAGACCAATATATAAATAGAAGACATAACTAAAATAGAGTCATTGCATCAGAACAAAGAAATTAATGTGGAAATTGATGAAATCCTGAACTAGATTGGTAGAGAATAGTTTTCCAGAATTAATGTGGAAGCAGGGGAAATAAATGTAGGAGAGAAAAATAGGCATGAGAACCCTCTTTCCCCAATGCATCAATTTAATGGGGAGCAATTAAATGAAGTTGATGAGGAAGATGGAATTAATGCATCCACTATACAAATAGGGTCTGAGCAATTGAGTGTCCCAGGGGGAACAAAATTGGATAATGAGAAAGAAAAAGGGGTATCCATAAGCCCTATTATTATTAATGTAGATAAACAAGGAAATCCCTTTTCCCTTGTTGAGAAGTTTGGTGTAGAAAATCTGATGATAGTGGAGTATGTTGAACAAAGTAATGAAGAAAAATTCCTTGACCAAGAAGAGAAAAGGGATGACACCAAGACGGAAATAGGGGTTGAGATAGAGGTTGAAGCTAAAGAGGAGTTTGAGGAAAATGAAATTGTCCTCAAACAAATCAAATAATTACATAATTCAATTGGGAAATTACAAGAGGAAAATAAAAAGTTGCAAGATCAGCTTCACCAAGCCAGTACCAACTCTCAACTCGAAGAAAGTGAAATTCAAAAGTTAAAAATAGAATTGGAATAGGTAGCAGTCTCCATGGATGAGTATATGCTTGTCCGTACCCATGAAATACAAATGGAAGAGTTGCAACAATAATGGTCCCGTGAGATTCCCAATACCATTCAGAAACTAACTAGGTTAACTTGGTTTGTAATTTTCCTCTCCTTGCATTAGGCAATGCAAGATCTTAAGCTAGGGGGAAATGATGGGGGTTAAAGTGTTCCAATAATTTAACCCTTTGTTTTCCTTTTACCTTCATATTTCTTGCCAACCTGTCATTATTTGTCATAGGAAGTATAGGTATTTGATGAAATGTGTAGACATGTAAAATTGACCTAACATATATCACACACCCCAAACAACAACAAACAACATTGAACATCATCCTGCAACATCCTGTAATGCCTTGGAACATCTTGGAATTGTCTTGTAATGTCTCGAAACATCTCAAAATTATCTCGAAATGTCTAGAACATCTTGGAATCATTTCAGAACATCTTGAAATCATCTCAAAATGTCTCGAAACATCTCAAAATCATCTCGCAACATGTCAAAATCATCCCACAATGACTCAAAACATCTCGAAATCATCTTGGAATGACTCAAAACATCTTAGAATCATCCCGTAACATCTCAAAATCATCTCGCAATGTCTTAGAATCATCCCACAATATCTCAAAACATCACATAACATCACACAATATGAAAATAACATCCAAAACCCTAAATTCCTCTATTAATTGAATAATACAACATTTTTTAATTAATTCACATTTTCATCATTTCTGAAAAATTAAATAAATTTCATTTATTTAATAAAGTCCTAAAAACCCTAATTCTACTATTAATTAAATAAAACAACATTATTTCATTAATTCACGTTTTCATCATTTCAACTAATTAAATAAATTATATTTATTTAATCAATTCCTAATCTCATTTTATTTCATCTTGATTGATTAAATAATGCTAATTATTTAATTACGTCACTAAATCACCTTATTCCTCTAAGTTAATTGAATTATTAAATCATAATAATTTAATTACAACACTTTCCCTCCAAAATTTGAATAATTAATTCAGACTATTCAAATCAATTATCAAAAATCAAATCAAACTAATGTAACTTTGTTTGCAAAAGTCAAACTTGATTTGCACATTCAACTCCAAAAAGGAATTAATTAATTAAAAAAATTAATTCATATTCCTCACCCACTTTCTGATTGAGCAAATTACGATTGTTGACCAAGCAATCTAAATTGTTGACTGAGCAATCTAATTTGTTAACTAAGCAATCTAATTTGTTAACTAAGCAATCTAAGTTGTTAACTAATCAATCAATTTCCTAACTAAGCCATCAATTTCCTAACTAAGCCATCAATTTCCTAACTACGGCATCTAAATCTTGACTGATCAATCTAATCCATGACTAGCCAATTATTCATCAATCACACAAATTGTGCAATCAAATTTTCACAATCTTCTCATGTCTAAATCCTCTCAACACATTTCGATCGTTGATCTAGATACTCTCCAACACGATCCCGATCGTTGATTTAGATACTCTCCAACACGATCCCGATCGTCCATTTCAAATCTCATTTTCTATATAACAAACCTCTTTCGTCACAAATAAGGATAGAAGAATCAACATCATTTGCACAAAAAAGTACTACTGACATTCACAACCACCGTTGTTAGAGCTTCAACACCATTTCTTCGATCAACCAACCAAGGCATCATTCTTCAAGCTTTTTGCACATGAACTATGGAGGCTTCACAGTGATAAGAACAACCCAATATCAAGAAAATACACTCCAATATGGGATGGTAACGTTGTGCTTTTTGTTCAAATTCAATTTAGTAATCATAGATTTCTTAATGTATGTTCAAATAGCTTAGTTTCATTTCATATGTGTAGGATTTGATATTAGAGTAATGTGTTTGATATTAGCTTAGATTCTCGTTTCAAGCATGTTTGATCTTGTTTGCATCTAATGTTCTTCCCCCTCACACATTCTGGCACGCCTGGTGGGACCCTTGTCCCCTAGACTAACGTTCGTATGAGCTATTTTTGAAGTTACAAGTCCCAGAAGCGCACTTGAAGAAGTTTTCACGCACTATCTAGAAGAACTGCACACTTGACTATCAAGAAAAATGCACACTTGCTCTAAGAATTGCACACCCGCCATGGGAACTACACACTTGCAACAAGATCCACGCATTTGCTTCAAAACCCTTGCATTTGATTATAATAGTGGTAGCATCTGCTTTGAGATTTGAGTATTTGTTTCTGACAGGGGTGCTTCTACATTTTTTTCTAAGCATTTGCTCTAAAAACTGAGTAGTTGCTCTAATAGACAAGTGCATGGATTCTACATTATTGTATTGAATTAACATTTGCTTGTTTTTGAATGTGTAATAGGTACTAATGGATTTGAATGTAGGATTCAAGTGACTTTAACTCATTTTTTGTAGGGAAGACGATCAGTCGGAGATTTCTAGATCCACAAACATTTTTAATTAACTTAGGAAAATTTGATTTTGGTGCTCTAAAAAGAACAACACAAACTCATATTTGGTTTTGGTGTTGTTAAAATTGAACCATTTTTTAGCTTTCTTAACTTAGGAAAATTTGCTTTTGGTGCTCTAAAAATAACAACACAAACTCACATTTGGTTTTGGTGTTATTAAAATTGAACCAATTTTAAGCTTTCTTACATTAGGAACTCTTATTTTGGTGCTCATAAAAAGAACAAAAAAACACTCAATTTTGGAGCTCTAAAAATGAACACATTTTATGTTTTCATAATGAGGAACTTTAATTTTGGTGCATAAAAGGAACGCAAAACAATTACCATTTTGTTGTCACACGTTCAATTTACTTTTGTTGACCAAGTTAGAACCATGACTGATTTCTTAGAAACACTCAAGTTTGGGGCTTAAAAATGAACAAGTTATTTCTTTTGTCTTACACCATTTCTATCTTAAATGACTGATATCTTGAAAACCTCATATTGGTGCAAATAAAAATAACAATGTGTTTATGTTATTCACATATTTTTTGGGGATAACACCGCTTGAGGTGTTTAAAAAGAATCAATTTGCTATGAAGTGTTCATTGTGCATTCAGTGATTGGAAAACTAAAGTGTTTTATCTTCCCCCCTCACACCTTTTAGCGATATTGGGTGAGTGAAAAAAAGTGTTCTTGAGCTTCACATTTTATTTTCAAGTTTTACCTTAAAGAGGGGGCTTGCTTTGAGACACATCCCACCTTGGAGAACTCATTGCAAGGTCTCGAAGCACGTTTACTAGTGGGCTATATCAAAGGTTGGGAAATCATAAGAAAGTAGCTTCAAGTCATGCTGACAATAGATTGCACCTAATCCCATGCCTCAAGTGGAACGAGAATGGTTAAAGAGCCTTAAGTGGCCAGCGGGTGAGTGTCAAATTTCCATGTTCATAGTTATGACTAATAACCAAATTGTTTAGAAGCCACCCTATTATCCAAAAACATTCTTTGAAAGTGGTGAATTGGAATTTACTTTTGAGAAGTTACTTGCCATGTCCGACTACAGGCCCGTGCCATAAGTTGCATGTAAAATCATCTCTTCAAAGCATGAGGCAAGCCTACCTAAAAGAATGGTTTCTATCCACTAGGGTTGTAATTGCTCATTTATGTTAAACTCACCAAATACATTCAAAAAAATTTGACATCAAATTTTGTGATTGATTTAAAGAAAAAGAACACATTCAAACAAACACTGAACAAACTGATTGAATCACAAACCCTTTGATTTGGTGCATACTTGTGAAAGAAGACTTATGTTTGCACTCCTTGAAAGAATTTTTCCTTAAAGGTTTCTGAACATTTTGGATTTTATTTCAGGTTGCATTAATCAAAGTAAAAATTTGGGAACTATGGATTGGGTGTTGTGAATTCATAACTTAAGCTATAGACATGAAGATCACATAGGTCCATGCTTGGTGAGTCAGTCCAAGTGTTTTTTAATCACTTGCCATATACCAAACATAGAGAAATTTGAGAGAGTTGTTTATAGGATCATTGTTCGAACCAAACAATTGGAAAACCAGAAAGTCACATAGTCCCTCATCCATTATTTCCATCCTACTTATTAGAAATCAAAATCAAACAAACCATTGGGATCATTCCTCCACTCAAACATCTATGATATCAACAATTACTTGGGACTCATAGATAGTACAAGTAAGCTTTCCCACAACATTTCCTCTAGACAAGGAAGTGGAATATCGACTCTAGTTCTTCAACATTTTAATTTCTAAAAAGTAGTACCATTCCAAAATAGCACTCAAAACCTAGGGTCTTGAGCTTCACAACAACCATCTCAAAACACCATTACACCTTATGACCATCTGGCGACCAACTGCTCCAGTTCGACAACTGAACCTTGTAGCATCGATCCTTCAACCTAGTCTCACATACATTGATGTGAACAAACTAGCATCATAAGTAGTTTGAGAACCTTCATAATTTAGAAGAAAGAAACACCCCGCCAGTTTTTCACCGCATCAATAATCTTAGATGAAGAGGAAGAGAAAGTAGACATAGCAGTCAAAAGACCTATGTTACCACCACTTGCATGGAAATAGACATACATCATTCATGCTATTTGGCAAACAAAAGATTCTTAGGACCAAAAAAAGCAAGATCCTTAAGCAGAAGTCTATACCTCGACTTTCAAAGAACCGCCCTACAAAAAATTTCATCAAAGGTTTCATCTCAAGAAGATATCACACCCACCAAAATTGGCTAGAATTTTTCTATTATCACTTTGCACCAGTAGGCCATGTCTTTTCTAGAGACTAGGAGCTACGAAAAGTAGTCACAAAAAGCTTGGCAATTGTTTATGACAACTATAAGATCACAATATAGGGAGAAAATGGAAGCAAGAAAGAACAACACCAGTATCCTACCAACAAATACCATGAAAAATGAAATTAACCCATTGGGCTATAGGACAAGTGACCTTGAAACACCCTAGAAGAGACTGGTGTATAGAGACACCTTCAGTGAGGAAGAACTAAACCATAAACAGAAGGAGGTGATAGAACAAAACAACTAGAACCCAAATAGAGTGGTTATAGAGGAGGTGGATACAGAGGAGGAAATAAATGATGAATAATTATTCAAACATTACAACAACCCTAAGGTTCTCAAACTGATGGACAAGTTGTTGAGAAAGGACCCATATTCATATTTCTTCAAGTTAGCACAAATTGGTACTAAATTACCAGTGGACTTCAACGTAGAGGCTCTCAAAGATCCCAATCTTATTCCCTTATGGGATAACTCAGTTGTGAGACAAATAAAAAATCCCCTAGAGATGCCAAACATGCCACCCGTGTTCTCACAAAATAGTGGTCAACCCAAAGAGAACCCCTTGTTCAAAAAACCAACTCAGATTGAACAAGCAATAGTGGCACAAATATATCAAGGAGGGCTATCTTGATATGAACCTCAAAATAAAAATCCACCTCCTGGAAAACATATACCTCAAAAAACTTCAAGTTTCAACCCTTCCCAAAATAATCAGTACCATCAACAGGGTGCAACATAGGGTCCCCCTCCTAACAATTAGTACCACCAATAAGGTGGACCACAAGGTCCCCTTTCGAACCAGCAATACTATCAACAAAGTAACCCACCAACGCATCATCAGGGTAACCTTCAGTTTAGTCCTGCCTAGCAAGGTGTGCCACAAAGCACCCTTCTTCATTCATCCCATCAACAAGGTATATAGCAAATGCATCATCAGGGTAACCTTCAGTTTAGTCCTGCTTAACAAGGTGTGCCATAAAACACCCTTCTTTAGTCATCCCATCAACAAGGTATCCCACAAACACGTCCTTAGGGAAACCTTCAGTTTATCTTGCCCAACAAGGTGTGCCACAGAGTGCCCTTCTTCAGTCATCCCATCAACAAGGTATCCCAAAAACACATCATCGGGGTAACCTTTAGTTTAGTCCTGCCCAACAAGGTGTGAAATAGAGCACCCTTCTTCAGTTGTCCCGTCAACAAGGTATCCTACAAACACATCATCAAGGTAACCTTCATTTTAGTCTTGCCCAGCAAGGTGTGCCACAAAGCATCCTTTTTTAGTCATTCCATCAATAAGGTATCTCGTAAATGCATCATCAAGGTAACCTTCAGTTTAGTCCTACCCAACAAGGTGTGCCATAGAGCACCATTATTTTGTCATCCCATCAACAAGGTATCCCAAAAATGCATCACTAGGGTAACCTTCAATTTAGTCCTACACAACAAGGTGTGCCACAAAGCACCCTTCTTCAGTTGTCCCATCAACAAGGTAACCCGTCAATGCATCATCAGGGAAGCCTTCATTATATTCCATCCCAAAAAAAAGGAGCTAAATCCCCTTACACACAAAAAGGATTTAACCCTCCTTACATCCCATATGGTTACCAAGGTCCTGTACCTTCACAATACCCAATATATGACCAAAACATGGTAGGGAAACAAGGTTATTACATGTAGGGCTTGCAAACAAACGTACCAAAAATGGGGATGGAACTAAAACTAGATTTCATCACCCAAAAAATAGTAGACATGCAGGTAGGAAAACAAAAGAAGACCTACACTCTTCAGGAAATTTGTCCATTCCCTTTCAATTGTTCCATCACGACATTGCCCTTTCCAAAAAAATTGAAATACCCAGGTTTGACAAAAAATATAGAGGAAAAAGAGATCCAGTAGAGCATGTACGTGACTTCTCAGTATCACGTATGGAGGTAAAAAAAAATGATTCATATCTCATGAGGCTCTTTCCACGCAGCCTTACAGGTCATGTTATGGAGTGGTTCACTCGTCTACAACTAGGAATTAAAAATTTTAATGAGTTATCTAGCAAGTTTATAAGCCACTTCTAATTTAATATAGAGTAAGATGTCACCATCACAAGTTTGTCCACAATAAAACAGAACCAAGGAGAGTCCTTTACATCCTACCTACAAAGATGGAGGCACAAAGAGAGTTGATGCAAATGGCCCATTCCAGACAAGGAATTGGTGGATATTTTCATCACAAATGTCCTACTTGAAATAAACTACTAGCTCACTATGCTATGTCTTGTAGAATTTGAGGAAACAATTGAAAATGGGTTACATATTGAGAGAGCCCTCATGGAAAGCAGAGTCCTTAAAACAAATAGCTTGAAAGATAGTCCCTCTAGCTCAAATGAGAAACCTACAGTCTAGGCCAAAAACAAGAACGCCACAAACGATGGAGTGGTATATGCTAGAGAAATATGGAATAAACAGAACACACGTCAGAATAAACCATAGGTGGCACAAATAAGCTATGGTCCCAACAACACACAAATTGAAAAAATTGCCTATCCTGAGAACAATCAGGTTATAAACCAATAGATAAATCAAGGTGGGCAATAGAGGCAATGTGATCAACTTAGGAGGCAATTCACAGTACCAAGTGAATCACTTGAAAAATCATGCACAGACTAGTACAATATAACCTCATCAAAATGAATGATCTCCCAAATTATGAGGAACCTAGCTTCAAGACACCATGGTACAATGAGAAAGACATGTGAATTCCATAAGATCAAAGGACACACAACCAATAATTGCATGCACCTCAAACATATCATCGAGGACTTGATAGACAAAGGGGAAGTGAACGTTGAGCATCATCCTGGAAACAAAGACCTTCAAATATACTCAAACCCAATCCCAAACCACATCAAGAGGAATGATAAAGGAAAGAAACAAGAGTAGCACAATGCTAATTACACATACGGTGACAAAATTTTAGGAACCCTCTCACAAGTTGATGAAAATAGGGCAAACATAGTAAAAATACAAGGAGGAGACAACAACTACAATGTAACTACCCATTGAGGAATAATTACAATATAAGGAGCCCCTCCCAAACCCACAATCATGTCACCAAGTGATTACAACATTGTTAAACAATTAAAGAAGACACCTACCCTAATTTCAATCCTAGAGTTGTTAAAACTGTCACCCACACATAGAGAAATATTGAAAAAAGAATTAGAAACGTCAGTCCCTAATGACCTTGATCCTAGTCAATTCCAAGCCATGATTGGCAAGATCACAACAAGTAATCATTTAGTCTTTTTAGAGAAAGATCTATTGTTATCAATCAGATATGCACCCCGTGTTAGATTTGTAAAAATCAAACTATCTGATGAAACATGAAAACCCTTTTCAGATGTGGGTGATCTATGTGAAAAGGGAATCTCCAGAGTCAGTTGGTTCTCCGAATGATGAATCCTATTCTAAGTGATTTCTTTGAAAAGGGATATAAAGAATAATTGGATTTAAACTTACGACTGAAATTCTATCACCTAGGATGGTTTAACCAACATCAAGTTGATTCTGATAGTAACTCACTCTCACCACCTCTCTAAAAAAATTGATTCTCACAACCTCACAACACATACAATCCAAAAGTGATTTGTGTAAAGGTTTAAAATAAACACAATGCACAACCTAAATTAGCATGTAAATCCTGCAAACACCTAAAAATAGCAAGACAAGAAGAGGATTCAATAGATTTGAATCACAAGACACATCAAATTACTATTGCAAAGTATAGACAAAAAGTGAGAAAGAAATATCTACTACTTTATTGAATGGAAGAGTGAAACTCTCAAAATTTGAGCACAAGACTATTTACAAAACTCTCTGCATGAACAAGAGAGGAAGAAACAATAATCTAAACTAGAAAAACACTAAGTTTTTCTCTAAGATATACCTCAAAACCCTGATTTGAGCTCATAGAAAAAGCTCCAGGAAAGGCATCAAAAACTACCCCAAAAAGAGTAACTGAAATGGAAAAGTCTCACTCTTTGCATGTGAATGTTGAAAACCACCTAAGAATAGGTCTACTTTGCTTTAAAAGCAAAAAAACACACCTTATCTCTTCACCAAGAAGTTCAAATCCGAGCAAGAGAAAAAAACAATATTAATCTGCTAAAAAATAGCAAAGAAATAAAACAATTTATAAGATATTGCTTTATTCTCTGCTTTACATCATGCAACTTTTACAATTGCTTTATTTTTTGTAAATAAAAAATAAATATTTTGCAGCACATCAACCTTATTCCTCCATTTACAACACTTGATTTTTCTCATAAAAAGTCATAAAAATAATAAGCCCTCTCTATTACATATTTTAATTGATTTTCTCTAAAAATCAATTTAAAAACAAATGCCTAAGGTCTGAATTTAATTTAAGGCACGAATAATCTCAATATCTATTTTTAATTGATCTCTCTCCAAATCAATTAAAAACTCCAAAACATTTAACCTGTCCTCCTTTAATACTAAGGCATAAACAAATATTTGATTTTAAAATCAAATGCCTTATCAATAAAAACATAAAATCAATGAAGCCAAGACTTATAAAAATTCTATGAAACTCTAGAAGGCTCGACCTAAGTATGAGAAAAGGTCACCATGAATAAATCCTAAGGCTTTAATTTGAAAATGCAAACACTAAAACTCCTAAGTTCGCATTTCTCCACTCCATGGAAAATATCATTAACCTAAAATCGAATTAGGTCAAGATGACAAAACAAGAAGAAACCCTAAAAATCATTTTATGCATTTTGTTTTGAGAGTGAACTCTTCTTGAGAGGAGATGTTGCTGCCATGAGAGCTTGATCTTTAGCTTGAAAGGCCCATGATTTCTCAGAACTCTAACTCCAGTTTGGTCGAATCTTCATGACAGAGCAAGGTAAGTTGATCTTCTACATCATTATGGCTTTCTCCATTGTTTTGAAAGCAATAAAAGGCCATAAGGTCACAACCTCTCTATTCCTCCATAGTCACGAAATGGTGAGATTTATCTCCTCCATTGCATTTTCATTGTTTTCTGTCAAAACTAAAGCTCTCTTAAAAGCTTTTATGTAAAGGATGACTGCTATTTTTCTTAACAAAAATAAGGACCCAATGCAGGTCGCGCCTAATATGCCTGATAAAATGCATTTTTTCCAAAGCACCTTTGCATTATATCCTTATTTAATTCGGATTTTGGGACCTAGATGACAACTTGAAATGGGTTTTCAACTCTCTGTGAACATTGGTGGTTGAAACTTCTCCTCTTGGGCACGACCAGTTATGCACAAAATGGGTGTTTTATCTTGAAATCTGCATTCTATTAATTGCATTATTCTGTAACTTCTCTTTTAAATGGGCTTGACCCATCATGTATTACATGTATTTTGCATTACTTGTGAAACCCTCATATGGGTGAGCTGGAAATAGTGAGAAATCATCATTTTGTAAAAGCTCTTTCATGGGTATTCAATAATAGTGGCAAATTTGTATTCTCTTATGAAACCCCCATGTGGGTATTTCTGAAAATGAAAGCAAACCCTTGTATTTCTAGGATAAATTTACTTATTACTGCATTCTCTGTTGAAACTGTTGAAAAACAAATCATGGGTATGCTTAAAATAGTGGAAAAAAATTTGCATTTGAAACCTCCAAATTATGTTGAATTCCACATGATTTCTGAATAAGTTCATAAATAATAACACCTCTGACATGAAACAACACTAACTGCCCGTTGTTGTTCTAGAACCTGGATGAAACATTACTCTCCTTTTGTCATATCATTCCTTTATCTCACAATTTGAATGCTTTCATAAAACAATATGCATTCTCAGCTCACACATTTTATATGCTTCCATTATTTATTAGTGCTCCAATTGGCAAGGCATTATGTATGCCTATTCACCATCTTCATCATGAGATAAAACACTACTGCTCCAAAATAGAACAATATGAAACAACATTCAATGTGAACAAACTTAAAGCAGCAAAAAAAATACTATGGCAACAATATCAAAACTTTTCCAGAATAAAAATGATGGATTTTAGCTAAAACAAGTTTATCGAGTTTATTGTCCATTTGTAATTTTCACTTCATGCTTTGATTTGACTATTATGAATGCATGATAAATTTGATTACTCCTTCGTTTAAAATTTGTTTTACTCTCTTATGAAAGGCTCAAATGAGCATGATAATTGTACTTTCTACTCAACCCACTTGTAACTTTCAGGGGCAACATGTCGAGTTCTACCCTTGTGGGAGCCTATTTTACCCCACATACTTTATGTCCTTAGATATGATCAACTACATGACTTTCCCTATACCTGCACAGGAAACAAACAATTTTAGCAAAGAACAATAAAAATCAGACGTTTACTCTTCAACTTTGATTCTTGCACTCTTCTTTTAGTTGATTCTATGCATCCCAAGGATTGAATTATATTTTTTTTAGTAGGGCATGTAGTATAGTTCATATACCGAGCTCTTAATTGACACCTTTCTCAAACTTTTGCAAATACAATCAGGAGCGGAAGCAGAATGGAGCAAACTACAAGGCATCAACTGAAGATCAACTCAGACAATGACGGATATGTCCTATGTTATTTGTCACTTTATTTTAGTTGTATATTTCCTTTCTTGTAATGAATAGAACCAACTAAAACCATGACTTCTATGGATCTTTTATTTTCTTCATCTGCTTTTCATTCTGAAAATAAATGCATCAGAAATGCAAATTTGTACTGTCATTTGTATTCTTGCAATCAAATGAAATCTGTAATGTAACAATGTCATTGAAATAAAGTGAAAGCGATGAATGCTTAATCATTTGTATATTTAGCTTGTACTTCATTTGTACTATAAACTATTGAGCAATACTTTTGAAACTCAACTTTCTCAAAACACTTGCACAACTGGTACTTGATATAATAGATGCAACCAAAAATTTAAAACCATGTAGCAACTAACTGAATTTTCACTTTAAGATACAACAAAATTTAATCAGCTCCATCAATTGAGCTGTAGTGAAAATTGGTAACATCTACCACAAAGAACATTCCACAGTCAAGATCTATACATAGAGGTTGGCATTCACAAAACCATGGTCAAACGAGTATTGATAGATAATGGTATAGGTTTAAACATCTATACCTTAAAATTCATCAAACAGTTGGGGTATTCTTATGACGTGATTGACAAAGGAAAGAGTATCAACATAAGGGCCTACGATGACCTGAAAATAAATTCTTAAGGAACACTCAGATTGTCGGTACAAATAGGATTGACCATCACAAAAACTACTTGTCAAGTACTGGGCCTTGAGTTTTCATACAACCTCCTCCTAGGATGCCCTTGGATCCATGCATTACAAGAAATCCCTTCCAATTTTGATCAATTCCTAAAGTTTCCCCATGAAGGAAAAGAAGTAACACTATATGCCTATCTTGAGCCTTTCCATTTTTGTGCAAAGTTGGTGGAGAAGTACAATAAAATCCAATGGGTTCCTAATAACTATATATCCTTCCATTCATTTTCTTATGTCGACCCTTCCATGATTCCATCAACCTCAACCGAGAACACATCAAGTGAGTAACTGAAAACAAAATCCAAGATTCAAGTACTTGACAAGGGTAATGGGAATTACCATTTTAACCAAGCATTTTGCATCAACATGCTTCCACCAACACCTAGGGTATATAGAGGTGCAAAAGAGATGAAGATAGTGAAAATGATAGCCAAATCCATGATCTTTACTAGATGGAGAGACATGAAAGATGAGGAAATATTTGAGGATGACTTCTCATCCATGATCTACAAGGAGGACCAAAAAGAACCAGAAAAGCCACAACCCATTGTAATTGATCCTAACACTAGAGGTTATCAATTAGTTAAATAGATGAGATACAATGGAACAGGTGGCCTTGGGCTACATAAACAAGTTTGATCAAATCGTATTATAGTGGAATAGAGGAAGAAAAATATGGGGCTAGGTTATAAACAAAAAGACATGGTTATTCCAAAATCTGGACAAACCTCTTGGAAGAAACAAGAAACTTCTGCTAGCGTTAAGGAATTGGATATTAAGGAATTGGATATCTATCATATCATGAGCAACAATTTACCTATAGAAGACTTATATGGAAACTTTAGAATTGATAGGTTCCCTCTCCAATACCTGGAAACCATTCCCAACATATTTTACCTTTCTGAAACAAACTCTAATGAATACGAATGGGATTCTCCTTCCTTTGCCACCGGATATGATTCCCCCACTTCTAATAATGACGACCTAGATTCCTAGTGGGAAGAAACCAAATCCATACTGACCCTTTCACCCACTTCTATAAGCTTTGTAGACCAAGATGATAGTTTCCCACTCTGTTACCCACAACTCATAGATTGGGATCAATAACAACAAATACCTATTCTGGATCAATTCTAGAACAATGAGGCAATTGCAAAGTTCATGGGACTTTGAACAAACATACTAGCTAGAGATCACAAAGTAGGGTTCATCATGGACCTCAAATAAGAGGCATAAATTGGTGGAGAGATTGAATCTTCTAATCACAAAAATGAAAGAAAAAACATAAAAATATGATCCCCTAGGGAAAACCACACTGTGGCTCTATTGGATCCAAAAAAGAGAAAAATAAAGGATGCATCCAAAGGTGAAAACCTCCCAGAGGCTCCTGAGGATGGAGGGTTCAATCTCCCCATATCAAATATCAAGAAAGATCAATGCTCCTGGTAGAAGAAGCGGAGTCCATAAATGTTGGCACAACAGAGGACCCAAATATAACATACCATGCAACATCACTTGATCCCAAGGAGAAGGAAAATTTCACAACATTCATCAACGTGAGAAAAGTAAAATTTGCCCTGACCTATGCTAACATGCCTAGACTAGATCCAACATTAGTGGTACATCATCTAGTTGTAGTCCCTGGAGCAAAGCCTATCAAGCAAAAGCTCAAAAAAATGCATCCTCAGATAGCATTGCTAGTAAAGGTAGAACTAAAGAAACTATTAGATTTGGGTTTCATTAGATCCATCGACTATCCACAATGGATATCGAATCTAGTACCAGTGTCCAAACCTACTGGGGGCATAAGGTTATGCACCAACTTTAGAGACCTAAACAAGGCCTGTCCAAAATATGACTTTCCATTTCCAAGCATTGACATAATTGTGGATTTAACAACAGGGCATGAGATGCTATCCTTAATGGATGGCTTCTTTGGATACAACTAGATAAATATCTCTTTAGATGACCAACACAAAACAACATTTACTTGTGATTGGGGGACTTTTTGCTGGAATGTAATGCCTTTTGGTCTAAAGAATGCAGGGGAAACCTATCAAAGAGCAACGATAATCATATTCCATGATATGTTACACACAATCATGGAGGATTATGTGGATGAAATTCTAGCAAAATCAGTCAAAAGGGCATAACACTTGAAAAAACTATCAAGGGTGTTTGATTGACTTGAACAGTATAATCTGAGACTAAACCCTAAGAAATGTGTGTTCAAAGTAACATCTGGAAAGCTGTTGGCATACATAGTGTCAAGAAGAGGGATTGAAGTGGATCCTGTAAAGGTAAAAGCTATAATATAAATGCCTCCTCCAAAGACACTAAAATAGTTAAGGAGCCTACAAGGGAAGCTACAATCCATCAGGCAATTTATCTCATAATTGGCAAACAAGTGCCACCCTTTCACTCATCTCCTACACAAGGACATCACCTTCAAGTGGGATGGGGGATGTGACCAAGCATTCCAACAAGTTAAGGAGTACCTACTTACTCCTCTTGTACTCATGCCACCTATTCCAAAAAAGGAGATGATACTCTATGAGTCTACCACACAAGCAGTGTTGGGAGCTCTCTAGGCCTAGCTAGATGATAATAATAAAGAAAGGGTAGTCTACTATATCAACAAAACAATAGTGGGCTATGAACTAAAATACTCAACCATTGAAAGGGAATGTCTCTCAGTTGTGTTTTCAACACAAAAGATGAGACATTACATCTTAAACAAAAAGGTGAAGCTGATTTCAAAAGTAGATCCACTCAAATACTTACTAGAAAAGGCAACCCTAATAGGTCGAATAGTCAAATGGGTGATGATCTTGAGTGAATTTAATATAGAGTATGTGGATAGGAGAGCTATGAAGGGACAAATAATAGTGGACCAACTGGCCAAAACACCCATAGATGATCATAAGCCTATCATGATGGACTTTCCAAATTAGAGTATCTTGATGACCAAACAGATAGACCGATGGACTTTATACTTTGATGAGTCCCATACTAACATGGCTCTAGAGCAGCTATTCTATTTCTCAAACCACAAGTATATAGTATACCTAAGGTCTATAGGATTGCATTCCCATGCACAAATAACATCTCAAAATATGAAGCTCTTATCACAAGGCTCAAAATGGCTATTGAATGGAGAATAATAGAGCTACATGTCTTTGGCGACTCTCAGTTAGAGATTAGATAGGTGAACGATGAGTACCGGATAAAAGATGAAAAATTACTGCCATATAAAAGGATGGTGGATAGCTTCAAGGAATAATTCATCAAAATAAACTTTGAGCAAGTTCCTTGGATCAATAACAGAGCTGTTGATGCAATGCAAACAATAGGTTCACTGCTTGATATTCCATAGAATGTGCCTAAGTATGAGTTCCTCATCGAATAGTTACTCGTACCTGCATTCGACATCTCAAAATTGGAAATGGTATGTGTTGTTGTTGGTCCTAACTCCCCATGGTACCAAGATAATTTTGACTATATCCAAAACAATATCATACCATTTGACCTAACAACCACTCAAAAGAAAACCTTCACTCGTAGAACTTCTTGTTTTATGATCCTAGGAGAAACCCTATACCGTCGTAGTCTAGATGGTATGTTACTCCAGTGTCTTAATGAGGAAGAAGCACAAACATCCTTAAAAGAGGTACACAAAGGTATTTGGGGATCCCACTCTAGCGGACCTAACCTAGTCCAAAAGCTACTCAGAATAGGATACTATTAGCCCTCCATGGAGCAAGATTTCATTCAACATTCTAGAAAGTGTCGACAATGTCAGGAACATAGTGATCTAGTTCATGCACCAACACAAGAGTTGAGACCTATCACGAAACCATGGCCTTTATCGCAATGGGGATCAGACCTAGTAGGTAAGATATCACCCACTTCATCTAACAGACACAAATTCATTATCACAACAACATAGTACTTCACTAAATGGATAGAGGCAATTTCATTGACTTATATCGCTAGAAAACAGATATCAAAATTCCACAAACAATCATAATAAAATTATCTCATTTGTAGGTATGGAATTCCACAAACAATCATAATAGATAATGGCACCCCATTCAAGAATCAAGATGTACAAGAACTCTATTCCAAATTCTCTATCCAACATAGATTTTCCACACCTTACTATCCTCGAGGAAATGGTTAGGTCGAGGCATCTAATAAAATAATCCTAAAAATATTGAAAAAGATTATCGATGATGTCAACCGTGATTGGAATTTGCAACTAAACCCAATATTATGGGCCTATCAAACCAACATTCACACACCTAATGGTGCCACACCATTTTCCTTGGTCTACGGATCAGAGGCTATCTTACTTATCAATTTCGAAATCCCCTCATTTCGAGTCTCATTGAAAGGCATGGTCAACAATGAAGAATACAGGGTATCCAAACTAAATGAATTAGATCTACTAGATGAAAGGCATTTGAGCATGTTAAACCATCTGCAGGTTTATCAAAATCAACTCAAATGAAGCTATGAAAAGAAAATCAAAGACATAAAATTTCAAATTGGTGACTTGGTCCTCAAAGAGAATCAGAAGATAAAATTGAATCAGGATGGCAAAGGAAAATTTGAACCCAACTGGTTAGGCTTGTTCATCATCACAACAAGCTACAGATCTAGGGCATATCAATTGGCTACTCCTAAAGGAGAACCTTTGGTCGAATCGCTAAACAACAACCACCTCAAGAATTTTTACACATGAAGCATGTCAAAATACCCTAGGCAAAAGGGTAAAAATCCAAAAAAATAGAAAAAGGATAAAAAATACAAAAAAATCAAAAAAAGAAAGAAAACTAATAAAGAGAAATAAAATGTTCTTTTAGTGAAAACCACTTTGTGGTGCTCCTAAAATAGGTACCATAGTGAAAACCTGTCAAATAGGCGCTATGTTTGAATAAAACTTGCATCATTATCTATCGATACTTTTTCACAACATCCACCCATCCATTTCATAAAACATGTATCCAACCATGGCTTGTCAAAGATTAAGGAAAGTCATTTTATTGTGGGAAAATTATTGAAGCTGGTCTTGGATTAGATCTTGCAACATCCAATTATGGTCATAAAACATCAAAAGTAAAAAACACTAGAAAATAACAAAATAAAAAACACTAGAAAATAGAAAAATCAAAAACATGCGAAAAACATCAAAAACAACATATCCTCTAGACATATAAGTAGAATATCAATCCAGATTACTAATGTTGTTTATCCAAAAATAGTTTATGCTTTGATTCAAACGACTGAACTACGTGGTCTCTGTGTGTACAACATAAGAAAGGCTTATTATCCCCTTAGACCCTAGATCAATCCCCTTAGGTTTCAAACATACTTTAATTTCAACTTAGTGAAAAAATCCAAAATCCAAAAAAAATCATACACAAAATACAAAATCCAAAAACATTCACAAAACAAAAAAGGTCCAAAAGACTCAAACCAAGCGAACTACGAGCCTTTTTGTATACAACGTAGGCAAGGCTTATCTTTGATGAGCCCTAGAGGCCCTAGGTTAGTCCCTTGAAAACAACAAAAACAACTTCATAAAACTTACAAAATAAAAAGACCCATCTTGTCATCAAAATCCGTAATAAAAATTTCACCCATAATAAATGAATCATCACAATCATCCTTTGACAAAACAAACAAATAAAACACCAAAATCTATAACCTTAAAGCAAAAAATTGCATAAATTTGATCGTAAAACAAACGGAAACAGAGCCAACTACCAACTAGCTATCTTTTTGACAATTCACCTACAACATCCTGAGATATGCCTTAATGGATTTGTTCCTACGATAGACATGATCAACAATGGATAATAGTCCTGAAACCCCCAAATAGATATGGCAAGTGATACTGCAACTTTTTTTAATATCTTTTTATAGTCTTATTTTTATGATTCATCTTGTTGACTCATTCCTAGGATCTCTCGAGGATGTCCATAAGGATTTAAAGAAGAAGGAATGGGGGAAATTGAGCATCATTTCAATTTTTTGTTTGTAAGATATTTTTCTAATACTACCATGGCAAATACTTGCTTAATTGAGTATATGAAAGTTGTGTTGAAACAATTCATGAAGTAGTTGCATGTTAGGTGTTCTATACCTCTCTATGTGACTGGTTCGATTTTTTTTTAACACAATCCAACTATATGATTTAAACAAAGTTTTTGTATGTCTGGTATGAGCAAAAATACTCTTTTTTTGTCGAGTCAAAGTCCACACAATAGATACAAAGTCACCTAGGTAATTCATACCCTAGTGCATCATATTTGTTTGATACATCAAATAGGATTGTTCAAACTGCGAAGTCTCTAAAGCAAAGAAAAAGAAACTCATCAACTTTTAATTAACATCATAATACTATCCATCATCGATACTTCTTCTAATTAACATCATATTTCTATCCATCATCAATATTTCTACTAACTAACATCCATCCTGCATAGAAACATCATTAGCACCATATCCATATTGCATCCACAAATGTCGTCAATACATATCATGATGATAATAAACCAATAAAAACATTATGTATCATGTATGCGGCATTTATCCATCATATATCAACACCACATAAACATATGAGACAAAATATGATTCATCCATCCACATCAAATTCATACATCAAAAAAGCACAAAAACATATATAAACATACATCATCATAAAAAAGGGAACATGTCATAAGTACATCATCCACAGTGACACAAGTGTGATAGAATAATACAAAATCATAACATATGTATGAGGTCTTGACTAGACCGATGAATATATATATATATATATATAACACATGTCTACAACATGCCTCTACGTAATAAAACAACATGAAGATCAAGTACCAAAAAAGTAAGACCTTGATAGGAAGGACAAAACCCTACTAACCACCAAAAGGATTTGGTTGTCTCATAGAATGATCACCTACACCTCCACCTACACCTACACCACCACCATCACCATCACCATCACTCACAACACTTGGCTCCCAGAACCGTGGACACCGAGCAACCCTAGGAATAGTAGCATTATATAAGGTCTGATAATAGGTGGACATTTGTAAAAACCAATCTCGCTTGACTCAAATAATATCATGCTATGCTCAGAGAGTATCTCTCTATGCCATAAGCAACAGTACTGGAGCCTTTGCAACATGTTGTCAACCGCTCTCACTATCTCACTCAACCCTCAAAATGTCTATCTGTGCCTTCATATCTTGTCACCACACTATCTCCGCATCTCTAACAACAGTCATCTGAGCAAGCAGTATATCTCCATCCCTAGCTAGTGGAGGAGGACCCGAAACCTTTCTATGACCTATGCTAGATGCATACACTCATCTTGATCATTCTGTGCCTCATCACATTGGGCTTGATCCAACTGCTCTGTGAGAACCTCAACGCATTGTCGTTCCCCATGATGACCTATAATACCTGATCTACCCACAACAAGATCACCCCAAGGATCAGTGAACCTTAATGGCCTGTGCCATGTCCACCACTCATCATAATCAAGAGTAGTACCTAGATCTACTAAACAAATCGGCCAACACCAACCAACTGGGGCAAGTTCTTTGAACTCAACAACAACAATATCTATATCTTCCTAGAGACCCCATACACAGACCTCCCGAGTAGTCTGACTGAATCGAGCCTCATAAACATAAGGAATCCACCCTTGTCTCTCTCTAAACTAGTGACATACTTGGTCTGGTAAGTAACGCTCTATCACAAAATGAGAATGACCAATCAACCAATGGGTTTGTTGGCAGTAAACAAGATGATCTAAATCCTCTGGCCAAACCTCATAGCCCATATAAGGTCTCCACACAAAACCTGACATCTCATTGAACACATGATGCCAATAAGATCAACAAACAAGGTATAGTGCATGGAATCCTCATAATGATAAGAGTACAGATCATTAGGAGAATGATCATGTATCTTGTCTAATCGAGTAACTGCAATATGCTCCCATGCCCAAACATGCAAAAGCGAAACACTTGCGAAAATAGATTTCCCGCCTTGATACACCACCTTGTGCATATCTCTGTAAAGATGAGCAAGCAGACAAGCACCCTAGGCATACCTCATCCCATGCTCAAGCATACTCTCAATACATGCACCCCAACCCATCGGAAACTGTCGACCTCTCATATTAGGAACAACTAGTCCTAAAATCAGACCACATGGGACAAGAGAAATAGGATTTGCACTACCAAAAAACCCAGATAGATCAATCTCTAATTGTCGTACCTCCAAGTGTTTAACACCTACCACACACTACATGGTGCATGTACCACATCAAACATGATAATTAACAATCTCACCATGAATGGGAAGGTGAAGTTTCCTCCACATATCCTCAAGAGTATCAATAATCTCCCTTGTAAGCAAATGAAACAAGGAAGTCTCAAAATGCCACCTCTCCACAAGTACAATCATCATAGTTGTGTGGTCTTGATATGAGGCATGTAACAAATATAATGTAGTCCTGCGACATCAAGAAAGTCTCACTCCAACACACCAAAATGGGCAATCAGATCAAACAGGTGTCGAGGACGTCTCTCTCTTGGTTGCAATGGTTTGAGACCCACCTGCAATCATTTGTTAATCAAGATGTTAGGGTTTCACTCTAAAAAATATAGGGAAACACAAAATGACACAAAGCATGATGAAAAATGACATTTAGGATGAGAAACAACCACATGCCAAGCTCTAGGGCAAATGCTCAAAGCAAATACAAAAGGAAAAGTCAAATGCAAGGTTTTTGAGCAAATTCTAAAAAAACACCAGGAAAAAGTGAGATTTTCAGGCAAGTGTGAGCTTTTAGGTCAAGGGCGAAGAAATATGGGCAAATTTTTAAGTCAAAGGTGAGGAAACAAGGGTGAAGTTTCCAGTCAAGGGCAAGGTTCTTGATCAAGGGTGAGGTTCTTAGTCAACTACGAGGTTTTAGGTCAAGTGCATGAAACAAGGGTGAAGTTTTTAGTCAAGTGTGAGGTTTTTATGATAAGGGTGAGGGTTTCAGTGTCAAGTGCAAGGTTTTGACCTAGCAAAGGTGAGGAAAATAATGCAAGTGCTCAAAAATCACCAGAACTTTGCTATTGACTCAAGAAACTTAATACCCACATAACGAGAACGAAACAAGACGAGGGAAAGTGAGAAGGTATATACCGAGCCACCAACACCTGAAGGCTATCCAAACTCCTGAACAAGTTTAGAATGATGTGGGGAACCCTCAAATCTTGATATTGCTCCTCGATAATTGATAGAATGGGAGATCTAGAGACAAGAATTAGCAAAAGGATCAAAGCACAAATGAGCTAATTAGAGGACTAATTGCCTATATGGAACCTTAAGAAAACCCTAATTTCATCTAGGAAACCCTAATTTTACTTAGGGAACCTTCCTACTTTCAAATTAGAAGCTCTTAGAAGCAACAAAACAAGAAACAAAGAACCTATTGATCTAATATTTCAACCAAAGTACATCAAAACTGAAACACAATAGTGTCAAGAGCCTGACCTCAAAACTTGAATTTTTTGGTCAACCTCTCAAGGGGGTAGCATAGTGTCCTACCACCATTCCACTGAATGCCGGGGCATAGTGGGGCATAATTTTTTTTTTCAAAAACTTGATCTTAAAAAATAGAATCTTTGAAACAAAGCAACCAATACTTTATATCAAAGAGGGGCAAAATGCAGACATGTAAAATTGACCTAACACCTATCACACACCCAAAACAACATCAAACAACATTGAATATCATCTCGCAACATCCTGTAATGTCTCGAAACATCTTAGAATTGTCCTGTAATGTCTCAGAACATCTCAGAATCATCTTGGAATGTCTCAGAACATCTCAGAATCATCTTGGAATGTCTCAAAAAATCTATATGCCATTAATCAAAACATATAAAATTCAAAGTCCTAAACTAAAGTAGCCAGCCAAAATGTTAAAGGGAAACCTTATGTTTAGGGGCATTAGTCTAAGACTGCCAAGTTGCGTAAAGTCAACAAAGCCTACCAAGAAATACTAAGCTTCTTACAAAAGATTTAAAAATGTATATTAAAACACTTAAATCCTTTCTTTCCCCTTGCAAGGTGGTGACAATCAGTAAATGACACGTACAGGGTGTTTCTTAAACACAAATTAGAGAAACTAACATTTCAAATTTAGGTAGCCCATTTCACTTAATATAACTTGGATAAACTCAGTCAATGTCACTAGATGCTCACAATGATGAAAATGTATTATTGATAGAATTCTATGAAGAAAAAAAAGTAATTGCATTTGTTCAGTAGGACAAAGCTGCAAGAATTATCAAGAAAATCCTAAAGAATGAACAAAAAATGCCATGACATCTCATGACACTAAGAAATTGCCTAAAACAAAAAATTCTTGAAACGTAGGAAAATTTATTTATAGGATCTGATTATATGTTTTCATGTGGCCCACGATAACCAAGGAATGCATTCTCCAATCCAACCACTAGTACTTACATGCTTATCTAGAAGCATGTACTTAACAAAATGTTAAAAACACTAGAGCAATAAACACAAATTGTCTTTTATAAGGACATATTGTAAGTAATCTAGTTATGCCCTAGCCTATGCAAGTGTTGCTGATGTTTTGCTGCAGCTGCCTTGTCTGCAACTTCACGCTTTAGTGCTCTCTTTGCTCGCCTACCTGTCGAGTCTACGGAAATTTATTTTCCCTTTTTTGGCCTTGTAGATGAGCTACCCATGTCATCTTCATTACCATGAACTTGAGAAACTCCTACATGCCTGGCTTCCTTTTGACCTGCCCGAACATAGCCATTATCACCCTAAAGTCGATTACCCAACCACAAACTTGATGTATAATAGTGTTCATCATAAATATCATCCTCATATTGCCAATCATCATTCTCTTCAACCACCTCCTTAAATTCAATTGGAACAAGCTTGGACCAAGCAACTCTCAACAATAGGCACACACTCGCCTCAGACATGTAAACATGCACACTAAAATATGAATCAAAAAATTCTTCAGTGTATGAATCACAAAGCATGATAAACAAGCAAAATAAAAGCATAAAATGGACCAAATAATACCTGCCATCCAATGCCTTGTAGACAAAGAGAAAAGAAAAAGGATGTTTGCATTGAGGAAACCAACAATCAGCTTTATAAGAAGCCCATCTAAGGATAGATTGTTACACTGTAAAAAGAAGCAACCAAAAACATAAAAAAGTCAGCATATCCAGAGTAAGTTCATTTATTTTTCAGTGACAACCCATTTTCACTGTTTCTGTAATATAAAAACATCTTCTATACAAAGAAAAAACAAGTAATGCTATGAACACAAATGTAATATTTTGAATGCACAAATAGAATAAAGCAGGATATTTATGGAAATATCCAAGTACAAATAAAATACTAAAAGGGAAAGGATGGTTACCAAAAAATTCAACTGCAGACATGATTTTACACAAATAAACCTTTCTTTCCACATGTTACTTATGATGTGATAGATATGTTAGTGAATGACCTTGTAGCACAAACATGCATTGAAATCCAAAAGAATGGGGATTGATATTTGGGTAAAGTGTGTAATGTCCACATAATTGAATAATTCTCAACAAGAAAATTTTAAGCAATACCATCACAAGATCCAAAATAACAGCTTTAATCAGCTTTAATCATGTGAACTATTGATGTATATTGAAGGATAATATACTTGCTAGTAAACCAATAGTTGTGCCAACTTAAAAAACAAAAACAAGAAAAACATAATGTTCTTATTAGTTGACAGTTATAGACCAATCAATTGAATCATGATTGTAAAATAATCCAATTCAATAAGAAGAGTATTTTCAAGTGATTAAGAATAAGTAGGAAGTTATAAACAATTTTATCCTAATTAGATAAATTTTACACACTTTAATTCTATTCTATAAATTGTTAAGCTCAAATACAAGATATTTTTTCCTCAAGAAAATTTAGTAACCCAATTCCATAAGACTATTTTCAAACTATCATCAACCTGTGTTCCACTAGGTTTCAAGGATGGGGACGGGGGACGGTAGGGGACACGTTTCAGGGATGCGGGGACAGGGGGTCTAAGTTTGGGGGCAGCGGGGGGACGACGGGGTGGGGGGCGCGATGGGGGAGTGGTGTGCTGAAATACATATAGTACTTGAAAAATTAGTTATAAAAAGATGTATAACTGTATAACCCTAAGGAATAAGTAAAGTTTAAAGTTTAAACACATTGCAATGATTTCATTGAACTCGTTAACATTGAAAGCCAAAATGAAAATATACTTAATAAACATTGGAACAAGAACTAGATGTTTCATAATTTGAATGCTGTTAAAGGTTGTGGATTTTGGCTTCACACCTGCCTATAACATTTACTAAAGTTTCTAAATCCTTTTCAACATATCCAAATTGTGAATATTTTGCAATCATTACAATCAATGAGAGCAGATTTCTTTGAGTCATTTATTTGTCATTTTAATTCATATTGCAGATCCAAATGGGAGTGGGAAGAAATCTTTATTTTGGGTGCTTGGAGGCCTTTGGCCATCAGTTTCAACTTGTCTATTTTTTGTTTTGTACCTGATTCATGGGCCATGAGTCATGTTTTTTCTGCCCATTAAATGAAACAAGAAAAACCCTCGAACCTGTAACTTCAATTGCCCAAACTCAGACGCCCATGCTTTGTCATGTAAACACTTAAACAAGAAAATGAAAATAGAGGAAAAAGTCAAAGTCATGGTTGATTTATCCTTTTAGGCTTTTACGAATACTTTAAAATTTAATATTTATAAATTTTACTTTTGTTTTTTTTTAAAATAATTTTTTATTGCATTTTTAAGGGGGACACCTGGAAGTTTCTTGCACTTTGCAGGACATTTGGAAGTCTCGAGAATGCCCAAAAGTTCCCTCAAAAGAGAGACATCTTGGAGGTGGCAGAGAAATAGGGGGACAATAGGAGGACAGCGGGGGGATGTTTCCCTGAAGCCTCCGAATCTCAAAAACGTCCCCGTCTCGAAAACAACAAGATTTCTAGGGGGATGCGTCCCCGTGGAACAATGTCATCAATAAACAAGATGTTTCCAACATTTTGTTGTACTATACAACTAGATTGAATATACAAACCTAAATCCCAATTGAAAAATTAAGACATACCATTTTTTGACTCGGGAATGGGAAATACTTGGTTTCAACCCAAGTTGCAAAAAATAAAAACCCTGCCTTATACCAACCTAGATACATTTGTACTCAATTTTTTTTTGCAATGGTAACATTTTGGATTCTTCAAAAATGTTTTCAGGTCATTTCTAGGACACACCTGACATCTACAAAGAAACTCACACCCTTGAGTGACTAGATAATTTTTACAAAAATCTTAACTAACCTAATCTAGTTCTACCCCCTTTACCACCCATGCAAAGACAAAACCATCTGTATAGCATGACAATGTATCTTTGGTTCAATCCAATTTCCCTATTCAACATAAATATTTTAGGGAGTACAAATTGAAAAAAAGATAAGATCAATCAATGATTCAATGCTGACCTGGATGTAAAGAGCACCCAAAAATATAGCCTACCATTTGAGGACTAAGCCTTACAAACCCATGATCAAAATTATGTAGTATCCTAAATGACTCCAGATTCCATAACTTGTTTATTTATACAAATCTAACTGAAACAAAAGTTGACTTACAACGAACATAATATTCTTGAAGAACAATTATAGGGAAAAAACAGGGAACAATAATGAAGAAACATGACCAAAAACGAAGGCATTGAAGATCATAAAGAAGGCTTAGACTCTAGGAAACATAGTAGCAAAAATATTTCTTGATAATAAATTAGTAAATCAAATGATAAGTAGATTTCAATTAATCAGGAAAAAAATGGGTAAACATCAGATATAATTGTCCAGAAATCAGAAAAAAAGAACTCCAAAACTATAATTTCTTTAACTAAAAAATTGTAATTTTATTAGGAAAAAATCAAATCACAAGTTTCCAAAAAAATCATTATATTTCCATACTAATTTCCTGATAGAATAACCAAATAATTTTCAAAAACTGATCAAAATCAGGTTGACTAATTAAATAAAAAAAGCATGATTTTTTAAAAGATAAAATTGGTGAGGGCACAAGTGACAATTAAGTGGTATTAATTTCCTATCTTTTAACTATGCTAGGAAGTATAGGAGTTCCTTTTGGAAGCCATTTTATGTTGACTTGTCGTCCTGTAGGTTCCTTTTAGAGCCCCCCAAAACTCCAAAACTAGATGAAGATGAGCACTACATATACTACAATGCAAGAGAAAGTGTAAAATAGGATCCCAATATCAAACAAGAATGGCAACCGGTAAAGTCAAATGGAAAGACCAATTTATAAAGTCTATGGATAGCTACAATGGGAGAACAACCATAAATATAATTTGTGTTAAACAAATTGCATGTACAACAAGATATTTTATGGGAGTTATTTTGAGTGAAGTAGCATCATTTTGTCATCAATAAAGGAATTAAATGTGCAAATACTTGTCCCTGCATTAAAAAATAAAGAAAAAGTCTTGCAAATAATATCAATTAAATCCAATTTTGAAGCAAAAATATCAAGTTCTATTACTATTCTTAAAATTATTTTATCAAAAATTTATAGGCCAAAAAGAAAATTATGGGGTAAGGGGTATTTCTTAGTTTATAGGACATCTAAATAAGGAGAAGGTATTAGGCCTCTCTTAGAGGACACACCATAAGAACAACATATTTAGGATATTCTTATAGAAAATGTATTGGACAATAAGGATAAGGTTGCCTAAGTTATTGCTAATAACTAGGTCAAAAAGTAGTCAATTAATCCAAACAAGGTAATATGGATTGCAATAAATTAAAAGATAATAAATAATAAAGTAATAAGCATCCAATGAAAATCATAGCTACAAAAATTTAAAAAAGTAGGGTAAAGATAAAAAACCCGACTCACCATAGTAGGGGACTTATAAGACTTAATGTGCATTGCTAATGGATTATTCTTCAGTCTTCAAGGCTTGTGTTGCAACTTAGCTTTTGATGAATACTCCTTACCCTAGAACCTTTTAGATTAACCTAAGGAAAGGTATGTTATTTGGTGATCCCACATAAGTGGGTTACAATTGCATTCACGAAGAAAATTTGTTTGGGCCCCCCAAAAAAAATCGAGGGGGTTTTTTGGGGTTCGCTCGAACACCCCCCTTTGAGCAAACCCTTTTTTGTTTGCCTGTTTGCTCGAACCCCATAAAATAAAGGGGTTTCCTCAAAACACATTTTTTCCATATTAATTTAAGGGGGTTTTCTCGAAGCCCCCTTCTAGCGAAGGCCCCTTTGCTAGAAGGGGTCCAAGGGGGTTCACTCGAAAGGGGGGTTTGCTAGAACCCCCTTTTTTCCCCTTGCCCCCCTCCATCTGCAATTTTATGTAAAATTTTAGGTTTCAAAGCTCGGGTTGAGGATGAAAATGGAATCAACTTGACAAACCCAACTGGAGTATTATAGTTCTCGAAACGAGTTGTCCATCGAGTATAATTTTAAAATATTTTAGTTTTATTCTGTATTTTTTTAGTTTAATTAAATATAGGTTTTTCATCGAAAATCAAGCTCTCTATTCTGCACATGTGGAGAAAATAGTAGATTATCAAAAAAAATCTGAAAAATATCTAGGTGCTTGGTATTGATGTCCTTGATTCAACAAGAAAAATAAGATATAATTTTGATACGTACAAAAAAAGTTGTGTTAAACAATCCACCTATTTCTAAATTGTAATTGGTTTGACTTCAAAACTTAATTAAGAAAAAATATTCAATAAAAGACTATGAAACCAAATAAAGGTACTATATATCGTAGTTACAAATCTAAATTAAAAAAAAAAAGAATTATCCTTCATTGAATCAAATTTGTGTTATACAATGAATATGACTCTTTAAAAATGGTGTTCACTGTTAAAAACTAGTTTTTGAAGGAGATGGAAAAAGAAATGCAATTTGATTCCAATTTTTTTTTTTTAAATATATTTAGAATCTACAAACACAATGTCACAAATCACTATTTTGCATCATCTTCAAATTCCTCATGGTTTAGCAGCTATAGGTGTTCGAAAGTGAAGATTTAGTTAAAAAAGTTTAGTTCAATGTCAAGTTTGGCCAAAAAGTGCAACCAACTATTGTGGGATCATCCTATTGCAAATGTGAGTAGATAAAATTTTCTATTTTTTTGTATGCACATTGTTGATCCTTAAAACCTAAGCTTAGAGGAAACAACCTTATGGGAAGTTCAGTGGATGGGGGACAAATTACATTGAGGAGCATCCCAAAAACATGAACAAATTGAAATGGAAGAGCTCGAGGCTGAGCTGCTGTTGATTAATCTACACATATGACAATGGGGAATTCTATTTATATGGTTGTGACACCTACAATTAATATTTCCATAATGACTTAATAAGTTTTTAAGCAGTCTAATGGATTATACATACAAAATCAACATTTATGAATAAGAATAAGAATATAATTGAACTTCTAAATGTCTTCCTTGTCTCCTCTGTGTGAATGCACAGCTAGGGAATTACATGCAAATGATTTTGGGCTCCACTCCACAACAAATCTCTTCCCTTTTGATAGCATAAAAGGTTAGTTTCTTTGGCATCTTTGTCCCTCCACTTTTTTCCTCTGCCCATGCCTCTTCAGCTTCATGTGGCACTTCCATGCAAAAAGCATAAACAAAACAACAAAGGTTCATTCAAGCCAACAAATGGAAATATTCGTTTTGCTTGCACTAATGATGCTAGGGATTGTGTTAGTATGTATACTGGAAAACTATTGTCTTGGATCAACTTAAGGATGATTACCACAAAATGGACTTGGAATCCTCTATGGCCCAACATGAGGCCCACCCTAGTGTTAATCTTGGAGACAACATTTTGGATGAAGAAGCCACACATAAAGAACACACTTCTATTTTTCACTTTCACAATTTTTGGCTAAATTCTGAAGAAGTTTGATAAGTGGATTTTGAAAACCTGACAACCTCTACTTGAAGATGAAAATTCATTGGTTCTAGTGCAAAGTAATTCTTGGTGACTTGTTCCACTACAAATAGGTATAAGTTGCTTCAAAATAGACCTTTATCTTGGGGAAAAACTTGCCTTTGTCTGAAACCTTGGTGTAGATTGTGTTATGCTAAAGTGTAAGGATTTGGTGTTGTACACCATTTCATAAATTGATTTAATATAAAGTTGTAATTAAATAATTATTTAGTTGTGGTGCATCTAGGATGTGTGTTTAACCACACTAAGTAATTATTTGGGGCCACTTGTAAGTTGTATTGTAATATTGGATTAATTATTTTATGTGTGGGAGACATAGGATAATGATTTAATATTTTGTCATGTCCCCTTCTAGTTGACATCTCTCAGAGCATAGGATTAGCCTATTATGTGACCCTCGTAGGCTGATAGTTTGGATAGAGAGTCTTGATGGAGCTTGGCTCAACTTCAGTTGTCAGTATTTGATCAGTTGGCTTTCGTTCGGGCTCATTCAGACACTTCTAGCCTGAGTTGCTATTTTTAGCAGTATCTGGCACTCAGCATGGGACCCCTGCTATTTTTAGCAGTATGGATTGATTACGTGCAGAATCACTTCCCTAGTCGACAGCTTCAGACGGCTCGTGCATCGGGTGAATATTTAGAGAGATTCATATTTAATTGAAATAATTAAATATTAATTAATTAGAGCATATAATATAAAGTTGTGATATTTTAATATTATGACTTAAGTGATTTAAGCTGAGGGGTCGCCCATCATGGAAGGGGGCCATTTGTGATATTAAATTATAACGAAAAATTTGGTCAGAGACTATTGAAAGAATTAAATAAGAAAAGTCGAATTTTTTAATGATTCCCTATTATTAAGGAATTCACACTTTTCAAAGGAGATATAAGCTTTGCTTGGAAATTCGAGCGATTATGTCATTGTTTATTGGAAAATTGATCAAGTCTTGAGCAAATCACGGAAGCCAAGGGTTTCAGTCTCAGAGCATTGGGGAATGAGCCATCTCCAGTGAAAGCAGTTCAGAGGGTGTGAGATATCATCCGATTTATTGCCAGGCAGAGGGATTTCTTCATCCAGAAGAAATTACAGAGCATTCAGAGATCATTTATCTTTAGAGTTTTTATTCTATTTCTATTCCAGAAGGGTTCTTACATTGAGGCATCATTTTTTATTGATGTTCTAGAAGGAGTTAAGAGAGCTGTACTTAGCATTTATTGCTGCTGCTACAGCCGTACTTCCTTGCAGCAAATCCGTACTTTGAAGAAGTCGTACTTTCCAGACAAGGCAAACCGCCTTCTTTCTTCATCATCTGGTTCCATCTATTGGGGCGCAAATACCAAGGGATCCTCTCTCGAGCATCTGACAGAAGAGAAAGGGAGCATTCATTGCAGCCGTACCATTGCAAGAAGATCATTTATTGCTGAAGAAAAACCAGGTTTTTATCAAATAAAGTGTTGCCTTTTTGATTGCATGTAACTGGATCTTTATTGTAATCATCTCAAAAGAATAATAAATAGTCTGGCGTCCCTATTCTCAATAGATTTTATAGTTTACAAAGTTGAATGATTTTTATTGAATTTATTCTCAATTCTTTGCAAAATTGCATTATTACTTTTATGCTTAAAAATCACAAAAAAACCAAAAACTTCAAAAACAAACAAAAAACCAGTCAGATTCAGAAACAGGAGAAACAAGGGTTTCTACATATTCAGGGAAAGTATTTAAAAATGTGTAAACTTAGTATCCAATATTAAATGATGGGTCAATGGTTTTGTGTGTCACATGGTTCTTATCTTACCACTTGGTTGTACTTGTATGAGCTTGAGTCTATATAAGCAAGCACATGATTAGTGGTTAAGGTTGGCTAGGTGAGTGGTTGAGTTTTCTCTTGTGAGTGCATATGTGAAACAAAGCATGGGATGTGAGCGCACACATAGAGGATGCATCAGAAAGGCTTGATGTTTCAAGAGTATTCATTATTACTCTACAAGTGCATGCATTGTTTATGTTGAATAATAGATGGAGTATGGAAGCTTTTGAAGGTTGAGTTTTTTCCTCTTTAGGGTTTTCCCAAGGTATATCTTATGTTATATTAAGGCTTGTCTATTTAATCTATGCACTATGGCTATTTTGTAAGCTTGTATGCATCTTTTTATCTCATAGGGTTATGTAGGAAATGGATTAAATGAACTAGGTATTGATGCATTATTTCTTAAATGGTATCAGAGTTGTTATGGTTGTGGGAAGTGTGACCTCCTAGGTTTAGTTATAACCCCTGTTTGAGTAGATTTGGTGCAAAATTAAATCCATGGCAATGCAATAAAGATATGAAGCACTATAAGGTATGGACACATTATGCAAGTATTTTTCAGATTTCGCCTTTTGGGTTTGTATATTTGTTGGGTTTATTGCAAATTTGGGTCAAAAGGGTTTCTTGGATTGTGCTTTCATATAGGGAAATCTTATAGATGATCTCTTGAGATAAAACAGACCTCACCATTAGATCCAAGATGGTTGAGAAACAAAAAATCATATAAAATTTTCCCTATTTTAGCCACTGTGAAAAAGGCAGAAAAATTCACCTCCTTGCCCTAGTTGTATAGTTGTACTATTGTCTACAAAATTTATATATATATATATATATATATATATATATATATATCTATCAACTTAAAATCTTACAAATAAAATAAAATTGAAATTATTAAAATAAAAATAAATTAAATTAAAAAGAGGGGGAGTGAGGTCTATAGACCTCATACCCACCCCTGTGTGATGTTCACGCCAACCCTAGACTGTCATCAACAATTTGTCAACGTTGACAACCGCCAACACCCTTGACGACCCTTCTTGGTTATTGGCCGGTGGGTTGATCTGATGAGGGCTTAGGCCCCCAGCCTCCTCAATCTAATGGGAGCTCCACCCTTAGTCTCGAGGTGGGGGGAAAACAAAAAAAGCCGTTGCTCATAATTTCTAAAATCTACCATCATAAAATTACGGCCACTGTGGATCAATGCCTAGTTGCTGCCAGTGGGGTCATCGACTTGCCGCTAAGGAGCAACCACAAAGCCACCAATAAGGTAGATAGGAGAAATTTTATTTAAACGAGCATAACTTTCACCTAGGATGTCAGAATTTTGACTTCTAATAGTCGACGAAAAGATCTCTCTGAACACTCCGCAGTGCTATAGTAGTTCCATTATTTTTCCTTTTTTATCAATTTTTGGGGCTTGGAAGTAAGAGGTCCTCTTATACATGATTTTGGTCATAAATTTTGCATACAAAATTGAATTTTTGATTTCAAATAGATGTTTGAGAGCATGTACAATGTACTACACAATGGATCAGGTAGATTTTCTATTTGTGGTGCATAGAGGTTGGTACTTGTTTGATCACTTGTACGTACTTGTGATTCAAGGTTTGATTGTGTGAGCATCCAGATGAGTCAAGAGGAAAAACCTTGAGAGAGAACATATTTTTATGTGATATTTATGATGATACAAATGATTATCAATTTGATGCATCCTGATACAAGTTTATAGGTATTTTTTAGAGTTGAACTTTGATGGTGATAGGTACATAGGTTGTCAGTTTAAGGACATGCATTGACAGGTGTGGAGACTTGGAGTCTTGTGTCGGTGAGAGTTGAGTGCAAGTACAAAGCTAGTGATGATTATGGTATCATGGTTATGTAGGTTCAGTTATGCATTGGCACAACATGATCATGTATGTGGTTCTTTGGTGGTGGGTTGGTTTGATGTTAGGAGGTTATTCTTATCTCCTAGATGATAGATTCATTCCTTAATTATGGTTAGTCATTTGTGGACATGTTTAGCAAATCAGATATGTGGTTGATTTGGTGTTTGAGTCTTGATGTCTATAGGATTCTTCTTTGATATCTCAGTTTGCAGGTTACTAATGTGATGATGAATTTTCATGTTTCAATCTTTGTGATCTACGAATTATACAATGTGGGTTGATCACCCATTTGGTTGCAGTGAGATGACTCAAATGTGGAATTTCTATATCCATGAGATTGATTCAATGTTGTTGCAGAATTTGTTAGTTGGCCTTTTTTGAGGTCATTTGTGCATTGGTATGTTCCTTTGGGATAAGAATATGGATGATTAGAGTGCCAAGAATATTAGTGTTTTGAACTTGTAGCATGTTGTTTTATCTCAATGTCATGATAGCTTGGTTACATTTCATTGGTTACACATTTAAGTGGGAGGTTTTGAAAATGATGATTTGGTGGTGTAGGATTGTTTCCTAATGTTCTAATGGTGATTGTATCTTCTTGGCTTAGAGATCTTGGTCTACTTATTTTCTAGAGCTATTGAGATTGCAGTTAAGTGTGTGTGGACCATGGCGATCTTCATTTAGGAGATGGTTGTCACGATGCCATATCTAGATTAATATATCAATTTAGTGGGAGTTGTTGGAAATGATGTGGGTTCATCATTGATAATGGATGATCTTCTCTAGTGTTTGTTGTTGTCTTGGAGAAGCTCTTAGAACCTATTGTTGCAAAAGAGTTCTTTCACATTTCCAAGCTCATTGTTAGGAGATGGTTATATTAATGTGATTGGTGATGTTGATCTTTGGTTTAGAGTATGTTTGGTATTATGTCATGATGTACTCTCAATTATCTCAATTCTAGATTTGAGTTTTGGAGATGGTTAGATCATGATGTCATGTTTGGGTTCTTGGTTGCGTGGTTGGAACTTTGACAATGGTCTTGTTCGTTCTCTTGGTATTTGAGTACATTGGTCATTTTCTTTGGAGCTTCATGATAGTGCGACATTGCATTTGGAGCTTAACATGAATTGATCAGTTTAAGGTGCTCATGGATACTTAGAGACTTAGGTGAGGCTAGAGATCACTTGTGATTATAGACATTTTCTTGAGATGGTTACTCATTAGAGGTTTCAGAAAGAAGACCCAAGAGCCTTCACATGGATATGGACATGAGTTTGTGATGGACCTATAAAGGAGATTGTTCTTGGAATGAGTCATGACGACTTGGTTATCATGTAGGAGTATTCTCATTCCATGCCCTTGGTCTACTTTGTAAGGAAGCTAAGGTAGAATAAGAACTTCCTACACTAATCTTCAGAGGAGAATAATGCAAAACTTTGAAGATCTTTAATAGTTACATAAACTTAAACAAAAATAAACACAAATATCATGCATACCACAGCACAATTATTTACATGGGGAAAACCATTTCAGGAGAAAAACCCCACACTCCAAAAGCCACCCAATATATTATTCAAAAATCACAAAGATTACAATATACTTGTAGAGCAAGCTTCTCACAGAAGTATCACCACTAGAGATCAAGAGACAACACGACCGCTATCAGATTCTCAGAAAATATCACTGTTTACAATCATAGTACAACACCCTCATAAAATAGGGTTACAATCTAGGGAAAGACAAGCCAAAAAAAACTACCATTAGATCTAAAACCGAATAATTAACGGTCTAGATTTACAATATATAATTTATTAATCTATGTCGGACATTTTTAAGTTTTCTAAAAAAGTTAACACGCTCACATTTCGCTCCTCAATGCCACCCCATGCTCCCATTGTATATTACACCTATTGCTGTAACTAGGATATATATATAAATAAATATTCACATATATATATATATATCCTATCAACAATAACCTTTATATAATTGCAAGGTTGAGACATATTTTCTTGTCACACCCCGTCTTGTTGTTACTGATTTACTTTTACCTTCATGGGTAAATAGGATGGTAAATGCAATCATGATTTTGATATGTTTGTTAAATGAATGGAATACTGAAATAGGTATTAAGGTATTATTTATTTGGAAGAGTAATTATGATTACATTGTTGAAGAACACGTATTGCTATATGAATATGCTAAAGTTTTAAGATGCATATGAATTTATTATGAATGCTTAACTACCATTGCAAATGTGCTAAGATGATTACAAGGATAGGCTCAATCCTTTGGAAGGGAGGGGAAGTATCACTCAGGAGAAGTGATTGGTCAGTAACCCTTAATGATACCTATCTGAGCTCACACACACACTCACAATAAAATGGTTGAGTCAAGTCATAGTATTGGGAATTGGTAAGTCATCCTTAAGTATGACGTGTTTGCATTAGTAAGGGTCTTGATTACTATTGAGTGCATTATTGGATGATGTTTATATGTTTTGAGCTTATGAGTTCTTCCTTATGTTACTATGCTTAATTGATGAGGTGAACATACATGAATGTATGTATATGAATTTCAACGATAAACCATACACCTGAAGGAACACGTACATGAGGGGACTAGGTAGATATACCTATGAATGCTTATGAACGGATTGCTTATGAGCATGGTGTTATCGTAGGGACAATGCGACCTGTACGTATATATGTATATATACATCACATGTATATTACTTATCAATAAGATAGTAATTGTATGAGTGCTTAATTGTAATCAAATATATATATATAGGATATATACATATATACATATGTGTACATGTGTCGATATTTACATATGAAGGACAAATAGAAATGTCCATATAGATATATCAATTTATGTATACATATGTAAACATGTACATAGAGGCATATATATAGATATTATATATAAACGATACTATAAGTGAAATATTATCTTAATCTTATTCATTTGAATATCAAATGTTTACATACTTAATTGACATAGAATATATATAAAGATATATATTGGAATATTGGAATATTCAAATCTATTCCTCAGTATATATATATATATATATGTACATGTATATATATAGATATGTAAGATATATATATTTGTAAATATATAGAAAGTATCCAAGGATGATTTGTATATATATTATGCAAATTATTGAAGGCCAACTTATACACATATCAGGTAAAGAATAGAGGCCAATTCACATAAGTAAATGCTTAGCTCAACGAATGGAAATATAGCGCATGAACTAGACATCCTTATATGAAAACCTTATAAAGTGAAAGCTCTTGTGAAGCCACGTTACATTCTAAACCTTGATGGGCATAAAAAACACAGTGCTAAGTATTTAGGCCGCAATATTGAACAATACTTACAACACATAAGAGTTTGGGAGTTGACAATGTCAAGTGCAAACCGCAACAAGTGAATAGCTACGTGCTAAGAATAGGTGGAAGGCATAAACTCCACGTGTTATGCCACATGGATGATAGCATAAAGTAAATTGATATACTTTGCAAGGTGTTGTGAAGTAAACAATGACCAAGTCAAACACAAGAAACCAACAAATGAATAGAAGTCAATAATATGAATAATATCAAGTCCTACCATGTATGGATGCATACCAAGTCAATGTATTGACATCAGATATGATAGAATAAAAATGAGTTTGATGTTTATTAAATTCTATTGTTTGAAGTATTTAAAACACATGAAATGAGGATGCAAACCTAGAAATAGGTCGTGCTTAGTCAAAGCTATGCTAGACGCTATAAATATGGAGTCTATTCATCTTTCCTCTATCAAAAGAATGGACTATGACCAAGTTGACATTGCATGTGTTACCTATAAATAGAGGACTATTTCATCAAGATAAACCATGCCAAATGATTAGGAAGTTGGCTGTAACATGGTCCCAATATATGAAAACTCTCTTTCTATAGGAGTCCATTTTGGTTGCAAGTCGATTCTCATATTTTGGGCATGTGCATATTTGAACTGGTCTTGAGCTACTATCAAACTAAAAAGGTCAATCTATAGAATACAAAGCCGAGTTTACACTTAGATTTCTACTACCTTTTTTCTATGTGAAGTGATTCGATCTACATGTGGAGAGGTGTCAACTGAAATACCTTCCATTTTTCCATCAATGTCTCATTTTTCTATATAAATAGATGGGATAACTCTCTCATTTGGGGCACACTTATTCTGCAAATCTATTCTGTTGAAAATATTCTGAGAGCTATATTTTGTAAGAGCTTAGAGTTACTTTGTGAGAGCTTAGATTTACTTCGTAAAAGCATTGAGTTGTCTTCTAAAAGAAGACATAGTGAAGTATCGCTTTGAGTGGAAAAGTGAAGGCTAGAAAGCTATTTTTGGAAGGTTATGCATAAGTTAGTCAATTGGATCAAGTGTATTATAGGCATGAGGATCTAATATTCTTTTATTTGTCTTTTATTATGAAAGGATGAGTCTTGATTGCTTGAATTGGAATTGCTTGGGTATACTTGCATTAGTGAATCATATCTTTTCTTATGGAAAGGAAAATAAGTTGTCTTGTGCTTTTCTATCAAAGTGTTTGTATATAATCCATAATAGGAGGGTATTGTTTTTCATTAGTATAAGTATACTAGGAATGATGAAATAAGGATAGATTAAGGAAGCGTATTAATTCTTCTATATACCCTTTACAGGGATTTAGATAGTGATTAATTTCATACATAGATAGTCTTTACTACATGTATAATGTGAAATGTGTCAACGTCATGATGTAACTTGACACTATAGCTTAATATGCTAGGAAACCTTAGGAATGTTAAGGTTAGCATTGCAACAAGAGTGAAGGTATGAAAGATATGATTTGATGCTATGCAGATCACATCAATTATCCTTACTTGAATGATCACTTGAACATACTTACACTTGAATGGAACCCTAGGTTTAAATTAACCTATTTGGGTCGAGAAGTATTATCTGATTAAAGAATGAAACCTTGGGTTAAGATTTACCTACTATGTTGGGATATGTACTTGACTACTCATTAAAACCTATAGGTTGAGAATAACCTACTTGGTTGAGTTGTTCAATTAGTCTTGATTGGAACATATAGGGTTAGATTAACCTATATGATTGGACTAGTCATTGGTTGATGTCTTAATCTTAGGATTAGGATAAATCAAGGTTATAACTCACCTATGTGATTAAGTAGATCACTTGAAGTAACAAGATAATATATGTTTGGAGACATAGGTGGGATTACCCATTGAGTTAGAGTTGCTACTTGATTAGTCATTTTACACTCTTGATAAAAAGTCATATTGTTGACAAGAATTCTACTCTTTTGAATAACTCCTTTTATTAAGGAGATCACACTCTCGAATGGAATCATCTATTGATATGATTATTCTTCGATTGAGGTCATTCATTGACATGGATATATTTTGAATGGGAATCACTTATTATGTGACATTACTAATTGGAGTCAGTTATTTATGAATATTTAATCTATGATTAGATGAAGCTTATGTAGCTATACTTTAGCTTATAAATTTATACTTGAGACTAGGTTGTCTTTTGAAGTGAATAGCTTGTTTATGCAAAGTTAAATTGTAGACTATAAAAGCTCATATGATTTATCTGGGATTGGAATATCCATTGAAGGGGGTAACTTATGCTTACGCTTTATTGGTAGAGATACCATAGTGTTTTGGGAAAAGGGGAATAGGTTATTTCCAAGGATAACTTTAAGAAGCCCTCCCCTCGGCCAAGGTGTAAAATCTTGGCGAATCTTTCCTTATATTTGAAAAAAATAATTATTTTTTTTGGCGAATCTATGCACATTATTAAAAAAGTTTGTAAAATCCTAGCAAATCTTAATGAATAATTGGTAAAAATAATAATCACAGTGGCGAATCCTAGTGAATATTCACTAAGAAGATTAATGACAATAGCGAATCTCTCCTTTAAAAATTTGCATAGTTGGTCGGCGCAATTCCCCCATATTTTTTTCGTTGTTTGTAATATTGAAAAGTGTAAATGTTGCCATCGATTAGCAATTTAGCTTTTTAATCAGATGGATGTAGGTTGATTCTGCAGCCTAATACACACATGCCTTTTAAAAGGCTTGTTGAGGCCCGAATTGTTTTTTGGGCCACACGATTAGATTTAATCATGTGGCCCAAAACAAATTTCGGGCCTCAACAAGCCTTTTAAAAGGCATGTGCGTATTAGGCCGCAAAATCAACCTGCTGCCGTCCGATTAAAAAGTTAAGCGATGGTTTGATGGCAATAAATAAAAGCCTTATTCAAAGCTAAAATTTCCTTGAAATTAAATGGTAATTTATTAATGTGGCGATATTTCCCCAAAATTAATGGTAGGAATATAATATTACTAGCGAATATAATCGATATTTGTGATTATAGTATAAATTGCTGGCGAATCATATACAATGATGTATCGTTTAAAATATAATACATAGGAAAATTAATTGAGACACATTTTTTTTTTGTAAAAACCTGGCAATTCAGCATAGTTTTTAGCTTGTACTATTCGCCATTTTTGGAGATCCCGATTTCAATTATTCGCCAATTGTCAAAGATTCGCCACTAAAGTTTTTCTTGGTTATTTATGAGGTTAGGGATTACCTATGGAAGGAAATTACCTAAGCACAGTATATGAACAGTCATTGTCAAAACCGAGCTATAGAAGTGTATGCAAATAGGAAGACTATCACTCGAAATATTGGGTGAGAATAGTTTGGCAAAAGTAGTGTAAGTAGCCACTGTTTACACTGTCAGTTTATTCTGTTACTTTTATGTATTCTAGTTTAGGATTTTCATACTCATAGGGGAAACAATTGTATGATTAGGTTTTGGTTTGTAGGACACAACACTAAGCTCAAATAGGCTTGTTGTCAAATAGATTGCACCCAAATGCTTGAATGTTGAAATTCAACAATCTGTTGAAACATTGGAACTAATTCCAGGTTGTGGGTAACCTATAAGGAATTAGACCTCCAGATTCTAGGCTGGTTCCTATGAGATATCTTGATTAATAATTGAGTAATTTTTTGCTAGGAAATGAATACAAGATTTAACTTGAATGCAGAACTATGAAACTTTAACTATGGTGACGCTTACACCTAAAAATGATAATCTAAAAGGCAGTTTGGTTCATAATTAATTCTCAATATATCTAATCTGCACGACAAAATCTGAACAGTTTGAACTCATATAAATGCTTCATACAAAGGCTCATAAAACTATCTTCTTTCAGAGGAAAAGAACAGTGTTCTCATAATTAAGAAGATAATCTTAAATTACGTACTCAGTGTATGACCTATGAATTAAACTTGAATGCATACATATACTTATGATTGAGACAGAAAGATAAAGGTTTTAATGTTGAAACACAATATAATTCGATCAGAAATCAAACACAAGAATGATGCCTGAAAACTTGAAGGCAAAACCTAACACTATTGAAAAGATAAAAAGAAAAAACTCCATGCAATAACCAAGGGTAACCTGTAAACTTGCATTGTATTAATTTGAAATAATGCTGAGTTACAAATAATTCGCTTTGCAGAATGCAAAGGAGAAAAACAAGAACTAGGAAAAACAATTAAGTTTTTCCAATATATACAAACGGCCTTAAAAAAGGCATGGAGATGGAACTGAAAGTCAATTTCATTGAGAAGAATGATAACTCCAAAGGAATCCACGAGCAGAAGCAAATATCTCTGAAAAAGGGGTTCAAATCCATGCAAAAATGAGTGCATGATGGTCCAAACTCAAAGTCAACTACTAACTAAACCATATAGCACTTGAACTGCACTGAAAACTCCTGAAAAAATGGGTTTGAACATGCGAAAACCACCTCGTGTATATCAATCCGCCCATGCATAACTGAAACTTAACTTTGCATCGTATATGATCAATCTTCAGTTAACAATCCCTGATTCTTTAGTTCCATTTATGTCTTTTCCATGATAAATATTAAAGCAATTTATAATTTATTGCTTTAATATTATTTACATTGTTATCTTGATTTCATAACCATGCAAATATAAGAAGGTATAGTTGAACTTAATTCAACTTTTTGCAAAAGCATATGAATACATGCAAGGTATTCTTAAACACCTAACACTTAACAAATGACTTATGTAAAAGTGTTGAAAATAAAGGCAAAAGTATTTTATGCTAAGTTCAACCACTTTTTAGGGTAAAAGGAACCCTAAAGTCATATTCGCAGCCACATTGTGTCACATTTTTTTTTACACTTGCATTATTTTTGATCTAGAAACTTCACCTCCTTGCGCCGCCATGCTGAGTGCTAGGGGTTGTAGAATGCATGGAAATCTGGCCTGTTGGAGATTCGTGGTACGCATGAAGAGCTACTATTGGAAAGTGCATGGTATGAATTATTCCTCCTAAATTTTTTTTTTTTTAAAATCCCCCCCTGTCAAATATGTTGTTGGGTTCTAAACTGTGAAGCATGACATTTCTTTTTATTCATATCAAAATGAAATTGCTTTGTAGCTTATTTGACGCCGCCTTGGATTTGTTCTCCTGATGAGTAGACTCGACTTCTGTACTTCTTGAGAAAGAAAAGATGAAAAGAGAATCATCTTATTTGTTTCCCTATTATAATATGCTCTATTCGAGCTTAGACAACTACAAAATGGAAGAATTCATTATTCTTCTCATGCTCCTCCATACCCTACAACCGCAGGCTTTTATTGGGATTGCCATTACAACTAGCATTTTCTCTATACTTGAGGGTTGGCATCTGGTAATCTCTTCTTGCTCCTCTCCCGTTTTTGAGCTTGATCCATGATTTAAAACTCAGAGTATCGGTGTATTTGTAATTTTTTAGTGAATCCCCAATCCCCAAAGTGGGTATTCCGTATTTCAGAGAAAAGGATTCCCTCAGACTACGACCATGCTTGATCATCTCCTTACTTTGCTTTGCTTCATCAGACTGCCTATCATTTGTATCTTCTTTGACCGCTGTTTGAGAGATGAATGAATTCTTCTGTCGAATCACCAATAATATGTTATATTCCTTCCATGCAATATTCACTTCTTATAGTGTTTGATTTCATGTGCAACTGGTTGACTTTGTCTCAGAAAATTAAAACTTAGTTGCAAAATATTTCTCCATTTTTGCTTCATAATAAAAATCCCCCTCCTTGAAAATGCGAAGGGCAACCAGATACTGGCCACCAATAGTTGGGAACTTATTGAAAACTAGGGCTTCATCCAGTTAATGTGCAAATTCCTTTCAAAAGAACCTTAGTTTGTCCTTGATGATTATCATAATCATGAATTTCCAGGTAATACATACATTATATTTTCATTTTTTTAGAAGAAACCCCACTTGGGAACATGAAGAAAATTACATTTTGAATATGGAACCTCATATATGTATCCCGTATTTTGGAAGAAATTCATTTATTCCTGTAACTACTGTCAAAAACCCCTAGATGGGCAAAAATGCTAGATGTTGCTTCTAGGCCACGAGCCTTGTACTATTTATAAAAAAAAAACATCTCATTTACAGTTTTTAAACTCTGTTCATTAGCTCACTGTTTGAGCAAAGAAAGGTCTCTATTTTTGTTTCTCCCAACCTCTTTACATACTGGACAGTCACAATTTCTACACTTTTTAGCTCATAGTTGGAAACCTGTTGGTATTGACCCATATGACTGTCATTTTCCATTCTAATGAGAATATGAAGCTCTTTCACATGCTTGACTATCGTTACATTGCTTTTCTATTTTGTGTATCCCTATCTTCATGGATCAACAAATGATGTGATTGTGTCTTATCATCGTGTTATACTCCAATCTTCTTTTCAGAAACTTATAATGACTATAATTATTCCCAAGCTGATACAACATTATAGTAATGACAACAAGTAATATCATGACAGCAATAAAAGAGATAAGAGGGCAACTTGTAAGATGTCAGAGAAAAAATGATAATCCAAATATGAACAATGTTCATATTTGATAATAAGTTGTTTTAAACATAACTTTGAGGCACAATAAATCCTAATTCAATTGTAATCATCCTTTATGCTTTCTTGGCAAAGTTGCGTATTTGATAATTATGAAAAGTATCCATTGTGATGCTAAAAGATACTCTTCTGGGCAAACAAGCAACATTAATTTGGTGAAAACTCCATGAAATAACTTGATGCTTGATAATCTGTTTCAATTTCCCTTCAGTATAAAGAGGCTCTATGCTTCATTTAGATGCAATGTGAAAAGTGCAAAGCAGAGCTGAAACATTTAAATGTATTCTTGAAATTGATGAGTTTCTCGCGCTATTTTTCTGAATCTTTTGAAATAAGGCTGCTTATTTGATTATTTATTTGTTTCAACAACTCTCTTGATGACTGTTTTGACAATATTTATGAACTCTCATTTGTAATTAAACTTCCAACTGCATGTTGGTAAGGCACTTTTCTCATGTCTTCCATCTCTGATGAAGATGTTGGACAATTTGAAATAGATAACTTTGTTTTAACTAAAACAAGAACACATAATGGTCTACAATCCTACATAACAAACCTCTATAAAATTGAGTTGACATACTTACTTTGGCCAAGCCATAGCTTTTTTTTCACTCTATCTCTTTTAACTTCCATCCCAAGAATGTGTTTAGCTGCACCAAGATCTTTCATTTCAAATTTAGCAGCAAGTTGAGATTTTAGTTATGAAATCACACCTTTCCCTCTACCAATAAATAACATATCATCAACATATAATGCATGGAAGATGTTGGACAATTTGAAATAGATAACTTTGTTTCAACTAAAACAAGAACACACAATCGTCTACAATCCTACATATCAAATGTCTGTAAAATTGAGTTGACATACTTACTTTAGCCAAGCCATAGCTTTTTGTTCACTCTATCTCTTTTAACTTCCATCCCAAGAATGTGTTTAGCTGCACCAAGATCTTTCATTTCAAATTTAGCAGCAAGTTGAGATTTTAGTTATGAAATCACACCTTTCCCTCTACCAATAAATAACATATAATCAACATATAATGCAATAAATAAGAAATGATCACCATCAGTTTTATAATAAACACAATGATCTAACTTAGAATGCTCAAATCCAAAGCTCAACACATATGTATCAAATTTCTAGTACCACATCCTAGGAATTTGTTTTAAGCCATACAAAGATTTCTTCAAATTGCAAACCAATTTACTTTTACCTTTCACCATGTAGTTCTTTGGTTGTGTCATATAAATATCCTCCTCCAAATCACCATGAAGGAAAGCAGTTTTCACATCCATTTTCTCAACCTCTAAATTATAAGCAACAAAATAAAAAGCAAAAATCTAATGGATGTCATTTTTGCAACAAGAGAAAATATCTCACCATAATCAGCACCCTCAACATGAGAGTAACCCTTTGCAACCAACCTTGCTTTGTACTTCTCAATGCCTCCATCTGAACCAATATTTTTCTTGAACACCCATTTGAAACCAATAGGTTTTTGTCCTTCAGGTGGTGGTACAAGATCCCATGTATCATTCTTTTTCAAAGATGCCATTTATTCATCCATAGCAATCTTCCAAGATTCTGCATCATTCATACCTAGTGCCTCTTCTACAGATCTAGGTTCATCCATGTTAGTATTCAAAGAAAAAATACATCTCCAATCATCAAGTGAATACCTTTCAAGTGGTTGTCTATGCCTTGTAAACCTACAAACAAGCTGAGTTGGAGGTTCTTCCTCCTCTTTTGAAGATCTAGGGCTAAATGAGATCTCAAATTCTTGTCCATCCTTGGGCTTCGATTCAACTTTCTCAGGTGTAGAAGGAAATTGAATCACATCTTCCTATTTACTTTGTTCTAGCTGCAATATAACAGAAGAAGGCTTAGTTTGTCTAAAAATAACACTTCTACTATGTATTACATTTTGTGCAACAAGATCCCAAAGCTTGTATTCTTTCACACCATAACTATATCCAATGAAGATACATTTCATAGACTTGTTGTCTGAATTTTTTTGCTTCTCCTTTGGCACATGTGCATATGCCTCACAACCAAAAACTATAAGATGTCTTGATGAAGGCTTGTGACTCAACCATACCTCTATAGGCATCTTATCAACAAGAGCTAATGTAGGAAACCTGTTTACCAGGTAACAAGAAGTGGCAATAGCTTAAACCCAAAACCTTTGTTCTAGACCAACACCAATCAACATACTCCTAGCCTTCTCCATTAGTGTCCTGTTCATTCTTTATGCAACTCCATTCTGTTGTGGAGAATACAAAATTATATTTTTTCTATGAATACCACAATGTTTATAAAATCTATCAAAATCGTTAGAGAAAATTCCTTGCCATTATTAGTCCTCAAAAAAAAAAATTTCTTTCCAATCTACAACTCAACCATTCCTTTAAATTCTTTAAATCAAATGAAAAATTCAAATTTACTCTTTAGAAAATATACCCATGTCCTACTATAATCATCAATAAATGAAACATAATATGTGGATTTACCAATTGAAGGAACATCTACAGAACCAAACACATCGGAATGAATAAGATCCAATACACCACAAGATTTTTGAGAACCTAGTGAGAGATTTACCAAGACAACCATTGATGGGGGTCAGGGTCTAGTGAGAGACTGCCAAGACAACCCATGTTAGGACCATGTGATAACACTCTTACCTATTGCAGTCTAGCATTCCTTAGTTATGTTATCCTCTTCTGTTGTGAGTGCCTCTGGAATCAATGCATGTGTTGACGTTAATGTTGTTGCAATGTTGTGTTCGAGTCATGTTTAGCATTTTTTATGCTTGCCTTATGTCTTCTTGATTGTCTACTTGTGGCGGGACCTTATGTTATCTCCTAGCACGAGGCGTGGACCTTAGGGATCCACATGGTCAGAAGGTTTGTGCTTTTTTCTTCCATTGGGTTTCCGTTGTTGCTTGATCATGTGCATGGAGGTTGTCCCTTGTGAATCAGATTCCAATTCATGCTCCTATTCAGGAAGGCAGTCTTGATGTATATGTATTGGACTTGTATCTCAGTTGTACCATGTATAGTAATATTGATGTGTACTTCCCAATTGTATTTAGGGAAGCATTATTGTAAACAATGTAATGATGTAACGAGTTGTGATATACTCTTATGTATTGAAATTTATATATGTACTTGTTAGTTCTATATATATGATCTTTAATGATTATTTATCTAATGATATGTTATGGAAATGCATGTTGTTAAATCATTTAATGTGATGGATTAAAAAGAACTCTTGATTGTTAGTTATATCATGATTAATGTTTATACTCTTGTTATTAGTTGAGTCAGTAATGTAGTCATGGAACCTTAGAGGACTTGGAGTAGATTGTATGATATTTTATGTTATGCATTTCATTGTTGTTTACTTTGAAAAAATAATTGTGCCATTATCGTAGTTTAGATGTGTTGTCCTCCAAGGTTTCATGGTGGGGCATTACACCTGGTATCAGAGCCCAAGTTATGAGCCCATTATGTTGTCCTAGTGCTTACACTCTTGAGCTTATGTTTGTTTCCCTTTTTGTCATCCTCGCTTAGCAACCTAAGATTTGTCCCTTGGTGATGTTGTTCAATGGTGTATAAAATTGGTGGAAAGGATAGCAACCTCGGTGTAGTGCACAATGCATCGATATTCTTTCTATCGAGGATGCATTATGGACCCCTATGTAGCCTTGTGATGTGACTCCTTGTGATGTGAATTTGTGTGTGTATGTGAAGAATGTTTGAATATAGTGCTTATGAAATGATAACTTATGTTTTAATGCTTCTAAAAAGGTGTAAAATCATGGTCTCTTGATGAATGTGCTATGAGATTTAGTGTTGTAAAATGGATAAAGTGGAATGCCTTGTCTATAAATGAGGGATATTTAATGAAAAATGTATGCTTTGTGTGCATAATTATTCTATGTTTTATGGAATTGAAGCATTTTGATGTAAGAAATCAGCTTTGATGATTGGTGCTAATGTGTTATGTTTCTACCCTAGTTTGTGAATTCTGAGAGTAAGTAAAGTTTTAGGGGGGAGAATGTAGTGCCCCTCTATTCTCACTGTGGATGTGCAGGTAGTTGGCTTTGGAGCTCAGAGATGAAGGTAAAATAATGGGGATATTTAAGGTACATTCTAATGATGTAAGTCGTTGATCTATTTTACGATACTGTATATAGAGGCATTGTTGTGATCAAAAAGTGATTATTTTACCATGACCATTATGTGATTATCACTTTGATTGTTGTGTGAATAATTATAATGTGTTGATGTGGTTAATTGTTTGATGTGTTTTGGTGAAAGGGACGGTGTCACATTACTCACTTGTGAGTACCCTACTACACTATGATTCCCCTTTTCACGGTGTGTCTGATTGTATGATTATGTATATTCTTGATCATTTTGTTTGTTGCAGCTTTCAGGTACCAGGCATCAACTCCACCTAAATTGATAGGTCTGAGTGTGCCTTAAACCCAATGGAAATTTTGAACGAAGATAGCATTTGGTCCCCTATTCTTTCCATCATTCTCAAAGAGGATGAGTATCCAGTCGGTTACCCCGTCAACGTTGTTTGTTTGTTGTGGTCAGTTGGTCTCGTTTTCGACTTTGTTTATGTTTAGGTAATTGTTGTATGTACATTTTGTTTGTTCAATTTAGATTTTCTTAATAAATGTTGTTTTGACTAGTTGATGTATTAAATAAATTATTAAGCAAGCATGATGATAAATAGTTACAAAATACATTCTTGGTTGATTAATTCATTAAATTAAATTATTAAGTTAAAAATTATTTTGATAACTAAATATAAATATATTTATTAATGATGATGGTTTATAATAAATTTAAAAGTATAATGAAATATTAAAATAAAATAAAATCGAATCATAATGGAAGGTGATAATAAATAAACAGTAAAAATAATTAAAAAGGTAGAAATGTTTTGTATGCTGCACATCCACAATTTCGAATTGTTTGTAAAAAAGAAAATTGTTTTTGTGAGATTTTTATTTTCGAAAATCAGACAACCTTCCTTTTTGGTAAATAAGGATCTTTTCGAGAGATTTGGATTAGGATGGATTTTTGTTTTTAGAGAAGAAAAGGAATTGTGGGTTTTAGAAGAAAATTTCTTATGTTGCGGATTTTGTGGGGAATTAGGGAAAACAGAGAAAGAAATTTGTAGAAAAAGAACTAAATATCCATGGGTACTCTTGTGCTTTTCAATTTTTTAAATTTGAAAGAAAGTTTGTTTTCAATGTTCAAATGCCTATAGTATATTACTGAGAAAAGAATTAAATGCTTGCATTGTGTTATGCTTTTCGACTATTGGGACTTGTATTAAATAGTTTATGTAGAACTAGAAATTTTTGGTTTGTGAACTCATTTTTGTTCCTTTATCATCAATTTATTCCTTCATGCAAATGATGGTGCCATTTTCAATGTTGCACAACTTAGTAAACCCCATCGTCTGTGCTCTGAAACTAAAATCCATAGTTCTCTTGATTGTCCCAACTCATCTTATTTTATCTAAACAACTTTAAGAATTTTAGCGTATTTCATTTGGTGCCTTTATCACTGTCCATAGCTCCCATTTGGCATAGGCAACGATAATGTGATAAAGGTTCCACTTTTGGCTTTACTACAACCTATCACACTTGCTTGATAGTTTCTAAAATCTTTTCAACAAATCCATTTTATTTGATCTCCCCAATCATTTCAGCCTAATGCCTTAGCTCGTGGGGTCGCTAGTTAAATAGTTCATGTACCTTCTATTATGCAGTCTATTATTCCCTCATGCCAGGTAGTTTCTAAAGCTTTATCTTTCATATGGATTATGCATCCTGAAGAAAGCTTCTTAAACCCTTTGACAAATCCATTTTGTTCATATCCTACGATCACTACAATCCATGAGATGACATCTCTTTGTGGCATTTTGCCAAACAATTCACATGCCTTGTCCATGCTTTCAAATTTTGATTCCATGTCTACCAGCGCAGTAGCAACTGCAATATCTCACAAAAATTCTCTATCAATTATCCTTGAGGGATGCACGTAACCTATTCCAAAGTTTCCATTGTGGCATAAGCAGAGAGGTTGTTGACAAAGGTTGCAGACTTGGCTTTACACCTGCCAATTGCCTTTGCTTGAAGTTAATATAGTGTGAGCCTATTTTTTTCAGATTGTTCCATTTAGCACCACCAATATTCTCCACAAGAATAATATACCTGTTTAAATGATGGAAATGGTTCACATATCTCAGAACAATTTCTCTTGCAACAAAATTGGAGATGAATGTAGATGCAACATGGAAATCAGAATGTACTTGGAGGTTCTTAACAACTCTAATAGCACATTAAGTAAAAGTCTTGAATCTGAAAATACCCTACTACCTTTAGTCACCAAGCCAATTTCTCCAACTTTGCATACATCTCCTGGGTTGTGGACACAATCTATTTCCTACACAAAAAGCATGTACCATGTAATGGCGTTCAATCCTTCTTCAATAGGGCATCTTTTAATTCCTCTAGCTCTCATCAAACTCCTTACTATTTGATTCACACCACACCTGGCTGCCTTTGATGTGCTTTAAAATTTGGTTGGCATTTGTTGTTTTTCATTGCGTTTTAATTCGATTCAAATAAATCTCTTTCTTGGTATTTTGTTTTTCCATTTGATGGTCACTGTATTTCAACCTTGGTTTTTCGAAGATAATTCAATGGCTATATTTGGTATCTTGATTAAATTTTTGGTAGTTTAATCTCGATAAATGATGGTGTGTAATGTGCTTGGAGTTTCGATTTATTTGCTTTGTATTGGTAATTCGAATACATAGTATTCAATGCCTTTTCTTTACATTGGGTAATTGAAAGATATGTTTTATGTGGGTTTTCGATGCAAACTCGTATATCTTCCAATTCAACATTCGATTATTTATATATATTTGTATGTTTTTATATATATATGTTTAAATATATATGTATGTAAATTTATATGTTGCCAATTTATAATTTGAAATATTTAAGTTTTTGATTGTAATGTTTTTCCTTAATTTTTAATTGTTTATATATATTATGCTCTTTCTATTAAGGTTTCGAGTTTAAAGACAATTAAATTATTAAATTACATAGATTCCATTCAAATAAATATTATAGTGAAATCTAGTGGTCACTTGAATTATCTGTAATATATAATTAAATTGAAACAGTTAAATTTGATAATAAAATGCTTATAAGAAATATGAGAGAGTTTATAATACCAGAGATAAAATATGTAAATTGGATAGTTGTGATTTTAAAGAATTTTGTTTGGGTATATAAATCCGTCACAGATAAGTAAATTGGAAAATTAAATAGAAATGAAACTGAGTTACTCATAGTTTGATAATTGAAAGGATTGTATAAAAAACATGCATTTGATAATAGTTGTATTTATATATGTTTATATATGGTTTTAGTAAAGAGGTTAATTTTGTATATGTGATTAATTGATTAAGATAGATAAATAAATTGGGAAAAATTAAATAGGGAGAATTGATTATGCATATTTCGATAATTGAGGGTTTAGTTTGAATAAATGAATTATATTATCTTTTAGCTAATTAATAGATGTTGATTTATTTATAATTATTTAATAGTTGTATTGTAAATTCTCCATGTAATTAGTTATGTAGAATAATTGTTATTGTGTTAACTGGTTTAATTTGTTTAAGTGGGATTCTTTTGTTCAAATGGACTAAGGTTGGTTTCTAGAGGCTTAGGATGGAATATGGTTGCATGAATGATTTATGGTCATTTCACTTGGAAGTGGTTGGTACTGTTTGAGTTGTGTGTAAGAGGGTCTATGCCTTGCATTGTGTATTGACTCTTATGATTATGTTATGTGTTGCACCGATTCTTTTGATTATGTTATGTGTGCGAGAAGGTCAATACCTTGAATGGGGTATGGATTCATGTGATGTTGTAAGTGTGCAAGATGGTTTATACCTTGTTTGTTGTGTAGGGTCTACTAGTTGCAAGTTGGGGGAGTGGCTCTCAATGGGGGTTGGAACCCAAAGTGGTGTCTAGGACAACCCATTGGAGAGTTTCCTAATCTAGTGATAACCTAAATAATGAATTGGGGGGAATGGGTAATTTCACATAAACAAGATAATGGATGTCTCACCCATGCTCGTAGTGCTCATTTAGGCTAAGGATGGGTTGAGAAGACCTGGTTGGCAAGATCAACTTCCTTATCCTCATGAAAGGAATGTTGGTTCCACATGTGTCACCCTATGGGGTCGGGACCTAGTGAGAAGTTTACTAGGACAACCATTGATGGGGGTCAGGGTCTAGTGAAAGACGACCAGGACAACCCATGTCAAGACCATGCAATGACACTCTTGCCTATTGTAGTCTAGTGTTCCCTAGTTATGTTATACCCTTTTGTTGTGAGTGCCTCTGAAAGCAATGTATGTGTTAATGTGACGTTAATGTTGTTGTAGTGTTGTGTTGGAGTCATGTTTAGCCTTGTTTATGCTTGCCTTCTATCTTCTTGACTGTTTGCTTGTGGTGGGACCTTATGTTATCTCCTAGCACGAGGGGTGGACCTTAGGGATCCACATGATCGGGAGGTTTGTGCTTTTTCTTCGATTGGGTTTCCCTTGCTACTTGATCATGTGCGTGGAGGTTGTTCCTTGTGAAGAAGATTCCAGTTCATGTTCCTATTCAAGAAGGTAGTCTTGATATATATGTATTGGACTTGTATCTCAGTTGTACCATGTATTGTAATATTGATGTGTACTTCCTAATTGTATTCAAGGAAGCATTATTGTAAACAATGTAATGATGTAATGAGTTGTGATATAATCTTATGTATTGAAATTTGTATATGTACTTGTTAGTTCTATATATATGATCTTTAATGATTAGTTATCTGATGATATGTTAGGGAAATGTATGTTGTTAAATCATTTAATGTGATGGATTAAAAATAACTCTTGATTGTTAATTATATCATGATTAATGTTTAGATTCTTGTTATTAGTTGAGTCAGTAATGCAGTCATGGAACCTTAGAGGACTTGGAGTAGATTGTATGATATTTTATGTGTTTCACTCTTTTTTACCTTGAAAAAAAAATGTGCCATTATTGTAGTTTAGTGTGTTGTCCTCTGGGGTTCCATGGCGGGGTGTTACACCGGTTTGTGTTCCCTTAGATTTCATTATAGGTTTGGTATCACTTTCCTGTAGATCTTGTTCTTACTCAACAATTCTACTTACAGAAGCATTAAGTTCAATTTTTTGTTTGTTCCTTTCTTCCTCAAAAGCAGAAAACATTTGCATGAAATTGTTTGTCAAACTATTAATTTGTTCATCCTTTTTAGATATACTAGCCACATACTTTTTATCTTAATCATTCCTCTGCTAAATTTGAAATTGTAATTGTTCAATGACCTTGTCTTTTTGTTCCATTTGTATTTTTAAATTTATAATTTCTTGATCTCTTTTTCTTCTATTTGCAATATGTGCCTCTATTTCCTCTTGTTGTTGGCTAATTTGTTCCTCATTTCCTTCCAACTGATATTTTAATTCAGAAATTTTTGTTTTCAAATTTTCTAATTCCACTCCTCTTTGATCAGATTCTTCATCCCCTGTATTAACGAAAAAAGGCAGATTGGGGATTTCCATATTTACATTTTCCTCAGCACTAAGTACATTCCCTTTTCCAGACACATCAAATGAACCTGGCTCAACAATTCTATCAATAAAGGGGGACAACCGTCCCACAGTATCATCCTCAATATCCACAAATGTGGTGATTGTACCCCTTTCTCTTCTTGTTCTGTTGGAGATGGAAAATTTTCCAATTCAACCCTAGGAGATTGACTAGCCTATTGACCACTTCCCTTTATTTCCTCCTCACCAGGCCAAGTATCAGTTTCCAATCTTTGTGCTTTAGTCCTAGACTTATTCTTTTTAGAGGTACTTAATGTGTCACAAGACACAGTTTCACTAGACTTAGCAGATAATCTTTTTCTTCTCCGTAAAGTAGGAGTTTTCTATGAGGTTGCTTTGGTTTAATTCTTCCTCTTACGTGGAGGCTCTTCTTCTTCTCTTAAATGTACAATTTATACATTTCTTGGCTATCCCGAGGTTTCTGATACATCGGGTAAAGTTTTTGGTGCATTTCCACTACGAGCTATTGAGGTTTGCTGAGATTTAGGAGCACCTAAAGCTTCAAAGAAAAGCTCTCTTAGAGATTGAACTACTTGTTTGGATGACTCTCCCTCTTCAAGAGGTCTATCTGACTCCACATTCTCAAATTTTTATAGAAATTTTTGTCATTTCTTCTCTTCTTTCTTGCAGAAATGGTACTTGCATTTTAATTGAATAAGGTCATGGTGTTTGAGTGGCCCCATACCAATTTTATACTTTTCCATCCTACTAGTAACTGAAGCACACATGAATGATGGAACATTAACCCTAAGAGAAGGGTCTTCGACGCCATGGAACAAATGGGTGAGCAGCCAAAAAGGGGGGCCTACTAACATTGCTACTTGTCCTTCACAGGTAAAGTACTTAATTATCCAAGCTATGACAGTTCTTCAGGGTTCAGGAATGGACATTCTTTAGAAACATTTATTTTGTCCTCTAGTGCTTATAGTTACTAGAGGTTGAGGTTCATCTTCTCTATGAAACAATTCTACCATCCTCTGATAAGTAATATGTGTAGTTTCAGTCAAATTAATGCCTCTATTATCAAGACCAAAGAGTCATGAGATAATTTTTGGACTTACCCGGAAACACTTGCCATGCACCACAATTTGCCTGTCTGCAAAATTTTTTGCAAATTCTTTTACTAGCTGCTCGGTATGCCCCTCAAACTTCTTAATACATTCTAGCCACCCAAATTTTTGAGACAGGCCTACAATGTTGCCCAATGCTAACAATTTATCCATTGAGGCTGGTTTGGATTTCTTTTTAGCTCCTCCCATTCTTTTTTTCCCTTATTACTCTGCTCAATTATGTGAAAATACTATAATGCTCAAAGATACTTGGTTCAAACAACTGAATTGTAGAAGGAAGAGAATATAATTTTGATATAATTGATGGAGGAGTAATTATTATCTTACTTGAGCTCTGATGCATAATCATGGTGGTTGTGCATGGGAAAATGCACAAATTTTTTCGTACTTCAAGCAATCACTCAATGGTACAATTTATTAAATTAGGAAAGGGAAGGGCTCATGCCAGTTAATTAATCTTTATTCAAAATAATTGCCAACTTTAAGTGAAAAGTGTATGTACCTTACATCATGTCGTTAACTTGAACATCACTTACCTTTTGTTGATGTAACAGGTTAGTTGTATGATTTGGCGAGGATGGTGGTGGATTTATTATGAGGTGGATGGGACAACTAATTAATAAAGGAGTTTATTATGACAAAAATGTTTTCATAATAACTTTTATTTATTATGAAAGGATATGATACTTGTAATGCCCAAAATTTTACACTAAAATACAATTAAGGTCAAAACATAAATTTCAAATTTCATTCACATACACTTGTAAAACTCTCAAGGTTTTCTACCAAAGCATGTACTACATGAAAGTGTACAAATTTCAATCAATTATAAACTATAATATTTTTGTTCGATAACTAAATTTCTTAGACAATAAAGGGTGGGGGATCAAAGGGAGACATTGAGTCCACATCATTTAGGCTGACTTAGATAGTTCAACTAACTCTAGAACAATCACAAACATAATACCAGACACATGATAACCAATAGAATACATATCTATGGTAATTCCCAAGTATAATAATAAGAGAACAAATCCTAGGGGATAGACCTAGTCCTCGGGGGCTCGTCTCAGACGGCCTTGCCTACGTACATATTTTGCAGAGGCATCGTAGTTTGACACTAGACTTCAACCATCTCCCACATGGTTGGATAACAAAGGATATAATTCACTAGGTTATAAAGATGTCTTACCATCAATCTCAATCATATCACCAACTCACACAATAATGATAGTGTTGAAAATTCAAGGGGGACTCTTAAACAAATGAACCTCTATTATAAATTTTGGACTGACATCAATGGAAAGTTTCCCAATTGTCACACAATAAAGGCCACTGTACTAACCATACATTAAATAATATTTAGTAAAGGATTCATTTAGGGAAAGTTTTAAATACACGTCTATCATATAACACCAATCATAATATTTCACTAAAGCATGAGTTACCAACGACACTTAAGACCTGATTACATGCATAGAACATATTTTCTACTTGGTTTACATATCCAAAATTTGCCTTGCTAGGACCAATATTTACCCAATTAGTTTACATATTCACAATTCAACTCCTAATTGGTTTATTTATTCTAATTTAATTTACTTTCACAAGAAATCGAATAAGATAGTACCTACCTACCAATTCTAATTTAATCCATTCATTGCACATAAATAACAAAATAGGTAAACATACATTTGAGCCTTTCCAAAGGAACATAAGATTTGACTCAAATTGATATTATTTCAAATAATCTTCTTGAACTTATGATGGTGCTCAATTTATTTAAAATAGCCCACAAGTTGTAAGGTTAATTCAAATTTATGATCATCATTATTATTTTTACTTTAAATACATAGTTAATTATTTCCATCTCCATATTCTTACAAAGATTCATTTATTTCTCTGAAACATAATTTAATGATCTTCAATAATACTAATGACTTATTTGGAAGTGTTGAGGTCCATTTAAAAGAACTATATTAAGGTTGATATTTATATGCTCAATACAGATTTAACTAAATTCTTCTAAAATTGACAATATATAAACACTTTGTCAAGAAGGAAACTTCCTATTACCAAGGTATAAAAGCAAGGCCTTCAATTCACTATATAATGCATATCTCACTAAAAGATAGTCTATACTAACCGCTTTAGATTTCAGAGGCAATTTATGTGTTAAGCATAGTACACCTAGGTGGTAATATAAACCCAACTATTAGAGTATTATCTTATTTTTTTATTAAATTTTATAAGACACTACTGTAACAAAAAAGTTTCTACCTATTTAAGATCAACTTGGGTTTTCCTAGATATCTTCAATTAATTAAATTAAGCATCATAAATCTTATTATCTGACGCCTTTCAAACAACCTCCTATAAGATGTTTTATTTCATTCTAAAGGAGATTTGTTGTTATCTAGTAAATGAAGGCATTGGTTATATGGTTGTTTCCATATAATATTATTGTAATATTAGTGTTAGATCCTTATTTATTTCTTCACATGGAGACATCTTGAACTGTGATATGAATTTTATGCTTATTTGGTGATTTAATTTTTATTTATTTATTTATTTTTCTCTTGAGGTTATTTTTGTGACTGGTAGCTACTGCAGAAGCTGTAAACACATTAGTTGTCCTTTTGCAATTTTAGTGAAAATATCCAAATCACTTTCTCTCCATGATCCGAATGGCAATTCATTTTGCAGCATAAAATATATCAACATCCTCACTGTTTGCGCCAAAACGGGAGCTTTGGAACGGTGTATGGAAATCCATCGAAGCATAAAGGAAGGCGATTTTTTTTTTTGTTTGATATTGTTGTTGGAATTTTCTGGTATACATGCATATAAAATGGGGAGAGATAGACAAGGCACGTGAACTGTTGACAGAGTGCCTCAAAGAACCTGTGGTCTCATATAGTGTGATAACTGCAGGTTATGCACAAAATGGATTTGTTAAGAAGGCTACAAAAACTTCCAAGAAAATGCAGTTGGCAGGTTTGAAGCCAGGCTCCACTACCTTCCCAGCGTCCTCCCAGCCTGTGCCAAAATGGGAGCCATTTTATTTTGAAACAGGGTATGGAGTTGTTTGACAGAATGTGCTGGTAGACATGTATGCGGAATTAGGTTCTGTTCAAATGTGTTTATAGGCGTTGTTTTCATAGATATGCATGATATTTATACTCAATGACAAAATCCTAGAGAAAACAATTCTTCACAACTCCACTAAGAAAACACGTAGTACTAAGAATAAATATGACAGCTAGAACATATAAATCTATTACAGATAAGACACTAGAAATAGCCATAGATTAAATTCCTCATAACTAAACCATTTGAAATCATGATAGAGACTTACCTCTAGATTTTGCATAATTAGTAACGTGATGCTATTGATCCCCTTGAGATTATTGCACAGGTTCAAATCGGATATGCATCCACAGGGTCCTTGTTATGCCCCCACTTTTGAATTCCTCTGCAGGAATGTGCATATTTCTTAAGATGTTCAAATCTCCTTTTTTTTTTTTAACTGTGGAAGCGTAACCTCCCTGATCTGCCCAATCATGCACAATAAATCTCCTTAAATTTTGCAGACCCTTACTTGCCCAAAGGCCATCCTTTTATTAATTGTCCTGGCTCTCGACCTCTCCAAGGGTCATCTTTAGGTGAAGCAATAATGGCAAGCTAGTGTGAAGGAGGTTTCCTGTCAAAGAAACGTGACTGGGAGACTTTTGGTTTGCACGTCAACCCATGCCTTTAATTCCCTATCTACCCTACTACGCTCAGCTTCTCCTCTTCAGGCATGAAGCTTTTATTATACTGTGGTAGCATTTTAAGTTAAGGCTGTGGAAATATACTTTATTTTTATTTTATTTTTCTATGTTTCTGCCGCTTTCAAATCATTGTGATATATAGGGGAAAACTTAGATACATTGATATTCAATCTTCAATCATATATTGGGCAACCTCTTCTAATGTTTGCAATAATTGTTACAACTCCACACAAGCATAGAAACTTTAAGGAATTATCCATTAACCCCAACATAAGGCTAAGTCCCTATTAAATCTCGAAAAACCTTTTTGAAATAGAGTGTCAGAACCAAGGAAAGGTGTACATTTCAGATTAATATATCTTGGTAACACAATTTCATCATTTGCAAGATTGTTAAAATGTTATAGTATAATATTGTTCATCTGACACGATCAACTTAACGTCTACTCAATTCTAGAAAAATCCAATACATCGACTGAGAATATCTAAGCCCATGTTTGAGTAACCTTTTCAATTATAACATGGCCTAAATTTATCTTTGAATAAACTAACTTTATCTCCATATGTCTTTGATTCATCAAATGTGTTCAATGACTTAATTTGTATTAGAGTATGATGTTCATTCTGATCGGACTTATTTATAAATGGTCCCAATAACATTAACCATATATATATGAATATGGCATATATGGGCATATAAATTTAAATCGACTAGTAATTCATTATAATACACCTTGATGAAAAGGTATAACCTTTCCTTTGTCATCGATTATAGCATCTTGCTCTATATTTAAGGAATTCCTATTTACAGAAAAATTGTCACAAAATAATGTGTTTGAGACTGTCATTAGAAAGAATGTGACAAATAATGTTAGTAGTATGGTAAGAAACATAATTTATAAGTAATAATTATTCTACTATCATTATTATAGAAGTGTTTTCGATAATGAGGTTAGAGTTAGTATTAAATGCTCATTTCTTTACGAGTAAGAGGGCAATGCGAGGATAACAGTGATAACATAAACCTCTACAAGGATTATATTAATAATAATATTAAGATTGCATAATTCTTACCACAATATAATTAGCTAACTATTCTAATAAGGTTGATATATGCATTACCATTGATTTAAACGCAATATTAATAGTGGGCTTATATTTCTCTCATGATTTATTTATTTTATTATATTTTTGAGTTTGTGCGATGTTTCCATGTTGCTACTCAACATGTGGATAATATAACTATGTGTTTAGCAATACCAGTGGACCTAATTGACTTTGTGTCATCCTGACAAGCCTTTGGGATGCATAAACGAAGTTAATTTAATTTTAGAACTAAATCTCTCATTCTAAATAAACCCTCAATCAAATTATTTTATTTTCTCTTTAACAAAATAATGATGATAATTGCAAGGTCCCTTGAGGATATCATTTAAGACAAAACTAATCTTTCATAACTACGAATGTGTCTAGAACCTAACAAATATGTTAGTTCTATGATTCCACCATAAGACCTTGAATATGTATATAAATTTGAAAATGGTGTAGTAATCCTCAACAATAGGTGGGGCCTCACAATACTATAGGGCGAAATAGCAATGTAGGGCGTGGATTCCAAGGTGATGACAAAAAATTGAATAATGGGCATGTATAAAACTTTGGAAAAGTCAAAGCATTGAGAAAGGAAAAGAATTTATAAAAATTTGGAGCATCATTAAAAGATGTGTCTGAGGTGAAGGATGAAAAGTTTCGGAGCAAGCTGAAAGATGCACTCAGAGTGAAAGAGTGGAGTGGAAAAGTTCTGGAACATCGACAAGAGATTTCATCAGAATACAACAAAATTTTTGGAGCATCACCAAAATACGCCACCAAAGCAACAACCAAAAAATTTTGGAGCATCATCGAAAGATGCAGCCGGAGTAGCAACCAAAAATTTCCAAAGCATCTTCTAAAGATGTAGTCGGAGCAGCAACCAAACAAGTTTCAAAGCATCTTTGAAAGATGCCACCGGAAGGAAGGAACAACAAAATTCTAGAGCATCGCTGAAGGATGCAACCAAAATGCAACAAGAAAATTTCCAGAGCATTATTGGAAAATGTAGCCGGAAGAAGGAAGAAAAATGTACAACTTTGGATTTTGACTTTCCAAAGCATTGTCGAGAGATGCACTAGAATGCAGGATCAAAATGGGGAATGACACAAGTAATTCATGCAATTTCTGGAGCATAGCAGCAACCAACCCAACAAGTTATGGAGCATCGCAACAACTGAGCTAACAAGTTTTAGAGCACCACAACAAGATGCACCAAAATTTGTGTTTGATGAAAAATGAAATCTTGTGAAATGGAAACAAAATTTAGCCAAGTCCAAAAGATGAAATTCTGAGAAGAAATATTTTGAAGAAAATAAGTTCATACACATGCATTTTTTTATGATATATATAGCAACAAAAATAAAACTATATTAACTCTGTCGTAGTAGAATCAATGCATTGGATTTCTCCCTACATTTCTACCATTTTTGTAAATTCTTCCTTATTAATAGGTTTATGGTAGATGCATAATCTATGACCATTAACTAGGAGAGTTCGGGTGTCACTATCAATGAGCTTCAGTTGTACCACGCCATTTGAAAATACCTCAAAAATTTCATATGGGCCGAGCCAATGAGTTCTGAGTTTTCCTCGGTGATCTTTGTACTTGGAATTGAATAACATGGCCCAATCCCCATTATGGAACTCCCTCCTTAATATGCTTTTCGTGCCAGACTTTGCATTGTTGTTGCACCAGTTCAGTTTGATGGACAACATCCAAACAAAGCTCATCCAACTCACTAAGCTGCAAGACTCTCTACTTGGGCTCGTTTAAGATCTAGACCTAACTCCATGGCTGTTATCAGAGTTTGGAGTTCGAATTCAATGGGTAAGAGAGGTTTATTCCCAAAGACCATCTCGTATGGACTAAAACCAGTGCTTGATTTCCATGTTGTGTTATAAGCCCAAACAACTTCAAGTAGTTTTCTAGCCCAGTCTTTCCTACTTGATGACACTGTTTTTGTTAAAATGTTTTCTAGCTCCCCATTAGTGAAGGCTAATATAACCTTAGACATAAACTGAGGACCTTGGTCTGTGGTGATCATCCTAGGGGCTCCAAACCTAAGGAAAATTTTATTGTAGAGGAAATCAGCTACATGTTCCTCCCTAGCAACTCATAGAGCTTGAACTTCTGCCCACTTAGTTAGATAATCCGTATAGACCAGAATGTACTCTCTTCCTTGTGAAGTCGAGTCTATAGGACCAATAAAATCCAATCCCCATTTTTCAAATGGTTTAAGGACTTCCTGAGGTTGAAGGGGAATTTCATTAGATGTAGTTGGTCTCCCTACCCTTTGACATTCATCACAATGGTGAACATATTTCCTGACATCCCTATGCATAGAGGGCCAGTAATATCCTGCACCTAAAATCTTATGGGATGTCCTCTTAGCAGAATAATTTCCTCCATAAGGATCATCATGGAAATCTCTTAGGATACTATAGGTTTCATCTGCCCTAACACATCGTCGTAGAACCATATCAGACCCACATCGAAATAGGATCCTATTAACCCATTTGAAGGGGGTGCTTTCTCTAATAAGGCGTTTCTTTTGTTTTGATGTAAAATTAGGAGGTACTTATGAGGTGGCCAAGTAATTGGTAATATCGAAAAACCAAAGAGTTTTAGTAGAGATGGTAAATAGATTTTCATTTGGAAACTCATCTTGTATCAGGACACAATCACCATCATCCTGTTTAATTTAGGATAAGAAATCCACAACTACATTGAAATTTCCTAGTTTGTCAATAATTGTTATGTTGAATTCTTGGAGAAGCAACAACCACTTGATTATCCTCCCATTCACTATAGGTTTATTCATGAGGTATTTGATGGCTAAGTGGTTTGTGTACACCGTTATTTTGTATCCTGTAATGTAGTGTCAAAATTTATTAATTGCATGTACTACAACTAAGAATTATTTCTCTGTGGTGGTATAATTTTGTTCTGTTGGAGTCAAATTCTTACTGATGAGGTATATAACATACTTTCCCCCATTCTCATCTTCTTTTCCTAACACCGCTCCAATAGCATCATCAGATGCATCAACATAAATATGGAACGAAGGTTCCAATTAGGTCCACGAAGGACGAGAGAAGATACGAGCTTCTCCTTAATGATTTTGAATGATGATTGACAGTCACGCGTCCAGATAAACTCCACATTCTTTTGGAGAAGAGAAAACATAGGGGTTGCAATTTTTCTGAAGTTTTCTTTAAATCTTTGATAGTATCCAATATGCCCTAAGAAACTTCTAACATCAGTCTGGGTTTTTGGGCTCACAAGTTGTTGTATCACTTTGATTTTCTTAGGATCAACTTTTATTCCTTTAGTCGAGATGTGGTGTCCCAACACTATTCCTTGTTCTACCATTATCAAACATTTTTCATGGCTTAGGGATAAACGATGATCCTCAAATCACTTTAGCACTTTTTCTAGACTTTGGAGAGCTTCATCAAAAGTTGAACCATACATAGTGAAGTCATCCATATAAGCTTCCACACACTCATTCACCAACTCAGCAAATATGGCTAGGATAGCTCTCTGGAATGTTGCAGGAGCATTGCACAACCTAAAAGGGAGAACTCAATATGCAAATGTTCCCAATGGACAAGTAAAAGTCATTTTATCCTGCTCTTCTGCTACTACCTGTATCTGGTTGTAACCACTAAATCCGTCTAGAAATGAGAAACATTTTCTCCCAGCCAAGTTATCCAAAACTTGGTCTACAAATGGTAGGGGAAAATAATCTTTGTGGGTTGCTTTGTTAAGTTCCCTATAGTCTACACATACTCTCCACTTCCCATTCTTCTTTGGAACCACAACCAAAGGTGAAACCCATTTACTGTCAGAAATGGGATAAATAAATCCCACTTGTAGGAGTTTCTCAATTTTAGTTTTAATGATATCCTTCAAGGCAGGATTGAGTCTCCATTGTGGTTGGTGAACAGTTCGAACATCCTTGGTATAGATATGATGAGTACAAATACTTGGGTGTATTCCTCTCATATCTATGTAGTCCCAAGTAAAAGCTTTAGATCTATTCACTAGGATATCAAACAATTTATGTTCTTTCGGCTTGGTCAGCTAGCTATTAATGTTCAAGGTTTTTCCTAGCAACAACGTACTAGTTTTAACACCTGGATGGTTGGATGTGATAGTGTACATTGGTCTTGTCAAAGTGTTAATGGGGTAGTTATGAGGTATGGTTTTATGAATTCTAGCAATATCTTCAAAGAAATGATCTGTTTTTGGAATGATATTCGCCAAAGGACAAGGCAATCCCGTGAAACTAGTGTTATCGAATTCAGTGTGGCCTATGTTGATGGGTTGTCCTAAGATCTCTTCTACATCCAACATCTCCTCATCACTTGAATCCATGGTAATATTTTCCATGTTGTTTTCTAATTCATCCTTCAATTCTTCACCATGTTGTTTGATGATGACCATGGCCAGTGAAGCTAAATTTTCCTATTCGTTGGGACCTTCTAGTTCATCAACCCAAACTTTATTATATTCAGCAGGCTTGGCGAGAGGATACAAGAATAAATGTTTTCTATTTGGACCAAATGAAATGGTCATTCCTCCCTCTTTGCAATCAATTTTAGCTACAACATTAGCCAACCATGGTCTTCCCAGAATTATAGGGTAACTGTCTTTGGGTGTAAGGGACTAAATTACTTGAAAGTCCACAAGATATTTCCATCCATCAACCTTAACAAGAACATTTTTGATAACACCTTTGGGAATGGCTATGGATTGGTTTTCCATCTATAAGACTGTAGTTGTGGGATGTAAATCGGTAAGTTCCAACCCTTCCATTACATCAACAATCATTATGTTAATGGTTGCTCCTAGGTCTACTAGTACATTAGGTATTGCCACCTCATTGATTGTTACCGTTATGAGTGGACTACCTGGATCATCATATTTTGGAGTAGTGGTCTTTCCAGCCAAAAAGTCAGCTAGATAACCATTTATGTGAATGGTATTTATATTTTTGGTTTCCTCCCTGGGTTTTTGATACACAACTGTTTGATCAGTTGGTTTAGCTCAGGAATCTCCTTAATTTCTTGTAGCAAAGGAACCTCAATTTGCAACTATTTGATTTCTTGAATCAACACAATTTCGGTGGACGAGGAAATTTCCAGAGTATCTTTCACAATGGTTAGTTTAAGTCGCTCCAGAAAAGGCACTTGAGTTTTGTCTTTGGGGGTGGAATTCTTTAAAGAATCGGTTGGAGACTAACCCCCCTTGTCGTGAGGTAGGTTGAAAGCTCCAACCGGAGATGGCGGAAAGGTCTTGTCTTGGGTACTCTTTAGGGCTCACTCTGTAGATGTGAGAGTTATTTTAGTCAACTCAACAAATTCCTTGATAGGCTCGTCCAATATCTCAACAATAGTAGGTGGCTAAAGTGTTTTTCTAGATCTTAATTGCAAATTTCCACAGTGGATAGTTTTAAGTCGAGTAACATTGTCCTAATCCATGGAATACATTGGGGTATTTTGACGATTGTTCTTTGGGTTCAGAATAGGCTGCACCGAAAGTGGTGTTTGATTAACTTGCTCATTTTGTTGAGTGTTCTAGGGAGGAGGTAAAAGATTCTGCTATTGATTAGGCATCCTTCTAGGACCGATATAAAATTGATTTTGAGGTTGATTCCATTGAGGAATGGGATTCTGATGATACCACTATTGTTGAGGCTAGTTGGGCCATTGAGGGTTTCCCCAAGACTGATTTTCCCATTTAGGTGGTCCCTAAGGGTAAGTTCCCCAATTAGGTGGTGCTTGAGGCCAAGGTATTGCCCATTGATTATTATTCTAGTTGGTTTGAGGTCTCGAGGTATGGTTTGAATTTTGGCCATAGGAAAAATTTCCTCTAGTTCTTTGATTTTCAAAGTTGATCTCTTCCTCAATCAGAGATGTTATTTTCTTAGAATTCTTGATGGAATTCAAAAGCTCACACTGGTCAGTGGGATGGGTCTTGCCACAAACTTGAAAAACATCAATTTTGTCAACTTTGTCCAAAGGGCATTCCCTTAACAAATGTTTGTTTCGGCACCTAGGGCAGTAGATGGATAAGGTCTCAGGATTTCATGTTTAGCCTGTATTCCATCTAACGTGGTGTTTAACTGAACCAAGATGTTAGTTTTAAGATTGGCTATCTCCTCACATAGTTTTCCTATCTCATTGGAACCTTTAAAAAGAGTATATTTTTAAATACCTCCTCGAGTTCGAGAGAAATTCTGAGACAATTCAGTGATATCATCAAGTCCTAGTTGGGACACGTCTCCTTTTCCAATTAAATCCAAGCTTCTTCAAGAATCTTCATCAAGACCTTTAAGAAATAAGGTCTTCAAAATCTCCATACTTATGGCTTCTCTGCCACATCATTAGACAAGAAGATAAACCTGTCTAGGTAATCTTCTAGACTTTCGTCTTCGTTTTGCTTTATTTTGAATAGTTCTTCTTTCCTGTCACTAAACCTACAATAACTCTAATACTTTTCCAAAAAGGCAGGCTCCATGTCATCCCAGGAGGTTATAGACCGTGAAGCTAATCCCGTAAACCAGCACATTGGTATGTCTTTCAAAGTGGAGGGAAAAATCTTTAGTTTTTGGTTATCATTCTTGTAGTCATATGTCTGACACAAGACTTTAAACTCAAATAGAAACTGGTCAGGGTCTTCAGAAGACAAACCTCGAAAGGTTGGCAAGAAGGCTGGTGAAATATTTTTCATAGTCGTTTCGTCATCTGCATCGATAGCAATAGGATAAGTGAATATGCACGGTGATGGAGGGTTAGCATTAGCATTTCTACGATCACCCATGATGTTGAAGGGGATTCATTCCTCTTCAAAAGTTTGCTCAAATGGGTGAGGCTCTGGGGTCTCCAAAGGAATACACTCCTCTACAACTATGTGTTCTCTTTCTATGGTATGCGGGAAGGTCTCAAGTTGATCTTGTTTGATCACTTCTTTAGTAAGTTCTTGAGCTGAGATTTCTTCCACTCTACTTGTGGTTGGAACATTGATTGGGGGGTTCTTGGTATGAATTTTCTATGGGGGCCTTTTTTCTTGACCATGTAGAAAAAGGAAGCCTAAGGACTATTTTTGTGCCTAAAAGAGGTATTCAAGGTATCTCCTACTAACACTAGAAAAGGAAGGTCCCCAACAACGGTGCCAAAAAGTGATAGGCTATCATTAGGTCCTATCATTTTAGTTTGAAAAGTGCATCAAATATCATTCGAGTAGTGTTCAAAGGCTATATGCAATAGGAAACTCCTCAACTATCTCTCAAATTTTGTCCAAAACTTTTGTATAATGTCATCTTGTAATTCACAATTCTAACATCATGTTCTCTCTCTCTTCAACTTCTTTGGTTATTGAATACACTTTGAATAATTATCTACATATATCATTTGCATAATTCATTTCCATTCATAACACATTTGAACCAGTTTGAGTGTTATCCCCCAAGAAACCCTAGGTCTCAGATCAGTGGTATCAAACCACAATTATCTTAATCCTTTTAAGTAATGTGTATTCCCACATGCACAAAGTTTGACTGCAAAAAGCTTGATCTTGAAACTTGCAACCCTTCATTGTATCTCCCTTTATAGTATCAACACATAGTAGACAAATCCACATCAGAGATGCCAACTTTGAAAAGGTTTGGAAGATGATAGAGTGCTTTACGATGGAGAGAGACAACTTAGAGAAACATTATGTATAGGAAAGAGCAAGAATCATGGATCACTTTGCTAAACTTTTGTAGACTCGACAACTCTAGCATCAAATAGAACAAACATACATATCCCTATAGAAGCAAATTATCCAAATAACTAGATTACCCTCATTTGTTGATAATGTGGTAAATCAATTTTATAATCAAGAAAAAATTTCCTCTATCACTCTAAGAGTTTCCTTACCTATAAGACATGGTATAATAACTACTACACTACCAATGAGGATGAAATTATACCTATAGACATTAAGGATGGTTTCATATACGTTTTGAAAGAAAACTAATTCCTTGCTGGAAATCGTGAGGATCAATACAAGTATTGCTAACTTTGCCGAGGTCATGGCCAATGTATTCAAGAATACAACAATATATTCCAAACTTTGGCATCTAAGTTGAACATGTGATAATTTTTAGGAATACTAGTTGAGGTACAAATTACAAAATTGCACAAATATAAAATGAAAGATAAACTGTGAATAAATGCATTGATTTTTATTATTGGTAATTGCTTAAGAATGAGTACAATATATATAGCAAGAGATAATCCATCTAGAATGGCAACTTCCAACTAGAAAATAGGCATGCAACTCCATGCAAGATTGCACAACTAAGCAATCATTATCCTAAAAATCAAACAACTAGAAAACTTATCTAGAGGAATATTTTAGGGAGAATATTCTACACTAAAACCCCCTTAAGTGTAGCTAGGTGAAAGAGATATATGCAAAACATGCAAGGATGGATGCATGAAAACATGAATGGGTCCTAGCTACATGGCCATGTTAGGTACCCAATTACAAAGAGGAAAGGAGAAACCCGGTAGGAAAAACTCCTAACCAAAAGATACAACAATGATATCCATCACAAATCCAATCAATCTCCATCCACACAAAGGATTACAAGTGAAGCCATACAACCCCCTACATAATGAGATAATCTGCTACAAAGAAGCACTAGAAGCACACTTTTGGAGTAACATTGGAATCCTTAATCCGATAAGCAAAGAAATATAATTTGTTTGCTAGAAACCATATTAGAGTCACTAAACAACTCAGGTTGGAATCATGATAAAGCAACAACAGACCCAATGCCAAGGAACACTCAAAAACTCACAAACTGACAAAACTCTAGAATATATGAAGCAACAATTGATTGAAAAATGATTTGGAATTATAATGATGTGCAAAGATGAAAAATAAAATGCAAACCTAATGCATGGAAAAAGGAAATAGTGCATGCACAGATGAATGTTCACATCTGCCTCCATGATTTTTTGTCTTGCAATATAAAATGAATTTGGAGTCAAAATAACCTATGCTCTAATACCATGTGAGAATTTTAGGAAGACTAGTTGAGTTACAAATTACAAAATTACACAAATATAAAATGAAAGATGAGTTGCGAATAAATACATTAATTTTTATTATTGATAATTCCTCAAGAATGAGTACAATATATATAGCAAGAGATGAGCCATCTAGAATGGAAAATGCCAATTAGAAAATAGGCATGAAACTCCATGCAAGATTGCACAACTAAGCAATCATTATCCTAAAAATCAAATAACTTGCAAAATTATCTAGAGGAATATTTTAGGCAGAATATTCTACACTAATAAAACATTCAAGAGTCCAAATAAAATCTCATTTTCAAATATAAGACATAGATGAAACCCTATATCTAGACCAATGTGGACTTCCTCCATATTCCCTCTTTAGGATAAACTTAAAGGTATGCTTGCAAATTTGGATTGAAATCCAACCATAATCTAAAAATGAAGATTGCAAGTCCCTAGACAAGTTGTAAAATAAGACTTATAAGTATAGAGCCCAAAATAATTAAATATGAGTAAAAGGATCTTTGCATTAGTCACAGGGTGAACCCACATAAGTGGTGTACAATTCGAGTGAGGAAGGAAAACTTCCAAAAACCTCACACATGAAATTTTTTTTCGTTTTGAGGGGTTCAAACGAACCCAAAAAGGAGTTTGGTCAAACCAAGGTTCAAGCGAACCCCTTTGCATATGGGAACTCACGTTTCTCATTGTGGGAAGGGGGTTTAGTTGAACCAAGGTTCGACCAAACCCTTGGGGGTTCGAGCAAACCCCTTAGGTTCGCTTGAACCCACCTTTTCCCACCTTCCCACCCTTTGACAAAAAAACACTCCAGATTTTTGCCCTTTGAAGCTCGGGTTGAGGATGAAAATGGAGGAAACTTCCCAGACCCAATTGGAAGATGGTAGTCCTCAAAACGAACTATCCAACAAATATAATTTTAATATGTTTTGGTTTTATTATGTATGTGTTTTTTTAGTTTTATTAAACATAGGTTTTTCACCGAAAATCAAGCTCTTTGTTTTGCACATGTGGAAAAATAGAAAATTATCAAAATAATTTTAAAAAAAATATGTGTGTGCTGGGTATTGATGTCCTTGATCCATTAAAAAAAAGAAAATTGAATTTCAATACATACAGAAAAAGTTATGTTGTATATAGTCCGCCTATGTCTGAATTGCAATTAGTTTGACTTCGAAACTTGATTAAGGAAAAAATATTCAATAAAAAACTATGAGACCAAATGCAAATGCTAGGTATCATAGTTACAAATCCGAATTCTAAAAAATTACAATTTTATCCTTCATACAAAAAAAGTTATGTTGTATACGGTGAGTGCCACTTTTAAAAAATGTTGATTTACGAAAAAAACCAGTTTTCGTGGGAGATGGAAAAAGAAGTGCAATATGATTTGAAAATTTTTGAAAAAAATTATTTTTATAATCTACAGACAAAATGTGATGAGACTCTATTTTGCATCATCTTCAAATCCCTCACGGTTTAGCCGCTATAGGTGCCCGAATTTGAAGATTTAGTTAAAAATAATAATTGCAATGTCCAGTTTGGCCAAAAATTGTAAACCACTATTGTGGGATCACCCCCCAAAAGAACACATCATCTAAAAATTAAAAGTAAAAACAAGCAATTGAAGGCAAGCAAGTGATGTGCGATACAAAATTCTATGGACACTTTAGTGAGGAATTTCATACTCTCTAAGATTAATTAAACAGATGGAAGCACACATTCCTACAATAGGTGGAACAAGAAGAACATAAGAAGATTGTGGATGTGAACCAAACACCTTGGTAGCAACTGCCAACATTGTCTCATCTTTCAATTCAATTCCATAAACATTGAGCATCTATACCATTCTCAAATACAATTTAATTGACAACCTTTTCCCTTAATTGTAAATCATGTTAGCAAAAGGAACATGATTTCTCTAGAAATAGTTTGAAGATAGAACTTTTAGATGATAGATAAACCACAACAATATGCCATTGGATAGTTCAACTCAGACTCTAAAAGGAAAGTCACATCATCAGTGTCACTTGGTCTACAAATTGGGCCCTTTATGGTACAATCTTTAGTGATGTAACGACATTAGAGGTATGTGGTGTTTTACTTGGGCAACCATATTAGTTTCAGAAATATGTAATCTATAAAGAAAATTCTCAAAATATTATCAAATATGTAGACCAAAATATATATAACACATGTGAAAAGAAATCACCCATCGAAACTAAGCAATGTGAAAATTTAACTAGTTCTAGTAAAAAAAATACTCTCAATAATAAAGACTTGAACGTGAGAAGCATAACCTTACAACACCAACTAATATGATTCCATTAAAATATTACTACAATTTCATCTATTTATTATTATTTCTCTTCCTTTCTTTATCAACTAAGATTATGGGAAAGATTATATCCTATAACCTTGGTCTCTTCCTCTAGGTTTACAGTATGAGACTAGGATTCTTACTTTTGGTATTTTGTTTAACTTTAAGAATTGTTTAGAATTGAAGAAAAAAATAGCATAATTGAATATCACAAATTAGCCATGGAAAAGACCTAGCTATAAAACTCAACCAACCTCCCTTTTGGTGATGATGTTAATAGGTAGCATAAGGAGTCTCATGTGGCCAATATTTTAGACTTTTCTTTTTCCTCATTTGGGGAATATAATTCCTCCACTAACAATTCATGTCTCCAAATGTGCATGTGTGTGCTTTGTTCTCATAATGTAACTCATTTATCATAGTGTATACTCGAGTTATAACTCATTTTTTGTAGTATATACTCTTGAATTGTAACTTATATATTTTCCCACATAATCTTGAGCATTATTGAGAGTTTGGATAATATTGGTTTCTACTTCTGTGTATACTATTGTCCTTTCTCTCCATCCACTTGTTTCTTTGCTATTTTTTTTAATTCACTCTACTATTTGAATTTCACATTAATGTTCAACTATCTTAATGCATGCTAGATAAATGAATTGGAGAGGCCAATGTTATCACTCTACCTTCCATTTCTACAAGTGAAATTATAGCTAATTTACCAAATAACCCTTTTTCACTTCTATCATTAATGAGACCTGATTTTTTTACTATTATTTTGTTCTTGTTAAACATGGAAACAATACAAAATTTTGTATATTTTGTATGATACTTTTCTTTCCAAACAATAGTTAACTTTATTTTTTATAATGACCAGCACATTTTGGTGGGATAAGGAACCTTCCCACCTAGTTTAATAAAAATCTGAAGTTCATTAGAATTATTAAGTGATGCTCAAGTATAAAGTAATTGGTCATCCCCAAACTACACTTTGATGGCTAAAACTTAAACTTCTTCAACTAGCACTTCTTAGATTATCTTTGATGTGTGAAATTTGTTTGTAATGATGGCTTCAAAATTCTTAATAAAACAATCTACCCCATTTTATTCCATAAAATTTTCCTCGTAGTCTTTGTAGAAAATCCTAATGATAAATGATCATCCCTAAACTACACTTTGATGGTTAAACTTCAACTTCTTCAACTAGCACTTCTTAGCTTATATTTGATGTGTGAAATTAGTTTGTTATGATGGCTTGAATCTTCTTAATGAAACAATCTACCCCATGTTATTCCATACAATTTTCCTTGCAGTCTTTGTTAAGAAAATCCTAACGGTCTTCCTATTTTGGACCTGACCTAAAACTTGACTTTTGTTTGTTTTCTTTGATTTTCTTAATAATGCTCTTTTATCTCCTTTATTAATGGGGTAATCAATAAAATCCCTAAGAAATATTTATCCTCTTCAATACTACATAAAATCCATTGTTAAATATTGATTTTTGATGGTACAACTAAAGGTAACCCAAGTCTGGCAAGTGTAGGTGCAGATGCAAGTGTGGTGTTTTCTCTTCTTCAAGCTTATTCATTATAGTGGCTTCTTCCTTTTAGGTTCCAAATCAAACAATGAAGTAGAAGCTTTGTCTGCTCTAGAATGGATCAAATCAGTTCTTATATCTGGGTTTAACAACTAGAGGTTGGTGGGAACTCCCTTTTTTTGTTATGGAACATTTTCCCTAAGTGAAAAAAGAATGTTATTTTCCCATGTAAATGACACTTTGGAGTTAAAAGAGGTATAAATTTTATTATTCTATGAGCTTTTAGACATCTCCAAGACACAAAAATGCTAGAAAAATGCCTTTCAACACCCCCCTTTTGTCACCAAGGCAAAACATCCCAAACATGCCTTGTAGAAGCAAGGGATGTCTCCAAGAAGTATCCTTGTTGGGGATAGATAGAGGATGCTCCGATGTCCTCAACACAACCAAGGCTTTGAAAAAACTCTTAAATCGCTAAAAACAATCAACCTACAAAAACAAAAAATACAAAAATCCTAAATTCAATTTTTAAATTGTTGAAATACCCAATTATTCTATGTTTGTTGTTGTAGCCTTAACTCTATTCGGATGTTGTGATGTCTCCTTTCTGCCACTCATAAGTACACAATATAATAGCACCAAAACACCCTCCCTTCCTATCCAAAACAACATCATGCAATAGATTGGAAGCACAATTCCATCTTTGTTCAATGGAAAGGCAATAAGAGATATATGCGCAAAATAGTCCTGCACCAAAATAAAATAATAATATTATATTATATTAGGATTTTGTCTATTATTTTTATTGAAATCAACAAACTTGCATATTTTCTATTGATCTTTTTAAATATTTTTTATTGAAGTTTTTTATGATTAAATAATATATTTATTAATAATTAATAGTTATTAGTTTAATATTTAATTAATAAATATTATAGATCATAATCTATTATTAGTTAAATTATAATAACTATTTTTAATATATATTGTGTCCATTGTTGTCCACCCACCATCCCCAAATTTTGTTTCTCGGTTCCCCCACTTCAAAACTCTATGGAGATATGGTTAAAAGAGGGTTACAAAATAATTCATATCTAATTAGTTTTGGAAAAGGTTTTGAAAATAATTGATTATTGAGTGAAAAACAAAGAATAATCCCAAGAGAAAAACAAAGCATACAAATTAATTGAACTTATTCTTTGTGAAAGGGTGTGATGGTCTAGAAAACTATAAAATATTTCATTAACTATTTATGAGGGACTTGGAAATGGATGAGAGAGACTCAACTCGCCCATGGAAGATGGTGGATAGGCAAGTGGCAACCATTGAAAAGGGGCACACAAAGTGTGTCCAACTTGAAGTACATATCACACTCAAGGTTGTCCTAGCCAAGGTTGTTGGGCATGAGCAGAAGTGTTTATTAAAAAAAATTCCTCTTGGATTGCAAATATAGATTGAGGGATCTACTCCACAAATTCTTCCAAGGGTGCGAATGATTTATATTCATTATAATTTTATTAGATTTGATTTTATATTTGTGATTATAAAATGTGAAAATGAATCCCTAAATATGTTTTAAACATATCTAAAGTTAAATAAAATAAACTCAACAAACTAGCAGATAACACTTTTAGTGATCAACAATTTGAAAAGGAACCTATTACAAGAGTAGAAATTGAACATCTTAGATTAAGTTTTGACTCTTGCATAGTCACTTAGATATAGTTTCCTATTGCCATTACTATAGGGAATGCAATATGGTTGTGGATACACTAACACTAGGGTAGACCAATCTCCCTTCTCTAGCAAGTTTAATGATGATCCGGGTGAATAGAACTTAAGGCATGTAGTGGAAAAAGATTCCACTCATGGTAAAGGAATCATTATTCCCCTTTCGATCCCCCCAAATATTGTAGTATAAACAGATTTAATCATGGTTTGAAATGGGTAATAGATTGGTAGGAAAGTGTTGATTTGATCAAGACATTCCTAGTGTGATATTTTGAGCTTGAGTACATATAGTACTCTTTGCTTATTTGCCTCCAAGAATTGATCTATAGCATTGTTCCTTGTCATGAAAGCACTTTTGAATTTGTCTTATTTTGTAGGCATTTGCTTTGTTGGTTTTGTTGTTTTGTGGGTTTTTTGTGTAGATTATGCAAAGTTTTCGTTGGTTGCTCAAGCTGCCATGAAAAGGGGATGTTGATATTACTTAATTAATAGAGGAAATAAGGTGAAAATGATAGAAACTGATGTTAAAAGGGGAATTATTAATGCAAATGATGAAAATGATGAAAATGCTCTAATCGGGGATGAATATGATGAAAAATGTAATATTAATGATGTGTGATATGAATTAGGCAATTTTAGATGTCTATAAAAATATGGAAAAATTCTATTATCATGGTGAAGTGCTCAGAAAGAGCTTTCTAATGCTTATAAGAAGTCAAAAATCAAACTTCATATGCCCAAGTTATGGTGAAAAGAAAAAACAAATTTAGGATTATTGCACAAGCCCTACAAGCTCTATGGTGGACCTAAGGCAATGCCACTAATCTAGGTAGTGTGTTAATAGTGTAAAAGGATACTGGACAAAGTATGGTGGAGTTGGCCCTAGTAGTCATGCATAGGTGGATCCTTAATGGTCACAAAGAAAGGCAATACTCCCAATCATGATTAGTAGATGATGATTTTGTTTAATCCCCCATGGGGCTAGGTGTGTTCAAGGGTTGAGTCCCCCATGATCACCCCTTAAAGTTATATATTGCAACCTACAAGCATCATCCCTACACAATTTTATGGATGACGTAAACCTTGCACAAGGACTATACCCTACATCAAAAAATAAAAAAATAAAAGATTTACCTCCCCTTCATATGATGACGCAAAAGTGGCCTAACACATAGTTTGAGACGACCTAAGCATATTATAGTAGTAAAATGGTTGTATCCATATAGACTATGTGAATTTTTGTACAGTCACCATTGGAACCCCTCCTAAAAATGGCAAAAAAAAAATCTCCAAAACCTATAGCACTTTATATGAAAATATAGGTTTTTGAGCCTTTTGAGTGCAACAATGAGATTAGTTTGATCTAGGATGCATCATATGAAATAAAGTGCCAAAAATATTGTAAATTCAAGATAATTTGGGAGAGGGTTTGAAAGAGTACTTTGATACCATGTTGGAGTGGCCAATATCAACTTTTAGGATCTGAAAACTTCCACAAATAAGAGTTTTCACACAAATAATATTATCATGCAAGTGCAAAGTGTAAAAATAAGCCTTGAATATAAAGAATAGGATGAGGAGGGGAGAAGATAGGATTAAAAGTCTAACTACCCATCTAAAGGTGTGAAACATGTGAGTACACTTGGGACAAGTGTGACGACACATGCAGTGCACTCATGAGGTGAGAAAAAATCAAATAATTATCTCTAAGTGAGATTAAGTGTAGTGTGAATAAGACCTAATCAAGCTAGATACACTACAAAAATCCTTGTGATTTGCTTCATATTTTTCTTTATTTTTTGCTTCCACCCATTGTTTTAATGTATTTTTTGCCAAAATTTTGAAAACGTTGGTGCTATTTATCGGGATGGCACTATTTTTGGCATTTATTTGCATCGATCGGGACAAGTCAGCACTAATTTAGGTGCTAATTTGTGTCAAAATTAGAGCCGCCTTTAGCACCAATATTGGCTTCGAGTTTGGCACCGTCGTTAGTGCCGCCTTTGGCTCCAAGTTTATCTTCGAGTTTAGCACCATTTTTAGTTCCGACTTTAGGTTCAAGTTTAGCTTCACGTTTAGCGCTGGTTTAGACACTCGTATGTCGAAGAGACTTACTTATATGTCTCATCGACGATGTGAAACAGTGAAATGTCAACAAGATACAGGCATATCAAGGAGAGAATCACTTACGTCACATTGACAAGGTATATCTACAAGTGCTTGGCGAAACACAACTCTTGGATATAACAAAGTAATGTCAATGAGACATTGAGATATCGGTAAGACAAATAAGATTGTCTCATCGACACTCTTCACGTAATGATCAAAAGCATACATCGCTATACCGTTGGGAAGGTGAGCAACATATGCGGTAGAGTGGTATACACCGCAACCCCACAGTAAGAAGCCTTGAGCAAGGTGGTAGTGCGGTAAACAATAGAAGGGAAGGGAAAAATGCCGCCATACCGCAGTGGGTATAATAAGAGATGATGGTAGTATGGTAATCGTGGCATCTTTACAATTTACAACACTAAATGCAAAAAATCACGTTTGTCACAATCCATTTGAATAAATCATTTAAGGAATCAAGAATATAGCCTGCCAAAAATACTCTAAAACTCTAATAAACATACTCAAATTTTTTTATCGAAATCTTATTTTCAGGCATAGCCCGCCAGAATGGAGTTTTCATTTTAATAAACATACAATAAAACCTTTTTTCAAACCTTATTTTTATGCGTAGCCCACCAAAATGGAGAAGTGTTTTAGTAAAGAATGATAGAGAGTGGTAAGGATATGTGTGTGATAGGAGGCATAAGATTCATTTTTTTAAATCTCATTCCTGCTCTGATCAACAAGGGTTACAATGTTTACACTATTGTTTGTAATCTAGGTATTAATTGACATATGTTTGCATAATCTCAAATTCCTTCAGATGCTTTTGAAGTATCAATGTATCCTATATAGGGTTTAAAATGACTTCTTTTAATTTAAAAAAATAAATCAGATGCTTTTGAAGTATCAATGTGTCCTATATAGCATTTAGAATAAATTCTTTTACTTTAAAAAAATAAATAAATGATGTATTTTCTTGTGATTAGATAATGTGGAGATCTCATAATTCTGCCCTAGCACACTATCCTCTTTCACACCGTGTTCATTACTCCAGCTGCTAGGGTTTTGTATTTGACATCTTTAATATCTTCATGATAGTGGCTTTTAAATAGATCCCAGTCTTTGCTTTAATATTTATCATGGTAACCCTTGAGTTCCATAATCCACCTTCGATCTCTTCTAAGAACAATGTCTTAAGCTAGACTACATAGTATGCATATAAAGCAAGTCCTTCACACCTGCCATTGTTCCAAACCACCACTCACCGCCTTGCTTAAAATGTTGCCTCCATAAGAACAATAGCATGTTTTAAAATCATGGTTGCTAGTGATTGACCATTAAGGTCACTAGTTTCATCAAGATACAATGAGATTTTTATCTTCAAACTTAAGGCATTATGCAGGATAACATTGTGAATTGTTTGTTGTGTACAATTTGATTTTCTTGCAAATTTACTGCTTTACTAACTACCTTTAGGACTAGATATTGCACCATCAGTTACAATCTCAAACAACTCACTCACTATCACTTGAAGATTCCTTTCATGAGCACCCTTGTGTAAAATGAAACTATGCCCTATAGACTGCCTACTTACTTACTAATATAGGGGACTCACTGTTTCATGGCATTTTGAGTTTTATTTAGAAGGGGTTAATATCTAGCATTTTTATGTGCAGGAAGAATAGATTGTGATGCAACATTCGGGTATGGACAGTTCAGAAAAAATTGGATTGCTATCAGTGTCATAACCAGGTTGGATTGTACCTTGAGCCGGTGTGAAACACTTCCGGGTGTTTTTGCTCCGAAGCAGAACTTGTGTGTAGGAATTTCCAAATATCCAACAGAGGAAGCTCCTACATTCTAAAGATAAAATCATAAATCCGCTTATCCAGTTTCTGATCCAACTTACATCTTTAATATCCGATAGAGAAAGTTTGTACATTCTAAAGATAAAATCATAAATCTGCTTATCCAACTTCTGATCTAATTTGAGGTCGTGAATATCAAACAGAGAAAGTTCCTATATTCTAAAGATAAAATCATAAATTTTATTGGTCCAATTTGAGATCCAATTTTAGGTCGTGAAGCTCCGACAGAGAAATTTTCTACATTATAAAGATAAAATCATAAATTTTTTGGTCCAATTTGAGGTCCAATTGTAAGGATTTGTCTTTTTAATTATACTTTTTGACATTTGTCTTGATAAAAATTGTTACTTTAGAATTATGGTATTTCTTTTATTTTGATGTTTTCAACCCTCATTTTAGGGAAGAGCTCCAAAGATGGTTCCTTCAGATGGAGACTACACTTTTCCGCTATAGGTTCCATCTAGAAACACCAGAAGCTTAGGTACTGTCATACTCAGGTACAACAAAGTTTGAGGTTACCTTGTTCTCCTTGATACAAAATATTGTCCTTCAATCCCTCTTAAGCAACATTCACTATTATGGACTTCATCATTGTACCTTTCATGCATTTGATTTAATTTTTTATGTGGAAACATGTTGTCTTTGTCTTTGCAAGTGATGACTATTGTGTAAGCTTTTAATCTGCATGACTGCCCCTCATATTCAATTCTTGTGACTGTTATGATGCTTGGGGCTGCTTACTTTTAACCAGACTGTTAATGAAAACTATCTTGGAATCCTTGATGATCAATTTTGTCAAAATAATGGCTATGTTGATAGTGGAATGTTCTTATTAATAAGGATAAATCTTGATCAATAAGGAGATTACCCCTTACCAACATACTCCACTATCCTTGCAAAGATTGATCTTTAATGCTTCATGGATGGTTTACTTGTGATTATCCTTCTCAAATGAAACAATAGGGTAGCAAGCTGGGCTCAACCCTTGTGGGAGCCACATTTCACCCTACATGTTGTAACCAAATAAACAAAACAACAACCTAATTTTATCTATACCTGCACAATGAGAAAACATGTTAGATAAAATTGAGCATATGATAGATATGTTTGATAACTTTCTTGTTTTCCTGGACATCTATGGTATGCAAGTTATTTGAATGCACATGATGATCAAATTATATGTTTATAGATATATGCACATATTTTGACTTGTGATCCTTCATTGCTCTAACAACACTCTTCTCACTCAAGTGCAAGGAACCTAGGAGCAACAAGGAAGACATCAACTTGGAGGCTTAGACAAGCAGGAAGACTGAAGATGATGCAGAACAAAGCAATCAGGATTCGTCATTTCTCTTTATGTGCATTTTTCTATTTTGTATCTATAAATGTATAGTTTTTCAATTATATGCATTCAAATAGTTAGTTCCATGGCTTGTGTGGAACAACATACATTTACATTATCAATAAAGACTACATTTTTGAAAGGATTTTGCAATCTTTCCTATATTATATGCATTTGCATAAGTGCAATCTAGTATGTAATCTTTTGATTTTGTTTATGCACATGATGTAGCATAAATAAAAATGTACCTTACTCTTCATTTGAAAATCACAAAAGCTCTACTTGATTGAGCTATTAACTTTTGTGTCTTCACGAACATATGTTGATACAAAATGAATGGAAGAAGCATCCAAGTAATCCTAATTTTTTCTGCCAACAATTCATACCAAAGATTGAACAATTTAAGGATATTGCAATAAGTAATTTGTATCGACACAAATAATATTATTGAAGCATTTCAAATTTTAGGCCATAAAAATCATACTTTTTTAAACATGGATTGTGTTGTAGCCAAAATTCCATCCTAATTATTTTTGCATGCTTCCATTTTCACTCATCTCTTACATCCACCATATGCATAGAATTCATGTCATAATAACTTAAATTTAATAAAATCCCTCATGTGAGCTTCCAAATAAAACCCTTGATCATAGCATCAAAGTGTATTCCTCCTTTGAAATACTCCTATGATTGTTCATAGCATATCACCAAGACAACACCATGTCGATGAGAGTCCCTGCAAAGTCTCCCTAACATTAGCACAAAGCATTAATTAGAAATGTAGATGAGACACCCCTATGTCGAAAAGACTTATTTATATGTCTCATCAACGATGTAAAACAGTGAAATGTCAACAAGATACGGGAATATTGAGGAGAGAATCACTTGTCACATCGACAAGGTATATCTACAAGTGCTCAGCAAAACACAACTCTTGGATATAACAAAGTAATTGTCGATGAGACGGTGGCATATCGGCAAGAGAGATTAACTTGTCTCATTGACATCGGCACCAAAATCAGAGGAACATAAAATCTAATGTCGAAGAGACATTGAGATATCGATAAGACAAATAAGATTGTCTCATCGACACTCTTCAAGTAATGATCAAAATCATACACCGCTATACCGCTGGGAAGGTGAGTAACATATGTGGTAGAACGGTATATAGTGCAACCCCGCAACAAGAAGCCTTGAGCAAGGTGGTAGTGCGGTAGACAACATAAGGGAAGGGAAAAACACTGCCATATCGACATATCGAAGAAACAATGGGCATTTTACTTAAAAGTCTCTTCAATGGTTATGAAATGATAATTAGTCTGATTGATGTGACTAACAAAAAAGATCGACCACTATTAATGAAGAACTTGATCATAAAGGTAGCACGATGAAGTGTCTTGAAATTTGATAAATATGGCCTCAAAGAAGTTGAAATCACTGTGAATTGTAATTGAAGGATTTGGAGAACCAACTTGGACGGCGGTAGGCAGCTAGAAATTTGCAACATTTATCCAAGTAAGTGGTCTAGATTCAGCTCAAAGTATTTTCTCAGTAAGTAGATGAAAGCATTGCATGAGTAGGGTTGAGATGGAAAAAACCCCAGACAAATAGAAAGCAAAAAGACAGAAAATTGAAGCTAGGAAATTGAATCAAGACTTAATTGATCAGTGTCCTAGGTCTGGGCCAAAATCCAGAAGAATAACACAATTTAACCCATCATGTGTGACATTAGAAGATAAAAAGAAAAATCTAGGAGATGTATGGACTCTGTGTAGGGGTTACGACCTCTTTATTTATCATTATAGGAAGAAATTATGGCATAGCCCAGTGTCAAACCAGTGGAATTTGAATTTGGGTAAACTTGTAGTACCCAACGTCTTTGTGAACATAGAGTTAATCAAGGCGTTGTCAAAGAATTACAATCCGAAGATGAGAGCAATTCATTTGCTTGATGGGTCACAGTTCATGGTCATAAAGCCAAATTATATTTCCATGATTTTTCAGCTAGACACTTCCCTGAAAACAAAATTACGAATCAGAGACTTGTTGGAGGAATAACGCACGATGGACACAAGTTACAAGAGGTGGAAATTGCCTCTACATAAGGTTATAGGTGCGGGTAACCAGACTACGAGGTTCTCTAGTGAAGATAAGCCCCCATTCTCTGTGGCTTTATTTGAAGAATACTTTCAATACACTTATTACTCAGTTGGTCAAGTACTGGGAATTGATGTTCCCGAGAACATGAAAATTGCTCCCATGGTTTTAGCCACAGACATCCAGAGCCATAATGATCGACCCTATGATTATGCAGAGTATTTATCAGAGGCCATCAATAATGCCCTCAATATCATCAAGAATGACAGTGAAGTCATTAATTTCAAGCACTATTCTCTTTTCATGCACATGATATTATACGAAGGGTAGGCGATGGGGATATGGGGTGAGGAATTAAGAATAAAAGACTTAGATAATGATGGAAATTCAAGGCATGTACAAATGTGGACATCTATGTGGGACAAGAGGTGTGGGAGGTCCCACTACCTATATTTTGAGGAATATTTTGTCAAAACACTATACAAGATGCTAGGCCACAAATGTGACTACAATCTCTCCCTAGAGATCTTAATATTTCTCTGACCAAAAGATATGGGTCATGAAGCAAGGATAAATCACAATTGGGGGGATTGGTACATGTTTGGGGATTGTACTGTTATCAAGGTTTATGGATTTGAAGTTGTACCTTATTTTTTGCTTGAGACTGTGCCAGACAGAGTTGCTTATTTAGAGATCATAAGGCAATTGTAATTTTCAACTTTCATGCATTTAAAGAGCTATGGGAGGTAGACTTTCATGCCTTCCACTTTATGCTTTGGTGATTTCACTATTATCTCTGATTCAGGCTATGACTTGTTTAGTGGTAAACTAGATTATTATAGCTTGTCGATTGGCAACAAGAGGGAAAAGTTTGATCCTGAACACTTCATTTGTGATGCCAAATTTTTTTAGAAATTGAAAGGGTATGAGCATAGTTTCCTTTTAGAAGATGTCATAAAAAACTGTGAAGAAAAACAAAACATGATGAGAATGAATGCCTACACTAGGGTTATGATGGTTGAGGCTTGGAAGGTGAGTAATAACCCAGGCTATGTAGGGGCTTTCCCTGAGGTACAGGATCCCACATAAAGAATTGAACAGTTAATCATCCATAAAGAAGAACTGATAAGAGATGTGCCACTTGCGGCATTTGAAAGAGGAAGGGGCATTGGTCCTAGGAGGCAAGTAGAAAAAATCACACCACTGGATCACTTATCACCTTAGCCTACTCCTGAAGTGATATTTTCAGTTGGTTCCCCATCCATGGAAGACGATAACACTGAGGAGGAAGAAGAAGTCTCACAGTTGTTGTCTTCCATAACATCATCTAACTCCGGATTGTTGTCTTCTTGTGCCTGAACATAACCATCTTCAACATCATCATGGATGTCAATTTCTTCGATGTTATCTAATCCCTCTCTCTCATTTTGTTGGCCAACATTGTTTTTCTCAGTATCCACTAATGCATCATCAAATACATGCCTTAATCTTGGATCATAATGTATGAAAAATATCCATTTCGGGTTCAAAATATCTTCATAGAAAAATACCTGCACATGAACGACATACATATATTAGACATATGTTATAAAAAAATTATTGATTAATAAACACATGTATATATCCATAATAAGCTACGAATTAATAGATTAATGATCACTATCGCTTCTTGTTTGAGTTAAAGAAATACCTGTTCACAATGAATTGGTAGGACATAAGGTTCCTTATCCTCCGATAGGAATGATGAGGAATCTATAAAAAAAATCCACTATGGGTATCATGTCTTTGTGTCCTCTCAAATGCTTCATACCATCTACACTTAAAATACAACATTTAAAAGAGTGGTAATCCAACTTAATAATTTCTTGTATTTTCCCAAAATATTGTAGATTCCCTTCAATTATATTCTTATCTTTTGAGCTTGATCGACTAGATTTATCGAAGTCAACCATGATGCCACAATCGAAGGATCATCTATTTACATCTACACTTTTTACACAATAATGTAGACCATATGCCCACATTGCTGGATATTTCCTCGCCTGTGAAAGACCATTTATTTCAATGAAAACAAATATAATGATGAATATTAAAATAGTTAATACTTGTCAAAATTGTAAGGAAACAACATTTTGTAAAATTCCAACTGTACCTTTCTTTCACATCCTCTAGACATGTTGATTTCACCTTCTGCTATGTTTGAATTTGTACCTACATCTTCTATTTGATTTTGAATTTGTTCAGTAACCCATTCTAGTGTGCAATCTTTGCCCCATTCCCGAAGCAGGTGAGTGGGAAGTGGAGTATTCCTTGGGTTTGATCTCTTAAATTGTCTCCTTGCTTCTAACACTTCTCTCTTTTTATCATACAAATCAATCCATTTGTTCATAAAGTCCATGTGGTACATAATGAACTTGTCGAGTATAGAACTTTAGTCTACACCTACATGTCAACATGTTTATTTCAAACTCCAAATGTCATGTTGTTAATTTGACAAATAAATTACAGAGTAAATTAATGATTGCAAGAAAAATGACACTGATCATGAATTTTTTTACTAATTTCTATTTCAACACCATTAGATTATGGTTTTTCTTCATCAATAATATCTTATGCTTGTTCTTCATCCTAGACATTGGGCCAGCTTCAAAATCCTTACCAAGGAATTCACACAGGAAGAAAAATGTTTCATTCAATACATACCCTTCAACCATGCAACCCTTTGGATGTGCCTTTTGTTAGACATATATTCTAAGAGTTTTCATATACCTCTCAAAGAAAAGCATCCACCTCATTGATACGACACCCGCAAATTCAATGTCGTCGACTACATGTATAAGTAAATGGACTTGTAGGTACATGAAACTTGTAGGGAGCTCCTTCTCAAATACACATACAATTTCTGCAATTTCCTTTTTCCACTTTGGAACTTCAGATTCATGGATCTCCTTGGAGGTCACCCACCTAGTATAAGAATAGTAAATTAGTATGAACCTTTAGTCATAAATTAAAATGCAATGTAATATCTCTATGTCTCTCACACATGAACATTTCATATAACCACATACCTTGTAAATGTTGACAATCGACTTATTGCATTCCTTAAGTTAGCTATAAGATAGGAATCCCCCCTAATTGCCAATGGCATGATATGCTATCAAACACATCTATGAAAAGGTCATTAGTAATTTTTTCTCACACAACATAATATCAAAATAAATTTAGTGCTCAATCAATGTTACCAATAAATGTTAAATGTTGATATATAATACTTCATTAAATGATGAAAATCACATGTTTTAAATCATGTGATATGTCCATCAACTGTAAAAGCTTTAGCCAATGATGAACCATAGCCAGTAGGTGTCCTTATTGAATGGATGACATTTTTTAGTTGGTCTAGCTCTTTTTTTTCAAAATACATGGAGCTTCTGCATATGTTTCATTTTCCCTGTTTGGCCACAAATGTTTTCTATCAAATTTGGTACGCGAAAGAGCAATATCTCTCCTCGAAGACAAGGTGTCCTTTTCTTTGCCTGATATATGTTGAAATATAGAATCTGGGACATTTTTGAAGATGTGCATAGGATCTAAAAGGTGAGATATTAATAGATCCCTCCAATAAGGGAGCTCATAAAATATGGATTTCTTGTTCATTCCTTCTGGCATATTAACTACAACTTGTTCTGGTTCTTCAATTGAATCACCCCGATCAAAAAAATCCTCCCAATCTTTCAATTCAGCATCTTCATACTTCTTAAGCCAATCACTTGGACCCATAATCATGGGAGGGCCTCTATTTTCAACTTTTCCATCAAATTGATTCTTCAGACATTTTTAAACCTATGATCTAGTGGTAGAAAAACCTTGTTGTTTGCATAAATAAATTTATGTAGATATTTAGAATACCGCCCTTGAAATTGTTCTGCACATCTTGGACATGCAAATATCCCCTTTGTTTGAAGCCCTTCAATTCAATAAGTAATGTTAATAACATCAAAAAAAATAGTATAAAATGAAGTATGAAAGTTGGGATGAAAATAAATTATGAATGTAAATACGTAAATATTTTATCTTACCAGAACAAACACCAAGTCTTGGGAAATCATGAATAGTCCAACATAGCACACCATACAACATGAAGGACCTATTTGATGGAGGACGTGATATGCCTTTCCATAACAGTTGCATCTCATCAATAAAAGGCGCAAGATAAACATCCATGTTTTTAATTTGATGTTTTCCTGGAACAATGAGAGTCAGCATAAGGTGCTCCTTTCTAACACTCATCCATGGGGGAATATTGTATACTATCAATTCGACTGGCCAAACACTATAATTTGAGCTCAGGAAAGAGAATGGGCACACTCCATCAATTGCAAGACCAAACCTGATACTATGGGGTTCATCTTTGAATTTTCTTGGCCATTTTTCCTCTATGTTTTTCATTGCTTTGGAGTCTATTGGAATTTGCATGAATCCATCTTTACTCCTGTTATTTGCATTCTAGTCCATCAATTATGCTAGTGAATTGCAACAAAACATTCATTGAAGTCTAGGTATAATTGGCATGTGACGTAAAACCTTCTTTGGAACTATAGGATCTTGTACATCTGTACGATATATCTTCTCTGTGCATACAGGGCATTCTACCTTGTTTTGATATTCATCTTTGTATAAAATGAAATCATTTTTACATGAATGAATTTGCTTATATTCAATCCCCAACTCAACCAACAACAGACATGCCTCTCTGCAAGTTGATGGCAACACATTATCTTCAGGGAATATTTTAGTTTTTAGTGCCTTGTAAGATTGCCAAAGATTAAATCAATTGAATGTTTGACTTATGATGAACATGTTTGATATGTCAATCTATACTAGGACTATTTATATACAATATATGGTTTTAAAATCCCCTTAAAGAAATATAAACGAAGTTGATGAATGTTTACGAATTATGTACACCAATTGACAATGCAAAGTAAGAAATAGATTTCAACTCACTTCAGTAGGGTAGTGAATCCTTTTTCTGACCAACCAAATAGTGACTTGATTTCTAATAATATTAATGTCCATGCTAGTTTTGAGGTTCTACTTGCACCCGATTTGAACACGAGTGTCTTCATTGCTTGCTTGATAGAGTCTTTGATGTTGTTATCATCAACATTACGTTGGTGGTAATTACCCCTGCTATCATCATTACTGCCAACCATATCATCATTATTGCCATCATTGTTTCCATAAAGAAACCTATAAGCATTTCATTCAATCCTTCTTCATGCACTGCATTTTCACTATCATGATCATAATCATTAAAGCTAGGTGGTATGTCATCAGTGTATGCGAATCTCATCAGCACTTCAAATTTATTAGGTGGTAGTGTTCTCTTCAATCTTTCTCTTTTCACCCTAGTGTGGTTTAAAGGATGGTTTGGATCATCTAGTCCAAATCTTAATAACCTAGATGGATCTTGGGTATTAGTATGTGTTTCATCAAAATCTTCTACCTATCAACAAACACAAGCATTATTTAATTTTTGGCAACAATTGGATAAATCATAAATGTATCAATTTCAAATAAATATAATCAAATATGGCTTAAAAAATAAAAATTGTATGAACATATATACATCAATTGAATAATGGAACATTATTTTATAGACTACCTTTTTTATACAATAATTTAAATAAAACACAATTTTGACAACATAGTTTATAAAACATCAATCCACACTCATTTATTATTCTTTGGTTTTAATCGATTGTATGAGGCATACTACTGAATGGAAGCTCATGATATATGTAATTTCTTTGTACAATCGCTCGTTTGAATAGTTTTTTTCCATGACATACAAAACATCCACAAACAACAATTTTCTCAAAGTATTTATCCCATGTACTATAGTCTTGACCTACCTCTTCTTCAGTGCAATCATTTGTTGTGTCTGCAGTATCCATTGTCATATCCTCTTCCACCCACTATCGTCTACGTGATTTAACAATTTTAGGTCCACGTCCACGTACATATCTTCTTCTTTTTCTAGTTGAACACCCAGGCTCTGCATTTGCTCCAATCTCCATCTAAAATAATCAACAACATGCATTAATTTATGTCAAGATTGGATAATACATTATAAATTTCAATAATACTATAAAAAAGATGGACGTATCACAAAATGCCATTAGATCATTTTTTCCTAAGTTAAGTCAAAATTTGAGTACCTGATGTCCTGCTTCATCTGTTGTGTCCTCATTTGATATGACACGATTTGTTGCCATGGCCTCGTCTTGCCCCTATAATACACAACATAGTAAATCATGTTTAGTACACCAATTGTATCATTTCAATGAGTATGCTATGCAACACAAAACCTCACTTTAGTCATATATTTGACATATTGATATCTCCTCTATGTTGTAGCATTTGTGAATTCATAAACACCTTCCTCCTTTAGTTGAGGTTGCTTTCTCTTCTTACCTCTATTGTATTTGAAAATTTCGTTGTCTCATCTATTTCCACCCACTTTCCTCTAAGCGATTTAGTATTTCTACGCCGTTCATGTCCTCTCTCCATGGCCTCCTCTATGAATAAAAATATTGCCACAAAAGCTTTCACCACACTACCACCGAGAAGGAAGAAGCAACTTGCGGGACTGTGGTAAAAACCACTCTACTGCACTGAGCTGATGAAGGAGCCATGGGACAACGATGGTCACCGCACTACCGCTTGCCTTTGGTAGAAGACTTGCAGGAGTCACCGCAACACCGCCAAGAATAGAAGGAAGACTTGCGTGCTGCCACAAAAGCTTTCACCACACTACTGCCAAGAAGGATGAAGCACCTTGCGGGAGAATAGTAAAAACTACTCTACTACATCGAGTTGATGCAGGAGCACAAGACAACGGTGGTCACAAAAACAAGACAATAGTTGGGATTATTTCCAACACTCTGGATCCTATGATACAAAACAATGAAAATAGTCATTATACAACAATGATAGCCACTCAATTAGGCACACTTGGCGTCGCCTTAAGCGCCCCAAATAAATTACATTAACGGCCAAAAGTCGACGCTAAAGTTGGTGTTAACTAACGCTGACTAAAGCACCAACTACTGAATCAAAATCGAAAATTAAAAAAATTCCCGTGTGAAGGAAGAAATCAGATGACAAAAAAGGGAAAAATGTCGCGTGAAGGAAGAGAGCAAGGCGTTACCAACAACTGATGAGAAATTAGATTTAGTTTGCGTCACCACAGGTAAGGTTACAATTTTTTTTCTTGGTTGAATTCGTGATTGTCTATTGCTCTTTGTTTTGCATTTGAATTTGTGATTGTTTACTGGTTCGTGGCCTAACCTATCCAAGCAACCTCTAAATTGTCCCATCATTATAAATTGTAAAACCTTTAAGAAACCAACAAAAAAAATTACCCTACCCATTTGAGCTTTGGTTCAAAATATTATAGCATGAAGCCAGGATGCCTCTGTATTCTTTCCCTAACCTGGGTATCAAAGAAATAGTGAACTGCTTGGAAAATCTAGGAATTGGGTCGGTCACTGCTGAGCAACTGCTGAAAATAAATGCAGAAACCGCTTGGTTTTGTCCAGTCGCACCATAGTCACCAATGCCATGACAAATTCGTGCAAGATTGCATTATGAAAGATTTTTCATGATAAGGTTATCAACACTAAGCAAACCCAGCGTTTTCCCACAAAACAAAAATTTCATACCACAAACTGGACAAAAACTTTCATACTTGATAGTGTGTACTTCATTTTCCTCCAAAACCTAGACGAAAATAACTTGCCCTAGGTCACCTCAAAATTTCAAGCAATAGAAGGAAGCAAGCATTGTCAGTAGACTCTGGCCACAATGAGGTAATTCATTGTCACTTTATAGATTTGTAAATGTTTCCATTGTTTCTTTGAATTTTACTTTTTACTTTTTAATTTTTAAATTTAAAAGAAGAAATATAATTTATATATATATATATAGGAACATGAGACTAACAAAGATAAAGAGGAATTGTAGTTTTTAGTTTTTTATTTCTAAATTCAAAAGAAGAAATATAATTTAAATATATATATAGGGACATGAGACTGACAAATATAAAGAGGAATTGGCTTCCATATTGGGGGTAGAGGCAGTGAACAAATTGGTTAATGTGGATTGGACAACTCTTGCCAGATACATAGAAAAACAATCTGGTAACGCCCCTCAAACATTGCAAACAAATCATTTGTGTGAAAGGGAATCAATTGATTCCCCAACCAGTCTTGGATCAAGCAAAAGATCTAGGAGGAAATCAGTGATAGTTAACTCTAAGAATGTGGAATAGGAAAGAGAGACTTCCAATGTCCCAACCACTCCTGGGACACAAACTTCTTCCACAACACCATGTTATCAATCTTGCATTGGTAGCTACAATACGAAGATAGAATATGAGGTGGTTTTAGGGGAAGTTTGAATGACGGATACTGGGAAAACATTTGTGAATAGGTTGAAAAAATCATGCCTTCAATGGTTCAAAGACCATATACATTTTTCATTCTCACAAATACCCATGCAACTGAAAAAAGCAGTTATCCATGACATGGAGACTGAATTTGGCATAGGTTGGTCTGTAAAGAAGATAAAGCTACAAATGTCTCAAAACTGCAAGAGATTTTGGTGCAACCAAACAAAGAAGATAAAAAAAATCCCTCCTGAGCTAAGGCGGAAAAGAAGGCCAATTGATGTAAGTGTGAAATATGGAAAGAGCTTGTAAAAGCATATGAGAAGTCTGATGCACGAAGGAAGTCTAGTGACGAGAGTATGCAAGTATTTGAATTTTCTCATAAGATTATATCAAATTTATTAAACGATATTTAAATTTTATGTGTGCATAGTTAAATTGAATTAGTATATGTTTCAAGACAAGGCCTCCAAGGCTAGGCTTGAGAAACTTTGTGCCATGCATCGCACTGGCCAGAAAGGTTTACAAGCCTTGATCTATACATTTGTAAGAATATTTAATATGTTAAATGATATATTTTTGTATTTCCTTGGAAAAAGTAAATGATTGCATATTAATTAGTTTAACTAGTCCATGTGCCATGTTTTGACAGGAGGAGAAATATGACCGCCATCCAAAGTAATTTGAAAAGAATATGTTACAAAACAAAAAGTGGAATGATTTTGTAATCTGGATGGAGAACGAGGTATCAATAGTTGAGTTTCAATAACTTATTTGGATATTGTTGTGTTAATATGTCAATTTGTATCTCTTGTGTTGAGTTGTTTATTGATGCGTAGGATGAGTAAATAGAGCTCAAATCTTATGATTACAAGATGACCATTTATGTGCATGAATAAATAGTAGAAGGATGTAGATGAACTCAATTCATCTGACTTTATGCCTCTTGACAGACATTCCTCTTGAATCTCTAATATCAGGTGCCCAAGAATTCCCTGTAGCTTTTACCTTTCGTTGTCGCCTTTCCTGATCTTCATTGTTAGACTCATCTCCTTTTTCCTTATTTGCATTTCTAGCTTCAACTTCTAATTCATCCCATGTTTTACCTTCCTCCTCTTCAAAATATTCTTCTTCTTCTTTGTCCTCCTCTGACTCCACAAGCGATTCATCTTCTGAACCTTCCTCAATCTGATTTTGATTCCTCTTCTACATTAGAGGGGTTCGTATCCTTGATCTGACTCTTTTGAATTATCAGAATCAGAATTACTAGCTTCCATATTAAAAAATTCCCAACCACCATCTTCAATAAATTTATTTGGATCATTAGTAATAGTCTTCAAAAGTGGCCACCAGTTCAAGTTCATTTTGCTTTCATAATACTTTATATCCATGGAGTTCAGCCATTCCTTGATTCCATCAAGCAAAGATTGAGGAATAGCGTACATGCGGAGTACATCCTGCTTGAAGTCTTTGAAAACAATAGCCATATCAAATGCCTTTTTCCCAAGTCCTACTCTCTCAAGGTTAACAATTCTCAATCTCACTAATAGCGATTACTAAGAAAGGTAATTCCACCAACTCTACCAAACAACTTACCGTAGGAACAATAAAAGCAAAGGCTTTGAAAATCTAAATGGTATATCAAACTCTAGTTCAAAATATTTTAGATGAGATTGTTCCCATAGCTCTCTTACTTTCTTGACAAATCCTTGAAACTCTGACTTCTTAACATTCAAAAGATAAATGGAATGTCCTCAACGCCTAGTAGAGCTATCCAAAAAAGCTAACTAAAAACACAAACGTGCTCTCGCACACAATGGCCTAATGGTTGGTTGTCATAGAAGTCAAACTACTGAAGTAACAACACTGATAGAGTTAACATATATGCATCATTTACATAAACAGCTAAAATGCGTAACAAATATTAATCAATACATTGAATTTTTAGATGCGTTGAAATAATTTAAAAAAACATGTTTTGGGGAAAATATGAGCAGAGTGGGGGAAGAAAGCATTAACCCTAATAAAAGCATTTTATGTTGTTCTTGATACACCATCTGTAATTTTTCCTTGGATGACAATACTGAATTTCTATATGTTGTATCCCTTAAATGTCCTACATGTTACAAATATGGAATAGCAATGCACAACTTTGTATTGAGTCCAAAGACCAAGGCATTCTGAATAAGGGTAGCCAACCTTGATAAGGATGCAGTCACTATTACACGTATTGACAATCCAAAATAGTCATGTAAAGACAACTTCTTGTGATAACCATAATCAATCAAATTATGCACATTCAAATCTAAGTTTGAAAGCTTGCATTTCAGTCCATGCATCTAAGTCCTTGTTGAAGATTGAAGGTGTCAACAACAAAGCTAGAATAGCTCTCCTTAAACCATAGCTAGTTTTAAAGTGAAGTATTTCCAAATTCAAATCCACTTCTCAGCTAAGGAAATGAGGTAGGATTGTCAGGTGCTACCTCAAATAGAGAAGGCCATAGAAAACATTGAAATAGAAGATCCAATAAGTGAGACGACATAGTTGTAGACCATAGATTATCAAAATTCTTGCAATGCACATATTCTTGTGATACAAACAAAAGGTGCTTACACATTGGATGAATATATCCTCATCAAAATGCCCAATTTTTTTTTTCAAATTTGTTAGTAAACTCTAACAGTCATAAAAATTGGAAGTAAACTTTGGTAGACATGTAGGTGAACTTAATTCATCAGACTTTATGCCTCTTGGCAAACATCAGGATCTACCCTCCTAAAGTTTGGACCACATCCATTACCTCCACATAAAACTAGACATCCTTGGTCTTCTTGGTTCCCACGCCATGATATGGTTATGCAAATGAAAATGAATCAAATTAATCATCTCCTTCTTCGTTGGCTAGAAGAATGCATGCTTAATGTTTTGATACATGATATCGGCTCTCTCTTCTGCTCTCATGGTTGAATACCGAAATCCATTATGGCGGGCCTCCAGAGTTCCAGTCATCTTTCATCCTCTTCCACCAAATGTTGGCCCGATCCACACGTCTGCCAGCCTAATTGGCTTTGTTTTTGAAAGCTAAAGTTTCTCATGAGTCACCAATGTAGCTCTCTTTGCCTTTTCAAACTCTTTCATTGCTACAGATTGTCTCTGGGATTTAATCATTTGTACCACATGGTTGATGTGTTTTGAATCCTTGCATCTAAAGGAAATTTCCTTAACATAAATACTGCTAGGGAATTTTAATGTTAACATTATGGTTGGCATTAAAGCCGGTACCTGCAACATTGAAAATTATCCTTATATAAGAATTCCCTCCATCTTGTTGGCTTGTAACACTCTTGATGGTGGCTACATGAAATCTAATTCTGATTCCTCTTCTACATCAGAGGGTTCATATCCTTGATCAGACTCTTTTGAATTATTAGAATCAGAATCACTAGGTTCCATATTCAAAAATTCCCAACCATCATCTTCAATAAATTTATCTGGATCATCAGTAATACTCTTCAAAATTGGCCGCCAGTTCAAGTTCATTCCGCTTTCATAATACTTTATATCCATGGAGTTCAACCATTCCTTGATGCCATCAAGTGAAGATTGAGGAATGGTGTCAATGTGGAGTACATCCCGCATGAAGTCTTTGAAAAAAATAGCCATTATATCTAATTCCTTGTCCAAGTCCTACTCTCTCAAGGTTAACAATCTCAATCTCAGTAATAGTGATTACTAAGAAAGGTAATTCCACCAACTCTACCAAACAGTTTACCGTAGGAACAATAAAAGTAGTGTTATGCCTTACATAACCACCCCATCTTTTGCCTTGGTCAAAATGGGTCCCCCTTTGTTATTTTTGTACTTAGTTGTTTTTTGAAACAAAGTTTGGAGTCTTGTTTTGCCAATACTTTGTTTTTCTTTGGTTTCCCTGTCGGAATTGGAACCGAAACTGGATCGGGTTCTGAAAGTTCTTTTGAGGCTTGTTTTTGGTTCTATCCCGACAGTCTTTTTCTTTGCCTTTGTTTTTGGTCTTTAGCGGAAGCGGAGCCGGAGTGGGAATTGGGATGGTTGTTATCAAAATTTGCAAAATCATGATCGATTCTGATCTCACCTCTGCTATTTTTTTTATTTTTGTTTTGTTTCGGTTTTTGTGTTTTGTTTTATTAGGTTGCTCTTTTATTTAACTTTTCATGTTTGTTTTTGTTTTTTTTTTAGTTGTCGGACGCGGAGCCGGAATGGGAATGAGGTTTGGAAATTTTATAAATTTAAGATCCTGATTCCATTTTAATCCCACCCCCGCCATTTTTGTCGTTGACTTTTTGACTGAAGTTGCACTGCGGACCAGTATTCGTTCTCTTATAGTTCCAACTCTGCCTTTACTGTGTTTTGATGCATTAATGGTGGTTGCCGGTGTAGGTAGAAATTCACATATTTACCTTTATTAAGGGTTAAAGCCGATCATTATTGTTATTATTACAAGTCTAAGAGCGCGAAGAGCAATAGCAGAGTTCGTTTGAGCAAATTGATCGAGATAGAGAAGGGATATTGTGTGTGAATCGATTCAGAAAGTTAGCTTGGGTTTGTTTGCGTTTGAGGTAGGTTTTTTATCTTTGTTGTTCGTTGTTTATTTGCAGTTGTGTTCGTTGTGTTTTGCTTTATATCTGCTCGCGTGTTCAATCATTGTGTTTTAAAGTAATTCTATGATCATCGATGTGATTGAATGAGCAGGTTATTGTTTTGTCTTGTTTGTTTTACTTTAAATCTTTGTTTTCTTGTTTTATCGTGTCATTTCTTTCTATTTTTAGGGCACCGTCGCTTTCACGTCTTAATCATGATTGTGTCATGTTTGGTTTTAGGTTCGCAGTAGATTAGATTAAATTAAGGGTTTTTAATGGTGTTTGTTAAATTAGGAATCTACAGTGAGGTAGATTAGAGATTTTACAGTGAGTTAGGGTAGATTAGATTTATTGCTTGATTAGGGTTTCGTCATATGGTAAAATGGCAAGGTTTGAACCTGTGCCCTAGTTTTTATCGGGTTTGTTAGATTAGGGTTTCGTTGGTCTCTGCAATTACTTTAAATGATTAAAAAAAATGATATCCTAAAATGCAATTGTTCCCCACGATCATGTGAGGGTAGAGTTTTAAAGCTCCTTTGCCATTTTATAGCCGCCTAGGTCTTAATCATGAAATTGTGTTGAAAATGAGTAAAATATTTGATGATGTCATGATTAGCATAGGCGGAGGCGGGATGGAATGGATTATGGACCTAAGAGTTTTGTTTTACGAGGTTATCGATTCCATTTTTTTATTCCTTTTCCGATTCCGAGTTTTAAAAGGTTTCTTTGAAGTATATGATAATTGGCGGAGGCGGGATCGGAACCGATCTTGAACTTAAGAATTTTGTTTGCAAAAGGTATCAATTCCATGTCTTATCCCATTTCTGGCTCCGCGTGTAATGGGAAAGTCTTTCTTCAAAGTAATGATAACCTAATTGGAGGCAGAGGCGGAATGGAAATAGAATATGAAAAAAATGAAAATTCGAAGAAAACCAAATCTGTTTTTTGTTCCGATCCCGGTTTCGATAACTTCCCCAATTCCGACTCTGAGCCCGTTTGTTATTAGGTGAAGTTTCTATATCGATTTTTGCTCTGAGTCCGCCAGTTTTGTAAAAGAGATTGTTTTGAGCTTCTGTCTGGTTCTGACTCCGGTATATGTGTAACAGGTATGTTTTAAAAGCATGTTTTATGATGATATCTAAAGATCTAATTAGAGGTTTACTTGCAAGAGAATTGAGAGATGTCAGGAACGTCAAGAGAGGCTGCTTGAAGGAATCAACCAGCTGGAACATCAAAGACAACACCAAAAATAAAGAAGGTGAAACCAGAATAGCTGCCTTATGCATTGAGGTATGATCATAGGAATCCGATGGTGAAAGTGAGCAAGGTGGAATCAGACTAGTCAGATATCACAGATACTAATCTGGGCCAGTATAGCTTTGAAGAATTACATGAAGAGACCTTTGCAGAACGAGCAAACTTGACAGGGAGAACACAAAGGATTGTTGATTCCGGTCTTGCACATATCACTGTGTTTCCTTTATCAGTCCAGTGTCTGGAGTTGATATTGACAGTAGCCAGTACCTACAATCTTGCTACAAGATTATGCATGGATTCACAAAATAATGTGATTGTAGATCTTACTCCGCAAATGTTCCAAAGCATATTTAATGTTCCTAATCCCAAGAACTTGGTGCAGCTAACTGAAGCAAAGGCATTGGAGAAATATAGCAAGCTTAAAGACTCTAATAAGTCTCACTTAAACAAAAGATGGTTAAGCACAGAGAAGAAATCTTTAAGTAAGCTGGCAAACCAGCCAAAGAGGGTAGATTTCAAGAAGGAGATATCTGATTTGATATTAATGCTATCCAAAGTGTTTGGGAAGAGGGATGCCTTCCACTTCAAGGAATGGATGTTTCATTTTATTCAAGTAATCTTTCGGGGTGATTACCAGTTTGATTGGTCAATGATTGTTTCTGATGCCATACATGATCAGCTCACAAGGGTTAGACAGACTAAATCTTTCTTCATGACATCTTACATTGTATATGCAGCAACAAGATTGGGGATTTTCCCAGGATTAAATAGAGTAGGTATAATGAGAGTTTTGGATGGACAAAAGAAAGTATGGGAACACTACGATCAATTATCTCTTCAGGTTGTTGAGACTCATTTCAGAAGAGTCAATGATGTTTTTTTATATGTGATCATCAATCAATTGAATGGAGATATAGGGTATCGATTAAGTCAAGAAGCCATGGCATTCCTTTCTGAATGGGGAAGTTGGTATATCCAATACCCCAAATTTACATACTTTAGGTTATTTGGTTTTGAAGGCCATCCGCATTTGCTTCCAAGATGTTGCAGTAACAGAATAGTGCTTATGGAGTTTGTGTATCAGGCCATTGGAGTTAATGCTAGGTTTGGGATCAAGCACAAGACAGGATGCCATAAATTTCCCATGACACTGGGTGAATATAATTGTCAACATTTGAAGGGAGCAAAGGTGGTTTGTAATGAGTTGATACAATTGAAATTGGGATTGTATACAGCTCGTAAGTATTTTGATCCAAGGGAGAAAATGCATGCTTTATTACCTTCAGTGTTCACTAAACACTTTAATTTGTTAGAGGACTTTTGGTGTGATAGGCAGGATGATTATGACTTGAGGAAGAAGAATTATGAGAGATTATCAATCTCATTCATGTCAGAGCTTGGTATTAAAGAAAATATTCCTGACACTTTGGTGGATGATGGAATTGTATTAGATCCCTCATATGAAGCTTTGAAAATTGGCACCAAAAGCTTAGATCCAATAGACTGGAATGAGGAAGAAACAATTGATATTAACAAAATTGGAAGAACAATTTTGGATAGAAGTGTACAATGGTTGATGATGAAAGCTCCAGCTCCTCAAGGACTAGTCCTTAAGAAGGGTAAAGGATACAAGAGGATTAAAAGAAAGACACCTTCTAAGGAGCCGTTAGAATTCTTTCCTCCTGATGTTGAAGAAATAGAACTTGAGGTGGTCAATGAAGAAGAAGAGGCACCAGAGGGAGATGTTCCAATAGAATCTGTTGTTTCTACGCCCGCATTAGGTGAGTCATCCACACAAGCCCACTCACAAGAAAGAAACCGAAGGGAAAAGGAAGCCCTGGTTGCTAGATTGAAGCTTGCAGAGGAAGCTCGACAGAAAGAACAAGAAGTTGAAGCTCTAAGAAAGGAAAGAGATGCTGAAGAGCTAATAAAGAAACAACAAGTTGAAGAAGAAAGGGAAAAGGCAGAGAAGCTCATAGCCTTGGAAATGGAAAGGATAGAAAAGGAAGAATCAGAAAAGATAAGGAAAGAAAAAGAGGCCGAAGAGCTAATTAGGAAGCAAAAAAAAGAAAGGAAGAAGATGTCGAAGCTGAAAAACTTAAAGCTTTGGAGGCAGAACGGTTGGAAAGAGAGGCCTTAGAAAAAGAGAAATTAGAGAAGGATCAGATGGAAGAAGAGAGACTGAGAAAAGAAGAAGAAGACAAGAAAGTGCAAGAACAAAGAGATAGAGAAGAGGCTGAGAAGTTGGTGCAGATGCATGTGCTACAGGAGCAACTAGAAAAAGCAAAGGTTGATTCTCAACCTGAGGTAAATGTTCAACCATCCTCTACAATTGTTGCTTCCTCTTCCATGATGATGACTACTCTCAGTGCTCCTACATGGTTGAAGTTAGACCTGCAGAAGAGAGCTAGAACACCTCCGCAACCTCTTAATTGGGAGGACATGATGAAGGGAACTGAACAGGAAAGGCCTATGAAGAAGGCTAAAGTCTTACATTCTACTAGACTCACAGATAAAGGGGAGATAGTTGTTGAATGTGCCATGCCTATGACTGAAAAGGAGGTAGGGGATATGCAGCTAACAGACTATCAATTGAGTACGGTTAATTTGGGAAGACCCACTAGAAATCAACAAATGAATCTGATTGATGTGGTGGCTTCAACAACTAAATCAAGAATGATGAAGGACAAACAAAAGAAAGATGAGCTTAAGGCTCAATTGGATCAATTACATTCATTCTTGAAGAGTGTCTCCTCTTCAAGGTCACAACAAGTTGCAGCCATTGAGACTCCTATTTTGTTAAGCAAAAAGGAGGTAGATGATTTGGTGCAAGTTAGAGGTAAGGCAGAGATGGTAGATAAATGGATAGACAAATTGAACCACGAGGTAGGTGAGGTTTTAATAAAAGGATTTGAAGCCTACAAATAAGTAGAGGGAGTAATAAAAGAGATGCATCAATACATTGAGGCATCCGAAAAACAAGAAGAAGAGTATGAGGAGTATAGTGAAAGGTTAAAAAAGATAAATACATTGCCTCTAACTACTCTTCTAGAACAATCTATACTTGAAGATGATAACAAAGACTTTGTAGAGGAGACTGCTCACATACTCAAGTTTAGAACTGACTTTTTGGGCAAACACAAGGATGAGATTCAGGAAGCAGTTAATAAGTTGACGGAGCAGTTGAAAGAATTGGAAGCGGTCATGGCCATAATTGTAGATGTGAATTTAATGACAAAAGATGGCATGCCTTTGAGTCAGGTTAGAGAGAAATGGAATGAAAGATTCCAAGGACTCATGCAGGAGAAAGATGATGGAGGAGACTTGGTGATAGATTGGCTTGTAGAAGTCAAAGAAGAAATAAAAGTTGCAGGGAGAGAATTGATCAAGGTTAAAAGTATGAAAGAGTTTGTTGCAGTTGAATTGGATCGGATCAAATTTGAAGATGACTGGATTGATGGGCCAGATATGGATATGCTACAACAAGTCTTCACCAGTTATGATGAGTTCATGGTGGATCCGGCTTCACATGCATAAAAATCTTGCATGCATAATGTTCTTCTTCTTTGCATGTTGCATGCATGCAGTACTGACAGTCTTGAGGGCGCATGACTTCTTTTCTTCTATTTTTAGATCAAACTGAATATATAATGTAAGGACTCAAGATCAAAGTTGATCTGAGTTTCCAAGAAAGTTGATTGTTCCTAAAAAGGTGGAAAGCCTAAAATAGAAGTGAAGTTTGAACTTCTTTTGTATAGCTATAAATACCAGATGGGTATCACATTGTAAGGGTTGGCTAATTGAGAACTGGATTGGCTTGCCTAATGCTAAGAGATAGAATTTTGTAGATTTTTTGCAAAGATACATTGTACTTAAATCTTTTACAGTTAATAGAATTACAGGTTTACTCGAAAGATGGTGTTTGGAATTAAATTGTTTGTTTGATAAGGCTGATAAAGTTATGATCTATCTGTATGCAGTGATTGTGTTGAACATAAGAGTTTCTTGAATGATGAAAGTCATTTGAAGGAATCAGATTTAAGGATCATCTTATTAGATTGTCATTGAGTTGAAGTTATTAAAAAGTCTGTTGATTTATAATTTTGATGATGAATGAATGTGTGTGGTTTTGAAAATCCTTGAAATATTTGTGAAGAGTAATTGTGAAGTTAATTAAGCACCTAAAATGTATGCAGTGGTATAGATTATGCTACAGACTGTATCATCTTATGGTTTTTATGATCTGTTAGGAAACATTCATCGTTGAAAGTATATGTCTAGATACTAGATAAATTCGGTTCATACTTACTGGTTTACCCCTTTATTCTATCTTTTTTTTTTATTTAAAACCCATTGATTTACATGAACTATTTCGATAAAAAGAGTCATAGCTTGAATCCTTTGTTACTAGCACAGGCCCCTTGAATATTACAGTTGCATGAACCAATTGAGTGACATCAGACAGTTGAGAACCAACTACCAGGACCTTGGGAGTTAGGCTACTACATGTTGTCTTTCTCTTTCAGGAGAAATAGAGTAGAAATATTTTGTTTTAATGTTGTTTGTGTCATTTTAACCATCAACAAGTAGAGGCTTTGAAAGGAACTCCATGAGAACCAAGCTCTCTAAATGGTATATCAAACTCTAGTTCAAAATATTTTAGATGAGGCTACTCCCATAGCTCTCTTACTCACTTGACAAATCCTTGAAACTCTGTATTGATTTTATTTTTCTTGTCCCTCTCTTGTTGTTCTTCCTCAATTTCATCAGGATCATACATTGACCTTCTTGCCCCTCCTAAATTTTGGACCACATCCATTACCTCCACATAAAATTGGACATCCTTGGTCTTCTTGGTTCCCATGCCGTGATATGGTTATGCAAATGAAAATGAAGCAAAGTAATCATCTCATTCTCCGTTGGCTGGAAGAATGCATGCTTAATATTTTGATACATGATATCAACTCTCTCTTCTGCTCTCATGGTTGAATACTGAAATCCATTATGGTGGGCCTCCATAGTTCCAGTCATCTTTCTTCCTCTTCCACCAAATGTTGGCCTGATCCACAAAACTACCAACCTAATTGGCTTTGTTTTTGAAAGTTGGAGTTTCTCCCAACTCACCAATATTAGCTGTAACTTTTTTGAAATTTTATTATGGTATGTGCACTTTGATATGATGTAATATGATTATGGTTTAGTCTCATATGTTGTAATATTAGATATATAACAGAAAAATAAATTATTGCATGAAATAAATAATAACTTTTCATTTTAAATGCTTTTTTTTGCAGAACACAAGTCTTCCAGAAGATCGAGATGATCCTCAACATGATATAGATCCACAAAATATTGGTTCTGCTGGTACAAATCACATGGCAAAGGATGATGATGATGCAGATACGGAAGACGCCGAGGCCGATGACAATGACGACGACGACGACGACGACGATGATGATCATCATGATGGTGGTGATGATGATGAGATAGTTGGTGATAGTAACCGGTGACATTCATGATCATATAGACTACATCATGGATCATTGTTGATATATCGTTATGATGACTCTTTTTGAATGGTTACTATCATATGTATCATTTTCAAGGCCTATAGTACTATATTGTTGAGTTGTATCATATTGAAATGTATCATTTTCACTATATCATTTGGACATGTATCATCTTGACTTGTATCAAATTGAGCTACATAATTTATCAATTTTATTTATATCATTTGTACATGTATCATTTTCACTTATGTTGACTATTGGACATGTATCATTTTGACATGTTTTTGATGTACTGGCATATTTTACTTTCACTTGTTTTAGTTATATATGTTGATGATCTTATCAGTATTGACTTGTCAATTTATATATATTAAAAGTGGTCGATAATTTTTCGATGGATATTTATTAAGTATGATGATTTTAATTTACTGCTCAAGATGGATGTTGTCAAATTCAATTAAATTATAGATATTTGACTCACTTGTTTTAATTATAGATGATGATCATGTTACAATAATTATATTGTTATTTAATCATATGAGTTAAATAATTAAATTACTTACTCTATAATCATATGAGTTATTTAAGAGACATGATATATTTAACTAATTAAATTGAAATAAAACATATTAAATTAATAAATGGAAGCAAAACAAGAAGCATTTTTAGAAGCAAAAAATGAAGCAACAATGGAAGCCAAACTAGAAGCAAACCAGAAGCAATCTTGGAAGAAAAATTGGAAGCAAAACTGGAAGAAAACCCGGAAGCAAAACTAGAAGCAAAGATGGAAGCAAAACTGGAAGCAAAACTGGAAGTGAAACCGGAAGCAAACCTAAAAGAAAAATCGGAAGCAAAACTAGAAGCAAAACCAAAAGCAAACTTGGAAGCAAAACTAGAAGCAAAATCGGAAACAAAACTGGAGGCAAAGCTAGAAGCAAACTTGGAAGCAAAACTGGAAGCAAAACCGGAAGCAAAACTGGAAGGAAAATTGGAAGCAAATTTGGAAGCAAACCTAGAAGAAAAATTGGAAGCAAAATTGGAAGCAAACCTGGAGGCAAAACTAGATGTCAAATTGGAAGCAAAACTAGAAGCAAAAATGGGAGTAGACATGGAAGCAAAACCGAAAGCCAAATTAGGCACCTATTTCGGTGCAATTCTCGACGTTACTTCCAAGCACTATTTTAGGCATTAACGAAGGCGTTGTGATTTTTTGGCGCTAAAGACACCGCTAAATCCGGCACTAAATTCGATGGAAATGTTGGCGCAAAAATCGACGCCGAACTGACCATGCTTGTTTGTCTCAGGTTGAGCGCCAACCAAATTGTTCAATTCATGAACTCAAATACACTAAAATTTGGCGCTAATTGGCTGTTGTGTTGTTGTGATAGGTAAAACACTTTTTCACACTTACACCTGAATGGGGTAACTTAATGCATTGATTAAAGGTAGAAATATCAATTATATTGCATGGATCCAAGGAAATCCTAAAAGAATATTGCATGAAAGGTCAAGATCAATAATGTTCAATAAGGTCTATTGTATAGTAGTTCCAACTTCAATAGGAAAATGTATGCTTCCCATGAATCCTCACTTAATGTATCATGTGTGTTGATAGTAATAGTTTTTAAATTCAATGTTTTCTCTGAGTAACCAAGATGTTAGACTAGCCTCAAAGTGTAAATGTTTAGGTTTGATTCATTGTCTACAAGTACTCTCTTTACTTTATGTTTAGTGGTGAAGGCTTGAATGTATAGGGGGATATGATATGGTCCTACAAGAGGCATTTCACGTTAGAAAAATGTGAGATGATGGTTTGAGAATAAGTGCTTAATGAGAGCATAAAATTAGGATGGATCAATATTGTTAAAGGCTATTGACTCTTGTAGAATTTTATTCAATACATCCTTGTGAACAATAGTTGTTTTAAGAAGTTCCATGATTGAGATTTATGTTAGAGTCTTTTGAAGTTGTTCAATAATATTCCATTGGCTCTTGGGACTAGTTAATGGGTGCCCTTGAATAGTGATTTTTGTATATCTCATTGTAATAGAATAGTTGGGAGAATTGATTTTGATGGTAGCTATTTTATTGTTTAGATAATACATATTACCAATATTGTAGTCAAAGTTACTTGATATGGAAAAATGTTAATTAAAAAAAATGATCGAAAAAGAAAATAAAATTATAGAAATAATTCTTGAATTTTTTAAAATAAATTACAAAGTCAATCTGCATTTAAAATGCCACAACTCATGGGTCAGGGGACCTAGCTCGATTGGCTAAAGCATCCTATTGCAAGCAAGAGGTCATGAGGTCTAGTCCCCCCCGTCCTAGTTGTACCGGAGGGCGTGTTGCGCCAACATCACTAGTCACGCAATTTTTTTTACCAAGTGCGCTATAGTTTAAGGGGGGCTACCCAATTCCCACAGTCTAAAACAATGCCACACTAATTAGTTTATGTCATCTTGAAGTTCTTGACATTTGTTTAATACAATTGACATAAATTAAAAAATGATAAAAAATAATGATTTTGAGTATCCTACTTAGGCCAAAAAGTGGAAGACACTATTGTGAGATCACTCCTCTAATATAGTACCCGAATTTCATTATTGTACATGCTTTGAAAAATGTGTTGACCTTTATTTCAATGGTTGATTTATGATGTGAGGATGCAATTCAAACTTTCAAGTTGTAAAATGGAGGGCCAAGTTTGCAAGAGAAATGTATAACAAATTAGTCAAGAAAAAAAGTAGATAGGTAATATGTAAGTTAAAAGTATCCTATTGCAAGCAAGAGGTCATGAGGTCTAGCCTCCCCCCCGTCCCAGTGGTACTAGAGGGCGTGTTGCACCAACGTCGTCGGTAACATGATTTTTTTTTACCAAGCACGTTGTAGTTTATAGGGGGGGGGGCTACCTGATTCCTGCAGTCTAAAAAATGCCATAACTCATTAGTTTATGTCATCTTGAAATTCTTGACATTTGTCTAATACAATTGATACAAATTAAAAAATGATAAAAAATGGAAGACACTATTGTGAGATCACTCATCTAATATAGTACCTAGATTTTATTCTTGTACATGCTTTGAAGGATGTGTTGACCTTTATTTCAATGGTGGATTTATGATGTGAGGATGCAATTCAAACTTTCAAGTTGTAAAATGGAGGGCCAAGTTTGTAAGAGAAATGTATAACAAATTGGTCAAGCAAAAAAGTAGATAGGTAATATGCAAGTTAAAAGCAAGGAAGTTAGTTCAACACAAATAATGTGTAGCAAACTCACAAGTTGTGTGTGGAGAAGAGAAGCATGAGCACGAAGGGTAGGATTACAAAGGTTGCACAACTACATGTTAAGCTTACCACAAATATGGTATCAAAACTCAAATTTCTGTAGTAAACATTTCCAAAACTAAATTATTATCCTTTAAATTTTTTTACTAATGCTCAAACAATAAATATAGTACCAAACTTGTTAACTATCTATCCGAATTGCTTTCACATCTACAAAATTAATCAAATAATTAAAATTCTCATTATCTTTTTAAGGTTGTCTACTTGCCAAACTACCTCAAAAAATTACTTGAGCAATTTAAAATTGATTTATTCTCTGATTTATCATTTACTTATATTTTAAAAAAGTAAAATAAATTATAAAATAAAAAATTAGTGGTTTATAGTGGTGTAATACTTCTCTTTCAAAAATTACAATAATAACATTTATTTTCCCTTGTAATGTAATGCTTTCAACTTTTCATTTTTATAATGCAAATTATATTAATTAACATGTTCAAATGTTTAATTATAAATGTGGACGAGTAAATGAATTATGATAATAAACAACTTAACAACAAGAAACTCAATCACAATCAAATCAAATCACTCAATGAAGCATAAGGAAATTGCATAAAAAATTGATGCATACAATCACCTTGCTTAACTCTATTGTTCTTCAATTGCACCTTGAAGAATGGTAGTGTAGTTGCTCTAAAATTTTGCACAAAGTACTTAGAATAATAATGATCACAAAGTATATAGATTTTTGGAGGACCAAATGAGATGGATGAAGGTTATATTTATAAATTGTATTTGATATCGATCAATGGTTGAGATTGGATAGATAGATTAATGGATGAGTATACTTGAGAGGAATTGATTGATAGATCTAAGTAACTAACTAATTGTATGATTTGAGTGAATTGATTGTATGTAGCCGTGAAGTGAAATTGATTGATTAGAGAAGTAAGAGTGGTTGTAAATCTATACAAATAACGTCGATAGATATATTCTTACGAATGTGAATTTATAGTCAAACAAAAAAAGATTGGTCTTTCTTACTGGCATTGAGTTCATTTCGAGAAAACCCTAATAATAAAACAATTGCCTCCAAAAGAAAAAACTTGTAGATACTGAGTACATAAATTGAGTCAATAGTCATCCACAATCAAGCCTCACTCACTTATAAGTCGAGTTTAATCCTCATGTGAAATATGGTATGCCAACTTTGTCACAATTAGATCTTTTGGATTCTATTCACCACTGATCTCACCATCACCTATTTGGATAACTAACAAATGTAGATCTCTGTAAATTTTGATCAAAAGCTCATACTTCCAAATGGTCACATCATTGACAATGAAGGTGTTTGGATCAGCGTCCACTACCACCCAATGACCCTTGTGTCGCACTTGCAGACCTCCCGCCTCATTTTGTAACAGTATGGTAAGACCCCCATGGTCAGAATGGGGTGCGATGTCCATTGTAAGCTCTGGTTGTGGGCACCCCAGATAAAAGTTTGCTATGCCTACCTGAGAAAATTGGCTGCAGTCCCAAACTTTCAAATATTGTTGCCATCAATTTCAAAGCCATTTTTCCGATTTCCTTGAAGTATTGTCCAGCAACATCTCTACTTCCATGAAAATTACAGTAACGAGTCAATCAAATATATGGGTTTTAAAGACTTACTTTATCTTAACCAAAAGAAAATTAGATTAGTTGAGTTTATTTCAAACTAAATTACCACTTAGGCTTGTCTAACCTAGGAGATCTTGTGATATTAGAATATATAAATGGCCAATCTTTAGATTTGGATGAACTACGCTCATGTGGTTTATAGGTGTGCAGAGTTCTTTAGTCTCTTAGCTAGGGCATTTCGTAGTTAGGCAGAGCTGCATGCTCATTTTCAATAATCAACAGCATGGTACAGACTCAAATCATTCAAATACAATTTTGGATTTATATTTCAATGGAATTTCAATTGCTCCAAAATTTCACTCTTAGATGTACTCATCGAGATAATCTCTAAATTAGAAAGGGAAAAATCACCACTTAGTACTTGAATATGAACACCACTTACATCCTGAACAGTTCGAATCATATTAAAACAAGTATTTCTTCACCAGAAAAACCCAAATTAAAAGAGGATCAAAAATTTTCTTCTTGAAGGGGGTTGGGGTCCTAGCTCGGTTGGCTAAATCTTTCCTGTTGCAGGAGGTTGGTCACGAGGTCTAGTCTCCCTACCCCCCGTGGTACCAGAGGGCGTGTCGCGCCAGCACCGCCGGCCACGTTAAAAAGTTTATCAGGCGCACTGCAGTTTATAGGGGGTCGTGCTACCCAATTCCTGCAGTCTAATAAAATAAAATAGAATAAAAAATTTCTTCTTGAAACCCTAATCCCCTCAAGTCTAAGTGTCCATCGATGTTGCCCTCCAATAAAGAACGCGGATGAAATAAAATCCTTGAACAGCCCGGGTACTTAATGAAATCCAGAAAATCAAAGCCAGAATGGGTGTGCGTTTACATTATCATGAAACAACTACATTGATTTTGCAAGTAGTCATGAAAGTCATTTTGCTAGTCTAAAGTAATCATAATTTTCACCATACCATTGATATGCTCTTTAAGCTTTCCAAGTTACAAGAGTTGCAGAGTGAAGAGATTGCTTCAGGTTCCCAGCATCAGGCACAGCTTGCAATTGCACTTGTAGACATTTAGCTGAACTGGTATTTGCCTTTGCATTAGGTAAACTGTTTTGTATAAATGAAAGAGAATGAACTCTAAAATGCAGTTTATTGTCTGCTCTTTGAATCTCCATTATTAGCAATCCCCTTCATGCAAGGGGTACTTGAAGAACAAAGCCATCAATCACTCGTTCAGATATAGCAAAAGATAATTTCAAGAAAGCAAAGCATAAAATATTAGCTCAGCAAGTACCAAGCCATCAAACCTGAAAACTTAAGATCTCGCTCAAATTGAAAATTAGTCTTTTAACTTTGCTGGAAGTCAAAAACAAGATCCCATGCAAAGATAATAAGCAAGCTCACTTGCTTTATGAAGAATCTTATATGGGTCAGCACCCAATTGCTTAGGTCTAATTAAAGCAAATGGCTATTTTGGTCAAGCTTAAAAAATGGTCTGATTAAAGCAAATGACAATTTTGGTCAAGCTTAAAAAAATGGACTGTTCACGATCCCTATCTTACAATATACACTTCAATCACCTACCATTGGTAGAAGGCAGCCCTGAAGTCCAGTGAAATATTTACAATGCCGCAAGAGTGAGCTAGAAATTAAATGACTCAGTTGTTATATGTGCAAGTATATGCACAAGCCAATACAATTCTGATCCAAGACCTATACACGTAATGTACAATATGCTACAGGAAGGACCCAATAATCATATAATAAAGTTCCCAGAACTCTCCATGAGAAAAGAAAATTAAAGCCTTGTGACTCATACTAATACTCAAAACTGGTACAAAGTGCCAAGCCTCTGTCTGTGGCTTGAATGCTTCAAATAATCTCTCTAGTTTGAAAAATTGTTCAACTTTGGCATTGAAGCTGGTTCCATATCTCACTAGATCTAGAACATCACTGTTCCCATACTTCCTCTTCTCCTCAAAGGAGAGCAAGAAGAATTGATGAGCTACATCTAACATACTGGCTATCGAAGATGCCTTAATCCCATGATTAATTACCTGCTCCACTTAAAATAAAAAGTTCAATTACAACTTGCTAGATTGAATAGATTAGATAGAAGACTGATCGGATTAAAGTAGAGTCGAAGAGAAAATTCAAATTTAAATAATTAAATAATTAAGATTATCTAATTATCATGAATGAAAGGTAAATGTTGTTAATTATATTAATGAAAGTATTTAATTAATAATCAAAAGAAGAATTGATGAAAAATGATGATGGAATGTGTTAGTCATTTCTAGGTGTGTACAATAACAATGGAAAGTTCAAATAACATTTCGTTTTTCTTATGTTATGTTAATTAAACTAGTATGAACATCTTAACTATATCTATCTATAAAAAAACACCAAAAAATATTGAATTATTTTAGTTACTTCAAAGTTATTTTATTCACTACATGTGTATTTCATTATGACTAGAGGTGTTTTATAGTGACACCTCAATCATTTACATATCAAAATGTTAAATTTTAATAATAAATATAATAATCTCATTCATAGGATCCACTTTCAAAATCAAAGGCTCATCACCTAGTTAAATATGGTCCAATCAATAAGTGAACTCTTGAAAACTAAAATTTAATACTACTTATAGGGGAAACCCAAGTCCACCAGGTGTAGGGCATGTGATTAGAGATTCAAGGGGAAAATTAATCAAAGCAATAGCTAAGAAATTGAACCATGGAACAAGCAATGAATTGGAGGTCAAAGACTTCTCACGATGGTTGGCATTGTAAACTTCAACTTGAACTGATTATCACAAGGATAATTAAACCAACTCAAGATGGTGGCAAGTGAAGGCTCTTATTTCTATAAGGGTGGTACGTTCTTGTTTTTTCCACTATCTATGTTATCTTATGTGACATCAAATCTACCTTCATCATCAATCTTGATCAATGACTTCATCGAAAGATTAGATACAGCAGAGTTTACCATTGTGTACAAGGATTTCCAGAAGACGATGGGACATGATTTCTCTTCTCCAATAAAGAAGCAAGCAATTTCCAAGAACATTTCCTTTTCCTCATCATTAAGAGCACCATAACTGATGTAAAGCCTTTCCTGAATTTCTGGGTAGCAGGTAATGTTGCCAAGAGCTTCCATCCAACAATCTGTGTCATTTTGTTTATCATACAAGAAGGATCCGATCACTTCCAAAGAAAGAGGATGCCCCTTACAAGCTCCCACTATTCTTTTGGACATATCTTCATAATTTGGACTTGGAGATTCAGCGAGAAAAGCATGCCAGCTAAACAACTGGAGACCTTCATTTATGTCCAATCCACTCATCTCATGGATGCATTTGGATGAGACCCTAGCAACATTCAGAATGTGTTTGTCTCTAGAGGTAATAATAACTCTACTCCCAAAGGCCAGCTGATCCCCAACCAAAGCATCCAATTGTTTAACAGCACATCATCTAAAATTAGCAGCACACGTTTACGTCCCAAACGATCCTTCAACAAAGATATGCCCTGATCAACATTGTCCACTTGCCCATCATATTTGGTTAAATCCTTAAGAATTTGCTTCTGCAAATTTGTAAGGCCTGTGGCATCTGCAGCAGTGGAGCGGACATTAGATAGAAACGAAGCAGCTTCAAAATCAGTATAAACTTGATTATAGATGGCCTTAGCAACTGTGGTCTTGCCAATACCACCAATACCCCATATTCCAATTTTTACCACCTCGTCCATTGAATTGAGATTTAATTTGTGAATGAGAGCATCCTTCTCACTGTCCATTCCCACAGGATGCTTGGCAACTTGTAATGGCACTCTGTCCAATGTCTTAATCAGGTCATTCACTACTGTCTTCACTAGCCGAGCTTCGAAGCTGCAATGACCACAAAATACTACTTATTATCCTTGCTATACTTCTTTGTACAGAATTGCAAGAAAACTAGTATAAATAAAAGAATTACATATAATATGAAAGGAAAAATATTGGAACATAGAACATTTTAAAGAGCATTTTGAAATATTATTTAGTTCTATAAAACAGGGTAGTATTTTATCTTTTAATTAATTTATAAAAATATGTATAATATTAAAGTAAAGAGTTGATAATTTAATAGTAGACTGATTTTTAAATTAATAGTTAAAAAATAAAAAATATTTATTGATTTATTAAATTGAAAACAAAAATAATTATATAAAAAAATTATTGAATAAAAATATAATTTATCTTTAATAATTAAAAATAATTATTCATTTATTTTTGTGAGTTTGTTTTTATTACTTTTTATTTTTACTTTCTAAAACGATTAAAAGAATTAATCAACCCAAAAATAAATAAAACTTTAAGACTAAATTATTATTTTTAACATGTTAATATGTAAATTTTAAAATTAAATAATATTATTTGAAACATTGTTAAATTAAGGGTCCAAAGTAGTTATGAATGTTGCTTGATTATTATTTGTCAATCAAATAATTAATGAAAAATATATATAAAGAAATAGAAATAAAAATTTAAAACTAGATTATGATTTTATATATAAAAGTTAGCTAAAATTTCATCAATTGAAATTATGAAAAAAAATTTTAAAAAATAAAAAATTATTTTGTGATAATTTTAAAAAAATTAAATGAAGTAACTTTTTTATAAAGACTATTACAAATTACATACAAATGATTTTTCCATTTTAGGTAAAAGTAAGAAATTTTAAACAAGAGATATATTGTGTTAGAATTTTGTAATGAATTGTAGATTTAAATTTTAAATTGTATTGAGAGTTGATGTATGATTTATGAAATGAAATAGCAATAGATATATAATTGTACATTGTTTAAGGTTAAATACTAATCAACTTAGATTTATTTGGTGATCCATGAGCTTCCCTATAGTCTATACATCTGTACCCATACCTTCTCTTTTCCACTTTGCCTCTTGTGTTATGTCTTGTTTGTGGTGCCCTCACATTTCCTATATTTCTTTCCCCCACTTGTTTGCTCTTATGCTTTTTATTTCTCTCTTATAAATTGTTGTGCCCCTTCCATGCCTTATTTATTCTTATATTTTCTCATTCGTACTACATCAATTTCGCGTTCTCTTATTGCTTCCTACTCTTATATGTGTCCTTATGCTTGTCCTTACCATGATCTTTGTCTACCTTTTTTGTCCATGGTTATCCACCTATACTTCTATCTTCCATGCTTTATGATCATCATCACATGAGTGCTCGTGTTTATGCTATCTTATGTGCCTTAACTTATGCTTAGTTGGCCTCTATATGTGTCACTCACATGCTGCTATATTATGCTTTCATTACTAAATTACACTATTACATTAGAGGCCACCATGTCTCCCCATGCTATATTGTGCTTCACTTGTCATATCTTGCTCCTATAACTATCCTACTATATTGGTGGGCAACTTGCCTTCCCCGCTCCTTTCTATGATATCTTTTTTTACCCTTTTACATTAGATGGCATCACACTTTCCCCCTTCTTACTTTGAGTATATTAATATCATTGTTAGGGACCTACTATCTTACCTCAAACATTGGTTTCTCATGTCTTTGATGATACATTGGGGGCATGTATGGTTAGCCTAATGTCATATATATTTATATATGAATGATTTTGGCTATTAAGCACCACATAACCATTTTCATTTGCCCATGTTGGGAGCAATCTTATTATTTGGTGTCATCTCCAACTCATGTTCTTGTCATGCTTTTCATTAGCATGCCTTACCTTCTTATTACACCCTACATTTATTACAATCATTACTTTACATGATTTATGTGCTTACATGTTTAGCTTAAGTTTACATTTTATGTACTATCTTTCCCTATTCTTGAATTCCTTGCATCTTATAGATGCAACCAAATGTTGGGAACATTTTATGTCACTAGTGCTTCTATGTTGAGTTTGTAAACTATTATAAGTACCTTCTCAGAGATTCAATTACCATGCCTAGATAAATTGTGATCATTCAACATGGTAAAGCCCAATGTGTCATGGCATCCCATGGTTTTCATTCGAAGCAAAGCATTATCACTTTCTATATATTTAGTTTTTATAACACTACTCTCTTCTCATTTCTCTTTCGTGATTTGAAGATGGTAAATTCAGTTTCCAAATGTACTTATCTTTATATGTGTGATCAAAGCTACTCATTGTACCATTTTCTCTATTTTACAGGTTCTCACATAGCACATATGTCAGCAATTCATAGTGCACAATGAGATATAGGGGGGCATGACTTTACATGGGCCCAAGCATCCTTTTTTGTTTAAATATTTAAATTACAAGCATGATCGTATGAGTGTTCTACATAATTTGAGATATATGATCATTTTAGGATTCACATGCATGAAAAAATGGGGGAAAAATGTAACGGTGAAATTTGCATACTCGTGTCAATTTCCATTTAGTTTCAGGTCCATTTTGATAGAATGACTAAATACAATTACATATTGACAAATGGTGTGATCTTCTGCATAGTTTGTCTATTTCTTATCTATCATCCATATCAATTTATACTTACTCCCACACATTTAAACATATTCTATCCATATCTGCATATGTTCCCATCAAATTGATAATTATTAGATCCCCCCTATCTAGATGGTCATTCCCTTGATCCTATCGCTTCCTTATTATAGATTAATATCATATGTGTTGGGATCAATCCCACACCTACAATTGACCCTTGAAAAAAAAAATTCTCTCCCACTCATTTTATTACTTCTAACATGATACAAGGTTCACACATGATATATTTTTATGTCCTTGTATTTAAAGGAATTCACTACACATTCATTTAGCATCCAAAAATCTTTAATTATCATTCACATTTAAGGGAAGGAGCATTAAAGGAATACTTCAATTAGAATACTAAAAGGAATCTAATTAAGCATAAAACCTTTCTAAAGCATCTACATGACGAAAAATGTTATCTATAAATTCTATGACTACAAAGTCAATCCTATCAAAGGGGTCAACCTAGGAGAACACGATCATTGTGATCCGATAATTTCTCAAGGTATTTTTAAATATGTTATATGTCCTCAACGATTAGAGAGGAGCAATATTTGAGTCAAGCCAAAAAATAAAAGTTTGAAATTTTCCATATCAAATCCATCGCTATAGGATAGATTTATACTATAGAAATTACCCATACTTAAAAATTCAATCCCCAACAAAATCAATAGACTATTCTGATTTCAAGGAAGAAAATAGACAAAGAGGAAATGTATTCAATCCTAAGATGAGTGGGATTCAATGCCATATCAAATTCATCTTCCATATATTTGTTCTAGAATTAAGTGCTCTATCCCTTGTGTTTACTTCCCTACATTAGCATTTAACATTTCTAAATGATCTATTCATATAATTGAATATTAAATTATTAAGTTGATTTGTGTTGAGTTGTATGCATTTATTTAATTAATCTAGATAATTAAGCTAAGGAAAGGTTATTTCCTTTACAATAAACTATAAAGTAAATGGAAAAATAATCCTCTTATGGATGTTGGTATGAGGGGGTACAACAATTTGTTATCTTATTTGGTAGTGGCATAAGAAACTACCCTATCCTTTAATGAGCAATAACATTAACACTAGATGAAGTCGGAAACAAGTCACCTACTCTTCAAAGATGAATTTTTTTATGCTTATTTAGATGAAGTACATAACTTGCAAGCCCACTTATAAATTTGGAAATATCATTTTACATAACTTATATAAGCCCACTTCATTGTTTGGGACATTGAAAACAAGCTCTAAAATTAGTTTTAATCTCTATGATCTTGGGTTTTGCATAACTTTCTCTCGACTCATGAATACTCACCAACACAAATCTAAACCTAATCCCAAACATCCTTAGTGTTTTTCAAATAAGCCTTGAAGTTGGCAATGTAGTTCAATGTTCCTTCAGATGCCCACATCTCACTCTCCAAGCTTGTTAATTACCTTAAAGACAAGTCACCAAAGTCATGAATTCTCAAATATTTCAACCCTTTCCCACATCTATGTCACCCAAATCAAACCTATTCCAATTCTTAGTTTACTCTAAATAATTTTAAAATCACAATCTTTGTTATTGCAATGTGCTAATAATTTAAGACTTTTTTCCAAGCATAAAAGTAGATGTACTCAAATGAGATTAAGGGGCTAAAGTTAGATCCAATAGCAAAGGCAAGAGCATGTGTAATATGATTGAGAAGCCCTTTCTAGTATATTTTTTCAAGGTTATGAAAAAGATATATATTCATTATCTATATTTTTCCAATCCAAAATAAAAGCAAAACCCCAAGCCCCTTCCCTAGAACCCTATACCTGGATAATTATATTTCAATACTTCTTATCCTGCAGTAGTCATGAAATAATAAAATAAAAATACTGAAAAACAAGCAGAAAGTGAGATTGATTACTTACCCTTCAGTTACATCCATGGACCACCCTGAGCGAGAGTAGATCTGTTGAAGGGCATCCTTCCACCCGTCTACCTTTTCTCTTGGGCAACGATCTGAATGGCCATAATGTTTCAAAAACGCTTGCTTGTAGGGACTGGACTCCTTTTGAGGGTATCTAACATCAGTTGGATCAACATGATAAAAGAGGGGAACAATCAAGGCAGGGGTCTTCAACATGGCAACGGACTCCTTCAGACACCAAACGGAGTGTGCATAGCCTTTGGAAAATATAGGAATGTGAATGGCACTGCTCTCGATTGCTCTTTCCAAGCTCAAGTCAATCATTTCCCCCCCTTTCCAATTTCTCACTGTCTAAGAAGACATTCAGTCCTGCTGTGGAGAGAGCTTGGTAGAGATGATCGACCAGAGTCTTTCTGACATCTGGTCCCCTGAAACTTAGAAACACATGATACCTCTTATTGCTTTCGAAGGCAAGCTTAGTTGAGGGAGGGTTGTATTGTTCCATTTTAGAGGTGGATCTGAAAGGAAACGTTACTAAGAATAAAGAGAAACAGAGGATTCAACCCAAAACTTTGAGATATTGAACTCAATCATACAAATGCTTCAAAACCTATCTATTTATAGATTGGAAAAGACAACCAACAACGGAGATAGAGAATGAGAGGTGTTTGTTAAGTCATGGAGAGGAGCAACAAGACATTACAAAATAAAGACTACACTATCTTGTCTAATTCGCACTGCATTAAGTCTTGCACGTTCCATGACTCTTAAGCAATCGCGCATCTAATATCTGATCTTTTTGTATGACTTCTTATCCTTTTGTGGATTGGAAAAGATAGCCAGCGGCGGGTGGACCTCTACTTTTCCTAAAGATATTTTAATTCCGTAGAGCCAACTCCAACTTAATTGGCACGGCAAGTGTGCCCGCATTAATTCTTCTTTTTGGGGCCCACTCTTGTTAACATTTTCCCATGCTTGGTTGGCTTCAACTATTTCATGTTCCCACCATGTGCAAAGTAACGTAGTCTTTATTTGCTTCAATATATCTCTTTTGGAATGAATGAATGAGATTTTAATGTCGTTTATGAAATCAAATAGTTTAAGAGATCGAGAATCAAAAAGTTAAGAAATTTCCAAAAAAAAAGAAAAATTTGATGGACGTTATCCACAAATTTTTTTTTGCTACCTCATGCGGGAGCATGAGTCTTTTTGGTCAGAAAACTGTTAGAGTAAAGTAATTAATTAACTTTACTCTCCTTTTAAGATTTTGCCTTGCACACATATTAGTCATTTAATAATTAATATTAATTATTAAATACACTCACCTTTAGGGTTAGGTTTTGATCTCCTTTTATAAGGATCGATCTCTTGTATTTTCTTTGATGTTCTATTTTATTTTTCTGGAATACATCTTGCACATTGTGAGAGCCAAACCCTTGTCTTGATCTCTCTCTTTTTCTATGACAAGTCTTTTGCATGCAGGTATTGATCGGGTTCTGTGGATTTGTATTTCTCAAATCCTACATGGTATCAGAGCCAGATCTACTGCAGCTTGTTCAGTTTTTTTTAAAGATTAGAGATCTAGGTTTGGTTGCATCAGATCTGTGTTTGTTTTCTAGTTTTTTGTGGATTTGGGGGGGGAGTTTATTTTTGGTGCACTGTGGGAAAAAACCGACATCACGGTTGAGTCCAGAAGGCCCAAAAACCCCTATTTTCATATAAAGTTTGTCTGGTTTGGACAAAGTTGCCAGGTGAAGCAAAATTTTTTTACTCCAGGGCCGTACAGCCTCATGACACGATTTTCGAGGCCAAAAATTCAAAAAAATTATAAAAAATCAATTTTTTATTGATTTTTTAAAGGTTTTTTGTAAAAATTTTGCACCCCCTATTTAAAACCCGAGCGCCGCCGATCCGCCACCCAGCGGCCACCGGTAAGCCACCCGAGCGCCACTCGGTCGGGCGGAGCCACCGGTCTGCCGCCGATGGACTGTGCAGCCCCCACGAGCTTTGCCAGGGTCACATGCAGGCCCAAGGGCTTCAGCCTTAGCTCCAACCACCAGGCCCCTGGTCGCTAATAGGACCAGGGGCTGAAGTTTTTTAGCCCTTGAGGGCTGTGTAACTTTTTAAAAAACCCTTTTTGAGCTGTTTTCACAAAATTGGGTATATCTCGGGCGTTTGAGCTCCATTTTTCGAATGGGAATAGGCGTTGGAAAGCTGGTTCCAGCACCGTTCTAATGGTATATGAAACTTTTCAAAAAAATTCCATTTGGTTTCTTGTTATTGCAGTCAAAGATAGATGTTTTCTACACTCCGGAGGGCATAACTTTGTCGATTTTGCTCCATTTTTCAAAAGCGAATAGGCGTCGGAAAGGTGGTTCTGTGCTCTTTCCAGATCTATAGTTTATTTCACCAAAAAATTCTTCAGGTACACAGAGATTTGTCTCCTACATATACTACTTTTTATTATTTTCTGGATTTCAGTTTGTACTGGGGATTGGTTTTTTGCATTGTGGGGGGGTGTTTTTTCTTGCTTTCTGTCATTTACATCAGAAAACCAGAATCTATAAACTCCAAAACAAAAAAACCCCTTCAAAACAAAAAAACCCCTTCTGCATCTTCTGTCTAGTTCTGAAAGACCACTAAATAATAATAAAAAAATTCAGAGCAGTTGAGGCACAGTTCAAAGCATGGCCGAAAATACTTCTACTGTTGAACTTCTCACACCTTATAAATATCATACCTGGAAGACATTTATGACACGTCTTCTCAGATCAAAGGGGTTGTGGTCCTGTTTAGATACGGTTCAGCCAGTTTTGACAAGGCCATTTGAGATTATGCAACATAGAAATAAGATGGATGAGGCTATGGGTTTGATTTCCTTACATTTTTCAAATAGCTTGTTGTTTCATCTTGATGCATGCAACAGTCCTCTTGAAATGTGGACCAAGTTCAATGATTTATTTGATACTATCAATCAGTTCCGTGCACTGCAGATTGAAGCAGAGTTGACTTCACTTGTACCTGATTCTTTTCCCTCCATTGAGGACTTTCTGATGAAATTCAAACAACAGAGATCTCTTCTACAGGGTTGTGGTAAGGTTAAGACCGATACAGAGTGTATTTACCTGATTTTGTCAAAGCTTCATCGGAACTTTCAGATATTCTCATCTACCTTCCATTCCACTATGGATGCCTTGGGTGCACGTTTTACCATGCCTTCTTTTGAGGTGTTTTGTGATCGTTTGACACAAGAGCGGGCTAAAATATCACAGTTGGATGCTCTCACAGGATCACCGCACCAAGCGTTGGTAGCATAGTCATCTCAGGGGAAGCAAAAACAGAAACAGAAACCACCAACCACAGAGCATTGGAAGGATTCTAGTTCATAGAAGACTTCTAATTCACCTTCTCCTAAGGGGGAATCATCGAAGAAAGATAGACCTAAGTGTGCTTATTGCACTAAGCTAGGACATGATGAGTCCAAGTGTTATGAGAAGAAGATAGATGGATATGCAAAACAGGTTTTAGATTTGACAGCTCTTCTTGAGAAGAACCATATTCATCACTCTTCTTTATCTACTTCAGGCGGGTCTTCTTCTTCACCATCATTCCAGATAGATGGACAGGCCCCACATAAGGGTCATGCATTATGTGCAACCACCAGTTCACATTCATCTAGATGGCTACTGGATTCAGGTGCTTCACACCATATGGCATCTTCTCAGGACATGTTCTCATCTTTCGAGGTTGCGTCCTCACCACACATATTGATGGGTGATAACACTTATATGAGTGTATGTGGGAAAGATTCTATCGATATTGATGACGGTACATTCAATGATGTACTATGTGTTCCATCCTTGTCCACTAACCTTCTCTCCATCTATCAAATTGCTCACAGTGGGACAGGGAAGACAGTTGAGTTCACACCTGATTCAATGCACATCAGAGACATTTAGACTGGCAACATTGTTGCAACAGGAATAGTTGATCATTCTTCCCGATTGTATGCATTTACACAATTTGGTCCACCATCTCCCTCTCTTTCTAAAAGAGAGCATGTAGTATCTGAGGAGAAGTTCGGTCACTTGAACTTATGTGTTCTTCCATCTATTCATGAGACTAGTGTTGAGACTTCTACACCTCTTCCTCCTATTGAGATCACGTCTGTTCAACAGGATTCCTCTTCAGTTGTGACTGACATTGTCGCTCCACTCATCGAGCCATCAAGTGCAGTTGTTGAGGCCATATCAGAGGATATTCCTTCTCTCACAGATGAAAAATTAAACACACCTATTATCCCTTCTTCATTGGAGATTCCATTTCAGGATCATCTTGAGTTGTTTGATTCACCATTTTGTTATTCATACACTCATGTTGTTGTTTTTTTTTTCAGTGCGCATCATCTAGGACTTCCATTTTCACCTCACATCTAGGGATTTCCTCTTCTTTGACCGTTGGATCTGTTTCTTCCTCCGAGGCGACACATCGGTTTGATCATTGGCACAGGGGTTCTCTCATTCTGGGGGGGCTTTGGAGTCTCCACTCTCTCTCATGGGGGGGTATCTGATTGTATATTTGCATATGTTCTTGAGAGAGTCTCTTGAGACATTTCATTTGTACTTTCTTTTTGCATCTCTTTTTGGAGAGGAGTTTTTTCCCACTGGGTTTTCTCCTTTTCTCCATTTCATAGAGATTCCTTGTACTTGGGTACCTGATCAAGCCTAGTTGTCGGGACCCAATTTTACATTCATGCATTGTAGTTACTTTTGCTTTCTTGCACTAGTTTGTAGCTGCACTCTTGCTCATCTTAAGGGGAGGTGTTAGAGTAAAGTAATTAACTTTACTCTCCTCTTAAGATTTCGCCTTGCACACATATTAGTCATTTAATAATTAATATTAATTATTAAATGCACTCACCTTTAAGGTTAGGTTTTCCTTTTAGGTTTTGATCTCCTTTTATAAGGATCGATCTCTTGTATTTTCTTTGATGATCTATTTCATTTTTCTAGAATACATCTTGCACATTGTGAGAGCCAAACCCTTGTCTTGATCTCTCTCTCTTTCTTTGTGACAAGTCTTTTGCATGCAGGTATTGATCGGGTTCTGTGGATTTGTATTTCTCAAATCCTACAAAAACTAGCAGTCTTGTTGATCTTTTCTTCCTCAAATAACTCATGTAAATTGTCAACCTTCAAGTTGCTTTCATACTGAGTGTGGATATCCCCATAAGCGGTGCATTCCATGATAAAGTGTCATTTTGTCTCCACAACCCCTTCATTATAAAAAGTGCAAATTCTATCCTCCCACATTTCCTTAGGCATCGTCCACCTTTCAGTCTCACATTTGAGATTATGTGATTCAGTCCTCAGCTGAGCAATTAACATCCTTGCTCTACCTTTATAGCTGCTCCTAAGTAGGATTTTTCACTGTGCTCCCAAGTTGGGTTGAACTCTTTGACATAGTGGGTTTTCTTTTTCCCAATCAACTTTGTCCACATGGCAGTCCTGAATTTATTTGCAACATACTTTTTTATTTTCTCATTGGTTTTAAGGCACTCGTACAAGCTCATGCCCCATTTGTTTAGTCATTTGTTATTTTGTTTCATCCATGTTTTCTTCCTACGGTCTAAAACCTCTTCCACAACTATTTTGGGCCAACAGTGAGTATCCATGTTTTCAACCTTCTTCAAATAGCTTAGCAATTGGCATATAGTCAAAGCCTCCAATGGTAAAGTTTTCGATTCAACCAAAAGAATATAATACAAAATTGTAGTTTTGACTTTGAGGTTGCAAATGATTAGATATTTTTGAATTTTTTCAAGTTGTATCCATCTATGATTTGACATGCTACTTCCCCACACCTCGTAATCATAGAGAACCACCGGTGTGACTAGCAAACCAAAGAGGTTTTTCTTGGTTTTCCAATCCCAAAGTTCAGCCTCCCTGCACCTATTTTGGAGTAAGAAAGAGGCCTTCCAACCCCCTTGTATCCTTTTAGTTCTATTGGTCTCCCAACTAAGCTTATGGTGAAAATCAATCTCAAGGTATTTGTATTCTTTCACTATTTCCAAAGGATTATCTTCAAAAAGAAAGTTATCTTGTTTTTTTTTCTTTCTTAGGGAAAAATCACGACTTTGGTTTTGGAGGTTTTCACCTACATCCCAACATTCTGAAAAAAGAGATCCAAGGCCTTCAAAAGTTCTTTCAAACCATGGGCAATTTTTAAGATTAGGATAAGATCGTCAGCATACAACAGCAACTTCACCACATAACTTGCTAGGTAGATTACCCCCCATTGATTTTGCTTAACCAATCTTCTAGTTTGTCAATGTATAACCCAAAGAGTGGGTGATAAAGGGCAGCCTTGTTTGACCCCTATGTCATTGCCAAAACATTCAAACATTCCCTCATTCATTTTGATTTTAGCTCTAACCCGTCCATAAAGTCTATGCACTACAACCCTATACTCATTTGGTATACTTAATTCATCCATTTTATTCCACAATTTGTCTCTAAGCATCGTATCAAAGGCTTTTTTAAAATCAACAAAGCAACAAAAAGCTTCATCACCTTGTGTGTCCCATAATTTTTCAATCAAGTGTCTAAGAGTGATGCAATGGTCAATAGTTGAGTATTTAGGCCTAAAGCTTGTCTATCCTTTTGTTCTTTTTCCCTCTTTTTTTGTCTAGTTGTTGATTCTACGTTCTAACATTATCCCAAAAAGCTTACCAAGGATATGGTTAACCATAATAGTGTGGTAGTTAGATGGGTTATTGATTTCACCACTTTTGTAGAGAAGGATGACAACATTAGTTGTTCACTCTGTTGGGAAGCCAACATGAGTGACATCATTGAACATTCTTTTGATATGGGGATCAAGGATTTCAACTCCCCACTTTAAAATTTCAGCTTGCAACCCATCTATGTCCAGCGCTTTACCATTTGCCAAACTCTTTATTGTAGAGGGACTCTATGTAATCATATACTTTCAGATGGAATGGTCATAAATGCCACAATTTTTGAGAAAGAGTTCGTCAAAGTTTGTTGTTTTTTCGCATTTTAGTCTCTTAAGAGAAATCATTGGTGCAATGTAGCCTGGAATGTTCTGACATGTTGGGGTGCAAAACAAGGCCTTGCCTAGCGTAAACCTACCCATACGGATGTGTTGAAACCATCTCATTTGCTATAGGCTAAATTACTAACCTACTCTTATTTATAGCATGTCTTGTTACACACCAATTGTATAATTATTATTTACTATTAGTATGTAGGGTAAAATGTGAATGTAATGTGAATTTTGGAGATGAATAAATTGTGCCCATACAATGTTATAAATGTGAATGTTATCTCATTTGGTGTTATCTCAGTTGATGTTATTTCATGGGGAAATACTGCATATATTTGAATAGATGGTTATTGAATTATTATTCTAACTTTGGAGATGTTTATGTATACTGCATATGTTGTGAACAATTGACTTTCGTGTGCATGTGTTAGTGGATGCAAGTATATGTTCCATTCCTCCAAGCGGAGGGGAAGTATCACTCAGGAGAAGATCTTGGTCGAATAATCGGTAACATAAACTATCTAAGCATACACACCACAATAGTTTGGTTGAGTCTAGACATAGAAGTGGGAAGTTGGTAAGTCATCCCTAGTTTAAAATATTTGCATTATTAAAGATCGTGTTTACTATCGAGTGCATTATTAGGTGATGTTTATATGTTTGAACTTTTGAGACCTTCCTTATTTTACTGTGCTTGACTGTATGGGTGAATGAGTATTGGGATATATGCATATGTCAGCATATGCATATGATGGATATAATGGATGTCCATATGAATATGATGACATATGTATAAGATATGCATATATGTATATAAATGTTATGGTGTTTGTGAGAGTATTATCACGAGGTCATGATCATTCAGATTTAGAATGGATCATTCAACTTATATATATATATATGTACAAATACACACATAAGTGTAAAAGCTTACTAGAGGAGTGTGTATATACATATATATTTATATATAATATATATTATTATTGTGCGTGAATATTTACCCATTAGTATTCATTTGTATACCAAATGTGTACATACTTGATTGACTTGGGATATAAATAAATAAATATACGCATATACATATATATATGAGGGATAGCGTTAATGCTATTTTGACATGCATATATATGTATAGGTGCATATATTTAAATGTGTATATTTATAACCCTATGATGTAAAGATGGGGTAACCTGATATATGTTTGTGTGTGTAACCATGTGTTCATAACCATTCGATATCGAATGGATTACTTGATTATCATATTGCTATATAAAGTATATGCTAATACACTTGTAAGCATTAATGCTTATCAGAGAAGTGTACATATATAAGTATATGTGTATGAATATACACACATATTATTATTTACGAAATATGATAAAAAATATGCATTCAAATATAGAATGGATATATATTATGAGGATAAGATTATAAATAAATATATGTGTGTGTGTGTGTGTGTGTGTGTGTGTAGTCGATAGGGTTATTATGGGAATGATAACTTGTTTGTAATCATTTACATATCTATATATTAGATGTATACTTTGATCGACGAAAATGTAGTTTCTACGTATTTGCATATATCGTATACATGCATATATTATATGTTGCTAAAATACATAGTGATGGTTATATGGCACATGATGTAATATGAATATAGCTAGCACATATACATATATGTGCTTATATAACATAGAATGCCATTTTTAGAGACCACACTATATGTTAGTGGAAAGTAAACTTCATAGCATTTTTTAAGTCGGCAAAAGCTAAGTCTTGGATGGCACGCATAGACTCCATGAAAGTATAGGTTTGTAAGCTTAGACTAATTCAAACCAGCCACATGTGAAGCCAATCACCATAAAAAGTATTGCACTAGAATATCAAAGGCGCAATAAAGTATGAATCAAAGCATAAGGATAATGCTACAACTTTAAAATAAGGCATGGGAATAGTGTTTCCTTGCTCTATGAAAGCAATAGATATTATTTGTTGCCCATGATATCTCTGAGGTATCATAGTTTAACCTATGACTCCAAAGCTGCCATGTAGATAGGAGAGTGGAGTCATTTTTTAAACAACAAATCAATGTTTTTGAAAAGTTAAGCAGCATTTTCAGGGTGATGTACCCTTCACAAGGGGCCCAAGGGGCTAAAGAAAAGAACATAGTTCAAAATAGACTTTGAACTATAGAAAACCATAAACAGCTGACAAGCAGCTGTGAAAACCAAAGAACTAAGCAGCCTCAGACACAGGGGGGTCCAAACTGGCACCACGAGCCCAAGTCTGAGGAGCTGACACAGATTTCTTCTTACGGAGAACAACCGACCAAGGAGGCTCAGAAGCAAGAAGAGGAGAGGACAGAGAGAGGGGAAGCTCTGCCACAGCCACCACGAGACCACCCAATAGAGAGGGAGTCGACAGAGAGGCAGTCGAGAAAGAACCGACCAACAGAGTATTTCCCATCAAAGGGCAAATAGGGACAGACAACGCAGCGACAACAGGGGCGACTGGAAAAACAGTGTCAGCAATACGGACCAAAGGTGGATCCACAGCAAAGAAGATCGGGAGAGGAGCAGCAACAAGAAGGTCGACCTCCTCAGAAGAAACCTCTGAAGAAGAACCAAGTGGCTGCAAAGAAGAAAGGTTCGGGATAGGAGCAACAGTGAGAGGATCGACATCCACAAAATCCGAAGAAGATCCAACTATGAGGTGATCCAAGAGAGGGTCCTTCCACCAGGTCGCAGCGCCCTTGCGTCGAGCATGAGGACAGGCAGAGGCCAAATGACCCACCAAAAAGCACCTCCTACATCGAAAGGGGAGACCCTCATAGTCCAGGAGTTGCTTCCACGGTTTGTCCTCCACCAGCAAAACAACATCAGCAAGAAGAGGTTTGGAGGTGTCCAGATCAACTAACAGTCGAGCGACCATAGTGTGCCCAAATTCCCTAGTTGTGGAATCCACCATGAGGAAGCGACCTATGGAACTGCTAATGGCCTCGAAACATGATTCCTCCCAGAACTGAAGAGGAAGATTAGGCAGATGAACCCATACAGGTTTGGTGTGCAAAGGCTCTGAAAGGGGGTTGAATGATCTAGTCCAGGGCCGGATGGAAAGAGAATGGATACCCCACATCCACGCCCGATCCAAGACTCAATTCCGCTCAGAAGGGGAGGCAAACGTGGCAATGAAGAACCCCCTAGCACAGGGGTAAAGTTCGATCTCCCCGTTGACCAAAGGCTTCCAAGAGCAAGAGACCCAATCGTGAAGATTGGGAAGGGAGGGCCACAGACCATTGAACCTACACACCACACCAGTTTTCGAATAAAAGTCCTCATTTTCAACAATCTTCGGACTGTAGACAACCACCGGGGAATCCCGAGCAAAGGGAAGAGACCGACCAGGAGGATGAGACCCCAAACATGCCGCATCAAAGAAGGATTTGGCCGCACCCGAAACACCCCCAGCAACAGGCCCAGGATGCCCAGCCACAACCGAATCCAAAACAATGGATGAATCAATCGGACCAGACCCTGCCAGCACAGACACACCAGATCTGTCAACACACAAGGCAGGAGACACACAACCAGCAGAAGATCCACGTGTAACAGGGGCAGACATAGAAGCCAAGGGTCGAGACAGAGCAGGCGGCGGAAGAGAACCCACGGAGCTCCTCCGACGAATGCACGGGACCGGGAGAGGAACAGGGCCCACTGTAGACAGGGCTAGAAGAGGGACTGAAGAAGCCCCTGAAGCCAAAGGCGAAGGAGCCGCCGCAGGCAAGCCGTTGCAGATGGCATTGTAGAGAGCCATTTTTTTTTGCAGAGAGTCGTTCCTTTAAAAACTCTTTGTTATGACAACAACAAATCAATGTTATGGATTAGAGGTTGAATAAAATATATATTGGCTTTGAGTAAAAGTAACACTTTATGCTATGAATTACGTAGCATATAGAGTGTATTAGCTAATGCATTAAGTCTTAAAAAGACTTAGTCAAACATAAGGATTTCAACGTATTAGCATTCAAGTCTTGAGTAATAGTTGGCAGTACATGGAAGGCCTAATCATAGGCCGATTTACTAGTTAAGCCAAAGCTACGTAAATACATATAATTGTATTTTGATAGAAGTCTATTTATAAAGGCTTATTATAGTCGATAAAGACTATGATATTGGAGGTCAATTATTGTCACTTTAGACTATGTTTTAAGAGGCTGATAGAATAGCTTATGACTGTTATGTGAAGTCGAATATCACTTAGAATGACACGTGATATAAGACATTGTATTACATTTGATATTGTTGTCAATATTAAGCTTGGGCTTGGTCGACGCCTTTGATAAGATCAACCTTGACTTTGCCAAAACGTTTTAAATGCTTTGGTCGATTCATCCTCTAAACAGATTGATGGATGCTTGTTGTATTGAAATGGTAGTTGATTGTTTCTATTGGCAGTAAAATTGCGCCAAACAAGAAGGAAAGAGGATGGATTTGGTGCCACCTTTGAATCCAAATTGTTGTAGATGTCTATTCTATGTGACAAATCGAATTGAGCATATGCAGATTGAATAAGTCTTTAGATTTTTGTCAATAAGCAAGTCGACCTGTAGATGATTATGTTGAGTATTAAGCTAGGAAGTTGCCACCTTTCTATTGTGTTCGATGTGTTACTTTGCATGGATCTTGTTGTCCATTATCATGCCTAAATTGTAGGCTACAAGGCTACCAATTTGTTCTATAAATAGTTGAACCATTTCATTTAGAAGGGATGCATTCTTTCACAAGATTTCACATCTTTTGCAATTTATATTTCTGCATTATTTCCAGCCATACTATGTTTTACATTGAGAGAGAGAAAGGGAGTGAGTTCTATTTAGTTTGTGAGGAAGATATTTTTGAGAATAAGCTATCAACTTGAGAGAGAGTTTATTTGTGACATTCTTGTAAAGTTGGTTATCAAGCTTGTTGTTGTTGGAAAGGGTTGCATTGCTACTATTTGATTGGATAAACGATAACAGGCATGGGGATCTTTTCTTCTTTGTTATTTTACTTTTGAATGATGTGCCTTGCATGCATGGTTGAGATGTCTTTCCCAGTAATGTGCATTAGAGAAATTAGAGTGTCTTGAAAAGGAAATTGAAGCTTTTATGTTGTTTTCATGATGTTCCCTTAAATACTCCATAATAGGAGATGGGTGTTTATCATAGGTATTATATACTAGGTATGATTGAACATGAAGACACTTGTATTACACTTAGCTAATTTATTGATTTAACTAGGAAATCTTGTGTTTACTCCTAGGATAGATACTCTAGTATGGGACAGAGTTTGTGTACTTACTTGTAAGTAAGTTTATTCCAAGTATGTAGGTTATCTCTGGGATGATGGACTGTCCATTGAAGGAAATACCTAGCTTGTGTACTTACTAGTTAAGTAGGTTTATCCCAAGTAGATTAATGTGGTGATAGGTTATCTCTGGGATGATGGACTATCCATTGAAGGAAATACCTAGCTTGTGTACTTACTAGTTAAGTAAGTTTATTCCAAGTAGATTAATATGGTGATAGGTTATCTTTGGGATGGCAGACTATCCATTGAAGGAAATACCTATGTGTAGCTTAAGATAGCCTTAAGTCAAATCGGCCCTAAGTAGTGTATGTGATAGATGACTACATTCGAAGTACTAAATGAGAACTCTTTAGCCAAAGTAGTGTGAATGTCCAAGACTCCACTCTAGATTGTGTGACTATCGAAACTACACTGTCAGTTCACCGTGATCTAGCATTACATGCTAGACAGAGATTGTGGGATTACAAGTTCTAGTTATGTAGGACATAGCACTATGCTTAATTGGTTGTCATTATCGGTTACTTTACCAATCTTTTCGTCGAAGGGAAAGGCCATCTATCGAATGATAGATGTGTGGGGGACTGCATTATGAGTCTGTGGTTGGTGAAAAAGCACCTAAGTGATGCTTCTCCTCTACAATAGGAACAAAAGAACCAAGATTTGAAAGGAAGGATCTTGGATCATCTTACAACTATTTGGTCTAAAGCTCATTGGAGCTATGTATGTAAATATATGCATTCTTATATTATTGTAACTTGTTAAGTTATTGTAATGAAATGGAATCTTTATTGTAATATGATATGGCATCTTGTTCATATATTTTCAATAAAAGAAAAACAAAATATTGCAATAACTTGTTACCTAATTTGTTTACTCGCAAGGTGTAAATTTAGAAAATTTTACTGCATTGAAGGGTTAGCATGTTACATGTCTTATTGGTTATTTCCTTATATTGGTGAAATATTGTGATGATTTCGCTTGTAGTTTATGATTGTATGCATTAGACACAAGATAACATGATTCAAAGAGAATATTTTGACACATTATTAGTCTAAACTTAATTCTTCAAACTCAATTCTTAATCTTGTTTATTTAGATGTTTGTAATGGATTTTGAATTTGAAATAATAACTATAAGATTTATTTAGTTTTTTATATAAAATTTCATTGTTATTGTAATGGTAAAAAATGTATACATTATTTTGTGTGAGTGCATTGAGTATTTGGTGATTAGTTTGATATTTCTATTAATATTGCATTGAAATTGACCATCAAAAACAAAACTTATTATCTATTTAGACGACTCAGATCCCAAATTGTATAATTGCTCTTGCAAATTGAAAACCGCACGCACGTATCTAACCCAACTTAATTCTCCAACTATGAGATTGTCTCAAGTTTACAGAAACTAATTTTAATGTTACACCCAAGGTAACTTATTTTCAGCTAATCATTATTCATTGTTTCTCGTACTAAATATTTCAAATTTATCCTAAAGACAAGCATAAAGAACACCACTTGTTTGTTCATTTCATAAGAAGAATCAATCATTAATCAAATATCTAGGATTTGTCCATTATTAAGACAACACAGATCTTTTATTTAATTATTTAATATTTATTTAAGATATTCTATTTATTTTTATATTTATTTAACCAACAATCACATTTGATGCCATTGTCGCTATTTTCCATCATCTACTTATTCAGATTATACAACTACCACATTTTTTTCCTAAATGTTATTTTTTTCTAATATGTAAAATCTTAACATTGCACTAACGAACGCAGTCAAAATCATGAATATTCTTAAAAACTAAATTAACGTTTTATTTTCCATGTAGACCAATGGAGTCACTTCATTAGTTTGGAATTATTATTTTTTTATGTTAACCACTATATGCATACACAAGAACATTTAAATTAGAAAGAAAAAGGAAAAGGAAAAAGAGATGATTGTTTTCATTTATTTCGACCTTTCTCATCATTGAACATTGTTTTAAAAAGAAGTCGGCTTTCAATACTAAATTTTGGGATCTCTTGCGTAAGAGAAAGTTGTCATTATTAATGGCTATAAATTTAACTAGGGCTATAAATAATTATCAGGCAGTTGCAATAAGGCCAAGATAAGGCAGTTGCAATAAGGCCAAGATAAGGCAGTTGCAATAAAGCCATCTTGGCCTAACTTAGCCAACATATTTGTATAAATACATAGCATTTAAGATTAATTTTACCCCAAAATATCAACTATCACAATTTTTTTCTTCCAAGATGTTTTCTCAAGTATGAGATCACTTTTTTGCATGGTTGATAAAGTTTTTATAACAGCATAGTTTTCACGTGTTTTTCTTTATCCTTGATTTTGCCATAGATTTTGAAATGCTTTATTTTTAATTTTAAGTTGAGAGTTTTTTCATCTTAAAGAATATAACTTCATAGTCATTCATCAAAAGACTTCTTCCAACCACTTAGAGGCATGAACGCATTAGACTAAAATGGAAAGCTCGTTTTGTTCTATTTTTTTCCATTTTATCGTTATATTGGAAGTCATATATTTGATATTTCTTTCTGCCGTCTCCCTCGACTTGCAGTTCTCAAATTTAGGTCAACTTTTAATGGTTCTAAATAAAATTTACACATAATAAGGTATCTAGAACTTGTTAAATGAAGTGTGTATCACTTTTTTTCTATTAGATTATTTAAGGTTGGGCAATCTTTGAAGACAGTTTTCACCCGAATAATCTATTAAAGTAAAACGATTATAAATCAAATGTCCAATTGAAAATTAAGAATCACAACAAATGGTTGGATCTCTTCCAGAAACTGTGTACACCATAAATCAAAACATATAAAACTCAAAAACCTAAACTAAAGTAGCCATCAAAACATATAAAATTCAAAGACCTAAACTAAAGTAGCCATCCAAAACGTTGAAGGGCAACCTTATGTTTAGTGGCATTAGTCTAAGACTGCCGAGCTACGTAAAGTCAACAAAGCCTACCAACACATACTGAGCTTCTTACAAAAGATTTAAAAACGTATATTAAAACACTTAAATCCTTGCTTGCCCCTTGCAAGGTGGTGACAATCAGTAAATGAAACGTACAGGGTGTTTCTTAAACACAAATTAGAGAAACTAACATTTCAAATTTAGTCAGCTCATTTCACTTGATATAACTTGGATAAACTCAGTCAATGTCACCAGATGCTCACAATGATGAAAATCAGAAAATGTATTACTGATAGAATTCTATGAAGAAAAAAGTAACTGCATTTGTTCAGTAGGACAAAGCTGCAAGAATTATCAAGAAAATCCTAGAGAATGAACAGAAAATGCCATGACATCCCATGACACTAAAAAATTGTCTAAAACAGAAAATGCTTGAAAAGTAGGAAAATTTATTTACAGGATATGATTAAATGTTTCCATGTGACCCACGAGAACCAAGGAATGCATTCTCCAGTCCATCCACTAGTAGTTGCGTGCTTATCTAGAAGCATATGCTTAACAAAATGTAAAAAACACTAGAGAAATAAACACAAATTGTCTTCTGTAAGCACATCTCGTAAGTAATCTAGTTACGCCCTAGCCTATTCAAGTGTTGCTGATGTTTTGCTGCAGCTGCCTTGTCTGCAGCTTCACGCTTTAGTGCTCTCTTTGCTCGCCTACCTGTCGAGTCTTCGGAAATTTCTTTTCCCTTTTTTGGCCTTGTAGATGAGCTACCTGTGTCATCTTCATTACCATGAACTTGAGAAACTCCTACAGGCCTGGCTTCTTTTCGACCTGCCCGAACATAGCCATTATCACCCCAGCGTCGATTACCCAACCGCAAACTTGATGTATAATAGTGTTCATCATAAATATCATCTTCATATTGCCAATCATCGTTCTCTTCAACCACCTCCTTAAATTCAATTGGAACGGGCTTGAACCAAGCAGCTCTCAACAGCAGGCACACACTCTCCTCAGTCATGTAATCATGCACACTAAAATATGGCACATAACAGGAATCAAAAAAGTCTTCAGTGTATGAATCACAAAGCATGATAAACAAGCAAAAGAAAAGCATAAAATGGACCAAATAATACCTGCCATCCAATGCCTTGTAGACAAAGAGGAATGAAAAAGGATGCTTGCATTGAGGACACCAACAGTCAGCTTTATAAGAAGCCCATCTAAGGATACATGTTACACTGTAAAAAGAAGCAACCAGAAACATTAAAAGTCGGCATATCCAGAGTAAGTTCATTTATTTTTCAGTGACAACCCACTTTCATTGTTTCTGCAATGTAAAAACTATTCTATACAAAGCAAAAACAAGTAATACTATGAACACAAATGTAATATTTTGAATGCACAAACAGAATAAAGCAGGATATTTATGGAAATATCTGGGTACAAATAAAATACTAAAAGGGAAAGGATGGTTACCAAAAAATTCAACCACAGACATGATTTTACACAAATAAAGTTTAAACCTTTCTTTCCACATGTTACTTATGATGTGATAGATATGTTAGTGTTAATGACCTTGCAGCACAAACACGCATTGAAAAGAATGGGGATTGATATTTGGGTAAAGTGTGTAATGTCTGCATGATTGAATTTTTCTCAACAGGAAAATTTTAAGCAATACCATCACAAGATCCAAAATAACAGCTTTAATCATGTGAACTAATGATGTATATTGAAGGATAATATACTTACCAGTAAACCAATAGTTGTGCCAACTTAATAAACAAAAACAAAAAAACATAATGCTCTTATTAATTGACAGTTCCAGACCAATCAATTGAATCTTGATAATAAAATAATCCAATTCAATAAGACAAGTATTTTCAAGTGTTTAAGAATAAACAGGAAGTCATAAACAATTTTATCCTCATTAGATAAATTTTACACACTTTAATTCTATTCAATAAATTGTTAAAGCTCAAATATAAGATATTTTTCCTCAAGAAAATTTAGTAATCTAATTCCAAAAGACTATTTTCAAACTATCGTCAACAAACAAGATGTTTCCAACATTTTGTTGTGCTATTCAACTGGATTAAATGTACAATCCTAAATCCCAATTGATAAATTCAGAAGTTAAGACATAACATTTTTTTGACTCAGGAATGGAAAATACTTGGTTTCAACCCGAGTTGCAGAAAACAGAAGACACCCTGCCTTATACCAGCCTAGAAATATTTGTACTCGAAAACAAATTTGCAATGGTAACATATTAGATTCTTCAAAAATGTTTCCAGGTCATTTCCAGGACACACCTGACATCTGCAAGGAAACTCACACCCCTGAGTGACTAGATATTTTTTACCAAAAAGCTTAAGTTAACTAACCTACTCTAGTTCTACCCCCTTTACAACCCATGCAAATACAGAACCAACTGTATAGCATGACAATGTATCTTTGGGTTAATCCAATTTCCCTATTCAACATGAATATTTTAGGGAGTACAAATTGCAAAAAAAAGATAAGATCAATCAATGATTCAATGCTGACCTGGATATAAAGAGCACCTAAAAATGCAGTCTACCATTTGAGGACTAAGCCTTACAAACCCATGACCAAAATTATGTAGCATCCTCAATGACTCCAGATCCCATAACTTATTTATACAAATCTAACTGAAACAGAAGCTGACTCACAACAAACAGAATACTCTTGAAGAACAATTACAGGGAAAAAATAGGGAACAATAATGAAGAAACATGACCAAAAATGAAGGCATTGAAGGTCACAAAGAAGGCTTAGACTCTAAGAAACATAGTAGTAAAAATCTTTCTTCATAATAAATCAGTAAACCAAATGATAAGTAGTTTTCAATTAATCAGGAAAAAAATGGGTAAAAATAAGATATAATCATCCAGAAATCAGATATATGAGAAAAAAAACCCAAAACCATAATTTCTTTAACCAAAAAATTGTGATTTTATCAGGAAAAAATCAAATCACAAGTTTCCAAAAAAATCAATATATTTCCAAACTAATTTCCTGATGGAATAACCAAATAATTGCCAAAAAACTGATCAAAATCAGGTTTGACCAATTAAATAAAAAAAGCATGATTTTTTAAAGAAAAAATTGGCGAGGGCACAAGTGGCAATTAAGTGGCATTAACCACCTATCTTTTAACTATGCTAGGAAGTATAGGAGTTCCTTTCGGAAGCCATTTTTATGCTGACTTGTCATCCTGTAGATTCCTTTTAGAGGCCCCCAAAACTCAAAACTAGATGAAGATGAGCACTACAGGTACTACAATGCAAGAGAAAGTGTAAAATAAGGATCCCAATATAAAACAAGAATAGCAACTGGTAAAGTCAACTGAAAAGGCCAATTTATAAAGTCTATGGCAAACTACGGTGGGAGAACAACCATAAATATAATTTGTGTTAAACAAACTGCATGTACAACAATATATTTTATGGGAGTTAGTTTGAGTGAAGTAGCATCTATTTGTCATCAATAAAGGAATTAAATGTGCAAATACTTGACCCTGCATTAAAAAAGAAAGCAAAAGGCTTGCAGATAATATCAATAAAATCCAATTTTGAAGCAAAAATATAAGGTCCTATTACTATTCTTAAAATTATTTTATCAAATCTTACAGGCCAAAAAGAAAACTATGGGGTAAGGGGTATTTCTTAGTTTATAGGCCATTTTATTATTTCTTCAGAATCACCTCATTATAACCTCATTCAATTAACTATACATGCGCCCACTTCGCTCACTTCATTCAATTATTTCAAGAATGAAGGGAGGAGTATACAACAGAATTAGGTCTAATAGTATCAACATCTAAATAAGGAGAAGGTATTAGGCCTCTCTTAGAGGACACGCCATAAGAACAACATATTTAGGATATTCTTATAGATAATGTATTGGACAAGAAGGATGAGGTTGGCTAAGCTAGTGGTTATAAGTAGGTCAACAAAAAGTCAATTAATCCAAACAAGGTAATATGGATTGCACTAAAGTAAAAGATAATAAATAATAAAGTAATAAGCATCCAATGAAAATCATAGCTACAAAAATTTAAGAAGTAGGGTAAAGATAAAAAAACCGGGTTCACCACAGTAGGGGACTCGTCAGACTTAATGTGCATTGCTAGTGGATTATTCTTCAGTCTTCAAGGACTGTGTTGCAGCTTAGCTTTTGATGAATACTCCTTACCCTAGAACCTTCCAGAATAACCTAAGGAAAGGTATGTTATTGCAAGTGTGAGCAGAGCAAATTGTCTAATTTTTCTTATGCACGCAACAATGGGGAATTTTATTTATATGGTTGTGACACCTACAACTAACATTTCCATAATGACCTAAAAATTTTATAAGCAGTCTGAGGGATTATATATATAAAATCAACATTTATGAATAAGAATAAGAATATAATTGGACTTCTGAATGTCTTTCTTGCCTCCTCTGTGTGAATGCACAGCTAAGGCATCGCATGCAAAAGGTTTTGGGCTCCACTCCACAACAAAGCTCTTCCCTTGTAACAACACAAAAGGTCAGTTTCTTTGGCATCGTTGTCCCTCCGCTTTTGTCCTCTGCCCATGCCTCTTCAGCTTCATGTGGCAGCTCCATGCGAAAAGCACAAACAAAACAGCAAAGGTTCATTCAAGCCAACAAATGGAAATATTCTTTCTGCTTGCGCAATGATGCTAGGGATTGTGTTAATATGTATACCGGAAAACTCTTGTCTTGGATCAACTTAAGGATGAGTACCACAAAATGGACTTGGAATCCTCTATGGCCCAACATGAGGCCCACCCCAGTGTTAATCTTGGAGACAACATTTTGGATGAAGAAGCCACACACAAAGAACACACTTCGATTTTCCACTTTCACAATTTTTGGCTAAAGTCTGAAGAAGCTTGACAAGTGGATTTTGAAAACCTGCCAACCTCTCCTTGAAGATGAAAATTCATTGGTTCTAGTGCAAAGGACTTCTTGGTGACTTGTTGTTCCACTGCAAATAGGTATAAGCTGCTTCAAATGAGAGCTTTGTCTTGGGGCAAAACTTGCCTTTGTCTGAAACCTTGTTGTAGATTGTGTTATGCTAAAGTATTAGGATTTGGTGTTGTACACCATTGCATAAATTGATTTATTATAATGTTGTAATTAAATAATTATTTAGTTGTGGTGCATCTAGGATGTGTGTTTAGCCACACCAAGTAATTATTTGGGGCCACTTGTAAGTTGTATTGTAACATTGGATTAATTATTTTACGTGTGGAAGACATAGGATAATGATTTAAACTTTAGGGAAAGTATTTAAAAATGTGCAAACTTAGTACCCAATACTAAATGAAGGGTCGATGGTTTTGCATGACATGGTTTTGTGGCACATGGTTTTATCTTACCACTTGGTTGTATTTGTGTGAGCTTGAGTCTATATAATCAAACACATGATTAGTGGTTAAGGTTGGCTAGGTGAGTGGGTGTCATTGTATTGAGTTTTCTCTTGTGAGTGCATATGTGAAACAAAGCATGGGATGTGTGGATTTATGTTTGCACACATGGAGGATGCATTGGAAAGGCTTGATGTTTCAAGAGTATTCATTATTACTCTATAAGTGCATGTATTGTTTATTTCTTGAATAATAAATGTAGTATGGATGCTTTTGGAGATTGAGTTTTTTCCTATTTAGGGTTTTCCCAAGGTATATCTTGTGTTATCTTGTGGCTTGTCTATTTAATCTATGCACTATAATTATTATGTAAGCTTGTATGCATGTTTTTCACTCATGGGGTTATGTAGGAAATGGATTAAATGAATTAGGTATTGATGCATTATTTCCTAACAAATGGTATCAGAGGTGTGAGCTACCAAGTTTTGTTATAACCCTTGTTTGAGTGGGATATGGTGCAAAATTGAATCCATGGCAATGCAATAAAGATTTGAGGCACTATATGGTATGGACACATTGTGCAAGTGTTGTTTTGCAGATTTGGGCTTTTGGGGTTTGCATATTTGTTGCATTTATTGCAAATTTGGGATTTGAGAAATTTAAGTCAAAAGGGTTTCTAAGATTGTGCTTTCATATAGGGAAATTTTGTAGATGATCTCTTGAGACAAAACAGACTTCACCATTAGATCCAAAATGGCTGAGAAACAAAAATTGATATAAATTTTGTCCTATTTTAGCCACTATGAAAAAATGCAGAAAAATTCCCCTCCTTGCCCTAATTGTACAGCCATACCGTTGTCTTTACAATTTAAATATATATATTAAATCTATCGACTTAAAATCCTACAAATAAAATTAAATTGAAAATTATTAAAATTAAAATAAATTAAATTAAAAAGGGCAGGCGAGGTCCGCAAACCTTGTACCCGCCCCTGCATGATGCTCACGCCAACCCCAAACTGTTGTCGACAATCTGTCATGCTAACAACTGCCAACGCCCTTGACAGCCCTTCCTGGTTGTTGGCCGGTGGGTCAATCCAATGAGGCCTTGGGCCCCTAACCTAAGCCCCTGATCTAATGGGAGCTCCACCCTGTCTCAAGGTGGGGGAAAATCAAATAAAATAATAGAAATAGCTAATTATATCGCCAAAACTAACAAATAGGGCGAAAAACAGAGCCAATAGTTTAAAAGGGCAATTTTTGTGTGCAGTTGTTTGCATGTTTACAAGTTCGATTGTGGGCATTGAACAAAATTTTAATAGGTTTTTGTTGGGTGTTGAGGGTGTTTGACGAGCAACAGCATCACAATAGTAAATCAATAAACAGGGTTAAGCAGGTAATCGATCCAGATTTAAGTTTTAAACACAAGTATGTGACTGCAAGACAAGTTTATACCATTGCATAATGGCGTTCAAATCTGTGAGCTCAACTCTCTACTATAATTTATTCACCCTCTTTTATGGCAATCATGCATGAATCCTCGCCACACATCTTACAATCCATTTCTCTTCCTTCTTCTTTGTCACCCATCACTTCATCATATGGCATAATGCATTTTGTGTATGACATGTTTTTAAGATTAATAATTGTTAGAATGATTTGGTTATGGATTGCTTTTTATGTTTGTTTTTTTAATGTTCTTAATAATATTTGTATATATTATAATTGATTTTGGAGTTTAAATGGGAGAGTTGTAAAACCCTTACAAGTTCAAACTGAAATTTTTCCCTTTTGCTGGTCTGAAAATTCTGATTTGCTTTTAACTTTGATTTCAACAAGTGTTTACTATAACATGAAGATTGAAAGGTTCCAAGCACAAATAGAAAGAGATGAACTTGAACATAAACTTTAGGCAATCAAATAAGTCATGTCAACATAGATGGACATACCCAGCAAAGATAGCTCAACTTCTTATTTGATTTGAAAAACTGATTACAAATAGAGAGAGCTGGAAAGTACAAATAGTCAAGTCTGATTTGAATTCCAGACCTTCAATTACATCCACTTGTGTCAAAATACAAGTCCAAACCCTACCAATAGAAAGGGAGGATGAAGCTCTATGAAGTAGGATGATATGCCTTGTTGGAGATGACTGAAAAAACAGCTACAGCAGCCTACTGAGGTTGAAGATGCCAAATACTCCTCAAAAACGATAATGAAATCAATTTGATGACTGCTGTTACGTAAGTCTGATTATGCTTGAAGCTGGAAATTGCCAAAAATACCTTCTTTGCCACGCGAACCACTTGAAATCTCTCCTCTTGCAAAATTGATGAAAGTGACACCAACAAAATTCCAAATCTGCAATTGAAATTTCACTTACAGCAATCTGGTTAAACTCTATGATGAATTTTGTTTGAATTCATCTCACATGGTGGAATGGGGCCATCACCATACCACAATATTCAAGGGAGCATCACCTTGAATAGACTGAAAATTACTTTCAGTCAAGAGACAACTCTCTTTAATCATAATAGCAACACAAAAACATGTCTTTCTCAACCTTCCAAGCCTTCTTAAATAAGGCCTTGTAACAACATCATTATCCCTTGCAGTCGTGTCCACAAGACCTCTATCAAATAGTAACTGCAAGTATCTTAACTTACTTCCAGGAGTAAGAAGAGTACCATTATGAACGCCATCTATCTCTTGAAAAGAGGCTGGAACAACGTCAAGGTCCAACATGCAAACCTTAGAAGAAATCATCTTCTTTTGATAAGACTATCCAAAGTCAATCTCAAAAGTGTCAATGTAGAGTCTGATGCTCAAATCTCTCGTGCGTAAATAGGTCGACTCACTAGGCCACCAAATACCATTGTTGTAACTCAAATGAGCATCAAGGACGATGTCAATGGTGTCATCATACCCATGTATAATAAGGAAATTCACCTCATATGCCATGCCCATCAAGTAGAAATGTCTCCACACACTCCCATGCAACTCAATAGCTGTTATAGACCATGCTAAATCTGAAAGTGAAATGGAAACCCAAACAGGACAGCCACTTACCAATAAAGAATCCATGAAGATTATGCTACCATCATACCAATGAACAGCTATCACATTATAGGGAATAGGTGATGACTCCAAAGATGTATCGTAGATGCCTTCATCACTATCGGATTCACTACTCACAACATAGTATGGTTCACCCCATTTAGCTCTATATCGTTGCCTAGCAAGCGTAAAGGTATGATCTCTATCTGGAAGTAATTGTAAGAAATTTACTTTGACCCTTCCTAGTGCATGCCTAATGGTCTGTAAGCTTGTTGGTGAAACTCCATCCTTAGGCCTGTGTTGTATGAGATACTCAATGAATTTGTCAATCCTATCAAATTGGCTCAAGGCTTGAGCAACCGCCTCCCCCTTAGGGAACATACTCTCAAGAACTACACCAAGAGGTGCAATCTGCTGAAACTGATTTGCATTACCAATAGGGTGTGCCCCCTTGTCTTCCAATGCTGATTCAAGATCAGCAACACACTCCTTAGCTAATTCGGATGGGGTGTTTATCTCATGATAGCTATCACCAACTTCACATGAGCATGTCTCCTTATGCATTTGTTGTTCATCTGTAAGGGCTACTACAAGAGGCAAATTTCCTAATTGTGCTGATGTAGAATGAACTAGATTCAACTCCTCACAATGCTCCTTCTGATTTTTAGCTTCTTGAAGTACTACTTGAGTGACTTCCAATTCTTCCCTAATCTTCATAAGCTTGGAAAAGAGATAATCCACTTCTTCCTCCTTTTTTTTCAATGCTTCAGAATAGATTGCAGCAAGGTCAAAGAGGTGATCACGATCTGAAAGTAGATTTAAGTAATCTGATTTCATTTCTTCCATTGTTGTTTTGATCACCTAAAAATCTGGATGAGAAGATTCTTCAACTCCCTTATGTCTCCTCTGAAGTTGATCCTTCCATAGGTGATTTTCTATCAATTTGTGAGTGTTATCAAAATGAAAAAAGTGCTGCAACAATCTTATCTTCGCTCACTTTCAATTGATTTTCCAAATTTGACTTGTGAACCACACTGGATTTAACAAATGAGGTGGGTGATTGACCCTGAAGAACTTGACTCTCTCCAAGATTTTCCTCTATAATTTCTTTATTTTTTCCTCTTGCTGATTTGGAGCTAGGGCAGCATTTATTCCAATCATAAAATTATCCTTTTCACCATCCAAATCATCCAACACATGAGATGATAGCATACTATCCTCAAGTAGTATGAAGAGGGACAACGTTCCGAGCAACCATAGAACTATCAGGAGAATGCATCCCCTCACAATGCTCATCAATGATGACCTCTAGGTTACCCACCAAGAGACTCTTGCTCTCATTACCTTCATCCGCAATTGGTTCTTCAATTTCCTGAACATCGTGGTATTCATCTTCATCTTCAGATCGATAATCAGCATTATGCAACTTTGAATCTGTATTAGGGATCTCCTCATCATCAGATATGTCCTCTATAAGATGAGCCTTACCTTTCCCAAGGTGTGTGCCAACTGGAATTTATGTGCTCTTCTAGCTGCCATAGGAGTCACCAAACTGATCCATACCCTCACCTCCTTAGTTGATATGATTTTTGCTTCTATCCAACTCCCTAGAGTGGTATCCATGACATACCAAACATTATCAAATTGTAGGATCTTCTAGGTAAGAAAACTCCAAGTCTTCCTGAACAACTCTCCAAAACAAAATGATTCATATGATCTTAGCAATTGTCCTTCCATTGTAGATGATGCATGACTGACCAAAATGAAACCAATAATGTTCCATTCCACACAAATGGACATAACACTTGTGGCCGATCCATCAAGTGTGTGACTAACTACTCCACCTAACTCTATAACTTGAGCCTTTAATGGATTCTCAACTAGAGATAACTCATAAGTCTCAAGATGTAAATTAGGTACACAAATAGGATTTTTTGAATCATGCTTCTTCTCTTGTTCACACTCATCTACACATTTTTCTTGCTTGCTTACCTCAAGACGCTCCTCCTTTGCATGCTCAACTTCTACACATTCTTCCCTTGGAAGAAATAATGATCGAAGATAGGCTTCTCTTCATTGTCTTGCTTGATCTATGTGATTGACTTGTTCCTTGATTTCTTGAAGGCGTTGTCTTGCTTGAGCAACCAACAACTTTTCCTTCTTAGCTCTTTGTAACCAACCGTCACACAAGACTTGAGTTCTCTTGACATCTACCATGGTATGATGTATAAAATCAAAACCTTTGTGGCTTGAATCCACGATACATTCCTCATGTTTAACACACAAAACTTTAGTGCTAACATTGGAAGACTCTATAACATTATCATCTTCATATGATTGTTCTATAACCTCATGATTATGTGACGATAATCATAATTATCATCAAACCTATTTGTGGTGTCTTCATGTGCATTAACAATACCATCTTCAAGGTCACCCAGCTCATAATTTGATTCCTTGCAATTACTATGTAGAGTTGGTGAGATAATGCTTTGCTCAAATAATGGATTATCAAAAAAATCCATACCTTCATGCAACTGATCAAAAACAATCTCTACATCACCAATGTAGAAATTTGTGTATACTTCACTTGTAGAAGAGGCAAGTAATTCTCATTCTTTTGTAGATGCTTCATGTCTTTCTTCTTGTAAGGATAAAGGGGCCACATTATAATCATTACAAGATTCTATCATTTTATCCTCATGTACTAATTCAGCATGTTTTTCAAACTCCTCATGAAGATTTTTGCAAACCTCACTTGTAGTTTTTCTATCCTCTTTTTGTGCGAATAGATCAAGAGCTAACCTATGGTGTTGTTTCTTTGCCAAATCAATCTTGTAGTGTAGCCTGGGATGCAAGTCCATGAAATCAATGAAAGGTAAATCTTTCTTAACAGATTGAGAGAGAGTATCATATTCTTTAAACATGCTAAGTATTTCTTCCCTTTTATTCAGTTGTGTTGAATCTTTACTTGTATATGTGGATGAGTCATTAGAGTGCTTGGATTGTCTTGAAAGAGAATCTTCATAGCATTGCAAATTATGAGCTAACCTTTGCTGAGTTTAGACAAGGTCCTTGATTATCTTTTCCATGCTAGGCATCTTCCGCATAATTAACTAGCTCGCTGCCCACAACTTAAAATCGATCCAAACTGAAATGCAATCAACTAATTTTACCCAATAGGCTGGCAAAATTCAAGCTCTGATACCACCGTAAGAACCCTTACAAGTTCAAAGTGAAATTTTTCCCTTTTGCTGGTTTGAAAATTTTGATTTGCTTTTTAACTTTGATTTCAACGAGTGTTTACTATAACATGAAGATTGAAAGGTTCCAAGCACAAATAGAAAGAGATGAACTTGAACATAAACTTTAGGCAATCAAATAAGTCATATCAACATAGATGGACATACCCAGCAAAGATAGCTCAACTTCTTATTTGATTTGAAAAACTGATTACAAATAGAGAGAGCTGGAAAGTACAAATAGTCAAGTCTGATTTGAATTCCAGACCTTCAATTACATCCACTTGTGTCAAAATACAAGTCCAAACCCTACCAATAGAAAGGGAGGATGAAGCTCTATGAAGTAGGATGATATGCCTTGTTGGAGATGACTGAAAAAACAGCTACAGCAGCCTACTGAGGTTGAAGATGCCAAATACTCCTCAAAAACGATAATGAAATCAATTTGATGACTGCTGTTACGTAAGTCTGATTATGCTTGAAGCTGGAAATTGCCAAAAATACCTTCTTTGCCACGCGAACCACTTGAAATCTCTCCTCTTGCAAAATTGATGAAAGTGACACCAACAAAATTCCAAATCTGCAATTGAAATTTCACTTACAGCAATCTGGTTAAACTCTATGATGAATTTTGTTTGAATTCATCTCACATGGTGGAATGGGGCCATCACCATACCACAATATTCAAGGGAGCATCACCTTGAATAGACTGAAAATTACTTTCAGTCAAGAGACAACTCTCTTCAATCAGAATAGCAACACAAAAACATGTTTTTCTCAACCTTCCACACCTTCTTAAATAAGGCATCAAAGCAAAACCGCCCTAAGAAGAGAATTAGATTTATTTCAATAAAATATTCACTTACTTCATGGCTAAGGCACCTAGCCCAAGTCACCCTAAAGAGGATCTGATTTGCTCCATTAAAATATTCAATTTCTTCTAGGCTAAGTTTCCCCAAACCGTCTTAGGAAGATCTGATTACCTTTTTGCCTTTTTGAGCATTATAAAATTCTATTTTTGGAAGCTTCCTTGAGCCGCCCAAGGAAGAGATTAGATTTGATCTTAAAATACCTTTTTTTCGGTAGCTTCTCCCTTAAGTCACCTAAACCACCATAGGAAGGGGAATCTTCTAGAAACATATCTGATTTGATGATGTCGACTCACCTCTGTGCTTGCTTTGTCCTCCTTGTTAGCTTGGTCTTGTAAATAGATCTCCTTGCTTGCTTTGACTTGAAGTAGACCTTCTTGCTTGCTTTGACCAACAAGTAGAGCTCCTTGCTTGCTTTGACCTCCTTGTGTGCTTTGATTTATAAGTGGACCAAGAGATAATGATAAAATAAGATCAACATTATGCTTTGATTGGATTAAGGATAATTCCCTCTTAATCCACTAAACACATCTTAATAACAAAATTTAACTCTCGTGGCCAAAATCATTCCCTTATCATGCCATCTAACCCACGGGAATGTTGGATGGGCTAAAATCAGGTCACCATGGTGTCATTCCAAGAATGGGGACATTACAAGAGTTGAGTTTTGTAATGTAAGAAGCAATCCTCGCATGGTTGATCATGGATATGAAATTTTCATTGATATTGAAATTGAAATCCATATGTATTGAACTAACATTTTAGTTTAAAGTTTGATAAATTTGCCAAATTTCTGCCAAGTCTTGAGTTTTTAGTTTTTTTGCATCAACCGAGTTATTGCCAAGTCTGAGTTTTTCAACTATGCAAAAAAGTAAGTAAAAGAAATTTGGGACCACCATGTAGACAAAGGAAATTGGTAGGAAGAAAGCATACTATACCAAAGAATTTAACCCCACATGGGACCATGGTGAAAAAGCTTAGATAGGAGTAGAAATTAAGTGGAATGAGAAAATGTTGATGCCCTAGTTAAGGACTAGTTTGAATCATCTTAGATGCTGAAACAATGCTGGCTAAACATTGCTTGAATTAACAAAAGAAAGTAGATTACAATTTATAGAGGAGGTAGAGCACTGTAGACATTTAAGATGTCTAACTACCTCAGCTACTGACTACTGTAGCACTAATTGACCATTATACAATAGAGAATTTAATATTCTAACACCCTCCCTTAATGGTCAATCTACTAACTAGCCTACAGAAAACAATCTGCAGGTCGATTGGTCACAAATTCTTCAGAACAATCTGTTGTTGCTGAGACCCTCCCTGGATCTGCAGAATGTGAATGACCAAGAGAACCAAAAAACAGAGAAGGCTGCCACCTTCTTTAGAAAGCTCTGCAACAAGAGACAAGAGCCTGCCACGAACTCTGCCACCGAGATGAGTCTGCCACCAACCCTCCCAGAATCTGCAGAACTGCTGACCAGAAGTCATCACAAAACGTCCAACCTGATGTTGGATAACAAAGTTGTCCCTCCTTGAAACCAGAGACACACCGAGAACAGCGGCCACGATTTTGAGGATAAATCGGCAAACCGTCGAAACTTTGCAGATGAGCATGACGCCCGAGAACTAACTGCAAGAAGCTAGTTGTGCAGATGTTCGCCTCAGCAACTCCAAGTGCGAAAAAAACAAACTGCAACAAACCACGATTTTTGAGGGAAAAAAGCCAAACCCAGAAACTTGAAGATTACAAATCATCGTTTTTTTTTTCAGAAAAAACGGTAAAAATCAAATACCGGAGAGCCCTCCCGAACCACAGAAACCCTAACTAGGGTATACAGGAAAAACTCGTAATTTTTGAGGTGAAAATTATAAACCCTCCCAGATTACTAATTTTTTAAGGGAAAAAACTTTAAAACCCACCCAAATTACAGATTTTTTAAGGGAAAAAATTTTTTTAAAACCCAAACAGATTTTTTTCTTTTCGGGATAAAAAATTATTTAAAAACCCAGTCATAATAATTTTTTATGGTCGAAAAATTATAAAACCCACCAAATAATTGTTGTCGTTGAATTGCTGACAGACCTCCAACATAATGTTGTTCAAACTGGCCATCTTCATGCTTTTCGAGGCACGAAAAATGAGGTACTGAGAAGAGGTTGAATCAAAAGCTCGAGGAACGAGCTTCAAAACATTGAGGCAAATTCAAGCACAAAAAACGATGCAAATCTACTAGCACAACATTTTAAGATGCGGAAAACGAGGCACCCAGAAAAACCAGAGACCAACCCAATTGAGATCTCGAAAAACCCACAAGGAATCTGCAATCAAAATAATTTTTCGCCTTGAAACAGAGGGTCAAAACCCTAGACGAAATTTCCAGAAACCCTTGGCGACCATGGATGCTTGAAAAAATTGCAGAAAATATGAAAACCCTCCCAGAAAGTGTAGCACAAAGTTTGCAGAAAAGACGTCTTCCAAAATGAAGACAAATCGCGACCAAACACAAAGGAAAAAATGCGAACAGGGCATGAACAAAGTTGCGCGCAGGCAATGAAGAAAAACCGACGCCCAAAACAAAACGCGAAAACACAAAAATGCTTAGCAGGAGGTCGCGCGCCAAGCAAATCACGAATTTTCCAGTGCCCAGATGATCACAAAACACGTCCAGAAGTAAATCGATTCAAATTAAAAAACACGCATTCCAGGAAGTCACGTGACTCAGAGAAACGCGATACCATGTTCACAAAATACAACTCGCATGTTCAGGAGGAGATTGCGCACAGGAGGAAACAAATGGCAGCTTAAGACAAAAAAAACGAAAAATACCAGGTCAAATCGCAAGCAGATAGAGGCACGAAATCGTGCAAATCTAAGACACACGCAACCTGAAAGAGTTTGATGTGGTTCACAATCGCGCCCTATTGCAAAACGTGAAAGAAGAGGTCGTGATTTTGCATAGAAAACAGCCACGAAAGAAGCAGGAGCCCAGAACACACAGAAAGCCCTAGCCTGAAAAAATTCGAATTATGACTTTAGTCAAACCCACGAATTTTTAGGGTTTTTTTTTTTTCTCACTGCTCTGATACCATGAAACAATATTGGCTAAACATTGCTTGAATTAACAAAAAAAAGTAGATTACAATTTATAGAGGAGGTAGAGCACTGTAGACATTTAAGATGTCTAACTACCTCAACTACTGACTACTGTAGCACTAATTGACCATTATACAATAGAGAATTTAATATTCTAACAAATGCAAGAATGACAAGTGAACAATACCTAGGGAGGACTGGAAAATGAGAACATTCCTATTTCGTAAGAAGGGAATGGTGGCAACAGAATGGCACTACATGATGGAGACCTCAGCATACGATGACATCCATATCAAGTATGACAGCAACTTGAGAGTCGACAATCTAAATGCTTTGTTTGAGGAGGGAAGACTGGACAAAACTGTAAACTTCTTGATCAAGATCCACAATAGAAGATCCAACAAAAGGGGCTTTAAAACTTCATAGGGCTTTTGGGGGGGCCTTTTGTTTTGGAGTTGAGTTTGTATGTTGCTCTTTCGTTGCTGCTATTGGTCCCATAGACTTCTTGTTTTTGTGGACATTATTAAAATCTTTCATTTCATCTCTTTATAGCTCCAGAAAGAAACTTCATTGTTCATTCTACAAGATGTTTGGAGATCATCAAAAAATGTGTAATTATACAAGTTAAATCATATAAAAATGGTTATAATTTTTTTAAGTTCAATCGCACAAGATTATTTGGAAGCAACATTATCCAACCATAAACAAAGAGCTAAAGTAGAACCAAACAAATGCAACAAAAACCAATAAATTAAATTAAAATTGAATAATGAATAAAGAGTGTAGGACAAACCAGTAAGCATGCTCACAACCTTTAATCTGAGCAATCTCCTCTAGCATGATTCTATCATGGCAAATTGCACAAAGCCAAAAATCATCTGAATTTTCTCGCATACTGTTATTGAGTATTCCTTTCTGTTTGTTATCATATTCCTAGACATGATTACAAAACATTTTTTAGTCATAATGGAGATGGCATGTTCGACTGCAAATCAGATGCTAGGACAATAAAGATATAGAAAGTCGAAATAAAGAAACTGCGAAGGCATGATAAAGAAATAAATCGCATCAAGTTGGATAAAAAATGTCATAATGATGTATAAAGAAAAGCCACAAAGCATTCCATTAATATAATCCAAAATGGAAGACAAATTTTCAGCAACAAACACAACTTCAACTACTCTCACATAAACAATATCTCCAAAGAATAGCCCCCAAACATGCTACTCAACATTATCATCACAAATAACTAAATCCACTTTTAAGAAGCCAAAACTAAAAATTCAAATGCACTAAAATTTCTTTGGTTTTCTTACAAGATGACGAGATAAAAGATCTTAAGTCACAATAATGCATATAACTAATCTACTAATAGGAAGCCATTGGAGGACAAAACGATCCTCTCTATAAGATTTTAACAAGTCTAATCAGCAGATTTATCACACCATATTACATCATTTTAACCCATACCTTAGGTGATAAGAACAACCACAGAATTATTGAAGAGCAAATCTAAGACTTATTAACAAATATTGGTGAATGTATGTGCATAGAAACAAATATTGGTGAATGTATGTGCATAGACTGATTATAGTGAAAGTTATAAAGTATGCAGCAATCTACCAAGAATTTTGTATAGAAATGAATAGCTTACTCTCCTATGGAAAGGTGTTGGATAAGGCTAGGAAAAAAGACAACTGATTTCTTTATCATCACAAAATTAATTTCCTTCATCAGAATCAAAAACACAAATCAACTATTAGGAAGCCAAAACTAAAAATTGAAATGCATTAAAATCTTTCTGATTTTCTTGGAAGCTAGTGATTTAAGAGATCATGTTTCCTAAAATAGCTCAAGTCTTTGCTAAAACCCAACAAAATTCTGTGCTGTAAGGCAGACATATTTGAAAAATTCACTCAAGTGTTGAGAGGTTTGTGTGTCAAAGGAATCAGGCCAGGATCAAGTATGAATAAGGCATTGGTGCCAAAATCTTCTAGAGGGTTTATTAGGACCATAATTGTTTGTGAAGCATGCCTCTACGAGCTGATGATCTGACTATAGCAAACCAAGCAGATCTTTGTGACATAAATTTTCAACAAAAGTCAAAGAATTTGGAACTTCGGTGTTTCTAAGGAAGATTTAGCCAATCCATTTATTGAGTGGATTGTTGGAATGAATTCCAATGTTGGTGTCCAGTTACAACCATGGATCCTTGATAGATGTCTTGATCAAGCAAATGATCGGAAAATATCAAGGAATGCTTGAGTCTAAAATACATTAATATATACAAAAGTGTCCAATTATGTAAGCCCTGAATCATATTCTTGGCTAAATTTCTTATCATTAGATCTGAAAGCAGATAGAGATAAAAAATTCTCCTGCAGGAAACTCTCTATTCCTATCATTCTCAGAATTACAGCTGATAATATCAGATGGAATGGTTCCAATATGGGAAAACAATGTCTGAAAGAAGGATATCATATCATAGTGTTTAAGGAAAGAATAAACAAAATGCTCTTCCCACAGCTTGGAGGCTCCTTAGTGAGCTCCTAAATATCACATGCAGAGATTAAAGAATAAGAGAATAATACAAGGAATTTAGGCTGGGAGAACTTTACTACCCTAATTAATTCCACAGAACACCCTGCTATAGGATACAAGTATAAATGTAATAGAATGAGATATGATTGAGTCAAGGGTTAGATTAGATTATAAATTTATTACAAAAACTAATCTACCACTTACACAGTATATAACATAGTGAGTTGGCTCTCCAAGCCAACTACAAATTATATGTTGTTTAGGAGCACAATATGCTCCACCCAAGAGGCTTTGTACCCAAACCCTTTGCAAAAGTGGGGACCCCCTCCTTCGTCATTCAAAGATGTCGTTACTGCTGATGAGTCCTCCTCTTCTAGGCATGATAAAGGTGTTTGGTTCTTAATGCACACAACCAATGATGCCAAATCAAACCAAAAGTTGGAAAATTGTCCCAAAACAAATGGGTGTTTGGAGAAAAGTCAGATCAGCAATTCTTGGTCATAAATCCAGAACTGATCACAAACAATGTGCTCTATCTTTCTAACTGTGCTTTGATTTGCAAATTCATGGGCATAAGGATTTTCTACCTTGCCTAGAAGCTTGGGCCCACAAAACTTGACAACCTGAAGGAGATATGAAAGTTATTTTAGCCCCAACTGGATATTTCTTTGTAGTCTTCACAAGAATGGCAAATTATAACAAGATATTTGAAGGGGATTTGTATTTCCACAATCAAGCAGATTAATTCATTAAATCCTAGCATGTGTGATTCGATCCAATCAAGGAGCTCCCTGTTGAAATCCTACTTTGGGTTCACCTCCTTCAACTTCCCATGGAGTTTTGGAGACCGCATATACTCCAATCTATAGCTGTTGTTCTTGGGAAACCCTTGGGCCCTTCTCATCATACAATAGAAAGAAAGGTAACAACTCATGCTTGACTTTGAGTTGAATTGACTTGAATAATCCATTACCTAATTCCTTAGAGATCCAACAAATAGATTAGGTAGCCATTCCTTTCAGATGCCGTGTTCACCATGCTTATGGGCATTTACAAAAGAATTGTCCTAAAAAGACTCCAAAGGTTCCTCAATTCCTTCCTGAGATTTTGGCAGCTAATACCAAAGCAAGAGGAAAAGCCCTAGTTCAAATAGAATAACCAAACTCAAATGGATTTATTCCTGTGAAATCTCAGAATAAGGCAAAGAATGTGAACCTCTACAGGAAGGACATCCCATGAGGAAATTTTAGTAACAAGTTTGATGTCCTTGAGAATTTTGAAGAATCTAAATCTAACTTGCATGAAAAGATTTATGTTGGTCAGGACATGGACCTTCCTAACTTAAGTATCTTATCTAACCCTTCAAAGGTCAATGCACCAACAGGTATGCAGATGTTCTCTAAAGAAGGGGTTTCCTAACTTCCAATCATATGGATATGTTCAAAATCAAGAAGACATTAATGTGAATTATAAATTAGTTGTGACTTCTCCCTCCTTGATAGAAGTATCTTTGAAAGTCCAATCATCTATTTTTCAGCCCTCAAGAGCTACCGAAGATGGAAATAAAAAAGCTCCTCCACCATTGGGACTCCAGCAAAAAAATCTCAAAGAAAAGGGATTAGAACAGATTTAAGGCAAGGAGGAAAAAAGATTAGGAGAAGGTGAAGATGATAGGGGAATCTATTGTGGAATCTGATGTCATTCGGACATTAGATACTCACTTCTATACTCCCCAAATATGATTGTGATTTTTTGGAATGTTAGGGGGTTGGGCAGCAGCCCTTGACATTCTTCTAAGATTTGAAGAGGTAGTCAATGTCTATTGTGGCTTAAGGCTCGATTGGAGGGTTGGCATGTTTATGGGACCCTCATAAGCTCACTCCTCCTTTTTGAAGTACAAGCATACACTCCTTATCAGTGGTGGCATCTTGCTTCAATTCTGGTAGTTCCATTTTCCTCACCAATGTCTATGCTCCTTCTGATTTTCAAGGTAAGATCTTGCTTTGGTCCCATATTAGACTTGTTCATTCAATAGGTTCTTTTCTATCCCAGATCTTAGCAAGGGAATTTAATGTTATCCTTAGTCTTGATGAGAAACTTGGTGGTTATAATCATCTAGACCCATCATCTGCTTTGTTGAGACATAATTTTCCTTTTATCAACCTAGTGGATGTCAAACCAAGAAATGGAATCTTTACTTGGAACAACATAAGATGTGGGTTGTAGCGTCAAAAATTGTCACCCTTGACAATTTCACACTAGGTTTTGCTCCCCCCTATGTGCTTGGACCTATTATGCATTAATTGCCCATTTTTATAAATTTTATTGGTAAATCAAACATGGGAAATCAAATTATGCATTTATTATTTTTCCCCCAACACTTTTAGACCCTGAAAAATTTGGGTCTAGTCTAGGACACACTACGCCCTAGACCACTTAATTTGACCCCAAATTTGAATATCATACAAATACAAGGTATTTTCAACATTTTAATCCTAGCACTTCAATTGAAAAAATCAAGTATCCTAAAATCAGTCAAGGGCAGTCAAGAGCAGAATTATCAAGCATTTTAGCAGCATTATTACAACACTTTCATTAATCAAGTTCAAGCTTGCAAGTCATCAAGATGAATGAAGCAATTATGTGCAAAGAACTATCATGATCAATTATGCCAAATCATGAAGATGTATTGAGTTATCCTCTACATGTTAGTTGCAGCAATCCATTGTGTTATGAGTTACCTTTTCCAGGTCTATCAAGCAATCAAGGCATCCATCAATCAAATTTTGTGGCAACTTGTGTGTGGCATCTCTTCTTCAAGGGTTTTCACATCAAGGTAGCATTATCATTCGTCATTTATCAATTTCAGTCAAGTATTGTTGTTCTAGCCTCTACCCTACCTAGGGTGTGCTCTTTTGATCATTATCAATCGCTGTCGTAGAGGTAGGAATACCAACACGGGGTTTGACTTAGGCAAGCCCCTATACTACACAAACTTCCCCCCATTTTCATGTGTGCAGGACAGATTTGGAGGTTTCAACCAATGATAATCCAGGGAAGTAGAGTGTAGACCTTAATCAACATCTCAAAGTTTTCAGATCCGAGGAAAGAGGAGCCCAGTCTAGAGTGCACCACGCCCTAGATTGGCCAATTCAGGTCCAAATTTGCAGTGTAGACTCCACATTGTTATCAAATCTCAGATCCAGGTCAGTTCTGTAACTTTTCGTTTCCGTTTATCCGTTTAATTACATTTTCAGATCTAGGGTTATATATCAAATAAGCTTTTCAAATCACACATCAAATTTATCATAACACAAAATCACAAAATAAACACTAGGGGATTGGCTCTTTATTGTGGCAACAAGCTAATCATCAAAACCCTAGTCAACTTATGTTTAATGTTGAGTCAAGTGAAAAGGAGATAATCTTAGTTATCCTAATTGGATCTAGGATCACTTTTCCCACTCAACATGGGTCTACTTCCATTTTTGAAAGGCTTCATAGGTTTCTAGGTTTTGATAGTTGGATTGGTGATAACTGATAACTGGGCTTCTTCCACAAATATTTTGGGTTGGAAGAGATCAGGTCATTGGCCTATTAAATTATTCTCCTCATTGTTTTTTTTTTCTAAAAAGTCTCCTTTCAAGTTTCAACTTATGTGGCTCAAGGATCCTAATATTCACAAGTATATGAAGACATGGTATTTGGAGGGAAAGCCTCCTTTTGGTATTGCAATACATTCTTTCTTCAAAAGACTTCAGCTTATTAAGTTCAAGCTTAAGCAGTGGAACAAAAGTTTTATTGGTAATATTTTCAAGAGAAAGGCCCAAGTTCAGGAAAAAATGGATAGTATAACATTTCAAATTAAAGAACTTAGAATGCCCAAAGAGCTCCTATTCACATAATCTACTTATTACAAAGAACTTAATGAATGGGAGCTTCGAAAGGAGATATTTTGGAGGCAAAAATCACAAATAGACTAGTTTTGAGAAGGGAATAAAAACACCTCTTTTTTCCATAATTCTATCAAACAAAGGAGTGGCAATGTTGTTTCTTCCATATTGTCAGCTCAAGGAGACCAAGTTTCATCTTTCCAAGATATCTCTTAGGAAGTTGTCTTGCACTTTTCTTCCTTGTTCACTAAAAATGGTCCAAGGGCTTTGGAGAAGGAACAACTCATTTTGTATTGCATCCCCCCTTTAGTTTTTAATGAAATGAATAATCTTCTTATCAGACCAATATCTATCAATGAGCTTGAGAATATGTTTTTCAAATGAAGGAAGGTAAAACCTTGGGTCCGTATGGTTTTCCTATAGAATTTTTCTTGGAATTTTGGGGCATTCTAAATCTTGATCTTTTAGAGGTGGCCAAGGAATCTCAAACCAATAAGCAAATGCTTAAAGCTATCAATTCTACCTTTTTGGACTTGATTCCTCAAAAAGAGGGGACTAATTCCTTTGAGTTTGATTTGTTGCACCGCATAGCCCTTTGAAATATTTCTTACAAGATAATCACCAAACTTATGGTTAAGCACTTGGAAGTATTGTTGGTCTCTATTATTTTGCCTAAGTAGGAAGGATTTGTTAAACGGCGTCAAATTATGGATGGCATTCTTGTGGTTGTTGAAGCCATTCATTCTATGTCCATTTCTAAGGAAAAAGCTATATCCATCAAGCTAAACATGTCCAAAGCATATGATGGGGTCAAGTGGTCATTCCTTGGGAAGGTGTTATCTACTTTTGGTTTTTGCTCAGGGCAAATTGAATGGATCATGGGTTGTATGGACTCACCCTCCTTTGTTCTTATAAATGGTATATTTTGTCTCCTCTTTTTTCTTCTTCTAGAGGTCTTCAACAAGGAGACCCCCTATCTCCTTACCTTTTTATCATAATGGCAAAAGGCTTGGGCAGATTTATCAAGAACCAAAGAGTTAATCGTTTCATAAAGAGATGGTCCTAGGCTCATGGCCTCGAATCTCAATCCCTCCTTCAATTTCTAATGATACAACTTTGATTGAGGTTGCAAAAAAAAATGAGGTAATCAACTTAAAAAAAATATTGGATATATATCTGTCTACTTCAGGTCAGCAAATTAATGAAGATAAGTCCGATATTTTTTTCTTTAATACCCATGCGCTTATCTAGCAAGGAATTGCCCATATTTTTATTTTATAATTTGGAATCTCCCTCTAGATTGTATAGGAATTTCATTATCTACTAGTAACCTTAAAAGAGATCAATGGAAAAGAATTTTGGAAAAAAATTCAGTGAGGGTTAGTCACTAGACCTTTAGGTGGTTATACTTTGTTGGTCAGTTGACACTTATAAAATTTGTTCTATGAGCTCTCCCTACTTACAAATTTCTAGTTTTAACTGCCCCTAACAGCTTTTGTAAAGAATTTGGCAATCTCTCCTAACAACTTTTGTAAAGAATTTGACAATCTCTCCACGAAATTCTTATGGGCAAGGAATTTGAAGTCCCATAAATGGAGTTTAGTCATTTGGTACCAAGCCTATAGTCCTCAAACGCATGAGGTCTTGGTCTTAGGCACTCTAAGTTCAATTGCCAGTATTTAGCTGCCAAATTATATTGAAGATGGTGCAAGTACTATAAGCAACCTTGTAATGTCCCATGTCCTAGTTTGCCCTAGAATTCGGCAATGGGTCACAATTTCCACAAACTAGGGTTAAGGTTTTCACCTTGTCAACTAAATAGCTCCCTGATGATGTAATCCGGAATTGCAAACCTACATTCAACACATGAACAATATTTCCACACATGCACATATTTGTTATTAAATATATTAAATAATATAATGGTCATCTTAGTCGTCTTTAGTTAGGTTAGATAGTTTCTATTTTAGTCTATTGTCTACGATCATTTCTTTTAGAAACATCGTCTCTTGTAATCTATTTAAGGAACTTTCGTTCCTTTGTTTAATAGAACATCAACATCGATTTTGTAACATGGTATCAGAACAGGTCTAGGTCTGAGCCTCCCTCATGGGATGGCTTAGGATTTTGGGAGGGTTTTCAAGAAAAAAAATTTAGAAATTTTTGAAAATCAAAGTTTTTTTTAGAGAAGAAAAATCGAAGGGTTTTGTTCGTGTGGAATTTTTCTAGCAGAATTTTCAAAGGTTTCTTTTAATGCAGAGATTCAAACATGATTTTTTTGGGGGCGTCGTTTTTCTTCAAGAAGAATTCACAGATCTTTTTAGTGTCGACTTCGTGGAGTTTTTGTGGCTGTAAATCACGTTTTCTTGGCATCATGAGAATCCTGTTGTGGGCAAAGGCAGATTCGCGTTTTTTGTTAAAAGTCGTGCGTCCTTCTTCTATTGATTCGCGACCTTCCTCTTGAGTGATCTTCTTCTGGTGCTTTTTGTTGGAGAAACGCAAAGCTTTCCAGGTTGCTTTTGCTCATTTCTAGAGCACATTTTTGGGTGTGTTTATTTTGTTGTTTTTGGGTGCGATAAAAGCACATGTGCCCTCTTGAGTGATCTTCTTCTGGTGTTTTTTGCTAGAGAAATGCAAAGCTTTCCAGGTTGCTTTTGCTCATTTCTGGAGCACATTTCTAGGAGTGTTTATTTTGTTGTTTTTGGGTGCGATAAAAGCACACGTGCTCTTTCTTTCTAGTTGTTCTGTAAGCCACGATTTTTGTGAGACATTTTTGAAAAAAAAAAAAAAAAACTAAGTGTTTGTGGTTGGTAATTTTTGGCGTCATTTTCCTATGCTCCTCCCTGCACGACCACAATTTCTTGAAACTCTAAGGGCATTTGTCTCCTTGCGCAATTTTCCGCTGTATCCCTGGTCACGTTTCGACTATTCTTCTGGGCGCGTTTTTCTCATTTCTCTGGCCACGTGACTTTTGGTTTTGTTGGATGTGTTTTTTGTGAAGAATTTTTCTGCAAGAAAAAAATGAGACCTATCTTTTGGCGGCTAGGGTTTCTAGGGCTACGTGATTTTCTGTTGTGATGGGTTTTTTAATAATTTTTTGTCCTTGTAAAAAAACAATATTGTGGGTTTATAATTTTGTCCCATAAAAAATTATTTGTCGGGTTTTAATATTTTTTTCCAAGAAAAAAATTTCAAGGTGGGTTTAAAATTTTCTCCCTTACAAAATTATTCTAGGTTTTATAATTTTTGACCTTTAAAATTATTGGTGGGTTTTATAATTTTTGACCTTAAAAATTATTAAGGGTTTTAATAGTTTTGTCCCTTAAAAAATTTGCTTTGGGGGTTTTTTAATTTTTTACCTTACAAAAAAAAATATTAGTAAGGGTTTTTCATATTATTTTTTTCGTGAAAAAATCATGAAAGAGTTTTACCGTTTTTTCCTTAAAACGATGTTTTGTATCCGTGTCTCGGATTTTGTACTTGGATTTTGTCATTCACAAAGTTGCGTGGGATTCCTTTGTGGGTTTTTACCGTTTTTCCAAAAAAACGATGCTTTGTAAACTTCAATTTCAAGATTTTGCAATTTTGTCCTCAAAAATTGTGGTTTCTTGCAGTCTATTATAAGGCATTGTGCTCATCTACAAAAGTTTGAAGGGTTTGCCAATTTTTCCTCAAAATCATGGCAGTTGTTTTTCGGTGTCTCTGATTTCAGGGAGGGACAACTTTGTTACCCAACATTAGGTTGGACGTTTTGTGATGATTTTTGTAAATTTTGCAGTTTCTGAGAAGGTTGGTGGTAGATTCATCTCAAGCGGCAGAGTCAATGGCAAGCTCTTGTCTTTTGTGACAAAACGTTCTTTGTTTCTATGGGTAGTTAGAACGATGACCATTAAGGGAGGGTATTAAATATATTAAATAATATAATGGTCATCTTAGTCGTCTTTAGTTAGGTTAGATAGTTTCTATTTTAGTTTGTTGTCTACGATCGTTTCTTTTAGAAACATCGTCTCTTGTAATCTATTTAAGGAACTTTCGTTTCCTCTGTTTAATAGAACATCAACATTGATTTTGTATCATCTGTTAGCATTAGCATCATGACATCACATTTATAGATTCATCACACGTGCAACTACTATGAACTAGGTGTTGGTGTGTGTTTTGAATACGCCACCATACACAGAATAAAATGCCCAAGGACACTTCATCCTCTCTTGAAAAGTAATTGTAAATACCTAGAAGATAATACAATAACTCCAATGTTTCTTTTGGCCAGGTTATGACATATGGACAAGGTCAGTGGGCGTTGTGATTTGCTGGTAATCACAAGGGGACTTACATAAAATTCATTCCTCGAGTTGAGGACTTAGACAGTTTTATCATTGAAGCTCCTTTTGATGGGTATTTCAGTTTCTCCAAAAAAAAAAAAGGGCAAAAGGATAAGGGTTTAGAAATCTAAACTACGCCTAAGAACTCAAGAGACGGCAGTGACGAGATAAAATAGGGCAACCACACTTTGTTTCGCCTCCCTTTGGACAACTACGCAAAGCGGGTGCAATCTTCAACGGAAGTGATAATAATTTTCATGTTTGAATTGATTAAAACAAACAAAAGTTAAGCATCCACAATTTAATGGCTCGGACTAACTTTGCACATCGAATACAAATCATCCATTCGACAAAAGTATGAGCTAAATCTTATCTACCACTGCTATCAAATCTATCATCCACTTAACAAACATATAAATGAAATGCTAATCTAATTCTACTCTAAATGTTGAAGGAGAAATATTAAACCTTGCACACTATTTGAAAACAAAAGTGATTCTAAGCAAATCATGCACTAGAGCTTTTATTGACGGAAATAGTCTTGTCGCAACAATATTATACTACTCACTTCACAAATTGTAAATGAGAGCAATCAAGTTTATATAGAGTTCATGAATTTGAATAAACGGCTCAGATTAAAAATGAGCCAACGGCCAAGATTAAAACAAATAAACCCTAATTAGGGTTTCCCAAAATGACTTCAGTAAACAGAGAGTTGACAGGGTGATGTGGCGCTTTGGAGCTATTTTCAAGGAATTACATCCCGATCCTCCCGCGTCGCCGTGTGTTCAATGAATCTGGACACGATCAAGGCAACTTCATCCATGGTGACCTGAGGAAGCATTCCGATTTTGAATTCCAGTCCGTCCACACTCTCGGCACATCTACCAAAAGTATCCTCCCACTCTGGCTTGGTCTTCTCAAAAGTCTCTCGGATGCTTAAGAAGTTCGCCAATTTGGCCCAATCTTGCTTTAGAATAGGTCCTGTGATGGCAAAGATGCCTTCTTGGACCTTCCCTTTCAAAACCTCTAACTGCAGGTCATTCTCTCGTAGAGCCTCCTTATCCAGGATATCGGCAATCATGTTGAGGAGTTTGGCCTGAACTTCTTTGACCTGTTCTTCCAATCTGATACCATCAACCTTCACCCTCTCCAAGACTTCGCCTCGTGCCGTCAAGGCCCAATACCAGGTGTGGAAGTCATAGGCTGCTCCTGCTGCAATAACACCTCCATCTATCAGCTCCTGCTTAGGAACTCCTTTCAGAATCCTAAGTCAAGGGATTATCCTATCTTGCACATCCGGAAGGTTATCCCATACTTCTGCCAAAGCAGCCAGCCTAGAAAGTAGGGCGGTGGCCTGACCATAAACCAGAGTCAACCTCTCCACGAATGCCTCAGCTTCAGTCCCCTTTGCTGCTATCCATTCTCTAGCTTCCCAAACGGTGACCATGTTTTCTTCTATCTCCTTAACGGCCCCCTCTGAAGAGTTCGGAAGTAGAGAAGCTGCCGTGTTGTCTTGATCAAGTGCTGGATATACTCCTTTAGGCGCTCAATTTCTAACTGGCACTCCTTCCTCTTGGTTACCTCCTTTGCCAACCTTGACTTGATAGTGGACACTGAATTGTCCAAGTCTTCAATTTCTTGGCCCTTCGTGGTTGGGCCCAAGTCAATGGTTGTGATGGCATAATCTTGTGGAGCCATGTCCTCCTATGGCCTGTCCACTGTAGGCATTGCGATCTGCACTGTCCTGTTGCCGGCTCCATCTCTCTGTATGCTCGAGAATTTCTTTGTTGGCTTCTTAACGACAGTCTGCGTAAGTCTGGCCAAGAAGTCAGCAGTGTCATTCTCTTCTGGCTCCTCTACTGGCGCCTGTACTTTCAGCCTCTCTCTTAGCCAATCCGGGATCGTCGACTGCTCTATGCCTTCATCCTCAAGCCTGTCTTCTCTGTCAGGAACGTCCAGAATTCCCCTAAGGGCTGAAATCATTCCTTCCTGGAAATCCTCATTTTGGGTGTCCACATTTTCATCATTGGACTCCAATATTTCTGTGCCCGTGGGAGATGGTGGCACATCTTCATCCGGCTGAGGCTCCATATTGTTTTCCGGAATCGGGGAAGGATCCCTAATGTCAGCCAGTGAAGCGTCTACAGTAGCCAGCATCTCCTCAATATTCCTAGATGCGGTTGAGTGGGAAGGCTTTACCTTAGCCTGCTTCTGAACTGGCTCCTTGCCTGCAGCTATCTCCTTCCTTTTCTTGGAAGTGGTGGCCTCTATCATCTCTACGCCGTGGGATGCGTCCGCATTGGAAGAATAGGATTCCGCCTCACTCAACATATCATAAGTTAAGGTTATCCTTTTTCGCCGTTGAACTGGCTCCTTGCCTGCAGCTAGCTCCTTCCTTTTCTTGGAAGTGGTGGCCTCTATCATCTCTACGCCATGGGATGCGTCCGCATTGGAAGAATAGGATTCCGCCTCACTCAACATATCATAAGTTAAGGTTATCCTTTTTCGTCGGAGTTCCTAAATCTGTTGATCAACCCACCACTATGTATACTTGACGACTGGTCTCATCAAAGTATTCAAATCGGCGTGCTCAGGTTCTGACCATTTGACCATCAACAAAGGCAAGCTCTCATCAAGGTGCGGGTGTACCTGCTGTCCATCTTCCTCCAACTGATCCGGCACTCGACAAAGTTCTGTTGCTCTGATCAAACTGACAGGCAATCTGGACCACATCTTTCGCCTAACTTCAAACTCGTCCGCAGCATTTGCCCAAAAATCTTCCAGTTCGACCCTATGCTTGTACCTACTTCCATCCACCGTCTTGATATGGTGATGCGGGTCGAAGTGGCTCCTAGATGGGTAGGTAGCAAAAGGATAATGTTGAATCTCGAGCCTGGCACTATCTGCTACCTGTGATGACGGACAAGACTCTAGCATGTTCCCTATAAAGAAGGGAAAGGTTACTGCCGCCTTTTGCTTTGTCCGTTGGAGGCCCTGAAATTCTTCTAGCTGCCTTAGTACTTCCAACAGGACCATCTTGTTAGTTGGGAAAATGGGCAAACAATATGGGCTCCCAGTGAATCCCTGGATTCTGATGTACGTGTATCGGGGATACTGGATAAACCATGACCCATATTTGCCAATCAGCTTCTTGGCCTCAGGAGTCAGCCGTTGATGCGTCCCTCCTTGGAGTATTCTGGTGATATACATGAGGAAGGCGTCATGAGCTCGTCGGAAGTGCGCCTTTTCTTTCAACTGCAATTGTGGATAGCAGTCGTATGCCTTCAGCTCATTTGATCCACCGCTGACCGTGCCCTTGCATATCAAGCCTGCATACTTGTAAGTCCTAGCCAACATGTAGATGACATAAGAACTCATATAAAACGTTTTAGTTTTCTCTCAGTTGACAAGCTGCTCGTGGAGGTTGTTGCTAATCATTCGTGACCAGTTAAACATCTTTACGCCCTCTGTGATGTCCTCAATAAAATAGTACATCCATGGCTCGAATGGCGCCCCCAAAGGACTGCCTGCTATTCTGTTCAGCAAGATAATGATGTCTCCGTAGTCTTCCTTGAAGTCCGTACGCATCAACTTCTTGGGCATTTTCTTGACCGACGGCCTAGGTTTGTCCAACCATGACTTGTTGATGTTGGCGGCACAAAGGTCAGGCTGCTCATCATACAATCTCTGGGCGTCTTCCTTAGTCTAGTAGGTAGTCTTAGGATACTTAGGAATGCCAAAGGCTTCTTGTATGGCCACCTCTCCCAGATGCGCCAATATTCTCCCGTCAGGTGCCACAATTTGTCTTAACTCAGCATTATAATGTAGCGCACACTCCACCATTAATTCAGCACACTCCAGTGCAGGCGGAAATTCGGCAGCTTGGAAGATACCATTTCTCACCATCCTTCTGGCGGCAGGCGTTGGCAAAGGTCCATTATGCCCATATATTCTCTTCTTAAATTCTTCGAGGTCAATGTGGCCAAGGTTGGTGTCCGAGACGTCTTTCCACTTGGATTTAATTCTAGTCTCTGGCTGCGATCCTTTGCTTGCAAACTTCATCTGTGCTTTGCTGGATGTTTCTCCTTGATCGACTGTCAACCTGCAAGTACAAAATGCTTAACATTAATATAAAAACTTTTAAAATCAAATTACTCCGAGTGTAGTTTGGACAAAATCGCACTTTTCAGCTTATTGAATTGAAATTTCTGTCAAAAAGCAAGCTTAAAAGTAATAAATTCGCCTATCTATGAATGAAATTCGTGCCGGAAATGAAGTAGAAGATAGGAATGAGGTGTAAACATATTGCCGATTAACTTCCAAACCTCAAAGATCGTGTTCTGGCTGCAAATGAATTTAAAAATTTAGAAAATCTGCCAGAAGAAGTGCGCCAAAGCTAGGAAGTGGGATTTTCAGCCAAGAAATGACTTATTTCTTCCTAAAAATCACGCCTGTCAACAAGAAATTGCTACCTCGGTTCTCACAACAACGTTACTTGCACTAAATTTTCCTTCGCAAACGATTCCCAGAAGATTCGAGAGAGATAGCCTCTTCTCAGCCGAAATTGTGAAGAAATGAGTTGCTGAAACTCATTTTATGGCTGAGAAGTGCGATTTTCCTCAAAGAATTGCTTTCTTTTTTCTGATTTTCTTCCAATTTTTAGAAACGTTTTTCTTCTCAGATCGGCAAGTTTCTAATTTTCATCTCTGTGCCACCTCTGTTTGAGATTTTCGAATTTCTCAAAAAATTGCCTAAGTGTTAGAGAAAATATCAAAAGATATTAAATTAATTGTTTAAAATTAACTTTCCAACGTATTTTAAATCTTCAAATCATGGCAAGGCAGAATAATGTGATCTTCCGAATAATCTCTAGACTTCGAACTTTTTAATTAAAATTCCCTAAGTGTCGGGAAATAATTAAAATATTAAAATATTAAATTCCAACCAGTTTAAAACTGATACATGGTTAAATTTGTTTGTCCGTGGCTAAATATTCATTTTTCAATTGTCTGCCTAGCCAAAATGTGCTCAACGATTTGTCTACCAATTTTCAACTCTTTGGGTGGACTTCTGACCTTTCCGGACGTTTTACTTAGACAACTAATTCATTTTCTCTCTCCTTCTAGGTTGGGCGAACTTGGAGATTTCTCTGCCATTTTGCCATTTTTTATTCATGCCTTAGGAATTTTTCCAAGCTGAGAGGGGCGGACTTCATGGTTTGCCTTGCCTTGCATTCTTCATTTCTTTCCAAAGAATTTCATTTCGTCTTGCCGAGGAGTAATTTTCATGCCGTCCTAACCTCTTCTCTCTCTAGACATTTCTTCATTTTCATGCCTTAGAAAAATTTATCTTCTAAAGTTGGGCAAATTTCTCATAATTCCTTGCCAATGGCGTGTTTTATCTTGTATTTGTCTAGGGCGGACTTCACCCTTCTCTTGCCATGGCGAGTTTTGGTCTTGCCTTGTCCAATGGCCAACGTTACTTGTAATTTCACCATTTAATTCAATTAATAGCGAATTTTCTATGTAATTTCACCCCTTCCAAACACCTTGGAGCAGACCCCTTCATAATTTTACCCTTCTCCACACTTCTTGGGGCGGACTTCTCATATCTCATGCCATTTTCCATATGGCGGACTTCATATGTTGTTTGCCATTTTCCTCTAGGCTGGGCGGACTTCACATTTTCCATGCCACTTGACTTATGGCGGACTTCATCATGCCTTAGCCACTTCCTATCTTGCTGGGCGGACTTGGAGACCTTCATGCCATTTGACTTTCTTCGGCGGACTTTGACCTTCTTGTGCCAAGGGCGGACTTGGCTTCTCCTTTGCCATGGGCAGACTTTAGCTTCCTTGTGCCATTCGTCTCTTCCAAACATCTTGGGCGGACTTCATGGTTTTCATGCCAAGGGCGGACTTGGCATCCTTCTTGCCTATCGGCGGACTTTGGTCTCTTTGTGCCATGGCGGACTTTGGGCCTAGCTTGCCAGTGCCTACCTTTGCCAAAGGTAGGGCGGACTTCCTATACTTCATGCCACTCCTTCCTTGAGGGCGCCATCTTAATACTTAGCCATTTTCAAAAAATTTGCTATTTTACCTTGATTCTTTTGACATCTGGAGGTGTGCTGATTTCTTGCCTGATGGAATCCAAAAATAGAAACTTTCCAAAAATAGAAACTTTCTAAAAATAGAAAAAGCAAAAAGCATCCCTAAAAAATAGGAACTCCAGAATGGCCTAAAAATGCCAAAAATCAAAAAAGCAAAAAGCAAAAAAGCAGAATCCCTAAAAAATAGGAAGTGTCAGAATTGACCGAAAGCAATGGCGTTCCTCGTCTACTGGGTCTTCTGAGCGTTTCCATGACGTTTAAGCATTCAAACGGGTTCAAAATCTCACTTTGGTCGGACTGACTCTCAAAAAGTTATTCAAATTTAGGACTCTAAACTGGCGACTCAGAGGGCGACATCAAAACATGGGGGTCCCCATTTGCAATGGGGTGATGTGTGAAATAGGTCACAACATTAGGAGGAGTAACATGGATGGATCCCCCGAAGCCATTTGCCAAGCCTAAGAGGTTGTGTACCACAAATCTCCCTGCTGGCAACTTGTACCTGCTTTCTCCACCCATGTCACACCCTTAGAAGACACTTCGCCTATTGGAGGAAGCCAGCTAAGCTTATAGTGGTCTAGGCCTACCACCCCTCCACGACCCTTCCCTTCTTTGGTCCGGGCAAACTTGAGTGGGACCTCCACCCATCCATGGCCTATCCCTACCTTTGGACAGGGCGGATCTTAAGTGGACTCTGCACTCATCCATGGCCCCTCCTTGCATTGGGAATAGGCGAATCTTAAGAGGGGTCTCTAGGCACCACTTTCTCAGGCCCTTCCTCTTGAGCATGTTTTCAAATAGATTCAAACACTCAGATTTACCCTAGGCATTAATATTCAATAGTACCTATACACGTTATGGCATTCTCAAGAACAACACCTAGGTCCATAAGTAGTATCCATAAAATGTTTTCTATAAGTTATTACTCATAAACAACATTAGTAAGAATATTAATATCAGCAACGTTACTTTGCATCACAGATAACAACAATTATATTCTAAATAACATTATGCATCAAACATTATTTAACACTTATGGTTCCCTATCATTACATAATTATCTTTATTCATAACATAGTTACCAAATAACAATAATGATATCATAAATAATATCATATATTAAATATTACCTAACAACTATGCTTCCCTAAACCTCATAATATTATCTTATTCACAATAATTAATAACATTACGTATGAATTATTATTAGTTACACTAATATTTAAAGCCATGATATATTTATCAACATCATTATTCAAATTTACAAACATTTATCTAAATACTTACCTCTTATTGCTGGTCAATTCTGTAGATTCCCTATATTAAAAATAAACTATGATTATTATATTAAATTAGACATGGATCAGAATCACCACCGCTGTTGACTGTTTATTCCCTTTGTCCTTATTCCCAATTCATTCGATGCTTCCTTAGTTGGGCTTGCTTGCCTTTTATATATTTGATTCTAAGAGACATGACTTTCCATGTCCTCCTTACCCGTACCTCTCCAAGAATCGTGCCTTTTGCAAGTTTATTAATCGCTGCTTGTTTGAATATTAGTCACTTCTTACTAATCACTTCCCTTAGACTTTGGTCTTAAACAAAATACTATTGCCTACGTGGATGCTAATCACTGCTTTAGTAATGCACTTGCTGCTGCTCATATATATGTTTATATATTTTATATAAATGTCTATCTTAATATATTTATTCTTATATTAGTTTTCTTTATATATATTTATTATATTATAATAATTATAATGATAATAATATTAAGTTGTTAATACTTGTATTTTTATATTTGATAATTATAATTGTAATATTATTGCTAATATATATATATATATATTTCAATGTTTGGTTTTCTTTATATTTTGGTGTTGCAATTCGGGGGACATGACAAACCTTGGGCACAAATCCTTACTTTCAAGTACTTGAGAGGAGTTCTTAATGAAGATATAACCCAAATCTGGAAGGGAAAGGTTCTATGGTTTGTAATACTATTAAGAAGAGGGCCTCCATTATTAAAAATGGTCTTTTCTGGATTTTCAAAAAAGGTGACAAAGCTCTTTTTTGGAATGATTCATGGGATCTCCACCCCCAAATCCTTTCATCCTTCCCCCAGCTTCAACCTTTAAGTGAACTTTTTTAGGTTGCAGGGTGCTCTAAAGTTGTGGATTTTAAGCACCCTATCCATTTGGGGAATTCCCAAATATATCATTGGAAGGAACCCAATAGTTGGCCCAAAGGAGGATCCACTGATACTCAAGATACGCTTGCTTCCATTTGGTTGATCAGCCTTGTTGTTCCCTGGAGGGAAGAGATGTTCTTGCATGGGGCAAGGATCCAATTCGATTACTCTTGGCTATCAATCAATTTTTAGAATGTAATAAAGGTGTGAATAAAGACTTTCCCTGGTGGAAAAATATTTGGAACAAATTCAATTGGCTCAAGTGTAAAAAAAAATTCTTGGTTATTGTGTTAGAACAAATGCTTAACCTGGGATAATATCAGGAAGCATGGATTTCATGGTCCTTCAAAATATGTGTTGCATGGCATTAGCAAAGGAAATATCGCTCACCTTTTCTTTCAATGCTCATTCTCCTTGGACATCTAGAGGCAATGGTGGAAGAGGTGGAATAGGCCTATCATTCATGCCACTTTAACTTTTGGGCAAAGCATGGGTCATCCTCCTGCATCGGGTTCTTTTATGGTTGTTGCCTGGGACCTAGGCCCTATTTTTATTCTTTGGCAAAACCAACCAAAGACAAATCGTCAAATATTCCAAGAAAATTAGAGTCTTATCATGTAGGTCTAGCAAAAAGTAAGGAACTCGATCAAGGAAACTATCGAGGCCAAATGCTCCTTTAAAGATGATATTTCCCCTTTTGATACTCAGGTGTCAAAGATCCTACTCTCCCCCTCTCCTGCTTCTCAAAATCAATTAGGCTCTGAATTGAAGGTTTCCAAGAGAGTAAACAGGATTGGTAAGTGGTCTCCTCCCCCTCTTGGATTCTTCAAAATTAATAACAATGGATCTTCAAGGGGTAACCCAGGTGATGTTGGGATTGGTGGAGTGGGTCATTATGGTGATGGTCGGGCTCATTTCTTTTTCTCTAAGTCTATGGGGTGCTGCACTAATAATCAAATGGAAGCCTATGCCATTCTTGTGGTGCTTGAGACGGCTTGTGAGCTTGGTTGGAAGACTGATATCTATGAAATGGATTCTATCATCCTAGTTTCTCTTTTGAATAAAGGACAGCTGCATGAGTCTTCTTGGAGATTGGCCACTATTGCAAAACAGATTCTCCATCTCACTCTGCATTTTGATTCTATTTCCTTTGTCCATACTCCTTGGGAATGGAATGTTGTTGCAAATTGCTTGGCTAAATGTGCATCTGAAGTTGACGGTAATTGAAATGTTGCTGATTGGGACTCTTTGCCTCTAGATATATCTAAGCAACTTCTTCAACTCATTCTTCATAATTGGGCTTAATCCTTATTTGCAGCCCTTAGGGAATAGGAATTATGTCAGGATCAATGTTTGCTTTGTTTCTTGGGGATGGTGGCAAGTGGAAAACCTCCTTGGGTTTTCCTTCTTCTAGCTTTAATAATAGTTATTGCCATCTAGAAATCTCTTGGCTGTAATTTGTAATAGTTACTCTTTATTAATATATTTTATTTTTGCACCCGTTCAGGGGCAAAATCAGGCTAGTCTGACTCCAAAGGAAACTAAGGAAGTGAAATGGGAAAAACCGTAGAGAGGAAGCCAATTTCGATGGAGCCTCAAAGGGAAATCCTGGACCATCGGGAGCGGGTTTCATAATAAGGAATTGGTTGGGAAATATAATTGCTCTCGGGGCCGAGAAGCTAATGGATGGAACAAATAACGAAGCGGAGGCACTTGTAGCTCTCCTTGCTGTCAAATGTGCCAAGCACCTTGGAGCAAATAGAATCCACCTAGAAGGAGACTCCCTAATTATTGTTGATGTTTTTGCAGCGTCTGGATTATACTTCCAGCCCTGCACAACTTACAAGAAGAATGAAAAATTGAATGTAGCCTTTGGCTATTCAATTTTATATATGCTTGAGACTTCGAATTATAAGAAGGTCGACCTTATGTAAATAATTGATGATCTTATTTGGGCCGACCTTACCTTGTATTCTAAGTTATCGGGTTCGGCCCTGGGGGGCCCGGGTTCGATCCGGGTTCGAAATTCGGGTCCGGTTCGCCCTAATTCGCCCAGGGTCCGGAAAAATGCACTGTGGGTTCGAACCGGGTTTGGAACCCGGACTATGGGTCCGACCAGGGTTCGAATTTTTCGAACCCGGGTAGAATTTCGTGCCCAAGCGGACTTCTTCAAAGCACGAATGACTTTTTTTTATAATTTTTTAAGTCTTTGTTGACTTTTAAATATTTTTTTATTCTTTCCAACCTTAATATGTGCCTCTAAAACATGAAATAGGTAAAGTGAGTCATTTACCAATTTGTGAATGAAAAAAAAGGATTTTTTACCTCCATTGCTGAACTTTCTCTTTTGCTTGCACAAGCTTGAATAGACTTGAAGGTTGATTGTAGATTGTTCGAAGTTGGTTGTTGTGCTATTCCTAAGCACTTGCAAGTGCCTATTCATTGCCAAGAAGATCATTGAGCAAGATTTCTTCAAAAGAGGTAGGTTTTTTGAAGTTTTTTGATTATTTTTTTTACATTTTTTTTAAACAAATGGATTTCAACTCTTTTGTTTTGTTTTTTAGTTTTAGTTTTGTTTTACTTTTCATTCCTCTAAATGTCTATAACACATGTTCAATTTTTTCATTTTTTGAAATTAATTAAGTCTGTTAGTTTCAAATTCAATCAATCAATACCAAAATTTCAATATGTTGTGCCTTAGGTATTCCATATTACAATGGCAACCGGTACCTCCTCAGGCTCAAGCCAATCTCGTTTCAAAACAAACCCAAACTCTCCCCTTTGGAAATATGTAGAAATGGTTCAACAACTTCCAGGTGGTGGAGGATATGTTTGGATTTGTAGTCATTGCCATGTTCAGTATTCGAGCTCATACAGTCGAGTGAAAGGGCACTTGTGTGGGATCTCTGAAACAGGCATAAAAAATTGTCCAGGTGAAGATGAGAAAGGCATTCCAAATAATATAGTGTTGAAATATATTGTTGAGCAAGAAAAGGCAGACCAAAGAGCAGCCAGTGGTAAAACAAGCCATCCTTTGAAGAAAGGATCTCGTTTCATGAAACCCCCTACACCGCCTTCTTATTTTCCACCTACAGGAAGCCATCCATTTATGGACATCCCTCAAGAGCAAACCACACCCTCTTCAAATAAAAGATCTAAGGGACCGTTGGAAGCTTCATTTCAGAATGAGGCAAGAGAGATTGCTGATCAAGACATAGCAAGATGTGTCTATGCCAATGGATTGGCATTCAATGTTGTTCGTTCACCATATTGGCAAAAAATGGTGAAATCTATTAATGAGGCTCCAAAGGGGTATAAGGGCCCAGGTTTTGAGAAGGTTCGTTGCACCTTATTGGAGAAAGAGGTGAAACATGTAGCAAACTCTTTGAAGCCCATAAGGGATTCGTGGATCGAAACAGGGGTGACCATCGTTTCTGATGGATGGAAAGATGCAAAAAATCGCCCATTGATCAATGTTATTGCTGTGTCCCCTAAAGGGGCAATGTTTTTGAGAGCAGTGGATTGTGAAGGACAGGTGAAGGATGGTCCATTTATTGCTAACATCATTTGCCAAGCTATTGAAGAAGTGGGCCATAAAAATGTTGTGCAAGTTGTAACTGATAATGCCAAAAATTGTAGGGCTGCTGGGTTATTGGTTGAGGAGAAGTATCCACACATTTTTTGGACACCTTGTGCTGTCCACTCCCTTAATCTAATGCTACAAAAAATTGGATCCAAAATTGAATGGATCAAACAGGTGTATGCTGAGGGCGAAGACATTCAAATGTTTGTCACCAACCACCATATGACACAAGGAATATTTAGACAATTCTCAAAATTGGAGTTGTTGAAGGTAAGTTAATTCTCAATATTTTTAATTTTTTTAATTTTTTGTTAATTTTAAATTTTGATTTTGTAAATTTAAATTATATTTTAGTTTTAATTTTGATTTTCAAACAGGTTGCCGAGACTCGTTTTGCCTCCAACACAATTGTGTTGAGACGCCTTATAAAGGTTCGTGAGGCACTCTCTGCAATGGTAATCAGCCCTAATTGGGCCATATGGAGGCAATCTACCAGTGAAAGGGCAAATAGGATCAAGCAAAGGATCCTAGATGATAGTTGGTGGGACCTTGTTGAGTATCTCGTCAGTTTCACTGAGCCCATATTGAGCATGATCCGTTACACTGACATGGATAGACCTTGTTTGGGTGAAGTATATGATGGTATTGACTCAATGATTGAGAAGATGAAAATCATCATCAATGCAAAAGAGGAAGATCCCAAAGAAAAGTTCTTCAAAGAGCTACAAGAAATCATTGTTGATAGATGGAACAAAATGACCACTCCGTTGCATCTTCTTGCTTTTGCATTGAGTCCCAAATATTATAGTCCAGAGATACTTTCTGCTTCAGCAAGAGTTGCTCCATATAGGGATGTTGAAGTGGGTCAAGGGTACAAGGCAGCAATTCGTAGACTCTTCACTGATCGTGACCAACGTGATCAAGTGAGGGCTGAGTTCATGGCTTTTGCATGCTCTGGTACTGTTGATCATAATCTTGATGCTGTTCGAGACAAGGTTAGGGTGGATGCTCATAGTTGGTGGTACTTCCATGGGCAAGAATACAGGCACCTCCAACCTATTGCAATAAAAATTTTATCCCAAGTAAGTTTTATATTTTGTAATTTTAATTTTAATTTTAAATTTATATTTATATTAAATTATTAATTAATATTTTTGTTTAGTTAAATCAACTTAAATTTTGTAACTCCTAACTATTTAATTTGGTCTTAATAGGTTGCTAGTTCATCTTCTTCTGAGAGGAATTGGAGCACATACTCCTTCATCCACTCAATAAAACGCAATAGGCTACATTCGAAAAAGGCAGAGGACTTGGTGTATGTGCATTCAAACTTGCGCCTCCTTACACACAAGCAAGTTTCCTACAAAGAAGGAGACACAAGGAGGTGGGATATTGAGCCAGAGCAGCTTGACTTGGATGCTTCCACAAGTCACTTAGCTGCACTTGATATTGATGATGACTATGAGCCTGAAGCAACCGCTGAGCATGAGAGTGGTAGTGTCAGTGCTAGTGGCAGTGCTTGTGCGAGTGCAACTAATGCTATTTGTGGTTCTACACATAATGTAGCATCTAATGATGATGATGATGCTGCTTTTTTTGATGACCCATATGACTCAGATTGATCAATGATCAATAATTATTAATTATTAATGGCTGATTGTAAACACTTTACATTTTTATGTTTGAACTTTGATGATTTGAGTATAAAATGGTGGTGTATTTTTCATTTTTGCTATGTTATTTAACTATTAATATGGTGGTGTATTCTGAACTTAATTACTGCTGCAAATCTGTATATATTTCTGATTTTTATATGTTTTTGTATTACCAAACCCAAAACAAACCCAAATCGAACCCAAATCAAAAAAAAAAAAATCCCGAACCGGCGAACCGGGTTCTCGAACCCGGACCCGAACCCAAACCCAAAACCGAACCGGTAACTTAGCTTGTATTTTGTAATTTAATTATTTAACAAGGGAGGCCGACCTCCTTGTTGAGTCACCTCATCTTGTATATATACAAGGTCATGTTTGTTCATTCATATCATCAAGTTCATCAAGCATAATTTGCACTTAAGCAGAAGTTCGCACTTGAGCAGCAGTCTCTCATCTTGCAGCAGCAGGCCGATTTCAAGGAGAAACATATTTGCTTCTAGGAGAGGCGCTAGTATTCATTGTATCAATTTCGGCCTTGTGCTGGGCCTGTATTGTAAGCAGATTTCTGCTCTTATTCTTCATCATATAAAGAGAAATATTTGCTGGGTTTTTCTCCCTCGGGAGGAGGGTTTTCCCAGGGTATCTTGCTGTGTTTATTGTCTATGTGTTGCAATTTTCTGAGTGCTTTCAATTGTTTTATCTAGTCATTAAAACACTAACAATTATCATTCAGGCAATTATGAAAGGACATATTAAAGCCTGGCATTTACAAGGTGAGCTGTACAAGATCCAAGAAGAGTTGGCTGGGTGTGAGAGTTTTTGCATTAGTCATGTCAGATGTTTGGGCAACTCGGAAGCGGATGTCCTTTCAAAGTGGGCATTAAAATTTAATGAGGTTGGAGAGAGGGTGGTGGAAGATTTCCAAGAGGTCTTTTCGTTGGAGTCATTCGCCGCCAATGAGGACATGACATTAATGTCTGCAGCAGAGGAGGAGATGAGGTAGGTTGGAAATGACAGCTGAAGCGAAGCAAGAAAAGGCTAGAAATCTTTGGAAAACGGGAGCATAATTACAAATCATGTGAAATCTTTGTGGTGGAGTGTTGAGGAAGATTGGTTTGTTTACAGGTGTGGAGTTCATCTCTTTGAAACAAATGCGGAAGCTGTTAAGGTTTATGTGGTGCTACTCGACACTCCGATGGAGGCCAACTTTACCTTCCGTTCAAAATGACAGCTGCGACTGTTCTTTGGAGAGGTGACAGAAAAGAGGTTACTGGATTTGTTTCTGGTAGAGGATAGTAGGCTAAGAAAATGGATCTAAATGATTTTAGGCAAGGAGTTTGGAAGCTTGCGGCACAAATATCGAACAAACCAAGATATATACTCACTCATTGCTGCTTGGGGCTTAGATTTGGGTGAGGATGTTGCGTTGATTCGCAGAGTAATGAAACTCCTAGTCCATGAAGATTTCCTAGGAGGCTTGGAATCGATTCCGGTGTGGTGTGTGCCGAGTGTGGGGATAGATGTCAACGAAGGAGTAATGGACGAGGACATAGCGGAGCTATTCGCAGTGGATGGGTGCCTATTTTTTATTCGCTGGCAAGAAGGGAGATTCAAGGAGCGTTGTCGAGAGGAAGCTCGTCGTCGGTGGGATGCTCTGAAACTCTTCATTGAGTTGATGGAGCAGGAGAGACTGGTAGGCCACTCAAGGCGGAACTACAGGAAGAGGCGGTGAAGGCTTGGAAAGCTCGACGTTGACTAAGACAATCCCGACCTAGGTTGAAGATTGCTCACCTGCAATCACGTTCAAGTGGAATAGGCTCCGGGTAGTCTTTGATGGTTCCTAATGGTCGTTAATGTCTGCTGGTGTAGTAGTTTTAGTAGATAGTTTAATATAGAAATAAGGTCGGATGTTAGTTAATGGATTTTGGGCAGTTTGAATGTAATAACAAAATCGTTGGAGACGGGCTTCATGTTTTTTGCGGCATGTTAAGATATTGGGTTTGTTGTTTTGGATTGATAGACTATTCAATGTAAACTTTTTATATCAATATAAGACTCTTATTACTGACCAAAAAAAAAATCTTTTTGCCAAAAAAATATATATTAAATATTAAATAAACATATTATATTATTATCTATTTACAAATATATAATAAATTAATTAGTATATAACAGATATATTAAATTTTTATATAATCATAAGTTATATTATAATTTTTTTAATTATTTTTATTTTTAAATTAAAAATAAAAACTTTATCCCAAAGAAACACAAAGCTAAGTCTTTAAATAAGTGAAAACAATATAGTTGTCTTTTAAACCTCCTTAGTTTATGCCATTTATGGCAAGGATGAATGCAAGATACAAATCAATTATCATTTACGCATGCTTGGTCAAGATGATTAGGTGACATAATAGGAAAGGATGATGTAGTTCCCCCTTGAAGCATGGATGATAGGTTGTTTATATGATGATGATGAGCTTCCACATGTGTATTTATTTGTTAAAGCGGATGCTTTTGGCAATGTATTAACGGTGGTTGCTTATGTTGTTTGTGCAAGAAAGTTGGTTGGGCAAGGTAGGCTAGCTTAATAGGCAATGGCAAAGAACAAGAACAAAGGGGAGATGGGGGTTTTGTTGGCTAAGAGGAGGATTTTAAAACACCACATTCAATGCATTTTTTCATGTGAGGATTCAACAATTTTAGGATTTATAAAAGGTGCCTAGGTGAACAATATTTGATAGTGGAGTGTCCCTCTAAAGCAATGATAAGAAGAGATTTGATAGCTAACATTGCATTTTATGTGCCAAACGCAAAAATAAGGTTGTAGCTCCTTCAATTGTTTTTACTTGACCAATTCTTAGTTATGGAGGTTCCATGTGAGGGGTTGTGGAAGCACCAAATATTGAACCCTTTGGTGTAGAAGGGGTGCACCAACTTCCACCCCACACCACCACCTTCTAGATCTACTATGGCTTTAGGAGGTAAAACAAAATTAAGTAAGAATGTTTAACACCCATTGTGAGGATGTTGGTCATGTGCTAACTAGGTTTCATATTCATCATTTCAAAGGTAGACTAGAAGTTGAGAGTAACTTCACCCTACATTTCTCTAAACCCTCTCTTAACAGGTTGAGGAAGCAACAAGAGTTTTGATATGGTGTCCAATTTCTATCATTAGTGGCCAACTGTAATGTCCCCATTTTTCGTTAGCATCAAAGTTCGATGGTTTCACCTATTCCTGGCCCTCGTAGGCAAACACAGATGGTTAGAGGGTCCTACTTGGCAGTAATCAAGTTGTTTTCTCCTTCAGAGCTTAGTTTGGGTTTAGGTTTGGCCTTCGTTAGACTCAATTCTTCACACTTACTGTTTATAGTAAGTCACCATTTCAGGGGAGTCAGAGTTACTAAATTAGTAAGGCACCTGGACAAATCTCATTCAGTTGGTTGGGTGAAATATTAAATGTTTAATGAATAATTATCATTAAAGGTAAAGCTAAATTATAAAGTTAAAAATGTACTTTATGTCCGATGAGGCCATGACCCTCAATTAAAATCACTTAAAGTACATTAATTTTATATTATTGGTTTAGGCGCCCAAGTTGGAGATATTATAAGGTTTTTATTAAAAACCTAAAATGGATTTTTAAAAGCAAATTAAATATAATTAAGAGGTCAACTTCTTGAAGAGATTATAAAAAGGCTTCAAAGGCATTCATTTTGATTATGTTTTGGAGAATATTAAATTGCGTCTTTGGAGTTCGTGCTTGGAGAGGAAGCCAGCTAGGGTTTTTGCCATTTACAGCATTGGAGAAAAAAAACTCTTCAGTGTCTATGCAATTCTGAGGCTATGCAATACCAGCTGATATTATTGTTGATTGTGGACTTCAATCAGAGGTTCAATCTGAGCTTCATTGGTGAAAGATTTGAGAAGTTAACAAGGGGTTTAAAGAGCATATCTTAGATTGTTGAAATAACCATCATTGGAGAAGAAAAATCAGAAGTTATTGATCTGCTGCTATAGTGAGGTGAATAGTACCCGTGCTACAGTGATTTATCTTTTTGAGTTGCGTTTTCAAGGGTTTGAGCAAATATCTAGAGTTATCTAATGCAAGATTTATCAAACCTGATTTCTATGATGTCAAATGTGCATAGATTGTTATCTTGGGAGGCGTCTGGATATATCAGACCATTTGCTGTCATTTTAGTAGTGGAAAAAGTCTTGCAAAGGGACAAATCAATCATCTACAGGTTGTCACTTTGCTGCCATAAGATTGCAGTATTAAAGGGTTAATGTAATGCGATCATTCCAGGTATAGGAATGATGGAAAGGCTTTAATAATTTGATGCTGTGAATAAAATTTTGTCTGCTGCTGTCAGTTAATCATTTCCAGAATTCTGGGTTGGCTGCTACATTTCCAAAATTTAATATATTCAGCATCTTCTATGATTTGGTATGCATTTTATATTGTAAAAAGCTCATAGAGGCAATCTATTAATAAAACCATCTCATTTGCAGCTAGTTATTTCCAGATTTCTTGCATTTCTTTTTATGCATTGTTACTTTGCATTTCTATATTGGAGAAAACACAAAAAAATCAAATATATTTTCAAAAATCAAAACAAACATTCATCACCTACAAAGCATTGGAACCCAGAGAACTAGAGAGGTTCTTACACCAACAGAGGATTAAGGTCTAATGCAATGGAGCCATGGATGAAGGAATACATGAACACTAGTCCTATTATAGAGAATGAAGGTCTAATGCAATAGAACCATGGGTGAAGGAATTTTTGGACATTAGTCTTGTTACACAAATTTTACATGAGTGTTGGAGAGTAGTTTAATTTTTCCAATGCTTTGTTCAATATTATCTCTAATCTCTACTTAATTCTAGCATGTTGGTTTTAGGTTGTGTGGGTGCCTAGTAGTAGAATTTTGTCTTTTGGATGTCTAATTTTATGGTGGTTTTGTGGCTTGGTGCTGGTTTTCTTACATATTTTCTTTGATCCTTTGTAACTAAGTTGTTCCCAACAGAGGGGCCCCCAATAGAACCCCCACTAATCTATCTTAGAAAAACTAAAACAATATAGCAAGATTGTAGAACTTTTTTTTAGCATAGACGTCACAAATTTAAAATGTGTAGTTTTCCAAGCAAAGATTACCTTGAAGTCCAAGGAGTTGGCAAATAAATATTTTCACAAAGCTTTGAATTGGGAAAAATAAATGAGAAAATGCATACAATTTATCCATCTTTGCTTAACTTCTTGGCTCAAAAAAACAAATAGAAAAGTGTAAACAATTTATCTAGCTTCCTCCACCCTACACAAACTTCATCAATGCCTCAAGCTCCATCAGTAGAAGTTTAAACTCAAACCATCTATGAAAAGAAAAAATATAAAGATTAATTGTAATTTTAAAAGAATTGAAAATGTGCATTCACTTTTCCTAAATGGGGATACACTGGCCATCTTAGGGATGGCAAAGCATCCCCCAGTATGCCCCTTGCAAAGGTGGTTATTCCCAAAATGTTGCTTGTAACACAAGGTCATCCCAAGGATGACCATCCTTATAAGTGTTGCCCTTAGGAAAGAAAGGTACCATTTTGTCCCCATCTTGTAGTCCACAAGATATCATCCCCAAAACGTGAGAATTTTAGGGGAAGTGAGTACCAATGGAACATTGTTTATTTGTCGTTTGCATATATTCTCAAATAGGCTTCCAAGCATCTATTTGTCCAATTTGTTTGGCCGTCAATTTAGGGGTGATGTGCTGAGCTCATTTTAGATTTTGTTCTTGCTAGTCAACAAATCTCTTGCCAGAAATTGCTTGTGAAGCTTTCCTCACCATCACAAATGATTATTTTGGGAAATCATGAAAAAGACAAATACTTTCATGAATAAATCTGCCAAGAGTAAGTTATCTTTCTTGAGCTTATTCAAAATGAAAGACATATTTTGTCAAACGATTCATGATCACAACATATTGTCTTTTCATCCTAACAAGGGAAGACTAATACTAAAATCCATAGAAATTTCCTCCCATTTGCATGTATGAATATGGTAAACCCCTACAAAATTTTGATCATGAGCGTCAAAAGATTTCTTGCTAGAAATTGCTTGCAAATTTGTTGTGAATATCACATGATTCTTTTGGTTAAACCATGAAAACAATAAATGTTTTTCATAAATGATCCACAACAACAAATATATTGCATTTTCCATTTGACAAGGGAAGACCAGTAATAAAGTCCATTGAAATTTCCTCTCATTTGCTACTAAGAATACAAGTGAATAAATGAGGCTTGGGGATTTCACTTTTTTGGCATAATTTCTCTAGCATAAATCACATTCAGCTATAAATAGAAGAACACCTTGTTTTAGTTTTGGTAAATTGAAATTGTTGGACACATTTCTATATGTTTCTTTATACCCACATGACCAAGTAACAATATCAAATTCCCTTCATGTAAAGCATATGATAGTAGAAGAAGATTTACATAGAAAAATTGTGTTCTTGATAAATAAGGCTGCCCTACAATAGTTAGCCATGCTTCATTACAAAACAACCTACCATTTTAGGGCCAGCCATTTGTATTTTATATAAGCCCTAGATGAATGTAAAATAGCTTTTTTTAAGTCCTATGATTTTTTCTAAATTAACCTTTTTATAATGTATAACGTCTATTCTTATCTATACACACTATATTTTAACATGAAATAACAAAATTAGTTTATTTCACTATTTTTATAAATAGTACATTGTTTTTAATACCTAAGTTTTCATGAAGTTTTGGCCACTTCAAACAAGGGTAATCAAATCCATCGATATTTTTACAATGTCATGTAAATGGAATGCTACTATGGTTTAGAATGTCATTAAATAAAACAATTAACAATTTCCTCATGTACTTTGCAAATGCTTTATTCATGATTAAATGAAACTTGTTATGGCCTTGATGAGAGTTTGAAGATTCTATCTCTCAACCCTAAAGGCCAATTGGTATTTCATAATAGTTCAATCTCAAATCACATTTGAAAACACTAATGCTCCTTCTAATCCATCCATTGGGTTATGACTTCATGGAACTAGGTATTGGTTCCTTATGGTGATATTGAATGGAAATACATATTAACTAATACAAAAGAAGCTATGCTAAACTAGTTATAGAATCCAAACTATTGCAACAAAATAGAGGAAAGCAATACCAAACACACATGATCACAAGATATACCCTGCAAAACCCTTTTGAGAGAAAACAACCTAGCAACAAACATAACACCAACCCATATCAAAGAAGATGATTACAATATAGAGAGAATTTCACTTGTATTAAAATGCATTCATGTGTCCAATCCAACAACATGCACCTTCAATGAACTATTCTCAATGCACTCTATGATTTGCTCTCAATCCTATGATCAATCTAACAACATGTACCTACTCAAGAAACTTGTCACAATTACTTGTCTAACTACAATCCCAAGCACTTGATTTATAACAATGGGATAGCCAAGAAATAAGAAAAACAATAAAAACAATAGAAGTATCATATAGAAGTATCATTATTTATTCAGTAGAAAAACAATAAATTTAATATTATTATATTGATAATAAATATTATATATAGATTATATATAATTATATTTAATAATATAATATATTATATTTAGTTTTACTATTTTAAATCAATCATATAAATAAAATATTATTTTTAAAAATTATATATATATATATAGTATTATTAAATTAATAATTATTATTATATATAAATTATATATAATTATATTTAATAATATTTAATTTTACTATTTTCATTTAATCATATAAATAAAAAAATTATTTTTTTGAATAATATCAATATATATATATATATATATATATTATTATTATATTAATAATAAATATTATATAGACTATATAATGATATTTAATAATCTAATATAGTAGATTTAGTTTTATTATTTTAATTCAATCATGATAAAACAAAGGTTTGGGACGTAAACTGCAATCTAGGGATTTACCGAGTGCAAGGCAATGGAGAGTGTAACCACCACTCCCACTAACGAAGCCAACACCCACACCACGACCCACAACTAGAGTATGCCCTTCTCAACATATTCTGGGATGTAATAATTTTCTAGTTCCTCCTTTAGAGCAACGACAATCTTCTCCAAATTTTAAATTATAAAGAGTTTTTCCAACAATCGCAGTGGAACCCAAGACGAGGAAGAGCAATCTAGCGCAGCCCCCAGTACACAACCTTGATGCTATAGACAATGGATTTATTAGAATATTTTCTTGGCGATCTGTGAAAAAAACGAGAGCAACCTCTTGCCATTCGAAATTGATCTCCCACCATTCAAAATCAACCTAGAATAGACCAAAATCATTTGCCTAAAGTCTGAAACGCTTCTGCAAAGGAAAAAAAACAATTCCAATGTGTATCCATAGCGAGTCGATTATGATTCTGTACTGGATGCATTTCGTTTCCAAAGTTGATGGGTGTAAGGCAACGATTCAGTAACGTAGCAATCAAGGGGTTCACCTAGGCAAACCAAGTGCTCCAATTTGGTGCAAAACTTCCTCTCACAAGATGCTCTTACACACGGCTATATTTAGTTGGTCAAAGATGCTCCATCAATGTCTCATTGTGACCCCCATGTGAATGCTTAACTCCTCGTACACATCACAAAAGACAATTTGAGTGGCAAGATCAACCTTACAAGGGGAATCTCAAGATTTTTCTCCAATGTTACACCCCATTCCATGAGTCCATGGAAGAAAACAATTAGAATAATATTAAAATATTACAATCCTAAGAATCTCCCACTTATATACACATTGCATACAGGGGTTAAACAAGCATACATAAAGTAATAGCTAAGGGGAAAATGCCTATAGCGATCCTGCACCAAGAAATTATCCTAGTACCCACTAGTTTCTTCGCATATCTACTAACAACTCCAATTGCATGGCCATTTTCTAGTCTATCAAATGCCAAGGCAACATGGCTCACATCCTCAACATCTTTAAGATCCTCAGATTTGAACCTCATCTATGACACCCATTTGCAACCAACTAATTTTCTTCTAGCAAGCAACTTCTGAGCAATCTCAAGAACCATTGAATTGATACATCCACTATTGACAATGCTAGCATCCAACTTGAATAGTCATAATGGATGACCCCTACCAACACCAATTCTCCTATTATTATCTTGCAACTATTGTTGCCAAAGACTACCTACACACCTACATCATACATCTTACTAACAAAGATTAGATTTTTAGCTAAACTTGTAGCATGCAAAACTCTAGGAACTAACTTCAACTTCCCCTTGTTAAACAACAATTTGACCTTAACCTGGCCAATGATCTTATTAGTTATAACTTAAGAAGACATCAATTTCATTATAACTTTAACATTCAAATAACCACACCTTAAGAGGATTTCTATAGCAAGAAACTCTTGAATCAATCAGCCATACATATATGTGTACTTGAAGATGCCAAGAACACATTTTCTACTTCTTTGGAGGAAGTTTTCAATTCCAAGGAAGAGCCACCATCAAATGCCCTATCTTTGTCAATCTTCTTAAACCTACATTCCCTTTTGATATGTCCAAATTTACAAAATTCCAGCATTTTACCTTAGACTTTCTGTGAGATATGAACATTTTATATCCAGTCTTGTTCTTGCTTTTACCATGAGAATAAACTCTCACAAACAAGGCATCCTTTGAACTATTCTCAATAGATTTCCACCTCATTTCTTCTAACAACAAGGCTGCAACAACCTCTTCGAGCTTCAACTTGGTAGAGGTATTATTGATTGCCTTAACTAAGTTATGCCATGAATCTGGCAAAGTACATAACAAGATAGTCATTTATCCTTTTGATCCATATCAACACCTATAGATGCTACTCACTTACTACAATGTTGAAGGCATTCAAATCAGTGTTACAAAACTTAGACTCACCTTGGACTCAGCAAGCCAATTTTTGACTCAGACTCGGAGCCCAGACTCACCCAAGACTCGACAAATAGAAAAACCCAAAAAATTCAGAGATTTTTAAGTATTTAAAGCTTGTTTCATGCACCCTTTAGTAAATAAACCTTAAATACACAATAACATCATGAAATAGAAACTACTATGATCCTATACACAAACATATATCGATCACAGAAGTATAAATGCAAATTTTAGCTGAAGGAAATAAGTAATTACTTAATACAAATAACAGTAATAAGAGTCAAAATAGTTAGATATATAAATGTTGTGAAATGTATACAATACTCATGGAATATGAAATCCATGGCATCAAAAGTTCAAAACATATAACAAAAGTAAAACAAAAGCTATAAGTCTATGGCTCAGAGGAGCCTGCATCACTAAGCATTAGTCCTCCTGCGTAGACGTCTAAGATAGGTTCTGGATGATGTTGTAACCGTCATCTTTGTTTGCGTCTCAGTCTTGGACTCAATGGCACCCAAACTAGCATCCAAGGTGTCTCCTTGTGCTCTATCCTCCTCCTTTGCCATGGCTACTGCCTCTACCTCTTGATCTGCCTGGTCAACCCAATCAAGGTCCTCATCAGTAAAAACAAGATCCTTGGTCTTAGTGATCCAATATGATTGTGGATCAACCTCCTCCAACATGATGGGTGACAAGTTAGTGCCCAATATCTGTCTATGGCAAAGGCGCATGTTGTAATGAACATAAACAAGATCATTCAACCTCTACACTGACAACCTGATGCACTTCTTGGAGTGTATGTGCTCAAACATACTTCAATTACACTCACAACCCGAGGCATTGCATGGTTGGCTCAACACTCGAATCGCAATCTTCTTTAAAATCAATGGAAATCTCTTTCCAATCCCTTGTAGACTCCTCTAGATGCAGCAAAATCACTTACGAACCTGCACAAATGCGATTCAATAAGCGTTTGGTGCTCAATCTCTTTGTTGATTTTCCTTCAATGCAAATGAGTTTTGGCTCTCTTCTCTCTTTTTTCTCTCTTACTTGGCTTGAAAATGAAATGAAGTGCCTTTTGGAGGAATAGAGGCAAGTACAAAGGAAAAAAGAAAAAAGAAAAAGAAAGTTTAAAATGTGTGTTTTTTTTGCAACTTAAGCCCACAAAGTGATGGCCGAGTCTGGGGCACGAGACTCGGCGAGTCTGTTGAATCCGGCAAGTCTCGACGAGTACTCGGCAACCAAGTCTCTGGGACTCGTTTAGAGTCACTCGCCTTGAGACTCACCCAAACTCAACGAGTTTTGGCGACTCTTGTAACATTGATTCAAATGCTTTGTCACAAAGTCACCATCACTCATCCTAAAGGAGTACAACTTCTAAATAAAGCGTTTATTCACTAAACACAATGTTTTATACAAAGCCCATATCTTGTCCCATAGCTTCTTAGTGGTGTCCTCTCTCAAGACATTCTACAGCATTAAATTTGAATGTCAAGGCCTAATTAAACTTCTTACCTTCCTATCAACTTTTGTCCAATCATCTACATCCACACCCAAGGATTCTTTTCTAAAATGGCAATCCACCTAGCAACAAGAAGATCATCCATCTTGCACATCCATAGCTCAAAGTTTTTTCCATTAAACTTTTCAATCTCCATCTTTACAATACCCGCCATTTCCCATGCACAAATTTCGAATTCACATACACAAAGCTCCCACCCAAACAAAGATTAACATAGAACCAAAAATACCCTCCTCATTAGTCTTAGCAACCTTGGTATGATACCAAATAAAAAGAAATAACGATAATCTAAAAGAGAGAAGCAATACTAAACTAGTTACAAAATCAAAACTATTGCAACAAAATAGATGAAAGCAATAGCAAACACACATGAACATAAGATATACCCTGGTAAGTGTTGTGACCTATTTCACACATCGCCCCATTGCAAATGGGGACCCCCTTCTTTTTGCTTTTGGTTTCTTGCCTTGGCATCGCAACTGCTTATCATCTTTTTATTTACAATGAGGAGTTTGAGTTTTTGAGAGTCATCCCAGTCAAGTTGATATTTTGAACCCGTTTCTATGCTTAGACGTCATGGAAATGCTCAGAAGGCCCGGTAGATGAGGAACGCCATTGCTTTCGGCCAATTCTGACACTTCCTATTTTTTAGGGATTCTGCTTTTTTGCTTTTTGCTTTTTTGATTTTTGGCATTTTTAGGCCATTCTGGAGTTCCTATTTTTTAGGGATGCTTTTTGCTTTTTCTATTTTTGGAAAGTTTCTATTTTGGGATCCCACAGAGCATGAAGTCAACACGCCTCCAGAAATCATGAAAATCAAGGTAAAATAGCAAAATTTTGGTGAAAATGGCTAAGTTTGATGAAGGGCGCCCATGAGGAAAGAATGGCAGACAAGACATGAAGTCCGCCCTACCTTTGGTAGGCATTGGCAAGCCAAGGCTGAAGTCCGCCATGGCATGGAGATCTCCAAGTCCGCCCATGACACAAGGAGAGCCAAGTCCGCCCATGGCAAGGAAGAGGCCAAGTCCGCCCATGGCCTGAGAAGCATGAAGTCCGCCCAAGGAAGAGGTGGATGGCACAAGAAGGCTGAAGTCCGCCCTGGCAAGAAAAGGTCAAAGTCCGCCCAAAAAAAGTCAATGGCAAGCAAGACAAGAAGTCCGCCCCAGCCAAAAGGGATGGCATGACAAGAGGCCAAGTCCGCCCTTGGCAAGAAAGAAGCCAAGTCCGCCATGGGGAGAAAGAAAAAAAGGGGTGAATGGAATGAATATGTGCCAAGTCTGCCCTGGACAAGGCAAGACTAAAATTCGCCATGGCAAGAAAAGTTTGAAGTCCGCCCTGGACAAATGAAAGATAAAATACGCCATTGGCTAGGAAAGATCAAAAATTCGCCCAACTTTGGAAGAGGAAATTTTTCTAAGGCATGAAAAAAATGAAAAATGCCTAGAGAGAGATGAGGCTAAGCGAGCACGAAAGTCACCCTTCGGCACGACGGAATGAAACTCTTTGACACAAAATGAAGAATGTCTGGCAGAGCAAGTATGAAGTCCGCCCCTCTCGACTTGGACAAATTCCTAAGGGACAAATAAAAAATGGCAAAGTGGCAGAGAAATCTCCAAGTTCGCCCAACCCAGAAGGAGAGAGAAGATGAATTGTCTGGCTAAGTACAAAGTCCGCCACAGGGAAGCATGTCCAAGCATTGGTGAAGTCCCCCATGAAGGTGTCCAGCCACAGGACCAAGTACGCCTAGAAGAAAATGCATCTCGTCCAGCCAACTTCAAAGTCCGCCCTTGGCATGAAAATCTTGAAGTTCGCCCCCCTCTTCCCAGCATGGTAAAAGTTTCTAAGGCATGGAAAAGGCGTGATTGGCAAGAAGACTCCAAAGTCCGCCCTCAAGCAAGATGGAAAATATCTAAGGCATGAAGTGCCTAGAGGAGAGATGTGAGATGGCAAAGAAGCTTCCAAGTCCGCCCACCCAAGAGGAAAATTGGCAAATCTACTAAGAAGTCCGCCCAACTTTGGAGGCAAGGAAAATTTCTAAGGCATTGGCAAAGTGCGCCAAGCACGAGAATGTCTAAGCACTCACCAAGTTCGCCTAGTAGAAAAATGTCCGGCCCAGCAGAAAGTCCGTTCAAAGAAAATGTCCGACCAAGCATGAAGTTTGCCAAGGAAAACTCAGAAAATTGGCTAAGTGTGGAATTTTCCTACAATAAAAGGATCAAATTTTGACCAAGTGTTGGAAAGAAAATAGGAAAAATGAAGAAGAGTAAAGAAAAAAATGAATATAATTCTTGCCCAAAGATGGAGTCCGCCCTACTTAGAACAGGCCAAACTCAGAATTGAAGAAAAATCCACAGGCAAAGTTCATTCGAGCATAAAAATGGCCAAAATCTTGGCTAAGTGTTGAATGGTCCACATGAAGGCATTACAAAATGACATTGAATAGCCAAAATTTTGGCTAAGTATGGGAAATACCTCACAAAGAAAGTTCCAATTTCCTCCATTTTGGTGAAAGCACGGGAGAGCTCTTCTCCAAATTCAAGGCACTTGAAGGAATTTCAAAGCAATCAGGAAGGAAAAGTTCAATAACTGCTCCAAGGGAAGACTTCCAGATTCTGATGCAAGTGAGAAGAAGAAATCAAAATCCCGAAGGAAATCCAAGATCACAGCTAGGAAGGAACAAACACAAAGGACAAAGTCATCGGCAAAGGAAGATAAATCTATGGGAAAAGAACAAGGAGACCAAGGAGGACATCCAGCACGTTGAGGTGGCACCTCGTCATCTTCAAAACCAATCAAATTGTTCCAAGTCAACATGTCTAGGTTCAATGAACTTGACTTATCCATGGAATTGGTTTATATTTAGCAAAAAGGACAGGTGTCCCAAAATGTAATTTTCTTATTGGTCGAGAGGTAGTTAATTGTGACAAGCCCTAATTAGGGTTTTATTTTGTAATCTCGACCGTTGATTTGAAATCAATCTTGGCCATTGAATTGTAATCGAGGAGCCTATAAATTGAGCTCGCCCCCTCATTTGTAATTTGTGAAGTGAGTAATATGAAATTGTTGCGTTAGACCATTTCCGTTAATAAAAGCTCTTATGCATGATTTGCTTTGAATCACTTTTATTTTCAAGTGGTGTGCAAGGTTACATATCTCCTTCAACACTTAGATTAGAATTAGAGTAGAATTTTATTTGAATGTTTGTTAAATGGATGATAGATCTAATAGTGGTGATTGGTGAAATCTAGCTCATACTTTCTTTGGATAGATGATTTGTATCCAATGCGTAAAGTTAGCCTAAGCTCCGAAATTGTGGATGCTTAACTTCAGTCTTATTCTGGACATGAAAATCATTATCACACCCCTAGAAGATTGCACCCACTTTGCGTAGTTGTCCCAAGGAGGCGAAACAAAGTGTGGTTCCTTGTTTCACCCAATCATCGCCGTCTCTTGAATTCTTAGGATTAGATTAGCACTCCTAAACCCTTATCTATTTTTACATTTTTTTTTTGGAAATCCTAAAATTGAGAAAACCCAAAAAGAAAGAGCCTTCAATGTCAAAACCGTCTAAGTCCTTAGCTTGCAAATAAATTCTAACGTAAGTCCCCTTGTGATTACCAGCAAATCACAACGCCCACTGATCTTATCCACACGTCAAGACTTGACAAAAGAAACCTTGGAATCGCCATATGATCTTCTCGCAATCTTAGCATACGCGGTGATTTTTCAAGAGAGGATAGAGTGTCTTTGGGCATTTTATTCTGTGTTCGGTGGGTATTAAAACGCACACCAACAGTAAGGAGACCCTTTCAATTAAAAACCTAGCAACAAACACAACACCACTCAATATATTATCAAAAAAAATACAATATAGAGATAATTTCACTTGTGTTGAAATGTATTCTCAATCATGTGTCCAATCCGATAGGATGCACCTTTAGAGAAATTGTTCTCAATGCACTCTAAGTTGCTCTCAATCATGTAATCAATCCAACATGTACTTGCTCATACTTTCTCTAGAAACATATCCAAATATACTCCCAAGCACTTGATTTATAGTGCAATGGACATACCAAGAAACAAGGGATGGTTTCCAATATCATGGGCCCAAAACCGTAAGTCCAAACTTGGCCAACACTCCAATTAGGTCCATGCACCCCACCTCATGAATCAACCCCCATGAATAGAATGCAGCTCCTCCATTGGATTCCTTGACCCCTACAATCAAGAAATCTACCTAGTTAAACCAATTGCTCCAATTTGGTGTAATAATTTGTCTTACAAGATGCTCTAAGGCAATTATATTAGTTCACCAAAGATTCTCCATCAATGTCTTAGTATAACCCCCAAGTAAATGCTTCCAATGTAACTCCTCTTACACATCATAAGAGACAATCCAAGTGGCAGGATCAACCTTATAAGGGGAATCTCAAGATTCCTCTCCAATATAGTGCCCCATTCCATGTGGGACCATAATTACAATAATATTAAAATACTATTTACACATGGTGTACAACACACCTTCTTGACAATTATCATTCAACAATTTAAGTATGAGCCATCCTTCTTTTGAACTAAGATAATTGGTGTTGCATATGGAATTTTATTTTCCCTAATGATTCCCAATTCCAATTATTCTTTGACCAATTTCTTGATTTTTTCTTTTTGGTTGAAACTATACCTATATGGCTTAACCATTGGGCCCTTTGTAGGAGTCATTTCAATAACAGGTTAAATGCTTATCTTTGGAGGAAAACCCCTAGGTAGTTCTTGAAATACTATCAAATACTTCTTTTTCAATTCTCAACTTCCAACTTGAACAGATTTTTAACCCTCAGCATTTGACTATTGATAGAGACAGCAATATACCAAAAGGGGTTCCATATGGTAAAGTCTTTGATAAAAATCCAAAATGCACTTTGTCTATTGAGTTCCTCATTTGCTGTGGCTGCAGCATAGTTGTTTTAACCACCTTATGTTCAACTCCATTGTTTGTAAATCCTTCATTACTTTGCTTCAACAACATGTAAACCTGAATGGTTTGTAGTGCATATACCTAAAGAAATAGCCAATGGACCCCATGAACAATATCAACAACTCCCATATCTATGACAAAAAACTAAATCTTTCATAATATAGTATAAAATTTGGAGTTCCATTGTCCTAATTGCTCCAACACATCAAGTTTGATTATTTATGGGGATGATTATAGCCATAGGAAATATTTCTAATGGGTGTAAATATAACCCCATATAATTCATTACACTCTTGTTTATGATGTTCAATGTTCTCCTTGAATCCACCAGCAAAGAATTTTATTTTTTCTAATATATCCATATGTCTTGAAGGTAGCTAGTCTTCCAGGTCTTGTCAAGGCAACCAAGGATATTGAATGTTGAGTCTATCCTTCTTGATCATCTTCCTCTTGGCCATCATCTCTTCTTTTTTTTGTGATGTACTGCTGTCCTGATGTTGTCATCATTTTCTTCACCTCTATCAACTTCCACTATAAACAATTTTTTGGGTTACATGCATGTCCTCAACGGTATGACTTGTCACACTTAGAACACCTTGTTATTTGATGATATGGAGTCCTTCATTCTCAATGAACATTATGAAAAGAGTGTTATGGGGCTAGGAAAAAAATGCCTTTTGAGGTTTTGCAACTCTTCCTCTATGATGAGTGCATAATTAATTGATGGTGAAAGAAATGCTGTAAATTGTAATCCTAGCCACATATCTTCAATGATAAATTCCCAATGTATAGCTCGTTAGCATTGTCTACATCAATTATACATTTAAACTCTAATGTTTGATCCTCTACTGACTTGTTATTCTTGAAGCAATGAGCAAGTTGTACTTTCAAACTTTTGTAAGAATCAGCCTAATCTTAGTCCACTCTTTGGTAAAACTATTTTAACAGAATTGTTCAATGCATTAATGGCTATGGTGTTTCATTTGTTCCATCTATCACACCCCATAATTGTGCTCACCCTTCCATAACTCATAGTGCTGCCATAACTTTTCTTGATCTCTGTAAATTTGCGCTTGTTGAAATATTATTAGTATTACATGTTTACTGATCCATTCACATCATCCCATTTCTCTATCAAATTTAAAATGAGGGATCTTATTTTAAATATTTTGATTCAGTAGTATGGTGCTATTGAAATTGGTTTTGCTGTTAAATTGGACTTCCTATTGTATCCTTGTTTCAACAACTTGTTCACTAGGTGTTCTACTAATGTCCAATTGTATCTTTTTTTCAACTAGTTCAATTGCTGCACAAATGATCCCCATTGTCACCTACACATTATTAATAGTTTCCGCCAACTTGAGGATGTGACCATCCACTTCACTATACATTAAGTCCTCACTATTTAATCTATTTTCAACACTTGCAATTGATTGGCCATGTAAAGATTGTACATTGAATTTGGATCACTTTAATCAATTGTCAAGTTCACTTATGCAATTGATCGATCCTTCTATGGAGGCATGTTCTGACCAATTGTCTAAAACCTTGTAGAGACCCCCTTGGAAAATCTGTAAGAAACTGACTAGCTTGTCAACCAAAGCTTCAAAATGGAGAAATGAACAAACAATTTGGAGAAAAGAATTACCATTAATGTAGAAATAGAATTAAGAAAGCCTCCCTGATAAAGGGCATGTTCCTCGGAACTTTAAAGTGGTTAGTACAAAATGGATTCCGCAACCAAGGGACATGTAAGAGTAAAACTACATCTGATGGAGCAGGTAAAGAAAACACAAACCCTGTTCGAAGGGATGGTGTTTTCACAAATCAAACAAAAGATTATCATTGTTGATATGTTATCAAGATCATGAGGAAAAGCGCTCGTAATCTATCAGAAACTTGAGCATTAATTGTGGGGTTGAAGAAAACTAAGAAGAATCTTCACTTGTAGTTGATACAGTCGAGAATAAACTCATAGAGCATATAAGAAGCAACAATAAACCCACTGATTGCTTTGCAAATAAAGATGCGGCTCTAATGAGAAGGCATATAATTTAAAATTTTGAAGGCTTTAAACATTGCATTGACTTGTTTAACAATTGATAGTATGATAAGGAAGCAAATATGAACATTAGTCCCAGTAGTAATTCCTCAGGTGGCTTTGCAAATACACCGAATGCATGTTTTGACTGCAAATAAACCAAATTCACATATGCCAAAAGGGAGATTTGATAATCCTGTCACCATTTATTTGGCAATCTGCATTTATTTCAAGGTATGAATGCCACTGAAAATCCAAACATCACATGAGAAAGCCTAAGTGAACAACTACTCACCTTCATTAGTTCATCTCCCCACTTAGGTATTCAATTTGTCTGGAGGAATCAAAGGCAATGACAACTCACAGTATGGTTGCAACCACAAAAACAACAGATAGGAGGATGCTATAGAAAAAGGCAAGCATTCTCTCCCTAGTTTAATATATTAAATCTGGTCTGAATTATGGATTGAATTTAGTCTAGAAACTGTAAAAGCTTCTCTCCTTCCCTAAACACATTTTCTAGCTCAATTCATCATGTGTATCATTCTGTAGAGTGTTGTCTGGTGTTTTTTAATATGATGGAGATTCCTGAAGTGTGGATGGAACCTAGCTTTGAAAGCTACAGAGGAGGAAGATTAGTAAGTATTTTCAACTGTTCTTGTTTTTAAATTTAGAATAATAGAGAACCAGCTGTATGCAGGAGATAGGAATACTTAAAAAAGCGAATATAGATTAGGTGCTTTCCATTTAGCTCGCCTCTTTCAGAAGAGGTGGGGACTGATCTAATGGGTGTTTGAATGTTTCTTTTGGGGGCAACAGGCTCCTTTTAATGCATACAAAATTCCACTTGACAGAGCAATTTTCCAGAGAATAGACTGTCAATCCAGGGCCTGAGCTACTGAACAGCTTGGTGCTAAAGTAAAACAGACTATATTGTTTTGCAGAACTTGATGGTCAGATTGAATTCCATAGATACAAGGGGATGCGTCTCCCCTCAAAATGCCACATTTCCCGAATGGAGACGGGGACAAGGCATCCTCCCACTGCCTCCTTGCCATCATAACCAGGGAGGAACCATTTCCGGACATCCTGCTGCAACAGTAGACATTTCTGGGACGCCCCCCTTGTTGGGGATGCTGAAGGGATGCCAGGAAGTCCCCAGGATGGCTTGGGGACTTAGGGAAGTCACTTGACCATATCGGAGAGGCAAAGGAACCCCCACACTTTCTCCATGTCATGATAACAGTTTTTATTTGTGTCAAAGCTTTGAACAGACAGACAACATGATGGCATGTACAAATGGTTGACCTTGGAAGAAAGAAGGAATACTTACATGGTATTTGGAAGCAAAATAGATTATTAAAACAACAGTTAAACATTTTTTATCCTCGGATCCACAATCTCTTATTTTTAGGAAGTTGGTATACAAATATTTCTTAATTCATACATCACCGACACCTTAGGCTTGAGAGTGGATGAAGCAATGAGGGTAGGAGGTGGCAGATGTCATCAAGTTTTTACAAATGCTTGTGAGTTTCAGCTGACTGCTTTTAGGAGTTTTAAAAACTCATCTATTAGAAAACAGAGCAAAATATAACTAAAATGATTCAAGAATGACGATATTTCTGTCGTCAATGGCGCAGCCCTAATCCTTTAGACTGATCAGGGCTCCAGCTTCACCATTAGTTCTCTGAAATATGAAGATTTGGTTAGAAGTAATGAGGAATTTGGTGTTGGAGAAAACATAGTGATAAAATTATCAAAAATGGCAATCTCCATGAAGGTCTGTGTTGTCTTGAAGGCTTTAATTTGAGTTTTTGAGTTCCTCGATCCAATGAACAATTTTGTTAACTGCACAGCTATTGCAATAGCAATTTTATTGAACTCCTACAGTACAAGCAAGTAGAGTAGTTTGTAAAGGCACCATAGACAACCTGTCAATTGATTCTAAATTGATTTTCAAGCAGTTTTAAATCAGTGTTCCATGGGACGCATCCCCCCTGAAAAACCAGGTGTTTTCAAGATGGGGATGTCCCCGAGACGTGGGGACGCCTGGGGAACGTCCCCCTGCTTCTTCCAAGTTTCCTCCACTGTTTCCCAAACGTTTCCTTAAAAGGGGGACGTTTCTTCTCAGGAAACTCCAAAAGGGGACTGTGGGATGTCCCCGAGACTCCCAAATGTCCCTCAACACCTTAGGAAACTTGCAGAAGACTCCTGTGGTGCAGCATTTATTTTGATGATTTTTTAAAAAAAACAAACGGAAAAAGGTCACTTCAAAGGGTTAGAAAAAGGTCACTTCAAAGGGTTAACCCTGACCCTAAGTCGACCCCAACCCCCAAGGCCTCTCAAAAAAGTTATAAGAGAGACATATTGTCTCAATCTTATTCACAAATCCATTGCTACAGTCAGAACTTGAAGAGGAAGAGTGAAGTGAAAGTCTGAGTTTGAGGCTTCGAGCTGCAACTTGCAAGGAGACTTACGAAGTTAGGAGCAAGCTTAGGAAAAAGCAAGCCAAAAGGAGCTTTTTCATTCTTGCAAGAGGAAGAGGGCAGCATGTGGGGTCCAGCAGTTCCAGTGATGAGGATATTGACATGGAGCTTGGGGATGATTAGAGGCATCAGGCCATCAGCCATTGACTCATGAGTCATGAGTCATTAGTATTACTATCTAGTATTTACTATTTTGTTTTTGAACTTTGAACTTTGAACATTGTTGATTGTAATTATGAATCATGATTATGAAATTTTGAACTTCTAGTTCTCGTTCCAATGTCTATATTTTGATTTTCGGTGTTCATTCTTGCAAGAGGAAGAGGGCAGCATGTGGGGTCCAGCAGTTCCAGTGATGAGCATATTGACATGGAGCTTGGGGATGATTAGAGGCATCAGGCCATCAGCCATTGACTCATGAGTCATGAGTCATTAGTATTACTATCTAGTATTTACTATTTTGTTTTTGAAGTTTGAAATTTGAACATTGTTGATTGTAATTATGAATCATGATTATGAAATTTTGAACTTCCAGTTCTCGTTCCAATGTCTGTATTTTGATTTTCAGTGTTCACTATTAAAATTTAATTTAAAAATTTAAAAACTACTACTAGTTCAATGCAATCATTGTAATGTGTTGAAACTTTACTTATTCCTTAGGCTTCCACAGTTATACATCTTTTTATAACTAATTTTTCAAGTACTATATGTATTTCAAAACCGCTCCCCCGCCCCCGCCGCCCCCAAACTTAGGCCCCTTGTCCCCAAAACCTGTCTCCGCGTCAAGGAATCTCCAGGGAACATAGTTTTAAATGCAATTTGTACGACTCTCTAAAAATGTGTATTTCAATCCATAGTTGGAAAACTCGCCAAAAACTCGCAAGTTTTTTTTGGAAACGAGTATTTGGTGCAAGAACTTGCCAGAAAAAAGTCGTGAGTTTTTCTAAAAAACTCATCGAGTTTTTGGTGAGTTTTTCAAAAAAACTTGAAGTTTAAAAAACTCGGCTGCTCAGCAAAAGACCCCACAACTAGAACAAAGGCAATTTCGATTCAATTTTTGCCTCCACCAGTTGATCTTCCTTAGCAAAAACACTCTCCCATGAAGGTTTGTGTGGTTTTGGAGGTCTTAATTTGGGCTTGATGGCAAGGGCTCTGCCCCTCGACCCCGCCCTGTATCTTGACAGGGAGCGCGCCCAGGGCGCTGCCCCGAGACCCCGCAAGGGGCGCTGCCCCAAGACCCCCACGAGGGGCGCTACCCCTCGACCCCATTGGGGGTGTTGCCTCCAAACCCCCACAAGGGGCGCTGCCCCTCAACCCCACTGGGGGTGTTGCCTCTAGACCCCCATGAGGGGCATTGCCCCTCGACCCCGCTGGGGGCGTTGCCCCCAGACCCCCACAAGGGGTACTGCCCCTTGACCCCATTAGGGGCATTGCCCTTTGACCCCATTAGGGGCATTGCCCTTAACCTCAAATTGAATTTGCTTGGTTTTCTAGAAACTCTCCAAGTCCAAGTTTCCAAGTTTGCCTACAAGTCTTCATCTATAATATTGTCTAGTTCTACCTCTCCCCTAGTTTTCACTAGACATGGGAAGAGGAAGATATAAATTTGTAAAATATATTAATATAGTATTTACTTTCAATTTTACCAAAACAATTTGTTATTTTCATTTTGTTTTAGACTATCAGTATCAATGCATTCGACATGAGGATGCCATTTTGTACCCAATTTGCTTTCAAATCAATCAAATACAACTAGACTCAACTTGAAGTTCTATGTACTCATTTATTGACTCATTGGATGCATCTTATCATTGAATTTTGCAAAAAAAATGTGTTTTTAATGTAATTTTATGAAATTTTTTAAGTTGCCGAATTTTTGTCGAGTTTTTGTCGAGTTTTTGCCGAGTTTTTTGGGCTTGCCAAGTACTTGCAATTGGTGAATTTTCCAACTATGTTTCAATCAACAACTTAATGCTTCCATGGTTCATAACGTTTACAACAAGTAGTTTTTGGTACCACTGTGCAAAGAGAGGATTGCATATCCACAATAATGAATAATCTCTCTAGATTTTTTTTGTTTTTTTTCCTAAAAGCTGTTTTTTACAAAGTAATGTTTTTACTTTTTGCTTCGATATAAACTGAAATTATATATTTATTTCTGGTACTTTCCTGGTGTTATTAAATGGTTTTGCTTTCCATAAATATCTTGTTTATTGAGCATTAACATTGTTGGTTACCTCATGGTTTTGGTTCTAAAATATAACCCATGAGTGGACTCGTTATGTTCTTTCTATCTATAGTTATGACACTCTTCTCATTTTTTTTGATTTAACCTTTTGTCAAAAAGCTTGTACTTAATCATTCTGCTTGGTTGTAAGTAAAATGAATACAAGGCAAAATCAACACTGCTGTCTAATAAAAAGCAACATTTTATGCATATCTGTAAAGTAAATACTCAAAATGGAATGCTAATATGTAAACCTTACCTTCTTGCCAGATGATTTCAATGTTGCTTCTCCAATTCCTTCCTCAGAAAATACATCCTCGAAGCTCTGACTTGATTCCAAACAGAGCTGTTCACATGTAGCAGCAAGCTTTTCTTCATTTTGAACAGTCTCAGAAGAAGTCTGCATATCCTTGGAAGAAGTGGTCAATGTAAAGTGCTCAATAGATACATTCTCCATGGAGAAACTTAGCAAGAGTTCAACAATAATTCAAATATGAAATCTCTACAAGAAGAAAGGTTAAGGCCCACTGATAAACTGCTTATCTGGGCTAGGGTTCTCGAGAAGATTTGAATCCCTATCTCCAAAACCTAGTAAAAATGACAAATTTGTAAAGCCAAGACCTAACTCATGGGTTTTCCTTGAAAAGGTTTCCACAGTATCAGTTGCCGTAGGACTTCCCCTTTCCAAACAGGGAGGAATGGAATCCACCTGCCTGCCCAAGTGAGCCAAGAAGATAAAGAGAAAGGTGTGGCCAATCATTGCAATCAAACTAATATAATAGCAGCTTGAATCTTCAGAAAGAATACCGCCATAATCGTGTATGTATTTATTCACTTCTTTTATCTTCACCTGCCAAAACATATGCAGAAAGTATTCTTATTAAGAATGTAACATTTGGCATGTTTAAACCACAGCAGACATGTTACTAAAATTGTTTTCATATAAATATAATAAAGCATGTAGAACTTTATTCATATAGAATCTCTTATTTTTAGTGATGAATATTTAAGAGTGGGGGTCAAATGATGCCTCAAATATAAGTGTTTTATGGAAGAAAATTTTTTAAAAAAGGTATTTTTTTCAATTTGGTGGAATTTAATTGCTATTGTTCAAACCTAATTATCAATTTCATAAATATTTGAAAGACTAATTCAATGCAGCATTATTGCCTCAAGATTTTATGCTTGTTTGTTACTGTCATACAATATCTAGCATTCCATAGTAATGTTAAATCAATTCAGAGCTTCTAGCTTCGTAATGTTCCAAAATTCCTCACAGTATCATGCTTTTTGCAAAGCATCATATGAACAACCCCTACACCTAATACATTAGTGGATAGATCAAATAATAAATGAAATAATATGAATTAAAATGGAACTAAGTTGTGGTTAAGCTTAATAAAAACTACATGGGAAAGACCTCATTTGCTCAGAGGAATGTTGTGGATAAATTAGACTTATATTTACAAAAATGCCTTATACTTCAACAGTATTGTGATGCTTTGTATTTTATCTTAATCCATGAAAAAAGGATTTTTTTAGTTGACAATCAAATTCATACTTAGTTATCCCATGTTCTCCAAAGTTGTCTAGGAATGCAAAGTGTCAGTAGTATTAATAAATGGAAGTACAACGCTTCACCATGAGGTAACAGGTGCATTAAAGGAGAAATTTAGCATCTGAAGTCAAATTCATATTAAACACAATTATCCCGCATCATTCTAATTTATCTAAAAATCCATTGCGTAGGTAATGCTAATGAGTGCAAGTACAATGCCTTGTCAAGAATTTGCAAATGTATAAAGAGTATTTTACTATTTGCAGTTAACTACAAATTTAACAGAACTACCCTAACATGCCATAATGCTTTTGCAGTAGAATTTATATTTAGTATATTATCCCCCGTCATCCTAACATATCTAGTAATTTAAAATACCAGGAATGCTTTGTAGTGAAATCATATTTAGCATAATAACATATTTATCGTCCTAATATATCTAGAAATCCAAAGTCACACTCCTGCTTTTGCAGTCAACTTATATTTAACATAACTATCTCTCAAAATCCTAATTTATCTAGGAATAAATAGTGCTAAACATGCCAATGGAAGTGCATTTCAAAATCGCCGTTGTCAATGACAAATCAAAAACTGCTTTACAAGTATACACCCTCGACATGAATACATTTATAAGAAAGAGTTCTTGATAAATAAAAATTAAAAACCTTGAAATGCCAGCTAGTGGCCTTGCCCACGCGGTATAGGTGAAGTATTATCAAAATAATAAAATGAAAAACCTAATAAGATCATATCTATAATTAAAAATGTAAATCCTGAGCAGTCAACCCTAATTGCATGTATACAGATAACGTTACTGATTAATTCATTGAGGGCTCGATATAGGCAACTTTTTCGCTTGATAAAGAAAATTCTGGAAAAATAATTTTTTATATTTTCTAAATTAAAGGTTCCATCATTGATGTAACTCATTACTTCCATGCTATACAAATAAAATTCATCTTCAGATTCTACCCAGGCATTTTGACGTGGAAGGAAATAGATCTCTCAAACCCTAATGCAAATACCCTAGAACTTAAAAAAATAGTTAAGCACAAAAGAACAACAATTTTAATCTACGAACACTGATGAATTCCGCCTACCTGTTATAGTTGTAAATGCTTCGATTATAATCGAAAATAATTCGCAAAGCAGTAGCAAGCCTGGAACTGTGAAACTGAAATCCCTCGCCAAGAAAAACTGCAAAATAAAAACTTTAAAATAGACTTTGAAAATAACTCTACCATATACGCTGACACAAAATATTCTTGAAACCCTGGAGAATCTCAAATGAAGATAAATTAACATACCTGAGGCAAAGGGTTAACAGAGTCCCACTACGCCACAGCTTCTTTGTATAAATTAAACAAATCTCCTGATTCTTCCGATTTCTATATATCTCTGTCCAAAATAAATCCGAAATTCGTTAAACAGGCTCTAAAAACAGGAACTAGAAGATGTAGATTTATTCCATAGTGCTAGGAGTGAATGCATACCGTCCCGTACAGCAGTTATTAGAGCCTTACAGGGGATTATAATAAATACTACTTTCTTGGGGGAAAAGTTATTAGCCTCGTGTACGAGGCTAATATTGACTTTTTCTAATTTTTTTTTTTTTTTAAACTCGTTTACCTTGCATATTTTTGTTGGTAGTTTTTTTTTTTATAATTTGTTGAGTGGTAGCTGAAATTGTGTTTTAATCTAAAGATAATAGATTTACATTAATGATTGAATAAATAAATGAGGGATTTTAATAATGTTTACAAAATTAAAGTAGTTTATGGAAGTAAGAGTAGCACTTTAAAGTTTTGTAGAATTTGTAAATTCGTTTTCTTAATTAATTTTGCTCAATTTTGTCTTATCAAATAAAGAGTTCTAATTGTCTACTCTTAAGATGTCTTTGTAGTTGATACAAATGAAATTGTATTTTGAAGTGAGGATAATGATAATTGAATTGTATTAATTGTATAAAATTAGATTTAGTACGATTTTTTTTTCTTATATAATAAGTGAATTAGGTAGAGTTATTGGATAATATTGAAAAGTGCGCGAAAGATATTTGTGTTAAAGACTTGATTTTAACATTCAATGGATAATATTTTTTGTTTATTAAAATAGAAAATAAATTGTAAGTAAAATGATGCAATATTTTCAATCAATTGAAAAATGATATTGTTGTGTGTTGTATATTAGATTGACCATCATACTCATGATTTGTTATATTATCAATGACATTGAAAAGGATGTCATCACGTTATGTTTCAAATAACTCTATTTGTTGAAGCCATATATTTTCTTGCCTATTTTAAAACAATTGACTTTACGGTTGTGGAATGTGGAAATGTTGTGAATACTTTGGATAAGATGTGGTCATGTCTAGAAAATATTGTAATTAGAGATGAGACCAACTTTACAAAAGATTACATCAATATGTAAATGTATTAAACCATTTATTTCAAAATAGACCCAATTTTAAATAAGAAGTAACAAGGATATGTGAACATAATGTAACAAATAATTGAATATATATATATATAATAAAAATCATAATAATTTTATAATTGTTTATGTAATTTAGATCAAATGAAAATTTAAATATTACATGTTTAAAGAAATAGTGTACTATTATCTAAACTAGATACATGACATCTAGTGTTTGATAGTGATTTAGTGAATATGGATAGATTTAGAAGTGATAATAGCGTTAATTTATTTTTGATAATATAAGTAGCATTCACAGGGCGTTGTACCCTTTACACGACGAGCCTCAAGGGCCAAAAAGGATCAAGACCAAGATAACGACAAAAAACCAAAATAGAACCAAACACAACAGACTAACAGTCGACCAAAACACCCAACAGACAAAGCAATATAACATTAATTTGCTATGTAAATTGTAATTAGTTATATTTTTACAAGGATGTTTTTTTAATTTTCTCAATCATAAAACAAAATATAAAGGAACATATGTACTTATGGGTGTTAGAAGGGGTAATACAATTGCAATTAACAAGTGATGGTAGATTAAATATCATAATTATGGTAGTATTATATCAAAACTTAGTGGCTTTGGAAGAGGTGTTGTGTGAGGATACAATTATATTTCATTGAAAGAATTGCCAACTTTATTAAATTAATCATATAGATTGTAACTAATTTATGAGTTATAATTATTAGTTTTATTTTAATTTTGTGCACTAGTAGATCCTCTACGAAAGAAGAGAAAATTTATTCAAGTGTTTTGTTTATAGAGCTTTAAAATATTATTTTGATTCTTCACCAAAATGTTGGTATGTTATTTTTAATTATGTATTTATCGTGTCAATTTAACATTGGAGTATAGATTTATATAACATAAATATTAAAACTATTATTTATTATAATTAATAGAACATATGAAAAATCAATTTGCATATATATTTAATAATATAATATCAATGACTATAATCTTTGTTATGATAGGTATTATAATACTAATATTATTATGTAATAATTAAATATTATTTAAAATAGCTTTACAATGCATTTTGGGGTCTATTATTCTCATAAATTTGTCCTTTATATTCATCTATATTTTTGTATAGGAGCAAATTTGCGTAGAGCGAATTTGCACCCCTTACGCAAATTCCCCTTTTACACATCCTCACCTTAGAAAACCAAATCCAAAGGCAAAATTCCACATAAGCATGTTGCCTTCGTTCTACTTGACATATGTTTTATGTGTCCACAGAGGAATAAATGTCGAGGACGTCCACGTGGTGCGCAAATTTCTACATGACCCGCTTACGTCCCTAGTAGATTCTCGTGTCTAGAGCCTATAGAGGTGTTACACTTCCCATTGGAGGTCGATTTGTAATGCCCTCTTCAACGAACCGACCTGAATATGGTTGTTTCCTTCATCTTCTCCTTCAAATTCATCCCTTCTTCATTCATTTCATCTCTTTTAGAAATTTGGATCTCTTCACAAGCCCTAAGCATTCAATCCATCACTCTCAAGCAGCACTTTGCACTCCATAGCAACAACAACAATACTCCATCAACTCCATAAAGCACGTGTGGAACAAACACCATTGCAGTAGAGGCTTGAGTCCTCTCATTTTCTCCCCCATTGGCTAGTGAGCTCTTGGTGGAGGTGGTAAGCTTTCTACTTCTCTCCTCTACGATTTGGTTGAGTAGCATAACATTGTTTTGCAGTACTTTTGTGTTCTTTACTTCATTTCTTACTTTATCATACTTTTCTCCATTATCATTATCTTGGTTGTCTGTGGACGTGGGAACACCAAAACAAGGGTCTGACTGAGGCAGACCCCTATGCATCCCCCCAACAATTTTCCTCTCTCTTGTGTGTAGGTGGAGGTGTTCTTGGAGCTAGTTGATGAACGATCACCTTTGTGAGATCATTTTTACCATCCTCACTGTCGCATATTTACTTTATCATATTCGTGTGTATATTGTCTACTTCATAGTGTTGTTTTGGCCCTTCAAAAGTAGCTAGCTAGACCTCATTAGTTTGTTTTCTTGTGTTTAACCTTGTATCTTTAGTCCTCTAGTCATACGAATGCCAATGCACCTAAGAGACGCCAGCACGTCATGTTGTTTGTCCTGGAGCCGCACTTTTTTCCTCAAGCAGAGAGCTCCCTAAGACATAATGTTGACCTTGAAAACTAGCTCGCTTAGCCCCATTTCGAGTCTCAAGTCTGCAAATTGATTGAATGACCTTATAGTCCTCATCATTCTCGTGTCATGTTTCCTAACACTCCTTTAAGCTAAGGTAGGTTAGGGTAGCCTTCTACTCTTGGCCCTTCGTGACCTAGGGCCTTGACGTAGTTGGTCCCCCTCTCTTACAATTTTATTCTATTTTTTAATACAGGTTTTAAATTTTTGCACAATTAAGGAAACATGTGTCCATGTATTCTCCTACACTCCAAATTTAATCTCTAATTATGGTATGTGATGATTCAAATTAGTTGAAAATCAAGTAGCAATAATTGGCATATTAAAAAAATGTATACCTAGAACATCTTCTCATAAGTTAATAAAATTAATTTTATGACTGTAAGATTATGAGCTTTTATCCATTTGATATTGTTGTTTGTGGTGACATATACCATTTGTAAAACTAAAAAAATTGTCATATAAATCCATACATACCAAACGATTGATCAACTTCCTTACCTAAAGAATAATTTTGGATTATTTTTAATGCTTTACTAGGCCAAGAAAAAATCATCATTTTTAGCCACATTAAGACACTTTTTATTTTATATTTTTTTTGGAGATTTCATTATGATAATCTAATCAAATTCTTTAGATTCTTACCCAAAATCATGGGGTATATTTTAAATTTTAGTAGGCTATGCAAACTATTCATTTACTCTACTTGAATAGTATTTAAATGCATAATTTTAGTTATATTTCAAAAAACATCATAAAATATCAACCTTATATTATTATATTTTTTTAGTTAAGGTTATTGTTATATTATATAGGTCTTGTAGGTGAAGATTGGTGTAATGTTATAATGATAGATTACATATAGGTCTTTGAAAATGCTTTTATTTTTTATAATACGAAATTTTCATTTTAGGGTTATCTACCATAGTAAGCACTTGAAATTTGAAGGCATCACATAGATAACAATTGAAAGGTAGAGATAACCATAATGAATTACACTAAAAACATTAGCAATATCAATATAGAAAAGAAGGAAGATACTAACATATCAATCCAAATCCTACCTCTAGGTTGGCAAAGCTTTTAGTATATGTAATGCCAAAAAGTAGCACCTCTAGGAGACGAGGATTCTTCAAATAGCATACAATTACAAAGGTGGTGTTTACCCCAAAAGCTTGGCAAGGAACTCAAAACCAATGAGTGAAAAAATTGAAGAATGTGTAAATAGAAATAACTTCACCCATGGATGCTCACATAGGCCAAATTGACATCTCTTGGCAAGAGAAAAACCTAAAATATCCTTTAAATGTAAAAGAATGGTGTAAAATTAAATTTCTCGAGAACTCTTAAAATCAAGGAATACGCACTGCAAGATACAATATAAAATTATTTGATAGAAAAAATCTCTAAAAAATAAAATAGGACATACCCACCAAGAAGAAACCCTGTGAATTCCTTAGCCACATACTTCTAGTGTTTGAACCCAATTTATGCGGTGAACCTTTAAAGTTTATTTTTAGGCAAGAAATTGATTTTTTATTTTAGTTTGCTCCAAAAAAAATGTAATAGGTAGATACCAACATTTCTAGCTACAAAGTAAGACTACCAACAACAAATAAGATCTGCCAAAATTGATACTCTGCATTTACCCCAACATTTGATTTAATCTTTAAATATATAGATCAACTTTGACTTTTATTGATCACAAACTATTCCATAATAAAGACTCCTATATTATTTACTAAAGGAGCTCATTGATGCATGGAGGATGTTTACCAACACATGAAACTTATTTTGTGGTGAACTTTTACAATTTCCCAACATGAGATAATTTGTTGGCTAGAAGCCACCACAACACAACCTACTAGCTAATAAAGCTTACTACCTACACAACAATGTTTGACCATCTCCTTTCTTCTAATGATTTCCTATCTCCCCTCCTTTACTTCAAAGGCATGCTACTCTCTTATAGAACAAATAAGATGAAATAAACATAAGGCACCTAGGAATTAATGGTTGTTAGTCAACAAAAGCTGCCAATTAGAATATAGGTGTTGACAACACTGACTTTCATAGCTAAAAATGAGATAAATGCCCAATAAAATGGCAATACTACTAGATCGACCAATTTTGACCCATGTTTAGGGAAAATAAACATAACAACTGTTGAATTGGTGGAGTGATAATAAGAAACAACCATGACAATAACTAGTTTATAATTATTTGGTGATTAGGAACTATCAAGGGTTGATGCCAAGTAGACTATAGAACATTAACTCCCATGATTTATAGTGTTATTCCCTAGTGTCCCAACTTGAGATGAAGACTACATCCACAAATAACATTAACAATTAAAAATAAAGATGACCTAAATCAAAAATTGAAGAAATGGTGAAACCCAGGTGATTGGAGGAGAAGAAAATCGAAAAAACCCCTTAATATGACACCATAGACTTTGGATAAATAACATATTGAAGTATCATAACCTATTAAAAATAAATGTTTTAAAATTTATAAGAAAATTTAGTTGTTCGAGAATATGCCTTGCATTAGAAAATGGTATTACTTCCACTTCCCCAAAGTCGCTCATTATTTCTACATTGCTTGAAAATGGGGATAGTTTAATAAAAATATGGATTGATTACCTAACGTGAGCTTTGCTTTGATGACATTCTAGTTTTTGGCTATTGCATTTCACTTTCATTGTCACTATCACACTAACCATGATCCATGAAACGAGAAACAAGGGAGACGTTATACGAATGGTTACTTCAAAGTGGTGCACCATCTATTCCACCAAACCCTACTAATTTTTGAAAAATAGGTAAAACCACATCCAAAATATAAAATAAAAAACAATTAAAAGTTTTTAAAATTATAATTATAATAGCATCAAACATTAATAATCTAACTCATATTTAGTGACAAACCAAAGCTAAAAATTCTTAACATATTGGAAATATTATTCTAAATTTTGTTCAAAAAATAAAGAAAATAAAAGTGAAGGGGATAAGAAGAAAATAAAGGTGGAGATATTTTTTATATTAATGAATCCAATAAGATATAAATAGAAAACTTTGAAAATGCTCATTACAATTCTTAGTGTCTCACCCTATCTCTACCTATCGGGGCCTTACTCTATATAATTGGTAGGGAAGAAGATATGGTAGGGTGGTAGGCAAGGTTTTTGTATTAGTATTCTTATGGCAAGGAAAGCATAAATAAACCTCCTTGTAGAGGGCGTAGGAAAGTATATGAGCACTCTCATTGTGTTGTAGACCCTCTTCCTACTCTAGTAAAAAGGGAATTGGCTTCATGGGAGTAGAGACCTTCCCTTGATGGTTTGCTTACCAAGAACTCATCCATGTTTTGGCTCTCATATAGCAGGCTCATTTTATCAAGTCGTCTATTAGATTTTAGTTGTAAATTATCTCATTTTCATGCTTTCTAAGGTGTGTTGAAACAAGAATCCCAGAGGTAGAAAATCTTAAAATTATTTTGTGTACCATAAAATCCTATTTAATTCTATCTCTAAGCCATGATAAAGCTCAAAATATGGTAAAAGGATCTACCACATGGTTCTAAAAACCAATACTAAGAATACGAGAGTGAAAAAGAAGCAATGTTAATTTGACAATCAGTTGGAAACCACCCAAAAACTAACCAAACAAACCAAAAAAGAAGAACTACCAAGGAAATTTAAAATATATATCAAAATTCTAAAAGTTCTTAGGGGTTTTTTATTTGTTTACCCTAGATAGGAACGTGACAAGACTAGATAGAAAATATGTCAAGAAATTTTTATAAACTTCTAAATCCCTTCAACTTATTTGCAAAATAATTAACACTGTAGAATTAGGTATTACGTGATCTATTGGAAATTTATAGAATTGACTAGTTTAAGAGTTTGATTTAATTGTTATTTCCAACTCAAGGGGAATGCATAAATATAAGGATTATTGATGGAGTTGAAAAAATAACCAAACATTATTATTGGTAAAGTTGAATCTATTGTTTATTGCCAACTCAAGGGGCATGCATTTATAAGGATTATTAATAGAATTGAAAAAATAACCAAATATTATTAATGATAGAGTTGAATCCCACTTTATTTCTAGCTCAAGGGGCATGCATTCGTAAGGATTATTATTAGAGCTAGAAAAACCAAATATTGTTGATAGAGTTGAATTTTCACTTTAAAATAAAAAAGGAAGAAACAATTTCATTCTTGATTTGTCACAACAACAACCAATAGAAAAATTGATAAATAATAATTTTAAAATTATTAGATAGAAAATTAATTATAAATTATAGCATTATTGCATAATTTATTGAATTGTATATGACGATTAGCTAAATAAATAGAAGAAATTGCATCCAACATATGCATTAGTATTCATGCTTCTAATAGGAACTAATAATTAAGAATGGCTTTTTTAAAGTAAAATTGAAATTTACATACAAAAATAAAATAGCTCTTCAACTACAAAATAATTTTGTGTGTAAAATAGTAGATTATTTGGATGGTTTTTTGCTCTACAAAACTTAAGAGAAATAGTCATTATTTTTTAGTTCATCACTGCTAGTAGGTGGTTGCGATGGTCTGAATGACCATCAATTGCTACTATTGTCTTCCCTTTGGCCAACCACTTCCATACATGAATCGTAAGGTTATTTTATTGATGTTGTTAAAACTAATTTTTAAGTTGTGTTGGTTGGATTTAGAGGTTGGCATGAGGCTACCCATGACAAGGTTGTTGTCGAGTTGTACAACCATCATTTTTTTTGGTGTCTACATGGATATGCCTAAAGGTCCCCCTCTTTTCTTATTTAAGAATGTACTTTCGAATAATGATATCACAATCTCTAGTCATGAAAATATGGTCACTTTCATGATGTATGTCATGAGTGGTGTCATTTCACTCTCGATCTAATGATTTCTTATAGAAGAGTGAAGATCAACCCATCCTTCTCATCAATCTAGACATGGTCACAAATTATGTGTTATATTTATTTGAGTATGATTTAATATGTAAATTTGTGAGCATCAAAGCCACATTACCCTTGTAATATTTCACTATAGATATTTCCACCCAAGATCAAGGTGATTTAATGAAAGCATAAAGAGACCCAAAATGAGAGAATAATTCTATTACATCAAATGTTACAAATACATATGCGAGTAGATTAATATTGCAATGAGAAACCCTTGTAGACATAGGTAAGTGTTACAAATAGGACAAAATAATATTATGGAATATCCCTTAATATTATGAATTGAGACACAAAAATTTAATGTCCTCAATAAATTTAAGTAACAACATGTGAAAGGACCTAAGAGGAGAACCATTTGGGCAATATACCCTATTCAAACCATCACCCCCTTAAGTGCAACTTATGTAGAATGATAAAACATGCACAAATATGGATCCCAACTACAAGGTTTGATGAGGTACCCATGTACAAAAAGATCTCTCACGAACTGAGAAAAGGAAAAAATCCAACAAAAAAATCTTCTCTAAAAGAGAGAAAACATGAAATATGCTCTCTAAAGTATGAGAAGGATGAAACCCACATGAGGAACAATCACCCCCCATAACAAAGAATAAGATAGACCATGAAATATCCCTTTAGTGAATAATCTCCTATAGTGATAGTGAATACTTAACAACGAATGATGTTGAAGATCCAAGAATGTTGAACGATGTTCCTCCCCCGAGAAAGAAACAAAACCAAGGATGTATATATAGGATATACATTTCCATTATTGAAAGGAATGTGAGGTAATACAAAAAAGTATGTGTGATAACTTTGAACTCTACTCAAGTACCCCCATGTCCATGTTGATAAGTCCATAATCAAATCAAGGGTCACAAGCCTAGCTAAAGAGTGTGACAACCCAAAACCTAGTGCAAATGAAATTCAAACAAGATCCAAACATGAACATGAATCCTCTAAGTGTTACTTGAAGATCTCCAATTCAATTCCAAACCATAACAAATGAATAGATGGAGAAAGAACAAGAGAGTTTGAATGCGACCTCGTGACATCCTGAGAAGATGATGCAACTCCATAGCAATTAATATCAAATAAGAGATGGATATCCTTAATAGTGTCCTCCAAATTTATAAAAAATGGAATCACAAAATAAACCTATAATGTTTATCAAGTACTCGTCCTAGGTGCTTGTATTTGGAAGAATGTATATGTTCCTGCTACACCAAATCATTGGAAGCCCTATCTAAAGAAATAATCAACTCTAAAGAATCAAGAGATGGATGATATGTAATGTCAACACGTATCTCTATAATCTCAATTAATGAAGGAACACCAATATTTAGATGACCATATTGTATCTCCTCAAAAAATTCCACACTAGATGGTAGAGTCTGAACATCAACTGAAAGAATATTAAAAGAAAAATGTGAGAAGATGTACATTTGAGACTAATGATCTACCTCCCTAACTACAACAATATTATTTTTATACAAATCCTGAATAACCATATAATCTTATGGGAACTCGAAACTCTTCCTTGCCCCACCATTTATGATCTAGTGGATAAAAAGGATATTGGTTGATAATAAATACACACAAAGAATGTCATCGAATGATCCTTAATCCATGTCAAAATAGACCCTTTTTCCCATAAACATGCATGTATGTATTGTTAGCCACTAATATGTATGGTAATGAACAATTCTCAAGTGAAGAGAAAATACTCCATTATGAAGCCATGTGATGTGAAGTTCCATAATCAAGGATCCATCTCTCTAACTCGAAATCTACAACTAAAACAAGTGTCTTCCCCTTTGGTCTTTTTCAGTTTGTAGAAGAAGAATACAATGAACCCTTGAAATAAAATTCGTCTTTTTATAGAAGATACTTTAACTCGTCAATTTTTTTTAAATAACATAGATGTTCAACATCCACTAGTTTATTTCAATATACACATTTGGGATTCTCCTTCTTAAATGATTCCCCTTTTGAGGAATATTTAGGATTAGGTAGTGTTGTTTCTTTTTGTGGCTTTCTCTTTTTCTTCTTTTATTTATTTTTAGGATTTCCTAATTCTTTCTATTCCTTAGGTTCACTATCCATCAATGCACGTGACTTTGAAGAATCAATGGGACCCACTTGAATTAACATCCCTTTTTCTTGAATTAAAATTTCATAGAATTGATTAAATATAGGTATTTTATATGTATTTCCTTATAATTTCAATGGGTGTGAAAGCCTAATAAAAATAACATGTTATATAACAATCTTGGATATGACATTAATAACCAATTATGTGTCCTTTTTATCAATACCACATTCCTTGACTTATTTTCTTATATCACTAACCTTAGTGATATAATCTTGGATATTGTCAAAATTATTGGGATCAAGGTTCATCAATTCATTACCAATTTGATAACCCCTAATCTCATCAATTTGACCATACAAATAAACAAATTACTCCCAAGCCTCCTTGGGTGTATTACACTTTTGCACATGTCATTTGAGATAATTGAAATAAACATACATAAATAGCCAAGATATTTGCCATGTTTATTTAGCCATACCCTCTTTTCCTTACTATTTGTTGGCTATGGTTTAACTTCCATTATATACCTAATAAAACATTCACTCCTTGATTTATTCCATATCAATTATTTCTATGATGAATAGTTATAAGAAGTTAGGCAAGGGATATTAGGATTCCCTATGGAAAATTTAGAAAAACGCAATGCAACCCAAAGAGATAAAAGTAAGCACAATCACAAGATTACCCCCAAAAACTCACTTAGTCAATGATCCCACCATCAAATTTTGATTTTGTAACTTTATACTTATTGTGGTTACAATTGTGACTTGCTAGATTAGTGAAGTGGTCTTAAATTTAATATATTATAGATGTCAAATTAGCCCAAAAAGATAAACGTACAATTTTGAGAAAAACGGGATATATTAGACTAGACCAATAAAAAGTACACAAAATTTTATGCACTTTCAAAAATATGCACCAAATATATTATTGTATGAGCCCAAGTAGAGCCTTAGAAGTTCCCAAAATCAGAATCGCTCGGCATCATCTATGAATATAACTTTTAGATTATTTATATACATGCACTATTGAAGCTCTCAAAATTTTACCTTGGAAAAAAAATCTCAAAGCAAGGAGCCAATATGACCCAAAACAAATCATATGAAGTTCAATTATCAATATAAAATTTTTAATTGTTAGGGGACATCATTAGGGTTAAAGAACTATGTTGACATTAGCATGAAATCATTTATGCCAACTAATAAAATATTTTAAATTGATGAAATATTCTCACTAAATACAAAATCCCCATTAACCTTATTCAAAGCCACCTCCATAAAAAATATCATTGTTTAAAAGGTTAAATTTGTTATCTCGACAGTGAAAAGCCTCTTATTGGGGTGTAGGTCGTTTTATGGGTGGTATGCAATTTTGGAAGGCTATTGATAGGGACATAGACTACTTAACAACTTGTGGTGGGGGTTGCGTCATGTGGTGCTTGCAAATAATTACATAGGTACCTTATTTTGACCAATTTATGAAACAAGAAGGTTCACAAAATAATAAAAATAACTAGTGCTCAAATAAATTAATTGATAGATAAAAGGATGCACTAAAGATTATATTGATTCTTTCCTATAACAAAAATAATTTGCCTACACAAAGAATATTCTCTATGATATGAATTGTATAGCCAAGGAGGGAAAATTTGTTCTTTGATATCCTAGGGAAAAGTGTCCAATTTTAATAAAATTTAATTCAATCTATAGGTTCTTGGGTCTTTTGATCTGATTTAACGGATCTATGACAAATGCTTTGAATGCTTAATTACAATCTAAAAGTGCTTAATTAAAATTTAATTCTTAACAAAATTACAAAGATATTAAAGAAAGAACAAAAAGAGAGAGAAAGAGAGTGCAAACGAAATTGATAACGAAGTTCGTCATTTAAAACGACTACGTCTCTGGGCCCCTCTCCAATGAGTGGGTTGATCCAATTATTCCTCTAGAAATTCAGTTGCATTCGTCGACAGAACCTCCTCTTGGTTTACAAAGAAATTTTCAAATGCACTTCCAAAGCGCGTCTAAACAAGCTTCTCCAAAAGCACGGAAATACAATAATTTCTCCAAGGAAAGCAACTCTCACACTTGCAAAGTTCTTCCAAAATCACTTACTTCACACCCCCCATTCTACCCCTTTTTATATTACATTTTATGCCAAAATTGGTGTAAAACCAATTAACTACCCAGTCTCCCTTACATAGAGAAAATTTCAATAATATCCTCCTTTAATGATTTCTGGAAGGATAATATCCCCTCAAAATAATTCCCTTTCCATTTGAATGGTTATGAATGGATTTATTCTCTATTATTTAGGGGATATTTTTATGTAAGGTTTTATCTGGCCCCTTAATTTAGGAATAATATTTATAATATTTCCCGTATAAAGTAAAATACGTTGAGCCTCTTAAAATATGAGATATATTAGGTCCCTTAACACATGGTATATAGCCTTATCTTTAGGCTTGAAAAAACAAATTAAATCCCTTTTAGAGAAAATGGTGGGTGGTGATCCCACCATCGTCTCCCCCTTTTTAAGTTTTTCCCCTAAAGGCAATGGAGGCTTCTCATATAAGGTAGGTTGCCCCCTATTCCTTAGGTGGCATCCCACTTTATGTGGGTCACCCCCATACCATGGGTGGTGCCCACTTAATGTGGGTTGCCCCCCTTGGATGGGTGGGACCCACCATAAATATTATATATATATATATATGTTTGTTATATATATATATATGCCTTTTATTTTATTTTAATATTATTCAATAATAATATTGCCATGTAATGCCATGTGTTAGGGGCTGATTGGTTGTCTAGCTGACTGGGCGCTGACGTCATCAGGGCAATTCTGACTCAATCTTTGACCTTTCGTAACATCGCAATACAAACTCTATTTTTTGTGAAACAAACTCTATCGGAATCATGATGATGAGCACTATGCAATGGTGTTGACTTTGACTGGTTTTAATGACTTTGATTTTTTGCCCTTTTTTTGGCCCAGGTCTGGGAGTTGACTAGAAGTTTGACCATAAATATCTTGAGCTTCGGGACTCCGATTGACTCTCCTTGAGTTGTGCTGGAGTCAGGATCCTAAGCACTTTTAAATGATACCGAAACTAGAGAAAATGGAGAATTTCAAAATTTGACAAAAAAATCCTCTGGATCAGTCCTCCCCACTGGAGAGCTTTTGGACCTCTGAAAGCTGGTTACTTGAAAAGTAAGTGAGGGAAAGTTCCCTCACTTTACCAATCTCCACCCACTTTTCCTTGCCTGGATGCATCCCCTTTAGCCCCACTCAGAGGTATTCAACTGCTCCTCTTTGTGAAGTCCTAGTGTTCCTGTCGAGGATGACATCTTCAAGCAACTTTGACATGTACTCTGGTGAAAATTCTTCAATGTATGGAACTTGCACTTCAGCCTCCTCGTCTAGTATCATCAGAGGTTCGTACAACTTCAAGTTCTCAACATTGACTACCGAGTAAATTTGCATGTATGGAGGAAGATTAAGGTAGAAGGCATTAGTGCCAATCTTTTCTAGAATCTCGAATGGACCATATCTTATTGGCTTGAGCTTCCTTCCTTCACGTTGCATTCTTTCCTTGCTTATATGTAACCAAACACGATCAACGACTTGGAAATGGTGGTCGGTGCGATGTTTATCATGTCGAGCCTTGTATTTGGCTTGGCTCTTTTCCAACTGTGCTTCTACTGCCTGGTGAATTGCTTGGACTTTCTGGATGAACTTCAAAGCCTTATTTGAATCATGGTGTCTATCTTCAACATCGTCCTTGCCAAAATAAAAATCCATCGGTGTCTTGGGCACGTAACTGAAACACGTCTCAAAATGATACCTCTTTGTAGAAGAATGAGTTGCATGGTTGTAGGCATGTTGCACATTATGAAGACTTTCATCCCACAACTTAGGATGTTTGCTGCAATATCCTCTAAGTAGATGCACAATTGTCCTGTTGACTACCTTTGTCTGTCCATCGGTTTGCAGATGGAAGGTTGTACTCTTTTTCAGTTTACTATCCATAAGTCCCCATAAGATTGACCAAAACTCCCCAAGGAATCGAGAATCTTGATTTGATACAATGGAAGTGGGTAACCCAAAGCGAACCCATACAAACTGAAAATGCATATGAGTTGTCAGTTCAATAATGACTTTCTTTTTACATGGCATAATAATACACATCTTGTTGAACCGATCAATTACTACATACAAATAGTCATGCCCTTTCATAGACATAGGTAACCCCCCAAAAAAATCCATAGAAACACTTCCCCATGGACGAGACGGTACAAGTAAAGGTGTGTACAACCCCAATTTCCTGTTACTTGGTTTGCTAGCTGCACACATCACGCATCCTTTAATATATCTTGTTACAATTTCCTGCATTCGAGGCCAATAGCAATATTTTTGTAGTTGTTCCAAAGTTTTACTAACCCCGAAATGTCCTACAATTTGTGATGTGTGCCTCTTTGATTACATGTGCTTGTTCATTCTTTGGAATGCATAATTTCCCTAAGTGATATAAGATTTTATCATGCACATAGTAATCCTTTTCTTCTACTTGTTTTCCTTGGATTAGAGCTGCATAGATATCCTTAAAATTTTCATCAGTAGCATATTGTTCTTCAAAACTTGCATGCATCATAAAACTATTTTTAAGGATTATCAAAGCATTGGAAACTGGAGGTCTAGAGAGCATGTCTGCTACTTTATTATGGGCACCTTTCTTATACTTAATTACTAAGTGAAACTATTGAAGAAAACCCATCCACCTAAAGTACCTACTTTGTTGCAGCTTAGTTTGTGAATGCAGATATTGCAATGGTTGGTGATCGGTATGGATTATTGTTTCCTTCCCCATTAATTAGTGTTTCTATTTTTTAACACTCTAAACTAATGCATAAAGTTCCTTATCATAAGTAGGATAGTTAATGATTGCACCTGAAAAGGTTTTAGAGTGATAGCAGATTGGCTTACCTCCTTGCATTAGCACTACTCCCATGGCAAATCCACTTGCATCTGTTTTGATTTCAAATGGTTGGTGTAAATCTTGTAAAGCCAAAACTGGTGTTGTGCTCAACTTCTCCTTCAAAGTGTTGAAGGCCTTCTGCTGTGGACCTCCCCACTGAAAATTTGTCTTCATACTGGTCAATGATTGCAATGGTGATGCAATGTAAGAAAAGTATGCAACAAACTTTCTCTAGTACTGGACTACACCTAAGAAACTTCCAACTTTAGTAACTATACTTGGCTTAGGCCATTTTACAATAACTTCGACCTTCACAGGGTCTACTTTCAATTGACCACCTCCTACAACATAGCCTAAGTACACTAAGGATGTCTTAGCGAATTCACATTTAGACATCTTTACAAAGAGTTTTTCTTTTCTCAATACATCAAAAACTTTTTTTACATGACTTACATGATCTTCCCAAGTTCGACTAAATACAATAATATCATCTAAATACACTATGACAAAATAATCAATAAAAGGATAAAAGACATCATTCATGACTCTTATAAATGTAGCTGGTGCATTACAAAGCCCGAAGGGCATGACCAACCACTCGAATAGTCCTTGTTTTGTCTTAAATGCAATTTTCCAAATGTCATCTTCTGCAATTCTTATCTGCTGATATCTGCTACACAAGTCTAACTTAGAGAAATAAACTACATGTTTTAACTGGTCAAGTAAATCATCACTATGGGGAAGAGGATACCTATTCTTTACCGTTATCTTGTTCAAGGCTTGATAGTCGATGCACATTCTCCAAGACCCATCCTTCTTTGGAACCAACACAATTGGAGAACCATAAGGAGATGTACTAGGATGTATGACTCCCTTTTCCACTAACTCTTGAACTTGCTTTTTGATTTCCTCATTCTGCAAAATTGACAAATGGTACATGTCAATGTTTGGAAGAGGCACATCCTATTGTAAATGGATGTCATGTTGTATCTCTCTCCTAGGTAGCAACCCCTTTGGTTCCTGAAATAAGTCTTCATAAGTAGAAACTATTTTGACCATCTCAGTTTTATGCTTAGGATCACACCCCTTAAATGCTTCAACTTTTTCATCCTCTTGAGATTTTATGAGAATTAATACAAAGTTCTTACTAGGATTGACCAACCTTTTCATTTGACCAACTTTGACTAGTGCAAGATTAGTCTTAACTTTGTGTGCACGTACAATGTATTTTATCCCATCCTTAAAAAGATGATACTTTTTCTCCCCTGTAGAAGATTGCTTTTCTATCATACAAATAAGGACTCCATAACACAAGCCCACAAATATCCAAAGAGACAACATCTACTTCTACCTCATCAACAAAGTTTGCAGTGATAGCAAATTTCAATTTATATTGTTTTGTTACTTGTAGTTGAGCATCATTGAAAACCCATCCAAGCAGATATGGCTTTGGATGAGGTGTTGTAGTTAAATGGAGTTTCTTTACCACCTCTTCAGATATTAAGTTTACTTGAGAACCCGTATCAAATAGTGTGTCAATCTTAGTGTGCTTAGATACAACTCGAATATGAAATAGTTTATTGTATTGTTTATCAACTTTAGGAGGAGTGGATACTTTACTTGTACTTACACTGTGTACTTGCATTAGAAATACTTGTATCGACAGCGAGAGTTATACTTTTAACTTTACCTTGGATCTCGATAGCAACAATATTTGTTTCATCTCTGGAGTCAGATCCAAGATCCTGTTGAATCATTGCAGCAGTCTGTTGCTTGCCTTTATTTCCTTTGTATCTTTTTGGCCTTAGTTCTGGGTGAACTTCCAACACTTCGAATCATCATGCCCCTCTTTCTTACAATGGGAGCATGTGGGCTTATCACCCTCCTTCTTAACTATAGCTGTCTTTTTCCCTTTGCCTTTATCTTTGTCTTTACCTTTACCATTAAACCTCCCCTCAAACGTAGATGGTTTATTTGAGAAATTATCACTAAAAGTGCTCTTACCCCTTGACTCTAAATGAGTGGCTTGGACTGATACTTCGTCCAAATTATTAGGACTCAACATTAGAATGGTATGTCCTAGGTAAGAATGCAACCCACCTATGTACTTAAGTAATGTATCCTGAGTATACAAAGGAACACTTAAAACAATAGCTCATTTTCTAAACTCATGGGTGTAATCTTGGACAGACTGAACCTTACCTTGCCTAAAGGTTTTCCATCCAAGTCATATTAACCTTACCATGGCGAGCAATTTCCTCTCAAGTTCTGCTCTCCCACCAAGTGAAAGTTGTACCTCCCAACTAGAGAGTGGCTAACTAGATCATAGAAGCATCTTTTGTTAGGCCTTGAATCCTACAATACACTTCTACCTGCTAGATCCAATCATCTAACTTTTCAACATTTAACTCACCACTGTACTTAGGCAATTCAAATTTTACACCTAGTTTAATAACAGGCTTTGACTTGCTCTTAAATGGATTATTAGTGGGAGAAGAAGAAGAGGAGGAAGAAGAGGAAGAAGGAGAAGACGAGGTAGATGGAGGATAAACTGGAATTTGTTCACCATCTTCAGATTGCTTCTTCTTGTCTTTACAATCTTTAAAATCTTCCCTCTATGAAGAATCTCCTTTCTTCTTCTCACACTTCTTCTTATCTACATAAATCTCTCCAACCATTTCCCTCATCTCAAGGAAGGCTTGCTAAAAAGACTTATCATCAAGCTCAGGCTCAGTAGTTTTCCCAGCTTCGGTTCCTTCCATCTTTGGCAAGGTTCTTCTTTTATTGATCTTAGGATTATATTCTTGAAGCTCTCCTTCACCTTTCTGAAGCTTGGAGTGTGTTAGCATTCAAACCTGCAATCTTAGCCAAACACGACTCTGATACCAAATTTGATCTTATTTGACAGATGCTTTGAATGCTTAATTACAATTCGAAAGTGCTTAATTAAAATTTAATTCTTAACAAAATTACAAAGAGATTAAAGAAAGAACAGAAAGAGAGAGAAAGAGAGTGCAAACGAAATTGATAATGAAGTTCGTCATTTAAAATGGCTACGTCTCTGGGCCCCTCTCCAATGAGTGGGTCGATCCAATTATTCCTCCAGAAATTCGGTTACATTCATTGGCAGAACCTCCTCTTGGTTTGTAAATAAATTCTCAAATGCACTTCCAAAGTGCGTGGAAACAAGTTTCTCCAAAAGAATGGAAATACAATAATTTCTCAAGGAAAGCAACTCTCACACTTGCAAATTTCTTCGAAAATCACTTACTTCACACCCCCCATTCTACCCCTTTTTATATTACATTTTATGCCAAAATTGGTGTAAAACCAATTAACTACCCAATCTCCCTTACATAGATAAAATTTCAATAATATCCTCCTTTAATGATTTTCGGAAGGATAATATCCCCTCAAAATAATCCCCTTTCCATTTGAATGGTTACGAATGGATTTATTCTCTATTATTTAGGGGATATTTTTATGTAAGGTTTTATTTGGCCCCTTAATTTAGGAATAATATTCCTAATATTTCCTATATAAAGGAAAATATTTTGAGCCTCTTAAAATATGAGATATATTAGGCCCCTTAACACATGGGATATAGCCTCATCTTTAGGCTTGACAAAATGAATTAAATCCCTTTTAGAAAAGATGGTGGATGGTGATCCCACCATCCTCTCCTCCTTTTAAGTTTTTCCCCTAAAGGCAAGCGAGGCTTCCCATATAAGGTGTGTTGCCCCCTATTCCTTAGGTGGCATCCCACTTTATGTGGGTCACCCCTCATACCAGGGGTGGTGCCCACTTAATGTGGGTTGCCCCCCTTGGATGGTTGGGACGCACCATAATTTTATTTTTTTATATATGTATATTTTTTTGCCTTTTCTTTTCTTTTTTAATATTATTCAACAATAATATTTCCATGTGTTAGGGGCAAATTGGTTGTTGAGTTGACTGGGCGCTGACGTCATCGGGGCAATTTTGACCCAATCTTTGACCTTCCGTAACATCGCCATACGAACTCGGTTTCTATGAAACAAACTTTGTCGAAATCATGACGATGAGCACTATGCAATGGTGTTGACTTTGAACAGTTTTGATGACTTTGATTTTTTGCCCTTTTTTTTGGCCCAAGTTTGGGAGTTGAGCAGATGTTTGATCATAAATATCTTGAGCTTCGAGACTCCGATTGACTCCATTCGAGTTGCGTTGGAGTTAGGATCCTGAGCACTTTTTAATGATACCGAAACTAGAGAAAATGGAGAATTTTTAAATATGACGAAAAATCCTTCAGATCATCTTTTGAACATGATGACAATGTTAGATTGACCCAAAATATTCTTAATGATTAGGTACCCATTGAACCTAACATGTAGTTGCCAACTTCAAACCCTTGTAACTTTGACCTCTGATATCCAATTTGAACACAACAAAAGACAAAACTAACATTGTCAAACATTTAACTCCATAAAACTTTAAAAATATAACTAAAAAATAAAGCCATAAATAACAAGCCCCAAATATGATATTTTTATTAAGTTTTATTGATTCTCTAGATCATCATTTAATACAAGAGAAAAACATACTCAAAATTTCAAGAGAACCAAGTGTAAGGCATCTACTAATGCTCATTCAATTTGGTGCTAGACACGCAATTCAAAGGAGGAGTTCCTAAATGAACAATTCACTAAACCCTTATAAAGACTTCATTTAATTATCAACCAAAGCTTCGTAAGCTTTATGATGCTAGCATTGTATGTGTAGTCATGGACTCTATATGGCCTATATTAGTGAGTATAGGTGGTTTACACATGTATAAGAAAACAATAAAGGTTGGAAAAGTAAATAAAGTGTTAACTTGCAAAATAGGGGATATGATTTAATTTTCTATTGATGCTATAGGTACCTCCAGCTTAACACTATAACTATTAACTGCTAAACCTGAACTCTACAATTAACTAACACTATTGATTCTTTCTTCTAACTACTTGACCTCTCCGAAAAATGAATAAAAGACATATTACAGAGCATAGTTCATGATACAAGATATCATTCATATGCATGCAATTTATAATCCATTTGAAATGAATACAACAATGTAAACATCTAGATTAATAAAAAAAATTAAGGTGGGTGAACAGTACCTTGAGTGGTCCTTGTTCGAGTTGATGTACCCATAGGAGAAACTAAATATGTTCTACTTGAATCAACTAATCATAACAATAATCTGGAACATCTTTACTGCATATAACTGAACTCTATAATTTGATAAGAATCTTCACAGATTTCTCATTCATGAGAGCATAACAAAAAACTAACAATGAAGTATTGTTTGTGAAACAAAACTATAACTATTAAAACATATATCTTCCAACTAGATATGCTTCTCAACCATTGATCCAACTATAAAGTCTTAGGAGGAGTTTTATTTGCATAAGAACTAAAAATAGAAATCAAATGCAATTGTACAGTCTCCTTCAAAATAGAGAGAGAGAGAGAGAGAGAGACAAAGTCTTTGCAACTAAAAATATAACTGAAAAGATAAAATAAGACAAATAGGATTGACACTCTGCCCTAATGGTTTGATAGAGATGTGCTTTGTGAGAACAGTCACATTGGCTTCCTTATTAGTACAAACTTATTCTTCATCTTGTTGTCTTATTAGATGATTTGGTGACTCACTATTGACCACTTCAATGATCACCTTCATTATTTATTGTAACTATCATGTCCTTGGTGTTCTGGACTCTTTCCTACAATTTGTTTGAAATCCTTTGGTTGCGGACTGGTCAATCTAGATGCTACAGGTTGCATTTATTCTAGTTGTAAGAAGTTATTTTTATCTAAAGTATACACATCATTAATAGACCATGAATTAACACAAAATCATATTAAATTTCATAAATATTCACACATTTATCCATGCAAACATCATCATATCATAATTATATTTCCATATGGTAAAGTCTAGTTCGAGATGCATCAAAGACATAAAAGAGATATAAGGTTCATGATTTTCTATGAGATAAACATCTTGAAATGTTAAAAATATATAAACTAAAAGGAAGAAAACTAGCTATTTCTTAGATACATCATTCACCCCAGCTAGAGTATTTTCTTGTCCTCAAGCAATGTTCAAGACTAGAGGTTATATTGGAGAGTCATTTCCCTAAAATATGTCACCACATCAACTCCCTTTGCCTGTCTAAAATAGTAGCCCTTTACACATGAAATCCTTTCCATCCTCGCATTCTTTGTTGTTTCAATTTCATCACGGTTCCTTCTTGTCCAATGTGGTGTTAGATAGAGGAGGAGATGTGGATGAAAGGTGAGTGGAAACCATTTAAGTCCATTATCCCTAGCAATGTCTATATATTTTTGAGATCTTCTAATAATGGCTATGAAATTATACAGGGAGTGTGGTTCCTTTTTCTTTAATTCAAGGGTTAGTTCTTCCCGTCTCTTCTTCCCAAACTGGAAGGTTTGATTAATGGATCCCATAGCTAGTTGCTTCATCCTTGTGTAGTCTTGTTCCCTAATACTTATTATTTTTCTCTCCACACCTCTATAATCCAATAGTTCTAACCACTAATCAATGATCATGTTGGGGTTTGTGATTCTTTCCTCAACTTCAAAGCAATATATTTCTCCCTCTCATTGTATTCTTGTAAGATTTCACCTCTTTGATGCTCATTCCTAATATAAGAGGTTAATGATTTGATTTATAAATCTCCCACAAACATTAGTGGATTCCATTATGTTTGATCTTGAGAGAACAAAATTTCAAGTAAAACTCACATAATTGGTCTTGCATATCCAGTTTGGAGGACCAGAGAAAGTATCTAAAAATTAAAAAAAATATCTATTCATTAACATTGGCAAATCACTAATCACTTGGCTGAACTGAAAACATAAATATTTTTCTTGTAGAAATAATGCATAAACTCTTGCAGGAGATTTGCACTTTAAAATTTGTGTAGCCTTGTCTACTACTTCTTCAATATTCACTTTCAATCTTTTTATTTATGCATCTTTCTGTTCAAGTGACCTGGTGTGTTTTGATATCAATTTAGATTTTTCTTTTTTCCATTCCTTCTTCTTCTCAAAGAACTCTTAGGTTCTTTTCCATAATTCCACACCCAGGGACACCACAGTTGGCATATAGGGAACTATTAGTGGAGGAATTGGGCCCTGAGGTACTATTTCCTTGTTTTCTTCTTCTATGATAGCAAGTTGTGTAAATTCATTCAACCTAGGCCCATGCTCAAATTTATAAATCTTTTCCTCCAAATCTTTATTTCTTTTGTCCCTTTCACTATCTTTTTGCTAGTGTGTCTTCAACAAATCTTCTAATTGCTTTATCCTTTCTATAGCCTCCTATAATTCTTTGCACTTATCCTTTTGCTTGACAAAAAATATTTCTTCTCTTTCCAAAAACTGGTCATCCCTCTCACTTGTATAATCATTATCCTCTAAATCAGAGATCTTTGGGGTTCTTTTTCTCATTTTCCTTACAAAAAAAATCCTCTAAATTGGATTCAGAGGTGCTTGTGTAGTACCATGACCTTGCAATAGGTTAATATACATTACTAGGGGCATTCCCCTTTGATTTTGAGTTTGTTTCAATTATAACCACATCTTCTTTCTATATTATGTCTATACCCCTCATTGGCCTTTTCCTCTGAGGCAATGTGATCGCCTCGTGGATCTTTTCTACCCTATGTAAGGTGTAGAAGAAGATCCACATTTTCTTTTCTTGCCTCTTGTGTTTTTTTCTAGAAATAGGGGCTTCTTTTTTGTCCTCTGTTGTGGGTTGCTCGATAGTGGTTGTAGGCTAAGTGCCTTGCAAACCCTACTCCTTTGGCTCACCTATGCTGCATGTAGGTGATACAATAGGGGAGCTAGAGGGAATTCCCTCTTTGAAACAATAGGTTCATCTACTCTTTCTAAGACATCAAGTTCTTCAAGGATACTATTGATATGGTTGTAATTTAGAAAAAAATTCCCATGAAACATGTGGAAATTGAATTCTCAAACTCCTTTTTATCAAAAATGTGACTAAACAAAAATGTGATAATGTTATGTTATTATTTTTTCTTTTATACTTAGAGCTCATTATTTTCAATAAATTGTACAAAAAAATTGGAACATTCACACGCCTATCATGGTGAAGATGACTTAATAACTTAAAATTGATTATATACAACAAGGATTGCCTACCACCATAATTTAAATACATGATTATGTAAGAAGCAACCGAAGCTTGGGCATAGGGCAAGGATAATATTTTAGTACCTTGAGAAGATGAGTCTACGTTCTCTCTTGGCTACCTGAATTCATCCCTGGTAGCAATAACATCTACCCTAGTTGGAAATTCTTCTCCTTCCCATGGAAAACTAGATACTTCAGCAATGGCGGCTTTTGAGGCATCTATTCTTAAGCCTCTCACTATTGCTTCATTGTTTTATAGTGTGGAAACAAGTTGTTGTGTCATGACCTCGTTATACTCTATAAGATTCAAGAAATGCTTCAACCAACCAACATGTTGAAAAATGGGTAGTGATAGCCTGTCTTCTAACACCTACTCCTGCTCCTGCTCCTGCTTTAGGTGTGTGTTGTTGGTTCCCTATGAATAATGTCACCTCCCATAATACTATTGTTGTTCTATAATCCCTTAATTCTTTGTCTATCACTCCAATTGTACCACCTTCACAATATTTGTATGCTTAAAACCTCTCAATTAAGTTGTTTTTAACCCTCTTTCTCTCCTATGAGATTGTATTGTTCGAGAAATGGAAGAAAAATAAAATGACCAAAAAGCTTATAGAGGGTTTTTAAAAATCAATAAAATAAGGAAACCTCCCTCCAACTAAAGATACTAAGTGTCCTCACTTAGTGGTATGATTTTGGCAGAGGGCTAAATTAAATTTAGTGGGAAATAAATTTAGATATGAAGCATACATGAAGTAATGTATAAACATTTTGAAAAAATAATAATCACTATGTTAATTATGAGAAGTTAATGTGTGTACCTATAGAAATGTTGTGGAATGAAACTGAACTCATGTGAAGTAATTGTTGATAACCTACGGTTGAATGTGAAATGATTTTCCGTAATCACAATGAAAATTATACAAAAAGCAATTTAAAATGAATGACAACATATGGATGATATGTGGTGATTGATGAAATGGAAAGGCTAGAGAGTATACAAAATAGATGAGGTGAAATGAATGCATGGTATATGGTAATCGAGAAAGGTGGTGGAAATGATGTGGTTGAATGGATATAATGAAATATGTGTCTACATATATGGATGGATGTAATTTGAAATGATAGAAATGTGATGGATGTGGTGGTAATACGAAATGACTATCAGACAAGTGCTACAAGCACTTGTAGTAATTCCCTTTTGAATGTTTATCACCTTGGAGCATTATGCTACAAGTCCTCGATGCTTCTTTGACTATTCCAAAAAATAAATGTTGTCATTCATCATATTTCCAGTGTGTGTATTTGAAAGAGATAGTGGAATTATACCTATGAAATATCAGTTGGTGAGTTGTATAGCTCATCCACTGATTCATGTGTAGAACTTGTAGTCTTTGTTACTAATTGTCCATTGTAGGTTCCAAATTGTCAAATTAATGAAAGAAGAAAGTCATCCTTTTGCGATATCTTTTTACAAAACTTCATTTTATTTCCATTAACTAGTAATGAGAACCTGATATCATCAATTGTATGTAGTTGTACTGCTCAATTTGGCAACACTTGTTTTATCTCATATGGACCCAACCATCTAGTTTGTAATTTCTCCTTGTAGTATTTCTATCTTGAGTCATAAAGGAGAGCCCAATCACCTACACTAAATTCCTTTGTCTTTATGAATTGATTATGCCATCCGATTCTTCGATTCTGGACAACTTAAGTGTGGTGTATGGCTTCCATTCTGATTTCATCAAATGCATTTAGGTTGTGTAATCTTTCTTGAGTTGTGGACAATTCCATGCCTAATTTAATTATTATCCTCAATGTTTTGTATTCAAATTCAATAAGAAGTTCTGATTTCTTCCCATTCACCAATTCATATGGTGTAAATCTGGTTGTAGTCTTCCAAGTTGTCCTATAGGCCCAAATTTCCTCAGGCAACCTAGTTGCCCAATCATTCTTATGAATTCGCATTGTCTTTGTGAGAATTTTTTCAATCTACCTATTTTTGAATTCAACCTACCCATTAGGTTGAGGGTGGTAAGGTGTTGACTTCCTATGTATGACCTCATACTCTTGAACCAATTTTATGACTAGCTCTTATGTAAACTGGGGTCCTTGGTCTGTGACAATCTCTCTTGGAACTTCATATCTTATGAAAATATCCTCATAGAGAAATTTTGCCACATTACCATCTCTTGCAAATTATAGAGCCTTAACCTCCACCCACTTTGTAAGGTAATCTATGCATACTAATATGTTTTCTTTGTTGTTTGATGTTGGTGATATGGGGCCAATAAAGTCTAATTCCCATTTTTTCAAATGGTGTTATTGCTAACTATGTTTGCAATGGAATTTCATCTAATTTTGTTGGCCTTCCCATTATGTGACACCTATCATATCCCCTCGTATACTTCACTTTATCTTTATGAAGAGTTCGCCAATAATAGTCAATGTTGAGAATCTTAAGAGCTCTCCTCTTTGCTACAAAGTGTCCCACACAGGGTTCATCATGACATGCTCTAAGGATATCATATACCTCATCTTCTCTGATACATCTCCTCATAATTTTGTTCGAGCCTATGTAAAATAAGTATCCAACTATCCAAGAGTAAGGAAAACTCTTATGAACCAATTGCTTCCTCTGTCTTGGTGATAAATGGGGTGGTGTCTGTCCTGCTACAAGATAGTTGGCAATATCTGCAAACCAAGATGTATGTAGATATAAAGTAAGTAAATTCTCATCTAGGAATGATACATCAACAACATCTTCTTCTGATTTGGTTGTTATTTTGGAGAGAAAACCTGCCACTACATTTGCTCTACCTAACTTATCCATAATAGTAATGTCAAATTCTTGAAGCAATAATAACCACCTGACAAGCCTACCACCAACCACTGGTTTGTTCATTAGATACCTTATGGCTGTATGGTCAGTATGTATGAATACTGGATATCCTATAATATAATGACTAAATTTGTTTACTGCATATACTACTACTAAGGTCTCTTTCTCTATCAGTGTATAAAATAGTTCTACCCCTTGTATATTTTTGCTAATGTAATATATGGAATATTCTTTGTTGCCTTCCTTATGGCCAAGTACAACTCCTATAGCAAAATCAAAAGCATCCATATAGATATAGAAAGGTAAGGTCCAATTTGGTCCTCTCGAGATAGGGGTTTTAGTCAATGTTGCCTTGAGTGCTTCAAAAGAGTGTTGACAAGTAGTTGTCCACTCAAATTCTATTACTATTACTATGTTAGGGTAAATTATTGCATATATGAATGTATTTGGAATTTTGAATGGAAAATACATATATGGTTGCACTTGTTTATCTAAATCATTGGAAAATTGTGAATGAATGATTATTTCATTTAATGTTATATAATGGAATGAATATTTGGAATGAATGGTTATTGAATTTGATATTTTAACTATGAAAAGTATAATGTAAATGCTTGTTTTGATGAATGGCTAATTACCATGAAAATGTGTTAAGTTGGATGCAAATTCAGATTTGATCCTCCAGAAGTGAGGGGAAGTATCACCCAAGAAAAGAACTTGGTCAGGTAACCTATAACGAAACCTATCTGAGCTTACACACACTCACAAATAGAATGGTTGAGTCAAGCCATAGTTTTCGGAGTAGGTAAGTCATCCTTTAGTATGATGTGTTTGCATTAGGAAGGATCTTGATTTTTGTTAAGAGAATTCTTAGATTGTGTTTAGTGTTTGGTGCATGCAAGTTATTCTTCGTACTACTATACTTAATTGATGATATATATATATATATACATAAAATATATATATATATATATGTATACATATGCATATCGACAGTAATCCATACACATGAGAGAACACGTACATGAGAGTACATAGGTAGACGTACCTATGCATGTTTATGGATGGATTACTCATGGGCATGGTGATATCAAGAGGACAATGAGACATGTGTTCATATATATAGACATCACATGTATATATACCTATCGATAAGATAACAATCATTTATTTGTTTGATTGTATAATAGAATGTATATGTATGAGATATATACATATATACATATGTATACACATGTCGATATAAGCATATGTGTTGACAAATGAGAATGTCCATATGAATATGTCGATATATGTTTACGTACGTATACATGTATATATATATATACAAATGATATTATATATGAAATGTTAACTTAATCTCATTCATTTTAATATCAAGTTTATATTTAGATAAACTTATTTGTCAAAGAATATATACAAATATATATATATATATATATTTATTGTATGCACGCAAAAATGGTCTGAGCATCACATTAATTAAATATTGGCTATTTGATTAATATTCTAAATTCCTCTACTATTATAAATAAATTGTGAAATTTATTTATATGGTTCATATTCTATTTTCTCTTTTCAAAATTCACCTTCTTTCTAAAATTAATTAAGAGGATGAATTAATCAATTTGTTATTTAATTAATTTTCCCCTCTTCCTTTTAAATTTGGATTTTTAAATTCGAATTTAGAATATTCTTCCAAAATTGGTTAAGATGCACAAAGGAATTTATTTGTCATTTTACTAATTTACCCTCTCATATTAAATTGAATTTTTAAATCCAATTTAAGCACATTTCTACAACTTTCTTCTAACCTCCTCTAACTCACCTCCCACCTCATCATGTGTCTCACAAATGGATTTTTATAAATCGCAAAATATGAAATATCCTCAACAAATTTGTAACCAATTTTGAACAACCTGAGACACATGGATTATCTTGCTATGTGATTCCTTTCTACACTTGGCAATTTGTCTTGTGGAAGGGAACCATCTCCCTAATTCCCTCTAACCTCCTAGTGCTCTGTCATTGATGCCGCATGATCACAATCCAGACCGTCCGTTGTTTCCAAATCACCTTGAGGCTTGAAAAATATATAAATAGATCCCTCACTACAACATTTTCATAAGGAGGAAGATTAGGAAAGTTTATGTTGCTGAATTCTAGTGAGAATTTTAGAGAATTAAAGAGCATTTTAGTGTAGTTTGCATTTTTAGTTCATTTTTAATGTTGTAATGGCATTTTCATTTTGATAGTTTAGTTCTTTCCACTCTCCATTTAGCATTTTCATTTCATATTCATCATCATCTCAACACTTAGATGTTAACATCATTTCCATCCTAGGATCATTTAGCTTCTATGCATCAAGTTATTGAGAAATCCAAAAATATAGGCATGTAGATTCATTTTAAGCATCTCATTTCTTGAGTTATCAATCTTTGCAGGTTATTATGCAATAATAACAAGATTAAAGAGAATAATTTGTAGGATTCCTTAGGATTAGAGAGCCATGGGATGAGTTAGAAGGATAGGCTATAGTTTCATTTATTGTTACTTTTGATTTCCTTTTAAGTAAAGCATTCCATGAAGGTGTGTTATACTAACCTTGCATGACATATTTCATGACACACATAAATTGGCACCCATCGTGGGGCCTAGCCCCATGATTTAATCAATTTTTTGTTTAGTTTCATTTTCTAGGTTTCGTCAAAATATCTGAAATAGTGCATATGAATTTTTTTGCAGTGCGTTTGGCTCCTATTTCGGCACATTCGGTTACCTGTTTTGATGCATTTGGTTGTTCTTTTGGTGCATCTGGTTCTTGTTCCAACGTGTCTGGTCTTTTCTGTAACGTGTTCAGATTTTGTTTCAATGCATCAGGGGGTTTAAAATTTAATATTGTCATTTCTTGGTTTAGTGCATTTAGTTCATATTCTAATGCATCTGGTTGTTCTTTCGGCCCATTCAGTATTTTAGTGCATTCGGTCTATCTTTTAGCGCATTCAATCTTTGTGATGGTACATTCGATTTTTACTGTTATTTTCTAGATTCCAGAAATTGATTAATTTTTTTTCCATTTGCAGGACCTTGATACGTAGTCAGAGACTTTGCAAAACATTTAAAATAATACTAGCAAAGAATAAACATTGAAACTACTAACTGTTGGTTGGAGGGTTAGATCTAGTTATTACTTTTCCTTTGGTTAAGATAGGAATCTATTATAACTAGGAAGGTTAAATTTACACCATGCTTGTTGTGTTTGGAATGGTAGGTGAGTATGCTCTCCCCTTAACTAGATGATCAGAAAACTAGACCTGTTCACTTTCTTTTCATTTTTAACCTTAGAGGGTCTGCCTCCCCGCTTCGAAAGGAGGGAATGACCCAAATCGGTAATAGGCTAAGTCCAAGCCCCTCTGACCAATATATAAAACTGGGACTTGAGGAAAGTTCAAAGACCACGAATGGTTATGCCAACAAGTGATTCCCTCAATACCCATGAGGTACGTAAAAACTTGTAAAGCTTAACCTCTACAGGTTGGGAGTCCTCCTTAATAAAGCTAATCTTGTTGTATGTATAGCCCACCCATAATGGAATTCCATTACTAAAAACCACTTTGTTGTAGTAAGCCCAATTACCTTATCTATTCTTTGGTGCAACAACGATCATTGTGAAGGAACCCACATCTTTGCAATTTTTAGTAGAAATGATCAACTTGACATGGGAGATTCATGGGAGTTGGAAGCTTGGTTGGCATGAGAAGTGAGTGCACTATAAGGGGGATCCCATGCAACCAAGATTCTAGATTCATTCGTTAAGAATATGTGGTTGGAGTAAAATCAATGTGGGATCCAAAGAATATAGTCTTACACAGCCTAGGGAATGTGCTTGTCTAATGTGTTTACCAATGTGTTTTTGAACCAAATTTTAAACAAACATTACACCAACACATTCAACCATTGATTCAAAAGAAAATCCAACTCAAACAGTCTAGATTTCACTGTCAAAAATTAAGGAAAACCTGTCAAACCGTCAAAAACCAAAAAACACTTTCCAGTTCGGCGCATGTGGTGTTTGTCTCAACACATTCATACCATTCTCCAGTGCATTCATTTGTATTTTCAACACATCCCGCTTATACATTCCTAGCATATGCTCTTTCAGTGCATCTGGTGCCTGTTTCGGTGCATTCAGTCTATTCCTCAATGCATCCATACCCTGTTCTGGCTCATCCAAAACTTTCTGCAGTGCATCTAAGCCATTTTGTAGCATTTTAGTTTCAACGCATCCACACCCTATTTCAACACATCTAGAAAATTTTCAAACAGAAACCCAAATTTGATCACTTTTATGTAAGTTAACCTCTAGCTTGGATTTTCCCTCTTAAACCACATCTTTTCATCATCCTAAAGTTTATGTCGAGGGATTAGAAATCAACCAAAATTTTCAAGAAATCCATCACCAAGAGGATCAAGAAACCCAAGAAACATCTTAGCTTTAAGAAAAATTTGAAAAGAGACGTTTCTTGTACCAAAGTAGGAAGGTCTTGCTCGACTATTGAACCTTTATCCATCGATATCACAACTTTAATAGAGGATCTACTGGCGATTTTTCTTTAGAGCCCTTAGACTCACAAGATTATTATCAATGAATAAATCTATCTCAAAGGCATAATCATAGTTAACCAATTATTCATTCTCACATTCCTCAACCAACCATTCAATATTCAAATCTTCCAAACCAATTTCTACAATAGACCCTAATCTTGTTGAAAACCAACATTGTCAAGTGAACATCCTTTGCCTAAATTTTAATCAAACATTTCAAAGTGCCTTCCTTATCATATCAAATTTATGATTTAGCAGTTGCATTTCACCATCAGGATTTATCATCCTTCATCAGGATTCGTCATCCTTCATCCCAGAATAAAGCTTGCTTAACTAGGTTTTAATCAACCCCTTTTGGCACTCCCAAACTTTGGTCAAACATTTAAAATTTTTTCATCACTTGTATGCTCGTCTAAACAAGAACTCAAAATTTGAAAATTCAACACAAAGAAATTGAAATCCAAGATACCATGGCCCAACCAGAAGTAAACCCCTTTCATAATCTTGATTCAACCAAAACAACGAAGATAAATGAAGAAGATGTCCAACAAAACAAGATCTGGATTTCCACAAATTCCTGGAAAGAGTGTTTGAAAAGGATGGAGAAAAATACCTTTTGATGTTGGAAAAAAATGAGTCAAGTTACCTAATGATTTTGATATTAAAAAATTGAAAATAAATCCAAAGAAAGTAGAAACCGAAATTGAAACTAAATCAAGCAATGAAGTGAAAACTAATGATCCCATGGACCTTTTGAGACAACAAATCCAAAATCTTCAACAACAAATGTAGAACATGCAAACTGGGACTACCAAGAGATATTCCATACAGGATATATGTCCCTATCCATTCAATCAAAGCATTAACATGATACCATTCCCTAAACGTTGTGAATTTCCCAAATATGACAAGTACAATGGGAAAACTGATCTGATAGATCATGTAAGGGAATTTCGAACGATGAGACTTGAGTTTTCCCATAAGGATACATATCTAATGAGATTATTCTTATGTAGTTTGTGAGGGTAATGCATGTAATGGTTCTCACAATTGCCTTTGGGGATCAGGTCTTTTGAAGAACTAGTAAACAAATTCCTTACCCAATACTAGTATAACATTCAACATGAGATCACGATGAAAGATATTTCTAACTTAAAACAAAAGAAAGGAGAATCATTCCTCATATTCTTGCAGAGATTGAGAAGGTTATTCGCAAGATATCCCCGACCTATACCAGAAAAAGAAAAGATAGAAGTATTCATCGATAACCTGAATCCTGACATGAGTTATAAACTTGACTTACAATGCCCTCCCACCTTTGAAAAATTGATCAAAAATGAGATCAAGATTGAGGAGGCCTTAGTCAAACAAGGAATTATGAAAATCTATAACAAGAACAACTCATCTAATTCCTCCAACAATGATAAAACCAAATTTTGACAAAAGTACAAAAACAATGATAATGATCCCTCTGTTGAAATGCATAATGCCAAACCGGTTTTCAATTTGTCAGGAAGTTCTTCAAATATTGATCAAAATACCACCCAAACTACCAATCAAACCCACAATCAAAATGCCAACCAGGGGAATAATCAAAATACTCAAGCATCATCATCCAAGAATCTGCCTTATCAAACATCAAACAATCAAAGGAAGTTTACACCCCTAGGTCAATCACATGAATCTGCCTTGAGGGAACTTATTGCAAAAAATGTCATCACTTTACCTGATACTCGAGGCTTTGAACCTAAGGTAAAATCATTATGGTGGAATGATGCTCATTATTGTGAGTTTCATCGATGTAAAGGTCACCTCACCAACAGTTGCATGCAACTGAAACATAAGATACGAGATTTAATCGACAATAAAGTCGTAAGAATTGAGGAACCTCAAACCAACACTAACCATGGTGTATTAAAAAACCCTTTGTCGAATTATGACAAAGGAGAATCTTCTAACAACAATGGCAAAGACAAAAATGTGAACTATGTTCATGATACCACCATTCTTCATATCTTGGCCGTTGAAAATCACATAAATGACATCAATAACACACTCGATCCTATTGCAACCACTCATCCAACCAATAACACCAGCATCTTTTCTAATCAAGTCCTTGATATCCCATAAGACATGGTTGTAACAGATAATCAAGTTAATGTCATCAAAATCAATGAAAGACAAGACAGTGTACCTGTAAACATGACCACAAGGGATTAAAGGTTAGTGCTTCCAAACAACCTACCACTACATCTAATCAATACAACAGTGTCAATCAGCTCTAGAAAATCCTCGCACAAATATCAATATTGGAGCTCCTAAAAATTTCTCTTGCTCACAAAGAGATTCTGGAAAAAGCCCTAGTCGACACGATAGTGCCAAATGATCTGGAAGTCTGTGCTTTCCAAGCCATGGTGGGACAACTAGTCTCACCCCACTACTTATCCTTTTCAGAAAACAATGATGTATCACCCACCCATCCTCATAACATGACCCTTCATATCAAAGTTTTAATCTATAAAATCCGTGGCAAGCGTGTCCTTATAGATGGATGAGCTCGAATTAATATCTGTACTTTGAAACTTGTCTGAGCACTAGGGCTCTCTGAAAATGCAATCGATCCAAGAAACAATATCACAATCAAAGCATATGATGATGAAGAGAGAGCATTAAAAGGTCGGATTATATTGCCCATTCAGGTGGGGCCAATCCTGAAAAATGTGGTCTTTCAAGTTTTGGATAAGGATCTCACATACAACAGACTCTTGGGTCGTCCATGGATCCATGAAATGCAGGTTGTACCCTCGATGTACCATCAATGCTTAAAGTTTCCCTGTAATGGTCAAGAAATCATAATTCAAGCCAATTCAAATAATCCACAACAATGCAATGCCCTTAAGGCTATCCATATGTGTTTGTCCCACATAATCGTGAAGTTCCTAATTCCACTCTAGATGTATCCAATAATTCAAGTCAAACTAATCCTTCATCTACATCCTCCTCTGAAGGAAGTCAATCCAGTTCACCATCCAAATAGTTAGAGAAAAAGGAGGAGTCTAGCCCTTTCACATCCACCAATTCTAAAGCCCAACTTAATACCCTGGCCAAACAAGTGGAAGAGAAAGTCCAAATCAAAGACAAAGGTATCGGTGAATATTCCATTACACAATCCCTCAGCTTCTCATAGTTAATGTCACCAAAATCGTATGGTCAACCATCAACCTTGTCTCAGACATCATCTCAACCAGTCACTCTTTTTGATGGTCAATTCATAAAAGTAGGCACCCAAGCAGAGGAATCATATGACAAAGATGTCTTGAACTGGCTCTACAAAGATGAAACTGATTCCCAAGCTGCAACAACAAATGTCCAAACAACTCAATATGGAAAATTATTTTCAATCCTCGAGAAGATGGGATACGATGGACAGGGACCCATTGGGAAAATAAAAGAGGGTATCACAGAACCTATCCAACCTATTATAACTAATCCCAAAGACAAAACAGGGTTAGGATACAAAGAACATCAGAAAGAAGAAGAAACAAAAGAAGATATAAAGCAAAAGGTTCTTGAACAGATTCTACAGCTCCAAGCCAGTGACCACTATGAAGTAGATTCAAATGGATATGAGTGGGACTAATTGTCAGAAGAATCATATCATGAAAATAAATGTTGATGTAATCCATAAGTATACTTCCACACTTGAGGAGGGATAAGGTTTATGAATTAGACCACTTGAATTTGAATTGCACAATATCGATGGCTTGAGTGAGGATGACCAGACTCATAGTGAGATGGACCTCTTGAAAGAGAGTGACATTATAGACCTCGACTTGGCCCTAGTCTTGTTTGATGATCACACTACTATTAGAAAACTTATGACATCTGACTTGAACCCACTCGATGAAACCCTACCATTACTACATCTTGAGCTAATAGATTGGGACCAAACTGAACCTATCAATATCCCCAACTTTCTGAACAATGAGGCCATCATAAACTTCCTTTGTGTTATAAATCCTGAAATAGTCTCCACCATCAAACATCAAAGCAAAACTTCACATCAAGAGAGTGTCAAGTTTCCAAGCTCAAAAATAAATGAAACAAAAGAAAGATCTGATGGTGAAAACCATTCCATGACAGTATCAGATCTAGAAATAGTAAAAATAAAGAGCGCATATGATGGTGAAAACCTCTTTGAGGCACCGAAGGATGGGAAATTTAACACTCTCCCTAAACACTTTTAGGAGAGATCGAAAGTTCTGATTGAACCAACACAGTCTATCAATGTTGGTAGTACAGAAGCAACAAGAATTCTTCATTTGGAAGTCATTGGAAAAAATAGAAAAACCCAGCTTCATCAAGTTCTTCAAAGAGAGACAAATCAAATTTTCCTGGTCATATGCGAATATGCCAGGGATAGATCCAGACCTCATAATGCATCACTTGTCCCTTCCTTCATGAATCAAACCAATCAAACAAAAGTTGAGGAAAATGCATCTGCACATTGCCCTATTGGTGAAAGCTAAACTAAAGAAGTTGTTGGATGTCGGATTCATCAGGCCCATTGACTATGCAGAGTAGATATCAAATATTGTACCTATCTCGAAAATTGATAATAGTATAAGGATTTGCACTGAATTTAGAGATCTCAACAAGGCTTTCCCAAGAGATGATTTCCCCTCACTTAACATAGACATTATTGTGGACTTGATAACGGGACATGGAATGTTATCTCTAATCGATGGCTTTTTTGGATATAATAAAATCAAGCTAGCTCCTGAAGATCAAGATAAGACAACTTTCACTTGCCCTTGGGGAACTTTTTGTTGGAATGTTATGCCCTTCGAGTTGAAAAATGTAGGGGCCACATATCAAATAGCTATGTCAACCATCTTCCATGACATGATGCATACCTTCATGGAAGATTATGTGGATGATCTACTGGAAAAATCCCACACCAGAGAAGGACATTTGGAGATATTAGACAAATTTTTCACTCATGTGGAGAAATTTAATATTCGCCTCAATCCAAAAAAATGTGTATTTGGGGTAACGTCAAGAAAACTGTTTGGGTTTATAGTATCAACAAAAGGTATTGAAGTGGACCTCACAAAGGTAAAAGCTATAATGGAGATGCCTCCCCTAAAAAATATCAGTTAGCTAAGATCCCTCCAGGGTAGATTCCAATCAATCAAAAGATTTATCTCACAACTAGTTTATTAGACTCATCCTTTCACTCATCTCCTACACAAGAATGTTTCTTTCTGATGGGATGAAAAGTGTGAAACAACCTTCAACCAACTAAAACAATACTTGATGAGTCCACCAGTTTTAGCACTTCCAACAAAAGGGAAGCCTCTTTTATTGTACATCACCACTACTGATCGATCATTGGGAGCCTTGTTGGCACAAGAAGATTCAATGGGGAAAGAAAGAGAAATTTATTATATCAGTAGAACCTTGACTGGATATGAGATCAATTACACCTCCATTGAGAAATCCTGTCTAGTCGTAGTGTTTGCTACCCAACAGTTGTGACACTATATGTTGACTCACATAATTAAGCTAATATCCAAGATTGATCCACTAAAGTATCTCTTAAGCAAAGCAAATCTGACAGGAAGACTGGCCAAGTGGGTAATGGTACTCAGTGAATTCGACATCCAATATGTTGACAAAAAATCTATCAAAGGGAAGTCCATTGCTGATCAACTAGCTAAGGCACCACTTCATGATGATTATTCACTTCATATTGAATTTCCAGATGCAGATGTCTTGATAGTAACAACAAAATAATGGGTATTATATTTTAATGGTTCATTCACTTGGCATGGATCAGGAGTAGGAATCCTATTCGTCACTCCCCTAGGGAATACCATTCTGAGATCCTATCGCTTGATGTTTCCTTGCACCAACAATACAACTAAATATGAAGCACTCATTATTGGGATCAAGATATTAATGGAATGGAAAATTACAAAGCTCCAGGTTTAAGGGGATTCACAACTAGTCATCAATCAGGTCAACAATGATTATCAAACCAAAGATGACAAGCTAATGCCTTATAAGAGAATGATTGATGAATTAACAAAATATTTTATCGACATCAAATTTGGTCAAATTTCAAGGAGCGACAACAAGGTTGTCGATGCTATGGCTACTATTGCTTCTTTGTTGTAGATCCCAAAAAAAACATGGTCGCTATGAGTTCATGGTGGAGCAATTGTATACCCTTTCCTACGATGACTCTGAATCTCAACTTATCTTCCACCTTGACAATGCCAATACCTCCCTCTATGGAAAGATCTATGCTTACCTAAAAGATAATATCCTTCCTCCCGATCTTTCCCATTACCAAAAAATAAATTTCATTCGCTAATCTACCTGTCATACCATAATAGCGGATGTCCTTTACCATCAAGGTGTGGATGGAACTCTTTTACGATGTCTAGAAAATGATGAGTTTGAAATAGCTTTACGTGATGTCCATGAAGGTATTTGCGGAACTTATTCAAGTGGTTTAACCCTCACTAAGAAATTTCTCTGCCTGGGATATTACTGGCCAACTATGGAAAGATAAGACTTTCGATTTGTCAAGACATGCAAAAATGCCAGATCCACGATAATCTCATCCACACACCAACACAAGAATTACAACCCTTTGCATCAACATGGTCATTTTTTCAATGGGGGTTGTATCTCATGGGTAAAATTCACCCACCTTCATCCAATAGACACAAGTTCATCATCACAGCCACAAAATACTTCACAAAGTGGGTTGAAGTCATGCCTCTGATCACCATCATAGGGAAGTAGATCTCATCATTCATCTAAACTACATCATTTGCAGATATGGTATCCCTCAATCCATTGTCACTGATAATGGAAGACCTTTCAAAAATCATGACGTATAAGAACTTTGTTGTGAAAAGTTTCATATCCAACATCAGTTTTCTAAACCCTATTACCCTCAAGGGAACGACCAAGTTGAGTCCTCAAACAAAACAATCCTGAAAATCCTAAAGAAAATATCAACGATGCTGGACGTGACTGGCATGTTCAATTGAACCCTACTTTGTGGGCTTACCATACAAGCATATGAACACCTACGGGAGCTACACCTTATGCACTTATCTATGGATCCGAAGCAGTATTGCCAATTGAAGTTGAGATACCCTTAATCTGGGTATCCCTAAAAGGTCTCATTATAGATGAGGATTACCATGTGTCTAGATTGTAGGATCTTGAGTTGTTGGATGAACGTCGTCAGCTGGTAGTGAATCACTTGAAAGTCTATCAACAGAGAATGCCCTGAAGGTATAATCACAAAGTCAAACCTAGAACATTCTAAGTCGGTGATCTAGTACTCAAGAAAAATCCTTGCAATCAACAGGACTGAGAAAACAAAGGAAAATTTGAACCTAATTGGCTAGGTCCTTTTGTTGTGGTTTTAGTCTTTGGATCGAGGGCATATCAACTATCTACACCCGAGGGGGACCTGTTTGAAGAACTGATGAACAACCTTCACCTGAAGAATTTATATACCTAATGCATCCAGTGCATATTAAAAATCCTGAAAAAATCCTAAAAAATCTTAAAAAGTAGAAAAATCTTGAAAAAATCCTAAAAAGCAGAAAATATCCTAAGAAAATCCTAAAAAGTAGAAAAAGTCCTAAAAAAATCATCACCCTGATGAAAACCTGGCAGATAGGCATCTTGGTGATAGCATAAAAAATAATAAAAAAAAAAAAATCAGAAAAATACAAAAATACAAAAAAAGTAAAAGTAAAAATAAAAATTGGTTGCCCTGATGAAAACCTAGCAAACAGGCGTCTTGGTAACAGCAAAAAAAATCATAAAATCTAAAAAAGTGCAATAGAAACAAATGGTGAAAACCTGGTAAACAGGCACTATTTGTGATAAGTCAGTTGCTTCGTCTTTTCGAGCGTGTGTTGACTATCTGCTTTTGCCATCCCTGCGCATTCATGCATATCTTACAACGAGCTTCATGTCCATATCTGGCTAATGCGGTCATTCCACTCTGGCTTGGTTCTCATTGTACACATCCATAATAAATTTGGTTTTTTCTCACTGGGGGAAAAATCTTGATCTCACTGGGGGCAAATCATCGTTGAGTATAAATAAATAGGCAAGCAATCAACAAACCGTAACATCAAAACAACAATTGCAAAAACCATTTCAAAATATGAACATCAAAAATCAATCCAATCAATCAAACCAAATCAAACATCAATATCAAACCATATCATCTCATCACTAAAGGATCATCTTTTGAATCATGGTTGGATCACCTTAACGCAAATGTGCAAATAATGTATTATGATTGTTGTTATCATTTCTCGGGAGTACCTCGATGATGTCATAAACTAGAGGCATTGTGATCAAGAATGATGTTTTTCTTTGTCTGTTGCTTGTGAGTTGATTATTACTACTATGCAAATTGTCATGGGACATGCTCTACAAAGTATCATTGATGACATTCATAATTTGCATAGGAAAATGATTAAATCTTGTCTATTTACACAAGTGATATTAGGTCATCTCGGTCCCAGTATACCTAGATGCTTGTGTTATCTTGCATTATCGAATCTCAATGGAAGTTGTACTCAGGTCATCATGGTCTATTTTATTCCATCGATGTTTGTACTAACTTTCAACATAATAAAATGCTCAATGATGACAATATGCACAACAAATAAGATTGACAACATTGCATGGATAAGATTGCATTTCATATTAGTTTGCATCTACATTATAGATTTTCTAAGCTTTCCATCCTCAAAGTTGATGTTATTTCTTTCTACAGGATTTGAGTATACTTGACATAACAAAAATATCATTTAGTTGCATTTTCATTCCATTCCATAACATATATTCATTTGCATTTGAAAATTTCCAAAAATAAAGCATAAAACCATCATATCAAGATCATTCATAACATCATTATTCATCTTATCACATTTTCATCTCATCACATTTACATTCATAACATTATCACGTATCTCATATATTTGCATATAAAATACCAAAAACATGGAAAATTGCATCACATATTCGCATTATAACATCCATCGCATAACATCATAGCATAAAAACCATACATCCATACATCTACTTGCATCACAAACCATTCATAATAAAATCACATGTCATGTCATTTGCATCCATTAACCATCCATATACATGAAAATTAATAAAGATCATATGTCATATCATTTCATTCATCTCATAAGTGCATCCATCCATAATAAAAACATCAACATCCATACATGCATCCATAACATAATCAGATCAAAACATGGCATAATCATATAGAATATAAATCACATGCATCCATAATAAAACATCAACACATAAGATCATCAACCGCCATTGCATATCATATAAACTCATGAAAATATGTCAAGTATACAATGATAAATCTGAGAATAAGATACATCAAAAATGTGGCACAATGGCCGAGTCTATAAATCACAATATGAAAACTCATGACTGCCTAGGAGATCCTATGGTACTGCCACCTGATATGGTCGATCTATGTCCTATCCCTGAAGGCCTTGTCTCTGATGGTCGTACTCCTGATGGTCTTGTACTTGGTGGTGGAGATCCTCCTAGTGGAAGTGGCTAGGTAACCCCTCTACTAGTAGTATGCGAATGTGTGTGCCCTGATATGGACCTAGCATAACCGACCCGCTGCTCAGCTGGTACAACATCGTAGTATCTGCTCCTATAGTTTTCCACCTCTTTGGTGGATGCTCTGAACTCTCTAACCAAATCGGTCGTACTTGTACCCTGAGCTACAATCTATACCCTATCATCCACAGCCATGGCCTACTCTGCCTACCTCCTGGCAACATCTCGCTCTGTGGTTAGTGTGGCTACTTGAGCCTGCAACTGTACCATCTTCCCTTGCATCTAAACCTAAGCTAGTACCTATGCCTATACATGTGCTTAGGCCTGTGCAAGCTGACCTTGTAGTGCATGTATTTGAGTCTATAAACTTTGCACATGCTCTTGTAGACCAACAATCTGAGCCTATTGTCTTTGTGATGACATCCATACAATCAGTGATCGTTGCCCAGTTGGTCCCAACCGTTGCCTCTTGGGGATAACCCCAAAGAATGACACACCCACTCCTCCACCACCACCTCCATCATCTCCCCCACCATCATCATCTCCCCCATCATCTCCACCACCACCATCATCTCCTCCTCCACCTCCTCCTCCATCTCCACCCCTGGGCTGTGTAGCTGATCCTGCTCCCCTCCTTGCATCTAAAACTGGTGCTAGATCATCAAGACTAGATATCTACGAAAACATATGAGTATGAAAGTACTCTACGTAGTCGACCGTTGTTTGAACATCTATAAAATGAGGAAGGTACTACCAAAAAATGGGCTATAAGCCGTAAAACTCAGTGCACGTTGCATCATAATTAATGGTCGACCCCCACTCTAGTATATCCTATCACTGTCGTGCGTAATGTGCAACTCCTTGTGGCATCCCTTGAATGCAACCATACTACCTATGGACTCTCCCAAACATAAATCTCTCCAAAATATATGGTGTCCTCCCTATCAAGTATCTGCTGCAAAACATAAAGGGAAGCTCTGCACCATCCGAGGGCCATGGCTCACAATCCAAGTGTGGTCTCCAAATAACTATATCCAAGTCATTTAGGACCTGCCTCCGGTACTCTAACTTGCCCAGCTAATACTGGACAAGTGGCCTTGAATATCCAAAAACATATGGGCGACTTGTTGCCCGTACCCTGTCACCAACTAGCTATGTAATCACTATGTGCTCCTAGGCCTAAAGCAGAAGAAGTGTGCACCTTGTTGATAAACTACCTACTCGTAGGTACACTACCTAGTGTAGATCATGGTATAAGTGTGCCAACATGCACGTACCCCAAGCATACACTGTCCCGTGAGTAATCATGCTCTCCAACAATCAACCCCAACCCACTAAGAAGCCCTTCGAACTAGGGTCGGGGCAGAGAAATCCTCTAATGAATCCAGCTAGCACATAAAGTAAATCTCACCCAGAGGCAATCAATGCTTGCCACAAAACCTCATAACCAAGAAACTAGTCATCATGAAATAACTAACAGATGGCATTTGTGCCTTCTTTCTCCTCAACATTGTACATCACCAAGGATCCCATAATTGATATCTGCAGAATTTGATATACATCCTCTGGGGTCACTGTCATCTTTCTCTTCGGTAAGTGAAAGGTGTTATGGTCACTATGCCACCTCTCCGCAAGTGCTGTTAATAGCCCCCAATTAATCCGATACTGGGGCATATCTATAAGTGAGCTCAAACCACACTGGTCTATGATGGCACGATCTACCAGAGTCAGCTATGGGATCATATCCCACATCCCTGGAAAGCGATCATGAACCTGATGGTTCCCCAAGCCACCCTCCTAGAATCAAATCAAAACATCAAGTCAACAAATCATTCAATCAAGTACATCATCTAATCAAATCAGCTTGCGTGAGATTTTGATCAAATCTCGAGGAGAACCTAACCTATGATTTGATTCTCATTTATCATGAGATCGACATCAATCAATCAACTTATCCTATCTATTCATCATTCCTTGCCTATCATGAGGACGATAACCAATCAAATCAATCAATCAACATCAATCTATCTTTTCATCGTTCCTCGCCTATCATGAGGACGATAATCAATCAACCGATCAATCAATCTATCCTAATTCATCGTTCCTCGCCTATCATGAGGACGATCATCAACCTATCAATCAACACCATCCTATCATTGGCTGACATGATAAAAAAACATCAAAATTTAGGAGGAATTTATCAAAATTATCATTTTTGGTTGGATGTGCTAAAACAAGGTTTCTATGCACCGGTTTATGAGATGCGCTAGAAGATTTGTTGGATGCGCCAGAACAGAGTCCAGATGCGCTATTTCACCAATGCACCAAAAAATTGAACCTATACACTAAAATAGGGTCCCGATGCACCAAATAGGGTCCCGATGCACCATCTCCCAGATGCGCCGCTTAATCAACCCTATGCGCGACTTGATCACTCCTATGCGCTATTTACCAGATGCGCTCAAATTTTAACCCTATACACTGAAGCGGAAGATGGATGCCCCAAACTAATTTGGGGGTTTAAACCTAGCGGGATGCGCTACTACAGGCTCCCTATGCATTGAAGCGGGTGCCCTATGTGCTAAAACAACTAGTCTATGTGCTAAAACTCAAGAAAAATTCAAAATTTTAAATGTATTTTGAGGCACGAAAATCAAAATTTAAAATTCAAAAAAGCGATTTCGAGGTACATATTGAAGGTCCATACACAATCGAATGCTCGTGATGGCAAACATGCTCAAATTGGTGTGTGTGGCGAGGAATTATGTCCATCTTTGCTCTGTAGGCTCTCAAGTTCACAAAATGCTAAGGTTACAAATGACTTTAACTTTTAACCTTTTACCCCTTTTAAAGGTTAATTAAGGGGTAATAATGGTGGCATTTTATTTTATTTTTTCAAAGGGCTCTTTTATCAACTATTCAGGAGTGCAAGGAATCTCTTCTAATTTTTGGGAGATAAATCAGGTCACCCTTATCAAATTTATTGATCATCAACACATTATCGAAAAATCATTTAAATCATCAAATATTTTCAAAAATCACCAAAAATTCAAAAATCCTTGATTTACCTCCTGAGGGGGCATCCTTTCATCATCATTGTAAAATCAGAGTCTCGGGCATGTCAAAAAAATTTATTATCACAGTTGAAAATCTATTCTTTGAAGCAATGCGATTGCGCACATCACTTCAAAGAGGGGCAAAATGTATGCACACAAAAATGGTCTGAGCATCACAATAATTAAATACTTGCTATTTGATTAATATTCTAAATTCCTCTACTATTATAAATAAATTGTGAAATTGATTTATATGGTTCATATTCTATTTCCTCTTTTCAAAATTCACCTTCTTTCTAAAATTAATTAAGAGGACAAATTAATCAATTTGTTATTTAATTAATTTTCCCCTCTTCCTTTTAAATTTGAATTTTTAAATTCAAATTTAGAATATTCTTCCAAAATTGGTTAAGATGCACAAAGGAATTTATTTGTCATTTTACTAATTTACCCTCTCATATTAAATTGAATTTTTAAATCCAATTTAAGCACATTTCTACAACTTTCTTCTAACCTCCTCCAACTCACTTGCCACCTCATCATGTGTCTCACAAATGGATTTTTATAAATTGAAAAATATGAAATATCCTCAATAAATTTGTAAGCAATTTTGAACAACCTGAGACACATGGCTTCTCTTGCTTTGTGATTCCTTTCTACACTTGACAATTTGTCTTGTGGAAGGGAACTGTCTCCCTGATTCCCTCTAACCTCCTGATGCTTTGTCGTTGATGCCATAGGATCACAATCTGGACCGTCCGTTGTTTCCACATCACCTTGAGGCTTGAAAAATCTATAAATAGAGCCCTCGCTACAACATTTTCATGAGGAAGATTAGGCAAGTTTATGCTGTTGAATCCTAGTGCGAATTTGAGAGAATTAGAGACAATTTTTGTGTAGTTTGCATTTTTAGTTCATTTTTAATGTTGTGATGGCATTTTCATTTTGATAGTTTAGTTCTTTCCACTCTCCATTTAGCATTTTCATTTCATCTTCATCATCATATCAACACTTATATTTTAACATCATTTCCATCCTAGGATCATTTAGCTTCTATTCATCAAGTTATTGAAAAATCCAAAAACATAGGCATGTAGGTTCATTTTAATTATCTTGTTTCTTGAGTTGTCAATATTTGTAGGTTATTGTGCAATAATAACAAGATCTGAGAGCATAATTTGTAGGATTCCTCAGGATTAGAGAGCCATGGGATGAGCTAGAAGGATAGGCTATAGTTTCATTTATTGTTACTTTTAATTTCCTTTTAAGTAATGCACTCCATGAAGGCATGTTACACTAACCTTGCAGGACATATTTCATGTGACACACACACACACATATATATATATATATATAAATAGAGTTAAATGTTATTCATTGATATATATATATATATATATATATATATGCTATATATAAAACTAATGGCCAATTTATAGTATAAATGCCATGGTTGATGTAAAGAGAATATAGCACTACATTTGATAGCGCAATGTTAAGTATTGAACCACATTTATCATTAATGATAACGAGCGATAGAAATGCATAAGTATTAAATTATTGTGTGAAGTTTATTAAACTCAATAACAAAGTCTTGTGCACTAATTAGATGCAAAGTTCTGAGTCAAACATTATATGCTATAATGATGGAGGTCAATTCTTTGAAATGTGTCGATTTCCATGGCTTGAACCAAGTAGACTAAGTAATACATAGTGAGATAATGATTGACTGATTCCACTATTTTAAACAACGAGCTTGTAGATAGGAAATGTGATGAATAGTTGGCACCATAATATGAATTATGTGTTTATTTTAGAAGTATTTTAAGCTTGAAAGTTGAATTACTAAATGAAGCATGTGATTTATTAAATAGTCAAACTATTGTTGGCAAGCATTGGGTAGATCTACTATATAGTTTTGATGAGTATTATGATAGGAATCTGCCACCTTTTCTTTATTAAGCCGAGTCGATGGTATATTACTAAGAAGTATCACAACATAAGCCTTGTTTGTAGGTTGTAGATGTTGGTTTTTGGGTATAAATATGAGGCATTCTCTCCTCATTTGGATATGCTTCTTCTAAGCATCATTATGTTGCTCCATTTTGCTATATTTTGCATTGAGAGTTTCTTATATTGCTAAGAGTTATTGAGAGGAATATTAGTGAGAGAAATTGAGAGGGTTTGTTTCTAAGTTGATTTTAAGAGGAGGCTAATCTTGAGATTCAATGGGTCAATTGGAATAAGTGTTAAACAAGCATGAGATTCTATTCTCTTCATGTTTATCTTTTTTCTGAAAGATTGATTGCCTCGTGTGTTTAAATTGGAAATTACATTAGTTTGCTTGTAATAGAGTAATAATCTATTTTATTGTAGAAAAGGAAAAGTCTTGTTGATATGTTTTCCTTATAAGTGTTTGTATTTACTCCATATTAAGGAGTGATTGATTATCGTCTATAGTATTACATACTAGGATTGATGAAATGGGAATGGATTGCTAAGTTATTTCATGCAAGTTAATTTGTAGGCTTAGAAAGCTCATGTGTTATACCTAGGATTAGAATATCCATTGAAGGGGGGGTAACTTGTGCTTTTTCTTATGTTTTGTTGGTTGTGATACCATTGTGTTTGGGAAAAGGGAATAGGTTATTTCTTAGGTTAATGAATACCTATTGAAGGAAATTACCTATGCATGGTTTTAATGGCCTTAAGTCAAGTCAAGACAGAATAGTGTATGTGAATAGGATGACCATCACTCTAAGTACTGAGTGAGAATACTTTGGCCAAAGTAGTGTGATTGCCTTGGCTCCACTGTCAACTCACCATGTTCCTTTTATGCATGCTAGTTCAAGATTGTAGTGTCTACATGTTCTAGTTATGTAGGGCACGACACTAAGCTCAAAATGGTTTTCATTATGAGGTTACTCCACCAATCTCTTTGTTGAAGGGAAGGGCCATCTATCTAATGATCGATGTGCGAGGGACCACATATGAGTCTATGGTTGGCAAAAAAGCACTTAAGTGATGCTTCTCCTCCTCAGCTAGCGACCAAGACTTGAAAGGAGATTCTTGGACCATCTATATCTATTGCTTTGAAGCTTGGTTGAGCTATGTATGTATTTTATACAATATTTGGAAATATTTTAGCATGTGGAATATGTTATTTTTGAAATGAAATCATTGAATGGGATTTTTTATGTCATTTGTCCTCATTTGGAAAAGAAAAAATTTATAGCAATGGTTAAGAAACATAGTTTAATTACTTGGAAGTGAAAACTTAGAAAATTTACTTGTATGAACAATTGGAATGCTACAAATTCTACATCTTTGGAGAGTAAAACAAATAGTGAAGTTGAAAGTTTGCTAAAGTCTCGAATAAATCTCCTATAATACCCAGCATGTCCTAGGAAACTTCTAACATCTTTTTATCTTCAAGGCACATGGCATGTTGAGATTACTTCTATTTTGCTGGGGTCCACTTGAATTCCTTCATTTTACACAAAATATCCTAATATAATCCCTTTTATCATCATCATGAAATATTTTTCATGACTCAAGGATAAGTTATGTTCTTTACACCTTTTTAGCGCCTTATCTAGATTTCCAAGTGCTTCATCATATGTATTCTCATAAGTTGTGAAATTATCCATGTAAAATTCCATGGGATCACATGTAAAATCTAAAAATATACTCAATATTGCTCTTTGGAAGGTGGTTGGTGCATTACACAACCCAAATGGTAGGAAAAAATAAGCATATGTGCCCCAAGGGCATGTGAAAGTTGTCTTTTCTTGATGTTCTAGGGCAATACTTATTTTTTTGTAGCCACTAAATCCATCTAGAAAGGAAAAGTACTTCTTTTCTGTTAGTGAATCAAGTACTTCATCTGCACTCTACTATTTGAATAGTCACTCTATGTAAATTGAAAGGATATTGAGATCCTCACAAACAATAAAAATCATGTGTTTTTCAAAAGCTTGTGCTAAAAAATTAAGTGAAATTCCTTTTATGTGTGAATGAATGCTCATTTAAACATTTTCCATAATATAGTAAAAACACGATTGAATCTAATAAAGATGAATATTCAGGTATAACCCTTTTCTTGCAAGGATGGTGAGAACAAGGACTAACCTTGGACGGAGTCAAGAAGTTGGACAAGGTTCAAAGGGTGTTGAAGCTAAATTGGATCAAATTTTGGCTATCATTCATGAAACCAATGCAAGGTTGGGAAATATTGAGTAGGAAGTAATGGAAAGAGATAAATTAGAACAAGAAGTTCCAATTAATGAAGAAGTCCCTATCAATGAAGATGAGTGAGAGAATTGTCATGATCATGAAGAGACCCATGAACATGAGAATGAGAAATCACATTCTTAATTTGAAGGAACTAGTAGGAATTTTTTGGCTACTGAACTTTCTAGGGACATGAGGAAAATAACTCAACCAAAATTTGAAGGTAGCACCAACTGGGAAGAAGATGAGGCATGGTTGATTCAGATGGAAAAATATTTCGAGATCAAAAACTATTATGAGGTCACAAAAGTAGTACGGGGACCCTATCAGTTAGCAAGAGAAGCCTAACTAGTGGATGAACAAGAAAATGGAACTCAGGATTAGTTATTTGAAACTTACATGGAACAAGTTTGTTGAAATATTCCAGAAAAGATGGTTACCTCAACTCTTTTTCCACCAGAAACTCACTGATTTTCAAAACCTAAGACATGGAGAGATGTCAATAAATGAATATTGGGAAAATTTCACCTGATTGTTACGATGTGTACCAATTTATCAGAAGGATGAACATTTTTGCATAAAGAAATTCATTATGGGGCCTAATAGCCAGATTGGTGGTGAGGTAGATGTTCATGGTCCAACCACTGTGGATCTGGTTTATGAGAAGGCTATCAAGCAAGAGTAGAAGCTCAAATCCATGTCCATACACCAAGAGAATAGGAACCATAAGAAGTTCACATAAGCTCAAGTTAAACCAACACCAAGGAAGTTTGATGGAGTGCAGGATTTCTAGAAGCAAGGGGATAAGGGACCCCAAACTAATGGAAAAGAAACAAGGAGGGAACACAAAAGGAATAATTTCAATGGTTGTAAAAGGAATAATTTTAATGGTGGTAATGTTAACAATGTTGGAGGTAATGCCAGTAGATCTGGTGAATCTACAAGGAAGAAAGGACTAGCAACAAGATGCTTCACATGTGGTGGAGACCATTATGCTTCAAATTGTCCCAATAAGCCTTTTGTGTCACTACCTTATGAAAACCCACTTCCTTCCTAGCAAACAACATTCTAGTAGAAGAATCATGCTACCTTGGACGACCGTCAAGTGGAGTATGAAGTTACTCTAGTGGAGACTCTAGGTATTTTATTTGGTTTGTGAATTTCCATACTTATAGATACTGGGGTTACTAAAAAAATTGTTTCACCTAGAATAGCAAAGAAAATATCTAGGAAAGCTGGTTATATGGCAAAGTCATGGGTTGTAGAATAGGAACAATATTTGTTTGAAGCTAGAATTGAGCTACCTTGTTTCTCTATGGAGCTAAACCTATATGTAGTGCCCTTAGGATCTTATGATGTTATCCTAGGAATGAACTAGCTTTGGAAGCATAGCGCCAAGGTAGACTGTCGAGCCAAAATAGTAGAGTGCTTGGATGATTTAGGTAACCAAGTGATGTTGCAAGGAATACCTAGGGAAGTCAAGTTGTGTCAAATCTTCATCATGTAATTGCAATAAAGATGGAAAATCTTGAGGAATATAAGGAAGATATTTCTCAGGATGACATTGTCCACTGTGAGTTAAAGGATTACCAAGAGATGGAAGAAGGTGAAATGATGGAAACTGGAGAGACTGATATGGAAAGATATCCTTTCTTACAGAAGTTTTCAAATGTTTTTCTAGAGGAACTACCTAGGCTACCACCAAAAAGGATATTTGATTTCTCCATAAATATAGTGCTAGGATTAGAACCTGTTTCTAAAGTACCAAATAGAATGACAACAACTGAGTTAATGGAGCTGAAGGAACAACTACATGAATTTTTATATAAGGGATTGATAAGATCCAATGTATCACTCTGGGAGCGTCAATAATCTTTGTAGAAAAGAAGGATGGTACATTGTGATTGTGCATAGATCATTAGATGCTTAACAAAGCTATGGTAAAGAACAAGTATCTATTGCCACAATTGATGAACTTTTTGATCAAATGTAGGGAGATGTGTTTTCTAAGATTGATCTACGATCTGGATACCACTAGTTAAGAATCAGAGATGAGGACATCTTCAAGATTTCCTTCAGAACCAGATATGGGCATTATGAGTTTACAGTTCTACCACTTGGAATAACTAATGTGTAGACAACATTTATGAGCCTGATGAACAACATGTTTAGGGATTGCCTAGATAAGTTTGTTTTGGTTTCATCGAATGATATCCTAATTTATTCCAAGCATGAATAGGATCATTGCAAGCATTTGGAGATAGTTCTACAATGATTGATATAACATAAGTTGTATGGGAAACTCTCTAAATGTACCTTCTTTTAGAAGAAAGTACAATATATTAGACATGTGATCTCAATTGATGGTATCTTAGTCGATCCAACCAAAATCAAGGCAATGTTAGAATGGCCAGTGCCCAAGAATACCTTTGAGGTAAGAATTTTTATGGGTTTGGTGAGGTATTATAGGAAGTTTGTTGCAAACTTCTCCATAATAGCCTTTCCTATTACTTCTTTGTAGAGGAAAGGGAAGAAGTTTGAGTGGACAAAAAAATTCCAAGTAGCATTCAATCTACTTAAGGAGAAGTTGAATACTACTCCAATTTTGAAAGTACTAGATCCTGATGGTGACTTCACTATTATCACAAATGCATCAGGAGAAGGCTTAGGTGGAGTTTTAATGCAAGAAGGACAAGTAATTACTTATGAATCAAAGAAGTTGAAACCTTGTGAATAAAATTATGTGTTGCATGATTTAGAGTTAGCAAAAGTGGCTCATGCATTGTAGATGTGGAGGCATTACTTGTTGGGAAAGCCTTTTGAGATGAAAATTGATCATCACAGATTGGAGATATATTTCCTCAATAATGACAATCTAAATCTAATTTAAAGGCCAAGTATTGTAGAAAAGCAAGGAGGATGAGTACTACATGCAATTTAAGCAAGCACCCACAAGCAATCCACATGATGCAAGGTACGAAGGATTTCATTTTGAACCCAATGGATTGATTAGGTATAAGGAAGAATGTATGTGCCTAACTCTGAAGAGTTAAGAAATCTGGAATGGAGAGAAGTTCATGAAGCACCATACTATGGACATCTTGGTGTGACAAAAATGTTGGCCGACGTGAAGCCATTATATTTTTGGAAAGGGACGAAAGGGGATGCTGCTAGATTTGTGGCTAAGTGCTTAGAATGTCAAAGGGTGAAAGTTGAACATCATCATCTTATAGGCTTACTATACCCACATGATATACCAGAGAGTAAGTGGAAAATCATTAGTATGTAATTTTTGCAAGGATTACCTATGTCAATGAATAAGCATAATGCCATTTTAGTAGTTGTGGAAAAACTTACTAAGGCAGTGTTGTCTCCTAATAGTTCACCCTTGATGAGTAAACTCAGCCTATTGGTGAAACATTGTTAAACATCCCTAATTGTGGGCTCAAATAATGGAAGCTAACCTCTAGAATAAGTTGGCTCTTATGGTATTCACCTAAAAACTACTTCTTGTTGAGAAAAAAGGGTAAGAAAGATTGCATTAAATAAAACCTATGACTAAGGGTGATGCACCAAATTTGATTCAAGCCTATACCGCTGTCCTAAGCACATATTTTTCTCAAATAGTAAACAATACGATACACAACTCAGGTTTTCTTAACATATTTGAACATAAGAATTTCATAAGAAGGATGGAACTCAACATATTCATGAAGGAAGTGACACTTTCACAATAAAAAGACTATTTTGAACCTATAACATAACCTATGACCTACTCATAACATGCTTGCTTCCATAAAAAGGTGCTGAAAATGAGACATGAAATCTAAGGATTAAATAAACATCACAAAAACCACATCAATCATTCTTATTTGCACACAAAATACAGATTAGAGAAGGTTAAATATTTATTTTATTGATAAAAGGTACTTGTAGTAGCTATATATAGCTTGAAGAATGAGTTACAATGCTTTTCTTAAGCTTGAGAGAGCTTGGAAAGCTATAGAATCTACAAAAGAAGAGAAAAGAAACCCCCCAAGAAGAAGCTAAGAGTTGAATATTTATAATACAATATAGTCCTAAATTCTTGCATCATGTGCTTTTAGCTTTCCTTGAATGGTTGAAGAAGTCTTCATTGTGTTGGGTCGGATGCAACTGATTTTTCCCTCAAAAGGCTCCTCAAACTACCTCCAACTAAAAAATTAAAGAAGAAAAGACTCATTCTTTGACTTCCCTATTAATTAGGCCTTTAATTTTGTTTCCTAAATGTTTAGAACTAACTTGAAATAGTCTCCAAATAGTCCTATATTCTCTCAACTAATATGAAAATTCCTTACCTTCCTTCCTTGACTACTGCAACCTCCTGACCTTGATCACAGGACACATGTTTTATGTGGTTTCAAGTATTTTGAAGTTGAAAAGTCTTTTGGGCAGATGGAAAAGGAATGAGTCATTTAAGACTTCCAAAACTATCTAGAATTGGTCTTTAATAGCCTAAATATGCCCCTTAGATGCATACATATCTCCTACATGACCTTTGCACATGTTGAAATGCCACCTATGAGTCATAATCTGCTCCTCTTGTTGCACTTTATTTGATATGTGATCTGAACTTGTATCTTCTTAATCATCATCTTCATCATGACACCATCAATGATGTCCATCATCAATCCTCTAACATACCTTTGTTATTATGACCTTGTTCAAGCTTATTATCCTTTGAAGAATGATTTCTCTTTCTCATGATGATATCATTTTAGTCACTATCTCTCTTACCCCTGTTCATGTTTCATATCCTAAAAAAGCTATCATTTATGAATGAATTTATTTTCTATTCATGACTATACATTCTCTCCAAATCTTGTCACCTTGTCTTTTTTTTAAATAGTCCACTAGGCCTACAGTCATATGAATACTTTTCCATATCCAATGTTTGACTTGCTTGATGGCTGTTATGAATTCCTTTGCATGCATCTTTTGACTATTCTCTCACGATTTAATGCCTTCAATGACTGCTCTTTTAATTGAAACTATTTGTGCTTTGGTTGCTATCTTCATGCTAAATATTATCAATCCATACTACTTAAGGTTGGTGAAATTTTCTCAAAAACTACAAACTAGGTTTGCACAAAATTTATTGGGTTTTTTTTCATTTTGTTGTTTTCCAAAATTTTCCAAAAAATCATGGAAACCCAGTTCATATTTTTCTAGATATGACTAAATCGCGATCTCTCCCTTGAATGTTTTCCACATTTTAAACCCTCATTATATCAATCGGAATCATATCCTCCAACAGGATAAAGGAATAAAACTCTTAATGTGATTAAGAGATCACAACATAGTGAAAAAAGGCTTTGCTAGCAAAAAACAAACCATGTTTATAAAATGAAGCAAAAAGGTTTGATTATCCAACCAACCTGCCATCATATTTGTAGAAATGGATGTATGAATTTGCATGGCGACTTACCTTTCACCATAGAGCATCCACAAACCTCCTACATGTGTCAAAATGTATTAATGCAACTTTCTCCACGTCCAAAGCTCTGCAAATGCTGCTCCCTCCTTTGAAACTGAAAAATTTATGAACAAATCCCCTCTTACTCGAGCCAACTGTAGTTGAAAGAGTCCAAGAATAATGGAACTATATCTTTAGCCTTCACTTGGAGAGAAAGGAGGAGACAAACTACCATGACCAGGTCTAATAGAAACACACATTCCTGAAGAAAAGGGTTTCCTGCTTGTAAACCTCAACCTCCACCCCTCAAACCCATGGTAGACTCCCTCAAACTCAAGTCAAAATTGAGTTTTTCTTGTTAGGAATTAAAAAATATCTTTTAAAACTTTCCCTCCATAATATACTACGTGCCTTTTGTGGAGAGCAAAGAATCATGGCATTGAGAATGTATCTATTTCACATTTTGACTTTTGTCTTTATTTTCGTAAGAAAAAATAGTGAGAAGAATCGCACTTTATACCTTTTTATAAATAATTTCTTGACAAATAACTCTATCATTTGAGGGATTGTATGGTTAAACACCTAAATAAAGAAGAAAATTAGCAAATCTTTTGGAGCAACCACACATTTTAACTTGATAATTAGTGAATCAATGAAGGTTGTTTTGACATAAGGATAAAATAGACAACATTCTGGAAGCCTCTTAGGGAATGCTTGTCTGCTAAGCATATAGACTAGCTACGTAGCCTATCCATTGGGCACAGAGTCAAGCAAGACCTCTTTCAAACTTAAAATCAGATTTGAACACACTGTTGCCTACATCTCCTCAAGACTAACAAACTAACTGAAACTACAACTAAACTTGACTCAAAACTAAAAAAAATGTGATATGGCACTTGGAGGAATGATAAACTAACCTAACCTACACTAACAACAAGACACCAAATCAAATAAATCCATTAATTGGTTGTGTGAAGTGGCTTCCATCTCTACACAATATACAATGCTTTGCATGATCTTGAACAACTACATGAAGATGTACAATGGATACAAGTCCAACGATCAGCTGTAACATTCCTTGAAAAATGTAGATAAACTCACTACTTCCTTATGTTGGGCATACACTCTGTTGTCTGGAAATGAACAAGTGAGTTGAAACTTCTCTTCCTCATTCTTGGGTGCAAGCATGACTGATTTTTCTTTGTTTTCCTCCATCTTGGCAAAATATCTAATTGGACACCCTCTGGAGAAGATAAAAACATAACTGTTCTTTCTGGTTTCAAGTTTACAAATTGATTCTTGAACCTAAATTTGTTGCTTCGAAATAGTTAGCCTAGCTATTTCAACTGCAAAAGAAATTTCTTTCTCTATTTGGCTATGTTGTTCACATTCTCTTGAGTTAGAAGATAATATTTTATCCTGAAGATTTGAACAAAAAATTTCTATGATATTTGAAAATGAAATCTCTTCAAACTCTTCAATAATTGACTCATGCATATCATGTTCTAGTTCAAATTCAAAATCTGAGAAAGTAGCAAAGTCCATACCTTCTATAACATGTTCTTATTCTCTTTCTTGCTCACTTTGACCAACATCTTCATGTTTAGTAACCTCTTCAATCCTTGAGACAAGGTTGTCCTCATGTGCTATTCCATTGATCAACACCTTGTTAGAATGATCTTCATTCTTATGCCGCTCAAAACTTGATGATGGTGTTAATATAGGCATATTTTCTTCATCATCATCAACAAACCATGGAAGTTCATTCAATAAATCAGATTTAATACCACACTCAACACCTATCTCTTGTTCATCCTTGATTTGTTCAACAAAACTAGAAAGCTCATTCAAATAATTTGTTAGCAACTCATTTTCAACACCTATTTCTTGCCTTACTTCTTGTTGTCCCAACCCTTTTTTCTCATCATTCCTTTGTTGTAGGTTTGATTTTTCATTTTCTTCATCATGTACAAGTGAAAATCCAATAAAAGACTCAAAATTTACCTTAGAAACTTCATTATTTTTCCCACTAAGAAGACAAGAGGGTTGATTAGAAAATAAAACTTAGGAACTTTGTTGATTTTCTTGAAGGGGAATAGGTTGCTCAAAGGGCTGCTCTTGAGGATTAATGGGTTGAACTTGTTCAATAATAGACTTTTTAAATGAAGAAGGACTTTTGAAGCTTGGAATATCAAATTTGAAAGACTTATGAATCTCAATAGACTTACCTTGTTTGAAACTTGGTATCTTGAACTCAGGTACTTCTTCCTCAAAAAATGGATTTGGAAATGTGAGAGCTAATTGAACTTCCAATTTTTGGGCAAACAAAAGCTTCTTCTCTTCTTCTTTTTCCACCACCTCCTTTGCAAACTCTTCCTCATGTTATCTCTTTTGTGCCTTCAACTACTGCTCATGAAGCTAAGCTTGATAAACTAATTCCTCCTACTACAAATCATATGCTTGTTGCCTCTTGATCTCATTCAGTTCCTTGTCCAATCAAGCAATATGTTCTTGATGTTTGCAATCTTTATTTGTTCATCACTTTGGAACTGAATAAGACATTAAGTGTGTTGGTTTGGCATAAAATAGGCGTCTTGAAACTGATTTTGAGCATATATTGGCTGCCATGATGGTTGAGCAGGGGTGGGCGGGTGGAAAGTATATGGAACTTGCTAGTTTTTTACTGTTATAGAGCCATTTTAGGTTAAACCAACAATATGTTCAACTTCATATGGATAATATGAGGGGTTAGTAGCAATGTTTTCATGAAATTGTGGAAAATAAGACATATTTATTTGAAATGAAGACATATTGCAACATTTATACAAGCTAGAAGCTCATTAAAATCTTTCAAAATAATAAAAATTTGTTCTGATAATTTTATAAAATACATAGATACCAACACTTGTCTTGGTGAAACCAATATTAATTTCTTTATAGAGCCGCTAGGTGTGTGGTATTATTGCCTCCAAAGGCATATTTTTCTGACATGCACACCAATATCAACAAAGTATGAGAAAGTTTTGAACTAGGATAGTTCAAACAATCCCACTGGGTACCAAAAACTATTGTCTCCTAATAGTGCACCCTTGTTGAGTAAACTCAACCTATTGGTGAAATATTAGAAATCCTTCCTGATTGTGGGTTCAGATAATGGAAGCTAACCTCCAGAATAAGCTGTCTCTTATGGTGTTCACCTAAAAATTACTTCTTATTGGGAAAAAGGGTAAGAAAGATTGCATAAAATAAAACCTATGACTAAGGGTGATGCACCAAATTTGATTCAAGCCTATATTTCTATCCTAAGCACACAATTTTCTCAAATAGCAAACAACACAATACACAACTCAAGTTTTCTTAACATGTTTGAACATAATAATTTCATAAGAAGGCTAGAACTCAACATCTTCATGAAGGAAATGACACTTTCACAAGAAAAATACTATTTTGAACCTATAACACAGCCTATGACCTGCTCATAACATGCTTTTTCCCATACAAAGGTGTTGAAAATGAGACATGAAATCTAAGGAATAAATGAAACATCACAAAAACCACATCAATCATTCTTATGTGCACACAAAATACAAATTAGAGAAGGTAAAATGTTTCCTTTATTGATAAAAGGTACTTGTAGCAACTGTACATAACTTGAAGAATGAGTTATAATGCTTTTCTTAATCTTGAGAGATGGAAAGCTACAAACTTTACAAAAGAAGAGAAAAGAAACCCCCCAAGAAGAAGCTAAGAGTTGAATATTTATAATACAATACAATCCTAAATGCTTTCATCGTGTGATTTTAGCTTGCCTTGAATGGTTGAAGAAGTCTTCATTGTGCTAGGTTAGATGCAATTGATTTTTCCCTCAAAAGGCTCCTCAAACTAAAAAATTTAAGAAGAAAAGACTCATTCTTTAACTTGCCTATGAATTAGGCCTTTAATTTTATTCCCTAGATGCTTCAAACTAACTTGAAATGGTCTCCAACTGCCCCTATATTCTCTCAACTAATATGAAAAGTCCTTACCTTTCTTCCTTGACTATTGCAACCTCCCGACCTTGATCATAGGACACATGTTTGATGTGGTTTCAAGTATTTTGAAGCTGAAAAGTCTCTCGGGCGGATGAAAAGGGAATGAGTCATTTAAGACTTCCAAAACTGTCTAACATTAGTCTTTAATAGCCTAAATATGCCCCTTAGATGCATACATATTTCCTAGGTGACCTTTTCACATGTTGAAATGCCACCTATGAATCATAATTTTCTCCTCTTGTTGCACTTTATTTGATATGTGATCTGAACTCGTATCTTCTTAATCACCATTTTCATCATGACACTATCAATGGTGTCCATCATCCAACCTCTATCATACCTTTGTTATTATGACCTTGTTCAATCTTATTGTACTTTGAAGAATGATTTCTCCTGCTCATGATGATATCATTTTAGTCATTGTCACTCTTATCCTTGTTCATGTTTCATATCCTAAAAAGGCTCTCATTTATGAATGAATTTCTCTACTATTCATGATTATACATTCTCTCCAAATCTTGTCACCTTTTCTTTTGTTTAAATAGTCTACTATGCCTATATTCATATGAATGTTTCCCCATATCCAATGTTTGACTTGCTTGATGAATATTATGAACTCCTTTGCATGCATCTTTTGACTATTCTCTTGGTAATCATATTCACTATTCTCTCATGATTTAATGCGTTCAATGATTGCTCTTTTAATTGAAACTATTTGTGCTTTGGATGCTATCTTCATGCTAAATATTTTCCATCCATATTTCTTAGATAGGTGAAATTTTCTCAAAAACTATGAACTGGGTTTGCACAAAATTTATTCGGTTTTTTCATTTTGGTGTTTTCCAAAATTTTCCAAAAATTCACAAAAACCCAGTTTGTATTTTTCTAGATATGACTAAATCACAACCTCTCCCTTGAATGTTTTCCACATTTATAACCCTCATTATATCAATCAAAATCATATCCTCCAACAAGATAAAGGAATCAAACTCCTAATGTGATTAAGAGATCAAAACATAGTGAACAAAAAGGCTTTTCTAGCAAAGAACAAACCGTGTTTATAAAATGAAGCAAAAAGGTTTGATTATCCAACCAACTTGCCATCATATTTGTAGAAATGGATGTATGAATTTACATGGCGACTTCCATTTCACCATAGAGCATCCACAAACCTCCTACACATGCCAAAATGCATTAATGCAGTTGCCTCCATGTCCAAAGCTCTGTAAATGCTACTCCTCCCTTTGAAATTATTTTTTTATGAACAAATCCCCTCTTACTCAAGCTAACTATAGTTGAAAGAGTCCAAGAATAATGAAACTATATCTTTAGCCTTCACTTGGAGAGAAAGGAGGAAAGAAATTTCCATGACCAGGTTTGATAGCAACACAAATTTCTGAAGAAAATGGTTTTTTGCTTGTAAATCTCAACCTCCACCCCTCAAACTTGTGGTAGACTCCTTCAAACTCAAGTCAAAATTGAGTTTATCTTGTTAGACATTGAAAAATATCTTTTAAGAAGTTCCCTTCATAATATACTGCGTGCCTTTTGTGGAGAACAAAGAATCATGGCATTGAAAATGTATCTATTTCACACTTTGACTTTTTTCTTTATTCTCATAAGAGTAAATAGTGAGAAGAATGACACTTTATACCTTTTTATAAATGATTTCTTCACAAATATCTCTATCATTTGAGGGATTTCATTCTTAAACACCTAAATGAAGAAGTAAATTAGCAAATATTTTGGAGCAACCACATATTGTAACTTGATCATTAGTAAATCAATGAAGGCTATTTTGACTTAAGGATAAAATGGACAATAGGTAGCACATTTCATACCTAGAAATTTAACTAATGGAGCTCCTATCATAGCTTGAAAATTCATTCAAGATGTGTTTAGACTACATGGAATTCTTGAAAAGATTATCTTGGATATGATGCACATATAAATTCTAGGTTTTGAAAATCCCTATTTTTTGCACTTGGGTCTCAACTAAATATAAGTTCAGCATATCATCCACAAATGGATGGACAAACAAAAATGGTGAATCAAGTACTCAAAGACCTACTAAGAATGTATTGCATGGATCAACAATACAAGTGGGAAGATTACTTTCCTTTAGTGGAATTTGCTTATAACAAATCCTACCATTTTGTAATAAATATGGCTCCTTTCAAAGCATTATATGGTAAAAAGTGTCAAACCCCTATAAGTTGGGATAAAATTGAGGATAGGGTGAGTCTTGGGCCAAATATGTTGGCTGAAATGGAGGAACATGTTAGAATTGTTAAGCAAAGGCTAGCTGAAGCCAATGATAGATAGAAAAGCTATGCAGATGAAAAGCGAGTACCTAGGAATTTTACAGTAGGTGATAAGGTGTTGTTAAGGATTAAACCTCATAAGAGTTCCATCAAGTTTGGAAAGTCATCCAAACTAGCTCTGCACTATGTAGGTCCTTATGAGATTCTTGAGGAAGTGAATCTTGTAGCTTACCGAATTGCGTTGCCATCGGCTCTTGCTCGGATGCATAATGTCTTTCACATTTCTTACCCAATGAAGTATATACCAGGAGAAAATTATGTAATTGATTGGAATGCTTTATAGGTATAGGATCCTTGAGTGGTAACAATCGAGCCTATCAAGGTGCTCAAAATGTATAAGCTTCACTCGCGTAACAAAGAGGTTTTGTAATGCAAAGTCTAGTGGGATCAATATGTAGAAGATTCTACCACTTGGGAAGACTATTCAAAGATAGAGCAAAAGTATCTACATGTCTTATGTGATTTTGAAAGTGCTTGAAGAAAAAATAATGTTTTTTTAATTTTGAATAGTTTATGTTTGCTACATAAAATCATCGAGGATGATGATTCACAAGGGGGGAGTATGTTACACCTCGTTGTGTGTTTCCTTATTTAATATTACTATGTTAGGGTAAATTGTTGTATATGTGAATGCATTTGGAATTATGAATGGAAAACACATATATGTGTGTACTTGTTTATCTAAATCATTGGAAAATTATAAATGAATGATTATTTCATTTAATGTTATATAATGGAATGAATATTTGGAATGAATGGTTATTGAATTTGATATTCTAACTATGAAAAGTATAATGTAAATGCTTGTTTTGATGAACGGCTGAACACCATGAAAATATCTTAAGTTGGATGCAGATTTAGATTCAATCCTCCAAAAGTGAGGGGAAGTATCACTCAGGAAAAGAACTTGGTCGGGTAACCTACAACAAGACCTATATGAGCTTACACACACACTCACTAATAGAATGGTTGAGTCAAGCCATAGTTTTAGGAGTTGGTAAGTCATCCTTTAGTATGATGTGTTTTCATTAGGAAGGATCTTGATTTCTATTAAGAGCATTCTTGGATTGTGTTTAGTGCTTGGTGCATGCAAGTTATTCTTCACACTACTATACTTAATTGATTAGATATATATATATATAGAATGTATATATATGTATACATATGCATGTTGATGATAACCCATACACGTGAGGGAATGCGTACATGAGAGTACATAGGTAGACATACCTATGTAGACTTATGGATAGATTTCTCATGGGCATGGTGATATTGAAAGGACAATGAGAGATGTATATATACATATTGATAAGATTTCAATTGTTTACGTGTTTGATTGTATAATTAAATGTATGTATATATATATGAGATATATACATATGTCGATATGTGCATATGTGATAACAAATGGGAATGTCCATACAAATATGTTGATATTTGTATACGTACATATATAACGATATTGTATATGAAATGTTAACTTGATCTCATTCATTCAAATATCAAGTGTATATTTAGAAAAACTTATTTTTCAAAGAATATACATATATATATGTGTGTACATACACATATGCTATATATATATATAAATAATGGCTGATTTATTGTATAAATTCCATGGTTGATATAAAGAGAATATAGCGCTACATTTGACAATGTAATGTTAAGTATTCAATCGCATTTATCATTACTAATAATGGGTGATATAAAAGAATACGTATTAAACTATTGTGTGGACTTTATTAAACTCAATAACAAAGTGTTGCACACTAATTAGATGTAACGTACTGAGTCAAACATTATATAGTGCTATAATGATTGAGTTTGATTCTTTGAAATGTGTTGATTTCCATGCCTTGGACCAAGTTGGCTAAGTAATGCGTAGCCAAATAATGATTGACCGATTCCTCTGTTTTAAACAACCAGCTTGTAGATAGGAAATGTGATGAATAGTTGGATCCATAATATGAATTCTATGTTTCTTTTAGAAGTCTTTTAAGCATGAAATTCAAATTCCTGAATGAAGCATGTGCTTTATGAAATAGTCAATCTGTTCTTGGAAAGCATTTGGTCGATCTACTGTATAGTTTTGATGAGTATTATGATAGGAATCTGCCACCTTTTCTTTATTAAGCTGAGTCGATGGTATATTGTTGAAAAGTTTCATAGCATAAGCCTTGTTTTTAGATTTTAGATGCTAGTTTTTGGGTATAAATACGAGGAATTCTCACCTAATTTGGATAAACTTCTTCTAAGCATCATTACACTACTCCATTTTGCTGCATTTTTCATTAAGAGTTTCTTATATTGCTGAGAATTATTGAGAGGAAGATTAGTGACAGAAATTGAGAGGGTTTGTGGCTAGGTTGATTTTAAGAGGAGGCTAAGCTTGAGATCCAGTAGGTCAATTGGAATAAGTGTTTAACAGATATGAGATTCTATTCTCTTCATGTTTATCTTTTTCTAAACAATTGATTGCCTTGTGTGTTTAAATTGGAAATTGCATTAGTTTGCTTGTAATAGAGTAATAATCTATTTTCTTGTAGACAAGGAAAAGTCTTGTTGATATGTTTTCCTTATAAGTTTTTGTACTTACTCCATATTAAGGAGTGACTGATTATTGTCTATAGTATTACATACTAGGATTGACGAAATGGGAAAGGCTTGTTAAGTTATCTCATGCAAGCTAATTTGTAGACTTAGAAAGCTCATATGTTATACTTGGGATTATAATATACATTGGAGGGGGTAACTTATTCTTTTTCTTATGTTTTTTTGGTTGTGATACCATTGTGTTTGGGAAAATGGAATAGGTTATTTTTTAGTTTAATGACTACCTATTGAAGGAAATTACCTATGCATATTTTTAACGGCCTTAAGTCAAGTCGAGCTAGAGTAGTGTATGTGGATAGAATGACCGCCACACAAAGTACTGAGTGAGAATACTTTGGCCAAAGTAGTGTGATTTCCTTGGCTCCACTATCAATTCACCGTGTTCCTTTTATGCATGCTAGTTCAGGATTGTAGTGTCTACAAGTTCTAGTTATGTAGGACACAACACTAAGCTAAAAAATGGTTGTCATTACAAGGTTACTCCACCACTCTCTTCATCAAAGGGAAGGGCCATCTATCCAATGATAGATGTGTGAGGGACCGCATATGAGTCTGTGCTTGGTGGAAAAGCACTTGAGTGATGCTTCTCCTCCTTGGCTGGCAACCAAGACTTGAAAGGAGATTCCTGGACCATCTATATCTATTTCTTTGAAGCTTAGTTGAGCTATGTATGTATTCTATACAATCTTTGGAAATATTGTAACATGTGGAATATGTTATTTTGGAAATGAAATCATTTAATGGATTTTGTTATGTCATTTGTACTCATTTGGAAAATATTTTTTTTATAACAATGGAACTAAGAAACATAGTTTAATTACTTGGAAGTGAAAACTTAGGAAATTTACTTGCATGAACAATTGACATGTTAAAAATTATACATCTTTGGACGATAAAACAAATAGTGGAGCTGCAAGTTTGCTAAATTCCTAAATAAATCTCTCGTAATGCCTAGCATATCCTAGGAAACTTCTAACATCTTTTTATCTTTACGGCACATGGAGTGTTGAGATTACTTCTATTTTGTTGGGGTCTTCTTGAATTCCTTCATTTGGCACAAAATATCCTAATATAATCCCTTTTTCATCATCATGAAATATTTTTCATTACTTAGGGATAAGTTATGTTCTTTACACCTTTTTAACACCTTCTCTAGATTGCCAAGTGCTTCATTATATGTATTCTCATAAGTTGTGAAATCATCCATGCAAAAATCCATGGGCTCATGTGCTAAGTCTAAGAATATACTTAGTATTGCCCCTTGGAAGGTGGCTAGTGCGCTACACAACCCAAATGGTAGGAAAAAATAAGCATATGTGCCCCAAGGGCATGTGAAAGTTATCTTGTCTTGATCTTTTGGGGAAATATTTAATTTTTTGTAGCCACTAAATCCATCTAGAAAGGAAAAGTACTTCTTTCCTGTTAATGGATCAAGTACTTGGTCAATAAAGGGAAGTGGAAAGTGGTATTTCCTTGTTGCAACATTCAACTCTCTATAGTCTACACACACTCTTCACTTTTCTCCTTTCTTAGGGACAATTACTAGAGGTGACACCCATTGAATATAAGAGATAGGATAGATAAAGCCCACATGAGGGAATTTTTGCAATTTTGATTTTATATCTCTAATTACAGGGTTCATTCTCCTTTGTGGCTTCTTTATGGGTTTAAAAACATCATTGATATAAATCCTATGCATGCACAAGTCAGGGTCTTCATGTCATGGTAATCCCATGCAAAGGATACTATGTGTGCTTGCAACACATTCATTAGTGAGGTTTGTTGTATGCTAGTTAATTGAATATTAACATTCAATGATTTATTTGCCATTATCTCTAAAGTCTTGGATGTTGTTTGAACGGATGAGATGTCAAGTGTTGTTATGTTTGGGACACATTCCAGTGCGGTAACAAGGTGTGAAATATTTTTAAATTGAGTCAAATGAGCTGTTAGGAATCATATTTTGTAGAGGATCCTATAGACATGTTAGATAGTCTTAATTTTGCAGGTCCCTACCATAGTTATTTTGCATGATGTTTACTATCAAGTCATCTTCATCTTGGTTTTATAACAAAGGATTTCGTTCACTAGTCATCAAGGTTTGCAAGGAATATTGATCCTCCTCTTCCAGGGTAGGCCAAATGGTTTTTTCTAGGTCTGCATGTGGTTGGGCTAGTGGATAAAGGACCAATTTGTTAGTCACATTTCCATTAGAGATAATCATATTCCCAGAACTACAACCTATAAAGGCATCTATTGTTGCCAACCAAGGTCTTCCTAGAATGACGAGGTAGCTTGCAAGATTAGCTTTTGGCTGCAATACCATAAAATCTGTAGGGTACTCCCATAAATTCAATATTATTACCATCTTCAATAGACCTTTAGATTTAACTATGGAATTATCTACTAGTTGTAGAGAAATATGTGTAGGTCAGAGTTTTATTAATTGAAACAACTTCATTGTCTCTTTAGTCATTATATTAATAGCTATTCCCAAGTTGATTAAGGTGTTCTTAATGAGAGTGCCATTTGTCTTTACATCCACTATAGGACTCTTAAGGTCTACATACTTGGGGACAATTATGTTTCCCAATGTAATGTTTGCAAGTTATCCTAGGATATGCACAGTCTGGGGATCTTCTCTTCTTGCCTGAATTTTTTAGGTAAATGTCTCTCACTATTTTAGTATAGATAGGAACCTCCTTAATGGCTTGGATAAGGGGTATCTTAATGAAAACATCCTTAATTTATCCCAATAGGTTAGCTTTAGCTTGTGTTTGATGCTTTTGAATTGTTAATCTTTCAGGGAATGGAGGCTTTGGACTTTGATTGGTTTGGTTAACCTGATTTGAATCGAGCTCCTTAGGTTGGTTATCCAAGGTCTTTTTTGGGGGTTATTCATCAACCAATCTAGTGATTTGAGGGGATGAAGGCCCAACCAATATTTTTTCCCTGATCTGAGGTGGACATCACTCACCTCTACACCATAAGTAAGGTATTGAACAACTTCATTATCATAAGCTTGCTAAATAGGCTTGTTATTGGGGTTAAGTGCAGGTTGGGATAGTAGTTGAGGTACTCTAGGTGGCTATGGTGTTATATTTTTTGGGTTTTGAATAATGGCATATTGTTTTAGCTACAAGGGTTGTTGTGGTTGCTGATAATTCATGTTTTGATTTTGCCACTATTGATCTCTTTGCCACTGAGGTTGCCATTGGTTTTGTTGGGGTGGCCATTGAGAATTATATCCTTGGTAATTTTGTGATGGCCACATTTTTTTGTTGTTGTTGATTCCAATTGGTTTTAGGAATTTTTCGTTGCTAGTTTTGCATTTTAGCCCAAGACCGAGGATTCCAATTAGGAAGATTTGAATAGTTACCAAGAAATGACATGTTGTAATTCAAAGGATCTTAGGGCATACCTTGTCTTGGTTGTCATGTTTTCCTTCAAGCTATGTAGAATAATTGTCCATATTCACCTTCCAATGCATGAAAGTTTGATGTCCCTTGCTTGTCTTCAAATATACTAGCCACCTTCTTGCAATTGTAATTAATATTTCTTTATCTACAATGTGGGCAGTATTTTGTAAGAGCTACTTCCGCCTCTTCTTGCTTCTTTTTTGATATGGAGGATGTCTAACTATGTAGCAAGATGGCCGATAATATCATCCTTCATATTTGATAGATGATTACTCAGTTCAACTCTTGAGACTCTATTGGATGGTTTGTTGATGGAAGATGTCTTGTCTCCTCTAACCTTCTTTGTGAAAGACCTTGAATAGTTCTTGTATTCCTTGAAGATTTCCTCAAATGGTGCTTGAGAGATATCTCCTACCCCAGTGAGGTTAAGTGCATCCATGCAATCCCAATTAATCCCCCTTAATAATATCAAATTTGAAGACTCATCAAAGAGTCTGTTCTAGTGGGATTTCTTAAGGAAAAAATAACATCTTTCCATGTAGCCTTCCAGGGATTCATCCTCCTTTTGTGACATCATGAAGATTCCATCTCTCCTTCTATCTATTCCTCTACAATAATCTTGGTACTTCTCTAGGAACTTTGTCTTCATGGTATTCCAATTTGGAACATCTCTTCCCAAAACCATAAACCATCTCAGAGCAACATCCTTCAATGTTGCTAGGAATAATTTGAGCCTATGTGCATCTCTAGTTGTAGACATGCAAAATTTCCTAATTTGTATCACACATCATTAATCTTGCATTTTCATCATATTCATCCTCAATCACTGCGTTCACACCATTTTCATCATTGCCATTACTAGTTCTCCTTTTAACCTCATTACTAGTTTGCATTTTTGTCATATTCATCCTCTATTAATTAAGTAATTTTGAATTATTTAATTAATTCATCCCATCTCATTAATTTTCCTCTAATCTCCCCTAATTGGATAATTTTAATTATTTTATTATCCATTAATCTAATTTTTCTTCTAATGTCCTATGATTAAATGATCTTGAATTATTTAATTATTTAATTCCCATCCCCATTCATTTAGAATAATCCTTTTTAATAGAGAATATCCTAATCCTTCATAATTTAATAATCTTGAATTATTTAATTGTTCTAATTTCCCTTTCAAAATCATATTCCCAAGGCATATTCTCTTTCAAAATATCCTAAAATATCGCATTCCTCTCATTCATTCTTATCCCTCCATTTCTTGATCTAATCTTCACCCTTTATTTCTAATATCCTCAACCAATTTTCCTAAAATTATGGAGATATTTTGAGTTCAAATTGATCTTGATCCCTCATCTTCCTTGATCCACTTAGATTCATGTGTCTTTAAGAATTAATCTACACCATTGATCACAAAACATGAAATTCTATAAAACAATCATTCCTCCTTCATTATTACATACCTAGATCATTTGACAGCACTTGAATTCTTGAGCATAGCACTATCATGAGAATTTGAGCAATTATCTTCATCTAGGTAATCAATCTTCATGCTTTTACAACATCCCATCACCATTGAAATGGAATGCAAGGTTTTCACTTTGGCTGGTTTCATATTTTGAATTGTTTTTATTGTTTTTATTGATTTCTAACCCTTATATGCACTCAATTTCATTTTATAAGTTGGATTTTATATTCATTATTTTTGGGTTTTGTTGATTGCTAACCCTTGTTTAATCCCAATCCCATTTTCCACTTCATATTATTGACATGCCTGGTGGGACCCATGTCCCTAAATTTAACAAAATTATGTGAGTTTTTGTAATTTGTAGGTTTCTAGAGCGTGTTCAAATTTTATAAGAGTTGTATTTGCATCTTGCTGCTCCTGTTGTGTACTTTTCCATATTTGACTTTGAAAACAACCGCATTTGAGAAGGGTACCATGGTTGATTCTTTGGTTTTAGGGTTTTTGATTACATTTTTTTATTTATGCAAGATTTTTTTTGCATCTACTCAACATCTGGTTGTGCCTACATAAAACATATCCGTGTTTGTTTCATTAGGTCACCTATGCTCAATGTTAGGTCACGTTTTTCAGATTATAGTCACGTTTGTCAGTAGGGCCACATTTTCATGGAAAAAAGTCACATTTGTAGGTATAGAGGGATGTGTTTGACTTTTTTTTGTCTCTATTTTGATTTTAACAATCACTTTTTTATTTCAATTTATGCTAACCCTAATCGTAACATGCTTTGTTAGTTGTTTGTGCTATCTTTTTCTAATCTGTTTATGCAAATTTTCGTTTGGGGGAAGACAATTATTTTGAAACTTCTAATATCATTTGTCTTGTAGGGTTTTCAAGCAGTCCAAGACTAAGCCATTTGAAACTACTAATACATTGACTCCATATATGCTATCTTTGTTTTGTAGTTTAGTACACATTTGAATTTTCTGCCTAAAACAAATTTGTTTGAAGTGTATTTTAAGTTGAAGTTTACATATCCTCTCCCCTTGCACTTCGTGCTATCTTGGGTGAAGATAAATACCTTCAATTTTCCTTTCTTTTCATTTGGTCGAAAGCGTATTGTCTATGTATCCTCTCCCGTTGTGCTTCGTGGATATTGGGTGAAGAGAAATAGAAATAAATTAATCTTTCATCTTTTTTTTTCCTTTTGGTAGGAGGTTTTCCTTAGGACACATTGTAACAAAGAACCCAAGGGATCGACCTCTATAGAAATTGGACAAGAGAGAAAGTTGTAGTTTGATTTGTGCATGTAATACTCCAAATTTTTCTAGGGAACAACGATTTTCCAATTTATCGAGGAAACGTCTGAGAGGTCGACGATGTTCACCATTGTTCCACCCAATAAGAACTAATTTGTACTAGTAAGCCTAAGACCTTTGAATGTCTTCCATAGTAGTGCATCGTGATAGCATCGTCATGAAAAGTTACCATGTTCAGTCCTTGGTTGAGAAGTAAGGTGTCTTGTTAGGGCTCACACTATTTCAAGGTGAGGGGTGTCAAGGTGTTACATGACCTTGGAATACCCTATTATTCCACTCCTTGGATATAGATTAACACGCTTGCATGTGGTGAGCCTATAATGGTTAGACATACCTTTACTACTAATTAGGTTGTACATGTTTTGTTCTATCGATCTATTTCTAGTGAGCCTTATGGAAGAAGGCTTACGGAATATCACCCTCTATCATTGCATCCAGTCCTAATTGTTTATGCTTATTGTTCATATCACTTACTACCAAAAAGAAATGTTCAAACTTGAACATCATATCAAATTTCATCAAAACTTGCAAAAAACTTTTAATATACATACACAAAAATTGTATTTGCTAGAAAATAGTCACTTTTGCACAACCTATCTTGTTTTCCTTGCATTATGTCACATTTAATTTACATCTGGCCACCTTTGCTCAATATATTGTCACCTTTGTTAATTTTTTTTCTTTTGCAATAACTTGTTTCTACCAAATTGGAACTTGCATAGTGTCGCTCTTGGTTGCACTCTATTGCATTTGATTTTGCATCCTGTCATGTTTGATTGGCATCTAGCTACCTCTGCTCAGTGCTTTACCATGTTTTCTAGAAACAACAACCATATTTTATAGAATATTTGTGTTTTTTTGTAACCCAAATTCTCTTAGACCTGCAAATATTTTGAATTTGAAACTATCATAATTCCTAGTTTTTCCATCAAAAAATCTATCACAATGGACCTTTCACTTTTGCCTAATCATTTGTACCTTCGATCATCATAACTATCCTTCAACTAGCTTGTCATAGAAAATGTCAACATATCTATTTTAGGTCAAAACATCAAACATTTTCAAATATCAACAACCGTAATCAATATTAGTCTTTTGAGTCCATCATTACCATCCTCTTGGATCAAATATCAAACATCCTTTTTGGACATCAACATATCAAACCTATCAAATTTTCTAGTACCTTTTGATATCATCTTTCCATATCTTATGAACTTAGTAAAATATCTTTCTCCTAGGCCTAGAAATCATCATTATCATCCTTCTTTGTTCAAGTTCATGAGTCTAGTCCAAATAATGACATCAACAAATCATTAATCAACATCTTGAGATACTAGCATAAAATAACTTTGTTATCATTTTTGTCCAAAGGTTAACCATACAATCCAAAATCAACTTAAAAAACATTCAAATTCTATATCAAGGTGATCCCACAATAGTGGTTTACACTTTTTGGCCAAACTTGACATTGAATTGAATTTTTTTAACTAAATCTTCACTTTCGGGCACCTATAGCTGCTAAACCATAAGGAATTTGAAGATGATGCAAACTAGTGATTTGTGATATTTTCTCTGTAGATTCTATATATATATATTTAATTTTTTGAATCAAATTGCATTTCTTTTTCCATCTCCTTTGAAAACTAGTTTTTAAGAGCAACGCCATTTTTAAAGAGTGACGTGTACTTGCTAACACATAACCTTTTTTCTATGAAGGATAAAATTCTATTTTTTTTCAAATTTAGATTTGCAACTACGATATCTAGTGCATGCAATTGGTTTCATAGTGTTTATTAAATATTTTTTTCTTAATTAAGTTTTGAAGTCAAACTAGTTACAATTTAGACATATGTTTACTTGCTAACACAACTTTTTTGTATGTGTCAAAATTCATTTTTTTTTGTTGGATCAAGGACATCAATATCAAGTGCATAGATATTTTTTATATATTTTTTTGATAATCTGCTACTTTTCCACATGTGCAGAACAAAGAGCTTGATTTTCGGTGAAAACCCTATGTTTAACTAAACTAAAAAAAAATATAATAAAACCAAAATATATTAAAATTATATTTGATAGATAGCTCGTTTTGAGGACTACCATCATCCAATTGGGTTTGTGAAGTTCATTCCATTTTTCATTTTCAACCCAAGCTTGGAAAGGTAATTTTTTGAAAAAAATTGCTAGAGAGGGAGAAGGGCAAAAAAGGGGGATTTGAGCGAACCCCCCTGGACCCCTTTGAGCAAAGGTGAGTTTGCTAGAAGGGGTTTCACTCGAGCCCCCTTTTTCTGCCATTTCCCATTGATTTTATTTAAAAAATTCCCGCCAAATGGGGTTGCATCACAAAGGGGTTCGCTTGAAGGGGGGTTCAAGTGAACCCCTTTTTGGGTTCGCTCGAACTCCCCTTCGAGAAAACCACTAAAAACCCTTTTTTTTTTCTTGGGAGTGTTTTTGAAAATTTTCTTCATGAAGGAATTGTAAATCCTTATTATGGAATCACCCATCAACTTGAAAATAATTCTTTTGACCAAAATATTTATCTATACATCCTTTGAAATCCAACTTTGAAACAAATAAATCCAAGCAACATCACATGTCATAGATATTTTCCATAACATAGGTCTAATTAGACTTTTATGACCACAACAAGATCACAACATAGAAATAAAATGGTAGCCAACACTAGTATCTCAAATGTTCCAAACACTACAAACATTAACACAACAAATGTTCATACCACAAACATTGAAACTCCAACCGAAATGTCATGGGGGCACTCCACTCAACCAAAAAATGTAAATTAATAAATATAAATCCTTCATTTAATGCAAAAAAAAATCCTTCATTTCATGCAAATGTTAACCCTTCACAACAACCAAACATCGATCCTTCACAATAAGATCTACATCGTATACATCAAGACTACATCACTCAACATAGGAATCAACCAACTAGAGGACAATATGGTTACATGGAAGAGGATTCCAATGAAGACTTTGCTGAATAGAAGATTTTAGAAAGGACACAAAACCCCAAAATGTTGAAGGTCATGGATACATTTCTTAGTTATGATCCCAACACATACTTTTATAGACTTCCACAACATGGTGCCAAGTTACCCTATGATTATAATATTGAGAATCTTAAGGATACAACCCTTATTTCTAGAGATGAAGATATAGTGGTGAGACAAGTATTTAAACCTCCTATACCACCAAAGGTTCCAAGATTTTTTGCACAAACAAGTGATCCTTCTCAAGAAAAATAAGTAGAAAACCCATTGTATAGGCAACCATCCCAAATAGAAAAAGCAATGGTAGCTCAACAAAATCAGTAAATGATCCTAACATATTGGGAACACAAAACCTACCTCAACAATCCACAAACCATTTTACAACTCCTTCTGTAACTCACAATGCTTCGACTAGTACATGGAGACCGAACACATCAAGAAATTTATATGCAACCTCTTGGGCATAAAATGCACCTCCACAAGGTCAAAACTCTAACATACAAAATGTGTCAAATCTTCCTTATAGACTACCAAACCCACCATTACATGCTACCATGCCACCACAACCATAACACATGGTGTCACCCATTTATACTGTACCAAATCTAAACAATCTGCCTATACAATCATAAAAATCACCTTTATATCAACATGCATAAATAAATCTGCCCCAACAACAATGTATGTATCAACAACATAACACTCCTCAAGGCATGGTGCAACATAACACCCCATAAGTTTTGGTTCAACAACAACCTTCTAATCAAGATCCTTCACATAATGCTAAATATCAATAAGGTTTAAACTTTCAAAATAAAGATCCCAATGCAATGCAGTATCAACATGGTCCTTCGTGTACACAAACTCCTCAACAACAAAACCTTGTTCCACAAAAAAATATTTTTCCACAATAAAACCTTGTTCCACAACAAAATATTGGTCCACAATAACAAAACATGAATCCATAATATCAATAGACTCTTGTTACTCAATAATAGAATCTTATTTCCACAACAACAAAATTATGGTCTTCAACATCAAAATGTTAATCCTTAATATATGTGCATCAATCTGCAAGATCAAATGCTAATCCACAATATCAATACAATGCTCCTCAAGGACCGAACATTTCACCACATACACATAATTTCCTTCAAGGTTCAATGCATAATCTAAACCCATCCTACAACTCATCAATATTTAGACAACCAATCTATAACCCATCTAATCCTCGGCAAGATACATAAGGAAATGAGTTAGCATTACAAATTTAAAACCTTAATCAAAAGATACAAGATATACAACTTGGAAGACCAAATATTTATGCCTTGGCGAACATTTTTCCCTATTGCATTGCCATGATTCCCTTCCCTAAGAACTTTGAAATTCACATATTTGATAAGTATAAAGGAAGAGGATATCCCATTGACATATAAGCAATTTTTTTGTAGCATGTATGCACGTAGCTAACAATGAATCTTACATGATGAGACCATTTACAAGGAGCCTTGGTGGACAAGCCATAGAATGGTTTTCTCATTTACCTCCTAGACTTAAAACATTCAACAATCTAACATAAAAAAATATCAATCACTTTTCATATAACATCAAACAAGATATCACCATACCTGAATCGTATAAAATAAAACAAAACTAAGGAGAGTCCTTTGCTTATTTCTTGCAATAGTGGTGACAAAAATCAAGTGTAAATGGCTCATCTCGGAAAAACACTTGTAAACATATTCATGGGAAATCTAAACAACGATTTAAGCTTCCAATTAACCATGCTGTGTCGAAACACATTTGATGATATAATTGAAAAGGGCATAACCATTGAAAGAGCTCTTATTTCAAAAGAAGCTATCAAAATATATAACAATTGATATCAACCTTCCAATTCAAATGATAAACCCTGCTTGTGGGTGAAGAACAAAAACACAATCAACGATGGAGTAGTGAATGTGATATTCGTACAAACCATACAACCTCCACCTAATAATTCTCAACCCCATGTTCAAATCAACCAAAAAAATAATCCTCCAGGAAATCAAATGAACAATCAAAATAAAAATCCTCCAAGAGGACCACTAAGACATAATAACAATACTTTCAATCAAACTAGACAAAAATACATTGCTTTGGGAGAACACATTGAAGTGGTCTTACAAAAATTGCTACAATCCAACCTGATCAAACTACCTAAACAAAGAAACTATGAGGAACCACAATTTAAACCCCCTTGGTACAATGAGAATGACCATTGTGAATTCCATAGAACCAAGGGACATAAAACAAATAATTGCATGAAACTAAAGAACCTCATACAAGATCTAATTGATAAGGGAGAGGTTGATATTGAACATCATCCTGAAACTCCTAGTAATAAGGGCTTGGGAACCTATAAGGATCCAATCCCTGATAATAATAAAGGAAATGACCAAGGTAAGGGAAGAGATTACAATAAAATCGTGTAGACCTATGAGCATGTAGTGGGAGCTACATTTGAAGCCAATCACCATACTGCAGTTGTGACTATAGTTATAAAAAATCTGAGTGTAATTTCCCTACATGATGATGGAATATTACAATCTAGGGAGCCACACCATAATCCAAAGCTTTTCCTAAACCTTCACAAGCCAGATACAATCTTATTGATCATCTTAAAAAGACTCCAACACAGATTTACATCCTTGAACTTCTCAAGATATCACCAACTCATAAAGAAGTTCTAGATAAAGCTCTCCTAGAATCATTTGTGCATAATGATATTAACATTGATTAGTTTCAATCCATGGTGGGTTACATCGCTTCTACTCACCACCTTGTATTTTATGAAGGGTATCTTCGATTATGCACCTATCATAACCAGGCTTTATACCTTGAAGTTTGCATCCATAAGCACAAAATAAAGAGAGTATTGATAGATGGTGGTGCAAGCCTAAAAAATTGTACCTCAAAACTATTAAATTAGCTAGGATATTCTGATGAGGTTATATAAAAGCAAAGGAGTATTACAATTAGAGATTATGATGACAATGAGAGAGATTTTGAAGGTACAATCAAACTTCCTATGCAAGTGGGATCAACAATAGCTAAAACATCTTGTCAAGTACTGGATCTTGAGTTACCCTATAACCTTCTCTTGGGACACCCTTGGATTCACACAATTCAAGTCATACCCTCAACATACCATCAATGCTTAAATTCCCCCTACTATGATAAGGAGGCTACTAGCTATGTTGATCCAAAATATTTTTATTATTGTAAGAATTTAGAAGAGAAATACCCAAAGATCTCCTAAGTGCCTAGCAATGACATCTCCTTTTATTCATTTGACTATGTTGATCCTACTTCTCTAACCTCGTTATCCTCTTCTCCATCATCCTTAGAAAATCTACCTAAATCTGATCTCAAGATCCAAGTGCTAGACAATGGTTGCAGGGATTATTACATAAAACAATCCCTTTTTTTGAGAAAAATTTCATTATCACCAAGATCTTATGGAAAGCCGTAGGAAATCAAGGAATCACATACTACAACTATTAATTTGAAACCCACGGTCTTCTCTAAGCAGGGATATTTGAGCAAAGAAACTTCATAGAAAAATATGTTTCCACTTGGTTGTATAAGGAAGAAGAAGAGCATGAACTAGAACCTATACCCTTTGATAACAACAATAAGGGTTTTCAACTTGTTAAGAGCATGGGATTCACAAGAAAAGGTGGCCTTGGCATACATGAGCAAGGTATGAGAGAGATTCTTATCCTGGAGAAATGTAAAAAGAATGAAGGACTAGGATATGGTTTGTTAGACAAAGCAACCTCTAGCATTGAAAGCACCATTTATGAGGAAGTTTCTTCCTCTCTTGTGGTCAAGACATCTGATGACGATGATTCCATCGAGGAAATATCTATGTATATCACTGACCTATTTTAGAATGCATTTATCAATACCATCACTACCCTATCCTTTGACCAACCATCTAATAAAGATGAACTTCAAAAATTTTACCCTCAACTGATTGACTAGGACCAACAAAAAGTGTTGACTCTAGACATTCCAAAATGATGAAGCTATTACTGAGTTTATGGGACTAAGATATGTTATACCACCTGGGGATCATAAGATAGGCTTTGACATTAAACTTGGTGAAGATGCATACTTTGGAGGAGAGATCGGGTCCTTCAGTGAAAATCTAAAAATAAAAAAAGAGATCCTTTAGTGAAAACCATAATACGACACTATTGGATCAAGGAAAAGAAAAAATAAAGGACATATTTGAGGGTGAAAACCTCTTTGAGGCACCTAAATATGGAGGATTCAATCTCCCTATCATTGTCCAAAACCAAGAGAGATTAGCAGTATTTGTTATGAGTAGATAGATGTGGGAACATCAGATGTACCTAGAATCACCTTTTATGCAACTTCTTTGGACCTTGATGAAAATAAGAATTTCTTAGCATTCTTAGGCAACCATGTGATCAAATTTGCTTGGTCCTACATGGATATGCTTGGATTAGACCCAGCCTTGGTGTTTCATCACTTGATAGTCTTTCTTGGAGCGAATCCTATAAAAAAAAGTTTTGAAAGATGCATCCACAAATAACACTTTTAGTTAAGGTTGAGCTATAGAAAATCTTATATGTTGATTTCATCAAACCGATTGATTATCTTGAGTGGGTGTCCAAACTTGTACTTATTTCTAAACCCGTTGGGGTCATAAGGATTTGCACTAATTTTAGAAATCTCAAAAAGGCATGTTTGAAATATGACTTCCCTCTGCTGAACATTGACATGATAGTGGATTTGACGGTGGGTCACAAAATGCTTTCCCTCATGGACAAATTTTTAGGATATGACCAAATCAAGATAGCACTCAAAGACTAGCACAATGCTACATTCACTTGTCCCTAGGGAATGCATTTTTGGAATGTAATGTCATTTGGGCTTAAGAATGTGGGAGCCACCTATCAAAGGGTGATGAGCACTATATTTCATGATATGTTTCACATTACCATAGAATACTATGTAGATAACATCCTAGCAAAATCCATAATAAGGCAAGGTCACTTGGACAACCTGACACACATATTTGATAGGTTAGAAGAGTATATTACATGCCTTAATCTAAATAAGTGTGTTTTCAACATCAAATCAAGAAATCTCTAGGGATACATCGTATCCCACAGAGCTATAGAAGTAGATCCAACTAAGGTTAAGGCAATCATGGAAATGCCTCCCCCAAAGACTTTGAAACAACTACGAAGCCTACAAGGTAAACTACAGTCCATCTGAAGATTCATAGCTTGGTTAGTTGATAAATGTCATCCTTTCACACACCTTCTCCATAAGGATGTTGCATTTAAGTGGGGAGAGAAGTGTTAAGAAGCGTTCCGACAGATCAAAAACTATTTGGCATCACCAAGTCTATATTGATGCCTCCTCTACTTGACAAACCTTTAATCCTTTTTATATAAACATCATCGACAGTCTTGATAGACTATCATTAGGTCCTATCTCTTTAGTTTGAAAAATGCATTAAATATCAACCGAGTAGTTTTCAAGGCTATATGCAATAGGAAACCCCTTAACTAACTCTTTTAGATTTTCTAAATAAATGAAACAACTGAAATAAAACTTAAACTAGAAGGCCACTAAATTAGAAAGATTTGAAATAACTAAACTAGAAAGTAGGAATTTATTAGTCTAAAAAGCATAACAATTAAACTAGAAAGCATCAAACTGATTAAAATAACAAGTGTATAAATTGTTGAAGAAGAAAAACAGGTAAAGAAACTGTGGAACATTTAACTAGTAATGGATTAACAAAACTAACAACTAACAAAAAATAAAATATCAACTTGAAACTTAATAGTAAGGTAGGTGCACCAAAACTTTAATTAATAGAGGTAAAAGAGGCTTGAATTCACACTTTATCATTTATAGAACAAGAGTAACAAAATTATGAAAGTAAAAATACTTATCTATCTATTCCTACAATCCCTCGAGTGGCTAGCTCGCGGGTTCCCCTGTATCTAACTTAGGTCACATAAACTTGATAACTCCAGAAATACTCCTTCCAGAATAATTCCATTCACAACATTTAGCAAAACAAAATAAGGTAAACAATATTCACTTTATTCATATTAAGAGTGTAACATAGCTCAAAGATTCATTACGACAACATAACGATATTCTCTAGTTGTCTTTTTCATTTATGAAAATTACATATTTATACCAAAAACTATTTACCAGAATCCTAAATTTCAGTTGGTGGAGAGCACCACTGAAAAAGTCTTTAACTAATCCTAACAAACTAACAAATTTTGAGTCCATACATAAAACATTAAACAGGCTCGTAATGAGCCATAAGTCTTTAACAAGAAATAACAAAACAACTATAAAAGCTTGATACATCAAATGCCCTAGAATTCTGGTACCTAAAATTTCAGCGCCTGTCTTCAACTTTATGGAGTATGCGTTGAGTCTTTAGTGTTGAATATTTTGCATTGAATTATTTCCAACTAGAAATGATAACCGATTATTCATGAGAAACCTGCTTATTTTTGCAAAATCTAAACTATTAAGTCAGCGCAAGTTAGTTTATTCCAAGCAATTCCAGAAAATAAAGTTTATACAATTTCTTCAAATATAAAGCACTTATCAATCCTAAAGATAACTAATTGGCAAAGTAAAAGGGGTTGGAAAATATGAGGTAGGGTATCTAGTCACTTATATTGATGAAGTTATTTTTATGTCATCAAGCCTTAGGTGCTTTATCGACACAAAATGATGAGAACAATAAGGAAAGAGTAGTGTACTATGTCAGTCGTACAATTGTTGGCTTTGAACTGAACTATAAACCTATAGAGTGAGCTTATTTAGCTATTATCTTCACATCATAGAAGCTCAGGCACTACATGCTTAATAGACAAATCAAACTTATCTCTAAGGTAGACCCCTTGAAATATCTCTTTTCTAAGGCAACTTTAACATGCCAAATTGCAAAATGGGTCATGATTCTTATTGAATTTGATATAGAATATGTTGACAAAAAACCATTAAGGGATGGGTGATAGTAGACTAGTTGGTCGAGTCACCTCTTGATGACCACCGCCCCTTGATATCAGAATTTATCGATGAAGGAATCCTACTAACAACTCAAGTAAGCCTATGTAAACTATATTTCAATGGTTCTCACACCCAACATGGATCGGGAGCTAGTGTCCTCTTTACCACACCACAAGGAGCCAATGTACCTAAAGCATATATGATTGCTTTTCCTTCTACCAATAATATAATAGAATATGAAGCATTGATAACTAGGTCAAGAATGACAATTAAATGGAAGATCAAGGAACTGTAAGTCTATGGAGACTCGTAGCTGGTGCCCAAACAAGTGAATGATGAATATAAAACTAAGGATGACAAATTTATTCCTTATAAAATAATGGTAGACAATTTTAAGCAATAATTCTTAGCCATTCTCTTTGAGCAAATCCAAGAGTAAATAACAAAGTTTTCAATTCTATGGCTACCATTGGTTCTCTTCTTGACATGCTGCATAATAGTGCTAAGTATGAATTTCTTGTGGAACAACTACTTATACCTGCATTCAATGTATCAAAGTCTAAACTTATGTGGGAGGTTGTTGGTCCTAACTCACCCTAGTATCACAATATTAACACCTATCTCAAACATAGAATCACACCCCTGAACCTTAATAGCAATCAAAAGAAATCCTCCATCTATCAAACTTCACGCTTCACCATACTTGGTGATACTTTATATAGATGTAGCCTCGATGGAACATTACTTCGATGTCTTAACCTGGGTGAGGCATTAACTACCTTACAAGAGGTGCATGAAGGTGTTTATGGGTCATATTCTAGTGGACCTAATCTAGTTAAGAAGCTATTAAGAATGGGATACTACTGGACCTTGATGGAATAAGAAGGAAATTAGTTTGCAAAGAAATATATTCAATGCCAACAACACAATAATCTTATTCATGCCTTGACACAAGAACTACATCCAATTATTTCACCATATCCCTTTTCACAATTGGGACTCAATGTTATAGGTAATATATCCCCTACTTTGTCCAATAGACATAAGCTTATCATAACTACCACAAAGTATTTTACAAATTGGATAGAAGTTGTATTTGTGACCTATATCACGAGTAAAAAAATTTCCAAATTCATTTTGAACTATTTAGTTTTTCATTATGACATACCTCACACCATTGTCACTGGAAATGGGACTTCGTTTAAGAATCAAGATGTCAGTGAACTTTTCTCTAAATTCCATTTCCACCACTACTTCTCAACCTTGTATTACCCCCACAAAAATAATTAGGAAGAAGTGTCGAATCAAATTATCTTGAAAATCCTTAAGAAGACTATTAATGATGCCGACTGTGATTGGAATCTATAGCTAAATATTACTTTGTGGGCCTACTGGACAAGCATCCATACACCCACTAGTGCTACCCCTTTCTCTCTTATATATAGAACAAAAGCTATCTTACCTATAGTCGAGATCCCTTCTCTAAGCGTATCCTCACAGAACCTGGTTGACAATGAAGAGTACCAAGTATCTAGAATCCAAGAGCTTGAATTGTTATATGAAAGGTGTTTGAGCACTATGAACCATCTCCAAGCTTATCAGAACCGCCTCAAGCGTATTTACAATAAAAGAATCAAGAACAAAAGATTTCAGGTGGGCAATTTAGTCTTGGAAGAAAATAAAAAAAATCAGCTTAATCAAGAAGGCACAATTAAATTTGAACCAAATTGGTTAGGACCCTTTGTGATCACTGCAAATTTTTGCTCTGGTGCTTATCAATTGGAAAAACTTGAAGGTGAACCTTTGGCAAAATCACTTAACAATATCCATCTTAAATTTTTTTATACCTTGCCCATCGAAATATCCTAGCAAAAAAGTTTTAAAAAATTCAAAAAAATAGTAAAGAGAAATAAATCATCCTTTAAGTGAAAACCACATATGTGGCATTTCTAGGACAAGTACTATAGTGAAAACCTGGAAACCATGTGTGACATTTTAATAAGCTCTACCTTATCATATATCAAAGTTTGTATCCATTCCATGCATCCAGTATCACAATCATGCTTTAATCCCATCCATTTGTTCCATAATAAATGTGTGCCCAACCATGGCTTGATCACTTATGAAGTGTCTGCCCTTGTTGCACCATGACCATCCTCTATTCGCATCATCCCATTTATCCATAATAAATTAATCTTGTACCTAACTAGGAACATCTTCTTGAACCTAGTAGATGGATTCAATCCTTGTTCATATCTCAAGTCATGTAAATATTGAAAAATAAAAAAACATCCAGATAATCTTAAAAAAAAACATCTAGATAATTTAAAAAAAAAAAAAAATCCAAATAATATTCAAAATAAAAAACATCCAAATCATTCATCAAAATACCAAAAAAATTCATAAAAGATTAAAAACATTAAATAATTTGTTAGCCATCCATGTATGAGCTAATAGCCTAGTCCAATAATCAAACTACGTAGCCTCTACATTGTCACATAGGCAAGGCCATCATCGATGATCCCCCGAGGCATTAGGTCAGTCCCCTTGTTTGGGTTTAAATTTTTTTGGTGTATTCTTTTCCAAGGATTGCTTGTGGGGTCTCAACTTGTTAACTTGGGGGTCCAAGACCCTCGGTGCCCTTTCTATGGGAAAGCTGAGTCTTTTAAGCATCTCTTCTAGTTTTGTACCAGAGCTCAACAATTTTGGAATTAGATTCATGACTTTTTTCGGCCTTTTAGACCATAGCCCTTCTCCTAGCATATGGTTCTGCTAGGAGATTCATCTAGAATTCCTACTAAATATACCCAGCTTTGGCACACTTTCAAGGTGGAAATCCTCTTCAATATCTGGAAAGATAGAAATGCCTACACATTTTCTAACACCTAAATTTTAAAAAATGTTTCTTTGTATTCTAAAGCTACTATTTGCTCTAATGCACTCTTGCAAATACAAGGTCAAGCTAACAAGGTTGCACTTGAGGTGGATCACCTTCAGGTGCTTTTGGATCATTGGGGCAATGCCTTATGTATTGTGGCTCAGGTGCCCACTTCGCCCACTTCCTCTCGCAGTTGGTCGCCCTCTCGGGGCTGGCAATGGAGTGGTTGTGTTCACCCCCACTTTCAACCTCCTCTTCAGTGTGGTTCCCACCCTCTTCAGTGGTCTCCTTCTCCTCCTCCATAGGTTGGCCAAGGCTATCCCTCTAGAGGAGCGATGGGGAGTAGCGGTGGCAGTTCTGGGTGGTCCTCTGATACTACTCTTGTTGGCGCCTCTGGTTGGTTAGACTCTAGTAAACGTTTTCCATATTTGGCGCTTGCAATCTCACCCCCACGTGAGGATAAAGATAAAGAAAAGATGTTGATGATGGCCGGGGACCTCCTCCTAACGTCACTCCATACCCCGCTAATGTATGGGGGAAGAAATTGGATGACAGAGACCCTCATGGCTCTACTGGTATTGCTTTGGCCGCTTAATGGCCTTTTTATGTTTGTAATCTTGGAATTCTGGGCTAGGCCCATGTGACTATTGGTTTTTTCTTTTTTAGGCCAGGCCCATGTGACTCTCAGGGTGTGCCTTCTTACTACCCACCCTTTTTTTATGGATATATATTTTAATCTTTATAATTAATATAGATTAGTGCCTATTCGTAAAAAAAAATCAACAAACAACAAAAACATCATTAAACAATCTCAAAATCACAAAAACATTCAAAAAATTCTTTAAAATATCATTTATGTCATCACCTATCTATGATAAACTATCCATCCATAATAAATTTATCATCACCCTCATCCTTTGACAACACAATCAAACCAAACATAGTGGCTATTGGAATTCAAAATATTCAAGGAAGAATCATGAAAAATTGATCATTATCGACTGAAACAATGCCCAAATATCAATTGCTATCAAAACCATTAACATCCTAGCATGAGACTTAATCGATATATCATTCCTAGAATAGGCATCATCAATTGATAATATCCCTAAACTACAACGATCCTTAGCAAGTGATATGACAACTTTGTTACTTTGTTTTAATCTTTTATCTTTTGATCAGTGATTTTGTATGTTGTGTTTGTTGGATGTTCTTGTAATACGACCATGTTGAATACTTGCCTTGTGTGCGCAAGGATAGTCTCGAGTAATACAACAGTTGGTGCATATCGGGTTCTTCATACCTTTTTTGTATTAGTCTCCTTACTTTGATGGCTTTCTTCTCTCACATTATATAATGAGGTGTTTGTATGTCAGTATGAACAAGAATACTCCTATCTATTTCCAGAGTCAAAGTCCACACAATAGATACAAATCTAACTTTCTTCTTAATACCTTGGTGCATTGTGTCTATTTTCTATATTAATAAGGATTGCTAATCATTAGTTTATCCCGAAAAGGAAAAAAGCATACTCATCATACTCATCACATTTTCATACATCATCAATACCAAATCATAAATCATTCATTCATATAATTCATAATCAATGGATTTTCAACAAAAGTGATCAACTTCATCAAATTTCCTCTATCATATAACCTCTCTCATCCAATTCTTCTAAGCTAATATCTCTTAAATTTTTCATCACAACATCATTAGTATCGCATGCATCCTGCATCCACAAGCTCATATCATATAATGTACATACACATTCATATCATCAAAATATAAAAAATAACCATATCATACATCACATCCCGCATCATAAATCATACATCCATCTCATAATCATCAATGCATCCATATCATAAATCATAAACATCATACAAATCATAAGGATCATAACACAATATATGCTGCATAAAAAATGGTCTCATCTCATATATCACCAAAAATGGAAATTTCATAAAACATCATCATCATCATAAAGTGTGTGATACATATCCAATAAATAAAAAATATACATATATACGAGGCCCAAAATGTCGATGAATGTATATACGTCATATGAATCATGTCTACAAAGTCTCTACATCAAAAAATTATAAGAAAAATGTACAACAAATATCTCTCAACCCTTTTTCTCTTTGTCTAGAGGTGGTCCATGTTGATCATCACGGGTTGGGGATCTTTGATCATGCTCATCATGGCCTGAAGATCTATGTGGATGATAGGAATATGGTTGTTTATTTGATGATACTAGCATTGTATATGATTTTAGAGACTCTTCACTACCTATATCATCCTAGTATAGGTGTTTACGCATACTAGAAATCATAAATTGCGTAATGGTGAAAAAGAGGTAATGCTAAAGCTATTGCTACAAGTACTTACAACTAAATACTATGACTAGTTCACTGTCAAGAAATGAATTATGTAATTAAACAATACTTTCTAACTCAACTAATTTGATTAACTATAGAGAATAATGCATGGAAACAATTAAATCATGAATACATGATAAGATCTCATTCAAATTCATCATATAAAGAATTTGATTAAGCCAAACATAATTATGAAAGTAACTATTTGTAATAGAAATAAATGTATAAAAAATAAAGTGGGGAACAATTACCTTGAGTGGCCCTTTCTCAATTGACTACCTCCATAAAGTAAACTCAAATCTAGCTTCTTAAACTAATTTAACATGAAAATAACTAAAAAGATCTCAATGCTGCCATATGCCTATCATATCATTTCATTCATTCCATCCCATGACACATTCCTCAATTTACACACATCCAGGAGATCATTTCATATCCATAAGCCATACATTTCATATCCTTTCCTTACCACATGTCACCTTATCATTTCATCCATCATCTATTTCCATTAAGAAAATGTAAAAACATAATTATGTTGCAGACACTCCCAATTAGCTTCACATGAGATGAGTTTAGTTCACTTCACGTTGATAGATAAATATTCTAATTTAAGATAATTAACATAGGTTGTAATTGTTTCTTCAATTTATTTTTATTTAATTTTGCATGCTTCATACTCATTATCTTATTTCCACTATATGTAATTGAATATTCAACCTAGTAAAGTACGATTAAGTGAGGTCACTTAATAACTTTAGTTGGGGGAAGAGTATATTTTCCAAGGTTTTCATTTTTCATTTTCACCACCAAAGACACCAAATAAGTTTTTGCCTTGCTACAAACCTCTTGTTATCAGTTTCCCAGTTCTGATCCATAACCTAAGCCCAATTTAAGTTGTAATAGACAAAGTATAAGTAGTTGGCAGTTGAATTTCAAGAATTCAAGTATACCAGATAGGAAGGAATGGTGAGGTTAAAGTAAGCTGAATTTGTAGAATTTGAACAAAATAAAGTAATTTACCATTATGGGAGGAGATATTATTCACAAAGAACCTTTTGCACACCAAAAAATATTAGAAGATGGGCTATTCTAGCATATTTTTCAGAAATGCAAGATGGTTAGACTATTTCCTGAGGTTGATAGAGTATAATGAAGCTATGATAGAATAGTTTGCAAAGAAAATACAACATGATGAAGCCATAGTTTGAGGGCTAAAGTTAGATGCTCCAGAGGCTACAATTGCAAATGTATCCAATCTGCCAAAAGGAGTTGAATTTGATATCAAGGAAAATGTAGTAGATGTTAGGGATGAATTCAAAGAGCTTGGAGATAATTTTGAGTTGTCATCCCAAGGTACCAAAAGATTATCACTACTATGGGTATGGGCTTCTACTACCTCTTATATTGTCAAATATCTTACATGTGATGGTAGACAATCTCTTTTGTATACTATGCATTTCAAACTTTTGAATCACGTTCATCATGATATAAGGATTAATGTGCCCAATTTTATTTATAACTTGTTAAAGAGAATGGGGTCTGAATACAAATGGAAAAGAAACACTACAACCCTATTGCACTATTGTTTACTTTTGAAAAGAAGTATAAGGGTTCAATTACCATAGGTCTCTTGGGAAATATTTTTAATTTGTAACCACATTAGCAATATTCTTGAAGAACTAGTTGTTCCAGAGAATTTGGAATCAACTGCTGCATCATTAAGGGAAATGCTCTCTAGTTCACATGCTACTTCACCTACCCACAACCTCTGAGCAACCTACAATAGGGGGTGTTCAGGAAATGCCAACTTCTTCTAAGACACCAAAAATAAGAAAGAGGAAATGTGGACCTTCCCTTGAACCCAAGAAAGTGTCGGGGAAGAAGGCCACCCAACTAATGTTTTCACACCACCTGAAAAGGAAGGGTGTCATGAGGGGTAGTTTCAAGAAACAAGAGGAAAAGATTACTATGACAGTGGAAGATTCAAACTTACAAGACACTATTTTTGAGGATGTGCATACATGTGTTAAAAGAAAATGGTATGTTTCAATCACCTCTGAATCTGACTTGGAGGATATTTTTTTTGCTAATAAAACAAGAAGAAGAACCCAAAAAAGCCTTGACAGTGAGGGTTGTGCATATACTGGGTTGGTGATGATCAAAATTTTGAAGAATATGAAAATTTGTTTATAGAAGAAATAAATTTAAAGAATGAGTTACAAAAAGCCTTAGAAAGGATTAAACAGTTAGAGGAACTGGTGAAGACGTATGAATAGAGAGAAGAGGAAAGGGAATTGAAGATTAAAGAGTTGGAGGAGAAACTTGATAGCTATGGGCATGGGTCTAAATTGGACTTGTTTGCACAACTTTCTATAGTAAAGGCAAAAAAAACAAAAATCATAGCTGCAACCCAAGGACCTCCTATTACAAAGACTCCAACATATCATACCACTATGTCTCTAGGTTACCAGTTGTGGAAGGCAACTCAAGAATTCTCCCAACAAAAAGAAAAATGGGAGAAGGAAAATGAAATAATGGTTTTAGAACATACCAAAGTATTGGAGAATAAACCAACTAAATTGAAAAAGATAGTAGTTAAGGTTGAGGAAATAGTAGATAAGGCTGCTCAAATTTTTAAATGTGGACCCTCTGCTAAGGTATATACCTTGTTTTTGTAGGAAAAATTTCTAAGATTTCAATTTAGTCAGTTGATTAGTAACTTTCCAGTTGCAATGAGTAGAAAGTTTGACTTTCTAAATATATTTCTTGATGCCACACTTGATGTACAAGATCAGCTATGTGAATTCTATTTACATAATTATGTTGTTCCAGAAGATACAGAGTGGAGCCCATTTCTATTTGTGGGTGATTTACAAATTAAGGCACTAGCTTCATACTTCAGAAATGAAATGTAGAGGGGTGAGATTATGCAGGACTATGTAGAGAGGGAGAAATCAATTGCTCTTCAAATAAAAAAGGAATCTAAGAACCCCCATAAGATAATAGATGAATGGATAGAGCTTCTGAAGTATAAAGGTGTAGGTAGAAAAATTATGCATTTGAGAATAAGTGATTATGAAAGAATGCATAGGTTAAAAATAGGTCTCCTTCATCATTCTTATTAGTTTATACAAGAAATATGGGACAATTTAAACCCTGAGTTACATAAAAGGAGCTCCACTCTATATATAACTTTATGGCTATGCTTGAAAGAACCTGAAGGTATATGGACATTGTAAGAGATAGAACACTTGAATGGGTACCTTTGATTTTCTCTCCACCTATGCTTCTCTTCCTAGTACCACATTGGATAGGGGAAAGGAATGAATAACAAGAAGAAGTTGAGGATGTTAGGTGGAAAAGACTTTCATGCTATAGAGGTTTTTACTTGAGACAAAAAAAGGAGTGGATGTGATCACATACCTCAAGGAGATGACCTTGCAGTACAACCTCCAATATTCAAACCGCTTTGCTTGAGGATGAGAAAATATTCAATTGGGGGGAATGATGAGGCCTACTATTAGTTAGTTTCTGGTTATTTTAATGCATGCTTTTAAACATCTCCAGATACTTATTTCCTATATATATATCCCTGAAACTTTACTATCTTATATGATCATTATGCAAAATTGGACCTGGTTTAAAGTATATGGAAATATGACTATGATATGATAGTTATTGCATGGTTAATATGTGGATATGTATGAAATACAATGAATATATGTATTTAAGTTATGGTTATTTAGATTGTGTAGATGTTGTGTGAACTAACTCTTTGTATCCAAGGAGCCAAAAAAAATATATTGTAGCCCAAAACAACTAGGGGGCACAACCCACAACAAATAGGGGGCACAACCCACAACAACTAGGGGTGCAACCCGCAACCAAAGGGAGTTTTAGATAGTGATGCAGGGGAAGTTTGAAGAATGCAAAAATTACATAATCAAATGCATGTATTTGTTAGGATTGTTGTGAACCATCACATCATTTAATAAGACTATTGGAGGAGAAGAATTGTGCCATAATTAGGAATCTAACATGACTGTTTCTATAGTCCATGTTTTAGTTTAAACCATTGCAACAGAGTTATAGTCCTATTTCAATTCTTCTTCCTTTTTAGTTGTGTTTTAATTGCTTGGACTTTATCACACTCTATTTTGTAGGGAGTGGTGATTTATGATTAGATTTACATTTTAGGTCGTTGTTCTAATAAGGCTCTCTTTCACCTAAATGAATGGGTTGATGGTCGAGTTAGTTAGCTAGTTGAAATTAAAAACATAGGAGATAGATAAGTTTAGATAGTTCTGTTTTGCATAGACAATGTTTTGTTTTTCAATCATGATCATATGAATAAGATACTCTGGAAGAACCTCTTTGAATTGTGATATCTTGAGTTATGAATTGAGATATTTTCAATTACTATCATATTAAATTAGTTTAAGAAGCTAAATTTGAGTTCACTTTGTGGAGGCAGTCACTTGAGCAAGGGCCACTCAAGGTGACTGTTCCCCACTTTTTTTTTGTACATTTATTTCTGTTACAATAGTTAATTTCATAATTATGTTTGTCTTAATCAAATATTTCATATGATGAATGTGAATGAGATCTTGTCATTTATTCATGCTTTAATTGTTTCCAAGCATTCTTCTTTGGAGTTAATCAAATTAGTTGAGTTATCAAGTACTGTTTAATTATAGAATTCATTTCTTGACAATGAACTAGTCACAGTCTTTAGCTATAAGTACCTGCAGCAATAGCTTTAGCATTACCTCTTTTTCACTGTTACACAATTTATGATTTCTAGTATGTGTAAACACCTATACTATGATGATATATGTAGTGAAGAGTCTCTGAAATCACATACAATGCCAACATCATCAAAACTATGCATTAGCCCTAGTTGATAAATTAAATGAAGGTCTTTCAAGGGTTTAGTTGACTGTTCAATAGGACCCCCTCTGAATTATGTGTTGACAGTGATTTTACTGAACATTAGTGGGCCTCTACACAAATGAAAGAAGAAGTACAAGTGGAGGTACTTTCTTCCTTCAAAATAGACTAGTTTCTTGGTTGAGTACGAAGCAATATTCAGTGTCATTATCTACTACAAAGGTAGAATATATTATTGTAGCATCTTGTTGTACCACAAGAGTTATGGATGAAGCAAACATCGAAAGATATCATAGTATCATATGGTGAACCTATCTCTATCTTGTGCGATAATACAAATGATACAAAATTTTAAAAAAATATAGTAATGCATTCAAGAACAAAGCATATCTCTATCCAGTATCACTTTCTAAGAGAGAAAGTGATTCTGAATGAAGTAAAGTTGGAGTATATGCCTACAAAGGATCAAATAGCAGACATTTTCATAAAGGCTCTTCCAAAAGATACATTTGAGTATCTCAGAAACAAGCTAGGGGTTATTGCCCCTCCTTTCAACTAGACACATAAGATGGTGCATCTGTCTAGAGGAGAAATTCAAGATTTATTTATTTTATTTTGGATTGATGAAGGCTACCTCTCAAGGGGAGTAGGTGGTGGTGTGTTTGGTTGGTGCTGTCAGTGGGAGCATATGCTATGCCTAAGGGTGTGTGAGAGAGAAGTGAAGTGTAGTGTGCAGGTGTTTCCCTTTGCCATTAATGTAAAAGGAGGAGAGAAGACTGAAAAACATGGAGAGAGTGATGTCTAAAACACTAAAGAGAAAGGGAGAGAGATTAGTTGAGAGAGAAGTGGAGAGCTAAAGTAAGGAGGAGAGTTGATTGAGAGTTGGAGATTAGAGTTTCTTTTGTTGTTGATGGTTTTTCAATAGGTGTTACCATCAATGACAAAGGGGGATATTTTTGCATTGTGTTGTCATTGATGTCAAACTATGTCAACCTATAGTTTGGTTATGATGATAAGGTATTTGTGGTGTTGAGTAGGTGTTGCAGATGCAACATGGTCACTTGGTTTCCAAGTGCTTTTGAGAAAATTGTATAAAAAGTGTACAAGGTGATAGGGGCATGTTCTGTATTGTGCTCTGCATTTCTTCATGCTTGAAGATGTGCTTGTGTGGTTTGGATGTGATGTTTAGAAGTGTTTAGAGGTGTTATATCCAAAGTTTTAGGTTTTGGATTGTGTGGCAGTAGAAGATGTGTTTGACAGTGTTTAGCTTGGAAGAAGGTTGTTTAAGAGAAATGGAATTATTTTGCATTTCTCTGTGTTAAATTTTCTTGTCTTGAAGATTTAGGAACTTGATGGTATTTCTTGTATCTATATTCCCTTGGATGGTTTTATGTTTAGTTGTTCCACAAGCTTGGTTCATGTGTTATGTCTCAGGTGCAATTTGATTGGTTGCATATGATGATGGTATTATTAGTTGCATGTAGTTGTGCCAGTGTGTTTGAATATTTTATTGGTGTTGGAATATTCCAAGATGTTGTGTGATATTTCTAAGTGGTCCTTAGGTTGTTTTTAAACTTGGTGAAGTGTGTATTTGGTTGCTTGGTAGCATTAATGCCAGTTTGGCTGACCTGATATATTAGCATTACTTGCAAATATGCTTTATGGTTTGTGAATTTGTGGTGTAGTGTGTTGGTATAGAATTGGGCCTTGGTTAACCCTTGGTGTGGTCTACCTTTAATTCTTTCCACCACGAAGGTGTTTGGTGGTGACCTATTTGGTGGTTTCACATTTGAGGTGCATACGTTTCATTGAAGTCAATCTAGAGAAGATTGTTTGAGGTCATGGAGGATATATATGCAAGGTAAATTGTTGGAGAAGTGTGTGATGTGACGTGTGGTGTGAAATGATGTAAGTGTGATCAAGTGTTGTGGTTTGAGTGCGAGCATGAATGCTTATGACTATCAGAATCACTTAACATAATGTGTCTACATTTTAGTGTTCCTGAAGTTGCTGGAGGTAGTGAGCTGAAGGTTGCAAATGGTGTAGATTTGTTGTGGTGGATTCTCCTATTGATTTGATGTAGTGAACCTCCTTGTAGTAGTCTCTTTCTATTCTCTTTCTATCTAGTTAGTAAGCCCTTGACAGTGATCCTTTATTTCTTTTGGATAGTGAGTCCCTTGGGTAGTGATCCCTTCTAGTAGAGAGCCTTTCTTTCTTCTAGATAGTGATTCCTTTGGGTAGTGAGCCCTTCCGGAAGTGATCCTTTTGTAATCAGTGTTGATATTCATATATATGTGATTTAATCCTCACTATGGTTTTTCCCCAATTAGTGTTTTCCACATAAAATTTGGTGTTCTATTGTGTATGGTTGTTGTTGTGATGATGTTTCATTTGTTTACATTCATGCTAATGCATAATAAGGGTTTGAAGGTTTTAATGTACAACTGATTGACCCCACCTCTCAGTTGTCCTGTGTGTCTAATACCTATATCTATAGGAAAGGTTTTTAAGGTTTTAGTTTAGTCAGTTGATTAGTGATGTCCTAGTTTCTCTATCCTTACCTACCTTATTTTTAGAAGCATACCACTAAGCTACCCTAGAAATGTAAGATCAACTATGTGAATTGTACTTGCATAATCTGGCCATTCCTCATTATTCTACCTGAAACCCACTTATTTTTATGGGGGATGTTCAAATTAAGGCAATAGCCTCATTTATGAGAAATGAACATCAAAGAGGACAACTAAAAAGAAACTATCAGGAAAGGGAGAAGTCATTTCCCCTTCTACTTAGAGAAGAAGTTGAAGATCCTTAAAAGGTAGTGGAAGAATTGGTTGAATTGATAAGTAGATGGTGGGTGAGAGAAAATATTCTATAATATAGAGAAAAGGACTACAAAAGGTTTTTATAACTTAGAATAGGGATAAAGAAAGAGGCACTTGATTTCTCTCAGAATAGATGGAGATAATTAACACCAACACTAAAAAGGAAGGAGCCTCACTCCACCTTCAATTACTTAGAAACAATAAAAAGAGTCAATAAATACATTTCAACCTACCTTGAAAATGATATTACTTGGCTTCCCTTGATGTTCCATCCTCCTCTTCTCTTGTTTCCAATCCCACATTTTAGAAAAGAGATAATGCAACAAAGAAAGTCAAATGGGAGAAGATAGCAGAGAAAAAAGGGTTCTACTTGAAGCAAGGTGAAGGGGTCACCAAAATAGTGGACTACAAAGAGGTTACACTACAATACAACTTGAGACCTTGAGTTGCTTGAGGATAAGCAAAAAGTTAAGTTGGGGGGATGATGAGCTCTAATAATACAATATTTCCTTGTATTTTCATGTTTTTATCCCATTTTTGCTAAACCTCAAAAGACATTTTTTATATCTTTTCATATGCTTTAAGTATTTCAAAGCATTTGAAGATGATATATTACATTAATGAATATGTGCGTGAAATTTGAATGTTTATAACATTTAGTAGAATTTCATGATTAATTATAGTTGCTAATAATGAAAAAATGCCTTAAGAAATAAGACTAACCCCTATAGTGAAGAACTTGTCAACCCACAGCAAAAGGATTCTCAACCCGTAGAGAAGGATGATAGTTCAACATAGGCAGAGGAATCAATTAGCTATAGTACATGTATATTTCTAGAATAAAATGCAGATGATGGTATGAGGATGTGGAGAAAAATATCCATGTGTCGCTCCATCTTTTTTATAGACCATAGAGGAAGAGGAAGTTTGTTCTAACTAGAGCTAACATTTATAATAAAGATTTCCCTATTAGGAACATTTTTATTATAACACACCAGGCTTGCGGTGCGAGGGGAAAAAATATCCTAAACACACCAAAAAGCCAGATCATGAGAGCCTTAAGGCTTTCTTCAGAGGTGAGGAGACTTTGGTCAGGAATCAGGCGAGTTTTGAAAGAGCTGACCTCCCTAAGCCATGGGATGTGGTCTGCATGGCGCTGATGAAATATGTGCCGTTGGAAGGTAGGTACAAAACTTGTTTTTTCTATCATTTCCCTCTGCTAAACCATCTCAGGCATAAGATGCTGCTTAGCTTTCCATTTTTTCTTCTTATGGACCTTGAAAGCTCGATGGACAAATGTAATGCAGTGGCCTATCGTAATCCTTGTGATCTCCCACCACTCCCACTCCATCAGGGGCTTATCCTTCACCTTTACCACTTCCACCTTGCTCTCTACCCGCCTAAAGCCATCACTGTCGATGTTGAGAACATTGAACCCATCTCTTCGATTCATATCTCCCCAGAAAAGTCTAAGAGCCCTCCTCGGAAGTCTTGTGCTGATAATGTTGAGAGTGTTAAAACCAATCTGGCCACCAAAAAGCTTAAGGGTGGGTTAGGCATGGCTCATGCCAGTGCGGCGGAAGGGCTCTGTGAGCTAAAGGCCACTCAAGCTGGCAAGGCTAATAATGTCACTAAGTTGAGGAAAGGTAAGGAGAAATGCATGCAGGCTGCGACTGTCAAAGATGGTAAGGGAAAGAATGTGGTTGGGAAAGATTCCAGAGGGGATAGAGTTGTTGGGATCATGAAGCTGATTGGTGGGGAAAGTGTTAGAAGGAGATTGGGGAGGCTGGCCAAGAATAGAAAAAAGAGGCTAATTATTGAGGACTCAGAGGTGGAGCAGTCAGACAACAAGGGTTACAAGGAGGAAGAGTCTGATGATGAGGTTGAAGACATGGGGGAGAGGCCCCTGCCTACTCTGATGGACAACAAGATTCCTGGCCATGGTTTTGACTCACACTCTTCGCTGGTGAATGAGCCTGGTGGGATTCAGGAGACTGGGGATGTTGGGGAAGATTCAGACATGGTGGCAAAGAGATTGAACACTCTGGACAAAAGGTTTAGGGGCTTGACCCGCTTCACAATTAAACTGAGCCACTTTGCTACTAGTGTGCTGTCAAATGTCATAAAAGAGGATTTGGAGGGGAATAATAGCCAGGAAAACAAAGAGTGGGTGGGTGATGAGGCGGTTGACCTCCTATTTAAGAATTGGGACGATGCTAGTTAGTTGCTCCTGTTGCTGGTCTGTCGGCTGTTTGTGTGCTTTCTCTTGGCTATCTCTAGTTTTTTTTTTGTTAATGTTTGCTGTTTAAGTCTGGTCCTTTTTTGGCCCTAGTGGCTCGTTGTGTGGGGTACAACGCCCCGTAAATGCTGTTTAAATTTTCAAAAACATTTTTATTATAACATTCTTCTTGATTGTTGTAGAGTCCTTCTTGGATTCTAACACTTCTACTTCCACTAGTTGTTATTTTTTGTTAAGCTAGAAGACCTGGTCCTCTTCCTATTTTCTTGGAAGAGTCGATAATTGCTCTTAGTTTATTTATAGTTTTTGAATAACATGACTCTCACAGACCCTATATATGGGGATATTTGTTATGAGAGACTACTACCTATATTTTTGCATGGAATTAGATTAAATACCAAATTTGTTACATTATGTTGTAAGCCATGCATAGGTTTGGATTACAATAAAGAAAGATATTTCAGTTACATAATTTTGAGTTAAGTAATTAAAGGAGATACTATGGAATAAAATTCCTTAAGAAAGGGCCACTTGAGGTATTGCAAAGTTCTCATTAGTTTAGATAGTTAGTTATATTATGAATTGTATTTTCTGAATTATAGTTTCTAGTTTTCCATTACATTAATGCTATATTATAATTTCTAAATTGAAGTTCCTAAGTTATATTTTGTTGATGCTATTAAGTGATTATTTGAATAGGTTACACTATAGCATAAAGGGTCATTATTTAGGGTCCATGAATGATAGGTATCCATAGAAGTTACAGTAGCTAGAATTCACTTACCTTGTTCTCTACATAGGAGTTATTTTTAGTAAGAAATATTTTAATTGAGTTTATTCTTGTTCAATCACATGTACTCAGTCGATTAAGGAATTTTAGGATTCTCATATACATGTGTAGTGCTAGCATCATCTCAAATTCATGATTCCTTGGTTGAAAATTTAATGAAGCCCTCTTTTGAATAATGATCTGCTTGACTTGGAGATCCTTAAGCTCATTAAGTTGTATGTATGATTGTCTACGTCAGTAAATTAAACATTAGGGGAAGCTCTATATGCAAAAACTTTAGATACCTCAACAAAGCATGTTTGAAAGATGATTTTACTTTGCCAAACATAGATATTATTGTAGAATTGATTGTGGGGCATGAAATTTTATCTCTTATGGGGTATAACTAAATTCATATAGCCACAAAAGATAAAAAAAATAACTTTCACATGTCCATTGGGAAACTTTTACTGGAACATTATGCCCTTTGGTCTTAAAAATGATGGAGCTACCTATCAAAGAGAAATTACAATGATATTTCATGATATGATGCATGTCCTCATGGAATATTTTGTTGATGATCTATTAGCTTAGTGAAATACCAGAGAAGATCATCTTGATGTGTTTGCACAAATATTTAATAGGCTTGAAAAATACATTGTTAGATTGAATCTAAATAAGTGTTTCTTTGGGGTTACTTTAGGGAAACTACTAGGCTACATTATTTCTCACACAAGAATAGAGGTTGATCTTGCAAAGGTAAAATTTATAGTTGATATGCATCCACTAAAAACTCAAAAACTTTTGTAGTCTACAAGGTAAATTTTTGTCCATCCGTCGATTCATTACATGGTTATCTAACAAGCACTCATCATCCTTTCACATACCTATTGCACAAGGGTGTCACCTTTAAATGAGATGAGAACTATCAACAATATTTCTACCTGTTGAAATATTAACTCGGTTCTCCTCTAGTACTGATGTTGAAAATAGGTTGTCATTGATCTCAAAGGTGTGCCATTAATGAAGAAGAATGTTGTCAAAAGCTGTCAAGGTTGTAAAAATGTCATTATTGTCAAGGTTTTCAAGAATAAAAAATATTGTAGGAGTACTAGAATTATCATTATATTCCCCTTGAATTAAATTGCTAATCATGAAGAAGTTGTCTCATCAATCAGATCCTATATCAGGGTAATATACAAGAAGTTTTCTTGAGATGTGACTGCCTATCTAGAAGTTGGTGTGTACTCTATGTTTGTTATACTGTGCATAGTATGTAGTCAGTATGAATGTGGTGGTCTGGAAGTCTGTGCAAGGATATCTTTTGGGCAAAGAGATTTCTTTGGAAATACAATTATGGCTAGTATTTCTTTCAAAAATGTAGTTTTTCTCTACAGTTTGGAAGGAGAGTATGTATACACTAGCTCTATTAGTTTCCTAAGTTTTTGGAAGATATGTTTAACATGCAAGAAGTTTGAAGTGACAAAAGGAATTTTGTTCATGTCTATCAAGTAGTTGAAGTTCAGGGTGTGTGTGGTAACAACTAGTATCGTGTGGAATTCAAATATTACATGTGGTGTTATGATATGACTTGGTTAAGGTCCTTGTGGTAGTGCACACATCATGTTCTATTGGTGGTGGGTGAAATCACAATACTGTGTCTCACTTTTTTCTCAAGATGGATATTTACATCAATATTTTAACTAAATTTTCATCTTCTAAGACCTATAGCAGCTAAACCGTTAAGAATTTGAAGATGATACAAACTAGTGATTTTTGGCAATTTATGTGTAGATTCTAAATATATATATTTTAAAAAATTCTGAAAAACCATGAATATTTCAACATCTCCTTTAATAACTAGGTTTAAATAGAAAACAATATTTTTAGAAAGTAATGTTTGTGTTTTCCAACATTATTTTTTTCTATAAAGGATAATATTCTAATTTTTGAGATATAGATTCTCAACATCAATATCTAGGGCAACGATATTTTTTCATAATTATTTGTTACATATTTTTTCCAATTAATTTCTAAAGTCACTATAACTATAATCTGGACATACATGTGTGTTGTCCAACATAACTTGTTGTATATATCAAAATCATTTTTTTTTGGTGAAACAAGGACATCAATACCTAGGGAAAGGGAATTTTTTGATTTTTTTTACAATGTTTTACTTTTTTTCCACCTCTATAAAATGAATAGCTTGATTTTTGGAGACAAATATATGTTCAATAAAAATTGAAAATTAAATACATTATAAAATGAAAACATCTCAAAACTATACTTGTTGGAAAGCTCATTTCGAGGGCTACAATCTCACAAAATATCTTGTCAAGTTAAGTTCATCTGAAGGTCCAACCTAGGGTTTGAAATTAAATTTTATGAGGAAATTTTGATACAAAATTCAAACTTATCACTTTTGACACCTTCTATCAAAGGTAACTTCGATTGGAGGTACCCAAGAACCTTCGATCGAAGGTCACTATGTAAAGGCATGTTTATTTAAGCCCCTTTGATCAAAGGTCTTCCTTTTATCAAAGGTATAAAGTGATATACCTTTGATCAAAGGTGTGTTTTAAAAACTTGCATTCTCCCCCGAAAATTTCATTATCTTGAAAGTGAGACACATTTCTATGATTTCACCTTGGAAAGATATTTGATTTTGGACTGACTTGGTACATGTTTCATGTAATTTGAATTTAGGTCCACCTTATGTCATATTGGATCTTTATACATCCTTGGTTGACATGGAAGAGTGTTAATGTAATATCATATATATTTATATATATTTCAAATGTTCAGATGTATCGTAATGTATGCGAGTGTATTTAGAATTGACCATATGAATTATAATTACACCTGTGGGAAGAAGATTTGGTCATTGAAGAAGAACATGTGAAGAAAAGAGAGTACACCGGTATCAGAAGATCATATGAAGTGAGGAAGAATTTCAGTTGTGACTCTAGCATGTATTAAGCTACATTGAAGATCTGTAAGCCTTATCATTATATTCTGGTAGGACTAGTGTTCTATCTATTGTATTATTTTATTTTTGGATTGGTGTCTCTTGTAGGATGGTTCCTACAAATGCATTAGGGGATGGATTTGCCTGGTAGGTTGGTGCCTACTTTTGTGTGTAAAATTCACTTGTATATTTCTGCCTTTGCAACACTCGATTTGGGTAGTAGATCCAAGCAGCTATTCTCACCATAGTTTTTCCCATCTTGGGTTTCCACATAAATCTGGTGTTTGTTTATGTACTTTATGATATTATGTTTTATTTGTTTATGTGGAGTTTGTTGTGAATCATATATTCTGATAATTGTAGAAAAAGTTTAAGTTACATGATTCGGTAAGTAATATTGAAGTTGAGAAATTTGAATTTATTTGATCTACTGATTCACCCCCCTCTCAGTAGATTGTGTTCCCTTTAATTGGTATCAAAACTAAGTTCCTTTGTAGAAGCCTAACAACTTAAGGTAGGTCCAGAATGGTATAGGAAGGATTCTCTGGAAATAAAGCACCAATTTATGATGGATCAAATTTTGCATTTTGGAAAGGATGCAGTCCTATTTGATGGCTTTAGGAATGGACATCTAGATGTTAGTAGCAGAGGGATATGCAATTCCTGAAAACCCTCCTAGAAATCAAGTTGGAAAGAGGGCTTGTGAACTCAATGCTAAGATAAGGAATGCTATTTTATGTGGATTGACTAATTTTGTATTTGTGAAAGTGATGTAGTGAAAGATAATAAAGGATATATGGGATAAATTATAGACAAAGTCAAAGAAGAAAAAATACAGACTTATAGAGCTTAGTTTTAAGGTCTGAAGATGAAAGAAGATGAGAATATTGCTACATTCCTACTCTAGGTTGATAAATTTTTCAACTCTATTCGAGGTCTTGGTGAGAATTTGAAAGAGAAGAATGTTGTGAAAAATGTACTCAGATATCTCCCTAGAAGGTTTGATTCTAAAGTCCTTTCTATCGAAGAAGCTAAGGATTTGAATGCTTTGAAGTTGATTGAACCACATGGAATTATAATTGCATTTGAGATGAGATTTGAAATTGAAGATTTAATCAGGAAAGAGGTTGAAGATTCTGATATTGGATTAGATTTAGAAGAAGCAAATTTTGTCAGGAAAGTACAAAGAGGTTCTGGTAAGTACAAAGGAAAGTTACCTTTTAAGTGTTTTAATTGTGGTGAAGTAGGATATTTTATGGTTGTGTCCCCATAAGGGTTCTAACAATGTTGAGAAAAATAATGGAAATAAATTGTTTCAGAAAAGGTATAAAGGTTAGAGGAAACATAAGAGTTTCTACACCAATGAGGAAGAAGACTACTCCATTGAAGAAGAAGATGAAGATATCTTTGGAGATGAAAAATATAGTTGTGTTCATGCCCTTTGAGAATTCTGATGGAGATGCTAAAATGGATTCTAGAAATAATGAAGATGAAGTAGATCTTGTGGAAGAATTGATGTCTACTGGAAAAGAAATCAAAAGTTTGAGGAACATAATTATAGAAGAAATGAGGGCTAAAGAAAAGGTATCTCAAGATTTGAAGAAAGAAGAAAAGATGATTGTTGATTTGAAGATCCAAAATGATGAGGCAAAAAGGATTGAAGAAGTTCTAACAAAAGAATTGCTATCAAGATATAAAGACTGTGAGAAGCTAGGAGCATAAATTGTGATAGTCAAAAAAGAGCTTGAGAAAGTGAACCAACATTTGCATATGAAGTTTGGCAACAATACTAAAACCTTAGATCAGATATTGGGAAGTCAAAGAGCTCCACATGTCAAAACCAAAATAGTTTTTGATGATTAGAAGAACAGGGTGACAAAACAATATGTGAAGTTCGCTAAGGAAAGTCTAGAAGTGACCAACTCTGAAAGTTAAAAATCTAAAAGAATAATGGTAATCAATGAAAGCATGACACAAAATGATGACTTTATTCAATTTTAGAATAAGAGAAGAAGATCTAAAGGACATGAATACAACACCAAGTTCAATTATCATTTCTCTGGTTATTTTTTAAATTGCAATAATTTTAGACATAAAGTTGTGGATTGTAGGAAAGCTTTGGTAAGAAGAAAGAACTTTTTCAACAATAATGCGTTTGCACCTCTGTATAATTTTAATATCATTTGCTACAAATGCAATAATTTTTGACACATTGTAAGGAACTACATAAGAAATTTTGTGAGTTATACTTTATCAATAAGTGGAAGAAAAGGATCAAAAAGTAGAAGTAATGAATAATAAAAAGTTTGGAATAATGTTCCTAAAGAAAATAAGTTAGAAAAGTTGATGATTGCTCAAACTGCACTACATGCTGAAAAGGAGAAGAATTTGTGGATCATAGACAATGATTGCTCTAGCCACATGTCTGGAGATAAAAGTAAGTTCATGATTTTCAAGAAATTTGAAGGTGGTTCTGTGACCCTTGGAAATAATTCAATTGCCAAAAAATTTGGTAAGGGTACTTTAAGACTTGATGGTGGCCAAATAAAGACACATGATGTTTTGTATGTTGAAGGTCTAAAGCCTAATATTTTAAGTGTTAATAAAATGTGTGATCTAAGTGTTATAAGCTATCCTTCAATGTTGAAGGTTGTGAAATCAAGGAATCAAGCACCAATGAACTAATTATGGAAGGAAGTAGAATAGATAGTGATATACATCATCTTAGTGAGTAGAATGGATAGTTGTCTTACTATGTAGGAAGAAGAAAGTTGGCTTTAGCACAGAAGGTTAGGGCATATAAATTTTGATGATATTGTAAATATTAGTTGAAAAGGATTGATCCAAGATATGCCAAAGGTTAAGAATCCTCAATCAATCAGCTACAAGCCATGCAATGAAGAGAAGTGGGCAAGAATTAAATATCCTACTAAATAGTACTCTACATCAAAACCATTAGATCTGGTGCGTACATATCTATGCAGACCTATGAGGACAATTTTTTTATAAGGAGACATGTATTTCATAATGTTCATTAATGATTATACTAGGATAACTTGGATTTCATTTTTGAAAGAAAAGTAAGAAGCTTTTGAGAAGTTTAAGGTATTCAAGGCCTTAGTAGAAAATGAAATCGGAAGGAAAATCAAGGTTATGAGATCTGATAGAAGTGGAGAATTCATTTTTGATAAGTATGATAGATTTTGTGAAAATCATGGGATCTAGAGACAATTTTTAGCCTCTAGAACTCTACAACAAAATGGAGTTACAAAAAAGAAGAACTGGATTGTACAGGAGATGGCAATAATAATACTATGTCAAGAAAATCTACTAGATATGTACTAGAGAGAAGCTATACAGATTGTTGTGTACATTTTGAATAGATTTAAAATCAGATTCAAGACAAACAAGATACCATATGAGTTATGGAGAGGAAGAATGACATCAGTCAAACACCAGAATATTTGGAATTAAGCTCTACATCAAAATATATGAAGAAAATTTGGGTAAGTTTCATTCCAGATTTGATGAAGGTATATTTCTTGGTTATTCTTTAAGAAGGTATACATATGCTATAACAAAAGATTGAAGAGGATTGTAGAAAGTGCAAATGTGAAATTTGATGAAACTATTCAATCTAGAAGTATTCTGGAAGTGGAAGATGATGAAGAACCAATTCATAGTAGCATTGAAGACTCAAAAGAGGTTGTTACAAAAACTCCATAAAAGTATGTTTAGAGGGATCATTCTAAAGATCTGATTATAAGAGATAAAAGTAGTGGGTTTTAGACCCAAAAGAGATTTGAGAAGGAAAATGAACAAGTACACTTTGCATTACTATCAAATATAGAGCCTCAGTCCTATAAAGAAGCAAGCAAAGAGAAAGGTTGGGTAGAAGCTATGGAGGAAGAATTGAATAAGATCAAGAAGAATGAAACTTGGGAACTTTTCCCAAGACCTAAAGGCAAGAATGTGATTGAAACTAAGTGGTTTTTTAAAGATAAGCTAAATGAAGAAGGTGAAGTGATCTAGAATAAGGCTAGACTTGTGCGTAACGGGTATGCTCAAGTCGAAGGCATAGATTTTGAAGAAATTTTTTCTCTAGTAGCAAGACTAGAGGCAATCAAGAATTTTTAGCTTGTTCAACATTCAAGAACTTCAAAGTATATCATATAGATGTGAAGTTAGCATTCTTGAATGGACACCTAGAAGAAGAGGTTTATATTGAACAACCGATAAGGGTTTCAATGTTCTAATAATTTAAATTATATTTTCAGATTGAAGAAGGCTTTGTATGGGCTCAAACAAGCTCCCAGAACTTGGTATTCAAGGTTGGATAGATACTTGCAGTAGAAAGGGTTCTAAAGAGGATGTGTAGATAGTAATCTGTACATAAAAATAGAAGGAGATCAATTCTTAATAGTTGTGGTCTACGTAGATGATATCATTTTTGGTAGTAGTAGTGATGACATGTGCAAGAAGTTTTAGAAGGAAATGTTAAAAAATTTGAAATGTCTTATTCTAGGAGAATTATCCTTCTTTGTTTGGCTGAAAATTTCTCAATTAGACAAAGGAATTTTCATTTCTCAACATAAGTATATAAAAAAGATGCTAAGTAAATTTAGGATGGAAGATTGCAAATTGGATGGAACAGATTTGGTTACAAGATGCAAGTTGAGTAAAGATGATGAATCTATTTTGACAAATTAGACTTTGTACAAATCTATGATTGGAATTTTGTTGTATGTGACAATATCTAGACTGGATATAATTCAGGTAGTTATAATGGTTTCCAAATTTCAGGGAACACCTAAAGAAACTCAAGTTAAAGTAGTGAAGAGGATATTCAGGTACTTGAAGGCTACTGAAGAGTTTGGACTATGGTATCCAAAGAGTGAAAATTTCACTTTAACTACAAACATAGATTCAAATTGGGTAGGATGCATTGATGACTAGAAGAGCACAAGTGGAGGAGCATTCTTTCTTGGTGACAGTTTGGTATCCTAGTTAAGCAAGAAACAAGAATTAGTTTCTTTATCTACAACAAAAGAAAAATATATTGCTACAACATGATGCTACACTTAGATGATTTAGATGAAGAAAAATTTGAAGGAAATGAAGATTGAATTTGATGAACCTATCACTATTTTTTGTGATAACACTAGTGTGATAAACATCTCAAAGAATCTAGTAATGCACTCAAGGAAAAAAAACATTGCAGTCAAGTATCATTTTCTAAGGGAGAAGGTTGCAAAGAAGGAGGTAAAGTTGGAATATGTTGAGACAAAGGAGCAAGTAACAAATATATTCACGAAGCCACTTCCTAAGGAGACATTTGAGTTTCTTCAATAGAAGTTGGGAGTTATTGTTCCCTCCTCTTGAATCAATAGGAAGCACAAGTTTAGGGGGAGCTTGGTCTCCCTACCACAAGAAGGTTGGATGGTCTTGTGATATAGTTTTAGAGGTAGTGATGTATGAACTCAGGGGGAGCCCCTTCGGGAAACAAGTTTTTGGATTATGCATGGTACCAAAAATGAAGAAAGGAGGAAGAAGTGTTGCTATAGTGAAGATGGTTCAGAGAAACACTTTTTACGACTTGAAGCATGTGTTAGAAGTGTTTGGTTTCAGGAGTACAAAGAAAGGGGGAGTGAGATTTTTGACCCTTTTACATTGATGTCAAAGGGGGAGAGAGTGAACACAAAAGGCTGAATTGCTTAGAAAGAATATTGATCTCAAAATGATACATCTATCAAATGGGGAGAGAGTGAACTCAAAATTATATAGAAAAGGAATCATTCTAAGGGGGCGAAAACATTTTCGTGTGTTGTTAGAATTTTGTTGTTTTCCATCAATGATAGAGGGGGAGATTATTGAACATAATTCATTGATGTCAAAGGTGTGTCATTGACAAAGAATAATGTTGTCAAAGCATGTCAAGGATGTCAAAATTTCATTTTTGTCAAGGTTGTCAGGAATGAAAAAGATTGGAGTACTAGAATTGTCATCATATTCCCCTCGACTTAAAGTCTTAATCATGAAGTTGTTTCATCAATCAGATCCTATATCAAGTAATATACATCAATTTTTATTGATACACGACTGCCTATCTAGGAGTTGGTGTACTATATGTTTATTATAACATGCAAAGTATGCAGTCAATATGATTGTGGTGGTCCAAAATTTTATGCAAGGATATATTTTGGGTAAAGAGATTTTTATAGCAATACAATTATGGTCAACATTTTTTTCAAAAATGTAGTTTTGCTTTGCAGTTTGGAAGGAGAGTATTCCCACACGAGTTCTATTAGTTTCTTGAGTTTTGAAAGGATATGTTCAACATGCAAGAAGTTTGAAGCGACAGAAGGATTTATGTTCCTATATGTCAACCAGTTGAAGTTCAAGGTGTGTGCGGTAATGGCTAGTAGCACACAAAATTCAAATCTTGCATGTTGTGTTAAGATAAGACCTGGTTAAGGTCCATGTGGTAGTACACAATACCATGTTCTGTTGTCGATAATTTTTTTTTAATTTTTGACCGAAATGATATACATTTCATGTAATTTGAATTTAGGTCCACCTTATGTTGTCCTAGCTCTTTGCAGATCCCTGGCTGACATGGAAGAGTGTTAATGTAATGTCATGTATATATTTCAAATATTTAGATGCATTATAATGTATGTGAGTGTATCCAAAATTGACCACATGAATTAGAATTAAACATGTGGGAAGAAGAGTTGGTCATTGAAGAAGAAAGTGTGAAGAAAAGAGAGTGTGCTAGTATCACAAGATCATATGCAGTGAAGAAGAGTGTCAATTATGACTCTAGCATGTATTGAGTTACATTGAAGATCCACAAGCCTTATCATTATATTATGGTAGGACTGGTTTTCTACCTACTATATCATTTTATTTGGGGATTGGTGTCTCTAGTAGGTTGGTGGCTATAAATACATTATAGGATTGGTGTCTCCGGTAGGTTGGTGCCTACTTTAGTGTGTAAAATTCACTTGTATATTTATGTCTTTGTGACGTTGGATTTGGCCAGTATATCTAAGAAACTATTCTCACAACATTTTTCTCATCTTGGGTTTCCATGTATATATGGTGTTCATGTGTGTGATTTATGCTTTTATGTTTTGTTTATTTATGTGGAGTTTTTTATGAATCATATGTTCTAATAACTGTACAAAAATTTCAAGTTACATGATTCGATAATTAGTGTTGAAGTTGAGAATTTTGAATTGATTTGATCTACTGATGCACCCCCCTCCTCTGTAGATTGTGTGACCTTCAACTGATGCCACATAGCTAGGTAAAACCAATACTATTATACATTTTCACTACCACATCAACATTGGGACCTTTACTTGCATAACATGACTCTTCAAGAAAATAAAGGGTCATATATTATATCAATCACACTCTAGTAGGCTATGAGATCAACTACACTCCTACTGAACATGCATGTTTGGTAGTTGTTTTCGCTTCTCAAAAGCAAAAAAACTATATGCTAAACAATCAAATGAAGCTCATTGCTAAGATTTATCCACTCAAGTACCTATTAAACAAAGCGACACTTATAAGAAGATTAGAAAAATGGGTCATGATCCTAAGTGAATTTGATATTGAGTACATAGACATAAAATATATTAAGGGACAAGTGATTTATAATCAGTTAGAGGATGCTCCCACAATTGCAAATTACCCATTGATATCTAATTTTTTGGATGAGGGAATATTCATTGTGATCATCTCTCATTTGTTAAAATTATACTTTGATGGTTCGTATAATCACCATGGTTCAAGAGTAGGCATACTAATCATAACCCCATAAGGTGACTATAACCTAAAATTATATCAATTAACATTACCTTGCAAAAATAATATTGTTGAGTATGAAGCATTGATCACTAGACTGAGAATGGAAAAACAATAGAAAATCAAGGAACTATAGGTTTTTGGAAATTCCCAATTAGTTATCAAACAGGTGAATGATGATTACCAAAATAAGGATGAGAAAATCTAACCCTATAAGAAAATGGTGGATACTTTCAAGGATTATTTTACCCAAATATCATTTGAGCAGATCCCTAGGATAACTAACAAAATAGTTGATGCAATGATGACTATTGGGTCTCTTTTGTACATGTTGCACAATACTCAACATTGTGAATTCTTAGTAGAACATATCTTGATCCCTACATTTGATGTCCTAAAATCTAAAATCGTGTGCAATTTTTTTGGTCCTAACTTCCCTTGGTATCAAGAAATTTATGCATACCTCCATCATAATATCCTTCCACCTAATATATCCTCAAATTAGTGAAAAAATTTCATTAGATTCTCATCCTACTTCATAATACTTGGCGATACACTTTATCAAAGGAGTCTCAATGGTACTCTTCTTAAGTTTCTTAACTTAAATGAAGCCCACACAATCTTAGAAGATGCACATAACGATATTTGTGGGGCACACTCTGGTGGTCCTAATCTAGCTAAGAAACTTATGAGAATTGATTATTATTGGTCTACAATGGAACACGAGGCCCACTAATTTGCTATAAAATATCAAAAATGTCAACAACATGGAGACTTCATTCATGCACCAACATAGGAGCTACAAATAATTACTATAATATGGCCTTTTCACAATGGGTATTCAACCTCGTAGGTAAGATCCACCCCTCATCATCCAATGGTCATAAATTTGTTATCACTATAACAAAGTATTTTATAGTGTATTGAAGTCATTCCCCTCACATTCATCACCAAAAATCAAGTAGCTAAGTTCATGTGTCAATACGATGTCTCTTTAGCCATTGTCACTGACAATGGTTGACCTTTCAAAAATTAGGAGGTCCATGATCTTTACCGTAAGTTTCGTATCAAACATTGATTCTTGACCCCATACTACCCTCAAAGTAATGGTTAAGCAGAGGCGTCAAATAAAACAATACTTAAGATTCTCAAAAAGATAGTCAGTTAAGCTGGCCATGAATAGCATATTCATCTCAATCCCTCCCTATGTGATTACCGAAATAGTATTCACACACTAATAGGAGAAATCCTTATTCATTAGTTTTTGGTGTTAAAGCCATCTTACCTATAGATTTTGAGCTTCCATTTTTGAGGGTCTCTCTACAACATACCACTAATGATGAGTACGTAGTTACTAGATTGCATGACTTATAAATGCTAGACGAAAGGAATCTTTAGGTGCTCAATCATTTACAGGCTAATCAAAATTGCCTTCATCATAGCTATAGCAATACAATTATATCATGTAAGTTTGAGATAAGAGATCTAGTACTCAAAGAGAACCAAAAGAATCAACAAGATTGTGAAAAGAAAGGGAAGTTTGAACCAAATTAGTAGGGTACTTTCATCTTTATAATAACTTATGTATTTTGAGCATACCAATTGTCTATACCTAAGGCTGAACCGCTAGATGAACCATCAATATAATTCACCTAAAGAAATTATTTGTATAATCCTCAAAGTATCCAAATTTAAAATAGAAAATAAAAAAAGAGAAAGTCAAAAGTAAAGAGAAATAATTTTCCCTATTATGGAAACCACTTTGGTGGACCCTTGTGTAAGTACCATGGTGAAAAAATATTAAAGGGAACTATATGTAGAAGCCACTATCCACCATTTATTAACATCTAATCCACTCCATCCAAATATCAAATCTTTTCATACACCTATAAACCCTACCATGGATTGCTAATTATCGATATTTAGTGCCATTCCATTCCATCTTAGGTCAAATAAGCTTCACAACATCGATCCCATAATAAAAAATCATTTACCTAATTGGGGGCGTTTCCTCAACCTAGTGTTCAGATTGGATCATTGGAGTCAATATTAGAGGGAAAACCCTTCACACCCACCATGACACCATCAGATATCATCCAGAATAAAAGACCTCACTTATCACATACCATAAATAAACATATATCATACCCATCTATCATTACCATAATAAATTTCCAATACCTAGACATGAAAATCAAGAAAGTGCGAAAACCTGTATTACCTAATGACGTTGAGCATTCAAAAAACAATCACAAAAAAATACTCCTGCTGAGCTAGCCCCTCCACTTATTGATCAATTTACTAACCAAATTTAGCTAATATTATCCAAAATATTATGCCTTGATGGATGTATCTTTATGCCAATAGGCATTATCATATCTAAGAATATATCTTTTGGCAAGAAAATCTAATGGTTGAAGGTTGATCTATTTCATCAATGAGTCTTTTTATTTGATTAATTTATTAGATTGTCCTATTCCTATGCTACTTGAGGATATCTCCATGAGATTAGAGGAGCAAGAATGAGGCAGAGTTAGTACTTTCATATGACTTGTTTGTAGAATATTCTTATTGCATTACTTGGACATGTATGTTCCTTGTGTGTGTTGGAATGGATTCTAGCATTAATAATCTCCTGCATATATAAGGTCATTTAAATAATTTTTTTTACTAGGGATATTATGCTTAAGTTCACTTTCCCCACATATTCCAACAAGGTTCTATTATGCCTGATATGTATGAGGATAGTCCTTGTTTGCAATGTCAATGTCCATGCAAAGGATACCAAAGTCACCATGGTTTATCATACCTTGGTGTACATATATCCATTTGACACAATAAAATACTTTATGATGATAAAAAACAACAAAACAAAAAGCACAATATCTATCAAATCTCATATCCATCTCTATCAATCTATATCATATCTATCTATTGCATCTCATTCATTACACATTTCATTATGTGCTATCAATCAATAACCATCATCATCACTATCTTATACCATACTAACTCATAATCACACATATATGATGACACAAATAAAAATAAAACATAGTGTATCCATAGCACCCATACATTTCCTACATGCATAAACATGTTAGAATACACAAAATCATACCATAGCAAAATTCATCAGTAGTTCATAAGTACTGCATCTATAAATATCATTGCATGTATATATCCTACATACATGACCATAACATCAATTGGATATAAAATATTACCATAGAAATCATATATGTCATCATAACATCATTAAAAATACCAAAATATCATAACATTGCATCATTTAGTCTAAGCATCTTCATAATCCATCACATCATATATCATAACATCAAATAAGATCATTAGTGCATACACAAATCCATAACATAGAAAAATCAAATAGAAATCATAACATCATCACATAACATGCATAAATGTCACCACCAAAAATAATCTCATATCATATATCTTAAAAAGTAATGTGCCATGATACATCTATATACATGTTTGTACATGGGCTCATTAACCATAAATATACAATACATCAGCTCACAGGAAAAAATCATAGTGTGTCTACAAAATATAATCTCATATGTACAACAAAGGGCTATAGGGAGCTCCCTATCTTAGAATGGGAAGGTGTCAAATGTTGTGACCCTGATGGTATTTCCTCTCTTTATCCCTAGTGGTGGTCTAGGAGGTGGTGGTCCCATCACCCCCTCACTCAATGATCTTTGTAATCTTGATCTCTCAGATATACTACAATTAAAACTCAGAGCTCGACGCTTTGTAGGTACCAAGCTCTCATATAGTCACTTATAGGTCCTCATGTTTCAACCATGTGATCTCCAAGATAATCTCAGATGTAGACCCATGGGAAATGTATCAAACTCTAAGAAGAGATTATTCTAATCTCTAGAAATGGATAATTGTTACATCCCTCTTTCATGTCATACCAATAGCTGCACCTAAAATTTGACTAATTGAGCTTGAAAACTCTATACCTAAACCTAAAATGCAACTAATTTTCCTCCACTTCCATCCCCTCCTACCTGATGTATCACTTGTGTTTGTACCACTTACTGCACTATTGGTGGTGGAATCACTAGTTATTGTATAATTGGTCGCTGCACCATTAAAGGAACCCCTACTACTACCACTCCACCAATCCCTCCTCCATGACCACCCCCACCATCATATCCTCCTCCTCCCCATCATCACCATGATCCACTCAATGATGTACTTTCCTACCTCTCCTCCCCTCCTGTCCACCTCTTCTACCCTCCCCACATGAAAGATCTGTCAAGTAGGTCAATCTCTAAGCAACCTATCACTCATCATAATCAGGTATCATACCTCTATCTACCACATCAACTCATAGGTCCCAATGTATAAGCACTAATCCTTCAAATTCACCAAATTTTGTGTTAGTACTAATCATAGGGCCCCAATAAGAGACCTCTTGTTGAGACCTAACATATAAGGCCTTCCCCATTGATACATCTCGCCTCTGTCTAAACTGTCTGTGCACCCAATAAGGTAGGTATAAATCTATAATATATGTAGTATGGCCAAACAAATATCTAGTTTTTTTATAGTATGGGAGATTATATCCATCATCATACCATGCCTCACATTATATCCATGGCCTTCAAGTGAATGTAACCATGCCATATAGGGCTCGCCTCCAATAAGGTACATCACCCAACCTACACTAAGTCACCACACCATCATATCTACATATATAAGGATATCTAGGTGCCCATGATTTTTCCACCAATGGTCTATGATAGCAATATGCTCCCATGCCCAAATATGCAAGAGAGTCACTCCACAATGTATGTTGGCTCTAAACATGTATGCCACCTAATGTAGCTGATGGTATAGGGTCAGTAGTACATAAGGACCCCATGCATATGTCACCCCGTCATCTAACATCTTCTTAATAATGGTACCATAACCATTAGGGAACACATGACCCCTCCTATCAGGAACTAATACTCCACTGATTAGTTCTACTATCAACACAAGTAGTACATCAAAATGAGCCTAAATATAGCTCAAATTGATTTCATCATCCTCTATCCCTGGGCTATCTATCATGAACACATGACTCAATGAACTCTACCCACTATTTGAGTCATATACTACCTTCTCACCGTGGATTGGAAACCATAGAATCCTCTAAATTTCCTCAAGAGTCACAATTACCTCTCTATTAGGCAACAAGAATGTACTTCTTTCACTGCACCATCTCTTTTCTAAAGCATTCACCATCCCCCTATTAGCCTGAATATTAGGTATATGGGTGATGTAGTATAAACCAACTACTCCCAAAAATGCATGCTCATCATCAATGTTTTTCCACCTCAACACAATTTCCTTTAGATGCCTCTCATGAGACATTAGTGGCTCTCAACCATCTTGCATCCATAACACATGCTTTAGTGATCACACTAACCAACAAATTGTTGTCAAAACCTAACTATATGACATTCCGCTGATCAAAAGCTTACTTCTTCAATTGTGTTGTTTGATTGATTAGTTGTGACCTAACTAGAAATTGCACCATTTCTTGCGTCAATTGTGCAACCCTATTCATTTGCACCATTTCTAGTGTCAAATGTGCATGCCTAGTCAATCACACAATTTTCAACGTCATTTACACTATGCAAATCAATTGTGCACTGCTCCATCAATTGCACAATTCTAAATCAATTACACAAAATTATTGCAAATGCACAAAATTGGGTGTCATTTGTAGCATAGTGCATCAAATACACCATTTTCAACATTATTTTCACCAAACTACATCCTACTAGACAATTGAAAAACCCTAATTCTATGCCTCATAAATGCAATCAAATATGAAATTCACAAGTTGAGAGTTAGGTGCATACTTATGTTGGCATGTTGTCTCACCATCCATATGCATTGACTCTCTTAGAGAGATGATCCCCCTTTGGAATTCCCACCATTGTCTCAACACCTTCTCTCTTGAGGACTCTAGATCTCTACAAATATTGACAACTAAGAGTGAAAATGAGGGTAGTGGACCCCCCAACATGCTATTTATAGCCACCTATCTGTAATTATTCCTACCCACCCCTCACCCTCCCTCCCATCATTTATCCTATGCCCTTAATTGTATCCCCCTGACATTTTCCTCACCTAATTTACTATTTTCTTCTCACCTACTGAATTGATCACAACTTTTCATGAGTTTGACCTAATTTTTTTAATTTTTTCATCAACATATCGAGGGGGAATCCTATCTCCATTTCTTCATTCATTGGGGAAAATTGAGGCATGTCACCATAAAAATCCTTCACACTTTCTTTGAAACAACGTGGTAAAAACACATTGTCTCAAGGAGGGGAGAAATATAGACACCTAAATTTGACTAATTCATTTCTTCCAAAACATCATCATTTTTCATCATCACATCTTATCAATTTGTCTTTTGATTTTAATTAAATAATTTCATTATTTAATTAAATTAGCATTATTTCCCCTTCATCCTAGATAATTAAATAATTATTAATTATTTAATTATTTAAAATTCAAAATTTCTCTCCATTTCTACTTTGATTAAATGATTTAAAATAATTTAATTAAATAATCGATCTCGTCATTTTCCTCTATTAATTATTCCCCTCTTGCAAATTGATTAAAGAATTTATAATTATTTATTTAATTTATCTCCACTTAATCTTTTTCTTAATCATAATAGTTGAATAATTAATTATAATTGTAGACACCTAAAAATGTCCTAGCTTGCGAACTAGCATTTTAGCACTCATATTCATCTATTAATTAAGTGATTTGACATTTTTTAATTAATTCATCATCAAACAACATCATACAACATCTTGTAATGTCTCAGAACATCTCAAAATTGTCTTGTAATGTTTTAGAACATCTCAGAATCATCTCGTAAGGTCTCAAAATATTTTAGAATCATCTCAGAACATCTTGGAATCATCCCATAATGTCCCACAAAATCTTAGGATCATCTCGTAATGTCCCACAACATCTCAGAATCATCCTGCAACATCTTAGAATCATCCTATAATGTCCCACAACATCTCAGAATCATCCCATAATGTCTCATAACATCTCAAAATCATCCTGGAACATATTAGAATCATCCCACAACATCTCAAAATCATCTTGTAATATCGCAGAACATCTCAGAATCATCCCACAACATCTCAGAATCATCCTGCAACATCTCAGAATGTTCATGCAACATCCCGCAGCATCAAACAACATCTAAAACCCTAATTTTTCTATTAGTTGAATAATACAACATTATTTAATTAATTCACTTTTTCATCATTTTTGACAAATTAAATAACTTTTATTTATGTAATAAAGTCCTAAAAACCCTAATTTTGCTATTAATGAAATAAAACAACATTATTTGATTAATTCACGTTTCATCATTTCGACCAATTAAATAAATTACATTTATTTAATGAAGTCCTAATTCCACTTTATTTCATCCCGATTGATTAATTAATGCTAATTATTTAATTACGTCACTAAATCACCTTTTTCCCCTAAGTTGATTAAATAATTAAATCATAATAATTTAATTACGACACTTTCCCTCCAAAATTTGAATAATTAAATCAAACTATTCAAATCAATTATCAAAGATCAAATCAAACTAATGCAACTTTGTTTGCAAAAAGTCAAACTTGATTTGCACGTTCAACTCCAAAAACGAATTAATTAATTAAATCAATTAATTTATATTCCTCACCCACTTTCTGATTGAGCAAATTACGATTGTTGATTGAGTAATCCAATTTGTTAACTAATCAATCTAATTTGCTAACTAAGACATCAATTTCCTAACTAAGCCATCTAAATCTTGTCTGATCAATCTAAAATCCTGACTGATCAATCTAATCCCTAACTAGCCAATCTATTCCTCAATCACACAAATTGTGCAATCAACTTTGCACAATATTCTCATGTCTAAATCCTCTCAACACATTTTGACCGTTGATCTGGATATTCTCCAACATGATCCTAATCGTCCATTTCAAATCTCATTTTTTATATAACAAACTTCTTTCCTCACAAATAAGGATCAGAGAATCAACATCATTTGCACAAAAAAGTACTGTTGACATTCAAAACCACCATTGTTAGAGCTTCAACCCTATTTATTCAATCAACCAACCAAGGAATCATTCTTCAAGCTTTTCCACATGAACTATGGAGGCTTCACAACGATAAGGACAATCCAACATCAGGCGAATACACTCCAATACGGGATGGTAACATTGTGCTTTTTGTTTACATTTAATTCAGTAATCATAGATTTCTTAATGTATGTTCAAATAGCTTAGTTTCATTTCATTTGTGTAGAATTAGATCTTAGATTAATGTGTTTGATCTTAGCTTAGATTCTCATTTCAAGCATGTTTGATCTTGTTTGCATCTAAAATTTCCCCCCTTACACATTTTAGCACACTTGGTAGGACCCTTGTCCCCTATGCTAACATTCGTATGCTAACATTATGTGATTGATTTAAAGAAAAATAACACATTCAAACAAACACTAAACAAGATGGTTGAATCACAAACCCTTTGACTTAGTGTATACTTGTGAAAAAGCCCTATGTTTGCACTCCTTGAAAGGATTTTCCCTTAAAGGTTTTTGAATATTCTGGCTTTTATTTCAGGTTGCATTAATCAAAGTAAACATTTTGGAACTATGGATTGGGTGTTGTGATTTCACAACTTAAGCTATATACATGAAGGTCACATAAGTCCATGCTTGCTGAGTCAGTCCAAGTGTTGTTTTATCACTTGCCATACTCCAAACACAGAGAAAATTGAGAAAAACTTGATAAATCTGGGCACTTTTGCTCACGGTCTTATGCATTCTACTTAGAAACTAGCACTATTACTTCACCCTACCGAAACTTGGGGAAAACAAACCAAAGTTGTTTATATGATCATTGTTCAAACAAAAAAATTGGAAAACTAGATAAGTCGCATAGTCCCTCATCCATTATTTCCATCCTACTTAGTAGAAATCAAAATCAAACAAACCATTGGGATCATTCCTTCACTCAGATGTCTATGATATCAATAGTTACTTGGAGCTCGCAAATAGTTCAAGTAAGCTTTCCCGCAACATATCCTCTAGACAAGGAATTGAAATATCGACCCTATTTCTTCAAAATTTTGATTTTTGAAAATTAGTACTGTAGATACCAAAAATTGGTCTAGGCCTGCGAGTACACATTTCAACATAATTTTCTATAGTCCGTTGTCATGATTAAATAATGTTTATTATTTAATTACCTTTCTAACACATATTTCCACTATTAATTAAATACCCTTTTTAATTAATTCATTAATTCAATAATCATCCTTTATTCAACTTAATTAATTAAATAAATCATATTTATTTAATTATGTTGCAAACTAATTAATTCTTCCCCCTTTATCTATCAATTAAATAATTTATTATTTAATTCCCCCTTTATCATACTTTTCTAACTATAATTAAATATCTTTATTTTATTATTCATTTAACCCCTTTTATCTATAATTAAATATTTATTATTTAATTATTCATATTTATCCTTTTCAAACAGTCAAATTAAATAAATTACTTTATTTATTTAATTAAAGTCTTATTTTCGAATGTTGAATTAAATTAACATTTAATTCATTATTTAATTAATTATGTCACATTCTTCCATCATTCAGTTATCTCTTACATTCACTCACCTTCGGACTCGAGTTCTATTTTTAGTTCTCTAGTTATCTCTTGAGTTCAAATACCGGTTTAACTCTACGAGAGGACTCTCCGTCACAACTAGTCGATTAACTAGTTCTAAGTCATTTTGCATTCACATGCATTTAATCTCCAACTTCTAACTTTGGCTTTTGCATACAAAGTCTATTTCTTCTATTTTTGAAGATGAAGATTGGAACTCATGTTCTAACTCACGTTCTAACTCGTGTTCTATCTGTCACATAACTCATTGCATGGCATTGATCAATCTCATCCATCGATCTCTCTTTCGATCTGAGTCGATCGTTCGAAAACACAAAATCTATAAAATGGCCTGTCATTGTCATTATTCCTCCTCCCCGAAATTATACACTTTTGAGAAGAGACTATTCTTTGATATTTTGCTTAGACATTCAACACAGCTATAGTTGCATTCAAACACAAAAATCTGAGGGCAAGAACACTAAAAAGGCAAAATGGAGAAGAGCAATGGAGTTAATTCGAAAGGGTGAATGCATATTCGGTGAGATCAATTTAGTTTGTTAATTATTCATCATGTTTTCATATTCGTTCTTTATTGTTTGATTTTAGATTAGGATTTATATTGTTCATTCTAGTTGCAGATCTTGTCATACAGATTAATTCTACAATTACAAGTACCATTCCAAAACAACACTCAAACCTTAGGGTCTTGAGCTTCATAGCAACCATATCAAAACACTATTACACCTAATGACCATCTGGTGACCAACTACTCCAGTTCAACAACTGAACCTTCTAGCATTGATCCTTCAACCTATTCTCACATACATTGATGGTGAACAAAATGACATCATAAGTAGTTTGAGAACCTTCATATTTGAGAAAAATGAAACACCCCGCCAATTTCTCACCGCATCAATCATCTTAGATGAAGAGGAAGAGAAAGCAAACATAGCAGAAGAAAGACATGTGTTATCACCACCTGCATGACAATAAACATACATCCCTCATTATTTTTGGCAAGAAAAATATCCTTAGGATTGGCAAGAGTAAAGTCCTTAAGCGGAAATCTAAACTCTAGCTTTCAAAGAATCGCCCTAGAAAAAAAGTTCGCCAAGGGGTTCATCCAAAGAAGTTATAAAGCAAGTGACCTTATGATAGAGATTCGAGTATCAAAACATCCTAAAAACATTTTGATCTATTACCCAAATCACTCTTATGAAGGTTCACAACATGAAGTAGGGAAAAAATATCAAGGGTTTCAAAACCCCCATCAAGGAATAACTGCATAACATCAAATTGCCCTAAATAAAATTGAGAGAGATCTTGAGGAAATTAAATGAAATCAAAATCTAGCGTATCACCAATGCCATGTGAAAAGTTAGAACATTACATATCCACAACCAACAAACATCATTCCACAAAAACCTCAATATCCACATCAACAAAACTTCCAATATCCACAGTATTAGGAAGTTCCACAACACCAAGGTATACCTCAAGTGCAATATCAAAATATACCTCAATCACAGTATCAAGAAGTTCTGCAACACCAAGGTGTACCCCAAGTGAAATATTAAAATGTACCTCAATCATAGTATTTAGAAGTTCCACAACATCAAGGCACACCTCAAACTCAAGATCAAAGGACTCCTCAAGCTCAATATCAAGGTGCACCCTGATGAGCCAAGTTTTTGGCACATTTAGATCATGCTTTTAAAAACACTTTTTTGCTTTTCATTATGCTAAGACAAACATTTAGTGCTGATTATGGGACAAGACATAGACTTTTTATGCTTAATATAATAAGTATATTATGATAAGTTTTTCCATGATTATTACCTTGAAATGTTTTATTAGTTTGATGAATGCCTTATGACTTTGTGTGATGACAAACCTTTCCTGCAACCTCTACTGTTGAATTTCCTGCAACCATGTCTGAAATAATGTTTGCCTTAGATTAATGCTTAAATGAATGTATAAATGAGATGATGGATCGTCTTAAAGGTTGAATGTGTTGAGCTAACTTTCTGCCACAAGAATAATTGTTAAGATATTTTGCAGGTACCACGTTTGAGGAAGAAATTTAGTTTCCACTTAAAGGCTAAAGGACTAATTCAATGAAGACTGGTTCAACAGCAAAGAAAAAGGAGGCAAATTCGAGTCATCCACCATGCAAGGAGAGTGTTACAAAAATTTAGCCCAGGCATCTTGGTGGTGCATGAATCTAGGATGGTGGCACTTTAAAACTTCAAGACTGATTTGACTTAGTTCTTTCTTTTTCATCCACCTCTTCACTTAGTTAGTTATGATGTAATAAAAACTTCCCATTTTATGAGGGAAGGGTTAGTTAGTCGTTAGATTCAGTTTCAATAAATAGCCCATTCTCCTTAAGAGAAAGGGTTGGAAGATTGTTGTTGTAATACATTTCAGTTTTCAGAAATACAGTTGAAGATTGCGAGCCATTTACTTGTCAATCTTGAATCAATAAAGTGTTTATGAAGTTTACAGTCTAATCTGTTGTTTACCTTTGGCACTACCTAAGGGGGCTCACTTAGGGAGCTATCCATATTTTCATTTTTTGCAAGTTAGAATAGTTGCACTTCCTTTCATAGAGGTTAATGTGACTATTCGTGCAGTTGGCAGAAACACATAGCTGCCAACTGTTCTTGCAACCACTAGATGTAGAATAGTTTTAACTTTCAGTTTTTATTTCCAAGCAAGTTTATCCAGTAAAGTTGTTTCCACTAACTCAAATTATAGTATAAGCATATTTATGAAGTTATGCATGTTTGAGAAAGGTGATTAGTGCATATATTGTGCTGATCCATTTCAAGTTTACGTCCCCGGGTTGATGATTAAATGAGGTTCTTTAGCAGGTTATGACTGTTGGTTGTGATGTTCAATCCCTGAGTAGAGAAATTCATATTCCCAATTATTAAGTTGATTAAAGGACACTACACACCCCACCCTCAAGGTACCTACAACACACAAAAGGGTCTTAACCCTCCTTATAGACAACATTGTTATCAAGGGTCCACGCCTTCACCACAACCAACCTTACAATCAAACCATACTGCTAAACGTGAGTACACTCCTTTAAGGGAGCCAATTGAGGGTGTATTAAACTAGGTAGTTAATGCAAAACTTATCACACTTCCAAAACCACCATGAAGTGGTGAACCTAGCATCAATTTCCATGGTACTATGACAAGATCTATTGTAAATACCATGGAGTAGAAGGTCATGATACATCAAAATGTGTTATACTCAAAAATCTCATCTAGGACCTTATTGATCAAGGATAAATAGCTATTGAAGACGACATTCAAGGTACATATACCAATGAAAACAATGATAATATCTCAAAATCAAAGCTTGAAAATAACAATCAAGAGCTATCTATCATTGATCACATTGACAAATGTCTCTAGATCATCTAGTGAGCAAGAGGACATAAATCAATAAATTATTCCCAAGAATGATCAAAATCACTCACCAAAGTCTAGCAATGATCTAGTCCAAGATATATTGACATCATCCAACCTCATGGTAGTAAATATTGATGATCAAGACACTCTTGAGCCAACACCTATACCCAATGCAAAAAATCTAGACATAGAGCTACCACCCATATGTCCAAATTTTGAGGAAATCCAAGGATCCTTTACAAGCAAAACTTTCTTTGAAAGTGATCCATGTCAAGAATGTGATCCAAATCATATCAAAGATGATACCACACAAGGTTAAAATCAAGAATCCCTATCATCAAAATACCATAATGACTTGACAGATATCTTCCAAGACATCCCATATTTTCCAAAAGAAGAACAAATCCATATATCGAGCACACATATATCTACCCATGAGATGCTTACTCCTAATGGAAATTTAGATGATCTTCAACTAAGACAAGAGTCCCATACTCCTGATATCATTACCAAAGAACAAGAGCCTCCTACTCTTAACATCTCTACAAAGGGTCAAGACACAACAAAATCTAGACACATGTCAGAAAGGGATCAAGAAGAGGACTTATCCATAAGTTGTGAATCATAAACATCTTGTATAAACGTATCAGAAGGGGATCAAGAAGAAGAATTATACATAAGTTGTGAATCAAAAATATCCTATGAAGGTATATAAAAAATGAATCATGAGGGAGACTTTTTTGTGGATAGTAAATCAGAAACACCTCTTGAAGAAGCATTAAAATATGATATTTCATAGGATCAGGTCGAATATATCAATCAAGAAGTTATCCCACATATGGAGGATCCTATCACTTATAAACTTGGATCACTTACGTTTGTTAGAGAAAGATATAGTACCAATGAAAAATATATCACCTTTGAAGATCCATAGGGGAGCAGAGAAGGATTAGCACCTTGTTTCCAAGACAAAAAAATATCCTATTGCAAATAAGATCTTTCAACGAATGCATTATCAAGGTAGAGGATTAGACCTATGTGAATAGGGTATCCTAGAACCAATGAAGATTATTGGAAATCGTAAGCATCAAGGTCTTGGTTATTCAAAGGAGTCTAAACATATCAAGGATACCTCCATAATACTCGGGGAAACTTTATCTAATACAAACACCAACATGGGGAGAATGGAGGGTCCTTATGATGAAACTACTACCAACACTACAACTAGCCATATCAAGAATCATCATCCACACATATTTACACCCTCTAATCAAGACCAACGACAAGAGAAAAATTTATACCTAAGAACAAATTAAGTCATTGGAGCAAAGGAATTAGCAAAGCAAAATGGACAAGAAAAAATTCAAATGGATACAAAAGAATAAGCAAGAAAATAATCCTTATAAAACTCCATTAGTCAAAGAAACTATGGGTGATCTCAATAGTCTAGGTCGATGGAGGGATGGCGTGCCTGCGTTTTCAGGAGCTAAGCTAGGGAATCCACACCCTAGCCCATGAACGGTCTGGTATGGTGCCTGCACGTGAGGGGTGGGGTTTGTTTGTTGTTTCAGGGGGGGTTGTTGCCTGCCTTTTTTCTTGCATGTAGCTTGGGGTTTGTGGCCACGTTCTTCCTTGGCTTGTGATTTTGGGCACACGAGGTTTCCCTAGTTCTTTGTGTTGTGCACTTGCTCTTGGAGCCTCGGTGGTGGTGCATGCTAGTGCATGCATGGGCTTGTGTGTTGGGGGCGTGCAGGTTTGGTGTGTGTGGAGGGAAGGGCTCATTGCCTCCCTGAATTTTTGCGTGGTAGTGTGGTGTGGGCAGTGGTTGGGAGGGTTGGTGTCCAAACTTGCATGGTAGTTGTCGGCTCCTAGCCTCAATGTCTCTGGGGGAGTCTTCCCAGGGTCCGGTGGGAATGGATTTTTGCTCCTTGATTGGACCAAAGCCATCGTTGCATGCAACAAAAGTTATTGACAATAACCTTTTCTTTTAGGATTCGGTAGAAGGTGGTGCTCGCATGTCCGGTGGACCTCGCATTACCAAGGTTAATGGTTGTATTGAGCGGTGTAAAGAGAGACCCAAATTGGTCATTCCGCCAGAGATGATAGCTAAAGATATTGAATATTATTCCATGCACTCCTTATATTGCAAATTTTTGGGGTTAATGGTTTCTCCTCAATTTTTGGTATCTTGGGCTCGATGGACATGGTCACCGGAGGGTGAAATGGACATTATGTTGCTGGCTAACAATTACTTCATGGTCACTTTTAACTACATGTCGGATCGAAATAGGGTGTTTGAGGGAGGTCCTTATTTTCAAAACCAAGTGGGGTTATTTATCAAACCCTGGCATGCGAGGTTTCAACCCTTTGGAGGAGCTTCCAAATCGAGTTCCGATTTGGGTTAGGTTGCCTCGTCTTCTGGTGGAATGCTATCATGATGATTTCCTATAGTTGATAGAATATTTGCATGGAAAACTAGTTGGTTCCTCACAAAAAACTTTGGATAGAAAGGTAATGACTTATGCCCGTATCTATGTTGAAATTAATTTGAGTAAAACCTTGCCAGATTCTGTGGATATGTGTATGGGCTCTTACTCTTGGATGCAACATTTAAATTATGAGACTCTCCCATTTCGGTGTCGGTTGTGTCATGAATATGGTCACTTGTTGTGACGATGTCCAAAGGCGAGGCCTATGGAGCCCCCATCTATTGAGCCTCCATTCAACCCTCATGTGGCTACTAGGGGGAAGGATCCTATTCTTGGCGTTGGGGCTGATGCAAATGGTTTTGTACCAGTCAGAGACTGTAATAGGAATAGGGGTCAAAAGAGGACCTTGAAGGAAAGTCAAGATGAAGGTACTTTTAACATATTTGAGGTGTTAGATGATCTCGCCCAATAGGAAGTGAATCCGGGTTTGGTAAACCTTGATCAGGGAATTCTAAGTACTGGACAAACAAATATCCTCTCAGAGGCTATTAAGGATGCACATGGTGTTAGTGTTTCTAAGATGTTCACTGACCTTCATATGGGTGTCATGGTGGAATCGGTTCCTATAGTGGAGTTGAAGAAGGCTTGTGGGGATGGGTCCTCCCGGGGCTTGAATGCTGGTGTTGATATTGGGAGGGGTGCCAAGTCTCCCTCTACCTTGGGTCTTCATCAAAAGGATTTTAAAAAAGGGGTGGGAGAGAAATCTTCCAAGCCTAGGCGTAAAAAGGATTTGGATAAGATCAAGTTAACAAGGTAAAATTTGGTGGAGTGAGGGTCGGTCAAGACTTTGGATTCTCATTTCTCAAATCCTTTGAAATGATTGTGTTATCATGGAATGTGAGGGGCTTGAACAGTGGCCCTCGACAAAAATTTGTTCGTGAATTGATTAGAAGTAATGCTCGTGATGTTCTTTTTTTGCAAGAGACTAAGTTATCAGTTGATGGTATGATTGGTATGATGCCCAATCTATGGGGGAGTGGGGGGTGTCAATGCATTGGGGCCCTTGGTTTAACTGGGGGTGTGGCCTATTTGTGGAACCCTCGAAAGGTTTGCCCTCTCTGGTGGATGTCTTATAGGTATTCCATTTCTATGGTGGCTTCTTGGTTTGAAATGGGAGAGTCTGTTTTTTTCTCTAATATTTATGCACCTGTGGATCTTTTTGGCAAGTAGTTGCTATGGTACCGTATTAGGTATGTGCGTAGCATGGCTCCTCTTCACCCATGGATTTTGGCTGGAGATTTCAATGCCATTGTTGAGCTAGCTGAGAAGAGGGGAGGTAATGTGAGGTTGGATCCCTCTGCACTTCTTCTTTAGGACAACATCGTTGCATTGAATTTGATTGACATAATGCCCAGTAATGGCCAGTTCACCTGGAAAAATCAGAGGACGAGGTATAATTTCATTGCTGAAAGGTTGGACCGCTTCCTAGTCTCCTGCTATTCGATTGGTGGCATGTGGACCTCTTACTCTGAAATCTTAGACTAGAGGGGTTCAGATCATTGGCCTATCAAGCTTGCCATTTCTTCTGCTTGTGTGCCTCGATATCCTTCCTTCAAGTTTCAGCTCATGTGGTTGCAAGACCCATCTTTACATGTCTGTGTGGAAGATTGGTGGAAGGTTGGCAGACCAATGTTTGGTACGACGATGTATACTTTTGCTAAATTGCTCCAATTTACAAAATACCAGCTGAAACGTTGGAATAGACAGTGCTTTGGAAACATTTTCCATGATAAGGCTCGTGCTCAAGCTAATTTGGATGGTATCACTAGGGTAATCAGGGAAGGAGTGACGGTTGACTTGCTTCAGGATGAGGCTAGGGCTCTAAAGATGCTGGAAGAGTGTGAATTGAGAGAGGAAGTTTTTTGGAAACAAAAGGCCAGAATTGAGTGGCTTCAAGAAGGAGATAAAAACACTGCTTTCTTCTTTAATTCGGTAAAATCAAGAAGGCAAGGTAATTCTATTTCGGTTTTGGTTAATGAAAGAGGTGAACAACTCTCTCCAGCTCAGGAAATCTCAAATGAAGCTGTCCAATATTTTGAATCTTAATTCAGGGAGGAGGCGCATGGAGGTTCTGTAGAGGAGGCTCAAGTTCTTTCCTGTATTCCTTCTTTGGTCATGAGGGAAATGAATGAGCATCTCATGGGGGACATTTCTCTAGAAGATTTGGAGGGCATTTTTTTCCAGATGAAGAGAGGGAAGGTGCCTGGCCCCGATGGTTTCCCGGTGGAATTCTTTCAAGAATTTTGGGATATTATTAAGCTGGACTTACTTGCTGTGGTTCAGGAGTCTCAGAAGAATTAGTAGATTTTAGGGGCGTTGAATGCTACTTTCCTTGCCCTCATACCTAAGAGTGATGGGGCGGATAGGTTAAGTCAATTTCGGCCAATTTCCTTATGCAATGTGATTTACAAAATTATTTCCAAATTGATTGCCGATAGATTAAAAAGGTGGCTGAGAATGTTGATCTCAGAAGAACAAAGTGGCTTCGTGGAGGTAGGAAAATTTTGGATGGGGTTGTTATTGCTTCGGAAACCATTCATTCGATGGCCAACTCAAAGGATAAGGCGATGTTCATCAAACTGGATATGGCTAAGGCTTATAATCATGTTAGATGGAGTTTCCTCCAGTGGATGCTGGGGGCTTTTGGGTTTGGTTTTGAATGGATCTAGTGGGTTATGAGTTGTGTTACTTTGGCTTCCTTCTCTGTGTTAACGAATGGTGAGCACTTCGGGCTTTTTGGATCCTCTCGGGGTTTGCAGTAGGGAGACCCTCTTTCTCCATCATTTTTCACTCTATTGGTGGAAGGTTTGGGGCATTTGATCAGAAGGGATGTTGTTCTGGGTCATATTTAGGGATGGCGTTGGGGAGGTGATTTGCCTCCACAGTCCCAATTACAATTTGTGGATGACACGACTCTGATGGGCATGGCCATGGTTAGGGAAGCTTCCAATTTGCACAAGGTGTTGGATGTGTATGTTGTTGCTTCGGGTCAACAGAATAATGAAGATAAGTCCTCTATCTATTTCTTTAACACTCCGGTGTCTATTCAATGAAGAATTTCCCATATCTTGAGATTTCATATTGGGGTTCTTCCTTTGACCTATCTAGGTATGCCTATCTCTGTTAGTAGGTTGCCTAAGGCTTCTTAGCAGAATATTTTAGACAAATTTTGGGTGAAAGTTAATCATTGGAGCCACAAGTGGTTGTCCTTTACTGGCCATTTTCAGTTGCTCAAGTCTGTGGTATAGGCTCTTCCCATCTACAGATGTATGATCAGGTGGCCCCAATGGGGTTTGTCAAGGATTTAGATTCTTTAGCCAGACAATTTATTTGGGCTGGTAGCTTTTCATCTTCAAAGTGGAGCCTTGTTAATTAGGATACTGTTTGTAGCCCTTGTAAGGTGGGTGGTCTTGGGTTAAGGCAATAGTCTTTGATTAGGGAGGCGTTGGCAGCTAAACTGTATTGGAGGTGGTGTGTGGAGCAGGATCAGATTTGGGCTAGGATTTTATCTCATAAATACTTCCCTGGTGTTGTTTGGCAGGATATTCCTCACTTCCCCCTAGAGGGGAGAGGTTCATTAATTTGGAGTACGCTTAAGAAAGGTGTGAAGCTTGTTAAGGATGGCCTTTTCTAGATTTGCAGGGGGGGTCGAAGGCTCAGTTCTGGTCTGATTCCTGGGATGGTTTTCCTCCCATTACTGCTCAATTCCCTAATCTGTTGACTCTGAGTCAAAGGTTTCTTGAGGCTAGCTGGTCTAGGGTGAGTGATTTTATGGCTTTCTCTGTCCATGACCAACTGGTGACGGCGAGATGGAAGTGTCCTGATGAGTGGCCTGCTATTGGTTTGAATGAAGACTGTGTGGAGCTCCACAATATCCTCTCTAGTAGGTGTTGTAGTTCTCTCCAGGATGGAGATTTCCTCTCTTGGTCTCCTAATCTAAAAGGGCTTTATTCTGTTGTTTTTGGGTATCAAGTGTTGTTATCCCATAGGTTGTAGGGGGTGGAGGTGCCCTAGTGGAAGAAAGTGTGGAATAAGTTTTCTTGGCCAAAGTGCAACTGTTTTGTTTGGAATTTCGCCTGGAATAGATGTTTGACATGGGACAATATTCAGAAGTGGGGTTTTTAGGGTCCCTCTATTTGTGGCAGAGGGGAGGAGGATTCAACCCATTTGTTCTTTCGTTATCCCTTTGCTTCGCAGTTGTGGCATTTCTTGTGGGGAGTGTGGAACAGTTCCTGTGCTCATGCTTCCTCTTTGATTGACTTTTGGAGCAGTTTGGGCAGGCCACCTTCAGTGGCCTCTTTTCTGTAGGACATTTGGTATGTGGGGCCTACTTTCATCCTTTGGTAGATTTGATTGGAAAAAAATCGTAGGATTTTCCGTGGGGAGAAGTTGGTTGCGGAGCAAGTCCGACAGAGAATTCTGGGTATGATTCAAGAAATGGTGGCTGCTAAATGTGAGGTTGGGTTCCCCTTGGAGAAAGGGGATGTGGGGGTGGTGGGCGGATTGGGGATTCGAGGATCGTCATTGGCTGCTACTAGCTTCAGGAATTGTCGGCACCAACGATAGAGGGTTCACAGGGTCGGTTGATGGTTGCCCCCCCCCCCCCGTCAAGCATTTTGAAGATCAATACAGATGGTTCTTCTTGGGGTAATCCTGGGCCTGCTGGGGTGGGGGGGATTGGCAGAGACTCATTGGGATCGACAGTCTTTCTCTTTTCTATTTATGAGGGGAGGCAACCCATGAATCTTATCGAAGGTTTGGAAATCTTATACGTGTTTGAGTGGGCATTCGCTTTAGGCTGGCGTAAGGTTGTTTGTGAATCTGATTCACAAGTTCTGATAATTTTGCTAAAGGAGGGGAAGTCATTGGGTGTTCACTGGTAGTTGGTTAGGTTGGTTCAACAGATTTTGAGGATCAATTCTTTGATGGAGATGGTGTCCTTCGTCCACATCCTGAGGGAGTGGAACAAAGCTGTTGATTGTTTGGCTCATTGGGCTTCTAAGCATATAGAGGGTTGGAATGTTGATGAGTTGGATCAAGTTTCTCCAGAGCTCCTACATGATTTGGTGGGGATTCTTGCTGAAGATGGAAATGTTAGTAATATTGAGTGATTTGGTTTTTGGTGTCTGGTTGGGTTCTGGTGGGTTTGGGCGTTGGCCCCTTGTTGCTCTGTAATGCTTTTCTCTGATTTTTAATAAAGTTTTTACCCCCTTTTTATTAAAAAAAGAAACTATGGGTAAAAATAAAAAAGGGAAGTTCATCCATCAAAGGTGTCCAACAATGAAAAATAAAGCTTCAAGAGTGACTTGCAAGGTATATCAAGACATTGGTCCTAATAGAATCTCCATATCCACCCATCATTGCTCATCATCCCAAGTTTGGAGAGTCAAAGGTTCCAAACTGTTGACCAATCCATCTAAATATCATATCTCTCAACACATTTTTCTATCCATGATATCCAAGTCTCACATTGACCATGAGTTGGCAGCAAATATTTATCATAAGGAATCTAAGGGCACTCTATCACGATGTTCTCATCAAGGTAAGGTTAACTCCAGTATTGACAAAGAAGACAAGAATTTCCAGGGGTTTCATTCAAGTGATCGTATCCTAGCAAAACAAATCCTCCAAGCAAGATATCGTTGGAACTTCATGATAGCAACAATGACCATATCAACACTAGTAGCATCTACATTAGCACCACCAGGTGGTTCAACATGAGAAAAAATTGGTCACCATGATGAAAACCTGGTAAACAGGTGTCTTATGTGACATCAAAAATCAATAAAAAAATCAAGAAAAAAATTCATCCTCTAGTGAAAACCACTACGGTGGCATTTTGGACAAATACCATGCCTAGAAAATAGGCATCATGTGTAGAATCAAGCATCTACGTGCACCATTTTAGGTGGACACATCTCAACTTATCCATGATAAATCCAATCCATTATTTTCAAAATATAACTTATCTTGATCTTAACAAATGTTTGGTGAACACTTTACACTTGTTTATAAAATCATATTGACATGGGTCACTATCATTGATCCTATCCTATCTAGCATTATCTAAGCCATGAGGCATTTTCCAAAAGGGGATACTCTATCCAAACATGTTATTCCTATCACAAGATAATCCGTCACCTACATTGCTAGATACTAGGGGCAAATGCTTGAATCTTGCTTCAAAATAAATCTTGATCTATGTCTTCTAGCTCATGTTATGATCTAGGCATTTATCCCAACAACAAGGTATACCACCAACACACTATCATCACAACCTTTTAAATAATTCATCCCATCAATAAGGTATACCACCAATGCACTATTAGGGTAACCTTCGAAATAGTTCATCCCAACAACAAGGTGTACTATCAACGCACTACCAAGGTAGCCTTCAAAGATGAAAACAACATGGATTATTCCTTCGTTTGAAAATTATAATATATCAATAGTTGCTTGAACCCCACAACTAGTTCAAGTAAGCCTTTCCACAACATATCCTCTAGAAAAAACAAGGTGAAGTATCAATCCAAGTTCTCAACATCTTACACCCTAGGAAAAAGGGTAAAAAACATCTGAAAAACATAAAAACATAACAACATTGTTGGATTATTCCTTCACTCAAATAGTGTATGATATCAACATTTTCTTGAACCCCACAGCTAGTTCAAGTAGATTTTCCACAACATATCCTCTAGCCACAAGAGTGGAATATCAATCCAAGAATTGTTTATTCCAAAAACAACTTTATGCTTTGATTCAAATGGTTGAACTACGTGGTCTCTACGTGTACAACGTAGGCAAGGATTATTAGCCCTCAATACCTTAGGTCAGTCCCATTATCTTTTTATCATGCTTTCTTCTAACTTAGTCAAAAATACAAAATCCAAACAAATCCAAAAAATTCCAAATTCCAAAAAACATTCACAAAATAGCAAAACCCACGAAACCAGTAATCGGATCAAATAGATGTTGAAGTCATCTCTCCCTTGGCTATAGTAGTTTAAGGACCACCTATAATCATTTTAACTCTTTATGTTAGGGTTTCATTCTAAACATGTAAAGCAACAAAAAATGACACAAAACACGATGACAATCGACATTTAGGATGACAAGAAAATGCTAATAGGGTTTAAATGAAACAAAGGAAAATGCAATCTCACGAGACTAATGAAAATTTAACTATACAAAAACTAAAAACCACTTAAGCCATTGCAAAGATCATGAAATTCTACCCCATTAAAAAAAAGCACTGAAAAATACTTTTGTATGACCAAGATATGGTTGTTTGAAGATAGGGTAAAAAAAGTCTTGATTACCAATCACAAAGCAAACAAAAGTGAGGTTTCAGGAGCAAGGGCGATCTTTCAAGAGAAAGTGCGAGCTTTTAGAGCAAGTGCAAGGTTTTCAGATGCAATCCTTTAAAGCAAGTGCAAGATTCTTAAGCAAGGGCGAGGAAATAGCTCCAGAGCAAGCAAAAGTGAGGTTTTCAGTCAAGTGCGAGATTTTAGAGTGAGTGCATGAATCAGAAGTGAGGTTTTATGTCAAGAGTGAGGTTTTAAGTCAATGGAAAGGGCTTAAAGGTCAAGTGCAAGGTTCTGACCTAGAAAATGCAAGGAAAATGATGTAGATGCTTAGAAATCACTAGAACTTTGCTATTGACTCAAGAAAATTTGTACATGCATAACAAGAACGTAATGAAATGAAAACAAGAAGTGACAAGGTGCATGTTGGGACACTGATGCCTACAAGGCATCCAAAATCTTGAAACACATTTACATGATGTGAGGCTCCTTGAATCCTCACCATAGCTCCTTGACAATCGACAAAACAAAAACATTCAAATATCTTGAAAACACAACAAAAACAACATCAAATAACATAAAACAGCACAACAACATTTGAAACAAGCTCAAAAATCCTATTTTTGTCATCACCTATTCATAATAAAGGTTCATCCATAATAAATAAAATGTCACACTCGCCCTTTTCCAAAATAGACAAACAAACAAAGTAACATCAAAAGTTAGAACTTTCAAGCAAATAAATCACAAGGATTTGAATGCAAATAGACAAAAACAAAGCCAAGTATAACTACCTATATATTGAAAATTCCCAACAACATTATGAGATATGTCTTAATGAATTCATTCCTAAGATAGACATGATCAACATTGGATAATAGTCTCATAACAGATAGAGAAAGTGATACAACAACTTTATTTTTATCTTTTTGTAGTCTTATATTTTTTATTTACATTATTGACTCATTCCCAGGATCTCTCGAGGATGTCCATAAGGATTTAGAGAGCAAGAAATGAGGGAAATTGAGAATCATTTCAATTTTCTATGTTTGTGGATATTTTTTTTTATACTACCACAACAAATACTTGCTTTGTTCTCTGTGTGGAAGTCATTTTGGAGCATTTCATGTAGCAGTGGCATGTTAGGTTCTTAATACCTCATATGTTATTGGTCTGACATGTTTTAAAGCTTCTCACCCATACATTCTACAAAGTTTCCATATGTCTGGTTTGAGCAAGAGTACACCTTGTTTGTAGAGTCAAAGTCCACACAATGGATACAAATTCACCTTGGTCATTAATACCCTAGTGCATCGTATCTGTTTGCTACATCAAATAGGATTGTTCAAATTGTGAAGCCTCCAAGTAAAGAAAAAGCAACTCATCAGTGACTAATATCATCTACTTTATTCTTCCTCTCAATCTTACTAACATTTTCTTTTAATCAACATTTATTCTGTCAGTCCTTGCACTTAACACATCACATTAGCTTATTGGAAAATTTGGTTCATTACCCAAAATTTTGACCAAATTTCTCGAGAAGGCACCAAGCTATCCCATTTGGGGCATATTGGGGCAACTCTTGCACCTAGGGCATACCAGGGCAATGTTCTTTGAAACAAAGAAACCAATACTTTTTCTTTAAGAGGGGAAAAATTTAGACACCTAAAAATGTCCTAGCTTGCGAACTAGAATTTTAGCACTCATATTCATCTATTAATTAAGCGATTTAATATCATTTAATTAATTCATCATCAAACAACATCGAACAACATTATATAATGTCTCAAAAAATCTCAAAATCATCTCAAAACATCTTAGAATCATCCCGTAAGGTTTCAAAACATTTCAAAATAATCTCAAAATATCTCAGAATCATCTCATAATATCTCACAACATCTCAAAATAATCATGTAATGTCTTGCAACATCTCAGAATCATCTTGCAACATCTTGGAATCATCCTGTAATATTCTGCAACATCTCAGAATCATCCTGGAACATCTTAGAATCATTCGATAACATCTCGAAATCATGTTGTAACATCCCATAACATCTCAAAATCATCTCACAACATCTTAGAATCATCCCGCAACATCCCACATCATCACACAACATCAAACAACATCCAAAACCCTAATTCTACTATTAGTTGAATAATACAACATTATTTAATTAATTCACTTTTCATCATTTATCACAAATTAAATAAATTTCATTTATTTAATAAAGCCCTAAAAACCCTAATTCTAATATTAATTAAATAAAAACATTATTTGATTAATTCACGTTTCATCATTTCGACCAATTAAATAAATTAATGAAGTCCTAATTTCACTTTATTTTATCCTGATTGATTAAATAATGCTAATTATTTAATTATGTCGCTAAATCACCTTATTCCCCTAAGTTGGTTGAATTATTAAATCATAATAATTTAATTACAACCCTCCAAAATTTGAATAATTAAATCAAAATATTCAAATGAATTATCAAAAATCAAATCAAACTAATATAACTTTGTTTGAAAAAAGTCAAACTTGATTTGCACATTCAACTCCAAAAAGGAATTAATTAATTAAATCAACTAATTCATATTCCTCACCCAATTTCTGATTGAGCAAATTATGATTGTTGATTGAGCAATCCAATTTGTTAACTAATCGATATAATTTGCTAACTAAGCCATCTAAATCTTGATTGATCAATCTAAAATCTTGACTAATCAATCTAATCCTCGACTAGCCAATCTATTCCTCAATCACACAAATTGTGCAATCAAATTTGCATAATCTTCTCATGTCTAAATCCTCTCAACACATTTTGATTGTTGATATGGATACTCTCTAACACGATCCTAATAATCCATTTAAAATCTCATTTTCTATATAACATACCTCTCTCCTCACAAATAAGGATCGAAGAATCAACATCATTTGCACAACGAAGTATTGCTGACATTCACATCCACCATTGTTAGAGCTTCAACCCCATTTCTTCGATCAACCAACCAAGGCATGGTTCTTCAAGATTTTGCACACAAACTATGGAGGCTTCGTGGTGATAAGAACAATCCAACATCAGGCGAATACACTCCAATCCGAGATGGTAGCACTGTGCTTTTTGTGTACATTCAATTCAATAATCATAGATTTCTTAATGTATGTTCAAATAGCTTAGTTTCATTTTGTATGTGTAGGATTAGATCTTAGACTAATGTGTTTGATCTTAGCTTAGATTCTTGTTTCAAGCATGTTTGATTGTGTTTGCATCTAACGTTTTCCCCCTCACACAATAATTATTAAATTAAACTAATTATTCTTCCCAAAATTATCTTCTTCTAAAAATAAATAAAATAATTATTTTCTATGTATTTTCCCCTTTACACATGAAATAGATAATTTATTTAATTATTTAATTAATTTCCCTTGCATTTCCATTTCATCAGTCAACTTCCACTCACTTTGAGTTTACTCTTCAATCAATTCAATCCTCTACCTAATCTATTTAGTCTCACTAACAATCATTCATACTTATCTAATCGATTAATTCTCTTAACTGATCCATATGACCAATGAGCTCAAATAATGCAATTAGTTAACTCCCCATCAATTCCTTTGAATAATTCTCATCCATTGATATGTTCAATCTTGATCATTGATTGATATCACATGAAATCTATAAATACAACCATCATTTATTCATTATCTCTCTCTCTCTCTCTCTCTTGTTTGCAAGAAATATATATGCATATCATTAAAGTGCTTTTGTGTCTTCAAGGTGAAAGTGAAGAGAAATAGAGCTAAGCAAGGTTATTGTGTAGGTTTCCTTCATTTTATTATTTTATTTCCATATGATTAGTTGAGGTCTTTGAATAGATTGTGATTGTTTATTTTATTTTGTTGTTCATTATTCACAGTCATTTTATTGATCCACAATAGAATTTCATGAAGTCTCTCCCTCTCAAGAAGATATAAAAGAGTTTATAGTATGTGGAGAAGAAAGTTTGGAAGATAAAGAGCTATATCATATATACACCAGTAGGTTTGAGTGAAGACAATATAATAGAATTCAAAGGATTATTTTCTAAGGAGAAACATCAAGAATACAAATACTTTTTTGGGTTAGAGGTCGGTGCCTCCTATTAAAACATATTGGCATCTCTTATTGAGTTGGTGCTTAGTGGTGGGGATTGGTGTCCAGTGGGTTGGTGCCTACAAATTGTTGTAAAAGACTATTTATTTTGGTGGCTAGATTTGGATGGTAGAGATCCAAGCAACCCTCTTTATGTGGTTTCCCTAAAAGGGTTTCCACATAAACCTTGTGTTATTCTTGTGTTATTATTAGTTGATGTGTATTTACAGTTATTATGGTTATTAATTTTAAAACTAAATGTTAGTCTTATACTGATTCACCCACCTCTCTCATTATAAGTGTGTTCTCATTAGACATTACTTGAAGCACAATATTCTAACATATTGAAACATAGAAAAAGGGATCCTAGGTCCTAAATGCAAAGAACCTAGGATGCAATGGTGGCCTTTTTCTAAGTTTCATTAAGATGTAGATCAGCAAGGTGCATAGATTAATTTTAAGCCCTAATAGTGAGCCAATCAGACTTGGATCTACCTCTAATTGAGGGTTATAATGGATTAGAAATATTTTGGAATGATTAACCTAATGATCATATATGCCTTCATATGTAAAATCCTAATAATTGATAAATTGAAATAGTCAAGTTCAATGATAATGATAAAACCTTAATGCAAAGGAAGGAAATGATGAGTGAACATGTTGCAACTCACCACCCTTCAATACCTTCCTTGAAGGACTGAAGTCATACACATCTCTTCAAGGATTTGGATCTTACTTGATAGATTTTTTTGAATGCTTGAATGCTTGAAGACCTACAACAATGTTAGCCTTCACAAGACAATATGAACACATATAAACTATGACATGATGTTGGATCTTGGATTGCTTCTGTAAATGATTGATAATGCTAATCTTGAATTCTCTTGACAATAATTATTGATCATAATTTCTCCAAATTGTGTTCTAGTTTCAAATGATCAAAAGCTTAGGTATTTATTGGTGTTTATCTAATTTCCTAAAAATTAGATTCCAATAAACTAACACTTACGATTTGAAGTTTAGATGTTAAAATACCGGCAACAACATATTTGAATTTGGGTCTTGTCTAAGAAGGGGGACCCAATCACCCATGGGCGAATGGGTCCTGGCCCAAATTTCTAGGACACTCAAAGTTGGGGACAATTTAATGATTAAATGTATTTGTTTAATACTTGCCCTCCTTCAAAAAATAATAAAAATTAGGCTTTGGAATGCATAATTTATAAAATTAGAAGCTTAATTAAGTCCAAGAAATTAGCAGGACAAAAAATAATGTGATAGTGTTAAGGTATACAATTTTCCACACTACACATATAGTTATTAGATAGCCATACATTGATCATTACTATGATATAAAAGTGATTAACATGAGACTAGCTATTGGATAAGGAATTTCCTAGGTATACTTCAATAATTTCTTCCTTATCATTAGGATTTAAAACATTGTTAGGACTAGAAGTAGGTCGTTCAACATCTTTTACAATAGTGAAATGGGATAATGCTCTTTCCCTATGTTCAGGGATTCTAAGGAGTTCCTTGTTGGTAAAAATATTCTAACTTGGATCATGAATTGTGCTATATCTATAGGGTTATAATTAGATAAGGGTGTATCATGTGAAACCTTGATGTCACTAGCACCAAGAATATTACAAATGACTAATCCATAAGGCATAGGATCCTTACCTCTTATCTCCTTCATATTTTATTTGTTATCAAGTCCACCTCCCAATGGTTGAGACATATACAATTGCACTCTAGTAACTAAATATCTTCATCTTGGAGTATATTTTGCACCTAAATATATTGCACCTTTATTACCTTTTGTGAGATACTTATTCTTTATTATTTGGTGCTACACTAGATCTCAGTTCTTCTCCATTATCATGTTTGTAGGATTAGCATACCTAGCTTTGTCTCTTTCCTTTTAATTTTATCTTTCTAAATTTGGTTAATCTCCTATAAGCATTGTAGTGCTATCTTTTTCCTTGAAAGAACCTACCTATATGTTCCTTAATTGATACCCATCTTGAGCATGTATCCTTGCATCTTTAGTAAAGATTCTTTTATACTTATCTAATGACATATTTACCTTATAATTTTGGTTCATAATTTCCCTTTGATATTTAAAATCATGAACCAATAGATCATACTATATTGTATTGTACTTATATCATATTGGAATACTCAATCAACATCCTCTTGATTAGAATATTTACCTTATTCATTAACAAACTCATATCCAAATGTATATGAATGATCAATATCTTTATCATTGTATTTGGAATGTTCATCCTCATATAGAAGTTCCTCATCTTTGTTATCAACTAATACAACCACATAATTTTCCAGATCATGAGGGAGGTAGCAAATGTCACACCACATAGGTGTGTCCTAAAAAATTACATTATTTCCCCAAAGAGGGTCTAGAGTTACCTCACCATATTTCTTGAAATTAATTTATGCAAGAGCATCCTATCTATCATTCTATTGTGGTATTTTGGACTAGTCATAATTATAGGGAATGCTATACCAAAATTGACCTTCATTTATATGAGTTATTGAAGGGAAAAAGGAGGATTGATTTAAGGACCCTACAGTGTGTAATACATTCCCTTAACACTAATATAATAGAGGAGGAAAGCAAAAACGAGTTCTAAAGCTTCTTAAAACTTTTGAGATGAAAACAAACAACACAAGAGAGATAACAAAAATAATCATTCGCAGATGACACAATATTTACATGGAAAAACCTTTTCAGGTAAAAAACCCACCACACCAAGCAAAGATAATTGTATTACAGTAAAAACAATTACATACAATTCTTCAACCTTCACTCTCTGATCAGATCACAATAGCACTGTGTTATCTCACATGTTACAATACTTCTCTCAAAGTATACGATGTTAACTTTTTTTTCTCTAACCGTCACCTTTTGGTTTACACATACAATGTACTCGACTACACAAGTCATACATCATGTATTCAATGTTCCAACCAATCACATACATCAAGTTCATGTATCTAATCGCCCAATCACGTAACCGATCTGCCCTTATCTAATCTTTCTTGCATCGAGCCACCCATGCATTTATTTCATTGCCTTAATCAGGTTCTTTCTATCATTCAAACAAGTCACGCAATTACTGCCTTTACGTGTTTTGATCTTCGACCAATCAGATGTAGTCAACTTGCCACGTGTCTGCTAGTCATTCGCTAATCGCTTTGACCATTTTGGTCCAGCTTGGTCAAGCTCGATCAACCAAGCTCCAAGCTCATTCTTCCTTCTACCGCGCTACCATCGAGTCCATTCGACTAGGCCGCGGTAAGGCAGTGAGCTTGTCCGATCTCACCCGTCACTACCCCGCACTACCGCCAAGCTCGTCAACTAGACCATAGTAATGCAGCGAGACCATATGAGCTCCACCTTTTGACCGCCCTGTGTTACAGCTACCCAGAACAACACTAATCGCGGTAACTATTGACCACACTAATGGCGGTTATACCACGTTACCACCACCTTGACCAAGTCACCCCACGGTGTGGTGGTGACCGCCAGCTAGACTATCAACGGTCTCACCGTGCTACCACAGAGACTGCCAGGTCTCACTGTGGTAGAGCAGTGACCACCCAGATTGTTCGCTAATGGTCTCACTGTGACCACTGCAATGAGCCAACTCACCGTTTGCGGTGGTGCAGTAATCACCAGGCTCATTGCTGGCGGCTTCACTGTGACCACCACGGTGAAGACCTTTGTCGATCGTGGTAAGGAGATGATCGATGAGGCAGGCCGCAAGCCGCCTACCACGACCAGCGTAGTGAGTAAACTCACCATGCGTGGTAAGGTGGTAACCGTCAAGACCATCACCATGGTACCACCAGGGCTAAGTCAGACTGCCACGGTAAAGCGGTAGAGGCAGCAAAGGAACAATTGTGGTATGTCGATAAATGTTGAAACTTCAATTTTTTTGCCAAGTCTGAATAATGTAGAGATCCAAGCTGGAAATTGAGGCATCTTTTCTCAACAAGCTCCCACTTGACGAAGATTCCCAGCTTCCTCTTGAATCTGAAAAAAAAAACTAACTGTCATAGGCCCCAAGACCCATCGATTCTACGCATCATCTGAACTTGTTTGTGCTCATAAGCTTTTTCAATGCATCTACAACATTCTTCAAAGTGTCAACCTTTTCAAGATAGACTCTTCCATCTTCCACCATGTCCCTCACGAAGTGATATTGCACATCAATGTGCTTCGTCCTGGCATGGAAAGTCGAGTTCTTTTCCAAACAAATGACACTCTGACTATCACAGTAGATTGTAATCTTCCTTGCATTAAAACCAATGTCTAAACGCAAAGGCCTCAGCCAAATTGCCTCCTTGCAGGCATGAGTTACTGCCATGTACTTTGCCTCTATCATGGATAAAGCAACTACAACTTGTCGCTTGCTCATCCAACTGATTGCTCCACCATTTAACATGAATGTGTATCCACTGGTGGATCTTCTGTTGTCAATGTCCCCTGCCCAATCATAATCAACATATCCCTGAATGTTGAGTGTTCTCTTTGATGCAACCATACTGCCATGGTAACACAGTGCATAATAAAAAGTCCCCTTCAAATATCTGAACACTCTCTTCACAACATCCCAATGTGATCTCGGATTTTTTATAAATTGGCTTAGAACTCCCACTGCTTGGGTAATGTCTGGCTTTGTACTAACCATTGAATACATTAAACTACCAACAACACTTTCATATGGCACACTGGTCATGTCCTCCATCTCAGAGCAGATTTCAGACTGTCTTCAATAGATAGTTTCGTTCCTTGCATGACTGGAACAACTAGCTGCTTGCAATCATTCATGCCAAATCTCTCCAGTTTTGTAATGAAATACTTACTCTGACTTACCCAAAGCTTTCTGCTTGTTTTGTCCCTGGTTATCTCCATTCCCAGAATGTACCTTGCTGCACCAAGATCTTTCATTTCAAACTTTACAAACAACTGATATTTAAGCTCAAAAATCATAGACTTGCTATTTCCTATGAATAACATATCATCCACGTATAGGGTAATAACAAGAATATAATCATTCTCAGATTTATGATAAACAAAATTATCAGATTTTGATCTTACAAATACCATAGACAACACAAATGTGTCAAAATTTATGGTACCACATTCTAGGAGACTGCTTCAAACCATATAGAGATTTATTTAACTTACATACCAGATTTTGTTTACCTTTTTAAAAATAATGCTTAGGCTGGGACTTATAGATTTATTCTTGTAGCTCACCATGGAGAAACATTGTCTTCACATCCATCTGCTCAATTTCATAGTCATACACAACTACCAATGACAAGAAGAAATTGATAGATGTCAACTTTGCTACAGGGGAAAAAATCTCTCCATAATCAATTACCTCAATCTGGGAAAACCCCTTTACAACTAGTCTTGCCTTCTACTTCTCAACACTGCCATCAAGGCTTGTCTTCTTTTTGAATACCCACTTGCAACCAATAGGATTTCGCCCTTTAGGTAGTGGTACCAAATCCTAGGTTTCATTCTTCTTCAATGAATCCATCTCTTCATTCATGGCTTCTAGCCAAGAGCTCAAATTAGTCATGTTGATTGCTTCTTTTATAGTCCTAGGCTCATCAATGCTAGTAATTAAGGCATAGGCACAATTTGAATCTAACATTGAGAAACCATACCTTTCAGGGTGTCATTTTTCTCATGTAGACCTTCTTACAAGCTGAGGTTGTGGTTCTTCATCATTAGAACTTTCAGAGTTGCTTGAACTCTCCTCAATCTTAGGTACACCATGTAGCTCTTCCCTTTCTAGAGTTTGGGGAATCTCAACTGCATCCTTCTTTTTTTCTCTTTGATCTGTCTCAATATTTTGATCACTTACTAAAGGTTTCAACTCACAAAATATCATACTTCTATTGTACAAAACCTTCTCAGTAACAGGGTTCCAAAGCTTGTATCCCTTCACACCAACACCATAGCCGATGAGAATACATTTAACAACCTTGTTATCCAATTTTGATCTTTTCTCATTTGTCACATAAGCATATGCCTCACAGCCAAAGACATGAACATACCTTAGAGAGGGATTCTTACCGGACCATGCCCAATCAGAATCAACATATCCCTGAATGTTGAGTGTTCTCTGTGATGCAACCATACTGCCATGGTAACACAGTGCATAGTCAAAAGTCCTCTTCAAATATCTGAACAATCTCTTCACAACATCCCAATGTGATCTTCTTGAATTTTCCATAAATCGGCTTAGAACTCCCACTACTTGGGTAATGTCTGGCCTTGTACTAACCATTGCATACATTAAACTGCCAACAACACTTTCATATGGCACACTGGTCATGTCCTCCATCTCAGTAGCAGATTTTGGACTGTCTTCAACAGATAGTTTCGTTCCCTGCATGACTGGAACAACTAGCTGCTTGCAATAAATCATGCCAAATCTCTCCAATTTTGTATTGACATACTTACTCTGACTTACCCAAAGCTTTCTGCTTGTTCTTTCCCTAGTTATCTCCATTCCCATAATGTACCTTGTTGCAACAAGATCTTTCATTTTGAACTTTGCAGACAATTGAGATTTAAGCTCAAAAATTATAGACTTGCTATTTCCTATGAATAACATATCATCCACGTATAGGGTAATAACAAGAACATAATCATTCTCAGATTTATGATAAACAAAATTATCAGATTTTGATCTTACAAATCCCATAGACAACACAAATGTGTCAAAATTTATGGTACCACATTCTAGGAGACTGCTTCAAACCATATAGAGATTTATTTAACTTACATACCAAATTTTGTTTACCTTTTTAAAAAAAATGCTCAGGCTGGGACATATAGATTTATTCTTCCAGCTCACCGTGGAGAAACATTGTCTTCACATCCATCTACTCAATTTCATAGTCATACACAACTACCAATGACAAGAAGAAATTGATAGATGTCAGCTTTGCTACAGGGGAAAAAATATCTCCATAATCAATTCCCTCAATCTGGGAAAACCCCTTTGCAACCAGTCTTGCCTTCTACTTCTCAACACTGCCATTAAGGCCTATCTTCTTTTTGAATACCCACTTGCAACCAATAGGATTTTTCCCTTTAGGCAGTAGTACCAAATCCTAGGTTTCATTCTTCTTCAATGAATCCATCTCTTCATTCATGGCTTCTAATCAAGAGCTCGAATTAGTCATGCTGATTGCTTCTTTTATAGTCCTAGGCTCATCAATGCTAGTAATTAAGGCATAGGCACAATTTGAATCTAACATTGAGAAACTATACCTTTCAGGTTGTCATTTTTCTTGTGTAGACCTTCTTACAGGCTGAGGTTGTGGTTCTTCGTCATCAGAACTTTCAAAGCTGCTTGAACTCTCCTCAATCTCAGGTACACCATGTAGCTCTTCCCTTTCTGAAGTTTGGGGAATCTCAATTGCATCCTTATTGTTTTCTCTTTGATCTGTCTCAAGATTTTGATCACTTATCAAAGGTTTCAACTCATGAAATATCACACTTCTGTTGTACAAAACCTTCTCAGTAACAGGGTTCCAAAGCTTGTATCCCTTCACATCAACACCATAGCCGATGATAATACATTTAACAACCTTGTTATCCAATTTTGATCTTTTCTCATTTGGCACATAAGCATATGCCTCACAACCAAAGACACGAACATGCCTTAGAGAGGGATTCTTGCCAGACCATGATTCCAAAGGTGTCTTATCAACAAGAGCAGAGCAAGGGGAATGGTTTACCAGATAACATGTGGTAGCCACAACCTCAGCCCAGAACTTCTGCTCCAGACCAACACTGCTCAACATACTCCTTGCCTTTTCCATTAGCATCATGTTCAACTTTTCAGCAACTCCATTCTGCTATGGAGTGTAAGGCGTAGTTTTATGCCTTTTAATTCCATGATCTGTGCAATACCTTTCAAAATTTGTAGAACAAAACTCACCGCCATTGTCTATCCTTAATTTTTTAATTTTCCTTCTAGTCTAATTCTCTACCAAAGATTTAAATTATTTAAACCGACTGAACACTTCTGATTTACTTTTAAAAAAGTATACAAATTCCCTTCTCGAATAGTCATCAATAAAAGAAACATAATATCTAGACTTCGATAACGAAGGAACATTAACTAGACCAAACACATCAGAATGAACATAATCCAGTATACCAGAAGATTTATGAGGACTACAGTAAAATGAAACACAGTGTTGTTTTCCATAAATATAATGTTCACAAAAATTGAACTCAAGGTTACAATCATCAAGCCCTTCTACAAGATTTTTAATTTTCAAGGTTTTTAAACCTTTTTCACCTATGTGACCAAGTCTATGATGCCACAACATAGTCTTCTCAGCTGGGAGTTTTACCTCCAAAGAATTTGCAGACAAAGAAGTGTCTTTTTCTTTCTCTACCGGAACAATAATGCTTGACTTTGCAGAGGCACTGTTACATTGAACAAGACGTGCATCCAACTTGTACAGAGTGCTAGTACAAACACCCTTAACCAACACCATTGCACCTCTAGCCATTTTACATCCTCTACTAGAGAAAGAAACTTCTACACCAACATGATTTAACTTACTAACAAAAAGAATATTTCAAGCCAGACCTGGAATGTGCAGTACGCCACCAATCCCTTTGACTCTTCTGTCAGGAAACTAAATTCTAACTCTTCCTCTGCCAACTATCTCTAGTGTTGAATCACTTGCCAGGTACACCTTTCCACTATCATACTTCTCATACTTGGAGAACCATTCTCTATGGGATGTCATGTGAAAGGACACAATTGAGTCAACCAACCAGACATCATCTGATGCCTAAGTTGCCAAGTCTACAATGAAGGTGTTTGCATCACTTTGAGAAGATTCATTGTCTAAAGCATTATTCTTCTTCTCCTTACAATCCTTTCGGATGTGACTAGGTTGCTCACAATTCCAATATTTCACCTTGGAATTTTTACCAAGAGACTTTGATCTCCCTACAGATTTGGATTTGGACTTCTTGTCCTTCTTCTTACCTTTCTCCTTTGATCTACCTCGAACATTAAGAGCCTCTTTGGCCATCTCTGACGACTTCCTCTGCATCTCTTCAGATAACAAAGAGGCAACAACGTCTTCCATCTTGAAAGTAGTGGTAGTACTTCCAATAGCCATCACAAGATGATCCCAACTATCAGGTAACAAACACAATAGGAGCATGCAACGATCCTCCTCCTCAGTCTTTACACCCATAGACGCCAGCTGACTAACATTCATATTAAATGAGTTTAGATGGTTTACAACAAATGCACCTTCTTCCATCTTCAAGGAGTACAACTTATTCCTCTAGAATAACTTATTTACCAGAGACTTTCCTTGATAAATATCACCAAGCTTCTTCCACAATGAAGTTGCAGAATTCTCCTCATGGACGTTCAGGAGTACAAAATCGGCTAGACTTAGTCTTATCAGACCTCTTGATTTTCTATTAGCAAGGTCCTAATCCTCTTGCTTCATACTTTGTGGCATAGTTCCAGAAACTGCAATCTAGAGGTCTCTATCCATAAACAAGTATTCCACTTTGAGTTTCCATAGCTTAAAGTTGCTCCCATTAAATTTTTCAATCTCTACTCTACTTGATGTACTCACCATCTCAAACATAAAAAAGTTTTAACACAACAATACTCCCACTGAAACAGTATTAGCACAAAAAAATGATCTTTCCTACAAGGATAACACAACTGGTCAGGCTCTGATACCACTTGAAGGGAAAAAGGAGGATCGGTTTAGGGACCCTATAGTGTGGAATACATTCCCTTAACACTAATACAACAGAGGAGGAAAGAAAAAATGAGTTCTAAAGCTTCTTAAAACTTCTGAGATGAAAAAAAACAACACAAGAGAGATAACATAAATAAGCATTCACAGATGACACAGTATTTACGTTGGAAAACCTTTTTAGGTAAAAAACCCACCACACCAAGCAAAGACAATTGTATTGCAGTAAAAATAATTACATATAATTCTTCAGCCTTCACTCTTTGATCAACTCAAAACAACACTGAGTTATCTCACACATTACAATACTTCTCTCAAAGTATACAATGTTAACTTTTTTTCTCTAATCGTCACCTTTTGGTTTACATATACAATTTACTCGACTACACAAGTCATACATCATGTATTCAATGTTCCAACCAATCACAAAAATTAGGTTCATATATTTGATTGCCCAATCACACAATCAATCTTCCCTTGTCTGATCTTTCTTGCATCGAGCCACCCAGGCATTTATTTCATTGCCTTAATCGGGTTCTTTCTATCAGTCGGACAAGTCATGCAATTATTGCCTTTACCTGTTTTGATCTTCGACCAATTAGATGCAGTCAACTTGCCATGTGTCTTCTAGTCATTCACTAATCGCTTTGACCATTTCGGTCCAGCTCGGTCAGGCTCAGTCAACCGAGCTCCAAGCTCATTCTTTCTTCTACAATGCTACCACCAAGTCCATTCGACTGGGCCATGGTAAGGCAATGAGCTCTCGTCCAAGCTCACCCATCACTACCCCACACTACGGTTGAGCTCGTCAACTAGACCGTGATAATGCGGTGAGACCATCTAAGTTGTACCTTCTGATCGCCCCGTGCTACCGCTACCCAGACCAACACTAACCGCGGTGCAACGGTAACCGTTGAGCACACTGTTGGCAGTTATACCGCATTACCGTCGCCTTGACCAAGTCACCCCACGGTGTGGTCGTGACCGCCAGCGGTCTCACCACGCTATCACGAAGACCACCAGGTCTCACCACGGTAGAGCAATAACCACCCAGATTGTTTGCTAACGGTCTCACCGCGACCACCGCGGTGAGCCAACTCACCATTCACGGTGGTGCGGTAACCGCCAGGCTCACCATTGGCAGCTTCACCACGACCACCGTAGTGAAGACCTTCATTGGCCATGATAAGGCGGTGACCAATGAGGTAGGCCGCAAGTCACCTACCATGACCACCATGGTGAGTAAACTCATCGCGCGCGATAAGGCGGTAACCGCCAAGCCCGTCACTGCGGTACCGCCAGGGCTAAGTCATACTATCATGGTAAAGCGGTAGAGGCAGCAAAGGAACAACTGCGGTATGGCGGTAAAGGTTGAAACTTCAATTTTTTCACCAAGTCTGAATAATGCAGAGGTCCAAGCTGGAAATTGAGGCATCACTTTTCAACAGTTATAGCCATTGGGGGATCATCCCTTTTTCATTCATTTCTACCTTTATGATAGGTCCTTTACCACAACCATCAATTTATCCTAAATTTTATTAGCAAGAAGTGTCTTGATTTTAACTTTTTTTTAGGTTATAATATCTTGAGATCTACCCTTTTGATGTTGTTTTTGGATACCCTCATATTAATTTAAATATTCATGATAATAGTGTACGCTTCCTTGAAAGTCTGTGGATTTTTCTCTCTAAAGTAGTACCTAATCTTGGCATCAATTGCACTATAGTATAGGAAAATACATGTTGAATTATTAGGACTTAGGACCAATAACACTTTCCTCAATGTCATGATAAACCTAATATTAAAATCTTTCATTGTTTCATTTGCAATGATGGTCATGACTTCATGGATGGAAAAATTTGGATCAATTATAATCCCATTCTGCAGTATAAAAATTCTCATAAATTCCTCCCATGTGTTAATACTACTATCTAGGAGACTCCTATACTACTCCTTTATACTTTCCTTGAAGGATTGCACAAACTGTTTCAAAATTACATCCTCATCCTTGATATAATATTCAGTCATGATGTTGATAAAGTGTTGAATATGTTATCCCATGATACAATTATTACCCTAAAATCTTAATATAATTCTATTTATATCATTCATAATTATATTGTGAAAACTAGTGAAACCAAAGAAGTCTAGTTTTTTATACCCATAAGTCCCAAGAGGTTATCTAACTAAAGGAAATATCTAAGTATTCCTACTAAATTTGGGTCTCATATTCATCATATTGTTACCCTACCAATTTATTTATTGAAAAATGATATGATAATTTTTTACATTAGGGGTATACTATTGATTCATTTAGGAATTTTGTTGTTGACTATTTTGAAAATGTTAATTCTAATTTAATTATTGATAATTTTTTGGTAGTTGTGCTTTCTATAAATATATTTAAGCTTCATTTTCTTTCTACCTATTTCTAATGTGGTCTATTAGTTCTATCCTATCATCTACTTCCCTTTCCCTTCATTCATTTTTCGATTATATAACTATATCACGACCATGCGATGGGAGATCTTATTCATGGGAAGTATTATGAGAGGATGTGGGAGAGTTATGATGTATGATCACCCTTGGAATTCTTGCATGTAAATTATCAATCACATTTACATTAGAAATTTTTTGATAGGGGAAATGTTACTATTCCTTGCACCATTGTTGTTTTAATTATAGGCATACCAAATTCATAACTATCATTCCTCCTATTACCTATCAATCTTGCATCACTTGAGTAATTAATGTATGTGTAATTTTTTTTTAACTCAAGAAAACTATCTCTTCCTAAAGTACGACCATTAATACTTAATTTAATAGGTCTAATAGACTTACCTTTACTTGGGATCTCACATGTTTCTTGATGTATTTATAACTATGCTATTGCATCACTAGGTTCATGAGGGTATTATAAATGGCTTCTCCTCTCTATTATTGGTTTTATTTCCTTGTAATTTGATTTTGATCCAAGTCCAAACAAATTTTCCACTCTTCAAATCAAGAGAAATAAAATTTAATATCAATAAAAACTTCAAAATATTAATCAAGGATCAACCTCTCTTGGCTACACTATGATTGTTGATTAACTAGGGTCTTTTGAATTAAATTTTCCCCAATAATGATGCCATATATTGGCTCTCAAATTATTTCTCACACTTCTAGAGGTATTTTCTACCTCAACGCCAAGGAGATGTTATTCTTGAAAGAAAAAAATAAGCTCATCAATAGAGTAAGTGGTAATAGGCCAATTATTGATAGTGGATAAAATCTCCTTCACTTTGAGCTTAGTTAGAATCAAGAAGGTATTTCTAGAGATAATATTTAACACGATTTAACCACAACTCTAAATACTACGCTATAAGTAAATTGTAGTAGTATCTAGATGTACATGTTGACTCCAAATTTGATCACTAGATCAAACACTACCCTAATGTTATGACCTAATTGAGTTAATATGGACATGTAAAACATGATTCACCAAAATACAAACTACTAAGGCTTGATAAAGATATTTTCCTATGCATAACACTAAATCATGAAATGCATATGAACCTACTTCTTAATCCTACACTACTAGTAATTTTTTTATTATTAATTTTAATATCTAGAGGGTTAAGATTTTCAAGACTAGTGTCTTAGTTAGGTTACAAAGTCACATTCGTCCATTAGAAATAACAAATAAGAAAATTGAACTCTTGCTCTGCAACTTTCTTGCTCTATTTTTTTTTTAATTTTCATCCTTGCTCTAATTTGATTGCCTCATAGGTCAGTCAGGAGGGATCCTGGGAAGGCTCCCCATTCCAAGGTTTTCATCTCTTTGTCTGGCATTGTGTCTACTGTGGCAGCAACCAGTGTTGTTGTTCCCCATGTGACTTCTCCTTCTCATACCTTCATCCTTTCCCTAGGGGGAAGGACTGGAGATATTTCTAGAAAGTTGCCTTTGCCCCCTTCTCTCGGGTTAGATTCTTTCTTCTTTGAAGAATAACCAACATCCTATGTGGAAAAACTAGTGGTATCAGCTCGACAACTTTGGGTAAAAGGTTTTTGGAGTTTGCTTCATGTTCTATGAATGGCTAGGAAGTTGACATCCCTAAAGCTTAGATGTTGAAGGCTATGGACAACCTTAAACTGGCGCTGGTTGGAAATTTTTTGGCCTATTGTCTGAATATCAAACAAGTACATCACTGGGCTACCTCGACTTGCAATCTTAAAGGCAGTGTCTCCATTAATGATATACCAGGAGGTATCTTCCTTTTTTCCTTTATAGTGTATGAAGATATGCTAAAGGTATTAACGAGTGACCCCTAGGCCTTTGATGCTAGTTATACAAACTTTATTTCCCTCTGCAAGTGGAAGCCAGGTTTTGATCCTACTATTGAGCTAGGGGCCACGACTCTAACTTGGGTTCACCTCCCTAGGTTACCCCTTGAGTTCTAGGAGACGGGTATCCTGAAAGGGATTGTAAATTATTTTGGTAGCCTTTTGGCTATAGATAAGATCGCGCAAGAGAAGTCTAGACTTGTTTATGCTCGTATTTGTGTAAATGTAGCTATTAATATGATTTTGCAAAATTTTGTTCTCCTTAAGTATAAATTTGTCAACTAGACTCAACCCCTTGAATATGAAAATGCACGTCATTTTTGCCAGCTTTGTAAGAAATTTGGTCACCTCATTGATTCGAGTGAGAAAATTACTGTTGAGGGAACCTTTGATATCGAGCATTCTCTTTCCAAGTAGGTGCCTAAGCCCCTCGTTGTTGTCCCTACTACACACCCCACTGAAGTTTCTTTTACCCCTATGGATGTTGTCCTCCCTGTGAAGGATGCCCCTGCTTGTGGCTTGGTTGTTGTCCCCACGAAACCTCTTGTCGTTTCAAGTGAGTTGGATAGGTTGAACCTCATGATTTCTGCCCCTATTGATAGTATCCCTACCTTGGGCTTCTGATAAGATGAGAATCCTATAATAGGGGAGGAAAATAATATTGACAATATGGGTGAAGTAAAGGCCCCCCCAGATGGAGGCTAAATTGCAGTCCCCCTGTCCAAGTGGTTCATGTTTCTAATGTAGGAGTTAAATTAGAAGAAGGTGAATTAGTGTTTTCAGACCCCAATCTCTCCCTGGAGGAAATGTCATTTCTATCTCAGAAGGAGGCAGGTAACTTGAGTGACTCCTTGGCCTTGTTGGGGTTTCCTTCTCACCCTAGTGACAAAGAAGATGAGGATGAATGGTTACAAGTCCCAAATAAGTCAAAAATAAAAAGAAGCTAGATGTGGGAGGGGGAAAAAAGGTAGGCAGACCATCCCAAAAGGATTCCAATAACAAAGATACAATGAGGGATGTAGCTATAGGAAAATGAAGAACCTTGGACTGGATCATGGGATTGAAGTCCAAAAAGAAGGAGCCCTGGTTGTTCCTCTCTGGGCCCTTTGGTGTTGTTGTTCCTGGTTTGTTTCTCTATGAAGTTTCTCTCCTACAATATCAGGGGCCTAAACAACCCTTATAAACAATTTTTGGTTAGAAGGTATATTTTAGATGATAAAGTGGATGTCTTGCTCCTTCAAGAAACCAGAATAACGGAGACCTTTGATAAGGTGATTTTGAGTATCTGGCCTAGGGAAAATTATTTTTTCAGTGAGGCTGAAGGGTCCTTGGGGGGTATTGCTACTCTTTGGAATCCCTTAAAAATTAAAAAGAACTCTGAACTCTGTTGGTAGGAATAGTTTGATGGTTTCTCTGGAAGATTTGGATTCTCAGGAGAAATGGAACTTAATTAATATCTATGCTCCCAATTCGAGTAGGGACAGGTTTCAGCTTTGGAAGTATCTGAATGATGCTACTCAGAACAAAAAGGATGACCATTGGATGTTGGGAGGGGATTTCAACTCCCCCTTCTTCCTCCAGAAAATTTTAGGGGGTTTGATGATTATACTGATAGTATGATGGAACTCGCCAGTCTCCTAAACTTTATTGGGCTTATTGATATTCCTCTCCAGGGCCCCAAATTTGCATGGTCAAATAGAAGGAATGACAATCAACTAATTCAAGTTAAGTTGGATAGGTTTTTGATCTCTTCTAATTGGAACATTTCTCAATTTATCTATCTATCTGCTCTTCCTAGGTCTGGTTCTAATCATAATGCTCTTGTTCTTAAAATAAATGTTGACCACAACAAGGGCCCTTTACCTTTTAGATTTGAAGTAATGTGGAGCCTTCACTTGGTTTTTGTTATTTTATTAAAAAAATGGTGGAGGAACCCATAGTGGCACCCCTATGTTCTTCCTGGTGGAAAAGTTGAGTAGAATCAAGTAGAGAGTGAAAGGGTGGAACAAATTTACTTTTGGTAACATCTTTGAGATTAAGAAATCACTAGGAAACAACTTAAAGGAAGTTCAAGATAAAATGGAAGTTGGCATTGTGGATGACAAGATATGCATAAATGAACGTGACCTTAGATCCCAATGGTTTAAGGTCAATAAAAAGGAGGAAATATTTTAGAAAAAAAAGTATCAAGTTCAATGGCTTACTGAAGGGGACCGCACCACTAAATTATTCCACCAATCTACCCTGAAACACAAAAGCAGGAATAGGATCAGATTGCTCAAGAAAGATGATGGTACCACGGTCTCAACTAAAAAAGAAATTGTTGGAGAAGTTGTTAAATTCTTCTCCTCTTGCCATAATGTCCAAGGTAATGCTAATCAGGTAAATGATGAATTCCTTGAGGTGATCCCTAAAGTTATTTTTGTGCAAGACTTAAAGAATATGACTACTGTTGTTTCTATGGAAGAAGTTAAATAGGTTTTGTTCTCTTTTGGGGCTTATAAAGCCCCTGGCCCTGATGGGTTCCCTCCTGCTTTTTTCAAACTTACTAGTATATTGTCAAATATGACTTATTTAATGTTGCTAGAGATTTATTTAGGCTGGACAGGCTCCTAAACCAACTAAATGCAACCTTTATTGCTCTTATTCCCCAGAATGATGATGCCTCTTCTATTAAAGATTACAGACCCATTAGCCTTTGTAATATTGTCTATAAAATTTTCTCTAAGATCCTTGTGTTTAGACTTAAAGTTGTTTTAGGAAAAATGATTGCTCTGAACCAAAAAGGTTTTGTCCAAGGCAGAGACATTCTTGATGTTGTTATCTCTACCCACAAAATCCTCCACTCTATGGAACTTAGTAAAAACCCCAGGATGGCCTTCAAAATTGATATCTCTAAGGCTTATGATAGAGTCTCTTGGCCATTTCTCTTTTTTTCCTTAGGAAATTTGGAATTGAGGGAAGATTCCTAAAGCTGATTTCTACCTATGTTACCTCTCCTATGTGCTTTTTCCTAGATATTGGTGTCCAAAGATTATTTCTCTTGTGGTCGTGGCTTGAGGAAAGTTGATCCCCTCTCACCCTATCTTTTCATAATAGTTGTTGAGTTCTTAGGAAGGAATATCCAAAATCTTGTTGACTCTAAAGCCCTTAAAGGTGTAAAAGCTACTTTGTCTCTCCCAGCTGACTCCCACCAATAGTTTTTTAACGACACACTCCTGTTTGGTGAAGCCTTGGTGGGGGAAGCCAACCTCTGGAAATCAGTTCTAAATGACTATGATTTTGTTTTTGGCTAGTATATCAACTATGAAAAAAGCAAGATATACTTCTTTAATGTTGACCATGTTGTGAAGGAAAGAGTGGTGAAGATATTGGGATGTCATGAAGCTGCCCTACCACTAGATTACCTTGGGTTACCTTTAATTTCCATAAATTTGGAAAATAATTATTGGAACCATCTGATTGAGAGAGTTCAAAAGAAGTTTGTTGGGTGGAAGGGGGAACTTCTTAGCTTAGCAGGGAAGATCCAACTGTTAAAAAGCCTCCTTACAAAATATCTTGATTTACTACTTGTCTCTCTTTAAAATACCGGCCTTCATAGGGAAAAAATAGAACAAATTCAAAGAAGATTTATGTGGTCTGGACTTGAAGAGAAAAATAGACTCTCTGGTAAGTTGGGATAAAGTTTGCACTCTAAAAAGTGTTGGAGGGTTGGGGATCAAGAGAATCAAATTGCTTAGCAAAGCCCTAACTGCAAAGGTGGGATGGAACCTTTTGGAAGGGTCTAAGGATTGGGTGAATATTTTCCAAGCTAAGTATTTGAAGAACATGAATCCTGGTTGCTTCCTTTCTATGGCTGATCTGCCCAGTGGGTCTACTCTATAGAACCATCTTATTAAAATTAAAAATGTGTTGAAATCGAGGGTTAGAAAGAGGAGTGGTAATAGTAAAACATTGATTTCTAGAAAGATCCTTGGACTAAGACTTTTTGACAAAACTAGTATGGTCCTCTTTTTCAAGGCCATGAAGGGTTACAATAAAAGCCTTATTGCAAAATTTACCAATTCTTAGAGGAAGGGAAATGTAGTGATTGGAGCGGACAAATTCAAGGTTCCAGTGTAGTTTATTGTGGATGCTATTGGTTTAAAAAACCAGGGAATCAAGGTGGCTAAAAAGAGTGGTGTCGACTACCAGTCTTTTGTTGACAAGTTTCTTCATGAAGGAGAGAATCTAACCATATTTCAAAATGGTTACGTGCAGCTCGAGCTCTCAAATCCTTATGCCTTGGCGAGTATGTTTGTGATGTGATATTTCACACTTGAAGGAAGATATATAACCATACACGTGTACCATTTTCTATTGTTGAATTATATTAGGCACAATGAGAGAATCAATTTTCCCTTTTATTTACTATCTTCCTTGCAAATTAATATTAAAAAAGGTGTGAGCCCTCCCTTGCATCAATGATTAATGCTTGACCTTTACAAGCATGACTTAGCTTTGAACCCTCATAGAAACCATTTAGTTGCTAGAATGGATAATGAGAACCGTAATGTTGGTAATGAGAACCATTATGCTGGCGAAAATGCATATTTTTTAGAGGAGGATAACCCTGTTGAAGAGCCTAACCCCAGACTTCCTCCCATTGCTACTATAAGAAATGAGACAAACCCTGCTAAAACCCCTTACCTTGCTTCCAAAATATATAATCCCTCAACCCATGTGGGTTTGAAGAATCTCACTAAAAGATCCATCGAGCTTGAGTTGGTTAAAGTGACTCTAGAGAAGCACAAACATTCCCCTCTTCTTCTGGATTTGCCTAAGTCAAAGAAGGTGAAAAAATAGATGAAAATTTAGAGTGAAGTCATCACCATTAGTGAAGAAAAGGAGGGCATGAAAATCAAGGACTTGAAGGATAGGAAGCAATGTCAGGGTGGTGGAGGTCATAGATCCACATGCTTGGCCAAGGCTGCATCCCAGGACAAGAAAGGGAAACAAAAAGCCACCTTTCATGAGGAGGAAGAGTTGGAGGTGGAAGAATTTAAAGCCCAGGTTGATGAAGAAAATGATGGGATGAAACTTGAACATACTACATATGACATGGGTGAAGAGGAAAATGAGGAGGATAATGAAGATAACAAGGAGGAGGAGATTGAAATTGAAGAAGTTCAGAAGAATGAAACCTTGATTGCTCCTAAATCCAAGAATACTAGAAATAAAACTACTGTTGAAGAGTCTAACATTGATTATCTAAAAATCAGGCTAACCTATATGTAAGTTCAAATGGATGATATGGAAAAATCTTTGGTCACGCTCATGAAGGTAACAAATGGCCTAATGCACAAAGCAATGGTAGGTGTTGTGTCTGGTCAAACCAAGATAACTAGGAAGCTAAAAAAGTTGGGAAAGACAGATGACTTGAAGGACTTGGATGAGACCGAGGGACCTAATTAGAGAGAGTTATATCTCCCTAATAGGATATTACTGGGACCTATTTAGAAAATCCAAGTAATGGATTTTTTATTATTTCTGTTAATGGCTACCTCACTCTTTTTATCATTTTGTTTTAATATTCTGACTACTATTTTCAAATAGCTCTGTTATGGTTTCAGACTTGATGGTATATGGTGGACCTGATAAATGGTCTTCATATTTTTAAGTACTCTAGTAGTAGTATTTTGTTTTTGATTAATTATAGTGGTTCCAAGGTTATTGTTCTATTATTTGGCCTATGTGCCATCTTGGACATTTTTTTTTATGATGGCTGGTGGTGCTGTTTTACCCAACCTATTTTCTTTTTTTTTTGAGTTTTGGTTGTAACCATGGGATCAGGGCCCTTCTCCTACTTATCTAATAAAAAACAAATAAGAAAATGTAGAAGTATGATATTCAAAAAATGAATCTACCTAATAATCCTTTTCCAAACTCATAAACATTCACATGCAATAAGAAATAAATAATTACAAATAATAACTTGTGATGAATTAAATTGTTTTGAAACTTATCAAATTCATGTTACAATCACACCAAAATAAGTGGTGATAAAAAAACAAAAAAGGAATATCTTGTCACACCTCTTCACTCAAAATATTCCAAAATGCCCATATTTGGCCAAGGATGTGATTACAAATACCTACTTCAATAACTACCTCTTTGTACATTCCAGAAAGCACTATTTAGATGGTGAAGGAACTGACATATTTGAAACCTTAGAAAACTCTCTTCACTTTTTTCTATCAAAACGATAAATACAAAGCCCTTAAAATAAAGATTGGAAATATATATCATTCAATGCACTCAAATAGGCTAGGAAGAGGATCCACAATTATTTTTATCAAATATATTACATGTGCCTTCAACACCATCAACATTAATGCTTTTGTGTATAAATTTTCCCTTTTATATGTGTAGAGGTACCTACATATGTGAGGAAATCCTTCTCTCCATGATTAAAAAAAATATGAGCATTACTGGCATCCATCAATTTGAGTATAAAAGATAGAGAAGAGGTAAAAAATACACTTCAATGGTATCCAGAGGATGTTATGAATGCTAGTGATATATGGAACTTCAATTGTTGTATTAATTACAATATGGGTGCCTTCGTCTTTTATCATTAGAAATCCCTTTGACTATGTGCCCTTTGAATAAATAATTATTTTTGGTTGGCATAATTTGATTGGGTAATTGCAAGGCATTATTGGATAATGAATCGAATCCTAGTTCATGCATGAAGATAGGTGAGAGTGAATAGTGAAAAATGTAAGAATTTTAGAGTTTCAAGGATCAGGGGTCTAGGATACCTCATAAACATTACCTTGTTGAGAATTAGGAATCATGTGTATGGAGTACTTCAAGTTTAAATCAAATAGATAAGGGTATCCCTACATCTCCAACTCTAAAAGGATACATGAAGGAAGTTATCGAGATTTCATGATCAAAGGTACCAAGGAATTTATCCCTTATGCTATGAAAATTAAGTTAACTCTAAACTGGTGATCCTGATTAGGTAATGTAGCAAAAAGTGTTAAGGATTTAGGTTCAGAGATACTATATACCTTGTAAAAGTTGTTCCTACATCTTTTAACTCAAAAAAGTATTAAGGAATAAAAATTTTATAATTCAAGGATCAAGGATTAAAGGTACCAAGGAAGAGGTACCAAAGTGAAGGGATGGATGAAACTCTGGCTCTAAAATTTCACTTAGTGCAAAGGAATGATTTAGATGGTTCTTTTGATAGATGAATTAGGAGTCAAGGTTCCAAGGAAAATCATGTCGATAAGATAAAGTTTGAGATGTCAATAAAGGCAAGGGAAAAAATGTGGGGAATGGGAAAAAGGAATGTAAGGATGGGGAAGTTCAATATTATAATAAGGTTAAAGGAACAAGGTAGATTTGGGTGGAAATTCATACTAGGAATGGATACTATAAAACTCTAAAAATTTGAGAACTTGACAACACTTAGAGCAATTACCAAAAAATACCCCTTAATTTTTTTTAGGATTATTACAACCCCCAACACATTAATATGCATAGGGGGGAATTAATGACACGTGTAAAATTTGACCAAAGGAGGGAAAAATAGGAATGATCTTGGATTGAATATCTTTAGTGGGTAAAATAAGGACAAAATGCAAAAGTAAGTTGGGACTCAAGAAAAATTGGCATACTTACATTAAGTCCCAACACCTCACATCACAATGATCATAAATTTAGATTGTAGGGATGTCAAGATATGAAGTAAAACCATATAACCAAGAAATAAGGATATAGTAAGAAATCTATATGCATATCATTCAATTGATTTTGCGTCTTCAAGGTGAAATTGAAGAGAAATGGAACTAGGCAAGGTTATTGTGTAGGTTTCCTTCATAACATCCCAGCATGCATCTACAGGTCTACATATCCTCCAATTATCATAATGCCCCTAAGGATTATCCCCTTGTGTTTCTATTCCACCCAATGATTTTATGCTAAAACCCATTACTAAGACCAACATTATATGCCAAAAGGAGGTATTGGTAATAGTATCTAGTATCAGTAGTAGCAACAGGGTATCAAATCCATACAAAACTAGTGTTCTTTCATATATCAACCAAAATACTACCAACTTAGGAATATGTGATACTCTAAAGATGAATGGGAACATCTTAAGATGTAACTAATTTATTTATAGTAACATACATTAATTTTATTACAAGACCTTTGAGGACAATGATGATATATCCTAGACATCATGACCATTGTCTCTTATATATTTTATATCACACTTTTACATAACAAGCCCACATAAGCTAAATAAGGAACACACATTTTGATAATATTGATGGGAGGAGGAGACATCACCATTAATAGGTAGTAGTATAATCTCATCAAATTGTAAGGATCATGATCAATTATTACTAATAGTAAATTATCATCTATTATAATTTGATTCTTAAAAGCTAAACCAAAATGGGGGAATCCAAAATGGAGAGTTCATTTGCAAGTAATTGTTGGTGTCAGGTCACCACCACCAATAATTAGCTTGAAACAACATCAAGTTGGGGGTGCACAATGATTTTACATGTCATTTTCTTAACACAACTACACATTGTATCTCAAGCTCAAGGAATGGTCACAACATCGATAAGCATACACATAACATGTTAGGCCCAAATACAACTTATTCCAAACTAGATCCCACATAATGAATTATCCACACTCATGCATCACACATCATCTTCATATAACATTATTTACATGATTAATTACATTATTTTATTTTATTTATATTAAATTTCACATAAATATTTCACATACAACCACATCACAATTTGAAAAAATAAGACAATTTTAGTCCAATTTGCATAATCATTGTTTAATCATTTTTTATCTCTTACAATCTATCAACAAATTACTTTTTATCTTAAATTCCTTCATTTAGAACATAATATCATTTTTTCTCTTCTCATGTTCTAAATTTTTTCATATTCCAACAATGATATCAAATTAAATCAATCCTACATTTAGAAACCTTATGAATAATTCAATTAAGGGTATTATATTCCTTTTTAATTTCTCAATGAATTATAAATTTTAAGGGAACCTAGGATTAACAATAATATACATCAAAATTCCACCCCCACAAATTGACACACTCATAAGGATAAGATACAAGGTTGGATAACTTTCCTAGTCAACACCTACCAATTTTTCACCAAATTGTGCCAACTCAAATAACAAATTTAGTAGGAAAAAAATAAAGAAAGAGGGGTGCACAATAATATTTAAGATATGTTATACCCATTCATTATAATTTAATAATATCGTGACCATCATGATCACATCCTATGAGGGTAATTATAACACAATCCCTCTCAAGGTTCTCCATTGAATTAACTAACCTTGATAGCTCCTACCTCACACTAGCATTAAATATCTAAGGACATACCTATAAAAATGAATAACCATGCTATATATAAATCATGGACCATGATGAGGCTCTCATATAGCTCAAAATATAGGAGGGTTTTGTGCACCTATCACACCCTCACATGTTGGCCTAAACATGAGACAAATTATAGCCCAACTTCACCATGGATGCAAGCTTCATTTGTAAATAAAGAATGCCAATTTATTCTCAATATATTAAATATATATTTTTTGAGTTTTATATGTCATGTCACATGACTTGGGAAACATTAAATTCTTAATAAATAATAATATTTATTGTAGTACTTCATAGTTTGCACTGACCATTTGATCTCTTCTCCCTGCTAACATTGTTTACACATTATTAGGTAGAAAATTTTGAAAGCCTTGATGAAATTCAAATTTATTGGCTCATTCATGGGTCCAAAATTGAAGGCTTCACAAAAAAAAAAATCATGACAACTTATTTCTCAAGGTGAAACTGTGTGGCTTCACAAAAACACACAAGAGAAGAAAGATAAAAAATCATGACAACTTATTTCCCAAGGTGAAACTATGTGGCTTCACAAAAACACACAAGAGAAGAAAGATTAGTTTGGAGTGTATGAATCTCACATCTCTACAAGAGCACAAAACAAGATAGAGGTATATTCTCTATTGATCAGAGTGAACTATAGATATATGAGTTGTGATCATTGTGTGATTTGTAAGTTTTGAATTCATCTATCTATGAGATTCTAAAAAAAAATCCAAGGTTATTTTCTAAAAAATTAACTTAAGGAGGTGTACACTAGTTAGTTTCAACTTATTAAGTGATGGTTTAAAGTATATTTTTTTAATGGAATTAATTGTTCTTATAACTTAACATTAAGTGGTCTAATTTATGATATGAATGGAGGTCATATTATAAGTTTCTTATTTCTAACATTTTAAGGAGTTAAACTTACAATTTATAATAAATGTTAGAATATTTAATTGGTATTTTTTTATGGATAAAAGCTATCATTTTTATTTGTAAAGTTTAAGTATGTAGGTTTCATAAGTTATATGGAATTTTCAATTCTTATTATTAATATTTAAAGTACCTTGAGATTATGATCCACCTTATAAAATTACGTGAAAGCCATAAGAGGCTCTTGGAAAATATATATTTTTCAAAGCTTTACAAAGCGGATGGGAGTCACAATTCTTATATTTAACATCTCAAGTAACTACAACTCACCTTAATTAAGCACACAAAATTAAATTCATGAGATCTTAATTGTAGAACCTTATGGACAAAACTCATGGGTTCTTTGTAAATATCACGTATAAAAGCCTCTGAGATAGATAGAAGTCAAATTTATTATTCATCAAATCTCAAGTACACAAGATATTTGGCAGGCCTTATGTCAATGCAAGCTAAGTATACATTATACAATGCTTAGCATGGAATCATATTAGTAAACTTATAACTGAATAAAATATACTTATTGAGTTAAATATTAGTAACAAAACATTTTATGGAAACATGAAGCATGAAAAATTTATCATTGTAATATGGAAGTCACAATCCCTTATTTTTTAAACCTCAAGCATAGAAGGCTTGTGAGAGTAAGATGGAATTTATGGACCCTTGTAAACCCTAACAATGAGATAATCCTTGAGTTACATCATTCTTATGGTATAACAAAGCAAATGATATTCCAACTAAACGAACCTAAAATTAACAATGAAACTTACATGTTAGTGATTTTGTGGGACAATATCCATTTAAAATCATTATTTTCTTCACAAACCAATACAATAATAGTTTGATAGCTAACATATTTTGACATTTTTTTTTTTTTTAAATTGATATTATTCATATAATAATAGAATCTACTCTAAATATTAGTATATGTTGGCCTTTTAGAACCAATATTGTTCCTAATTTATAACAAGATGATGTATTACGAGGGATAAGAAAATTTAAACTCAAATTATTTGGCAATGTTACACTTAAATCCATACAACTATCTTGTTTTATATACATCTAAAGCTTAAATTTTTATTGGACTCTAAAGCTTAGATCTACATTTTTCTTTCATAATAATTGAGAAACAATTTGTGGTTATTTTGTTGTTTCAACAAAAGCTCAATCTGTCAATTTTCAAAAATAGGGGTGATAGGTGTCAAAGTTAGAAATAGTACAAAGGCCACATGGTGAGGTTTCACAACATTTAAAATTTATGAATCTTGATAGGTTTATTCATTGCGCCATTGGTTAGAGCATTGAAGTTAGTCTTTGGTGGGACTCACATTTCTTTTGAGATTATTAATAAAGTTAAACATAAGAGATCCATGTGTTATTTTGGCATAATAAGGAAGCTCATAGACCTTTTATGTCATTCCCTTGGCCAAAAATTTCAATTCATATAAAATTGGGTCCAATCAAAGATAAGAAAGAATATTTAGAGAGTTTCAATGGGACAAGTGTCATCATGGCACACCTTTGTAAAGACATTGGCATTATAAGGTAAAATTGGATGCACTATTTGTTGGAAAATGCCAAGATCAAAGAGAGTATTTAACAACTTCCATAAGTGAATAAAATATGCACAATATTATGTATGCCAAATATCAAATGAAGAGTGTATGATACAATAATCAAGCCTTACTTATATAGGCAAGGATGAGGAGGTAGGGAGGTAGGAATGAAATATTGACTACCCCTCTATAGGAGGGACACTTGTGAGCTCACTTGACAAGTGGGTGAGAAAGTTTCAATAGGTGTCTTAATTCATGAGGACACTTGTCTCGGTTCTATGAAGAAAGACAAAAAGAAAAAGAAGCCTAAGTAAACTTAAGCTAGATGTGAATAGGTCAATCTAGATGACATGTACTCCAAATTTGTTAGAATGTGCTCTAATGTGTTGCGTGGGATTTGGTGTAGAAAGTGAGGGAGTTGAATGGGTGTGGCTTAATAAAATAGAAAGTGTTGGAATGAGTTTGGTGGATAATATGTATGAAGCCATGAGTAAGGAGCGTAACTCAAAAAATCAATTTATATGCTACAAATTTCTTACCACTCATTTGAATAAAAGGTTGTGGCTTGATTATTAGTAGAAGTGTGGCACTAGAATGAATGTTGTAGAACTACACATGAGCATGAAATATATCAACACTCCTTTATAGAGGAAGGTTGATGGGGTTTGCAACAAGCTTTTTTGTTGTTTCTCTTGCCTAATGTTGACTCACAAATACAATGTGAGGACACACATAAAACTTCAAATAGAATGGTAGAGCTACACCATAGTTAAAACAAGAAAACTTTGATGGATGTTTCAGAAAATTTCCTCAACACCAGGCTACCAGATGTTGGTTTGTAGAGAAACCCATGAATTTCTACAATGAAATAGAGAGATAATCCAAATTGCTTGCAAATAGGTCGAATAGGCCAATATTATTGTAGATTACAAAGAGAAATTGGAAATAGGTAAAAATGACCAAAATTTCTTGCAAATATCTACCTTTATGAGTAGATTGGAAGAGGGAAAATTGGCCCTCTGCTATTTTTTTTTTACTTTTTGGTAAAGCATGCATAGTGACAAAAAAATGAAAAAATAAAAAAATTGATAAAGAAAAAGGTATTTTTTCGTTTCATGAGCCTTTTGAACGTGATGATGCTATTTTTTTGGCTCTATGACATTCTGTTGATAGGGCTATATGTAGGAGTTTCCTCTATGTGGGAAGGAACATTCTCTCATGTCTTAGATACCATGTTGGAGAATCCTAACATCAAAGAGAGCATGAAACAACTTCCACAAGTGATTAAAATATACACAATTGTATGTCTATCAAATATAAAATGAAGAGTGTATGATACAATGATCAATCCTTGCTTGTATAGGCAAGGGTGAGGAGGTAGTATACTTTATGCCACCCTTGGATGCGCATCATTTATATTCGATCAAAGAGATCCTATGTGTGCATCCTATTGAAATCCATGATTATTTTTGATGAATCTAGGTCTTTGAGGTTTTGAACTCCTCAATTGTGTTTGATTAGGGTTCTAAATTGTATGTAGGGTTTAAACCCTCCTAAAACCCTAGTGCTTTTTTCTTATCACTTTTGTTTAGTTTACTCATTGACCTTTTGTACCCAATCTCCAGTTGGCTAAGTTACAACTTATGTCTTAGGTAGTCATGTTTGTATCGACCTCTTTACCTGTCTCTTTCGATCACAACCCCAATTTAAATAGCTAATTAAAAATAATATGTTCAAGGGGCTGGAAAATAATTTTTCCCAAGTCTTATTTACCTAGGCACGACCCCATTTATGAACAACTTTAAGACATGTGCTAATTACTGCCACTTATGTCTTTGTATTACCCATCATTGAAGCCTTAATGTTCATCGGCTTCATTTTCTCAATGAGCAATGAAATCATTTTCTTTGCATCGCTTGTTGCTATAATATTTTGACCTTTGTATTTCACTTCCATGACGTGTGATGACCTACATCTCCTTTGCATTGCTCTTGTCCTTTGTATCGCTAAAGTCCTTTTACTGGCTTCACCTTTTATGCAATGTGCGATGGCCTATATATCCCTACACATCACGTGGACTCTTTGCATCACTGATACATATTTGAATCTTGAAACATTCTCAGCAATATGCAATGGATGAATATTTTGGTGAATATTCTTGCGATCAAAGGGACTCTTCACATTGCATCTTTATATTTTATCAGTGGGTGTCTTTCTGTGATGAGTGATGAGGGGTTGAGATTAAACAACGAACATCCAACGGCTGAGGTTGCATCACGCCCTTGCTTCACATCAATGTTGTGAAGCAAGGTGGTGGAGTGGTTTGTGCGATGTGTGATGGGTGAGGATGTGGGTTATGTTGTTCCTTGGAGCATCACTGTTTTATGTTGAAAGACTCAAGTCAAATGCATGATGCACAATGAACGACCTTGATTTGAAGGTGGAGACTAATGACGATGTTTTAATCTTGGCCTGATATTCAATCTCATCCCTCCATATTGCATCTGATGGCCAACATTCAAAATTCAACTATCAATTGCTCTTGTTCATTATAGATTTGTAGAATTGATGCCTCAACGACATTCCTAGCTACCAGATCAAATTTGATTGACTATGGCCTAATTTTTAATGCCTTTTCAATGTTGCTTTTCAAAATTAGGTGGTGCCATTAATCTTTGATGTGTTGCAAAGGCCACATATCTCCTATCAAGGCATGTTGGTTTGATATTTTGCTACATATTTTTCAGGTGTCCATCCCTGCATTCATGTGAGTCATCATTTTGGGGCGTGTTTGAGTTGTTTGAGTCTTTATGGATAGTTTTGTTGCTCTATAATGGGAGAAATTTGGATCATTTTTATCTAATCAAATTTATCTTCTTGCAAACCCTAATTAGGTTAGGGTTAGGGTTTTGAATTCAATCCTCAGTTATGCTTGAACTATAAAGGCAATGTTTGTATCTTTTTGAAGGGTTCTTCTTGTTCTGGCTCCTCTGGAGCTTTTCTTTTGTGGATTGTATTTTACATTTTGTAATTGTAAAGATTGGCTATATGCCTTTGTATTAATGAAGCCAATCATTGTTGTTGGTTCTCTCCTCTTTTGTGTTTGAGTAAGTTTATTATCTTGCATATCTGAGTGTTTTTTTTAATTTTATGTATATGTGTTTGAGTTAAATTGTTTGCAGCTACTGTGTTGAGAAATTATCCTTCCTTCCAGAGCCCTGTCAAACCCTTATCTCCATGTTTACCTCTTAATCAACCAAATAGAGAGTTGTGTGAGTTCTTTGGTCCCCTTCTTTGATGTATTGCATAAATATTAGCTAGGAGGAAGTGACCTTTTCATCTTGGTGTATCACCTCCATTTTTCTTTTCATGTTCTCCTTCTCCCCTTTTCCTTGTTAGCTATTAGTGGTAGGTTTTCATGTGCTGAGTTGGATTAGTACATTTCACTGGGATTAAAAAAGGAAGTTGGCATTCTCTCGATATTCAACCTCTTTCATGCAAGGTCCCACACCTTGAGGTTGTTTGCATTGTGTCATTAGAACACTAAACTCTTATTCAGTAGGGTAAATTTTAATGTGACAATAGGTAGCAAGGTAGGACAAAACTATTGACTACCCCTCTATAGGTGGGACACTTGTAAACTCACTTGACAAGTGGGTGAGTGTAAGCGGGAAAAATAGCATAGGAAAACAATGAATGAATCAAACCAAATCAATTCAAACAAGATCAAATTCTGAACCCATACTCATGAAATGAAGTTCTAAAATAACAAAATCAACAAGCAATGCAATCATAAAGATAACAAAAATTATTTTCACAAAATTAAAATGTTACCATCCCATGTTGAAGTGTAATCTGTATTGATGTTGAATTGTGTTTGAATCAATACAAAGCCTCCATTTGTTGTTTGCAAAAGCTTCAAAGCGTGTTAATCGTGATCAAAGATGTGTGTGTATTTGTTCTCAAGAATTTGAATGTTAATTCAACATGACCTTTTTGCATGAACTCTATAGATTCTTCAATCGGTTTTGAGAATGAAGTGGATTGTTATATATATTTCATATTTTGAGACGAATGATCGAGATTCAATAGTAAAATATCTTGATCAACGGTTGAGAACCATTGAGAGGAAATAGATTGGAATGATTAGTGGAATTAGATTGGAATGATTGGGGGGATTGAAGAAATCAAGTTGAGTTGTTAGTGGGATTGAGGAATAGATTGAGTGGTTAATGGGATTGAAGAATAGATAAGTGGTGCAGGAGCACCTCAAGGTCTTTTGAAAGATCTTAGCAAATTTTGGCTTGTAGGTGGTTCTAGCCAACCACCAAGGTAATAAGGACTATTTCATAAAGTCCCAAGGTTGATTTGGTGTGTGTGTTATGGCAAGTTTGTTTAGAGTCTTAAGTTTTGTGTATTCTTAGGACATCCTACAAAGTTGTCATGACAACTTTTCCTAAACACTAGGAAGCATTTATGTTGTTCTAAGCCTGACCTAAGGGTCCCAACATGTGGGGATAGGATATATAAGGTTAGAAAAACCCTAACCTAACAGTTGGAAGAGTTGGAAGTACTATTGTACGGATTGTGTCTTGGGAAGAACAAGTTTTTCTTGACTGTGTTTTTTAAACAAAGCCTTGATCCAGTCAATTAATGGATTGAAAGGACTGAACTAATGCATTGAATCTTTTATTTGTGACATTTAACTACATTGTGTGGCCTTGGTTTAGTTGTTTGGCATGACTGGTTAACAGTTTGTAAATTCTTTGTGTTCATCTGTTTCACTGCCCGGTTTAGGGCCAGTTTTGTAAAAGATGCACCCCACTTGAATTCTCATGGCTGAACTTCCATGGCCTCTTGGAATCAAGTAGGGGACCTTGTATATAGTGTAAATATGGTATGTGGAGTCTTTGTTTGCAGGAGAGATAATAATTCCATCAAGCTCTAGGCGAGTGCAGGGGCATTCTGGCTAGGTGCTTGAACAGAACAGAAGCAAGAGGGCTTGCTTAACGGATTGGTTTGTGCCAATAAATGGTGTAGAGGTGTAGGGGTATGTGTCTTGGACATTTGTATGCAAGGAGAAGTGCAGAGGAGTCCATTAAAGCACTCAAAGAAGTTAAAAGAAACCAGACTGTGTCACATGCCCTAGAAACCCTTAAAAATAGGGGTTTGGTGACAAACCTATGTACGGACACCAAGAAGGTCTAAAACCTAGGAAATCTTGGAGCCTAGGAGGTCTATAGAGATAATCCCTAAAGATTTTGGGGTTTTTAAGGAAGTCTTGGAGTTATTCCAAGAACACTGGTTTTAGGAGGCCTAATTGACCAAAAAGGCTACAAGGCCTAAAAACAAGGTTTACATGAATTCGATGGACAAATGAAGAAGGAAACCAACAAGATGGATCAGAGTGAAGTAAGATCAAACAAGGAATAGTTGGAAGACCTATTCCTAGTCCCAAGAATGGCTTGGGGAACGTTGTGGCAAAGTTGAGCCCAAAGGTGCTTAGTAGGGGTGTGAGAGCAAAGGTGAGTGTTTGAAGTTGGTGGAGAGTTCTATAAGGAGATAGGGGTCTTAGGAGTGACCTCTAAGTAGGGTAGAGAAGAATACCCTAGTAAGACCAAAGATTAGGTCTTAGAAAGAGAAAATGTGCTCTTGAGAGATAGTACTCCCCATCAAATTGGTATCAGAGCCAAGTTAAAAGGCTTGGGAATTGAGAAATATATGTCAGAGGGACGTGAATCCATAGGAGAAAACACCATGGTGACCAATGTAGAACTGGCTAGAGATTTTATAGAGCAATAAGAAAAGAATAGATGTCTTGAAGAAGTTGTGGAGGAGATGAAGCACAAACTAGAAGAGGTTGCAGAGACTGCAAGTAAGATGAAAGTGTAGTTAGCAGGGGTTGAAGACAAGGGTAAGAACCAAGTTGAGGAATAAATAGAACCAGAACCTGACCCTCCATTAGCAGAGGAACCCTTCCTCAAATCATTAAAGTCACTAAGTGGCAAGGCACTAGAAGGCATCCATGTTTTCGCAGGAAGAATGGATGCAAAATTAGTTATGGAATGGATTGAGGGAATGGAAAATCACTTTGAATGTGATGGGGTTACAAAGGCACAAAAGGTGAAGATAGCCAAATCAAGGCTACGAGGACAAGCATTAACTTGGTGGAAGTTTTTGCAAGAAGAAAGAGAGAAGGAAGGCAAGAAGCCAATAGGAAATTGGAAAACTATGGTGGCTAAAGTAAAGGAAAACTATCTACCTGAGGATTATGACATCCAATTGCATAAGAAGAGGCAAAATATCAGACAAAGAGAACTAGATGTAGTTGCCTACATAGAAGAGTTCCAAAAACTAAGCCTTAGGTCTAGAGTGCAAGGCATTGAAAGCATTAAGGTTGCCAGGTATCTAAACGGCCTTAGATGGAACATAGAAGAAGATTTGAGTCTCTTTACACTTACTACCCTCCATAGCTATTATCAGATGGCTATTAAAGTTGAAGAAAAACTAAAAAAGAAACAAGATTCAAGTACTAGGGGTAAAGGAAGAGGCAGAGACCCTAGAGGTGGACATAGAGGAGGTTTTGGTGGAAGGAGCAATGAGAACAGAGGCCAAGGAGATTCTAAGGTTGGTGAACAATCCCATGAGACAAATAGTAGAGGGGGATACAGAGGTAGAAGTTCTTACAATGGTGGAAGAGGCAGATCAGGAGGATTTGGGAGAAACTCTCACTTTACTTCTATGAAGTGTTACAATTTTGGGCAATTGGGTCACCCTGCATATAGGTGTCCTGATAAGCCAACATCTTCACAAGGTGAGAAAAGGATTGCTTATGTCCAAGATGAGGACTGTTCTAAACACTCAGAGGTGAGTTTAGATTCAGAGAAAGGAGATAATCTCATGTTGAGAAGGATCTTGATCAAAGCACCTACAGAGGATGAACACAAACAAACGAGGGATCTTTTTAGAATCAAGTGCAAAATACTAGGCAAGGTATGCAAGGTCATCATTGATTCAAGATCCACTAATAATGTCATCTCAGAGGAGGTAGTACACAAGTTGAACCTCACTAAGATACCTCATGTGTGTCCCTATAAAGTTACTTGGTTGAATAAGGGGCAAAATATATTGGTCAATGAGCAAGTATGGGTTGAGTTTACCATAGGTAAGTATCAAGATAGGATACTATGTGATGTGTTACCAATGGATGCATGCCATTTGTTGCTTGGCAGACCATGGCAATATGATAGGGAGGCAGTACACCATGGCAAGGAGAACAAGTACTCATTCAAAAAGAATGGAGTAACTTACAAGATTCGGTCTTTAATAGAAGAAGGCTCAGTGGAGAAGGAAAAATCCCATACACTTTTGATGAGTGGGAAGGAATTCTTAAAACACATGAAGGAGGAAGAAGGAGTTGGCTATGCTATCATGTTGAAGCCAAAGGAGGAGGAGTCACCTAGTCAGTCACCTATGTCAGCCAAAGTGAAGCAATTGTTAGACTAGTTCAAGGACATTATTTGTGAAGGTACACCAACCACACTACCACCTAAGAGGGCAATCAGTCATCAAATAGACTTTGTGTTAGGAGCAACATTTCCTAACAAGGCTGCATACAAGATGACACCGGAGCATAACAAAGAGATAGCAAGGCAATTTCAAGAGCTCTTGGACCAAGGGTTGATCAGAAAAAGCATAAGCCCATGTGTTGTCCCAGTGGTGTTGGCTCCTAAGAAGGGAGATAAGTGGAGAATGTGTATTAATTCTAGGGCAATAAATAGGATAACTATTAGATATAGGTTTCCTATTCCTAGAATAGAATATTTAATGGATTGTTTAGGGGGTGTTAAGTATTACTCCAAGATTGATTTAAAAAGTGGCTACTATCAGATTAGGATGAAAGAGGGAGATGAATGGAAGTTAGCTTTTAAGACCACAAAGGGGTTATATGAGTGGTTGGTAATGCCATTTGGGCTTACAAATGCACCTAGCACTTTTATGAGGGTGATGAATGAGGTCTTGAAGGACTATATAGGAGTCTTTGTGGTAGTCTACTTAGATGATATCCTCATCTTTATCAAAACAAAAGAGGAACACATGAAGCACCTGGAACTTGTGTTGAAGAAACTTCAAGAGGAGAAGCTCATCATAAATCTTGAGAAGAGTAAGTTTATGAAACAAGAGCTAGTCTATCTAGGATTTGTAGTATCTCAAGGGGACTTGAAGATGGATAAGAGCAAGGTTGAATCCATTCACAGTTGGCCTACTCCCAAGACAGGGACTGAAGTCAGAAGTTTCCATGGGTTAGCCCAATTCTATAGGAAGTTTATTAGGAGATTTAGTGAAATTTTTGCACCAATCCTTGACACCATCAAAGGAGGACTTAAGAAAAAGTTTGTGTGGACCAAAGAAGCCAATGAGGGGTTTGAGAGATTGAAAAAGGAAGTAGCTACCCAACCAATACTGGTTTTACCAAGTTTTGACAAACAATTCATAGTGGAATGTGATGCAAGCAACATAGTAGTGGGTGCAATCCTAAGCCAAGAAGGCAGGCCAGTGGCATTATTTAGTGAGAGGCTAAATGAAGCAAAGTCTAGATATTCATCCTATGACTTAGAGCTATATACTTTAGTACAAGCCCTTAAGAAGTGGAGGCACTATTTGTTGCCTAAATAATTTGTGGTATACACTGATAACCAGGCCTTAAGCTACGTAAACACACAAGAGAAGCTCGGTTTGACGCATATAAAGTGGATGGAGTTTCTACAATCATACACTTTTACTATCAAGCACAAGAAAGGGGTCAATAACAAAGTTGCAGATGCCCTTAGTAGAAGATTACTTACCATTCATGAGATACAGTTGCAAAGTACAGAGGTTGAGGGGTTCAAGGATCTTTATGAAGGAGATTCAGATTTCTTAGAGATATATAAGGTGTGTACTGATTTTGAAAATCACTTTCACAGTGAGTATGCAGACTACACTTTACATAATGGTCTATTGTTTAGAGGGAAACAACTATGTGTTTTAAGAGGTTCCATGAGGGAGAACCTCATCCAAGAAAATCACAACGGCAGTTTGAGTGGACACTTTGGGTTAAACAAGACCCTAGACTTAGTGGAGAGATTCTATTGGTGGCCTAAAATGCAAAGAGATGTAAGAAGGTATGTTGAGCAATGTGGAGTGTGTCAGAAGGCAATGGGGACATCAAAAAATGCAGGTCTTTACCAACCATTGCCCATCCCAAATAGACCATGGGAGTGCATAAGTATGGATTTCATAGTAGGGCTACCTAGGACACCAACTGGTTTGGACAGTGTGTTTGTGGTAGTGTACAGATTCAGTAAGATTATTCATTTCATCCCATGCAAAACAACACATGATGCGAGTCACATTTCCCACCTATTCTTCAAGGAGATAGTAAGGATACATGGGTTGCCAATGAGCATAGTTGCGAACAGAGATGTGAAGTTCATGGGACACTTCTGGAAGACTCTTTGGAGGAGGCTAGGACCCAAATTGTCTCATAGTTCTGCATATCATCCTCAAACAAATGGATAGACAGAGGTGATAAATAGGGTACTTGGTAACTTGTTGAGATGTCTGACTAAAGATTATGGACAAGGATGGGAACAAGTTATTCCACAAGTAGAATTTGCCTATAATGATAGCACAAACAAGACTACTAGTAAGAGTCCATTTGAAATTGTATATGGGTTACATCCAAGAGGTGTACTTGAGCTAAGAGACCTAAAGGGTTATGAAGGAATCAGTGGTCATGCTGATGATTTTTCTCAATCAATGAGAGAAGGTCATGAGCAAGTAAAGAAGACAATAATGGAGGTTAATCAAAAGTTGAAAGCTAAAAGAGATGAAGGGAGGAGAGATCTACAATTTGAGATAGGTGATTTGGTAATGGTATACTTGAACAAGGCTAGACTACAGAAGGGAATACCAAGTAAGCTACATATGAAAAGGATAGGGCCATGCAAAGTATTGGCTAAATATGGTCCAAATTCCTACAAGGTGGAACTACCCAAGGAGATGTCCATTTCTCCTATCTTCAATGTGAAAGACTTGGTGAAATATAAAGGACCAGAGATGAATGATGAGCAGTACAGTACTAAGGTGAGTAAGGATGTGGAATAACTCAAGGTAACTGATTAGATCATACCACAGGTTGACAAGATTCTGGATTCAAGGGTGAAGAAGAAGACAAGGCACAAGACATACATGGAGCACCTAGTCAAATGGAGACATCAACTAGAGTCAAAGGCTACTTGGATAGCAAAGAGTGACTTCAAGAAGCATGGTATCAGGGAGGAGTTCTTAACACCAAAGGTTCCTTAACTTCCTTATTGCAGGGGGAGAATGGTGTAGGAGCACCTCAAGGTCTTTTGAAAGATCTTAGAAAAAATTTGCTTGTAGGTGGTTCTAGCAAACCACCAAGGTAATAAGGACTATTTCATAAAGTCCCAAGGTTGATTTGGTGTGTGTGTTATGGCAAGTTTGTTTAGAGTCTTAAGTTTTGTGTATTCTTCGGACATCCTACAAAGTTGTCATGACAACTTTTCCTAAACACTAGGAAGCATTTATGTTGTTATAAGCCTGACCTAAGGGTCCCAAAATGTGGGGATAGGATATATAAGGTCAGACAAACCCTAACCTGACAGTTGGAAGAGTTGGAAGTACTATTGTACGAATTGTGTCTTGGGAAGAACAAGTTTTTCTTGACTGTGTTTTTGAAACAGAGCCTTGATCCAGTCAATCAATGGATTGAAAGGACTGAACTAATGCACTGAATCTTTAATTTGTGACATGTAACTACTTTTTGTGGCCTTGTTTTAGTTTTTTGGAACGACTGGTTAACAGTTTGTAAATTCTTTTTGTTCATTTGTTTCACTGCCCGGTTTAGGGCCAGTTTTGTAAAAGATGCACCCCACTTGAATTCTCATGGCTGAACTTCCATGGCCTCTTGGAATCAAGTAGGGGACCTTGTATATAGTGTAAATATGGTCTTTGGAGTCTTTTTTTTAATGAGAGATAATAATTCCATCAAGCTCTAGGCGAGTGCAGGGGCATTTTGGCTAGGTGCTTGAACAGAATAGAAGCAAGAGGGCTTGCTTAACGGATTGGTTTGTGCCAATAAATGGTGTAGAGGTGTAGGGTTATGTGTCTTTGACATGTGTATGCAAGGAGAAGTGAAGAGGATGCCATTAAAGCACTCAAAGAAGTTACAGAAACCAGACTGTGTCACATGCCCTAAAAACCCTTGAAAATAGGGGTTTGGTGACAGACCTATGTACGAACACCAAGAAGGTCTAAAACCTAGGAAATCTTGGAGCCTAGGAGGTCTATAGAGAGAATCCCTAAAGAGTTTGGGGGTTTGTTAAGTAATTCTTGGAGTTATTCCAAGAACACTGGTTTTAGAAGGCCTAATTGACCAAAAAGGCTACAAGGCCTAAAAACAAGGTTTACATGAATTTGATGGACAAATTGAGAAGGAAACCACCAAGATGGATCAGAGTGAAGTAAGATCAAACAAGGAATAGTTGGAAGACCTATTCCTAGTCCCAAGAATGGCTTGGGGAACGTTGTGGCAAAGTTGAGCCCAAAGGTACTTAGTAGGGGTGTGAGAGCAAAGGTGAGTGTTTGAAGTTGGTGGAGAGTTCTATAAGGAGATAGGGGTCTTAGGAGTGACCTCTGAGTAGGGTAGAGAAGAATACCCTAGTAAGACCAAAGAGTAGGTCCTAGAAAGAGAAAATGTGCTCTTGAGAGATAGTACTCCCCATCAATAAGTTAGTCAACCGATTAGAGTGAGAAATCAACGGTAATGATTCTATCAATCAAAAAGGGGTGAGGATAATTAATTAATATTTGGAGATGAACGTGCAAGTCATGTTGGATTTTAAAAAGTAAATATTTATTTGTTTGTTGACTATGTTGAATGATTCTGAATAATTAATTTAATTATTCAGGTTCAGAGAGGGGAAAGTGATTTAATTAAATTATTCAATGATAACAATTTAATTGATTTGGACGAATAGGGTATATTAGTGACATAATTAAATAATTGATGTTTATTTAATTAATCAAGAGGGAAAAAGTTAGATTAGGTGATGATATAATGAATTAATTAAATAATTAAAGATTATTAAATTAATAGAGGAAAATAGGGTTAATGATGTAAATGATGTTGAAATGTAATTATATTAATGATAATGATGTCGATAATGGAAAAATGGCATTCAAGATGTGTGATATGCATTAGGTCATTTTTACATGTCTACATTTTGCCCCTCTCTGAGACAAAGTATTGGTTGCTTTGTTTCAAAGAATTCAATGTTCATATCAACATTTGAAAATTTGATATGCCCCACTGTGCCTCGATGATCAGTGGAAAGATAATACAACATTGGTTTGTCCCCTCAAGAGGTTGGTCGAAAAAAATACTTTTTGGGTCAACCTCACAACAAGGTTCTATTACAGTTCAGATGTGTAGAGGACAAAAAATTAGGGTATATGGCCCTCATTTATAGTTTCATATGTTCTAGGGTGCTCCTAATTTTAACCTAAGAGGATTTTTGAAGCTAAAAAATTAGGGTTTAGGAGGTAAAAATAGGAAATTAGGGTTCATCTTTCCTCATGTGCACTCTTAGCCCTTACTGAATTCTTGCCTCTGGAGATCTTACTTTTATGATTTTCGAGTTGCAATGGTGAGGATTCTAGGTGCTCCACACCATGTAGAGGTAGTTCGTTCTTTTAGGACGCCAGCTGGCGCATACATCGTGGTATATACCTCTTCCTTTCTTGTTTTTCATATTTTTACATTTGCGTAATTAATGTTCAAAATATTTTTTGGTGATAGGAGTAATTTCAAGTTTTTACCACTATTGTCTCGATTTCACCAATATTATACTTTATGATTTTATCGCTTTTGTTAAATTTGAATGTTATCATTTTTCTTGTGCACTATCCTTAAATATGTGCACTGTTGTTTACCGCTTTCGTAAAACTTGGGCAGTATTGTTTTTCTGGTTAGAAAGTAGTCGCTTTTGTGAAAGTTGTTCACCTCTGGAGATCTTGATTTTACGATTGTCAAGTTGCAATGGCAAGGATTACGGGTGCCCCATACGATGTAGAGGCAATTCATTCTTTTGGGAGGCCAATTGGCACATGCGTCATGGTATGTACCTCTTCCTTTCTTGTTTTCATCTTTTTTATGTTTGTGTAATTAATGTTCAAAATAATTTTTGACGATAGCAATAATTTCAAGTTTTTACCACTATTGTCTCAATTTTACCACTATTATACTTTGTGATTTTTTCACTTTCATTAAATTTGAATGCTATCATTTTTCTTGTGCGCTATCGTTAAATTTGTGTGCTACTCTTTACTGCTTTCGTTAAACTTGTGTGCTATTGTTTTTTCTGGTTAGAAGGTAGCCACTTTTGTGAAAGTTGTTCGCTATCATTTATTTTGTGTGGTTTTGTATATTTTAGTTATTATTGCATAAAATGGCTGCTATCATCAAAAACAAAGGCGCTATTGCATAATCTTGTCGCTATCATCCAAAAAGGGGTCACTATTGTCAATTTTGAATGATTTTAGCCAGTTTGATTGTAGTCTTAGGTTTGTTATTTTATTTTCTAGAAAATTCTTGATGTCATGGGTTAAATGTTTGCGGGAGATTCTTAAACTACTTTATTCTAGGGAGTGATTTCCATGGTAGTTGTTCAACTTGATTGCTATTTTCTTTGAGGTAGAGAGAGACTTTCTAGATGTTGTAGATATGCTACATAAATGTTAAATGCCCAAGATCTGATGTCATAGGGCTATGATGATCGCCCTTGTAGAGAGATGGCATCTGAGATGTCATCCTTCCATCTATCAATCGGCGAGGTGATGATCACATTGGAGGATTTTTGGAGGATTCTTTGGATCCCCATTGACGATGAGCTTGTTACATATGATTTTAGATAGGGTACTCTTGCCATGCAATGAGTACTTGGCATTCAATGACTATAGGTGGTGGACTCAAAGATAGACTTGTCTCCATTCATCGATGGCACTAAATCTGATATTGATGGTATTAGTTGGCTTGATCATGGGGATTGTGGTGCCCGATCATAGAGGAAAGAATTTTCTTGTTGGTTGGGGTATCTACATTGAGTAGATGATGGATCATAGGATGAGATATGCATGGGGTCCCTACATTTTAGCACATTTGTACAAGGGCATGCATGAGGCTTCTTATCATGATGAAATGGCTATTTATGTAAGTATGATACTTTTGCATGTGTGGGCTTAGGAGCATATCCTAGTGACTAGACTAGATGGAATTCTTGAGTGGGGTGTTGGGGATCCATATTCTTATAGGTACTTGGATTTTATGCATTACACTTGGCCTAGCAGGTTACACTACTGGTGAGGCATTTTTTATGACATGGTTGAGTTAATTTGGAGGCCTTGGCTAGGTTGTGAGGCTTGGCATGATGATATGGATCAACTACCTTATTTCTAATAAACGTGATGGTTGATAGGCCATGTAGATACCATTTTGAAGTGATATATTCCTAATTGAGTTCTCCGTCAATTTGGAGAGAGACATACCCATTTTGGTGATGACTATCATGCATGGTTCAGGAGGACAACTCGAGAGGCTAGGGTATGGGGGTCAATAGCCTCTTCCATTGATGTTGTTGTAGAGTTTAGATGACTTTCCCCATTTGGATGGGGCTGGGAAATAGGTTTAATAGATCATGACAATACTCGGGATTATGATCAGTAGTGGACCCATCTTATCTCATTACGGTATACAAATACTGTTGGTGTTGGGATGGTCATGGGATAGGTTTAGAGGGTGGTTGACATTACAAGGAGGGGTGATAGGTAGAGGCTCCATATCATCATGGAGAAACTAGAAAGAGCAGAGCATGATGGGCAGTAGAGTGATCGACAACATTAGGATCAACCTCACCAAGACTAGCAAGCATTGCAGGGTACTCCTCCATAGATGGATGCAGTAGCAATGACACAGATAGCCTATTTGATTGTGAATAGGGATGGTTGAGTTATTGAGAGGAATGCAAAGATTGTGTAGAGGTAGGCTATTGAGGGTCAGGTTTTAGTTCTTATTGTAGAGTGAGATGGTTTTTGGCAAGAGAGAGATACCTTCAGGCAGAAGCTCGTTACTGAGCATCAACAAAGATTGGTTACAGAGATTTCACTAGCCTCCTCTATTCCCCTTTCTCAATATTAGGTTGAGTGGGATCAAATTTTGCAATAGTGTACCTATTACCAGATGCTCTATGAGGCTTTTGTTTTGAGGGCTCAGAGATTTCCTCATTTCAACGAGCTAAGTGTTCAGACAAGTGTAGAATATAGTGGGAAGTCTATTAGATAGCCTTAGCTATCTCCTATTATGCCACAACCATCTTCTCATCAGATCCAATAGCAGAGATCCCCACCCCAGGATGGCTAACAGGTCTATTTTTGATTGATCTTTATATTTATGTTGTATTAGAGACATGTTATTTTGTATATACATTCAATGGCCTAGTTGAGGCCTTGTATATTTATGTATATTTTGATATAACACAGGATGCTTGATGATGTATATGACATTCCCATTTTTTATGATAAATGAGAATACCATATTTTGATTTGGTTTATTATGTGTTATGAGATTCTTATGGATGATTATGGATGCTTATATGTGTCGATTATTTATACATGCTCTTATTTTTTGTACTTTTCTGATGCCTTTATATGATATGGATGGATATATGATTTATATATATATGCGATGGATGATGATAAATAATTTATGTGATGGATAATGATATATGATGTATGCAATGGTTGATGATATATGGTACATGATATTTTTAATTTTATTATGGTCATGATATGTATTGATGAATTTGTGGATGCAAGATTCATGTGGTATTAATGATATTGTGATGCGGGATAGAGTTGTTAGTTAGAATAAGTGTTAGTATGATTTAGAGATGGATAGAAAATTTATGTTGTTAGTTATTGATGATTTTTCTTTTGCTTTCATAGAGACTTTGTATTCTTAGTAATCCATATTGATGTAGCAAATAGACATGATGCACTAGGGTATTAATGACCAAGGTGGTGTTGTATCGATTACGTAGACTTTGACTCTACAAACAAAGAATATTCTCTCATACCAGACATACGAAAACCCTATTAGTGTGTATAGGTGAGAAGTTTTAAAAAAATTTAGACCAATTACACTGAGAGGTATGGAGTACCTAACATGCAACTATTACATGAACTACCTAAAAAAACCTTCCACACACCAAACAAAGCAAGTATTCGCCATGGTAATATCACAAAATATCTAACAAAACAAATAGAAATTGACAGTTAATGCCCCCATTCCTTATTCTCTAAATCCTTATGGACATCCTTGAGAGATCTTGAGAATGTGGCATTAAGATAAATCAAAAAGATAAGATTATTAAAATATAAACAATGTTGTAGTATCAATTGACATAGTTGTTTTGATGTTTTATGATGAAATCCATTGATGATGTCTATTGTAGGAACATTGTATTCATTAAGACTCATGTTTAGGATTTTTTATAATGATTTTCAAATAGGCAGGGTAGTCTATACTTAGTCATTATTTTAACTTGATAGTGATCTAGTCATTTCGATCTTTACTTTGGAATTTTTTATTTTGATATTTGTTTCACTTTTGGATTTATTTTTCAAAGGTTAAAGGTGATGATTGTTTATTATGAATGGAAAATTTATTGTGGATAGGTGACCATGGAGATAGGACCTTTTGAGACTTTTGAAATTTGTTTGATGTTGTTTTTATTGTTTTCAGGAGATTTAGAAATAAATAGGGGGACCTAAAGGGATTGACCTAGTGCCTCGGGGGATTATCAGTGATGGCCTTGCCTACGTGATGAACGCAGAGGCTCGTAGTTTTACTGTTTTGAGTGACACTATTTTTGGAGTTTTTTTACTTTTTATGAATGTTTTTGGATTTTAATAAGATATTTGAATTTTTTTGTTTTGGGGGACTAACCTGGGGCCTCGAGGGCTCATTAGTGATGTCCTTGCCTGCATTATACATGCAGAGGCTCATAGTTCACTTATTTTATAAGAGCATATTTTTTACATTTATGTTTTTCGAATGTTTTTAGATTTTCAGAGGGTTTTGAATGTTTTTGTTTTGGGGGACTAACCTAAGGCCTCAGAGGCTCATTAGTGATGGACTTTCCTATGTTATACATGAAAAGGCTTGTATTTCACTTATTTTGTGACTTAATTTTAGCTCATCCAGAGATGACCTACAATGTTTTTGGGATTTTTGATGTTTTTTATTTTGTTTATTTTCTAGATGTTTTTTATTTTTGATAGTGATGGGATATACAAGGATCCAATCCACTACCAATTTTAGGAAGTTCCCCCCAGTTCAGTATAATATTACATTCATTAGGGTAGATGGATGAAGATATTGTAACAGGGTTCAATACTTGATCAATTATCAAGCCATGGTTGGATACACATTTTATTATGAGACGAATGAGGTGGATGCTTTAGATAGTGTTGATAGATATATATGCAAGTCTTCTTCAAATGTAGCATCTCTTTTACTAGGTTTTCACTATGGTACCTATCCTAGAAGCACCATAAAGTGGTTTTCACTTAAAAGATGTTTTATTTATCTTTACTATTTTACTGCTTTTTTATTTTTTTTATTTTTTTCTTTTTTGTCTAGGATATTTTGATGCGCTCAAGTATAAAACCTTTTGATATGGTTGTTATTCAATTATTCGGCTAAAGGTTCTCCTTCAGGAGTAGCAAACTGATATTCTCTTGAGCCATAGCTTGTTGTTATGATGAAAGGACCTAACTAGTTTGGTTCAAACTTTCCCTTCCCATCCTAATTTAGTTGGATCTTCTGATTTTCTTTTAGTACTAAGACACCAACTTGAAAGATTATGTTCTTGATCTTCTTGTTATAGCTTTGTTTGAGCCAATTTTGGTAAACCTGGAGATGGTTTAACATGCTCAAACATCTTTCATCTAGAAGCTCTTGCTCATTAAGTGTGGACACCCAACATTCCTCATTGTTGACCATACCTTCCAGGGATACTCACAGTGGTGGGATTTCGACTTCAATAGGTAGGATCGCTTTAGATCCATAACCAAGGAAAAAGGTGTGGAACCTATAGGTGTATGAATGCTAGTTCGGTAATCCCATAAGGCTAGGTTTAGCTGCAAATGTCAATCATGGTTGGCTTCATTAACAATATTTTTCAATATTTTCATAATGGTTTTATTGGATGCTTTAGCCTGACTGTTTCCTTGGGGATAGTATGGGGTCGAGAATTGATGTTGGATGGAGAAACTTGAACAAAGATCACAAACATATTAGTTCTTGAATGGAGTTTCGTTATATGTTATAATAGTATGCTGAATTCTATACTGACAGATCAAATAATTCAAGATGAACTTAGATATTTATTTCCTAGTGATGTAGGTTAGAGGAATAGGCTCTATCCACTTTGTAAAGTACTTAGTTGCAATTATAATGAATTTATGCCCATTAGATGAAGCAAAAGATATCTTCCCTACCAAGTTGAGTCCCATTGCGAGAAAGGCCATGGTGTAGTTATAGGTCATAGTTCCTATGTCGATGCGTGAACAAGATCACTGCGTTGTTGAAATTGGTGACATTTCCTTGATTAATGAATGGATTATTACTCCATTAAGGGCCAATAATACCTTGTTCTTAGAAACTTCTATACTATATTAGGTCCACTAGCATGAGACCCACAAACACCTTCGTGCACTTCTTGTAAAGCGGTTTGTGCTTTTTCCATGTTGAGACATCGAAGTAATGTACCATCTATACTTCATTTGTATAGGGTATCTCCTAAGATGGTGAATCAATATTTTCTACCCAGATAAAGGATTTCTTTTGGTTTGTCATTAAGTCAGGAGGTATGATCCCATATTGGATATAGGAAAATGTATCTTGGTACCAAGGCCAGTTAAGACCAACAACATCATAGACAAGTTTTGATTTTGAGACTTCAAATATCGGTATAAGTAGTTGCTCCACAAGGAATTCGTATTTGGGAATGTTTTGGGGAATGTTGAAGAGTGAACCTATTGTTGCCATAGCGTCAGTTGCTCTATTGTTGATTCTTAGAACCTATTCAAAGGTGATGAAGACAAAGTACTATTTGAAGTTGTTTATCATTCTTTTGTATGGAATTAGCTTGTCATCCTTCATTTGGTACTCATCATTTCCCTGCATTATAAATAGTTGGGAGTCACCAAAGACCTGTAATTCCTTTATCTTCCATTCTATGACCATCTTTAGTCCAGTGATGAGCACTTCATATTAAAAAAATTTATTAGTTCATGGAAAAGTGATCTTATAGCTTTGGGTATGCTATCTCCCTGCAATGTGTGAAATAGGACACCATCCCCTAAGTCGTGTTGAGTGTGGGACCCATCAAACTACAAGGTCCAATGGCTTGATTGATCGATTAGGAGTATGATTTCATCTAGAAATTATGATACTAGAGGTCGATGACCTTCCATAGGTGCATCCACTAGTTGATTTGTTATTACTTGTCCCTTTATGGCTTTTTTGTCAATGTAATCTATATCAAATTCACTAAGTATCATTACCCACTTAGTGATCCTCCCTATTAGAACTGCCTTTGCCAATAGATACTTTAAGGGATCCACTTTTGATATCAACTTTTCTTGCTTGTTTTATATGTAGTGTCTCAGATTTCGTGCTATAAATATGATAGATAGACATGCTCTTTCTATGGGTGTATAGTTTAATTCATAGCCCACCAGATTTAGGCCGATATAACACACCACTCTTTCCTTATTTTGACCATCCAGTTGCATTAACAAAGCTCCTAAAGCAACCAATGTTGTAGATACATACAAGATCATTTCCTTATCCTGGATTGGGGGAATTAATACTAGAGGAGTGAGAAAATAATCCTTGAATTTTTGGAAAGCCTAATCAAATCTGCCACCCCATTTGAATGTTATGTCCTTGTGTAGAAAATGGGTGAAAGGATGGCACTTGTCTACTAACTATGTGATGAATCGTCTAATGGATTGTAGCTTACCTTGCAGACTTCATAGTTGTTTTAGTGTTTTTGGAGGAATTTCTAATATAGCTTTTACCTTGGTGGGATCCACCTTGATGCCTCTTCTTGATACAATGTAACCCAACAGTTTTTCAAATGTCACGTCGAATATGCACTTCTTTGGGTTGAGATGTAGGTTGTATTCCTCTAGCCTATCAAATAACTTGGCTAGGTTAGCTAGATGATCTTTCCTTTTGATTGATTTTGCTAATATTTCATCCACATAATCCTCCATAGTGATATGCAACATATCATGGAAAATGGTGGCCATTGCTCATTGGTAGGTTGCCCCTACATTCTTCAAAATGAATGGCATGACGTTCTAGCAAAAATTTCCCCATGTACAAGTGAAATTTGTTTTATGTTGGTCTTCGGGGGCTATCTTTATTTGATTATATCCAGAGAAATCATTCATCAATGACAACATTTCATGCCTCGCAATTAGGTCCACAATCATGTCGATGTTGGGTAGAGGGAAGTCATCATTTGGGCATGCTTTGTTGAGATCCCTAAAGTCTATATAGATCCTTATGCCCCCAGTAGGCTTTGACACTAGTACAATATTAGATACCCATTCAGGATAGTTTATGGGTCTGATGAACCCCACATCTAGCAGTTTATGAAGTTCTACTTTGACCAAGAGTGCTATTTTGGGATGCATCTTTCATAGCTTTTGTTTGATGGGTTTAGCTCTAGGGAACACTGCTAGGTGATGTACTACTAATACTAGATCCAACCTTGGCATGTTTACATATGTCCATGAAAATTTGATTTTTCATTCATTAACGAATGTTGCAAAGTTGACCTTTTCTTTTGGATCCAATGAAGTTGCATGATATGTTATTTTTGGTGTCTCCATTGTGCCGACATTGATTAGTTTAGAGTCTTCAACTAAGAGCATTGTTTTTCTTGATATTTTGTAGTGGTCAGATTGAATCCTCTATCTTCGGATGCCTCAGAGAGGTTTTCACCCTTAGATGCATCATTTTTTTTTCTCTTTTCTTGATTTGATAAAGCCACATTGTGGTTTTCCTTAGGGGACCTCCTTTTGATTTTGATTTTTTTAGTTTATGATTGCGACTAGAAGACGCATTTTCCCCTCCAAAATATGCTCCTTGATCTAGCTCCATTACAAAACCTAATTTATGATCTCCTTGTGGTATATTAGTTTGAAGTCCCATGAAATCTGCAATAGCCTCATCATTCTAGAATGTTTCCAAAATAGGTGTATAATGTTGTTAGTCCAAATCTATCAATTGTGGATAATGCAAGGATATTTTGTCATTGGTATCAACAAAGATTATGGAGGTTGTAGCTAGGGTAGGGACATCGGTTTTATCAAGGCTCCATAGGGTTTCTAGGTTATACTTACTAGAGTCACAAGAATCCCATTCATATTCATTAGAATTTGTTTCAATGTGGTCGTCGTCGGATGTAGGTTCTATAGTGATGGTATTTATGTTGAGTATTTTAAACATGTTTTGGATATATAAGTAGTCATCTAGACGTTTGCAATTTTTTGATGTCTTAACAATGGTAGAAGGAGCTCCTTCCTCATAAGAGGTTATTTTGGTACTTGGGGTAATCGCACCTAATGAATCATAACCTAGTCCAAGATTCTTCAAGAACTTTTCCATGATAATTGGTTCTCTTCTACCTTGTTCATTTACACCAAGGACACCTTTTCTAGTGAACCCCATGTTTTTTGCTATCTGATATTGTTTAATATTTTGATCAATATGGAGAGGAGGTAGTGGTTTCTCCCATCCTTTTTAAATCCATGATGATAGGTCTTCTTCACACACTTCCTCATCTTATATATCTCCCCACTTGGTGAAAATAGTGGATTTGACTATCATTGTAACAACTTGAACATGTCTGATCTCTTTCGGTCCTCCATAAGTTTTTGGTGTTGGGGAAGCATTCTGATGCAAAAGGATCGGTTGAAGTGGTATTCCCTACAATCCTTATCAAGCACTTGGATCTTGAGATTGGATCTTGGTTTCCTATTTTATGATGGTGCAATGGAGGATGAAGGTAGTGAGGATGGGTCAACATATGAAAAGGAGTGGAAAGATACACCACTGCTAAGTATTTGAAGAATCTTTTTGTACTTCTCCAGTTTGGTGCATTAATGAAAAGGTTCAGGGTCGACATATATGGTAACTACCTTATCATTATAAGGAAATTTCAAGCACTGATGGAATGTTGAATGGATTTCTTTTAAGGAATGGATCCATGGTTGTCCTAAGAGAAGGTTGAATGGAAGCTCGAGATCTAATACTTTACATGTTGCCTCTACTATTGTTGGTCCTATTTGAATGAGAAGTCCAATTGGTCCTTTTGAATTTCTTTCCATATCATCATAAGCTTTGATGGTGATACTCTTATTTTTATCTATTACATCATCAAAATATCATAGTTGTTTCACTAATTTTAGGGTATAAATTTTTAAGCCTACACCATTATTTATCAGTACTCTCTTAAATTTATGTTTAGGGACACAAAATTCTAGATAGAGAGCTTGATTGTGGAAGGTATTTCTTAGAAAATACTAAGTTATGGGTGGAGGTGATGTTTCCAACCATGGCTTGAAACTGATTAGCATAAAGGTCATTAGGGACTGATGTTTCGACAAGAGATTTTTCTAAGATTTCTTTATGTGTTGGCGACAACTTCAAAAGCTCGAGGATGGGGATTAAGGTAGGAGTTTTATTTAGTTGTTCCATAATGTTATAGTCATTTGATGGATTTCTTGTGGCTTTTACTGTGGGTGGGGCTCCTTGGATTGTTACTCTCCCCCATCATGTAGTTATATTACACTTGAGATATTCGTCTAGTATGGTTACAAAATGTATGGTATGATTGTCGTAAGAGATATTTAATTTGATTTCATCATAGATGAAGTTGGATTTATGATGATCTTGCCCTTTTCCCTTGTCATTTTCACTAGAGTGGTCGGTGATTGGATCCTTGTAGATCTTTAAGTCTTTATTTATACGAATATGTTCTATGTCGACCTCTCATTTTTCTATTAAGTCTTACACGATGTTTTTGAGCCTCATGCAATTGTTGGTGATATAACCCTTGATCTTTTGAAATTCACATTTTCCACTCTCATTATACCAAGGGGGTTTGAAATTTGGCTCTTCATAGCTTGTTTTGTCATTAATCTTGATGAGGTTTTTTCAGACCAATTTATGCATGATTACCTCAAGGGGTTCTCCCAACGGGGTATATTTCCTTTTAGGTTGGTCATATTGCCTCGGTGGCCTCCTTTCACTATCATGTCCTCTCCTTTCATTATCCTATTCTTGATTTTGTTGTTGGTTATTGGGTTGGTTGTTTTGAGGATAATTGAGTTGATTGTTTGGTGTGTTGTTTGGTGCATAGCTTTGTTGTGTAGTTTGAACAGTATTTTGTGGTCCATTGGAAGGTTGTATGTTTTGTACAACCTTAGTATAAACTACTCTATCATTGGTTACATTTTTTTTCTTTGACCATATCTTTGGTTTTTCATTTGAACTTGAAGGCTGATCCTTAGGGTTGTAGAGTTTAATTACGCCCCTTGCAATGAGAGCTCATTTTATTAGCAAACCCTTTTCAATAGTATCCTCAAAGTTACCAGGACACAACACAGTGAGTTGATAACTAATGTTTGTGTGTATGTTTGAGATAAAGATGTCTATGAGCTATTTCTCGAGAATGGGCCATTTACATTTTCTCTCTTTGTGTCTCCATCTTTGTAGATACAAAGAAAATGATTCACCTTGACTTTGTTTGATTTTGTAGAGATAGGTGACCATTATATCCTACTCTATGTTGTATGAGAAATGGTTGAAAATTTTATCTGAAAAACTCATCAAATATCTTGATACTAGGCGATAGACGAGAGAACCAATCGATAGCAGCCTCACCAAGACTTCAAGGGAAAAGCATCATTAGATAGGTATCATTGCATTGTAGATCCATGAAATATACTTAAAACTCATGCACGTGTTCTATTGGATCCCCTCTTCCCTTATATTTGTCAAAATTTTATATTTCAAAGCCTTTGGGGAAAGGTACCATAGATAATTTTTGATCAGAAGGATATGGACAAATATCTTCTAGAGCATAGCTCTTCTTTGGCTTTCCAATTTAGATGTCCAATATTTCTTGTTCGAGGGTTTGTAGTTATACACTTATTTCATTAGTCGGTGTGCTTGCTTGAGGATTTTGTACATTGTAGCCTTTTTGTCATATGACATTTGTTTGATCATAAACAAGATATTATATAGGTATGGGAGCTTGATGACCATGTTGTGTGTAAGGAGGATTGAGTCCTTGTGTGTTGTAGGTTTGTTGCATTTGTGATGCACCTTGATATTTATTTTGAGGTACTCCTTGGTATTGATTGTGTTGAGCTCCTTGATATTGATTTTGAGGTACTCCTTTGGTATTGCTTGTGTTGAACTCCTTGACATTCATTTTGAGGGATACCTTGGTATTGTGTTTGAGGTATACCTTGTTGTTGCGGAATAGAAGTGAAATTTTAGTTTTGTGGAGTACCATGATGTTGTGTTTGAGGTGTACCTTGTTAATTTGTTTGTGGTATCCCTTAGTGTTGTGTATTTTATTGAGGAGAACCTTGATAGCTCATTTATGGTACACCCTATTATTATTGTTGAGGAATACCTTGATGTTGTGTAATTCAGTAGTTAGTTCATTTGGGGTACAATATGTTGTGGATTTTGAGGAGTACCTTGGTAGTTCATTTGGGGTACACCTTGTTGTTGTGGATTTTGTTGAAGGGTACCTTGGTAGTTCGTTTGGGGTACACCTTGTTGTTGTGGATTTTGTTGAAGGGTACCTTGGTAGTTCGTTTGGGGTAAACCTTGTTGTTGTGTACTTTGTTGAAGGGTACCTTGGTAGTTCATTTGGAGTACACCTTGTTGTTGTGGATTTTTTTGAAGGGTACATTGGTAGCTTGGTTGGGGTGCAACTTGTTGTTGTGTATTTTGTTAAAGGGTACCTTGGTAGTTTGTTTGGGCTATACCTTGGTGTTGTGGATTTTGTTGAAGGGTATCTTGGTTATTCATTTGGGGAACACCTTTTTGTTGTGGATTTTGTTGAAGGGTACCTTGGTGGTTCGTTTGGGGTACACCTTGTTGAGGATTTTGTTGAAGGGTACCTTGGTAATTCGTTTGGGGTACACCTTGTTGAGGATTTTGTTGAAGGCTTCCTATGTTTTGCATAGTGTTGTGTTGTGGCATGTTTTGAGTGAAATTTCCTTGATATTGTTGAGCTACCACTGCTTTCTGAATTTGTGATGGTTGCCTAAACAATGGGTTATCCATAGGTTGTGTTTTAGATTGATCATTATTTTGTGAGAACAAGGGTGTTGTGTTGGGATCCACTTTTGGTTTTGGTATTTGTATAACTACCATTTGATCTCCTAATGGAATGAGGTTAGGCTCCCTGAGAATGTCTACATTGAAGTCCATGGGTAGTTTAGCAAAAATTTGTGCAAGTGTGAGGAAATACTGATTTGCATTTATCCCAAGAATTTTATACATAAGTTTCTACATATTAGGATTTTGGGAGTGCTCTAAAAGCTTTCCATTAGTAAGTTCATTATCACTATCATATTATTCTATGGTGTAAGTTTGAGAACCAAGAGGTTGGTTTTGTCTAACAATTCCTTCTTGATGTCTAAGAAGTATTTCCTCCTCACTAGGTAATTGGTTTTGTGTAGCTTTAAACGTGGATTCTCTTTGAGGAGTTGTAAGGTCATTTGGATTATAACCCCATGATTGAGGTTCCTCATTAGTGGTATTTATCTTGGGTGCACTAGAACTACTCTTTTTGGCTTCCATCTTTTTCATATGTTGAGATCTTTTTGTTGTCATAAACAAGCTCAAGACGTAGGTGAATTTTGTGGTCATTAACTATGCAATGGGATGTTTTTTTTTTGGGATTTTTTTTGTTTTTAAAATGAAGTATGAAGATAATGTGTGAAAAACTTTTGTTAAAGGTTTGTTGTTTTTTTCTATGGATTGTATGTTTTGATGCTCAAGAATCTAAAGTATGAGTGATTTTGGTGGATGTTTTGAGATGATGCTAATTTTGGGACACAAAGTGTACAAGACTTGGACTGATATTTTTCTTTGTTTTTTCTAGAGGATATGTTGATAATCTAATTGAACTAGCCTTAAGGTTGTAATAAAATTTTAATATCTTAGAAAATGGGAGCAAGAGCCTAATCCAAGTTGTGTTTGATTTATGTCTTGAAACTAGGTTGATGTTTTGGTTTGTAAATGGATATGGAAAGATGTTGATATGAATCGGTGTAGGTTTAATTTGTTTTTGTTTCAAAAGATGAAATATTAAACAGTTTTGGACCAATTTTGATTTGCACCAAAAAATAAGATAATAGCAACAATTTTTAGGATAGTAGCGGTTAGAAAACAGGACAAAAAAAGTCAAAATTTGAGCAATAACGGTCTCTATTTCAAGTTGTGACTAGTAAACAGAGAAGAAAATAGCGACAATTTTGCCAGAAGCAAAAATTTATAGGATATTAGTGGTTGATTTGTTAGAATGACTATGATAGGTTTATCAAGAGTGGTCTCTATTTCAATTGTTTGACTGGTGAAATAATGCGCACAATAGCGGTCATTTCAACAAAATTAACTATGTTCAAGACATCAACGATCAAATCTTAGGATGATTGTGGTCAAAATTTAGTACAGTAGTGGTAATGTTCAAGACAAAAGCGACAGGAATGTCAATAGTGCCCTGTTTCCAGATTTTCTAGTTTTGTTTAACAACATTTTATTGGACAAGTTTGCAATTTTGAGATGTTTGGTGGATCTAATTATTTTGAGAATATTGTTTGAGACTTGGAAAGTGATAAAGAATGTCAATCAAAGTGTATAAGATTGGTCATGCAATGTTTTGATGATAAGGGGCCAAAATCAACCCATGTTTAAACTGATAACAACATCGAACCATATCAAGCAATATTATCCCTCAAGTCAATTGGCCAATGGTGACACTTGTAGGCCCACAACTTGGAAGCTCCTTTGAAGTAAAGGCAGGGACACCCAAAACAGAGACACTTGCAGGCCCACAACTTGGAAGCTCCTTTGAAGTAAGGGTAGGGACACCCAAAACGGATGTATACACTCAAGTCTTTCGAGAATGGATAGATAGGGGCCTCCTAGAATGAAAGCATAACCCAAATCGCCCTCTCCCTATAAAGCTACAAGTAGCTTATACTAAGCTAGGGATTTCTACCTCAATTCAAGGGAGTTCATATGGTGAGTAAAGTATCTTTAGGGTATGGTGTGCATCCCTTGCACTGAACCGTTTTGCTAAGTAGAATATCCCACTCAATAAGGTGGGAAAACTACTATAAAGCTTTTAGTCACTGTATGCACGCAAAAATGGTCTGGAGCACAAATTAATTAAATACTTGCTATTTAATTAATATTTTTAATTCCTCTACTATTATAAATAAATTGTTAAATTTATTTGTATGGTTCATTATTTTAATTCTTCTTTTCCAAAAAATCACTTTCTTCCTAAATTAATTAAATGGACAAATTAAATTAACTTGTTATTTAATTGATTTTCCCTCTTCTATTTAAATTCAAAATTCAAATGAGGACATGTCTCCATATTTCCTTTAACCACCTCCAACTCACCTGCCACCTCACCATGTGTCTCACAAAAATGAATTTTCTAAATTGAAAATTATGAATTATCTTCAAAAACTTTGCAACCAATTTGGAACCAATTTAGACACATGGCTCCTCCTTCTATGTGATTCCCTTTAACACTTGGAAATTTTTTTTGCTAAGTGGAACCATCTCCCTGATTCTCTCCAACCTCCTGATGCTCCATCATTGATGTCGCGGGATTGCAATCTTGACCATCCATTGTTGCCACATCACCTTGAGCCTTGGAAAATCTATAAATAAGAGCCATTTCTATAGCTTTTCATAAGGATTGAGAACACAAACTTATGTTGTAGAATTTATAGTGCATTTTGAGAGAAATTTGGAGTTCTTTGTAGTTTAGTTTTGCATTTTAGTTTCATTTAGAGTTATAATGGCAATTTTTCTTTGAATAGCTTAGTTTATTTCATATTTCACATGGAATTTCCATTAGATTATCATCATTAATCTTAGCAACATCTTGATTTTAGCATCATCTCATCATAGGATCATTTAGTCTTCAAGCATCAAATATTGAAAATACAAAAATATAGGCATGTAGATTTCATCATATCATCTCATATCTTAGGTTTTCAATCCTTTCAGGTTCATGTGCAACACTAATAAGATCTGAGAGCATGATTTATAGGGGTCCTTGAGATTAGAGAACCATGGAATGAATTAAGAGGAGAGATGTAGCTTTCATATTTTACTATTTAGATTTACTTTTATATAATACATTGCATGAAGGTGTGTTTGATTTTGTTATTTAGACTCACATATTTCACCCACATAGTCACTACTCAAGAGACTGATACCTGGCGAGTGCACAATAAGCCACTTAAGACTTTAACCATTCCTACTAGGGGCACTTATACACAAAGTTACCTCCCCTTCTAAATGACACTACACGACCAAGGCTAATACCAGTTAAATCTTGGTTTTTGTCGAAATCATTTATATAGCGGCTTGAGGGAAATTCCACATTGGGTCGCCTTTGAGTTCTCCTTTTGGGACGTGTCTTTAAAGTAGACCCAATCTAAAGGTGATGCTGAAAATAATTGATTGTGAAACTCAAAGTGCTTTTCGTCACCCAGGATCGTCCAAAGAAACAAGGGGAGAGGATACACACCTTTTTTTTCCAAGTACAGTGAACACGATAGAAAATTCATAGCAGTTTCTTTTTAAGCCTAAAATTTGAAGTGTGTAAAGATACCAATTCAATTTTTAGGTACACCAAATTCAAAGCATTTTGAGACTTCAAGCAAGATATATCAATTTGCAAATTAAAAAAGATTTGTTAAATTTTATAACTCCAAATTAAATATTTCTAGTTGTGTTGTTCATCTTGATAGCGTCAACAAATTAAAATAAGTTTTTTTTAACAACGCCAAAATGAAAACATATGATTTTAGGAGCACTAAAACAAAATGTGAAATTTGCTCGTTCAGTTTTAATAGCACCAAAATGAAAACGTGATATTTTATTTGTTCAGTTTTAAGAGCACCAAATGAAATGTGAGATTTGTATTGTTCAATTTTATTAGCACCAAATGAAATGTGAGATTTGTATTATTCAATTTTATGAGCACCAAATGAAATGTGAGATTTGTATTGTTCAATTTTATGAGCACCAAAAGAAATATGAGATTTTTACTGTTCAATTTTATGAGCACCAAACTAATTATGAAATTTGTATTAGGAGCACCAAAATGAAATGTGTTTTAACAAAGAAAACTTTTAAAACTGAAATGGCCTTGGACCATTCGCCAACTCTACAATCACAGTGTTAGTTGTTCTCATGAAAAATGTGTCATAATCCTGCAAGGGTTGTACCAAAAATATTAGAAAACTTTTCAAACACAACAAACAATCAATCGTTGGGGTTAGGAAAATTGAAAAAATAAAAATAAAAAATTGCAGATTGAATTAGGTTAGAAAAATAATCATAGCGAATTTGTTTAGTATAGTAGCAGACTTCTCTGGGACAACAAAAAATTCAAATGATATTGGTTAAGAAAAGTACAACCATGGACATATTTAGGACAATAGCGGCCCTATAAAAGTCAACTTTATTATAAACCTACAATACAAAACAGACACTAGTGGTTAAAATGACAATAGCGAGCTTGATTAGTACGATAGAAACCATATTTAGTACGACCGTGGTAAAACTGTGAAAATGACCACATGAAAATTTTGGAACTTCTGCATTTCAATTATCAATAGCATTTCCTACAAAAGACATTAGTGTTTCAAAACCCATAATTGCTCACAAAAACTTTCCAAAAGATTAGTGTAAGGATCTATATCCCACCACACGTGCCAATTGATGTAAGGGGTAAAAATAGCATAGGAAAAAATTGAATGAATCGAACCAAATCAATTCAAACAAGATCAAATTCCAAACCCATACTCATGAAATGAGTTTCTAAAATAATGAAATCAACAAGCAATGCAATCATAAAGATAACAAAAATTGAATTCATGAAATTAAAACGTTATCATCCTATTGAAGTGTAATTTGTATTGATGTTGAATTGTGTTTGAATCAATATGAAGCCTCCATTTATTGTTTGCAAAAGCTTCAAAGCATGTTAATGGTGATTGAAGATGTGTGTGTATTTTCTCTCATGAATTCGAATGTTAATTTAGCATGACCTCTTTGCATAAACTCTATAGATTTTCCAATTGATTTTGAGAATGAAGAGGGTTGTTATATAGATTTCATATTTTGAGGTGAACGATCGAGATTCAATAGTAAAAGATCCTAATCAACGGTTGAGAACCATTGAGAGGAAATACATTGGAATGATTAGTGGAATAAGATTGGAATGATTGGAGGGATTGAAGAAATTAGGTTGAGTGGTTAGTGGGATTGAGGAATAGATTGAGTGGTCAATGGGATTGAAGAATATATGAGTTAGTCAATCGATTAGAGTGAGAAATCAGTGGTAATTATTTGCTTAATCAAAAAGGGGTGAGGATAATTAATTAATATTTAGAGATGAATGTGCAAGTCATGTTTGACTTTAACAAATAAAGAGGTATTTGTTTTTTGACTATGTTGAATGATTTTGAATAATTAACTTAATTATCCATGTTTAGAGAGGGGGAAGTGATTTAATTAAATTATTAAATGATAATAATTTAATTGATTTAGATGAATAGGGTATATTAGTGACATAACTAAATAATTGATGTTTATTTAATTGATCAAGAGGGAAAAAGTTGGATTAGGTGAGATATAATGAATTAATTAAATAATTATTCAATTAATAGAGGAAAATAGGGTTAATGATGTAAATGATATTGAAATGCAATTATATTAATGATAATAATGTCGATAATGGAAAAATGTCATTCAAAACGTGTGATATGCGTTAGGTCATTTTTAAATGTCTACAATGAGAAAGCGTCAATAGGTGTCTCAAGTCATGAGGACACATGTCTCAATGCTATGAAGTGATACAAAAAGAAAGAGAAGCCTAAGTAAACTTAAGCTAGGTATGAATAGGTCAATCCTATATAGGTGATTAGCTAACTAGGTAGATAATGACACTATTTACACTAACACTATTGGCTATTATAAATGATTCAACATGAAAGTGGGTTTGGTTTTCACCAAGGAAGGAGACTCATCAAATGGACACATGGCATCGCTACACAACTTGTAAACAAAAACAAATATGATAATTATATTTTTTGTACCATTGGTTGGGAAAAGGCGTCAAAATTTAAAGAGGAAAGTGGATGTGTTATCAACCGAAGAAAATGACTCAACATAATCATAGACGATACATGAAAGATAAATGGTATCTCCACACTCCTCTAGAATGCAACAATCAAGTCCCAGTTTTCAAGTCACAAGATTATTGTATAATGACTATCCTTCTCATGAAGTAGAAGAATCTCATGCATCTAAACAACTCAATATTTCCTATTCTTATATGTAATTAATTAGAAGCCCTCAAAATGAATGGTGACCCATGCCTCTATTGTAACTTCAGTTAAACTAAGGGGGTCAGTTTCCTCATAATGTAACAAAAATTTAATCAAGATGACATCTTTTGGGGGCCTAAGAGGAAAAATCAATAGACATCTTAGCTTTAACAGGTCCTTCTCAAGGTTGATTGAATATTATGTAATTGTTAAAATTGTTCCTTTTATATTTTGTTCTCAATCCAATAACGAAAAGGATGTGGTATTTTGTGCTTGCATATTTATCTTAAAATTATTCTTCTCTATTACAAACTATGTCTTTTTATCTTAAAATTATTCTTCTCTATTACAAACTATCTTTTTTTAGCGTTCTTGATGAGTAATATTTATAAATGGTCTAAAAATAATGCATGCATATTCTCTTTAATGACATGAATGAATGTTTCTCTCAAATAAGGAATATTGTGCTACTTCATCATTCTTAACAAATTTCCATTCAACACATCACATTAGCATTATTTTAGGAATTGTTTTCTTCCCTTTTCCCCCACAAGCTTAATTTTTTTTTAAATATATCATGAAGAGTCAACTTCTAAAATTATAGAGATTATCTTATAAATTTTGTCCCACATTTGCAAGGTTTCCCATTGTTGGTGCAAGTTTAGAGGTAACAATAAACAAAAACATCAACACATACCTTTTATTCTTGTGTAGCATCATATTCTCCACAAGGAATTTATTCCTAAAATCTTATTCACCCACCTTTTACAACTAAATGTATTCAATTGTAAATAGATTTATAGAAATTAAATATAAATTTGTTGATGAAATAGATACAAATTTATCTAAAAATAATATCACCTATATTAATTTCATGTCACATAATGACTATTTATTTTAATAATTTTTAACAAGCTATATTGCCCATATCAAACAATTGATGATTACCCTCATCAATGGCCTATGGTGCATTTGTGGATGATATTAATAATTATTATAATTCCATTATATTATACCATTTATATTACCTTTCATTTCTTGAGTACAATGCACCTACTAGTAATGGGTGACTATCACCCTAATAAAATATTCGAGGAGCAATCCTATAAAGGATAGCTCACCCATTGCTTAATTTCTTATGGATCGTTACTATACATTTAGTAGCACACTTATTATTTCCTTGAAAGAAAAATGAAAAATTAGTCATATTTATGTTCATGAAAATCTCTTATGATCTCCTCACTAATGATCATTAGAATATCTACAATCAAAATGACTATATTCTAGATTTATGAGGAACACTATGTCCATTAGAAAATAATAAATTCTTATTAAAAAGTAGGTTTTTTTATGTACCAAGAATCAACTTTAATTGATTACTATGTTATTGATTATGTTAGTGATTCTATTTACAAGAAATCTACCGTATACTATGTCTTCAAAACAAATGGTGTAGGTGTTATTACATGGATGGGGTAAATAATTTATCTTGTATGGTTTTTTAATCAAAGGGATAAAATATTAAAAGCAGCTCTTGAAAAAATAAAATGGGTTTGAATATTTTTGGAAGAGTTTCAATTGGATACTTGTAAAAGTACCACCTTACTATATGATAACTGATATTTTACTCTTATCAAAGACACATTTCCAACAAAAATTTAAGAGAGAAAATTACATCGAAGATCATGGGAACTTCACTCAAGGTGATTGGCCTTAAGGTGATGCCATTCAAGGGGAGTGTGCATGTCAATGACGTCTCTAATGGTTAAACCCTAGATGTAAGACCTAATAGACATTACATAAGACCTCTAGGAATTATATGCTCCAAATTTATCAATGTTTGGCCATAGGTGATGTCATTAAGGGAGAGTGTGCATGTTAATGACACCACCTAGTGGTTAAATCTTAGATATGAGACATAACAGGTGTAACATAAGACTTCTATGAATTATATGTAGAAGTCCTTTGGATGTATTGTAAAGTCTTCTCTTTGTAAATATTTCATTTGTATTTAAGCATTATATTATATAAGACCTATGGGAACTACAAAATGAACATAAGGGAGGATATTTTGAAGATTCTTGAGTTCCAATAAAAAAATATAAGACCTTGTATAAAGCATCATTTTTAAAACATTGAGATTATAAATTATGACAAGATGATTTTCATGTAGTCTAGAATATATTTTCTTCATTTTGGCACATATTTATGTTCCATTTATTACTATCAAAGAAGACCAAAACACTAAGATTATAAATTATGACGTTGATGAATTTCATGTAGTCTAGAATATATTTTCTCCATTTTGGCACATATTTCTTCATTTATCATGATTTTTAAAAGTACAAACCTATGTCACACTTTTATAAAGGAAATGGACAACACTGATCTAATTTTTAAACTTCAATCACTAGAAAGTGGCATACATGTTTTGAATTTCGAAATGATGAGAAACTAATAAAATGTGTATTTTTTAGTATATTTTATGTTTATATTTTTTTGAAAAATTTAAAAATTATTTGAATATAGTTTTTTATAAATTAACACTACAATTTAGTTGTTGATAAAATACTGAAAAATGATGTTACATGAGACGTCAAGCTTTATATAGTAAATTTTCTTTTTTTTCCTTCAAATTTTTTATGTATATTTATAACTGGAAACTTTAGGTCATGGATATATATTTTTTTCAATTTTAATAAATATATATTTTTAAATAAATATTTAAATGTGTGTGAATTAAAACACTGTTGTTTCTAGTCGATGTCAACTTTTATATTAAATATTTATCTAAAATAGAAAACAAATTATGCTATCTTAATCTTGATTTTTTTATCCAGGGCATCATATTTTAAAAAAAAAAATTAATAAATTTTAGTATTTTTGTTGGAATGATAATCAACCTAATATTTTTGTGTTCATAACCTACTTTTAGTAAAAAAAATATAAATAATAGTTGAACTATTAAAATAAATATATATTTTAAAATTAAACTTATGGATCTACAAAAGGGTATTTTTACATTTTAAAAACAAATGTTATTTATATGAGTAGGAGTTATTGAAACACTAAATTTTTCAAATAATTTCATTTTTAAGTAAATTGGCCTCAAAGTGGTGCTACATATGCATTTAGCCAACAATTTTAGCTGGAAAAGTTGTTGAAGTATTTAACTTATCTAGAATGAATCTTACTAGATCATATGTTTGAACAAAATTGATTTTTAGTTATAAATACTAAAATTCAATTATGTTGATAAGTTGGCCGAAAGTGTGACACAACTTTGTACTTTTACAAGGCGTTATTGGGATACTTCATGTTTTATTTTATAGAAATTGATAGGTGATGCCTCAAGTAACATTAAGGGGGGGTGTTAGAACATAGTTTCATCCCACCATTCCAAGCAACCTTCGTTGCCTCTTATGTTGCATCTAATATTGTTAGAGTATAATCTTATTTACCGAATTAATTTTTAATTATTTAAGCCCCTTTTTACTCTAGCTACTTAAGCTTACTTAGGTCATGTGTTTTTTTATGTCTAAAGTCATAGGATGAGGACACATGTCATGATCTCCTTTTATCCTCATCTAGGATTTCTCTAGGGTTGATTTTTTCTTTTTTCTTTTATAAGGATTTATTATTATAATTCATTATTCAAATGTACAATTATTATTTTTTGGGATCATTCATAGATCTTGGAGTATCATCCATGTGGTAGGAGGAGACAATGTCTTCAAGGCTCCATAGATGAGATGCAACATAATGAAAATACATTAGAATTCTTGATATAGGAATGAACCTGAGTCAATAAAAAGGCTAAGTACAAGCCATAATGAAAGATCAAGCAATGAAGCACAATGAGGGGGTGGATCTAAACCAAAATTAATGTCAAATAAAATTGAAATGAATATGCAAACAATAAAAAATCTCGTATCTAAACAAGTCATTCAAAACTACTCTTACAACCTTAAATCTAGTAGAAAAACTACGATATAAAAAACAAAATTATTTTAAATAAAGTAAAATAATATTTTTAATATAACTATTAATATAAGATCAACAAATATCAAATCAATCAAAACCATATACTTGAATATATTACAATGATTTAATTAAAACACTCATACAAAATAATATAAAAATTTAGAAAGAATACACAAACTACAATTTTTGACTTTGACATGACTAATAATAATAATATATTAATTTTTTAATTAAAAAATCATTTCAATCCTCATAGGTAATGGTATTTTTTCCTTGGGAGAAAGATAACCCCGTTATGTGGACCGTAAGGCCACCGTTACCTTAAAAAAAGATTATGACTTTCCTATGTATGGTGGGGCAATCTACGAGACGTTGAGAAGTTTTAACGGAACGGATAAACGTTGACAAGTATTAACTATTTTGGATAACGAATGCCACGTCCACCGACCATTCTTTCAAAATTTCCATCAATTTTTAAGGATAAGATAATGTTTCCACATATGGTCCACATTATGATTTATTGGATAGATGCTTGTAATTTCAAACAAATAAGGGTTTAGCTATTTTCTATGGTTAAGAGGAAGATAGTCATTAATAATTATTATATTATTCAAAGGAATTTTTTAATTTATTTTTATATTTTTAATCTTTTTAACTTTAAATCTATATGAAATTTTAGATAAATAAAATGTGGGTGTGATTAATTAGAGTGCAATTAGTGATGGTTACTATTGAAATGAGAGAATGAGTTGCTTAAAAATTTAGAAGTTTCTTTGTTTTTTTGGATTTCAAAGACAATATGGTGTATCTAGTGTATTGATCATAACTTTTTGCAATTATATTGTATGCGGGGTTATAATAAAGTAATAGTGTGATCCAAGTAAAATGTTTATTCTATGATTTGAGGTTCAAATAAAGACATATATTAAAGTCTTTGCAATCTTTAAAAAATTTATGGAATTGGAGAATTAAGGGGGGTTGATTATTTTAAATTATATTCATGATTCTTGATATATTTTTTTCTTATTTATATTTATTTGTACACAAGTGTCATTGATGTAATATAGTGCTTGTGAATTAACATGAAGTCTACAAGCACATTTTCACATGATTCAATTATATTCTAAAGATTATGAGCACACTACTAGAAAACATTTAAAAAAACAAAGGCCCCACAAATATTTGTAATTGTACCATATTCTAAAGATTATGGGCACACTACTAGGAAACATTTTAAAAAGGAAGGCCCCACAAGTATTTGAAATTGAATCATATTAGTTATCAACTAAAGTAACATTTTCTTAAAAGTATAATGACATGTTTGTAAAATTTAAATTTCCTTCTAAAGATATAATAAAAATGTATACCATCTTGATTCAAAGGGAAGTACTTGATAGATACTAAATCTTTCAACATTCAATCATTTCGTTCACACATTAACTTCTTTATTTTCACATTTCCTTTTTATCCATTTTTAATTACTTTATAATTAAATCAAACATATTATAGATTGTTCTAAAAGATTGTAGGTAAAAACTTCTACGAGACATCTCTAAGCTAAATAGGAAAATTTTACATTGAGGTTTTTTAAAGCATTTTTTGAAGACACAAATCATTTATTTGGATTAAATTATTTTTATCTTTGTTCTCTTCCAAGCTATGTGGCACACAAGTACCATGATTCACTTTATTTTGTATTTTATATTTTATCCTTCTTATTACTTTTTCAAAACAACATTATTCCTATTAAATTTAACTATATATGTACATTTTAAAAGGGTGTATATAAAAGCACATATATTTATAAAAAAATATAAAGATTGATTGAAACAAAATTAAGTCTAATATTGTAGACATATGTTTTAAGGAAAATAAATGCTTCTTCTACAAATAAATTAAGATAAAATAATTATTCAAACATGATAAGTAAATCACCCTAGATTTATGAGGCAAGGTTATTGTGTTAATTATACACATTCATAAATGTGTACTAAATTAAATAAATAAAACAAGGTAGTTTACTTTAGGTTTGATGTTGAATATGATATGAAAGGTGGTGCTCTATGGTTTATTCTTCTGTTAGTGCTCAAAAAATTGTTAGATGACTAGTACCAAACTACTAGGAACTCACTTCTATTAATTTGGTTCATTTTTGTACCATAAATATGATAGTTATTTAAATGCTCATGGGTTTGATATCTAACGTACAAATTTAATATATCCCCAAAAATTGATCTATTTAATTTAAAAATTTATATTGTTTGCTCACCTTAGTATTTGTACTTATGTATGAAAATTGGTTGTGTCTATGAACACCTTTAGGAGCTTCCTATGTGAGCATCTTCTCCTTATTAAAGTATTGGATCCAATTCAATAATTTTAGAATAATGATTGAAGATGTGTCAAACAATTAAGTGTTTATGTTGATGTAATGTAGATGAAGTTATGATATTATGTGCTAATGTAATGTGTTTTCTTCCTAGATGTGTACTAGATTCTAGATGATCAAGATGAGTTAGGTTTTTTCCTTTTTGATAACACCCTAGAGAGTAAGTTTAAACATGCCATGCTTTAGTGCATGTAAGTATGGCTAGCCAAAAAGGGTTTGGCTCAGGGCCTTAGGCCTGTACTTAAAGTTGGATTTAAAATATTAAGGGTCAAATCTACATTTATGAAACCAAATTAGGTTCATCTTGACACCGTGGAATTAACTTTAGATAATGAATTGATGAATACACAAATCAAATGTATATCCAAGTTGTATGTGAAGATGGGTTTATGTTATTTTACCAATATTAATATATAACTATGTCCACTTGTATAGTAGTCATTATATTAGGTACAAACAAGACAATGAAGTAGAAAACAAAGGGGAAATGTACAAGGTATACAATTCTAACCCTTACATTTTGACCCCACTTTTCCTAGTACTTCTTAATTTAATATTTAGACAGTCATAAAAAGGATATGAATAAGGATGATAATTTCATACATACTCCCATAAAAATTACTCCATATGGACAACTAAAAGCAATAAAATGCTTCAATGAGTAACATCTAAAATTTATTTGAAATAGGTACAAATAATAATTGTTCAATAATATCTATGAACAAAAAGTAAATTTAAAAGTAAATATCCACTAGGCATGGTGGGAGTCATAAAATAAATTGAATATCCATGTGGCATGGTAGGATCCCTAAATATATGAGTTATTATAGGATCTAGATTCATTGGGAATAGTAGGATCCACATCTATTAGACATGATTTAATCTATAAAAGGAAACTAATTATTCATTATTCATGGTAGGATCCATCAATATGAGCATGATTCATCACTAATATTGGTACATGGAGTTGTAGGTCTCAAATCCCTAACACTAGATCTTCTCCCAAGTGCCAAGGGTGTCAAACTTGAGAACAAAACCACAAACCTATTATTAGGTTGGGAAAATTTTGATGTAGTAAAAAACCAAGACCCTGAATCGAAGTGTTGATCTTCATAGCCACCACTCAAATTCTTCAACCTTATTAGATACTTACAAGAAATAGAATGAATCCACTGAAATTTATTTAATTGCATTGGACTTTGAAAATATACTTAGCAACTTGTGACAGACCACCTTTTAAAAATTAAATTGAACTTGCAAATGAGATTAATTTATTTTAAAAACTTGTAAAAAGGAAGCTCCCATATTCATCTATGGGAATACGTGCCCACTATATTTTTAAAACCATCAAAACCATGTTACACTGGATTTTGACCCCTTCCAACAACTTTCTCAATTTTCATCCTTTTCCCCAGTTTCTTTAAAATCTTGTTGGAAAATACTAATAACAACTACAAAATGATTAAATCTGAAATTTTATTTAAAAATCAGATCGCTTGCAACATACATGAAGATACAAGATTCAAATTTGCAAAACAATGTTACTCTTGCAACAATTGTCTACAAGAGAGCATGTGTAAACTTCATACATTCTAAAACATTAATTAAGGCATACAAAAATTTACTCATAACTCTTCACACTAGTAAAAAGCACCTGCAACACACATTGAATTCAAATAATTTCATCTTTCAAATATCAAATTACTATTTTTCCCTTCCCCTACAATCTTCTTTTACCTTTTCTTCATTCTTTTCCTACTCCAAATCTTTCCTAGAAGCTTGGGCATGGGTTTTTCCTCTTTGCCTCTAGTCAAAATTTCAATCCACTTTCTTCTTGTTGGGCATGGGATTTTCTTCTCCTAGAAAAAGCCTTTAATTCACATTCAAAAATTTATTTCCTGCTTCTCAATTCACTCTCTCCACTCCCTCAACACTTGCCTTTCCATTTTTTTCAAAAAGACATTTCCAAAATTCAAGATATGGAGTTACAAATTACAATAAATTCCCACTCATAGGTCTGGGCATGGGATTTTGCATTTTTGGAAAATTAACAATTTTTAAACATACTTAAAACAATTATTAAGAGAATTAATTAATCCATTGATTTTTCACAATCCCAACATCAAACCTTACTATGTCAGAGGAGTTGAGGATTTTAATAAATTATGCCTACAAGAAAAAATTCAAAACAAAACACAAACTGAACAAAAGGGAAATGGGTGTTCCACCTTTTGGGAGATGGAACTTGGACCTATTTCACACTTTAGTTCATTAGGAAACTAGATCCCTCAACCAAGTGGCTTTATTGAGGAATGGCTAGTGGATTCCTAGTGTAATAAGATGGGGTTTCACCATTAAATAATGCTTTAAAAGAAGAAATTGAATGCACTATGAAAATTCACTGTATGACCTAAGAATTTGAAGGCATGAAATAAGATTTATAAACTGAAATCAAACAATAAAGTACCTAGATGAATGATGGAGTCAAAACAAGGTCTACAACTTTTAAATTCTACTTTCTGAAGTATACTGGGACTAATACACCAAGTAGGGTGATTTAGTCCTGCTATAGGGTTTCTGGGTAGAATCTAGAATCATCTAGTGACTGATCAAGATCTGCAGAAAGATGTCAAAAAGATATATATTGGGACTAATACACTAGGTTGGGCATATGAGTCCTATTTCTAGGGTTTTACTGATACTTCTATAGCCTCTAGTGATCTTCTATACCTTCCTTCCTATCCAATCTTTAGGTCTGGAAGTCTGAATTCTGGTCTGTAGGTGAGTTTCTGTGAAGATGAAAACTTCTTAACAACTTTGACAAATTTTGCAACTTTATCCTCAAATGATCTTCAAGCTCCAATTCACCTAGATTTGAAAACACATATCAAGAGAGAAAAATGTTGTTTTATTAGTGAATGGTCAAACCCCGTTTTGGTAATTAAACCTTGAAATGAAATAGAATAGCATAAAGGAATGATGAATGATGAATGAACAATATGCAATGTTGCAACTCAACAAACCCTTGAAATAAAGGCTACAAACTTGTATGAAATGGCTTCAATGGATGTGGATCTTGACTCTTGATTGGATGCTTGAAACTTTGTCTTGAATGATTGCTTGAATCATGAAACCTACATCACAAATGTTAGCTCACAAACACACATGATGCATGAAGACTTTGACATAATGCTTGAATCTTGAATTCCACTCCAAATTCTTGACGATTTTCTCTTTAATGCTCTTGATCGCATAAACTTGCATTAGGAATGCTCTCTTGAAAATCTTAGATGAAACATAATGAAATGACCTTGTATTTATACTTTTTTATGCTTAATTTCTTGAAATTACAAAACTACAAGCCGACATTCAAAAATTGAATCTAAGGATGATAAAATCCCACCAAGAGTTTGAATTAAAATAGGTCCTAGGTTAAAGCAGGACTCATATGCCAAGTTGGGTGTATGAGTTCCAAAGGCATAAGCCAAGGACATAGACTTCAAGAAGTGATTTGTTCAATGTGACATCAAAAATTAAGGCTCGAGACCTAGGGAGGACCCAAACACCTAGATGGGTGTATGGGTCATAGATCCCTAAATTTGGAACACATAGCTAAAAACATTAAATTATGATTTGCCATTTATTATATGTTGAGATTATCCTTAGAAAAATGCATTTAATTAGGCTTTTGGATGCAAAATAGGACCAATTAAGGCATAAATAAGCCAAATTTTAATAGGGAGGACCCAAACAAGGTGAAAATGTAAAGGGATACATTTTTCTACACTACACAAACATTAAAATTAAAATATTTATGGATGTGTAGGATTGTTCATGCACCTGGATGCTCCTACATTAAACAACTTGGGTAAGAGAAATTTTGCATGAGTGGGAAATCATGAACATTTGAAGATCCTGTGTTTTTTCTTCATCCATTTTTTCTTCTTTATCTTCTTTCCTTTTCTTCCTCTTCTTCCAACATCTTTTCGAAACTAGCTTCACTCTCCTCTAACAACTCTGCTCACCTTTCTTGTTTCCTCTCATGGATTTGTATCACCACGAACCATCCTCCTCCTCCACCAAATTCCCTCATCATACATGTCAATACCTACAACATACACACACAAATCTACCCCTACAACTTCATAAAAACTAACAATTTACATCTATTCTTCTTCATACTCCTTAACCCTCAACATCACAAATGAATGCAAAACAATATATCACAAAATGCAAACAAATTTATCTCCTCTTTCTTTTCTGCAATGCTTTTGGTGTCATATTTATCTACAACCTTCATTTCATCCTTCGCTATGAAGTTTTCATCTACTCCATCTATTCTCATAATCATCTTCATGTCTTCAACTATTGTACCAAGTCTCCCAACTATAGCATCTTCGTGGAAATGGAAATATTCCATGTATCTACCTCCTTATCCTTTATTTTTTGTTGCACCATTCATCTCTCTGTGATCTTCTACCCAATTCTCTTCTAGCATTTGGTTTATTTTCTTCATCTCCTCTTTCCATAGGAGTTCATTCTCTTCTTCACCCACTTGCTTGTCAAACGTAGGGCCTTCAAACTTTGTTGTCTGCTTCTACATCTTCTTCATCTTCATTCTTCATTCTTCCATCAGGGCATTCTTCTATCACACATTCTTGCTTCTCATTGCTCTCGACTATCCTTCCCTGCTACAGTAATTCCAATATGTCCAACCTTGCATTTATATCCATGATCATCCAGAAGATCATCCTCTTTTGATATTTTCTCCAACCTTCCCATATCACAGGATTATTCCTCATGAGTATACTCATCTCGTTCGTTGCTACAATACATCACATGTTCAACAAAAATAATTTCTCACAACACACTACCCTCTACCCTACAAAGACTCTAGAAGATGCTTCCTCTACCCACTCTCTCTTAATGGAGGAACTCTACACCTTCTACCCAACTTTATCTCTATTGGAGGATATTATTCACAGACCCTCTTTCATGCCTGCAACAAACAAACTTTCTCACAAGTCTCTCTCTTGCAACTTCACCACTTCACTCTTCACCCAAACAAACTCATACTCAACACATCTCACACCCAACAAGACCAACCTTCTTTGATACCATTTGATGCAGTCAAAAACCAAGACCTCGAACCGAGGTGTTGATCTTCACAACCACCACTCAAATCCTTCAACCTTATTAGATACTTACAGGTAATGGAATGAATCCACATTGAAATTTATTTAATTCCTTTGAACTTCTGAAAATGTACTTAGCAACTTGTGACAGACCACCTTTTGAAAATTAAATTGAACCTACAAATGAGATTATTTTCTTTTAAAAACTCGTAAAAAGGAAGCTCCCATATTCATCTATGGGAATTCATACCCACTATATTTTTTAAACCATCAAAACCATGTTACCTTTCAAGCCAAACTTTCAGAAAATCCTTTTTTGAATACTGAATTTTGACCTATGTCGGTAACTTTCTCAATTTTCATCCTTTTCCCCAATTTCTTTAAAATCTTGTTGGAAAATACTAATAACAACTACACAATGATTAAATCTGAAATTTTATTTAAAAATCAGATCGCCTGCATCATACATGAAGATACAAGATTCAAATTTGCAAAACAATATTACTCCTGTAACAACTATCTACAGGAGAGCATGTGTAAACTTCATACATTCTGAAAAATCAATTAGAGGCATACAAAAATCTGCTCATAACTCTTCACACCAAAAAAAATCACCTACAACACACATTGAATTCAAAGAATGTCATCTTCTAGATAGCAAAGTACTATTTTTCCCTTTCCCTACAATATTCTTTCACCTTTTCTTCATTCTTTTCCTGCTCCAAATCTTTCCTAGCAGCCTAGGCATGGGTTTTTCCTCTCTACCTCCAATCAAACTTTCAATCCACTTTCTTCCTGTTGGGTATGGGATTTTCCTCTCTTGGAAAGACCCTTCAATTCACATTCAAAATTTTCTTTCTTGATTCTCAATCCACTCTCTCCACTCCCTCAGCGCCTGTCTTTCCTTCTTTTTCAACAAGGCATTTTCAAAATTCAAGATATGGAGTTACAAATTACAATAAATTCCCACTCACAAGCATGAGCATGTGATTTTTCATTTTTAGAAAATTAGCAATTTTTAAACATATTTAGAACAATTATCAAGAGAATTAGTTAATCCATTGATTTTTCACAATCCCAACATCAAACCTTACTATGTTAGAGGAGTTGAGGATTTTAACAAATTGTGCCTACAAGAAAAAAATTAAAACAAAACACAAACATTAAAAATTAAAATGTTTTTGGATGTGCAAGATTGTTCGTCCAACCAAATGCTCCTGCATCGACCATTGACCAATTGCTAAGGTGGATAGGACCTCCTTCACTTCCAACTCTGCTAAACTAAGGGGGAATTTCATACCCAATGCATAGTGTACCCCTATATTGGTTGTCACTTCATACTTATATGATGGTTTGCAAATTTCAAGATCAAGCACCTTATTAGAGAAAATAATTTTCCATGCAAATTGTCTAGAGATGTGATCTATGATAACCCCTAATTTTAATATGCATATTTAGAAATGATAATGAGTAAAACTACCAACAACACAAACTAATAAAATGTCTAAAGTTGATTGTTTTGAGTGTCTTGAGATGGTGGTAGGTTGAGATTCATGTAGATTGGTGCCTATATCTATTTGGGAAATGGAATCATAGAATTCATGCAAAATTATAATTATTGAAACCAATTTTGTGATACATTAACAAAGATATCATTGAAGACCGTACATTTCCAATTCCATATATAGACTAGCTTATACACATACACTTGGGAAAATGACAAAAAATGAAAAATATTAAATTAGTATGATTAGAATTCATGAATAGACCTAAAAAAAATGATTTATCCTAAAATATATCTTACAAAAGCTTTGCAAGAATTTTGTAGTTTTTTGGTTGGCTAACTAGTTGGTAATGCATCTTTAAATGAACATAATGTACATGGAGACACTTAATCAAGGTTAATTATGATCTTTATACTTATTCCTTAGATATTACAATCGATTTATTACAATTTTGGGCCAAACCCAAATCATCAAAACACAAAATGCTTCTACCCTAAGCTAGAAATAGAAAACATAAGCTTTGCTTGCTACAAGATTTCCCTCTTTCTAGTTCGACTTCTTTTTATTCTCTTTTTTATTCACTCTCATCCTTTTGAATAATACAACTTCAATATTTGATACCCTCCTTGCAAGATTTAATCAAAAGGCGAAGTGCAATCTCTACCCTAAATCCCAAAATTCCAACTTGCAAGGAATCCCAAAAGTCTATGAATTTTAGGAACAATAGGGGTCACTCATACCAATTGGGTGTCATTAATTTGTGATTTGTGCATAATATCATGTGGAAACATGGGAGGCACTCTCCATACTTTACAAATTTCCCTTCCATAAATGATATTTTTGGTTTTCATGTTCTAAGACATGGGATGAGCACACAAAGATGACAAAAAATACCTTTGGGATTCGTACATCTTTAACTCTAGTAACTAAGAATCCATGAATTATGGGGAGTAGGTAAAAGAGAGAGAACTTGAGAATGGTTTTTTGTGTATTATTGGTCAATGGAAAGAGTTTCAAGCATGTCTAGAACCTACAAATATGTGCCAATATGCATGAAAGGTGCATATGTCCAAGGAGGAGTAATATTGGGGAGAAATAATGGGAATCGCTAAAATGGATTAAATGAGGATAATGGAATAAAGTTCAAGGCTTAAAAGTCCCCCTAAAACTCTAAAGTTTGGGGAAGGGAGCGTCTTCAAGGAATCGGGGCCAAGAAGAACCTAAGAATGCGAATCAAAATGGGTTGAGGTTTTAATCCATGAGGGAAGTTGGGAACTTTGCACAAAGTGAAAAGGTGAAGATTTTAACTAAAATCAAAAAGTCTAAGGAAGATGGGAAAGACTTCAATTTTGGGGTTGATAAGGAAAAGGGATAGGGGAAACAAAATGAGGTCAAGATCTAGGATATCAAGAAAACTAGGGAATAAGGGATGAATTACAAAGGTACTGAGTTTCCCCAAAATTTTGGGGGTCCAAAGGAGAGAGGGAACTTTGGGGCTCAAGACCCAAAAGGGAACAAGACTTAGGGCTTTGAGGTTTCAAGGTTTTGGGTTCCCCAAAACCATTACACAATGTGAAAAGGTTCCCAAAACCACTAAAACTTTCAGGTCCATGGAGAAATGATGCCAAGGAAACATGAAAAAGAGCACCAGAGCTTGGGGATATGGGAGAACTCAAAACTCTAAGATTATTGGGGGAAATAGAGAAGCAAGGTTTCAATTTTTTGAAGGAACATTTCCCCTTAACATTTGGTGTAAAGGTGTCAAGTGCCTTTGAAAGTCTAAAACTTGACAAGGAAAGGAAAGGACTCCCCAAAACACAACACATGCATACACACTCTTTTTTTCCAAACCACCACCAACTCCAATATGAATAATTTTAACCATGGAAAATGATATGACCCCCATGGAGCTCAAATCTAATACAAACACATTTTTCAATTTTATAAGGATTCAAGGATCCAAAGGAACCAAGGAACCAAGGACAAGTCTCAATGTCCCTAAAAAGTTTGAAAACTTGCAAAAGGCCTAAAACCACCTAGGGAAGGGCCACAATATTAAGCATTGACCATTGAACACCCCTTAACCAGTTTTTACTAAGGATTTTAGATAAAAACACATTTATTAATTAGCCTTAAGCAACATATAATACAAGGGAACTAAATAGAATATTTCCCAAATCTATTATTAGTAATGGGTGAATTAGAATGGGAGTAGACACAAAGAAAGTATAAACATTAAAATGAGATACCAATACTAGCTCTAGTTGGGGATGTGTTCTCTTGCAAGCATATAAAGAATCTAGAACTCTTAGTGTATACTAGTAAAAAGAGACCATAAGAAAATCACACTTCATCATAATCAAATAAAGATCATGATTACACACAACAACATAATACTTACAAGACAAGAAACAAAATAAAATAAAACACAAGCATATATAAAAAGGCACAAAAGCCTTACCTTTGATAGAATTAATGCTTGAGATGTTGACTATGAACTAATAGCTCCATGAATTCTCCATCAAAACTTTTGATGTAAGGTGTTCCTTGACCATATTTTTCAATAATTTTATAAGGCTCAACCCATAAGGATTCAAATTTTCCATGTTTTTGTTTGTCCTATAATGTGGAATTATACATTAGGAAAATATCCCTAAACCAAAACCCCCTTTAGATAGCATTATTATCAAATAAGTATTTCATTTTATAGTGTCTCAATAATTCCCTCTCAAGGGTAGTCCTTTTGGGTTTTTCAAGTTTTGTCAACCCATGCACTCTTTGGGATATTTCATTGTCTTCTTCCATTTCAAGTTGTTGTAATAGTCTTTACAATGGTTATTCGAGGTTGATTTGTAGTCTAGAATTTGTGCCATAAACTAACTCAAATGGAATTCTTCCAATAGCCTTCTTGTAAGTTGTTTTGTTTTCCCAAATAGAAAACTTCAACTTATCATCCCATCTTTTCTCTTTTGCATCTAATTTTTTTATAAAGATGTTCAAGATGCTTATTTTATTAGACTCATCCTATCCATTTCCATATGGAGGATAATGGGATGAATGCATTTAGGAGATACCATATTGAGAAGACATATCACTGAAATTATAGGATTTAAAACACATTGCATTATTAGCAACTATCCCAATTCCTTGATGGCACACCAAATTGTGTGATGATGTTATTCAATAGGAAGTTAATCACCACTTTGTATGTATCATTTCTCATGGGGATTACCTCCACCTATTTGGTGAAATAATTAGTGGATGCCAAAATAAATTTATATTTTTTGTTAGATTTCTCAAAAATATCCATAATAAAATTAATACCCCATTGTTAGAATAGAGCTCTAACTAAAATGATCATGAGGGAGAGTGTACCAATAAATTTCATCTTGTTGGAGAATCTTTGGAAAAAATCAGATTAGTTGACAAACATGGCCACATCTCTAAATAATGTGGGCAACTAATATACTACTCTCATAATATTATTCAAGTAGTAGTCTTAGACATGAATTCCCACCACACAATTGTAATACCCCTCTGTTTTGCTCCTTATTCGGTTTGCTTTATGTTATGTTTTGTTGCAGTTACTTTGATACTGGATACATTTTGTAATGATGTTTTGTTCGCTACTATTGAGCGACAACTATTATTGTGTGATGTGTTGATCTAATTATTGTTTCACATGCATTATGGATTAATGATGTTGTAGAGTTAGCATGAGATGTTATTATGAGACTATTGAAATTATGATGGAAGTGTCAGTTTCGATGAGTGTATTGGTGAAGAAGATGGGTTCGCATCACTCGCTTGCGAGCGCCTTGCGAATCCGTAATTTCTTTCTTCACGGTGTGTATTATATGCTGGATATATTGTATGATGTTGTTTACTTGGTTTCAGGATTGCAGGTACATGACATCGACTCCACCTGGTTTCACAGGTTTGAGCGTGTCGATCCAACGGTTAAGTTGAATGGGAGATAGTAGCTAGGTAACATGTGTCAAGTTTACTAAGCCTAGTGTGTCGTCAGTTGTGTGTGTCAAGTCATTGTCGGTCTTGCTTTAATGTTATTTAATTCTGAAGGATTCTTGATTTGGAAATAGATATTTAGAATAATTGCATTTAAATCATGTTGATGATTTAAATTTAAATAATGCAATGTGGATAAAAGTTTATATTTAAAATTAATTAATTATAATTTATTTTATTTAATTAATTAAATTTAATCCAAGGGGGTTGAATTTAGTTATTAAATAATTAAATTAATTAATTAAACGTGATGCAAGAAAATGAAAGGAAATAAAAGAATTAAAATTAATTTTGGAATTTAATTTCAACATGTGGGAATTAAATTAGAAATTGTAATTAAATGTTTATTTGGGAAATGAGTTTCAACTTTGGAAATTAATTTATTATTTCAAATTGCATTTTAAATTAAAAGTGGGTTTTTGAAAAATTGAAATTGAAATTGAAATTAATATTAATTTGCAAGCAATGTGAATTAGGGTTGTAAAAAATTGAAATTGAAATTAATATCTAATTTGCATGTAATGTGAATTAGGGTTATATTAGGTATTTTTGATTTATAAGGAAGGCATGTTTTAATTTGAGGGCAGAAAAGTTTTTAGAAAAATTCATTTTTACAGCAGAGAAGAAATTTTGGAAAAATTTGCACAAAGGAAGGGTTTGAAGAAAGTTTGATTGTAGAATTGATTGGAGGAAAGATTGTTTGCATTTGTTGGGTTTTGGATTGGATTCATTAGATGATTGAAGAAAATTCAGGAAATCTTTGGAGGAGGATTGCAGCAGAAATTCATCTCTTCCTGTAGCTTCTTGAGCCAGATTTTCTTCTATGTTTTTATTGTTCTTGATTGTTTTTAAAATAGTAGTGATTAAAGATTTGTTTGTTAAATCTGTTTTAAAAAATAAATTTGTTGTTAAGAAGAAAAGAATCAAATAAATTTGCAGCTTTTGTTTTGTGAAAATTCTTGAGTGAAAATTGTGAAAACCTCAGTTGAATTTAATTTGTTTGAAGAAATCGATGATTTTGTTTTGGATTCAAACATAGAGATTGAGCAATGTTTTGAGAATGTTTTTAGAAAATAAAACCCTTTGTTTATTAATAAAAATCGGATTTTAAAATCCGCAGAGCAGTTATATTTTTCATGGTAAAATGGTTTGGTTGCGTCGTGTATAACTCCACTTACACAAACTGGGCTGTTAGGAAATTTAAAAAGTTTCTGCACCTTGAAATTTTCTTATCTCTGTAAAAAAATCGCAAATACCCAGATCGTAGTTTTTGAGTTATGCTTGAAACACGAGACTATTGTTAAGTTATTTTCCTATGGCTGCTCTGATAATAAAATAATAATAAATTGATATTTATAAATATTAATATTTTGTGTATTGTTATTATAATATTAAAATATTATTTAATAATATTTTATATTATAATTTATAATATTAAAGTATTATATTTATTTATCTTATTTTAAATAAATTTTTTATATTAGATTAGTGGAAATAAAATTATAAACGTATGGGAAATTATTGTTTATTCTAAAATGGCATGTTAAAGTTTAATTGAAGGAGTTAAATATCTGATTTAAAGAATGCATAATTTAAGATTTAATTGTGAAATTTAAATTCATGTGTAAAAGATCCAATTATTAATTTGATTTAATGGGAAAAATATATATATGATATTGGGTTAAAGTCCAAATATTGATCTTATTTTAACATAATAAGTTATGGAAGAGACCAAATGTTAATTTGATTAATTTTATAATGATTTAATCTGCAAGGGCAATTGGTTATTTAATTTAAAACGAAATGTTTTGAGTTATAATTGAAAATAATTATTTTGTTAAGAGCAATTAGAGAATTAAATATTAGTGTAATTTCTCCCCTATCTAAAAAGATGAATTCTTAATTCAGTTTTATCGATATAATGAATTACGTAATGAATTGAGAAATGGATTTAGAGTATCCAAATGTAGTTTCTTCTATTGCCTTCAATGATTATGTCTTTCGTGTTTATGCTTTGAGAATGGGTTGAATACCTGTTAGTTTATAAGTCTTCCATATGGTCTGTTGTTTGTGAGGGTTGTCATTGTGATGTCAACCTGTTGTGAATTCTCTTGATAGTGCATGAGGTTGTGTCTATGTTAGTACCCGGTTTTCATGAACGGGGATGTTTGCACCTCCTTGGTTTAGGAGCGGATTATGGGATCCGTGTCTCCTTGTATGGAGTGACCTTGTTATGTGGTTTCATCTTGTTGCCTCCTGAGAAAGGAGTGGTTTTTGTAATGTGCGTCTCCTAGTCGGGAGCAGTTATGTTATAGATGTTACCTCCAGTGTTTGGAGATGGGTTCATCTTTGTCACCTCCTGAGAAAGGAGTAAACGTGTTATCTTGTTTGTTGCACCTTGGTTCCATTGACGTTTGGATGGTGTGTGTGTGTTGTCTAGTAGAAGAGTGGCTTGTAACGGGGGCCGACACCCGAAGTGGTGTCAAGGATAACTCATTGTAAGTTATTTAATCAAGTGATAACTAAAACAATACTTAGATGATTAGGATGACACTTTATTTAAGACAACTATTGTTAATTGTGTTATGTGTATGGTTCGATGAACATACTTGATTAATATTATGTCTGGAAGCAATATGACCTATGTCAGTGATGTTGGAGTTGTACTTGATTTGTACTTGTATGGTGATTGAGTTGTACTTGTTAGTTCATTTGCTTGGTTATATCAGTATGAGTCAGTATGAGTCTGCCTTTGGTTAGTGGTTGTAGATTTTTGTCCATGTCACCTTGTTACTATCTCCTAGCATGGGGGGTGGGCCTTCAAGTACCACATTGATTGGGTGGAACATGCACCAAAACCATTGGGTCCCCATTGATCTTCAATACTTGGTGGCGAGACATCCAGATAGACGGCTTGAGTTCTTATGTTATTCTTGCTTTGTAATATTCCAATTTGTATAAGTTATTTTACCCCTCTTATGTTTATGAGGTGGAATTATGTAATTGTAATCTTATGTACTATTGTCTCATTCTGGGAATGAGTGTTGTAACTATTGGATTAAGGTAATGTTTATGAGATGGTATCTTGGTTGAATATCTTATTATGTTATGTGGTATTCTTATGATGTATGATGTTTATTTCATAAAGCTCATAATGCTTTGGTTATATGTAATATGTATGTGTGGGTTTAAGTAATCCTAACCTTATAGTCTTAGAAGTTGTTGTTAATTAGTAAGTGAATGTGTATGTTAACTACACTTTATAAAAAAAAATTGGTTCGCTTAAGTTGTTAATTACAACTTCCTTTAGGGTTGCAAGGCGGGGCATTACAACAATTCTCGGTGGCATTCCTCAAATATTTTTATATATTTCTCCATACATAAACACTTGAGGAGTACACCATCAAGGTTTCTCCACATCAATCGGCCTTGAAGCAATGTATATCTTTGAGATGATAACTTAAATATTCTTCTTGTTTATCATCTAGATTTGTAGGAAAACTCAAGTTTTCTAAATAGAAAATAATATCCTTTTACTAAGAAAAATCCTTGAAATGACAAGAAAAAGTGATGGGTCAAAGTCAACTTGATGGACTTAAACTGCATCCAAATTTGTATCATTCATTAACTTGGTTGTCTTCATGTCCAATTTATACTCCTAGATCTTGTCAATCCATATGTACCTCTTTCTCGAGGCCTCTTGGTGTACAAAGATATATGTCATAGTTATATGTGGCACATGGGCAATGATTTTGGCTCATATAAGATAAGATCTAAGTTTTTTCACTACCTTAACAAGACCATAGACATGTTTCTCCATAATCCAATTGTAGACACCTAAAAATTACTAGCACATTTTATCCAACTCATCATCATTTCTCATCAATTTACCCATTAATATTAATTATTTAATTAAGCTAACACATCATTCACAATGATTAAATAATTTTTAATTATTTATTTAATTCATTATTTCACATTATCAATAATAATTAAATATTTTTTAATTATTTAATTAATTCATCATTTTCCATCACCAACATTAATAAAATGTGTTTTAGTTATTTAATTAATTCATCGAATTTCCTTCTTCACATTAATTAAATAATTTTTAATTATTTAATTAATTTCTTCCATCACCTCAATTAAATATTTTTTAATTAATTCATGCATCAATTCCTCTTATCCACTATAATTAAATAATTTTAATTATTTAAGTAGCTAACATTTCCTCCATAATTAAATAAATTTATTTAATTTATTTAATTGTTGTTTATCTTTAATTCTTCTAAAAATAAATAAATAAAATATTTATTTATTTCCTAAATATATATTTTCCTCATGCACATGAAATTAAATAAATTAAATTAATTAATTCTATTTATATTATTCTAAGTGAGTTGACTTAAAAAACAACTCCTGATCACTCCTACTCACTTTCGCTTCCCTCATCCATGTGGCTATTTAACTAATCATCCAATCCCTTCATCATGATACATGTTGCTTGCACATTCATCATGATCTATCAATCAATCTCATCCGTAGATATTTCAAATCATCCTCCACCATTGGTCGACATCACGTGAAAGCTATAAATCACCCATTGTTCCAAGCTATCAATCCATCCATAATTATCTTGAGAATCTACAATCTTGAGAGAATTTGCAGTCTTACATTTTAGCTATAATATTACATCCATTTTTCTATTACATGTTATGATTATTCATGAAAATAAATCCACATCCATACTTCTACAACATTATCAAAGACAATGGAGTAAGATTGAGGCACTTTGTGGAGGTATAATTTGTGTGACCAATGACATAGTATAGTTTAACTACACCTGATCCATATGAATTCAAGACATATTTAATCCACTATGCATTAGTCCCAATAAGATATTCAATATCATTAAAAACAAGGAAGCCATTAAAACTAACATTCTAAAACATGAAAGCTTGACAAACATCTATTATAAGACATTGAAACTTATCCTATTGGAGGAGTGGTGTCGCATTGATGTGGAATGGAAACCCTTTCCCAATCTGTAATGCCCCGCCAAGCAACCCTAACGAAAGTTGTAATTAATGACTTAAGCGAACCAATTTTTTTTTAAAAATGTAATTAACATACACATTCACTTAATAATTAACAACAACCTCTAAGGCTACAAGATTGGGATTACTTAAACCCACACATACATCTTACATATAACCATAGCATTAAATAACATTAAGCAATAAGTATTAAATCAACATAAGATACATATCATAAATTCATTACTCATTTACTTAATCCAATAGATACATCACTCATTCCCAGAATGAGGCAATAGTACAAATAAGTTACAATTATAGAATTCCACCTCATAAACATAAGAGGGATAAAATAACTTATACAAATTGAAATATTACTATGCTTGAATTAAACACAAGAACCCATGAGTTGTCCATCTGGATGTCTCGCCACCAAGTACTGAAGATAAAGGGGGACCCAACGGTGTATGGTGCATGTTCCACCCAACCAAGTGGTACCCGAAGGCCCACCCCCCATGCTAGGAGATAGTAACAACGTAACATGGACAAATATCTACAACCACTAACCAAAGGCAGACTCATACTGACACATATTGATATAACCAAACAAATGAACTAAACGAGAACAACTCTCACATCACTGACATAGGTCATATTGCTTCTAGACATAAAATAGATCGAGTATGTTCAGAGAACCATACACATAACATAAATACCAATTGTTGTCCTAGACAGAGTGTCATCGCATAGTTAGTCATGAGATCTCCTCTGGGCATTCTTCATAGGCTCTGGATATCCTGGTGACCTCAACCGAACCCCGGCCCTCATGCTCACTTATGCGGCATCAAATACCTCTCGTAAGGACAAGATAGATGACCATGCCATTTCAGGCCTTCTCACTCATCCCAAGTCTAAACGAGCCCTTGTGTCTATGAGTGAGGTTAATTTATCTTGATTAGTGTGAAATGTATCATAATCATCTACGTACGTTAATTTAATTATCATTTGATTAACTCACTTTTGAAGGTTACCCGATTTATCTCTTTGGGCTTTGACGCCTAACAAAAGCCACTCTTCTATTCGACAACACACACCCAAACAATCCACCAAGGGAATCACAAGTGCATACAACCTAGGCATCATAACCACTCCATCTCAAGGAGGAAAAAAATAATAGAACTCACTTCAAACATCTTGGAGGCAATAAGCACATAGTCCACTCCTTTCATAGGAGGTACAAAACATCCCCGTTCGTGGAAATCGGGTAAATACTAAAAAGACACCATGCACTACCCAAGGGAAAACAACTAGTTGACATAAAGAATCGACAACCCTCATCCTCTAAGATCCTCTGGAAGACTTACAATAATTGGACTAAGACTTAATCCCATATTCCAAAATACAACTTGATGACATAACTACAAAAGCATTCAAGTCATTAATCAAATCTAATATTTGGATTTCTTAAATCCATCCTCAATTAATCGGTAACATTGACAAAGTCAACGACACAATAACAGGTTAACTCAAATAATCGTTTAACCCTATTACCTCTTCTATTATTGAAAATCTAAAACAATTAAACTCACTTCCCTTTACGGAATACAGAGAGAATAGAACATTTAAGGAAAACACAAGGAAATTACTATCTTTTGGATATTCTAAATCCATATCTCTTTCAAATTCTACTCACAATAATATAATTGCTCAAATAGAAAATAAATAAATAAAAGTAATTAGTTGCCTCTTCAATATAATCAATTCTGAAATTTACTTTTAAAAAACAACATAAATCCATGCAAGTAAACCTTTTCAAATTTCTAACCAAATCCTATATCTTTTCAAGTTTTTCCAACTACACACAATGTCCATTTCATCTAATAGTTTACCTTTCCCAACTTTTATTGCATGCATCCAATTACTCAAATCATTAAATATGCATTCTAATAAATATATTGCATATAATCAATACATCTCAAAAATTTCTTCAATTGTTCTTTCTTATATCTTTCATTGCATGCAAATAATTATTTAATAAGACATCAAATATACAACTTTATTATAAGTTTAATTGTTCATGTAATCCATAACAACATTAATTAAATATTTATATAATCCATTTTACCAAATTAATCACATTGAAATTAATATGCAATATCAATATACTACATATATACATAATAGATATATAAACATGATATATATATATATATATATAAATTCTATTTATACATATATATTATATATATATATATATATATTACACTCTACACATATCACAACAAAATCCGAATTTCAAAATATAATCAAATTTCCATTATAATGGAAATCGAATCCGGACACAAAAAAGGTGAGCAAATATTCTAGAATCATTGTTTTTGTTTTGATCGGAGGCGAGTTGAATTAACCCCAATGTATTTACATTGGAGAGGGCAGACAAACTAAGCTTACGTTGGCGGCCTCATATATTAGTGGGGAGGGGGCGGCTATTCCACTGACCCTCTCATACAAGCCACACCATTTGTAAGGTTGGGGAGAGGGCTGCGGAGGTCTCCCTCCACAGTCGTCCCCTCATGGGGCGATTGTAGAGGCAGTGCCTCCCACACCTCCCCTACCATAAATTGGAACCCCCACACAAAAGCAAGATTCGGCGGAAGTAATATAAATTACAAAAAAATTAGTTAACACCAACCCTTAATTAAGGACACCGTACGGACGGTGAATTTCATAATTTAAAATAAAATTCCAAAACTAAATTATATATAAATGTATTATACGTTTATAGGTATGTATATATATATTTAACAAAATATATATATACATAAGTATGTATATATAATATATATATTTAATCAAAATTTCAACTTCAAGATAAATTGAAGAAATTTTCCTAAAACATTCACCTACAGGTAAAATTATGCAAATTTCACAGAGGTTCAAAACTAAATCTTACAATCAATTTTCTTGAATTCATAAACAATAAAAGAACAAGAAAACTAAAATGGATCTAAGTTATAACCATAAGTTTTCAAATCTTCTAGGTTTCTCCACCTAATTTCTACAGAGCTTTTTGAAATAAATAAATTTTCTATAGAGGTTTATACAATCTTCCCCAAATTTTAGATCAATTTAAATCTAATTTCCATTAACAAATCCAAATTCCCAATGAATTCAACAACAAATTCTTTAAACAATATAAATTTGTTTTAAACAAACAAGAACAAGAAAAACACAGAACAAAACCTGGATTTTGAAGCTACAGAAAAAGATGAATTTCTGATGCAAAGCCTCCTCCAAGGATCTCACGAATTCTCTTCTACCGTGCAATGAATTCAATCCAAAAGCTTAACCAATTATAAAAAAACTTTCCTCGAATCGATTCTACAATCAAAAATTTCTTCAAACCCTTCTCTGTGCAATTTTCCCCAAAATCTTCCTTCCAAAATCTTCTCTCTGAATCCCTGAATTTTCAATAATCTCCTCTTCTAATAAATTCAACATGCACTTGTGACCTAAATCTAAAATATCTTAAACAACCAAATCTAATTTGCATGCAATATTGAATAATAAAATATTAATTTAATTCCTATTTTCAAAAACTCGTTTTCAATTTAAAATGCAATTTCAAATATCTTTCAATTTTTTTGCTTTTATTTAATTTAATCCACATAAAACTTAATTAATTAATTTTAATTATTTAATAACTAAATTCAACCCTTTTGAGATTAAATTTAATTAATTAAATTAAACTTTATTAATAACTTTAAATATAACTTCTAAACATAATTTTAATTTTAATAATAATCAACCACCACATTTAACCAATGCAATCATTCTAAAAATTGATTTAATAAACACGCACCTTACAGAATCAAATAACATTAAAATACGGTAAATCATGACTCAACAACCAAGACTGAGGACACACTAAGGCTAGGGCATAGACTTGACACATGTTACCTAGCTACTATCTCTCATTCAACTTAACCGTTGGAACGACACGCTCAAACCTGTGAAACTAGGTGGAGTCAATGTCATGTACCTGCAAACCTGAAAACCAAGTAAACAACATCATATGATATAAACAACATAAAATACACACTGTGAAGAAGAGATCACAGAATCGCAGGGCGCTCGCAAGCGAGTGATGTGAACCCATCCCCTTCACCAATACACTCATCAAACTAACACTTCCATCATAATCCAATAATCTCATAAACAATTACATGTTATATCAACTAACATCATTACACTAGTTAAAGCATGTAAACTAAAGCATCAGATAAATCAAATCACATCACATAATATAGTTCGTCGCTCTATGAATAGCGACCAAATACACACACAAGATAAAGTATCTGAATATCCAGAAATATAAATCAAAGCAAAACAAGGATGCACTGTCCAGTTCAGAAAGTAAAACAGAGGGGTGTTACACAATCCCTTGGATAACGAGCTTGTTTCAATTAGTTATATTGAAGAAAATTGATGAAACTGATGAGAGATGTATGTGAAACATGATTAAAGCTAATTTAATATGATAAAAGCTAAGATGATCAATGTGAGTGTTTACAAAGCTATTCTAAGTGTATACAAGATTTAAAGATGAAAACCCTTGTTTCAAAATATAATAAATGGATGCAACTAAGTTACCATGAAAGCCATTAGTGGTTGTTCTAAGCTAAGATGATCACGATCTAAACTAAAAATTCTAAAGATATTCTAAATGTGGATTCAAATGAGAGTGATTTTAACAACATAAGTTTACTATTAAAAGATGGATCCCTATTCAATAGGTGCAAGGTCTATTTATAGAATAGGAAAAATGAAACCAATGGTCAAGATTGAAAGATTTAATCAATAGTCAGAATGGAAGGAAGATGGAGGCATGGATCATGGATTCCCATCAAGGGTTAAGGATACAAGATGATATTTAATCAAGGGCTTACGTTCATCCAAACAAACACACTTTCAAAACTTGCACAAGAAGCTTTGTTGAAAGTTTGTTATAAAAAAGGAATATTCCCTTTTTCAAATGAGTGAAGAGGAAAAGAATATTCCATCAGTATTCCCCTTTTGGAGGAAAAATAGCATTTATTTAATTAAACCTAAATTTTAATGTGCAAAGGGGAAGGAATATTCTATGAGAATATTCATTTTTGGACGAATGTGCAAAGGAGGAATATTCCTTTGCAAGTGGGAGAATTAGATTAATTAATAATTTGATAATTAAAACAATGTTTATATTATGCAAATTAGGGGAATTTAGGATATTCATTAAATAAAATGATTTGATCAAAAGGGGGATGTGATATGATATTTAATAAAATAGCTTAGGGTTATTTAATTAAATAAAATAAATTATGGATTAAATTAAATAATTTAATTTTATCCAATTTAACAAGGTGAAATTTTAGTGTAAGAGGGGGTGAATTAACCTAATTAGGTCAATTAGATTAATAGATGAAAATGATGCACTTAATTCAATAGCTAGGCTAATTTAATCAATTAAGCGAAAAGAGCATGGATTTTAAGATGAAATGATGTTAGTATATCAAATTTGAGTGCATGATATCATTCAAGAAATTTTTAAGTGTCTACAATTTGATTTACTTTGTTTGTGCACAAGCTATATAAATTCAATGGAGAAGAGTTGGAGATTTTATGGAGGTATTATTGTTTAAGTATTTTCATTTGATTTGATTTATTGTGCTCACACTCTATTGTAACCGAATAGTAAATGATGAAATAGGTATTTTTAATTATATTATTCTTGTTTTACAATTTCACATTTGATAGATCCATAGTACTAATTTAATTTAGAATCTCTTAAGGATTTTTTGAAGAAATCTATTGGTTTTTTGTATTCATACTCACTTTTCTACAAAACAAAATAGTATGAATTGTTTAGAATTATGCAAAGGAAAAAAATTGAAAAGGCTTCACATAATCCAAAATTTATAGCATTGAAGCCTCCTTAAGTGCATCTTTAATCTCCATAAAGGAATTAGTTGATTCCTTGCCCTAATTAGTAGATTGTACCTTCTTTGGAACCTTATAAAGGGACTTTATTGTTAAAAAAATTAGGAAATAACGTCCTAACAAATTCAATCTTCTCTAAAAATGGTTAGATTACCTTGATTGTCTTAGGCTTATGAACAAGGTCAATGGCCTTGACTTATTTTGGATCAATTCTCACCCCTTTCTTGAACATATTTTCCACTCTAAATATACACTTATTTGGATTTAATGAAATCCCATATTCTAAATAGCTCTGGAGGATTAACTCCAAGTATTTGGAGTGACCATTTCTATCCTTGGAGTGTGTAGTAAAATCATCTTAGTATACCACCATGATTTTGTTGATTATGTCAATAAAGAAAACATACATTTCCCTTTGTAAAGCAACTCCTTCATTTTTGATTTTGAATGTCATCCTAACTAAAAAAATTGTGCCTCATTCATTGTGAAAGTTGTATCTGGCTACTCAAACTCCTTGATTGCTACCTAACTGTGCCCTGTAAATCCATCCATCATAAACAATAACTCTAATTTTATTACTTTCTATTGTAATTCAATTCAAAATCCCTTTAAGGATTTTTTCTAGAAATCTATTGGTTGTTTGTATCCATATTCACTTTTCTACAAAATAAAATAGTAGCAATAGTTTTGAATGATGCACAATAAAAAAAAATGAAAATGCTTCACATAATCTAGACTTGCTAGTACTAGAGCCTTCTTAAGTTCATCTTGAATATCCATGAAGGAATTAGTTGATTCCTTGTCCTACTTAGTAGATTGTCCCTTCTTTAACGCCTTAGAAATGACCTTTATTTTTTCTACAAAGTTAGGAATAAACCTCCAAAAAAATTTGATCTGCTTAAAAATGATTGGACTACCTCGATTTACTTAGGCTTAGGAATGAATTCAATATTTTTGGCTCATTCTAGATCAATTCTCACCCCTTCCTTAGACATACTATGTCCAATTACCTTTCATTCTTCCACTCTAAATATACACTTCTTGGTATTTAAGTAAATCTCATACTCTAAATAGCTCTAGAATATTAATTCCAAGTGTTTGGAATGACCATTTATATCCTTGTATTATGCATTCAAATCATCTTGGTAGACCACCATGATTTTGTTTTATTAGATAAAAAAAAATGAATCATCCATTGTCATTTGGAAAGTAGCTCCTTCATTTTTCATCTTGAATGACATCCTAACATAAACAATCATACCCCATTTCATTATAAAATTTGTCTTTGGTTGCTTATAATCCTTGATTATGACCTAAGTGTACCCTAAAAATACATCCATCATAGACATCAACTCTAATTATATCACTTTCTATAGTAAATGGTCAATGATATGTAATGGATAATTGTCCTTTAATGACTTTATGTTCAAGTTTTTTTTAAATTCAAACAAGGCCTAATGTCCCCATTCTTCTATCTCACTATGACAATGTTAGACACCCACTCTGAGTGTCTAATTGACTTGATAATCATCCATATTTTATCTTCATTAATTCTCTCTTCATTTGAGGGGCAACTATGGTGGTGTTAACATGTCTTTGATTTTGTCTGGAAGGCTTCATACCTTGTTCCAAAGGAATAGTATCCTAGAACAAATCCTCCTTGTATGCCTTTAGCTCATCATATGATCAAGAAAACCATTTTTTATACCTTTTTTCCAATGTAATCAACACTTTCTTCTTTATTGGTCTTAGTTTCTAACTAAGGTAGATCATCCTAGGAACTACTTTAGTTCCTAAGTTCACTCCACATCATCTTTGTTGACAAGATTACTCCTTGTTTTGCAACAATCAATATTGTCAAATTGTTATCACCAAATAGTGCACCCTTACTGAGCTGCAAAACTTGGCCTATTGGTGAAACATGGGATAACTCCCCTGATTGTGGGCTCAAGGTGTGGGAGTTAACCTCAAAAGTGATCTGGTTCTCTTGGTGTTCACCTATCCTAACTTAAACTACTACTTTGTTGATGGAAAAGGATAGAAGGATGACATAAACTGAAAAACTAACTATATGGGTGATGCACCAAAATGTTTGCTCAGGCCTTAGACTATTGTTTTGAAACACAAAAAACCAATAACTCAACTATTTCTACACAACTCAACTTAAACATACTCATGTATTAGTGTTTTATAGAGAGGTTGAATGATTTTTGGATTTAGGAAGTGTTATCTTGGCATCAAGATTTGAGCAAAAGTATTCAATGATGCTAGAGAAAATGTCTTCATCAATTTCAAACTTTTTCCCCTCATGTATGTCAACATTCACACTCTTCAAAATAGTGTTTTCCTCTTTTTTCTCTTTGTATATTAGCACCTTATCAAGACTATTTGTATTTTCCAACTATCCCTAAGTTGATGTTGATGTCAATATGTGTGTGTCTTCTTCACCTTGTTCAACAAAAGAAGGCAGCCCATCAAACCATAAGGTAGACTCTTCTTTTTTACCACATCCTTCTTGCTTTTCATTTTTTTAGAAATGAAAGCAACACTACTTCAATGGAAATCTGATTCAAATAAATTTTTGCAATCTTTTAAGTGTGTATTATCAATGGAGATTGTAACATGAAATTGAAACCATGCTTCACAGAGATGCAAAATCAAAAAACTTAACACATAACACAATGACATAGTTTTTATCATGGAGAAAACCCTTTCGGGTAAAAAACTTCACATAGGAAAGAGGCCCAATATTTGTATTAATCAACAAAAGATTGTACAATACAACAACATCACCAATATCTCCTTCAATCTTCAATCTGAAAGCATTCCAACAGCACCTGAGTACCTAAAAAATGTATTGCAGAAATAAATACATGGAAAATACTTATAGAAAAAAATTCCATATCACCCAAGGCGTCCACACTCTCTCCTCCAAGTGTCCCACATCCAAGCATCAAAATGGCACCAACATGCAACTTCCAAGTGACAAAAGTTGATCCTTCCAAAGTTTGGCGTCCATATCCAAGAATGGCATCTTACAACATCTTATAATGTGTCATAACCATCATAGATACCTCCAACATTCATCCTATCCAAGATGGGCGTTTGGGGCTAAATATAGAAAATATACAACTAACATATTTGTCATATGCGTCATAGAATCTCAAAATCTTATGATAACTTGCAACTTTCATAGATTCACTTACCAAACATTATGATAGTTGTCATACATGCCAAAAATAATAGATTCTCCAAGGGAAACACCTACCCTCATTTACCATGAATTTTAACATTTTCCAACAGTAAATGTCACTTCGTAATTACCTTCGGTGACTCCGAAATTACCCTTGTCAGTGAAACTAGTATACCTCCTCATGGATAATTACAAATTAAAAATAATAAATGGAATAAATACAATATTGAGATTTACAAGGTTAATGGTACCTTATCCCAACATTCTCCCACTTGATATTATACATTGTAAATCAATCCATAGGAAATCAAAATAAAAAATAATCAAGGACTAGAAACAAGGCCCATGGCCTCTCTGCACCACACGAACTTGTATGTGCTCACAGGTTTGGTTAATGAATCTGCAACATTCTCTTGAGTGTCTATCTTCTTCAGCTTAATGTATCCATTTGCAACCAACTCTCGAACAAAGTGATACTAAACATCAACATGTTTAGTCTAAGCATGATACATAGGATTCTTGGCTAAACAGATAGCACTATGGCTATCACAACCAATTTGAATGATCCTGCAATCAAATCAAATCCCTGTGCACTATCTCATCAACCAAACTACCTGATTAGAGACATGAGTATTAGACATATACTCTACTTTTGTGGTGGAACAAGCAAATGTGAGCTGCCTCTTACTCATCCAACTCACTGCACCTCCAAACAGAGTAAACACATAGCCACTAGTGGACCTTCGACTATCCAAGTCACCTGCCCAATCTGCATCAACAAAACCCTGTATGTCCAAAAATTTATTAGCACTATCAATACCAGAATAAACCAAACAATGATCAGGAGTACCTGCAAGATATTTAAACATCCTCTTCACATAATTTCAATGTTGTCTACCAAAGTTAGACATAAATATGCTCAAAAATCCCACTGCTTGGGCAATATCAGATCTAGCGCAAACCATTGCATGCATCAAACTCCCTACAACACTAGCATATGGCACAACAGACATATCCTCAAAATCATCCTCGGTCTTTAGACATATCTAATGAAAGCTTAGTACCAATGGGTAAATGAACTCTAATTGGGTTACAGTCTTGCAAACTAAACCTCTGAAAAATAGTGTTCGCATACTTACTTTGTGACAACCAAAGCTTTCTATTACCTTTGTCCCTCCTGATCTCCATTCCCAAAATATACCTTGCAGCACAAAGATCCTTCATATCAAATGCACCTGAAAGTTGGGCTTTAAGCTCATTGATCATACCCTTAGTATTGTTGGAAAATAACATGTCATCAACATACAAAATAATGACCAATATAGAATCATCAATACAATGAATGTAAACACAATGATCCTCCTTGCTTCTAACAAAACCCAATTTTAAAACAAATGAATCAAACTTTTGATACCACATTCTGGGGGACTATTTTAAACCATAGAGAGACCTCTTCAACCTGCAAACCCAATATTATTTTCCTTTTACCTCAAAACTTGTAGGTTGTTGCATATATATTTCTTCCTCAAGATCTCCATGCAAGAATGTAGTCTTAACATCCATTTGCTCAATCTCCCAATCATAAGTTACAGCAATGGATAAGAGAAATCTAGTAGAAGTCAATTCAGCAACAAGGGAGAATATCTCACCAAAATCAACTCCCTCTCTCTGGGAGTAGCCCTTGGCTACCAGTCTAGCCTTGTACTTCTCCAATGACCCATCTGCTCCAAACTTTTTCTTGAAGACCCACTTACATCCTATGGCCTTTCTTCCTTTGGGCAAACAAACAAGATCCCAAGTGTTATTAGAGTTTAAGGCCATCATCTCCTCCTGCATGGCTAACTACCAAGACTCACTATCATCTACAGAAATAGCTTCCTTATAGCATAGAGGTTCATCATTAGTACTCAATAAAGCATATGCACAACAAAAATCTGGTGGGTTGTACCTGTTAACTGGATTTTGTTGTCTTGTGGATCTCCTCAAGGGTGGAGTAAGAGACTCCATTGGTTCTTCTGCATGATCATCCATACCAACTTCTTTTGTAACAACAGATTCATTTTCATCAGAATTACTTGAATATTCTTCTTCTTCACCCCCCAATCCATCATTTCATTCTTCCTGAGGTGCATCTTGCTGCTCTAAATCAAAGTGCACCTTCTTTACCTTTTCTTCTTTTTCTTTTGGCTGCTCAAGTTCAAAAATAGCTCTAATTTCCCTAAAAATAATGTCTCTAGAAAAGATAATCTTGCAAGTTAGTGGATTCCAAAGCTTATAACCTTTCACATTATCACCATATCCAATGAATGTACACTTTTTCAGCTTTTGGATCCAACTTAGATCGCTTTTCCTTAGGAACATGAACAAAAGCCTCATAACCAAAAACCCTTAAATGTGAAACAAAATGTTTCTTACTTGTCCACACTTCATAAGGTGTTGAATCAAGAGCCTTACAAGGAGATCTATTTATCAAGTAGCAAGTAGTACACACAATCTCTACCCAAAAGCATTTATCCAACTATGCATCACTAAGCATACTTTTGGCTCTTTCCATAATTGTTCAGTTCATCCTTTCTGCAACACCATTCTATTGTGGTGTATATGGAGTTGTCTTTTGTCTGATTATACCTGCAAGCTTGCAATACTCATAAAATTCCTTAGAGCAATATTCCCCTCCATTGTCAAATCTTAATATTTTTATCTTTAAACTTCATTGCTTCTCTACTAAGACTTTTAATTTCTTAAACTTAGTGAAAACTTCAAATTTATGTTTCATAAAATGAATCCATGTAAATATGGATAAATCATCAATGAAGGTGAAAAAATAATGGGATTTTCTAATAGATTCATTATCCACAGGTCCAAACACATTCGTATGAATAATTTCTAATTTATCTTTTGCTCTATTGCTTCCTGAAGGAAATGATTATTTGTTTTGTTTACCAAACACACAATGCTCACAGAAATCAAAGAGCTCATCAGAATAAGAGAAACCGTCCAACAATTCTTTATTCTTAATAGTTTTTAATATATTATTACTTGTGTGACCTAATCTATGGTGCCACAACATACATACATTTTCAGTACTATCCTCAAATACATAGGAGGCATTACAAACTGTAGTGGCTTCAAGCTTGAACAGGTTTCTCAATCTCTTCCCCTTCGCTACCACCAAGTTCTCTCTCAATAATCTACAACCATGCTTGTCAAAAGTAACATGCATTCCCAAATCATTTAGCTTTGAAACAAAAATAAGATTTCTAGCTAATCCAAGAACATGATAAACTTCAGAAAGGGTTTTAATCCTCCCATCACTAAAACACAAAAATACCTTGCCTTTCCCAACAATTAGATATGAAGAGTTGTCTCCAAGGTATATATTACCTCCATCATATTTTTCATATGTGGAGAACCATTCCTTATGTGGGGTCATATGAAACGAGCATCTTAAGTCAACCAACCTGTTTTCATTAGCAACAACATTACAAGCAAAAATTAAAACATCTTCACCTGCATTCGAGGATTTATCAGAAGCACTCTCCCACTATTTTTTTGGGTTTCTACACTCCTTCTTTACATGTCCCCTTTTACTGCAATTCCAACACTTAACTTTGTTCTTCTTTCTAGGAGTCTTAGATTGGCCCAGTCACCCTTAGCCACTTTTTTAATCTCCTTTTGTTCCCCTTTCCTTAGACCTTCCCCTGATACTAAGAGAATCCCCTAAACTAGCTGAACTCTTCTTCCTCAATTCTTGTGCCAGTAAAATTGTAACAAGGGCATCCAACTTCAGATCTGTGAGGTTAGCAATGATATCAAGGATAACATTATCCTAGAAATTGGGTAAAGAACAAAGAAGCAAGATACATTTATCTTCCTCATCTACTTCAACATCTACTGAAGCAAGTTGACTCATCAAAAGATTAAAAGAATTTAAATGCTCTACAACCGACTCACCCACTTTCATTTTCAAACAAAACAACTTTCATTCTAAATAAAGTTTATTTATCATACTCTTGGCTTGGTAGATCTCACCCAACCGATTCGAGAATCTATATGTGGTCTCTTCCTTTGTGACATTCAATAGGATAGAGTCTGAAAGACATAATCGAATGGTTCCCCATGCCTTCTTATCCAGTCTATCCCACTCCTCTTGAGGGACATCATTGGGTTTCTTCTCTTTTTGAACAACCAACCATTGGTTTCTTTCTTCCAAAAAATCCTCCATTTTCAGCTTCCACAGCTCATACCCCGTTTTGTTGAAATTTTCAATGTCCAAACAAGAGGTTGATGGAATAGTGGATGCAACCATAATTTCAACACAAGATCCACAAAACAAATGCAACCAAATCTCCCACTACTGTTATAGCTTCCACAGTACCACCCAAAATTCAAAGCTAGCCAAGCTCTGATACCAAATGTTAGAAATGAAAACAAAACTACTTCAATGTAAATTTGATTCAAATAAATTTCTGCAATCTTTTAAGTGTGTATTATCAATGGAGATTGTAACATGAAATTGAAACTATGCTTCACGGAGATGAAAAATTAGAAAAATTAACACATAACACAATGACATGGTGTTTATCATGGAGAAAACCCTTTCAGGTAAAAAAATCCACACATGAAAGAGGCCCAATGTTTGTATTAATCAGCGAAAGATTGCACAATACAACACCACCAATCTCTCCTTTAGTCTTCAATCTGACAACATTCTAGCAGCACCTCAGTACCTAAAATCTATATTGTAGCAGCAAATACATTACAAATACTTATAGAAAAAAAAATCATATCACCCAAGGCGTCCACACTCTCTCTCCTCCAAGTGTCCCACATGCAAGCATCAAAATGGCACCAACATTCAACTTCCAAGTGTCAAAAGTTTACCCTTCCAAAGTTGGGTGCCCATATCCAAGAATGACATCTTACAACATCTTATGACATGTCATAACCATCATAGATACTTCCAACATGCATCCTATCCAAGATAGGCTCCTCGGGCTAAATATAGAAAATATACAACTAACATATCCATCATATACGTCATAGAATCTCAGAATCTTATGACAACTTGTAGTTGTCATAGATTCACTTACCAAACATTATGACAGTTGTCATACATGCCAAAAATAGCAGATTCTCCAAGGGAAACGCCTACCCTCACTTACCATGAGTTTTTACATTTGTCAACATTAAATGTCACTCTGTAATTACCTTTGGTGACTCTGAAATTACCCCTGTTAGTGAAAGTAGGATATCTCCTCATGGATAATTACAAATTACAAATAATAAATGGAATAAATACAATATTGAGATTTACAAGTTTAATGACACCTTATCCCAACACTTTTTGTTGTCCCAAATGATTTTTTGACATAGACATTCTCATCTTCAACAAAAGATGGGAGTTCATCAAACAAAATAGTCAACACTTCACATTCAACCCATATTACTTCCTTTTCAACCTACTATCCTATTTGATTATTTTCATCACCCTCTTGCAATAGGTCATTTTTTCATTTTTTCCATCATGTGCGGGTTCATTAGCTGCAATTTGTTCTTCTCTTACCTTAGAAAACTCCTCTTGCCCACTAAACTAGCTATCTTGATAAACAATAGGCCCCCCTTTGTAAAGACAAATAGTGCTAGGATGAGAAGGCTGATTTGGTGGAGGTTTTTGAGGAATTTGTTGAGTTTCTTGAGGTAGAAAAATCTCTTGAGGGGGCTCTTCTTGATGAATAGTATACTGACTTTGTTCAAGCACATGTTCTTGCAATAGAAAATCACCCCAAAAACTTGGTATTTCAAATTTAGCAAACTTGAAAATTCAGGAGACTTATCTTGCTTGAAACTTGGAAACTTGTACTTAGGAGCCTCCTTTTTCATAGGATGATTTCAAACACAAGAGGTTGATTGAGATTCCAGCCTTTATACCTAGGCAAGCAATGAACTCATTTGCTCTTGTTTAGCATAAATCTCTTTTGCAAGAGACTCCTCGTATTGCTTCCTCTGAATATATATCTTGTTGGTACTTGTAGGCTTGGTAAGCCAACTCCTCTTGTTGCAAATCAAATTCTTGCTACCTCTTGATGTCATCTAGTTGCTTACTGAAGCATATCAATATAATTTTGATGTCACTAATCCCCATATTGTTAGTATGTTGGGGTTGTCTAGGAAGATAACAAGGTTGGTTTAACATAGCAATGACTTCTTGAAACTTATTAGAAGGTTGCCATGAAGATTGAACAGGGGTGGGTGGGTGGCAAACCTAATAATTTTGTTGATAACTTAATGTTATAGGCTCATTTGGAATAAAATCAATAAGTTATTCTATTTGATATGGCTAGTAAGAGTGTATATGAACATAATTTTCATGGAATAGAGGTGAAAAGGAAAATTGTCCATGAAACTTTGACATATTAAATCATTCAAAAAGCCAAAAAAAAAAACTTGAAAAAAGGTTAAAACAAGAATAATCAAGATTGATTTTTACAAAATTTAAGCATATACCAGCACTTTTAGTCTTCTTGAAACCAATGTAATAACTCAGATTCGCCAGGTGTGTAAAGATATTGCCTCAAAAGGTAGAAAATATTGATATACACACCAAATATCAGTAATAAAGAGACAAATATTGAACTAAGATAGTTCAATCAGTCCCACCAGCGTGCCAAAAACTATTATCACCAAATAGTGCACCCTTATTGAGTTGCAAAACTTAGCCTACTAGTGAAACATGGTATAACTCCCCTTATTGTGGGCTCAGGATGTGGGAGTTAACCTCCAGAGTGAGCTGGTTCTCTTGGTGTTCACCTATCCTAACTTAAACTACTGCTTTGTTGATGGAAAAGGATAGAAGGATGACACAAACTAAAAAAATAACTATGTGGGTGATGCACCAAAATGTTTGCTCAAGCAAAGACTGTTGTTTTGACACACAAAAAACCAATAACTCAACTATTTCTACACAACTCAACTTAAACATACTCATACTCATGTATCAATTTTTTATAAAGAGGTTGAATGATTTTTCTGATTTAGGAAGTGTTATTTTGGCATCAAGATTTGAGCAAAATTCTTCAATGATGTTAGAGAAAATGTCTTCATCAATTTCCAACATGTATGCCAACATTCACACTCTTCAAAATAGTGTTGTCCTCATTTTTCTCTTGGTATATTAGCACCTTATCAAGACTATTTGTATTTTCTAGTTGTCCCAAAGTTGATGTTGATGTCAATATCTGTGTGTCTTCTTCACCTTGTTCAAGAAAAGAAGGCAACTGATCAAACCATAAGGTAGACTCTTTTTTTCACCACCTCCTTCTTGCTTTTCATTTTTTTGTCCCAAATAATCTGTTGACATAGACATATTCTCATCTTCAACAAAAGATGGGAGTTCATCAAACAAAATAGTCAACACTTCACGTTCAGCCCCTGTTACTTCCTTTTCAACATGTTGTCCTATTTGATTATTTTCATCACCCTCTTGCAATAGGTCATTTTTGCATTTTTTCCATCATGTGCAGGTTCATCAACTGCAAGTTGTTCTTCTCTTACCTTAGAAAACTCCTCCTCTTTCCCACTAAACCAGCTATCTTGATAAACAATAGGTCCCCCTTTTTAAAGACAAATAGTGTTAGGATGAGAAGGTTGATTTGGTGGATATTTTTGAGGAATTTGTTGAGTTTCTTGAGGTATAAAATATCTTGAGGGGGCTCTTCTCAAGGAATAGTATATTGACTTTATTCAAGCACATGTTCTTGCAATAGAAAATCACCCCCAAAACTTGACAATTCAAATTTAGCATAGTTGAAAATTTAGGAGACTTATCTTGCTTGAAACTTGGAAACTTGTACTTAGGAGCCTCCTCTTTCACATGATGATTTGGAACACAAGAGGTTGATTGAGATTCTAGCCTTTGTACCTAGACAAGCAACAAACTCATTTTCTCTTGTTTAGCATAAATCTCTTTTGCAAGAGTCTCCTCGTATTACTTCCTCTGAATATCTATATCTTGTTGGTATTGGTAGGCTTGGTAAGCCAACTCCTCTTGTTGCAAATCAAATTCTTGTTGCCTCTTGATGTCATCCAATTGCTTATTGAAGCCTATCAATATACTATTGATGTCAGTAATCCCCATATTTTTAGTATGTTGGGGTTGGCTAAGAAGATAAAAAGGTTGGTTTAACATAGAAATGACTTCTTGAAACTGATTGGAAGGCTTCCATGAAGATTTAACATGGGTGGGTGGGTGGGTGCAAAACCTGATAATTTTGTTGATAACTTGTTATTATAGGCTCATTTGGAATAAAACCAACAAGTTGTTCTATTTGATATGGCTAGTAAGAGGGTATAGGAACAAAAATTTCATGGAATAGAGGTGAAAAGGCAAATTTTCCATGAAACTTTGACATATTAAAGCATTAAAAAAGCTAGAAAAATTCTTATAAATTCTTAAAACAAGAATAATCAAGATTGTTTTTTACAAAATTTAAGCACATACCAACACTTTTAGTCTTCTTGAAACCAGTGGAATAACTCAGTCACTAGATGTGTAAAGATATTGCCTCAAAAGGTAGAAAATACTGATATACACACCAAATATCAACAATAAAGAGACAAATATTGAACTAAGATAGTTCAATCAGTCCCACCAAGCATGCCAAAAATTATTATCACCAAATAGTGCACCTTTATTGAGTTGCAAAACTTAGCCTACTAGTGAAACATGGGATAAATCCCCTGATTGTGGACTCGGGATGTGAGATTTAACCTCCAAAGTGAGCTATTTCTCTTGGTGTCACATGTCCTAACTTAAACTACCGCTTTGCTAATGGAAAAGGATAGGAGTCATAAACTAAAAAACTAACTATGTGGGTGATGCACCAAAATATTTGCTTAGGCCTTAGACTACTATTTTAACACACAAAAAACCAATAACTCAACTATTTCTACACAACTCAGCTTAAACATACTCATGTATCAATTTTTTATAGAGAGGATGAATTATTTTCTGATTTAGGAAGTGTTATCTTGGCATCAAGATTTGAGAAAAAGTCTTCAATGATTCTAGAGAAAATGTCTTCATCAATTTCCAACTTGTTCTCCTCATCTATGTCAACATTCACACTCTTCAAAAAATTATTGTCCTCATTTTTCTCTTGGTATGTCAGCACCTTATCAAGACTATTTGTATTTTCCAGTTGTCCCGAAGTTGATGTTGATGTCAATATGTGTGTGTCTTCTTCACCTTGTTCAACAAAAGAAGGCAACTCATCAAACCATAAGGTAGACTCTTCTTTTTCACCACCTCCTTCTTTTTTTTCATTTTTTTGTCCCAAATAATTTGTTGGCATAGACATATTCTCATCTTCAACAAAATATGGGAGTTCATCAAACAAAATAGTCAACACTTCACATTCAGGCCTTATTAGTTCCTTTTCAATTTGTTGTCCTATTTGATTATTTTCATCACCCTCTTGCAATAGGTCATTTTTTTCATTTTTTCCATCATGTGGAGGTTCATCAACTGCAAGTTGTTCTTCTCTTACCTTAGAAAACTCCTCCTCTTTCCCACTAAACCAACTATCTTGATAAACAATAGGTCCCCCTTTGTAAAGACAAATAGTGCTAGGATGAGAAGGCTGATTTGGTGGATGTTTTTGAGGAATTTTTTGAGTTCCTTGAGGTATAAAGATCTCTTGAGGGGGATCTTCTTGAGGAATATTATATTGACTTTGTTCAAGCACATTTTCTTACAATAGAAAATCACCCCCAAAACTTGGCGTTTCAAATTTAGCACACTTGAAAATTTAGGAGACTTATCTTGCTTGAAACTTGGAAACTTGTACTTAGGAGCTTCCTCTTTCAAAAAAAAGTGTTAGCTTACTTTTAATCCTTGAGGTTAAAATAAAAATAAGCTTAAATATTATAAGGGTGGGATTTTTGTTAAAACAAGGCATTGGAAGTAAAAAAAAGGAGAGAAACTAAGTCTTCTAAGGCGCCAAAGAGGGGAACTTTTCCCTTTTTGTTTCATTCATATAAAATAAGACTTAGGATTTTTGGGAAATATTTCAGCTACTAGAAGGAAGGCTTCCATGAAGAGGAAGGACCAAAACCTGGTGGTTTTTGGCACGTTAAAGCTAGAAGTTGAAGATGATGGCAGTTTACAAAGAGTTTAGTTAATTCTTCACCACGTCTAGCGTGAAACCAACAGATAGTTCCTTCATATTATGCCCATGTTGCAAAGGTTTTAGGAGCTGAAGGTGGCACATTCAAGGAGTTTTCCCAACATGTTTCCAAGTTATGAGCCTTGCATATTGCTACATTATAACAGGTGCAATAAATATCTCTTTGATTCTTTCATACTAAAACTCAAAGTCTTGTTTCTTGGAAGTCATATGCAAATGTGTTTTAGTAATGTATTGAAAGAAAGAGTCCCTCATAAATCCTTGAAGGAAACCTTATACTTAAAAGGCTTAGTGTGGCTGAAATCTAGGCTAGGTTTGATGATTCTTTGGAAGAAATTAAAGTATTAGGGATAGGGTTTACAGTCGTGAAGATTTTATTCATATTAGGGCAATCAAGTCCTCAGTTATTGATGATGTTAACCTTTAAACCTCACTAAAATATATGCCTAGATGAAATGATACTACACAATGACGGTCATTGCCACAAGTGCTAAGAAGATAGCCTAAAACACTTTAGGACTGTGTTTTAGGCATGAAATGTCAGTCTACAAGAATTCAATGGTGTGTTGTAGAATAAAAATATTCAAGCAATAAGGTATAGAAAATTGTCCTTTTATGTTAATAAATAGGGTGTATCAATGATCTACAACAAATAAGGGTAAAAAATTAAACAAAAACTACATTAAAGCTTCTCTCTTGATCATTTGAATTTGTTAATTCCAAGGTTGTTGTTTTGGAAAGTATGTATGATAGTCACAAATGCAAAATTCCTAGCTGAGTTATGCATGAGATCATGAAAGTAGGGGAAAATCTGTGAAATGATGGGAGTCTTGTTATGGTTTTATACCTTACAAATTTGATAAATTTTCCATGGGGAGATTGAGTTTTTGTTAGTTGAGTGTGATAGGTTTGAAAGTATGTTACAACCATATGTGACATGCTCTTGTGCTTGAGGTGAACTTTTCCATCCACACCAATCGACTGTAAAGGTTCTTGTTCCAAGATGTTTTTAGGTCCTGGGAATTTGATGTGAGAGATTACACATCAGCATACTAAATATAAATGCCTGAGAAATCAGAAAGTAGTTATTGTCTCAATGCATACTAAAGGAGTCCTTATAAGATCAACAAGGATGCTCAACATTTATAACCCTGTTAATCTAAAGGAAGACAAGGTTTTATAAAAGTGGCAACATACTATAGAGTTCTTGAACAACATTATGAAAGGGGCAGTCCTATCTCTTGATATCAATAGGAAAATTTATGATGAACTACATGCAACCATTACTAATGAAGTTAGCTAAGGAAGTCAGTACCCTTAGATGAATGTAAAAGGGAGGCACAAATCACCTCAAGGTACATATGATGTCAATTTATAGTGTAGAAATGATAGTGTTCTTGAGAAATGATAGAGGACGGTCAACATAAAGCATTTCAATAGTAACCATCAAAAGAGTCTTAACTAAAGAAGGTCTTTAGACTACAGTGGCATGAGACAATCATAAACCTCTTCAAAGCTTGTGCCAAGGGTATATAACAGTAGGAAGTTTTGTTTTTAGACCAAATCATAGTGGATAATGCATAATGGCAGCTGCAAATGAATAACAGTGACAGTCACTATGATAGTCATTTACACAATCATCTTAAGAAAGGGGAGGTGCCTTAGAGATGGTAATTCCATGAGATAGTATGGGTATAGAGTTCAAATTTACTAAAACAATCAAATGAGGGAAAAGGAACTTGCAAGTAAGTCTATGAGGACATTCCAATAAGAGCAATCTCACAAATTCTATAGGTTTCAAAAGGCACAGTCAAACAAGGAAGACTTTGGATTACAATGAAGGGTAGAGCACCAAAGATACATCATGGAGGATTCCATAGTAATGGCTATTGCCTTGGCAAACATGATTTCAAATATTTTTCCTCCATTGATGTCGGTCTTGTTAGAAACCCCCTTGCTATAGAACCTTCAAATCATGGACAGTCATAAATGTAGGGTCATTGCCTAGGAGTGGCAACAAAGGAAACATGGTTAAATTTGTTGGTGGTTAGGTTTGATAGAATTCTAGGGATTTGGTTTTCAAGAGATTTTTGTTGACAAGGTTGTTCCAGCATGGTATAATATGGTTGGTTAGAGTCTTATTCAAGAAGCTAGTCTTTTATTTTTGGATGAACATGAAATATAAATGTGGTCATTGTTGATGATGAAGCTTGTGGCCTAGGAAGAGTTATTGCTTTCTTCAAAATTTGAGAGGTTCAATTGGAAAAATAAATGGGGAAGAACATGCTTAACAAGGATTATACTTTTAGCTACCTCAATCAACAATTCTAAGTCTAAAAGCTAGGGTAGCTGGACTTCTAGAAATAGTGTTTGTGAAGGCCCCAAAGAATAGTGAGATTAGGAGACAACAAAGTACAAAGCCTATGACCTATACAAATCATAAGGTAGGAGTCAAGCAAAGATCTCAGGGGTGCTTAATGCAAGAGGATAATGTACTAAAATAAGAAAATGTGACAGTTTTGATGATAACAAAGGTGAGGTAGTAGTCCTTGTAAGGGTCTAAGCATTAAATCCTAAATAAAGGATCAGGAAAATGTTGAACGCATATCATGGAAAGGGGAATCCAGAATATAATGATGGGAAGGATAGTTAGAGGATAGGGTGGTCTAATAAAATGAAATGGAAAGTATGAGTCACATAAGAGACAGTCTGTGACAAAGTGTTGGAGGCAGTCTTAGGATGATTTTTTTCAAAACCAAATCCTCATGAAGAACATGGAAATGCTAAGAAATTTCATGTGCCAACATTGGAAATGATTGTTGATGTAATCCAAGGCAAGCATACTTCAATTACTTGAAAATATATTGAAGACGGTATTCAATTACTTAAATGTTATGAAGGGATTTGATGTAATAGATGGTGATTCATGTGACAAAGATCTTAGAAAGCCTGTGATTATACTGAGCATAAGTAGATGATGACATATCAATGGGAAGTATGGAAACATGCATTGCCAGTCCTATGGTGAACCTATACACCTTACAATGTAGATAAATGTAATTAGTCTCCAGAAGTATGTGAAAATACTAGTCTATAACTTCTCCTACACCCTCCTAGAGTTTCTGACCATTTCGAACTCTCTACACATGTTTAGAAGCTTAAAGAAATAGAAGTGGTAGAAATTAAAGGAATTTTTGGTTGATTAAGAGGTGGTTTGGATAGTTGGAGCTTTTTAAGGGTAGTTTGGGTGACTTGGACAACAGTTGAGAGTGACTTGGAGGCCAGTTGAGGGAATATAGCCGCAACTGGAGAGATATAGGATGCAGTTTGACGACTAGGACAAAAGTTGAGGGCATTTATAGAGACAGTTGGAATAGGAATGGACAATTGCAAGCATCTGGTTGGTTCAAAGAGAAAATATAGGATCATTTGGCAAACAAGTAGGAATCTCTTTAGTAGAAAATGAGACAAAAATAGTTGAAAAGGTTAGCATTCTTCTATCTACATCTACTTGAAGTTTTTGGTGGAGTCAAAGTAGGAGAGGTAGTTTTCCAACTCCCAAATGAGGTTGGTCCAACAACTTAGTCAAAAAGTTGTCGTGAATGGTCATAAAGATCTGTCCTATATTCTCTTCCATGTTGGGATAGAGAAAATGGCATGACTGGGCTCATTGTTAGCTAGTTCTTACATTTTTTGTTAAATGTTGTAACTTTTGTAAGTTCTCTGCAAAATACTGTAATGTAACTCAAAAACCTATCTTTGAGATTGAAGAATAAATGTAATATTTTTAGATTTTGAAGGCAAATCAATATTTTTTAGGCATATACTATTGTAAAGACACCATTCAGTAATAAAGATAATAGTTTTCTTCCTTCAAGGACTTGTTACTATTATGTGCAACTGGTAATTGATGTTATTTTTATGATTTCATGTATGAATCTTTGAATATATGTCCTATTTTAGCACCATTGAATAGGAAAAAAATATCGTATGTAGGTTGTAGTCCGTGTTTAGGTGAAAAACAACTTCTATTTGTGAAGAACACTTCATTTTCTTCCATCTAGGAATGAAAAATAATTCAACCTCTCTATAAAACATTGTTACATGAGTATGTTTAAGCAGATTTGTGTAGAAATAGTTGAGTTATTGATTTTTTTGTGTCAAAATAGCAATCTAAATACCGAGAAAATATTTTGGTGCATCACCTCACGTAGTTAGATTTTAGTTTTTGTTATCCTTCTCTCTTTTTTTAGTGAGAAACATTAGATAGTTGAGTTTAGGTGATTGTTCCAAGGGAACCAACCCTCTCTAGAGGTTCTCTTCTGTCATAGGTTACCCACAAATGTGGGAGAGATCCAATGTTTCACTAGTAGACTGAGTTTTACAACTTAGTAAGGGTGCACTATTTGGTGATAACATAAACATCCGCTCTAAATGTATGAGCTCTCTTGGAATATCATTTATTTTGAGTTGTATGATCCCATTATTGAAGAGAGTCTCCCTTTCATTTTTTAATTTCTTCCATCGAGGGCTACCAATCAATTAGTTTCTTTTCAGAGTGATTGCAACAATTTAAGGAGTCACAAATTTTTCTATCATTATCAAAGACTTGTCAACCATAGATGTTGTCTAGAATGTTTGGTCTAGTGAGAATCTTGAAACTATACCTATAGTTGGAGAGATTTCAAAAAAGTATCAAATTTCAAGGCCAAGATAGAAAGGGAATCAATTGTTACATTTTCATCTCTTTCTACCTACTTGATGCCAAAAGCATTGAATATTTAAAAAAGAATGGGGACATTAGACTATGTGTGGGCTTTAGAAATCTGAATATCAATTCTCTCAAGGACAATTATCCATTACCTAGCATGGATAATTTGCTACAACAGGTGACAGAGTGGAAGCTAACGTCCATTATGGATGGTTTCTTGGGTTACAATCAAGTCATGGTTGATGAATTTGAGAAACACAAGACAAATTTCGCTACACCATGAGGAACTTTTGTATATTCAGGTTGAAGAATGCATGGGCCACATTTCAAAGGGTTGTGGATGTAGCTTTTGCAAGCCTTATAAATGAGATAATGGTTGTCTATCAAGATGACCTGACTACCTATTGCAAGGATCAAAATAATCATTGCAAACACTTGGAGTTAGTCTTCCAAAAATTCTTAAGTATGGGATAGTTTTGAATCACAAGAAGTGCATCTTTGGTGTGGAGGAATCTAAACTCCTCAGGCACATTGTGTCTAAGGTTCAAGGGTAAGGATTGAACCAAAATGTGTCAATTCCATTGATCTTATTCCACAACCCAAGACAGTTAAAGTATTCCAATATTTCTTTGGTCAAATAAACTTTGTTTGAAAGTTTTTTCCCAACTTTGTTGAGAAGACAAAATCCATATCCAAGGTATTGAAGAAGGGTAAATCTTATAGTTGGTATAACGAATCAGCATATTCCTTTTCAGATATAAAATATGCACTTAAAAAGGCACTAGTGCTAGTGATTCTAGATTATTCTAAGCCTTTCCAGTTATTTTCTTTTGCATCTTTTTATACTATTGTTGTTGTTCTACTACATAAAATAAAGGATGGTTATGAGTAGCCAATAGTTTTCTTCAAAAAATCATTGAGAGATGTTGAATTGAATTATTCTATGATGGAGAAGCATGCATGTGCTCTTGTCAAAGTTTTGAAAAATCTTAGACCTTACCTTATAGGGACCAAGATCACTACTTTTGTGCCACATACAGTTGTTAGAGACATATTTGTGTAGAAAGAGGCATCATGAAAAAGGTGTAGATGGATCAATAAAATCCAAGAGCATGACATGGAGATACAAACAACCAAATTGATTAGAGGTCGAGTGATAGAAAAATTAATGGTTGAGGCAATTTTGGATGTTGTTGAAGTCCACCAAGTTTCTGAACCCTTTTTCATTTCATGTCAATTATAGGATTGTCCCTGGTATAAGGATATTATATTTTATTTAGAAAACCTAAACTATCCTCTTGAGTTGAATGATAAGAAAAAGAGTACTTTGAAACTTGAGGCTTAGAGGTATGTGTTGCTCAAAGAACAATTGATGTGGAGAAACATTTATGGTATACTCCTAAGGTGTTTAAATGAGGAGTAGTCAATGCGAGTTATAAAGGAATGCCACCATGGATTATATGGTGGAGATTATATGTCAAAGACCACAACTCATAAGATTATGAGGATGGGTTATTGGTGGCCAATACTATTCAAGGATGTGGCCAATTTTGTGAAAGGATGTGATAGTTGCCAAAAATAATCTGGCAAGTTGAAATTTGTAGGTGCATTTCCCCTCACAACCATTTTAGTGGAGGCTCAATTCTAGCAATGGGGTATTGATTTCATAGGGGAAATAGTAGAAAAGTCCAAAAATGGATACAAGAGGATACTAGTGGCCATTTATTACTTTACAAAATGGGTGGAGGCAATCCCTTCAAGAACTGAAACATCAAAGGTGGTGATTGATTTTTTACTAAATAACATAATTGTCAGGTTTCGGGTGACATCAAAAATTATTGCTGACAATGCAATGTGTTTCAGATTCAAGGATTTTGTTGATATGTGTTCACAACATGGTATTTCTTTAACACATTCATCACCTTATCATCTCAAAGAAATGGAGAGACTGAATCAAGCAACAAATACATCATGAATATCATCAGAAATTTTTTGGATGAAAACAAGAAAAGTTCGGATGATAAGTTAAAGTTTGATGTTTGGGAAAATAGGATAACCTACAAGAATGCTATTGGGATGAGTCCATTTGAAACAGTGTATGGTTTTGAAGCCAAATTTACAATTAGTCTTGAATTACCAGTTTATAAGTTGTTGCAATAGATTGAAGGAGAAGAAAGTGTTATCTCCTAGAGAATACCTGAGTTGACTAAAGTGGAAGAAACCAAAAGGAATTCCCATGAGAGATATTTATCGAGATAAAAAAAGGTGAAGTGCCTCTTTGATAAGAGGGTGGTCAAAAGGGGGTCTCAAATTAGAGATCTTGTATTCATGTGAAATTCCAAGTTAGAAGATAAGGGAAAGCATGGAAAGTTTGATGTCCTATGGGTTGGACCTTATCAAATTATTAAAGGATGTATTCAAGGAACATTCTATCTTAGGAGAATTGATGGAAATTTCATGGAGTTTCTAGTTCATGGTCAACATCTTAAGCACTACTTCTCCTAAGTGTAAGGTTCTCGAAGCCTTTGTACTATATGTTCTTTCTTTTTACGATTTTTTTGTGTTGTGTTTCGACCATGACCCTTGTTTGTCATGTTGTGTAAAGCAATCCCAATCCTTGTATTTCCCCATTTTTGGTCTACTTCTCAGATATCTAATTTCTGGTTGTTCCTGCAAGAGACACATGTCCCCAACTAGAGCCAATGTTGGCACCTATAAATTTGATGAATTTATAATGCTTTGTGTTGTCACTTTAGGCTATCCCTCCATAATTCCCATCCGTTATAACCAACCTAAGAAATATTATGGTGTATCATGCTCAAGTCCCTTTGTTAGTTGCATCTAACATTTTCCAAGCTACAATCAAAAATCCCATTTGTAAAAAATCAAAAATTGGCTAAGTATTGAACTTTTCGATCTTTCGAGCTTTCGGTTATCTTCCTTCTTTCTTTCCATTTCTATCACTCTTGATCTCCTCCCCCTTTTCCCCTTCCAATATAGCAATTGCCTAAGTATTTTTGGTTTTGATCATTGGCCTTAACTCTTAACCCTTATTGCTTTTCTTTTGTAATCCATAAGTCTTCCCCTCGATCACTGAAGTCCCAATGTATTCTTTAAAAAATGACTAAGTGTCGACATTTCAGACTTTGGGGATTGACCTTCCTCCTTACCCCTTACCATCATTGCATCATAAGGTATAATCCTTATGCCTAACCCCTGATTCTTGATATCTTTCCTTTAGCTTTCGAAGATTGGGTCTCTCGTCAATATTTTGTCTTATCTCTATGATAAGATAATTGCCTTTGGCCTAATACCCTATCCTCGATGTTGTGAGTCTTCAGCCTTTCAGAGGTTGTAATTTCATCTTATCCTCTATCATAGTTCATGATTAGATACATAAGTCTTCCTCCCCACTCCTAAATTTCAATGCCTTCTTCCCTTTTGTACTCATTCAAATCTTTCCACTTTTCTTTTCATCTTCCCATTCTTCCAGCAAGTGGTAGACCCAAAGCTCGAAGCCCAATGTTTGATGGAAGTCCACTTCTAAGACTCGGTGTTTCAACATTATTAATGATATCTCCTTCATCAACATGGAATGCAATATGTTGCAAGCTTGACGCCCAATATTCGATGAAGATAATCCTTCGAGCTAACAAACATTTTAATGATTGAACTAAGTATTCTTTCAGGCCCAAAGCTTCAAGAATGCTTCAGATTGACATGTTTTCAGCCATGAATTCCATTAATATTGTAGCTACTTTCTCAACTACTAGATTTGATCTTTAAGACTACAAGGATGATGTCTAATGCATTTCTCAACAACTGCAAGTGGGATAAGGTGCTGCCCATGCTTCTTTATGGTTCACAGACATCCTTTTTGATAGAAATCCATCCTTGCCCACAATTTTTTGTGTATTTCATGGGGGTATTTGTTCATTATTTGTGTGCTCATAAATGCAGCATTTTCCTAGCATGTGGCAATCACAACTAGGTGTATCTGATACAAGCAAGCATGGGAGGCTATTATTGTCTGACATTCTCGTTCCTCTTCCCAATGTCTCTCAATGAGGTGAAGGAAGAGAAGTCTTCCTAATTTGAGAGGATTCAAATAGAGAGGAAGAGAAAAGAGAACAAAGGAGAGAATCAATTATAGAGCCAGCAAAAGAAGGATATTCATAGGAAACCCTAGGTTTCAATTTTCAATTTTGGGTGTAGCTATTTTTGTATTGTAGCTATTTTGGGTTTTCTTCCAAACCTACAATAACACTTGTAAACTTTGAAGATTGATTGTTTAAAGGTAGAATCAACCTTAGTTGAGTGTCTTCTTATGTATGGTATGAATTTCCAAATGTATGTTGTTTAGTTTTTTAGTCAGATGTCTATAAAATCTTTGCATGGTATCTTTTCAATATAATAAAGGAAATGTGTGGGCATGCTTAAGGATCACTAAGTAGAATCTCTTAATATTCTGCAACTATTTATTGTATTTCTAAATGAATGTGTAGATCCTAGTTTTCCTATGCATTTTGAAAGTCTTTTGTGGTGACTTGATTAAGCCATCACCTTGTTTTCAATTGTTTCTTATTTGATTAAACCTAGAGACTTTGTTAAAATGTATCATGAACTCATTCTTAGACACTTATATGGTAGATTGTCCATTAAATTGGCACTCATCCTTACATATCTAAATTAGCACATAGGTATATTGTGACACTAGTATTGGAATACATTGTGCAGTGGGTATAGTTTATTGTAAGGTATTGTTTAGTATTTCAATAATCAATTTGAAATCTTAGGGAAACCCCCTTGGTCTTGTAGAGCCAAAATTGAAGGAGGTCTTACGTGCCTCGACCATTGGTCCTTAGCTACCCAACCTAAAGATAGGTTTGTGGTAATCTTCCTAGGTTTGACACCCCTAACACTTGGAGGATTATCAAGCCTTAGGGATTTGGAGCCTACAACTCCAGTCACCAACAACACTTATGGTAATTGTATTTCATGGTATTTGTTCATTACAATCTTTATTATTTATGTTTCCTCTATTAATTATGAACACGGTCTCTCTGTTATCATTATAATTGTTGTTGTCCATGGAGGTGGGAACGCCAACATGGGGTTTGAATGAGGTAAGCCCCTATACAACACAACCATTTTCCCCTTTCATTTTGAAGGTCTCAAATTGTTGTGGTGGAAGGAAGATTTGACATTCCAATTCATTTGGAAACTCCCAAAACCCTATCTCTTGTATTTCCTAATTATCATAGATAGATTAAATTATTTTGATTATTTATATATTTTCACATGTTGATTCTCAATTCTTCTTTGTTGTAGGTACACAAATGTTGTGAGATCTATACAAATAGACAATCTTAATTTTTATACCTTTCATACTACAATATGGCATGTTAATATCTGCATGGCATGTCAGCATCCACATGGCATGTCAACATCCACAAGGCATACTGGCATCCTAAATAGTCAACCTTAATCTTTTATGTTAGGTTCCTCTCTATTGGTTTCCCATATATGATTTCTTTTTTTAAACATTTTTTGATAACATGTATGTTGTTTATTTAGACCATTTGATCACTTGTTAACCTAGATCTTTCCATTATTTGAATCAATCTATACAATAAACAAAAAAATCCCCACCAACCTCAACTTGGATCTTCTTGAGGGACAACAACCAACCATTCAAGTCATTGGCTTGTGTTTCAATATGTGATTAAAAATATTGATCTAATTAGTTAATAATTGATTACGTCACTCTTTTCTACATCACATCTACAACCATTGGTTGAGGTACAAGTGTTTTTATTCCTATCTTTTGAGACACAGTAGTTTGTAAAACCTCTATTTTATGCCTTGCATGGTGGTATATGATCAATCATGGATAATTAGCATGGATATAATTATCTTATTTGTTTTAATTCACCTAATTCATATATTTCTACCCCTACAAACTATATTGAATCAGATGCCCATGATTATTTTAGTGATTCTTAATCATGCTATTCAAGTAGCTTTACATATTATGAAGACATGTGCTTATATTTACAAGCATTCATAGAAGAAAATAATCAAAGAATCAAATAGTTTTTAGGATGGAAAAGGAATGTGAAGAACAGATCAAGAAATTTTAATCTAATTCCCACCCTATAATGATAAAAAAATAGGTTTATCCATCCCACATCATCCCCCTAGACATGTCGCCATCTCTAACTTTGCAGAGTCCCCTTTACTAGGTCTCCCTCATGTGAGAGTTCTTGGGGGATACCTTCCTTGCAGGTTTGTGGGTCTGTAAGGTACTTTTCCTGGTTTCCTTCATGTGAGATTTCTTGAAGGATACCTCCCTTATAGGACTGTGAGCCTCTAAGGCACTTTCGTACTTCACCTTTCTGGTTTCGCGGAACTATGAAGTCCTCTCGTACACTTTCGGGTTCGCTAGACTGTGCTTTGCTTCCTTGTCGGTTAAGGTATACATCTCTTACTTTGTTACTTTCCTACTACTCTACTTTACCGAAGCACTCATCAGTACTCGTGCTTGCTAAAGTGGGGAAAAAAATGTATGAGCGTGAATTTGCACCCCTAACGTAAATTCCCCTCACCTTTTTACACTTTAGAAAACCAAAAGGGAAGGTTTAATTCCACTTAAGCCCGCTACTAGTATTCCACTTGGTGCCTTGTTTGTGTGTCGGTGGTGGCATTTATGTCGGGGATGCTCGCGCAACACGTAGACGTCTGTGTGACACACTTATGTCCCCGGCAGATTCCTATGGCTGGAGACTGTAGAGACGTTACACTTTCGATTGGAAGTCAAAGTGTAATGCCCCTCTTCGGCTAGCCGATCCAAATATGGTCATTTTTCATCTTCTCTTTCATATTCTTCATCCATTCATCCATTTCTCTCTTCAGTGGAAGTTTTGAAATAGTTGACACACTCTCTCCATGCTTTGAGCATCCATTTCCAAGCTTTGTAGCAGCATTATTCACTCCATTGCAACAATCTACCACTACATCACTCTGATAGTGCGAGCGTAAGACAAACACCATAGCAGCAGAGGCTTGAGCTCCTCTCATTCACTCCTCCACAAGCCTTGAGCGCTTTGGACGGAGGTGGTAAGCTCCTCTCATCTCCTTTATCATATTCGGTTGAGTAAGCACATACTATTTTGTAGTGTTTCTTGCATACGTAGCTTGTATTTCCCTTCTTTATCTTTATTTCTATCATTGCAAACTTCATTGTCCATGCAGGTGGAAACACCAAGACAGGGGTTTGACTGAGGTGGGCCCCTAAATAGCCCCAACACTTTCCCTCTTTGTTGCGTGTAGGTGGAGAGATCTCAAAGCAAGCTAGCGAGAGGATTATTCTACGAGATTATCTTCGTCACCCTTGTGGTAATATACTTCTTTTACTATATCCGTGTTTACATTTCGCTTCTCTTAGTCTTGTTCTTTACTTCCCGAAACTACTAAACTAGACTATTAGTCCTTTTCTAGGATTCCAAACTCTTCTCTCTGGTTTCTTGGTCATACGGACACTAGCGCACCTGCGAGACACTAGCACGCCATGCTGTCATCCCAAAATCACGCTTCTATACTCGGACAAAGAGCTACCTTAGACACAGAGTTGACTCTAGAAAGTGTCTCGTCTAGTCTCCCTTCAGTTCTCAAGATTGTAGAATGGTCGAAGGACACATAGTCTCCATCATTCTCATCCCTTCTATCCTAACCATCCTTTAAACCAAGGTAAGTTAGGGCAGCCTTTTCGCTCTTGGCCTTTCGTTACCTGGGGCATTGCAGTGGTTGGTCCCCCTCTCTTACATTTTTTGTGAACCTGACGTGAACCATTTTGGTTCCATTTTGCGATACTAAAATTTCCTTTCCTCGTATCCTAGGAGTGTTATAGGTGTGATTTTTGTGAGGCTTCTACCTCACAACCCAACCTGCGACCCCTAGTAGGCGTAGTTGGAAGGTTCCAAAAGTATTGTGTAACGAAACCTTAATTGGGTCAATACTTTATCTTGTAAACCTTAGGAGGCTCTATGGAAGTATTGTTTGGTGTGTTCAATGGCCTCTTTCCTAAATCAACCTATTCCCTCTATGCAGACTGTGAGTAGTGGTACGAGCATAACCTTTACTTCATAGGACCTGCCGATGGGCTTCAATAGAGATCCATCTCCTATTTACATTCCTGTGATGATAAACGGGAATATTGTAGCAGGTGTTCTCGTTGATCTGACATCTCAAGTGAATATCATAACTAAGGAGATCATGTTGATTAACTTCCTGCATAAGGATGGGTATGATGTACCTGAGAGTACCGTCTGCACACATGATGGACTTTCCATACCTCCTATAGGGAGTATTGTCCTATCAGTCCTCATTGGACCTAAATCTATGAGCCTTAAGTTTGACATCATCCCGGGGTCTTAACTCTTCAGAGTGAAGCTAGGCATCCCCTGGCTAGTAGCTATGAACGCGGTTCCCTCAGTTATACACAAGTGTCTGAAGTTTGTTCATGGAGGATCGGTACACGTTGTCCATGACACTGGTTATAGACCACTGATTGCACATGGCAGTTATACCTTAGATTACTTTTGGCCCACATCCCTTGGTCCTCTCCTGCCTAGGAAGGACCTCCTACACCACACATATCAAAACTATAAGAAAGGACACGCTAGGCCGAAAGTGAAATACCCACCATCGCCTTATGTTGTTTTGCATAGAGCTTGTATGAATGTTGATAGTGATGCCACCAAGGCACGTAGAAGAGAAGAAGATAAGCGGTCTCAAGATTCTTGTTCTATCCCTACTGTTGTTCAACCCTATGCTTCCTCTTGCCCTATCGTGGTACCATCTACTTCTATCTCGCGTTTGTGAGAGAATCCCATGGTGCCCGCTTGGTGAAAGGCCATGCGTCCTGCATTTGAGCTTCGTCTCTTACCCATGGAGCATAGGCCCATTTGGTATGGAAGACAAAAAGCCCCCCTTGGAGAGTCCTCTTTGTCTCAGCCTCCACGGCCTCCTACTGTCCCTGTTCCTAAAACAATAAATGGGAAGAGGCCCGCCACTGAGGCGTAAGATTCAACTTCTCCTATCATTTATGAACCTGCCCCTCCTTCTCCCATTCAAGAGTCTTCCCTTCCACTAGAAACATCCATGGAAGACACTCCCATGGCTGACCAGGATCCTTTCGTCCCTTCACAAATCTTGGCTTCCAGTTCGAAGAGCCGTAGAAACCACCTTACGCATGAGCGTAAGTGTCGGCGAAAGGCCCTCCTAGCTGAGCAAGCCTCCTTATAGAAGAAGGAGGAAGAGAAGACAACACCTCCTATTATGTCTTCCTCTTTCCCTCCTTCCATCTTTGAATCTCTTTCAGCTCTCACTATGAGGGCACATGCACCTTGAACGCTACAAGTGTTCATCGCTCCTTTGTTGGAGCTACCCTTGTTGAATTCCATCCCATATGTCCTACCTTTCCCAAAGACCATGGACATGGTGAACACTTTAGTGGTGTCCACTGTGGTTCTCTCCTCTTCTCCCTCGACCCTCCTTTTTTCGTCTATGGGGAGCCCACCTCCTTCGATGAAGAAGAAGGTAGAGCGTGGTCCCTCCAGCAATGGAGGACATAAGAAGAGCCCACCTTCTCTGAAAGGTGACCTCAAGTTGACTTGTTCTGTCCTAGTAACGGAACCAGTCCTGACCTCCCCCAAGTTTTTCACCGCTCCCGAGTCTCTTGGTGAGCCTAGTGGTGAACCTCGGGTGCAAAATCCTTCGTCCGCCGAGGTGAAGCATGGCACTCCCATTAAGTGCATGTTTAACTTGGTGGATGAAGTTCTGACCTTATTAGTGATCTTTGCGAAGTCGTTGACCTTGGACCCACAAGAGCTGAACGACAGAGACCTCACCGGTCCCTCTGCCTTAGCCCTTATTATGGGAGGATCGAAAGCTCCTCCCCTTAACATTACACCATTGCAGGCTTGTCATCCTTCCTACGATGATCTAGAGTGGGAAGCTGATGACCTCTTGGTTGACCAGTGTTAGGAGGAGACCCTTTTCTTGATTTGTAGATTAGATATGTGTATGTGTTGTGATATGTTCCCTCGTAATCATGCTATATGTGCCTAGATGACCCTCGTCACCCCTATTGGTGTTGGGATATAGGCGTGGTTTTGTGTTGCAAACCTTCTTCTACATGTATCTCTATTCTTCCATGTTTGTGATTGACCTTTGGTAAATTGGGGATGATGCAAAGTGTCGGGAGCATTTAGGCCTCCTTTCATGTTGACCCATTTTTTAATTTTTACTTTATCTTTCGTGCATTCTTCCTAATCTGGTTGGGGATTGATGATCTTTCGCCTCTTGTCACAGTTACCTAATATAAATAAAGGCATATCTGACCTCGCATAACCAAATCCCCCTGTGCCTTTTGTGTGCGATCTATCTTCTTTACCTTTCTCTTTATCTTTCTCTCATCTTTGCTTGAGTTGTCCCTTTCATGTGCGCCAAAACCTCTTCTACATTGTTTGGTCTTTAGAAAACACATTTGTTTCCAAACAAATATTTTCTCGAAAGATCCCTCACACACTTCTTTGTTAGAATTACATTCTCAACTTGAAACCTTAACGAAACATGTTTCCTTCATTGTGGGTTCATAAAGAAAGGACTTGGAAACCCTCCTCTGAAGCGAGAATGATCTGAGTCTTCCCCTCGCAGGAGTGCATCTCCTTCCCTTCGAATTCCTTGATGAAGTGAACATCTCTCGAAAGGATTCCTTGGTGACAAATCGATTTGAGAAAGAAGGCATTAGCTTTTGAACAGGTGTGTCCCTTGAGTGGACCCCTCCCTTTCACATAGGGTTCCCAAGGGACCCCTTCAAATGTTCTCAACAAAATTCTATGGTGTCTAGCCCAGGGGCAGCTCGACTAGATCGATCTTACTTCTTTGTGTCTAAGTCTAGGGGCAGCCTGACTAGACCTACTTTGCATCCTTACATCTAGCTTGGGGACAACCCGACTAGACTTCACTTTTCAAATAACGTGTCCCTTGAGTGGACCCTCCTTCCTTTTGAAGGGTTCCCGAGGGACCCCTTTGAAAGTCTTACAACTTAGCGATGGTTTGCATGACTATCCATTCACTGGCTTATGCAATAGCTTCCTGATGTGTTTTATCTATAGGTAAACATTTCACCAGCTTTGACTTTGTAGAGTCCCCTTTACTCGGTCTCCCTCATGTGAGAGTTATTGGGGGATACCTTCCTTGCAGGTCCACGGGTCTGTAAGGTGCTTTTCCTAGTTTCCTTTATGTGAGAGTTCTTGAAGGATACCTCCCTTACAGGATTGTGAGCCTGTAAGGCACTTTCATACTTTAGCTTTGTGGTTTTGCAGAACTATGAAGTCCTCTCCTACACTTTCAGGTTCGCCAAACTGTGCTAGGCTTCCTCATTGGTTCAGGTATACATCTCTTACTTTGTTACTTTCCTACTACTCTACTTTACCGAAGCACTCAACAATACTCGTGCTTGCTAAAGTGGGGGAAAAATGTATGAGTTGAGTTTGTATCCCTAATGCAAATTCCCCTTTTACCCCTTTACACTTTAGAAAACCAAAAGCGGAGGTTTAATTCCACTTAAGCTTGTTATTGGAATTCCACTTGGCACCTTATTTGTGCGTCGATGGGGGCGTTTTTGTCGAGGATGCCCGCATGGTGCGCAGACATCCACACAACATGCTTACATCCCTGGCAGATTCCTACGGCTGGAGATTGTATAGATGTTACACTTTCGATTGGAAGTCGAAGTGTAACGCCTCTCTTCAGCTGACCGACCCAAATATGGTCATTTTTTATCTTCTCCTTCATATTCTTCATCCATTCATTCATTGCTCTCTTCAACATAAGTTCTGAAATAGTTGACACACTCTCTCCATGCTTTGAGCATCCATTTCAAGCTTTGTAGCAACATTCTTCACTCCATTGCAACAATCTACCACTCCATCACTCTAATAGTGCGAGCGCAGGACAAACACCATGGCAGCAGAGGCTTGATCTCCTCTCATTCACTCCTCCACAAGCCTTGAGCGCTTTGGAAAGAGGTGGTAAGCTCCTCTCATCTCCTCTATCGTATTCGGTTGAGTAAGCACATACTATTTTGTAGCGTTTCTTGCATACGTAGCTTGTATTTCCCTTCTTTATATTTATTTCTGTCATTGCAAACTTGGTTGTCCGTGGAGGTAGAAACACCAAGATGGGGGTCTGAATGAGGCAGTCCCCTAAACAACCCCATCACTTTCCCTCTTTGTTGTGTGCAGGTGGAGAGATCTCGAAGCAAGCTGGTGAGAGGATTATTCTACGAGATTATCTTCATCACCCTTACGGTAATATACTTCTTTTACTATATCTGTGTTTACATTTCACTTCTCTTAGTTTTGTTCTTTACTTCCTGATCTACTAAACTAGACTGTTAGTCCTTTTCTGGGATTCCAACCTTGTCTCTCTGGTTTTATGGTCGTTTAGATGTCAACGCACCTGCGAGACGCCAGCGTGCCATGCTGTCATCGCAGAACCGCGCTTTTGTCCTCAGAGAAAGAGCTACCTAAGACATAGAGTTGACTTTGGAAAGTGTCTCATCTAGTCTCCCTTCAGTTCTTGGGATTGTAGAGTGATCGAAGGACACATAGTCTCCATCATTATCATCCCTTCTATCCTAACCATCCTTTAAACTGAGGTCAGTTAGGGAAGCCTTTCTGCTCTTGGCCTTTCGTGACTTGAGGCCTTACAGTGGTTGGTCCCCCTCTCTTACGCTTTCTAAGATAGAACCTAAGACTGTAAGTGAAGCATGTAGTGATGAAAGTCGGGTTAGAGAAATGAAAGAGGAACTACAGTAGATAGAAAAGTATGAGACATGGGAACTAGTCCCTAGGGCTGCAAATTAAAATGTAATTGGTTCAAAATGGGTATTCAGAAATAAGTTGAATGAATATGGTGAAGTGGTAAGGGATAAAGCAAGACTTGTATGCAAAGGATATTCACAAGTTGAAGGAATAGATTTTGAAGAGACTTTTGCACCTGTAGCAAGAATGGAGGCCATTCAGATGTTCTTGGCATTTTCAGCTCATAAAGACTTCAAAGTGTATCAGATGGATGTCAAGTCTGTATTTTTGAATGGAGAATTGGAAGAAGAAGTATGTATGGAGCAACCAAAAGGTTTTCAACTATTAGAAAAATCGAACATGGTTCACAAGTTAAAGAAGGCACTATATGGTCTTAAATAGGCTCCCAAAGCTTAGTATGCAAGGTTGGATAGATACTTGACACAAAAAGGATTCAACAAAGGGTCAGTAGACAACAATCTTTACTTCAAAGCTGAGAAAAATAAAATGTTGATATTTGTGGTATATTTTGATGACACTATCTTTGGTGGAAATGAAGGTATGTGTAAGAAATTCACAGAGGAGATGCAAAAAGAATTTGAAATGTCTATGATAGGTGAGTTGAATTTCTTCCTTGGACTTCAAGTAAATCAAAATAATAAAGGGATATTCATTTCACAATCTAAGTATGTTAAGGAATTGTTAAAAAAGTTTGGAATGGATGACTCCAAACTAGTCTGTACCCCTCTGGTAACTGGATGTAAGCTAAGTAAGGATGATGAATCTGCTAAATTTGATTAGTGCATGTACAAATCCATGATTGGTGAACTGTTGTATCTTATTGCTACTAGACCAGATATCATTCATGTAGTATGTTTAGTTGCAAGATTTCAAGAAGAACATGTTACAGCTGTGAAGAGAATATTCAGATATCTTAAGGAACTCCAGATTATGGGCTATGGTATTTGAAGGATAATGATTTCGCATTGAATGCCTACACTGATGCAAATTGGATTGGCTGTGTAGATGATCAGAAGAGTACAAGTGGTGGTAAATTCTTCCTTGGAGGAAGATTAGTTTCATGGTCGACTAAGAAACAAGATTCAATTTCTTTATCTATTGCAGAAGCTGAGTACATTGCAGCAAAATCCTATTGTACACAGGTATTGTGGATGAAGCAAACCTTGAAGGACGTAGGTGCATTGTGTGATGAACCTATCTCTATCTTTTGTGACAAAACAAGTGCTATTAAAATTTCAAAGAATCTAGTGATGCATTCTAGGACAAAGCACATATCTATCAAGTATCACTTCTTAAGGGAGAAGGTGTTGAAGAATGAAGTTAGACTTGAATATGTACCTACCAAAGAACAGATTGTTGATATATTCACTAAGGCCCTTTTGAATGATACTTTTGAGTATCTTAGGGGAAGTTAGGGGTTACTGCCCCTCCGTCCTTGAACTAAGTGCACATGGAGGTGCATAAGTCAGTGGATTCACAAATTATTTTGGCCTAGACTGATGATAGAGGTCTACTCCTCAGGGGGAGTAGAAAGATGCATTATTGCAGTATGTGTTGTGGGTGCACTCCTAAGGGGGAGTGAACATATCTTTATGTGGAAAGAGTCTTCATGCAAAATTTCCTTTGCCATTAATTTCAAAGGGGGAGATAAATTCATGTGAAAATGAAATGCTTATGCAGGTTGTCTAATCAGATAGGGAAGAAGAAGCAGGAGATTGTGTATGTTGTCTTTGATGGTTTTTCACATCATGTGTTGCCATCAATGACAAAGGGGGAGATTGTTGCAAGTATGGATGTGTTTGGTGGTGTTGTAATTAATGTTATCATTGATTTCAACATAGTTCAAGTTGATTACAGATGGTACTTGTATAGTTGAGATAATGTAGAAGTTCTTAGAGTACATGGAGCTATATTTATGAAGTTGTAGTTGTGTTGTTGCCAAGTGTGTTTGAGAAAAATTAAGAAATAATGAAGGCAGTGTTGAAGTGTGTTTTGAGTGTGCTCTAAATTTATTTTGTGTTGATCCTATGCCTGTGTGGATATGTAGTTGTGTTCATGCACTTCAATGGATAATATATCCCAAGTTTTAGCTTATGGATCGATGGAGAATGAAATATGTGTTCACCGGTGTGTGAACTGGTTTGACAGAACTATTTGTTTATTTGGCTTCACAGTATTTTGGCATTTGGTTTCAGATCTTACGGATCTAGGAGATGATTCATATTGATTTTTTTTGTGTTTTGACAAATGTATTTTTTATTTGGTGCTCCAGAAGACCTGCTCCAGAGCTCCTATGTGTTGTTGGTTGGTTCGATTGGACTGTTGAAGAATATTATGTGAATGAAGATTTTTACAGTTGTTGCGGATGTACCTGAAGGTTTCTTAGAGTTGGTAAAATGTCTGGTGAATCATGTTGAGTGATCCACATGTGATCATCTTGCTGGAGATGCACAAACTTCAAAGATTATTGGTGTTTTCATTAGGTTTGGTCAACCTGGTGTCTACACGTTAGATAAAGATTTTGCATCGAATTAAGGAAGTGTGTGATTGATCCAAGATTTTGTTTGGGTCCTAATAAAATGTGTAAATGGTCCTCTCTCATTATTATCCACCACAGGAATGTGGAGTAGCCAAACTGATTTGAATTTGTAAAGTGAAGAATGTTTAGCTAACCTTGGAGAATGTTTCTAGGGTTGAAGATGATATAAAAGAAAATCAAGTTGTTGTGAATTGAATATCAATCAAGCAAGCAAGTGAAGTGTGTGAACAAGTGCGAAAAGTAGAGTGTGCAAGAGAAAATCAAGGCAGTAGTACTTTGATGTGTTAGATTCCTGAAAGCAGTGAGTTGATGGTATCTACAATCTTCTAATCAAGTTGCGAGTGTGTGGAACCTTTGTGGTGGATATTTATTTTTCTTTTCTTTTTCTATAGGCAGTGAGCCTCCTTCTAGATAGTGAGTCCTTTTGTAGGTAGTGAGCCTTTGTATCTGGCAGTGATCCCTCTGGTAGTGAGCCTTTATATCCGGTATTGCATTATTACTATATTGTGAGCTAATCCTCACCGTGGTTTTTCCCTCATTGGGTTTTCCACATAAATCTGGTGTTTCTTTCTGTTATTTTCATTTCATGTTTACACTTAATAACAAATTGAGTTAAAGTGGAATTGATTAAGGTTAGAAGTAAATTAATTTGATACAACTGATTCACTCCCCCTCTCTTAGTTGTCTTGTGCATTTCAACAACATCTACAACTCCATGCCATCTAAATAGTATATATAAAATAACCAATATACTAATGCAACTAAAAACTCACCACCATTTTCATGGTAGGTCATATTATAGATACGAGACCCCCAAAAAAGGTGACCAAAATCATGGTCAATGCTTTTGATAAAATAAAAGTAAAATAGAAAAAAAATGGATCTCAAAATGGTGAAACTTGGATTCACCAAAAAATGTAAACCTAAAAACCCTCAATTGGCAAAAAAAATGGGGGAAACATAAAAAATGTTCCCATGGAATGGACATCATATCAAGCACCCTCATATTAAATATTCTAAAAATCATCAACTCAAGGACAACCAAAACTCATGAACAAACCTCAAACCATGGATGCAAATCTAAAATTATCTCTATATACCCTTGGAGATTATAACTTGACACAATATTCCATAGATATTAAAAATAATAGATTTTGATAAATTCCATAGATCTATGAGCTTCCAATTCACCACATGATAAATTCAACACCTAATAGCCAATGGATTATATTATATTACCAAATAATATCTCTAGGTCAATTTCATTGCATAAGAAACTTCAACAATATAAAGATGAACTCTAAATAAACTATCAATATGATCTACAATCCACAAGTCACGATCAAGAAAATAATCCATACCAAGAATTGGATGCTCAAAATATGTTCAAATGATCCTTCACTCCTCTACCTAGTAATTTTATTATCTTGAAAATAAGATCGAATGCAACAAATTCCAAATTGAATAAGGATTAATACCATAAGGATGGTATCCCCTTATTTAGCCCTAAACTACAATTTGATACCAAATGCAGGGAAATGTAAAATAAATCCTACATTAACCCTATGAGAAGAGATGTCACAATTTATCTAATCCATTCAAATTACAAAAATATTTTGGCATAAATAACACATTACATGAATGAAAGAAAGACTAACCACATAAGAGAGGAAAACCATTATACATTGGGAAAATCCTTATTTCAAAAAACTAGCCTCAAAGCATCAAAACCAATGCACTTCCAACTATAAAATAATTATAGTACAATATTATATTGTGATCATTAATATGGAAGCAAACATTCTCAACTAAGGAGTAAATTATGCAAGATGTGACATTTTATAGTAGTCAACAACCATTATTAATTTTACCACGAAACTAGTCCTAGAATAAATAAGATCCACACATCCCACTTTAAGCTTCTCAATAAATCTTCAATAGGAAATTCAAGCCTCTAGGTGTTTACTCAAAGTTCCACTAATAATTAACATGTACAAGTGATGAAAACCTCCATCTCAAGCCTCTTTTTTATAAGAAAGAGAACAAAAACAAGAGAAAAACTTATTAGAAGCTTTATAAACCACCTTTTCTCATCTATAATTAATGATCTAAGAAAAATAATTAATGCACAAATAATCTCCAAGGCAGATGCCCAATTTTGCTACCAAAACACATGAGAACATGTTCTCCAAGGCTTCAATATCAATATTCTCCAACGTGAGTTCTTGATTTTGACTTGCACCCATGACCTAACCATCAAATGTGTTCCTTCAATGAGTTTGATAAATCATGCACTCACTAACCAATGACCCCCCAAAATTAAATATATTATCCAATGTGTCACCGAGATTAAATACATTTGAAATGTCATGTACAAATTTCCCTAAGAAAAGCTAACCTATCCCAAAGTGTGACACTCCACATAGAGATGGACCACAACTTTATAAAATACAAAATATCTCTATACACAAGGTGTTTAACACCTTTCCCAAAAATTCCACTAGAATTATTCCCTCTTAGTTAGGTTGCATCAGATTTTAATTGGCTACCAAGAGACCTAGGTATGTAATCTAAGTAATGTTGAGTGATTATAAGTTATGTTTGTAAAATATGATGGATCCGCAAATAAGATCTAACATGACATGTTGAATGTTTGGTGTTAAATACATTTGAGTGATTGGGTCGATAGGATCTTGGTGATCATGAAGTACCTAACATGAGGCATACACATGGTAATAAATAAGTAGATTGAGAGAGATTAAAAGAAAGTTGATCACTTCCATAGCTTTTTAATTTGGTTGTCCATGCACATGATACCTATGTGGGAATTATATTTTAGTGCACTGAGATTCATGCTAAGTATGACAAGTCATTGGTTGATTGGTATGTAATACGAGTGGAGATAAATTGGTTACATGCATAATTATCATAGGTGCATGTGATTCTAGTCGTGCCCCATCGAATAATAGTATCATGGTTACTACTATCTTGTAGGAGTATATAAGGTATCTTGAGGAGAGATTGCATGAATGTGTGGAGATATTAATTGGTTGTGTATGACTTGGAAAATGACTTTAAAATTGAATAATGAAATATAAAATAACATAATTCACAATCAATTCATAAATCAATACCAATAGAGCATTAAGACCAAATTGAAATAATAGTAAAATGCAACAACCCTCCACACACACAACTCCACATAATTTTCCTTAGCTTAGCTCCATTGTTCTCCTCTTTGCACCTTGGAAAAAAGTGTAGTGATAATTTCTCTCAAATTTTGTAGCACAAAGAACTAATAATATGTGTATAATTTCTTCGTAGTGATGAGAGAGAGATAATTGATGAATGATAGATTTTTTTTATAGATTGAGTGCTATAGATCAACAATCAAGATTTGATGAGAGATTGAATAGATTAATGGTTCATAATTGATGAGAGGAATTGATGGATACTTAACTGACTGAATTATTTAAGTGAAAGGATTACATGGATTAGTTTAAGAGGATTTGATTGAAGAGTGAAGTGTAACTAACAATCAGTGAACAAAATTTATTGAGGAGTGAACTTGAAGTATGTGGGAGTTGACTACATTGATTGATCAAAAGACTTATTTGATTAAGGAGTGAACTAAAAGTGAGTCTCAATCAGCTGGCGAGGAAGAAATACATAGGTAATTAATAATTTAAATCAATTATTAATTACCTATGTATAAAATATGGATACCTTAAGTTTAATTTCCAAAACCTAAGGTCAATTCAATCATTTCTAGGATTTCATTGGGATACAGATTGATCAACAAGGTGCATAGATTGACTTTCAACCTCCAAGGTGAGTCAATAAGACCTTAATCTAATCATTTTGAGTCTTGGGAATTAATTGGAAATGATTTGGAGTGATTTCCCTAATTAGACTATATGACCTAATATGTAAATTGTAAAATTTGGAAGACAAACAGACAAAAATGTTAATTTACAAGTGGATCTGGAAAGTGTAGACTGATGTGTACCTATCACCAAAAGTTGGATTGATCATGTGCAGATGGACTTAAACTCCCAAGGGCGAATGGGTTTGTGATAAGGGATCCTAAAACCATTTTTGTAGTCCTTTGGTGTTGGATTTGAGCTCCTAATTCTCGATTGTAAACTTGTCAGAATGTCATCAATAAATTTTGCAGGTGAGTTTCAATGTCTTGATAAGGTTGTTGAAAACAAATGCAACAATTGATAATTTGACTTCAATCTTCCTTTGATCCTTTCCAAACCTATAACCCACACATTCAAAGAGGGAGAAAATATTGTTCCATATAGGGGCTTGCCTCAATCAAACCCTGTGTAAGTGTTCCCACTTCCATAATGGTAAACTATCAATGATAAATGACAATGGAAAGGAAGGAATGAAGAAATCATAATGCTCTACAACTCACCACCCTTAAATGGTTGCCTTGAAGGATTGAATTCATACACATATCTTCAAGGATTTGGATCTTGCTTGCTTGAATACTTGAATTCTTTGGAGACCTACAAAAAGATGTTACCCTTCACAAATAATGACAACATGAACACACATAAACTTTGACATGATGTTGGATCTTGAATTACTATAATAATTCTATGAAATGTTGGTCTTGACTTGCTCTTGAATACTCTTAACAATAGTATTTTCTCAATTGTGTGTCTTAGAATGTTGCTTAGATTTCAAATGGTAAAATAACTAGGTATTTATAGGTGTTTATCTAATTTCCCAAAAATTCGATTCCAAAATCCGACACTTTATATTTGAATTTTGGATGTTGCCAATAACATATTTGAATTTGAGTCCTGGCTAAGAAGGGGGACCCATTCGCGCATGGCCAAATGGGTCCTGGACCAAATTTCTAGGACACACCTAGTCGAGAGAAAAATAACGATTGGTTGCATTTATTTAATGCTTGAAATCTTTCAGAAAATGGTAAAAATTAGGATTTAGAATGCATAATTTGGAAAATTAGAATCTTAATGAAGTCCAAGAAATTAGGGGAACAAAACATAATGTTAAATTATTAAGTTATATAATTTTCTACACTACATTTAGCCCCCACTTTAGTGAGAGTATGAACTTATGCTTAGACTCACACTAAAGTAGAGAAATATAGGTCAAGAGGGGTTTGATTTTCTGAATGTTGAAGAGATAGGATGACTGAGGATAAAGGAGGTTGCCAAGCCCCCGAGATCCAATATCCCATGGCAAACCAACATAAGCACAAAGGAACACACATGTATGATATGTAGTAAGAAAAGATACACAAACATACAATGTCAAAGTAAATGAAAGGAAAAATAAGAAAAAGGGGGGGTATGGACTAACAAGCTCTACTATGATAGAAGCCATACAAAAGAATTCATGATTCTCACAATAGAAAATTCTGATATTTTCTAGGTGATTCACAAACAAGAATACACACAAGCTAGTGAGGACCATCTTTCACTAGGTGACCTCCCAAAACAGGTAGGAAAATGAGAAACACACACTAGGTTTACAAGGTGTGTCCATAACTATACCAAGAGTTATACTCCCTAATAACCTTGATAAAATGCTACAAAAATGATCAAAGTGCTATGCCAATGCAACACTAAGTTCAACCCCTATGAACAAAGTGAAGCCAAGAAAATATCAAATGTCAAATATCAATGCACCACTAAGTTCAGCCCCTGTGAACAAAGTGAAGCAAAATAATGCCCATGTATGCCCCCACTTTAAAGGAATTGCAAAACACCATGTTGAGAGAAATTATTTTAAAGTAGAAAAATGATAAATGTTATGCAAGAAAAGAATCACAAGAGCTTATTTGGAAATCCCTATGCCAAAGATATGTTTCCAAATAAACTACATCATGATAAGGGGTTGCCCTCAAAATGCAATATAGAGAGATACACTGAGGGATCCACAGATCTGAGGTCAGTATACATCTTTGCTACGTATATAATAGAGCTTGGAACTGGTATCATTCCCCAAATACTTGTGGAACAATGAACACAAAGGAGGAATGGCACATAGAGAGAAGACAAAGAAACTTTTGGGTCAACATGGAAGAGACCGAAATGTCTCAACCCCTTGCATCATCCCAAAAATAAAAACATGGGACAATAAGAAAAGATAAATTTTACAACATATAGAAGAATGAAGATACAAATAGAAGAATTCCACGACAGGTTCATTTCCTCTGTATCCTTGTGTCAATAGAGCAACAAGGGTCATCCAAAGAAAACTCACAAACATAAAGACATGACAAGAAAAAAAAAGGAGATCACATTAAATGGAAGAAAAAATAAAGAATATAGAAATTAAACACAAAAAAGAAGTACTTCACATGCGAGCCAACCTAGAGTAGTTCATTTGCATCCCAATCTTTCTCATCATATAAGAAAGGTAGAGAACTAGCCAAGGGGACTACAACAAGTGTCTTAATAGGAGCCTCACCAAGTTCAACACGTGGTTGGTCACTCTCATCAGGAGGATCATCACAATTTCCCCCATCTAACTTCATAGAAGTGGAAAATAACAAATTCAACTCATTATGCACTTCTTCATCAATTTTAGCAATCTCATCATCATCATCCAAATTGATCACAATAGGAGGTTTTATGATTATTGCATTTGAATTTTATTGTTTCACTTCTTGTTTTGGTTCTATGTCTTGTTTGATGAAAGCTGGATTTCTTCTTGAGTTGTTTTCATAGGTGTTGGTTTATTATTTTCTTCCAATTGATGCGTAATAACACGACATCTACGCCTACACTCTTTAGCATTTTAGTTTCTTCGTGCATAATTTTCAACTTGTGAAGATACAGGAGCGGGTTTATCGGCCATCAGTCTCTTTTCTTCCCTTAAGGGAGGAACTAAAGGGATCACCAAGGGTTGGGAAACCACTATTTATTTAGGGACCTATACACTTGATTTATCTTTGGAGGCACAAATGGAATCATCTTATTATCTCTTGGTCTTTTGTAGGAAAGTGGTGGAGGAACCATAGTGTACTTACCTTGGTTACTTGGAAGAGTTTTTGGCTCAATCATAGGTTCATCAATTATAGGATGGGGAGAAGGAATAACCATGGGCCTATCAAATTCAGGAATATGGCTAAGAAATAACTCCACTATGTGCTTTTCCTTGAACTTTTGATGTGACTTGAAAAATAAATCTTCACGAGGTTTTATAGGTTCCATAGGTTCGGGCCAAAAGAAATCCAATGAAACATTCCCATGGGAAGACAAAGGATTGAATCCACTATGGTGCATTGTAAATCTCATTTTCAAAGGGGAACTTGATGCACTTGTGAATAACCGATAGGACGAAATTCATGGAGTGTAGCCATGGATAACCTGGCTTCACATGGAATTGGTCTGACATTAGATGATGGAGAATGACACATCTAGTTGTTTTGGTCCAACTTTTAATGGAAGAGTGATCAAATGTATTGTAGGGCGAACAAAACTATTATGTGTTTTTATCCATGCTTTCGTTGTTCATAATAATCTTGATGAATTTCATGCACAAACAAGAATTCCTTAGTGATCATGTTCTCTACACACATGAGATCAATAAGTATCCCAGTTGTGGGCTTATCATTAATTCATCCAACAATGTAGAGAGGACCATCATGTGCATGTATAGAGACATCATACATGTGTAAAAGCAATGTTAGGTAACAAAGTGGTTTGTCCCTTATGAGGTTGAACGCCTATGAGAGTGACCATTTCATGTAGATCATCCTCATTACCACTCTTATCATCATCATCATCATTATTCATTCCCTCAATCTTATCAACATTCATCACATCATTCTTGACTTCACTAACTTTCACAAAGTTGGTTGAATGATTTGGCATTGAGTTGGTGGAAATTTGCAAATTTTGGTTAGGTGGGGAAACTGACTTATTTCCTTTATCATTAACACCTCCCAATTGGATATTATTGGAATCAATGAGGTCTTGTACTTTATGTTTAAGATGCATACATCATTTTGTGTCATGTCCACTTTTTTGGTGATATTGGCAAAAGGAATTTGGGTTGTAATTTGGAGGTAAGGGTTTGGTTGTATCCATAGGTTTTACCAAAGGTAAATGAATTAGGTTCTTAATCAAAATTTGCAACATGAATAAATGGAGGGAATCAAGTAATGGGGTAAATTGCCTATCCTTAGGTCAAAATCGGTATGGGGTAGATCTTATTGCAACAACTTGAGGTTCAAAATGGTTTATTTGGGATGTATTTATCTTTAAAAAGTTCGTATTTGGCTTCTTAAATTGTTGATAATTGTTTTGATGTGTGGGCTCAGATTTATCAGTATGTTCTGATGAAGATGCCTCTTCATATTTATTAATCAAATTTTGATAATCATGAAGCATCGTACACAAACTTATAAAGGATGAAAATTTCATTAATAGGGATTTTTCCCTTATATTAGCTTGCAAGTTATCAATGAAAATTATTTGGATTTCTACATCCGGAAGAGTTAGACTGACTTGTGATAATATCAATTAATAGCGGCTTATGGAATCTGTAACTTTTTCACCTTGTATTTGTTTGCATCACATTAAATCATTTATATTGATCTTGGGACCAATTTTCACTTGGAAATGGTTGAGAAAAGCATCAACAAGCTCATTAAATGGGTGAATTGAGTTATTCAATAATGAACAAAACCACTCCAAGGCAATGTCCTTCAATGACCTTGGAAAAATTTTAGCCAAGAGCTTATCTTCAAAAATGAAGTCACTACATAAGGATGTGTATGTTGATATATGGTTGTTAGGGTCTCCTTTACCATTGTATTTATCAAAGTGAGGTATCTCTATGTTTTGTGGTATGTGTGATTTCAATATCTCCAATGGCACTGGGTTTATTTTCACATATTGTGATGGTTGTCAATTTTGAGTTTGGTTCAATGTTAATATTTGTTGTTGAAGGGATGCCACATTTTGCAAGAGTTGGTTTATGACATAACCATTGATTGTCATATTTTGGGAATGAGGTGAATATGGTGGAAGTGTATATGTGTTAGGTGGACTACTATATTGTAATTTTTTGAGGGGTGATGGGTTTGGAGATATGATGATTGAGTTCACAAAAATATAAGGATTCCTAGTGGAAATACCCAAAGTTGGAGCTATACTATTGCTTGGTTTCATCGTCGTGGTAACAGTTGGATTTGTATATGGGGAAATAAAGGCTATAGTTGTAGGGAGAGAAACTTGACTTCCTCCTTGACTTTGAGTGTACCCCAAAGTTTGAGCATAACTATCCATTGTAGGTGCATTACCTATAATCCTTGAGCATCATCAAGAAATTTCCTCATGTTATATCAGAGGAACCATTGTGTTAGCGATATATATCATGCTCACATAGTCTTGAAGTTTTTCTAAGGATTTGTCCAATTGTTTCAGTTTCTCTTCAGGGACATGGGTCACCACGGTTTCAACATTAGTGATAATGGTTAATGGAAAGGTTATGGAAATTGTGGCATTAGGGATAAAGTCCAAAATGGGTTAACTATTGACAACACTTGTCATGAAAGGGTTGGGGAAATCCATATCTATAGCGGATGTATCAACAACGTGGGATGCCATAAGTCTCAAACTATGTTTCACTGAAGTATTGGCAATAGGACACCTAGTTGTAAAACTCATGCAAGTTTCACAACACCAAAACTACACCCAAGATGAACACCAAACTGCTAAATCAATACATGAACAAAGTATAGCAAGCAGGAGCAAATAGGGACCACAACAACAGAGGTCTTAGAAAAAAATTTGGCCAAGACAAGCAAGATAGCATCACCCAAGGGCATCTGAGTCCTAGTTAGGGATTCTGAAAGTTTGAAGTTGGACTGTAGACTACACTGCTTAAGGATTCTGATTCTTCTTGCAGACAATTGTAACAGTAAATAAACTTGCAGAATTTCCTTAATTTATTCCAATATAAATAACAGTGCGAGTATGTAGCGATGTTGAAAATATTTAAACAAAGTTGAATGCAAATTTTAGATCTGAAATAATTGACTAATTGTAAGATGCAAAGACTTGAAAATGTTGAATTTTGAATGCAAATTTTAACCCTAAATAATGCACTTTCTTTCACCAAATAAAGTAAATGGAAAAATGCTCTAGAATATGCAATTATGAAATTTGAACAAAGATATGCAAGTACAAGAAAACTAAGCAGATAGAGACATACAACTGTGAATTTTTTTTCCAATGCACTTGTACAAGGACAAGGTTGCCCAAGGGCATTTGAGTCCTTGTTTAGGGTTCTAAAAACTAAAAAGATGAATGTTTAAGTTGTTGTTTAAGGTTATTGTTCCTATTTGTAAACAGGTTTGATAGTGATTATTTTTTCATAATTTTTCAATGTAAAGGAAATGCAAATGTATGATAATTTTGGAACAAAATGACACTTTTTTGTATGTAATTTTGAAATGAAAATTTGATCTAAATGACTGAAGACACTATAATGCAAGCTACAATGCAATATTAATGTAATTGTTTTGGATTTTTATCTTTTTAGATGCACTATGCAACCCTAAATGAGAAATGCAAGACAAAAGGATGCAAAACCTAGATCTAGGATTTGAAGGACTACCAAATCATAAAGCTATGATGTCAAATGTTAGGTTCATCAAAATGAAATATAAAAATGTGGATATCTTAAGTTTAATTTCCAAAACTTAGGGTCAATTCCATCATTTCTAATATTTCATTGGGATACAAATCAACAAGGTGCATAGATTGACTTTCAACTTCCAAGGTGAGTCAATCAGACCTAGATATGATCCTTTTGAGTATTAGGAATAAATTGGAAATTATTTGGAGTGATTTCCCTAATTATACTATATGACCTAATATGTAAATTACAAAATTTTGAAGACAAACAAACGAAAACAATAAATTGCAAGTGGATCTGGAAAGTTCATACTGGTGTGTACCTATCACCAAAATTTGGAGTCAACATGTGTAGAGGGACTTAGTCACCCAAGGGTGAATGGGTCTGTGATGGTGAATCTTGAAATTGTTTTTGCAATCCTCTTGTGCTAGATCCGAGCTCCTAATTCCTAGTTGTAAACTTGTAAACTTGTTGGAATGTCTTCAATAAATTTTGTAGTTGAGTTTCAGTGTCTTGACAAGGTTGGTGATAACAAATGAAACAACTAATAATTTGCCTTCAATCTTCCTTTGATCCTTTCCAAACCTGTAACCTGCACATTCAAAGAGAGATAAAATGTTCTGCCATATAGGGGCTTGCCTCAGTCAAACCTTGTGTAAGTGTTCCCACTTCCACAATGGAAAAATATCAATGATAAATGATAATGGAAAGGAAGGAATGATGAAATCACAATGCTTTGCAACTCACCACCCTTTAATGGATGCCTTGAATGAATGAATTCATACACATATCTTCAAGGATTTGGATCTTGCTTGCTTGAATACTTGAATACTTTGGAGACCTACAAAAAGATGTTAGCCTTCACAAAACAATGACAACATGAACACACATAAACTTTGACATGATTTTGGATCTTGAATTGTTGTAATAATGCTCTAAAATGTTTCTCTTGAATTCTCTTGAAAATATAACTTTCTCAATTGTTTTTCTGTGAATGTTGCTTAGATTTCAAATGGTAAAATAACTAGGTATTTATAGGTGTTTATCCAATTTCTCGAAAATTAGATTTCAAAAGCCAACACTTCATATTTGAATTTTGGATGTTAAAATGCCACCAACAATATATTTGATTTTAGGTCTTGGCTAAGAAGGGGGACCCATTTGCCCATGGGAAAATGAGTCCTGACCCAAATTTCTAGGAAACACCTAGGCGGGACCAAAATGACAATTGGTTGCATTTATTTAATGCTTGCAATCTTTCAAAAACTGGTAAAAAATAGGCTTTGGAATGCATAATATGGAAAATTAGAAGTTTAATTAAGTCCAATAAGTTAGGGGGACAAAACATAATGTGAAATTGTTAAGGTATATAATTTTCTGCACTACAATTACATGTGCAAAAAGGGCAATAAATAAAATAATCACTTTTATTTATTTTAGAAGAGGATAATATTGAGAGGAACAATGGGATAAATTAAATAATTAAAACAATTATTTAATTTGAGAAGTGGAAAATGGGAAATTAATTAATTAAATAATAATGAATAATTAATTATTAAACTTAGGAAAGAGGAATAATTAGTAAATCAATTAAATAATGTTAATTATTTAATAAATATAGAGGAAAAGTGATGAAATAGATAATTTAATTAAATGCAGAAGATGAATTGATGATACCTAATGATGGAAAATGATGACATTCTGGTACAAATATGTTAGCCAGATTTAGGTGTCTATATTTTTCCCCTCTTTGAGCCAATGTGTTTTTATAGCATTTTTTCAAAGAAAGTATGAAATAATTTGTGATGAAATGTCCCAATTGAATGAAGAAATGAAGGTGGGATGACCCCTCAATAAGTTGGCATAAAAATGATTTTTTTTAGGTCAAACTCTCAAAAAGGGTTGGATAGATGTGATAGAAGTGAAGAAAATGGAAACAATAGGATAAGAAAGATTTGGATGAGGAGGAAGGTGTGGTGAAAGGAAGTAATGAGATTGTTGGTTAATATAGTGGAAGATAGTGACGAGATGGTTATTATTGATCAATATCACATAGTTGGATGGATAATGAATGAAATGAAATGGATATAAATGAGATAGATGAATGGAAATAGATTGATGTTGATAAATATTGATAGATAACATGCTTTATATTTTGCGATTTTTTTTATCATCATAGAGCTTATTGTGGCAAATGGATATATGTACACCAAGGTATGATAAACCAAAGTGAATTTGGAATCCTTTGCATGGGCATTGACTCTATAAAAAAGAAGTATTTTCTTCATTTGTATCAGACATAATAGAACCTTGTTAGAATATGTGAGGGAAATGATCTTATAGCATGATATCCCTAGTGAAAAAAAGTATTAAATGACCTTATATGCAAAGGAAGTTTGTCAATGCTAGAAGCCATTCTGACACACACAAGGAATGTACATGCTCTAGTAATGTAACAAGAACATTCCACAAACATGACATATGAAAACCATGACTTTTCCCCATTCTCGCTTCTCTAATCATTTTAAGATATCCTCGAGGAACCTTAGAATATGACGATATGATAGATCAAGCAATAAAAAGACTCACTAACCAAACAAGTTAACAACCATAAGACTTTCTTGTCAAAAGATATATGTTTAGATTGGATAAATTCCTATTATAGGAAGGATGTATCCATTAAGGCATGATACTTTGGATAAAGGTGGTTAAATTTGGTTAAGCAATTGATTTGTAGGCAGTAGGCTAGTTTAGCAGTAATTTATCGTTTGTGATATTTTGTATGAAAGCATGGTGTTTGTCGATAATGCATAGTTTGTCCATGCTTGAGTGTCATGTTCAAACAATATAAATTTATTATGGATATGGTGAATTATGTTAGATTTTTATATATTTTTTTTGTAATATTGATGTTTTGGATTTTTGTAAAAAAATTCAATGTTTTTGGATTTTTTTAAGGGTGACGATAATGATAATAATTAATGGAAGAGATACAACCAAAAAAAATAAAAATTAATGGAAGAGATGTGAATGTGTAGGGATATCAAATACCTTTTGAGATCTTCTTGCTATCCAAGTTGGCATTTATTTTTTCGATCAATTGATTGATGATAGTGATAACATTGTTGAAGATAAGGATAACACAAGGATAGTGTTGTTAAGATAGGAACAACGTGATGATTGGGAAGGATGCATCCCAATGATGATTGATTGGATAAGATGAATCAAGATTTGTAGTAGGCTAGGAACAAAATTTGTTAGATGGTTTGATATCACGCTAAAGTGTAAGCGATATGAGATTGATGGGGATTGTCTCGATTGGTATTGATGGAAGAAATTTTGATGGAGAAAATGTATTCATGGAATGGTGGAAAGTGCTTGAAATGGTTCTTTGTTTGTTTTTCAAGATATTTGATTTTTTGGATTTTTGGAAGGTTCCCAAATTACAATGTGAGCTAGAAGACATATATCAATATTTTTTCCAAATTAGGATGTAATTACCTACCCCTAATGTCTAACAATGTATGGGACACTATGATTGGTTGGATGAACTAGTGTGATGGAAATGGATATGTGAAGGATAGGCATTAGGCAAATAGATCTAGGATAAGGGATATTTTCCAAGGAATTATTGTAATAGGATAACATGTTTGACCCAAGCTATTTTTTCAAATAGTGTTATTTAGGTGATGGTACGACACGAGATAGTGTATGGTCAAAATAAATGACCATATAAAGAGTTTTTCCAAAAATCATGTTTTGAAGTATATGCCCCTAGTATTTATCAAGATAAAGGTAAATAGGGAAGATAGATGCAAGTGGAATGGATTGGCTGGATAGTGGTTTTAGGATAAACTAACATGATGTATGAGGTAAGATGTTCCCAACTAGAATGGTACACATATATAATCAAATTTATGCATGACACCCATGAATGGGTTTTCATCATGGTACTTGTCCAAAGCGCCATAAGAATGGTTTTCACTATTGGTCGGATTATTTATCTTTACTTTTTTGCTTCTCATTTTTGTTTTTTATTATTTGAATGATCATCAACTATGTGGGACCACCTAGTGTTTTGGATGTAGATGTCCTTGTCATAATGTGCCAATAATGTCCTACCTTTAGGAGTTTCTTTACCAAGATAAGAGAACTTGTATATAGCCCAAGGATGTTATTGTGATCCTTGTTGATACTATAGTTGGATTTATCTAAATACACACATCATGATAGAGTGCCATTAGAATCCTTATGATAGTGTTACTGCCAAGACACGATGAATGTGGGATTTTGGATTTTTGGATTTTAGGCGAGATATTGGATTTTGGTGGGGGATGTGAGATGTGGATGAAATACTTGATAGTTTGGATGTAGGATTATTTATTTTCCAAACTTAGGATGGTGGGTAATGAAGTGTGGATGTGATATTTTGAGTGTGTTGGGGACCAATGATTTTATACTCCTTTCATGGTGGTATCGAATATTGTTTTAAAGGAGGTGGACACTTTTGAGTGGTGGAAGGCCTTTTTTGAGATGGATCCATAATTTCATTGACTTTTGGATTTGGATTGGATGCTTTGCATGATCCAATTTTCCTTGGGATCCATTGCGACTGTATGTGTCCATTTGATTTTAGGATTTATTAGCTTCAATGGCTTGACTTTGATATTTTTCTTTGTAAATATTTTTAGTGTAGGAAAATGTACTCCTTTAAATTTTCACACTATGTTTGCATCTCCTTAATTAATTGGACTTAATTAAGCTTCTAATTGCCTAAATTATGGATTCCTAAGCCTTATTATTCCTATTTTCTATAAGGGAAACCGACATTAAACAAATGCTAACATTATTTTAAACACCTTGGAAATTGTGTGTCTTAGATTTAGGTCCCAGGACCCATTCGCCCAAGGGTGAATGGGTCCTCTTTAAGTGCCAGGTCCTAATTTTTAATATGTTTTTGGCGATATTTTAATGATTCAAATTCTAGTTTCAATTGTGGGCTTATGGAATATAATTTTTAGGAAATTAGATAAACACCTATAAATACAAGGTTATTTTATCAATTTAAACTTAACATGCATAATCAAGAGATCATATGAGAAAATATTATTGTCAAGAGCATTGAAGATTAGATTTATTAGTCATCTACAACAATAATCAATATCATATCATCGTGTCAAAGTTATGTGTGTTCATATTATGTTTTGAAGCTAACATTATGATGTAGGTTTCAAGCATTTGAGTGTGAATTCAAGCAATCATTCAAGCCAATTCATGCAAGATTCAATCCTTATAGAGATGTGTTAGACTTTAGTCCTCTAAGGGAAACTAGTAAGGGTTTGGTGAGTTGTGATATAGATTTGTTCATTCATCAATCCTTTTCATTTGTCATTATCTGTTATTATCAAGGTTTAATTACCAAATTGGGGTTTGACCAGGGCAAACCCCTATTCACCAAACACAAACAATTTTTCCCTCTCTTTGTATGTGCATATTTGTAGGTGAAGAAGGACTAAAATTGGATCAAAAGATCATTTTTGCAAAGTTGTCAAAGTTGTCATCAAAGTTGTCAAGCCATGAAAACTCATTTGCATAATTTATTTCCAACTTTCCGATAGTAGAATTTGGAGGAATTAGGAGTGTGAATCCAAGGCCAGAGGAATATGAAATCATATTTTGGATCCCTATACAAATACCCATTCACCCTAGGGTGAATTCGTCCCAACAGGGCACTCAACAACCACTTTTGGTGACAAGTGCACATCAATTTCCCCTTCTCAGAGCTGTCAAAAGATTACTGTTTTTGTTTGTGCTATCCTTTATTTCAAAATTTCAATTTTTTCAACACATAATTGAGTTCATTAGGCATTTTATTTTCATCTCCCAAAAATGCATTTCAGTCATAGTTATCATTTTCTATCATAAGGAAAAATCAAAGATCCCCCATCCCCATAGAGTTGACTCACCTCAAGGTTGAAATTCAATTCTATCATTGGGAGAGATTTCTCCTTTTTCTATATGAAACTAGGAAAATTGGGGGTGTTCTAGGTCATCATTTCATTGTGGTGAACCCTTTATACCCCTTCACATCTATTTTCCAATGTTTCATTCTAGTGAACTTGATATTCTTACACAATAAGCTTTTTCATTTGGAGATCCTTCAAACCCTAGATCTAGGATTTGTATTAGTTTGCATTGCATCTCATTTAGGTTTTTCAAAATTCCATTAGTTTGCATTTCATTTAGGGTTTTAAAATTGCATTTAGCATTTTTAAAACTTCAAAAATCCAAAATCTCCCATACATATTGCATTCATTTTATATAATAGTTTGAATATTAGTGTTTTTCAATCATTTGTATCAAAAAATTCAGAAACAATTACATCTAGAAAGTTGTCATTTTGCTTTTTGTTTGTCATCAAATTGCATTTACATTTAAACGCAAAAATTTAGAAAACTATAACTGAAAGTGCTTGTTTACAACTTGAATCAGAGACCTTAAACATTAACTCGGAAACTCAAACTTTAATTTTTCAACACTTGTGCAAGGACCCATTTGCCCTAGGGTGAATCTATCCTTATACAGGTCATTTTCCAAATTTTTGGGCATAAATCTATCTTTGTATGCTTTAATCCTTGTTGTTTGTAGATCTCAGTTTCAGTTTTTGGAATTGCAGTTTTCTGAAATTGTTTGCATTCAAGTCAATTGGTCAGAGTAAGTGCATTTTTCAAAATAAAAATTTGCATTCAAAAGATAGCATTTTAAGGTTTTTTCACTCTAAAATCAGAAAATCCTTACATGTCATATCTAAAAATTGCAATATCTTTTTACATACTTGTATTGTGCTTCCTATTTTTGGATGTTTTCTACACTTGTTTAGTGCCTTTTATCCATTTTGGGAACACTTTTGGCTTGGTGAAATTTGTATGAGTATTAAAACCTGGTGTCCTGTTGTTAATACTTCAGTGAGATGTAGTTTGAGACTCATGGCATCTCATACAAGTACATCTCTCATGGATCTTGGGTTATCTAACTCTTTCACTCATAGTGTTGACACTAGTCAACCCATGTTGGAATCCATGCTTGAAATAACATGTCATATGACCTCCAATCCTATTGATGTTGAAACCATTGTTGCTCATGTTCCTCGATAAAACTTGTAAAAAATGGATAAAGCCTTAGAAAAACTTCAAAACCTTGTGAGTCTTGAACATATTGCTAGTATTGCAACCCTTGACATAGATAACATGAGAAGAATGCTTGATAATGAATTGGGAATATAAATTATGCAAATCTTGGTTCATATCATTGACACGTTCCTTAACATCACTTTGCCTCGTCTTCACCCATCTTTCAATATCCCTCTCATTTGTGAGAGAGATTCGGTAAAAGAAGATACAATCATCAATAACCCTAGTCTTCCTAACACCTCCCCTCCTTGTACAGGGGATGCCTTGATGTTAGAAGAATCAATTCTGGTCCATCATGAGAATCCTTCTTATCTCCCTCCCACTTATACCTCTCCTACCAGGAAAGGTGTCCTCTTTTATAAAATTGTTTCCAAAGACCAATTGAGGAATTATGAAGGGGATAAAGTTGCCTTAGATCCTCCACCTTTACATCAACCAATTGTCCAACCAAAGAAAAAAGAGCATAAGAATTACAGATCTAAGAAACACAAGGTCTGTGATCCTCTTGAATATTTACATGACCTATTAAAAACATTCAAGATTTAGCATGGTTTCTATACACTTTTACATTGGGTATTAATTAAGTTACCACCTAAGCCTAAACAATTAACAAAGAAATAAAGTGATAAAAATGGACCGTATTATGCATATCATAGAATATTTGGACATCACAACAATGATTGTTGTGATTTATAGGAGCTATTAATAAAATTTGAATCCTTTAAGGATCCAACTTGATTAGTATGCATGCACTTTGCTCCTTTCCATGTGATAGTTGTAGAATCATAGCATACTCACTATTACATGTATTACATTTAACACAAATCATTTCTATATTACAAGGATCACATTATCATCACCTATCTTGGCTCATCCTTGTCCTACATTTGGGGGACAAGGGGAATATGCCTTCCGTATATGATGAACAAGATTGAGATGCAGACAACTTGCTTTAGGTCGGCTCGCATGTGTCATACTAGCTTTATGTCTATTCATGTTCTTTGTGTGATTGCATGTGCGTAATGTGATACCTCGTACTGTGTTGCTTGGCATGCCTTTATATTTGTGAACCTACTTTGGATGACCCTTGTCACTTCATTGGTGCAAGGATACAAAGGAAGCAAATTTGTTGTAACATTCTTCTATTTGTATCCTCATTCTTTTGTTTGTCGTAACAATTATCTTTTTCATTTATCTTGAGTTTTCCTTTTGGGGATGATGAAAAGTGTTGAGACATTTAGGTATCTTCCATGTTGACCCAAAAGGCTTCTCCTTTATCTTCTCTCTATGTTTCATTCTTCCTTTGTGATTGTTGTTCCATGGGTCATTTAGGGAATGATGACGATTTCAAGCTCGATTATATTCCCTTATGTGTTATCTTAGGAATGTATGTAGGTGGAAACTTCCTTTTCTATGGCGTAGCTTCATTTGGGAAACATATGTTTGGAATAGGGCTTTCCAAATAAGATCTCACGTCTCTTTCATCTATTATCTTTTATCATATTCTACTTTAAAGTAATTGCTCACAACATGGTGTTTAGAAATTTATTTAAAGTGGGGGGCATTATGCCTCCTGCTTGTTGCTTGCTTGATGTCATGAACTCTTATTAAAAGTGTGGTCTTTTTATTTCATGTGATGTGTCTTTGTTGGTTACATTGGGATTGATGTCCTTCAAGAGTGTGATCTTTCTTGGAATATGACATTCCTCTTAGCAGAAATGCTATGGATTGCATTCCCTAAGGTGTGAATCTTTTATCTCTCGAATAGTCCTCCCTTGATGGTGATATCAAGTGTGGCATTCCCTGAAGTGAGACCTTTCATGAACTAAGCAAAACCCCTTTGACTATCCTAAACCAAAACTTTTGGCCACTAAGCATAACACAACTTGCTTTGTGGTGCCTTTGTTTCATGAGTGTCTAGCATAATGCAAATTTTTAGCCTTGTTATTGTCGTATGTGGCACCTCATCAAAGTTATTAGGGAGTATAACTTTTGTTTGGTTATGGGTACACACCTGTTGTATATCGGACTGCACCAGACCACTGTGTGTTTCTCATATAGTGTATATCAAACTGAACTAGCTAAATTATGAACATATTTTCATGGCCACCTAGCATAACATGACTTGCTTTCCTGTGGAGCCATGTGAGCATATTTTTGGACAAACAACCTAGGCTTGATCCAATTGTTTGGACAAATAATCGAAGTTTGATCCTTTTTTTTTTTTTGTATCAATTTTGACATTGTATGATGTTGCATCTTGTGTCACTGTTGCATTCATATGTCTCTTTGTGCCTTTGTTGGTTTGCCGTGGGATCTTAGATCCCAAGGGCTTGATCATCCTCCTTGATCCTTGTTATCTCATCTTTCTAACAGTTGTATAATTAGACCTCTCTTGACTTATTTGTCTATTTTAGTGTGGGTTTGAGCGTAGGGCTCATTCTCTCACTAAAGTGGGGGCTAAATGTAGTGTATTAAAATGTACTCCTTTAAATTTTCACACTATTTTTGCATTCCCTTAATTAATTGGACTGAATTAAGCTTCTAATTGCCTAAATTATGCATTCCTAAGCCTTATTATTCTCATTTTCCAAAGGGGAAACTAGCATTAAACAAATGCTGATATTATTTTAAACACCTTGGAAATTGTGTTTTGGATTTAGGTCCCAGGACCCATTCACCCAAGGGCGAATGGGTCCTCCTTAAGTGCTAGGTCCCAATTTTTAATATGTTTTTGGCAGTATTTTAATAATTTAAATTCAAGTTTCAATGTTGGCTTATAGAATCTAATTTTCAAGAAATTAGATAAACACCTATAAATACAAGTTTATTTATCAATTCAAACTTAACATGCAAAATCAAGAGATCATATGAGCAAATGTTATTGTCAAGAGCATTGAAGAGCAGATTTATCAGTCATATACAACAACAATCAAGATCATATCATCATGTCAAAGTTATGTGTGTTCATATTAGGTTTTGGAGCTAACATTGTGATGTAGGTTTCAGGCATTCAAGTGTCAATTCAAGCCAAATCATGCAAGATTCAATCCTGAGAGAGATGTGTTAGACTTTAGTCCTCTAAGGGCAGCCATTAAGGGTTTGGTGGGTTGTGACATATTTGTTTTGTTTATTCATCAATCCTTGTCATTTGTTATTATCTTTTATCATCAAAGTTTAATTACCAAACTGTGGTTTGACCAAGGCAAACCCATATTCACCAAAAAGAAACAATTGTTCCCTCTCTTTGTATGTGCAGATTTGTAGGTGAAGAAGGACTGGAATTGGATCAAAAGAGAAATTTTGTAAAGTTATCAAAGTTGTCAAGCAACATAAACTCATTTGCAAAATTTATTTTCGAATTTCTAACTGTGGAATCTAGAGGAATCGAGAGTGTAGATCCGAGGCCAGAGGACTATGAAATCAGATTTTGGACCCTTGTATAGAGACCCATTCGCCCTAGGGAAAATCTTTCCCAAAAAGACACTTAGTAACCACTTTTGGTGATAGGTGCACATCAATTCCCCTTCTTAGATCTTCCAAAAGATTATTGTTTCTATTTGTGCTATCTTTTATTTCAACATTTAAGTTTTGCATCACATAATTGAGTTCATTAGGCATTTTATTTTCATCTCCCGAAAGTGTATTTCTGTCATATTTATCATTTTTTCTCATAAGGAAAAATCAAAGATCCCCCATCCCCATAGAGTTGACTCACCTCAAGGTTGAAATTAAATTCTATCCTTGGGAGAGATTTGTCCTTTTTTCCCATATGAAACTAGGAAAATTGGGGGTGTTCTAGGTCATCATTTCATTTTGGTGAACCCTTTATGCCCCTTCACATCCATTTTCTGATGTTTCAAGATTATTCTTTTGTTGGTCACAATTAGTGGATTGGAGGATTTGGGAATAATGGTCTATAATGTGGATTGGAGGAGTATTGGAAAAAACTTTATTGTTGCCCCCAATATCATAGAGATATCACTAACATCCATAAAGTTCTCAATCGATGAATAAACAAGTCCTTGATATTTAGGATTGTCACAAAATTGTATTGGCTCCAAAATAATTTATTCATGTAGGCCTAAACCTTTTCCTTTATAGTGCATACTTTGATAGATTTTGTTTGCAATTAGATATATATTGTTCTGGTAACAAGATAATAATTCTTCTTTATGCTATTGGGAATCATAAATGGTGGTTATCTTCTCATCAGTAATAAAGTTGGATTTGACCAAAGTGAGTGGTCCAAGTTGATAGGATACTGGTGCTTTCTCCATATTTATGCTTGTTACTTCATCATTTTGTGAGATATACTCATGGAGTCTTGTGAATTCAACTATAGCTTCCCCATTTTCATATATTTCTAGAGAAAAGGACTCTTGTTTTGGATGAATAAGGGGGAGATCATCTATGTGTCCAATTGAAGCAAGTGTCTCATATGTGCAATGGAGGTTACTAGAATATGGATGGGACCAACTTTTGTTTTGGCATCATTGATGGAATAGAAATGGATGATGGGATCATCATAGAAGTCATTAGGAATATGATCTTAGTCAATGATAGAATGAGATTGGAGGATTTTGGTAACTTGATCTTGATTCATTTTAGGGTGTGTTCCTTTATGGCTTTGGACTGTGTTCTTGACATAGATCTAGTTTTGATAATGTGGTAGGAATAAAGGACCCTTGGGTAGCCTCAGTATGTTGGCATGGTGCTAATGGAATTTGAATAGGAATCTCTGGATTGGGTGTGATGGGCAATGGTATGCATGGTAGTATTTGATCTATGATTTCTTGATCATGGGTTGGACTTGTATCAAGCATTGGATTATCTATCATAGATAAACCTTGGGGAAAATCCTAAAAGGTGTAATTATTGGATGATGTTGATTGATGTTGTGAAGGTACAAAGGATGAAGAAATGAAAGGAGAGATGGGGTCTTCTTGTTGGAAAGCTTCTTCAAAATGACCTATTAGGAAATCAAATGGGGTGGATATGTTATGATCGTGACTAATGTTATAATTTTAGGATGAACCATTGCTAGAAATAAATGAATGGCCTTGATCATGATTGGGAAAAGTATCTTGATATATGTCTAATTTATCATTATGTGAGCTATTGATATCATTGATTTGATTACTTTGAGGAATTCTCGAGATTATCCTCAATAGTGATGTCACCTTGATCAATAAAATATTGAATGATATATTTTAGCTTAAAATAATTTGGAGTTTTATGTCCTTTAGACCTATGGTACTCATAAAAATTAGTGTCCTTCCACCATGTGGGCTTGACTTAGGGTTCATACTGCTTGATTTATGGGAGTGTGACTAAATTTGACTGGACTAGTTTTCAGAGTGCTAATTTGATGGGCTTTTCCAAAGGAGCATATTTTCATCATGGGATGTTCTATCTGGGAGGACCTCTCTGTGAGTTATTTTGGATTGACGCTGATGTTTGGACATTGGGTGGTGCTTGTAAGATTAAGGTGGGTTGAGAATGTTGGGCCATCTTGGTGTCAACCACACTATCATTGACCACATTTTTATTTTTATTTCAAAAACGACGTTTGTCATTTGAAGAGACAACATAATATTTATTGTCTTTGAATATCTTCATGAGTCCTTTGGCTATAAGGGATTTCTTAATAGTAAGCCCTTTCTCAATAACTTTGTTGAAAGTATTGGAGCATTGAACTTTTAGATGGAATCCTATTTCCATATTCATGTTTTGGATGAATATTTAGACTAATTGTTTCTCAGGTATATGGCATGGAAATTTACTAGCTAAGCTTCTCCATCTGTATAAGAAGGAAGTGGAAGTTTCTCCATTGTTTTTCTTTTAGTGTATAGATAAGTCATCAAGACTTTGTTTTCTATGTTATAGGAGAAATATGATAATTTTTTTGACTAGTTCATTGAAAGTCCTAATGCCAAATAAAAGTTGAGAAAACCATGTCATGGCCTTCCCTCCTAAGCTTCTTGGAAAGAGGCACATAAGATAAGTGTCATTATAAACAACCTCTAAGAAAGCTACATATAACTCTCTAATGTGTTCACAAGGGTCTCCCTTTCCTTTTTACTTGTCAAATTTAGGTATCTCAAAATTATATGCAAAGGGTGGCATGTATATAGTCCTGTCAAAAGGACAGGGGCATATGTCCTCTAGTGTGTAGCTCTTATTTATTGGTCACATGTGGATATTCAATTTTTTTTGTTGTAGAACTTCAATTTGTAGAGCCAAATCATTTGGGTGCATGAAAGTGGGTATGTTGATGGTGTTATAAGCATATATGAGATGTGATGATGATTGAACTTGGGGGAAATTTTGTGATGGGTTGTTTTGGTGAACGTGTGAATAGTTTTGTGGAATGTATGTATGAGTGGATGTGTTGGAATTAACAAAGTGGTTTGATATGGTGAATTTTCATTAAGGGTTTATGATGTTTTGATTTTGGTATTGTTGATGAATGTTGTGGTTAGATGGGTTCACATTGTGGTTTGGATGATGGTAGTTTGATGGATTGATGTGTTGTTGAGATGTCATGATGTTTTGAGAGGGTTTATCTTGATAAATGTTTTGGTTAGATGGATTTATGCTTTATTTAGGATTTGAGGTGATAGCCCATGGATATTGTGATGTGGGATTGTAGTTTTGGTGGGGTGGTGTTAAGTTAGTTAGGTATGTCAGTATGAATGTTAGATGTAAGTATTTGAGGATTATGGGATGCATGTGGAGGTGCTTAGGTGTTGGTCATTGGAGTGGAGAAGTTAGAATTGTTAAATTTGTTGATATAATATATTGTTAATAGTGTTTTAATGTTGAATGGTGTTTGTGTTTGAATGTAAGCTAGGTGAAGGTGCTTGTGTGATGTGAGATGGTTGTGATAATGTTTGTGAACTAATTATTAAAGTGGGAGTGATAATATTACTAGAGATTGTGTTATATAGTGGATTCATTATTTGCATGGTGTATGTGGGAGCTTGAGTGTGCATGATAGGTAATGAAACTTGTGTGGAATTAGTGGGTATAATTAATAATGGGATAACGGTTGTAATTTTTTGAGGTGTGATATTAGGTGAGTGTCAAGAATACATGGAGGTGTTTTTAGTAGTTTGGATGGTAGGGTCATTATTAGGTTGTATAAAGAAGTTATTTTATTGTGTCATGGAAGGTGGTAGGGAGAAATTGGTTTGTGTTATGATGTTGTTGGAGCTCGTTTCCCCCAAGGTCTAGGATGAAGTATTATGTGTGATGTCTTCTAAATTAGACATAAACCCTAATGAGGATCGTATTGTGGTTCGGTAAGCATTTGGGGTGACCAAAGAAGGCATGCCAAACTCATGTTGAGTATCACCCATGGTTATGGTAATGTTTAACTCACTTTGTTAAGACTCCACAAGATTTCTATGTAGAGACCAAGTACCAAGACCTTGGTGAATGATTTGTGGGATGAGAAATTTGGATAATTGATGGTTTGGTAGCAATTTAGAAGCATTTGGGTGGTGTCGGCACAAACAAATATCAAAAATATCAAAAAAAAAAATGGTATTTTTATGCTTTAGTAAATCACATTTTTGGAGGTCTTCAAAGTGGAATTTGGGGTCAAGAATATCATCAATCCTTTGAAATGGTTGCCAAAGGAATGATTTTCAAGGGACTAAAATTAGAGCTATTGGATATCTTTCCAATGATGTAAAGAAGTCATAATTTCGACCATCAAGCTAAGAGTTATGACCTTGCCAAGTTGGGGTAGTAATAAATAGTATAATTTATGGATTTTGACCCAATATCTTGATGATGGACTCAATTAGGGTTCCTTAGGTATATATGTATATGCTAGAAGGTGTCATTTTTATTTGTTGCAGATTTGTTTATAAGAGTTATGAGATTATATGATAGTAAGCACTCTAGATGACAATATGATTCAATTATGCTAAAAGGCAGAATAATTATGCCATAATATAGGAAAATTATGATAATAAAAGATTCAAATGCATGATTTTGAGCAAAAATGGGTGACAGTTCAATTTTTTTAAAGAAAAAATGGTCATGTGAATATCTAAGGCAATTTTGCCATGTTGTGCTATAGTTGTGCCACTATATGCAACAAATGTGCCATAGGGAGGTACACATGTGCCAAAGCAAAGGAAAAATATGCCAAAGTATGACAAATGTGACACATAAAAATAATTGTGACACAAGACTGAAATTATAAGCTATTATGACTTAAAATTGAGTTTTGTGTGACAAACAATTATGCAAATTGATAAAAAGTTGTATGATAAAATAGATAAGTGTGAGTTCTTGAGATTCAATTGGACGATTTTATGCAATTTTAGTCTAATTTGATTTTTTTATAGCAATTTTATGGCAAGAAAATAGTCACAAAACAGATATAATAGTTGTTGATATTTCCAAGGTAATAGGTTGAATGTCATCATTGGTCTGAACAATTAAAATCTCCAAGAAGTATAGCCTAATTAGTATTAAAGGCGTGTCCCATTAATAGAGGCTCATCAATAAAATATTGTAGAGGACCACATATTCATGGCTTCGCTCTCGAAGGGGGATGGCTAGGTCTCCAATGGCACAAAGGCTCACCTTCCTCCTTCCCTTATAGTTTTTACAAGTTCTCCAAAAGAATTTTATCTCACCCTAAGATGGTACATGCTAGGTAACTTCATGCATGATGTTGTACACTACACCCCACTAGCAGTAATGATCAAAATGTCTTAAGACTTCTAAATAATAATGGTTTCTAGTGAAATTGATGAACAATGAGCCTATCTATAGTGCTCAATATTGGAGGGTTCTCATCCACTCTCTTCACTTATACATGTCTTAGCGGATCGAGGATCACGAGGCTTGGCTCAAATGATGCTAGGCACACCTTTGGGTACAATTTTTTCCCCCCCTTCTTATTAGACTCACCCAAAAACATGGTTGAGGTTGCACTTAAGGTGATGAAATCCCTAAGCAAGCCTCCTACTAAATTAAAAAAGAAAATGATGTTGTTTTTGATCCAAAAGATTGCATTAGATGCAAGGGGAGAGCATACGTAGATTATCACTTCCTTGGGTAAATGAACAAAATATGAATTCTAATGTATTTTTGATCCCCAAGTTCACACTAGGCATGAGGGGAGGGCATACGTACCCAAGACTTCACTAGACATAGCAAACAATTTATTTACCTTGAGAAATTGAAGTCTTATTTACTCTAGAAAATTTAAGACACAAGACCCTTCAATAGATACATCAGTAGTTTCAATGTTTTGTTTTCTATCCATGAATGCCATAACTATGTAAGCAAATATTAGTAACCTAGAAAATTGCACAAAATAATTACGTAGCCAAAGCAGACTAAAATGCTTAACATTGAGTTATACTTGCTCAACTTACTAAATAGTTGCACCAAACTTTCTGATAGATGCACCAATATCTATGCAATTGCACCACTATTCTCATGCAATTGCTCCAATATCTCTTGCAATTACACCAATATCTCTTGTAAATGAACCAATCTACACAAAAATAATAATTTTACAAAATAGAGATGTGTAACTCTAATTTGAAAGATCAAATTGTTATTTCATGGATAAATGTTTGCAAAAGATAGTAAAAAACCAACAAAACTAGAAAATAAAAAATTAATGATAAGCAAAAAATGAAATCCTAATCTTTAAAAACCCAGTGATATCTTCTGCCACACAGATGCATCTTTTTGGGAGACAAATACAACTATTCCAAGAAAATATGCACCAAATTTCACTGCAATTATGCCAAAGTTGTCTGTAAATGCACCAAACAAAAGACAAATACACCAAATTGGTTGCAGATGTGTAAAATTGACTTGTAACTTCTCAAAAATTGAAAAAACTCATAAGAAACTTTAAATTTAGGGACTCAAGTGGTCCCATTTGGCGTGCCAAAATGTATTACCTAGAAAATGACTTTGAAATCAAATAATCAAATAGAAAATAGCACAATTCATAATTAATTCACAAATCAATACCAATAGAGCATTAAGACCAAATTACAATAATAGAAAAATGCAACAAACCTGCACACACACAACTCCACACATTTTTCCTTAGCTTAGCTCTATTATTCTCCTCTTTGCACCTTGGAGAAAAGTGTAGCAATAATTGCTATCAAATTTTATAGTACAAAGTACTGATAATATGTGTATAGTTACTTCATGATGATGAGAGAGAGATAATTGATGAATGATAGGTTTGTTATATAGATTGAGTGATATTGATCAACAATCAAGATTTGATGAGAGATTGAATAGATCAATGGCTTAGAATTGATGAGAGAAATTGATGGATAGTTAACTAATTGCATGATTTTAGTGAATTGAGTGCATGCATTAGTTAAGAGGATTTGATTGAAGAGTGAAGTGTAACTGACAATTAGTGAACAAAATTGATTGAGGAGTGAACTTGAAGTGAGTGGGAGTTGACATGATTGATTAATCAAAAGATTGATTTGATTAAGGAGTGGATTGAAAGTGAGTCTCAGTTAGCTGGTGAGGTGGAAATGCATGGGTAATTAATAATAAATTAGTTATTAATTAAACATGTGCAAAAGGGGAAACAAATAAAATAATGAATTTTATTTATTTTAGAAGAGGATAATGTTGAGAGGAATAATTGGATAAATTAAATAATTAAAATAATTATTTAATTAGAAAAGTGGAAAATGGGAAATGAATTTAATTAAATAATAATGCACTATTTAATTAAACTTAGGAAAGAGGAATAATTAGTAAATCAATTAAATAATGTTATTTATATTTAATCAATATTAGGAAAAGTGATGAAATGGATAATTTAATTAAATAATGAAATTATTCAATTAAATGCAAAAGATGGATTGATGATACCTAATAATGGAAAATGATGTTGTTTTGGTAGAAATAGGTTAGTCAGATTTAGGTGTCTACGGATGGCATCAACATGTAAGTTGAAGTCTACATCTAGGACTAGATCACTTGTGAGGACTAGGTTCATGGGAAGTAGGAGGAGCAATGAAAGAGAGAGGTCATTGAGACTACAACCACCTAAGTGATTTGTATAGGACATTTATGACAATTGCACTCATTTTCAAACAAAATATATGATTTGATAATTTTCTCTATATTGGATCATGACATGTTGGATTATGTCTATATACTTTTTATATTTTATATTTTTATTTGTTCATGCATGTATGCTAATGATATACATTGAATAAGAAGTAATACACAGACATATGCTAATAAATTAATGAGAACAACAATTCACAATGGGTAACTACCATGAGATGAATCAATAAACGAATTATAGTAATCCCATAATCAATTGTAATTGAATCACTAATTATTGTAGAACATGTTATGGAATTTGCATGCATACATGAACAAAATGTATTGGTAAATCCCAAATGTGCATAAACTATAAATACCAAATAATGTAAAAAAATCTTAACCATTTTAAAATATCTTTAGATGTATATCCAATGCCTTTATGTCCTTTATTTTCCTCTAACACAATCAAATCAAGAATACCATCCTTGTGGTATCCTAGTCCTTTACCTGTGTATCTATGTTTCTATATTCTTTTGTATATGAGACCATATATTTTTTCAAGTGATAGAATAAAAAAAATCATAAGTAAAAGTGCTACAATCAATTTTTTTTGTCACACATAAGATGTTTAGAATCTTTAGTACCAATTCTTAGGCGACACATGATCAAATATAGATGGATCCATATTAAGTGGAGGAATACTAAAATCTCTAGGGTCAACCTTATATTATCCTGCACAAAAAGGCATGAAATCTAATGTACACAAATCATAACCAAGTATATAATTTTCGTTGTCTTTCTTGTTTAGGAATATATTTGGTTAATTAATTTTGTGTAATAATAATTTTAGGCTCTTAAAAAATTTGACAATGACTAAATGGAGGATTATCTACTCATAGTGCATATCTATAATTTTTATGCCAAAAATTTAAGTCCATGTGAATTATAGAAGGCACTACTCTCATTGCATGTACAAATAGATGTCGTAATAACATATTATATGTCAATGTACCTAGCATCACATGGAATGATGAATAATTTTAGTAAGTGGTCCATATGTGAGGATAAAATCAAGGACCTTAATAAACAAGGATAAAATCAAGGACAAATCATATAGATGTAAGACAAAGTTAGGTTTATCAAATTTAGGTATGGAAAATAAATTATTTTCATATAAATAAATTAGAGTAAATTAATTAATCAAGCACGTTAAGTAAATCCATCTTATATTTATGGATTGAGGTTGTTATGCTAATTAAACATGTTAATTAACAATCAATAAAAATAAAATAAAACAAGGTTCCTAGCTTAAGGTTTGATGTTCAATATGGTGTAATAGATGGTACTTTATGTTTAATCATTGTATTAGTGTTTAAAAATCTATCAAAAAATGGTACTAATATGTTAAACTCTTTGTTTATTGATCCAGGTCATTTTTTATGCCTATACAACACCTTAGTGAGCAAGTTTGAAAATTTCACAAGTTCAAGTTGATAAATAATGACTACTTAGAAAAGGTTTGACTCAAGTCTAATTAATTTTGAATAAAGTTATAAGGTTAAACCCACACCTACAAAATTTAAATTATATTCATTTTTAAATTACAAAATCTACTTAAATTAATGAATAGATGAATATATAAATCAAATCTAAACCCTTAAAATATGTGAAAATAATTTTGTTTTATTTTATCAACTTTCAAAAAAACTTAGTATTGTAGGTGCTACCTCCAAGGTTCAAACCCTTGTTGAACCATTTAGTTGGTGGGATTTATGTCTCTATTAGGCCATTGAGCTTGTAAATTTGAACCATTCTTGTTGTGGTTGTCATCACAGTTTAGACCTTCAAAATACCTTAAAAACACTATTTTAACAAACAAAATAAAATAACAAACTACAAGATATTATGGTCTCACCCCAAACAAGCTCTAAAAAGATCGCATTCCTATTAAAGACTCCCATCTCACCTTTAGACTAAGTTGTTCCTTGCCCAACCCTTGTAGTATGGAGAAATTTTCCTAAATTCCCAAAGTTATTACCTTCCATGCTCCTTAGGCCAAGAAATAAAGAAAGGTTAAAATCTTGATACTACAATCCCCTAAAAAGCCCAAATTGACCCCTATTGATAAAACCCCCAATGAACCTATGCTTAACCCTAAGAAAAGGAAAGAAAAATGGTCAGAGGGTGTATTGTTTACTCCCAAAAGATGCAAACTGCATAGCCCTATGATAGTGACCCTACTCAACATGAGTCCCAAAGATCAAATAAAACAAGAACAATGGTTGAGAAAGAAAAAATATAACAATTGTTGTCTGGACCTTAATGATTGTGTGAAGGCTCTTGAAGAAAAACTCAACTTGTAAAACTATATTTTTAAATGGTTTGCATGGAAAAGAAATTTTTTGAGACACAAAGTTCAAATTTTGGAGATGGAGTTTCTCCTAGCTTGGCCTAGTTAGATAAATGTTCCTTTTGATGAGGAATTACTGAACAAAGTTCACAATTTTTTTGCTATGCTTGAGAACTTAGAAATGATAGAGAATAGATTGGATTCACTAGAGAAAAACCAATTCAATATCAAGAAAAACTTGAAAAAAGTTATGTAGTTTAGCAAGGAAACCAATAAAAATTCAGCCACTAGCTTATATGTTCTTCAAAAAGAGCTAAAAAGGAGAAAGACGAAGAGTTCAATGGCCCTACTAAGAGAACTAGACCTAAAATCATTGTTGATGCTCTCACCTCAATCTCAAATATTAGTGTAAATGATGATTTTGAGGTGATTTTTTACGAGTAGGTGGAGTTCCTGGCTAAGGAATGGTAAGTTGCCTTTGGACTAAAGAGGCGGGTTGATATAAATTAGTCCCTTATTTGATATTTTTGCTTTTTGGGTGTTTATTGGTCTTGCGTTGTTCATATTGGTGACTTTGTTCCTCCCTTAGTTGGGATCTTTTCTTAGATTAGTCATATATATATTGTGGGACTCATTATTTATGCTAATGCATTAATTTTGTAAAAGGGTTTGGGCCCTTTCAAAACCCCTTTTTACTCTAATAAAAAAATAAAATACAAGATATATATTTTTCACTTTTACAAGAAAATGAATATTTTAAACCCTAAAAACAAGTCACATTGTGTTAGGTTCTTATTGATGTTGTGGTGAGTGCAATGAATTTTGTCGTGTCTAATAAATTGATTGGTGTTAGAAATATTATTTAAAATCACAAAATAATTTTGAAGTCAACAATGTAATTTTATTAAAGCCAAAATTTATTTTTATATTAATTTACCTTACCACCTCACAATTGAAAATGACTATTATGATGTATATAATAATGCTTGGGTCATTCAAGCCAATAATTGAATTAGGTTTTGGTTCAATGAATTAAAGGCATTGGACATATAATTTATACAAAAGATAAAGAAAAATTTGATATTTGCATTACTGTTTTCAACATGAATTGATAGAAAGAAAAAAAATGATATTTTTACAATTATTTAAAATAGAAAATTAAATGTAGAATATAGGTTTGTTGCTCAATTTTTTAATTCTATATGCTCATTGACTAAATTAATAAAATAAATCACTAGAAAATGACTATTACCTATGTATAATAGTGCCCACATCATTCAAATCATTAATAAATTGAAATTTAGTTCATTGGACATGTAATTTACAAAAAGAACTAAAGAAAAAAAATGATTTTTGCACAACATTCTCAACATGAATGAATATAAAGAAGAATAAATGACATTTTTACAATTATTTCAAATAGAAAATTAAATGTAGACTATAAAATTGTTACTTGATTTTTAATCTTATATACTCATTGATTAAACTAATAAAAATAAATTGAATACATGAAATACATTATTATTCTACCCCCACCAAAAACTAATTATTAATATAAAAACTCAACACCATAAAATATCTATCTTTAAGAACAACTTAAATAAATTTTAGGGATTTTCCAACACTAATTTTGATTTGTGGGTGGATAATGACCTTTTATCTTCTATAAACTCATAAGATCTTTAATGATAAAATGTGTCCCCTTATGTGGGTGGAAAATGACCTCTTATCTTCTATAGATTGAAAATAAATTATATGATAAATAATGTATATATTTCCTATTCAATCCCCTCACTCCACAACTAACGGAAAAAAAAGAAGGTAAAGGCGTTTTCACGGAAGAAGCAAAGCACCAACAGTACTTATCCAGTTTTGGTGCAGAGAATCAAGTAAGTGAATGGGCCCTGACCACAGGTCAAAAGTAAACCCAGGTTAAGATCAAATATAGGGTGAGTTAAATTGGACGTTCCAGTAAAGCGCCGAATGCTTTACTTGCCCTGAGATTCACAACAAATCTCTGCGGCCGCGAGCTTTCAATCTGTCCACTTCTTCATTTTAATGTGAGTTTTTGATATTATCCATTACAAAATATCTGTGTAATTACTGAAAATCTTTTCCAGTTTGTTTGAATCATTCTGACCACCCACCGCACTCACCGATCTCAAACGCGATATGTATTTTGCTTTATTTTTCTGCGTTTGGCTTTGAATTTTCTAGTTCTTTTTTGGTTAGTTTGCAATCTTTGTTCTCAGTGGAAGTTAAGATACGAGGCGGTGGATTTTTCTGGTATAACTGAGTATCCTGTTAATGATCTGTTTTTGCTGTACATTTGTTTAAAGTATGCGGTTTTTGAATCATTTACACGTTCTTGTTGTGATTTAATGATGTCTTCCTTCGTAACGTTAACAACTTTTTTGAAACTTGATTCTGTATTTAAAATGCTACTGCTCTGCCTTTATACTTGTTGCAGATGTATTTAATCAGGTTTTGTTTTGCATCGGTTTTTAAAGCCGCTGGAAGCTATCAGAGAAGCTTCTTTCTCTTCCATCATATTTTCCTTTATGTTCTGTTTTTAAATACATTCTATTACAATTTAAGCGGCCGTTTTTTTACCAGAACTCTGACAAGTAAAGGAAAGAAAATCGGAAATTAATTTATCTAGATATATGAAGAGGCCGTGGCTTGCATGCTTAAGGTGTGCTGTATTTAAAAATAATTGTGATATTACAAACATTTATGTGATGATAAGTAAAACGGAAATCTAAATGCAAAAGCTTGCGTTAGGCGTCAATAAATTCTTTCTTTTTGGAATTCTTTTGTTGTTCCAAATTTGTTAATGGTTTGAACTACATCACTCGATGTAGATTGTAGAAGGTCACCATTTAAAGGTGACTGTGAGGGTTTGGTAATTTTTTAGCTTGGGTATGAAATTGGTCTAAGCATTAGGTAATGGGAGGAAGGCCAAAATTGTATGACAGGCTTCTTGTTGCGTGAGTAAAACCCTCGTTTGATTCTATGAAAAATCAAGATGAGAATGCCACTCCTTGTCTTCAACTTGAACAAGTAGATTTAATTAGTAAGAGTTGCATTGATTTTCACTGTCACCCCAGACAACTTGACTTCATTTTTGTTTACACTGGATAATCGGTATTCATGCTTGTGATGTTGGCATGTATGTTCTCCACTTTTTGAACCATTGTCATTACGATTATAAAACGTAGATTATCCAGAAGCTACTACCTACGCCAAGTGGAGGCTTTCGTGCATCTGATCAGATAACTCATTATGCATTGCACGAGATATTTTTGCTAGTGTCTGAAGCACATTTCTGAACCCTTGAATTTTGAAATAGACAGCAAACAGTTTTTCTACGCTGTGGTTCTGTCCTGATTCTTCTAACGACTATAATAGTAAAAAGGGAGTCTACAAGGCTAGCATGCTAAGATGACCCAACTTTTTTTTTATTTGTCTAACGATATTAATAATGTTGGGAATGATGCCAATAATTTGAGTCTCGACTACAAAATCTCAAGATGTGAGTCTTGATATTACAGAGGCTGGATCGTTTGAGCAAACTGAGAAAATTGAAGGTGCGAAGTTGAAGATCAATACTCAAAGGAATATGGCAGAGTGAACTTTGAATGTTTCTCCTTCAAAATGGTAAAAGACATCCTTCAAGGTTTGATGTCTGAATGAAGTTATGAACATTAAGAAATTTCTCTAAATCAGCCACGTGGATTTTTATTGTAACCCAGTCTAAATACATAGAAAGGAAACCCAGAAAAGACTGTAATAACTAGTCTAAATACACAGAAAGTAAACCCAGAAAATATTTTAAAAGCAGATATATATTTTTATTTTTCTTTTTTGAAATACATAGAGTCTAGAGTTAGGAAATAATACATCAAACTTATATTACTGACTGATGTTAATCTCTCATGCTGAAGGCCTCGGAATGACCTTGCTGCTGTATTGCACTGCTGAATATCTTGGAATAACCTTGATGCCGCCCTATACTACTGAATATCTCAGAGGGTTTCCATCCTCATGAGAGCTGATCTAAAAAATCCTGAGGATTTCGTCTCAATCAACAAGCTGTTGTAACAGCATCCAATTTCTGTAAACAGAATGAAGTTTTTGTCAATGTTTTTCAGGGACATGTTTGCCCCTGCCTCCCAAAATCCCTATGTTTTTGGGGTGGGGACACTTCGGGGACATGGGGACTTGTTGGAAACATCCCCCCGCCATCCCATCACCTTCACCATTGAATCAGGGACATTTCCAGGATGCCCCCCTCAAAGAGGGCATGTTCCCAGGATGTCCCTCTGGTTTGGGGATGTCTAGGGAACTTCTAGGAGTCTCACGACTTACCTTGGGACTTCTAGGCGCCCCCATGGAAGGAAAATGAAAAAGTCAAATTTGGAAAAAAATCAAAAAGTGTTTTGATCTGCATGCCACAAACCCTATCCTTAAATAGGCATCTAAGCCTCATTTCAATCACTCCCAAGTTTCAGAAGTAGTAAAGACTTAGTGTTGTGAAAAGCAAAGTGATAAAATTGTGAAAATGGCATTTGCTATGAAAGTTTGCGTGGTTTTGCAAATGGCTGCCCTTGGATTCTGTGAGAGGTGCTGCCTATTGACCATGCTAAGGGCTCTGCCCCAAGAACCCCACAAGGGATGTTGCCCCTTGACCTTGTTGGGGGCTCCACCCTAGACCCTCGTGAAGGGCACTACCCCTTGACCTTGCTGGGGGATCCACCCCCAAACCTCCACTTGCCATCGTCCACCCATTGTCTCAAATCTAGGCCCTTGGCCCCCCTTGTCTTAAGACATGGGGAACATAGTTTTTTGTGTTTGTAATAATCGATGATGCCATTCCTCTTCCCAATGCCACCTATATAATCCTCAAATCAAACTATCCACAAGTTATGGGAATTAATCTCACATTCAATGCTAGCTAGCTGACAAACACTCCCCAAGGATTTAGGGAGATAACTGATTGCCCGAGTTTTTATTTAATTGAAGTTGATTCCTTACTTAATTGAAAATAACTAGTGGAATAACTGTAGCATCCCTTATGTGATTGACACAACTAAAACTAGTTGACTAACTGAAAGACTAAGTAAATCTAATAGTTGATAGGATCTACCTAACCCCAATCAAATCAACTACCAACAACTCAGTGTTTGCAGGTCAAAAAGGGGACATTACAATTTTTGAGAAAGCTCACTTTTGCCAATCTTTGCAAAGTTTAGTTATAAATTCAAAATTCAATTTTGTTGCATGAAGTTATTATTAGAGATTAGATTAACTTTTTTTTTTAAAAAGGTAAAAGGCAAAAAGCCTGAAATATATTAATATATATAAAATAGTAATTACATGTAAAAGTCTCTTTTACAGACATAAACATGCAAAGAAACAAAATTGTCTGAGATCTGGAAAAAACCCAATGAACAGAGTGTGATCAGGCTACTAGCTAGCCAAATGCATATACCGAAAAATTGTTTACATAAATAATACCCAGGACAGTGAGCAAAAAAAACTGAAGCTGTTCTTCAAGAAGCAAAAGTATGGTTCAACAAATTATATATCTTCTGAAGAGTAATAGAAAACTACTGATCAGCATTTTAGTCTGGAAGTACCCCAACTGAAGCATTTTCATTATCACCAACTTCTTCAACAGATTAGATTAACTTATTTTGAAGCAATACATATTAATTTGTTGAGTGGAGAGTCTAATTGTTTGGCTTTGAAGGGTTTGCAGTCTTTGATGATGACACATACCTTATTGTGATGGTCCTCCATTTGTCTCCATACAAGCTTGGAACATGTGATTCCAATCTTTCCTTGCAAAAAGATGAAAAAAAATGGAGACATATTGGTGATCACAAGCTTACAGTTATGTTAAGGAGATGATTTTTCCATGATGAAATTGTCAGCTTGGATGAGTTTTGCCCAATCACTGAATAGGTGTTGCCACAAGAATGAAATTAGGGTTGATCATTAAACATGCAACTAGATTTTTCCGGACCTAATCTTTTATGGGATTTAATTGAAGATTTAAGATATAACAACAGTGGTGTTTTCTGCAGAAGGATTTTGTTAATGAGGTGCAACTTGTAGGCTACAGTGTATGAAATTCACATGCAAGCTGAATTCTCAACAGGATTTCCTATCTTCATATTTTTCTTGAGCAATAGAATTAACTCATTAAGACCCTGAATCTGGCATCTTTGTCCCTCCACTGTCATCTATCTATAGAAACATGAAGACTGCAAACTCCAAAAAAGGAGCCATAGAAGATCTGTACACATTTTTGGAATAAATATCAGATAGTTCAGGTAACTGATCTCTTTGGAAGACCATTGAGAAAATTGAAGGCAAATGGTATCTTCAGGGAGATCCATCCAATTCTAAAATATGCCCATTTCACGAATCTTGAAGATATGTGCAAATTTTAGGTACCTTCCTTTTCATTTATAATCATATGACTGTATTATTCATGTTAGTTGTTTGTTTGTTGCCACATTTACCTGAAAACCAAGAATTTGAGTTGAAACTTCTACTCAAGTGATTTAAACACACTACCTACCTTGTTTGCAAATATACGAGGATAAGACTTGTGGATGGATTCACTAGTTATGCTGCTATTACTTTACTTGTTAAGAAGTATCTCTGGGAAGGTGGGTGTAAGATATGCAAATATTCTATGTTGTTGGGGACTTGACAAAAATATTTGTATATGAAGTTTAACCAGTGATGTTCATGACAAGTACCCTTTTTGAATATTCAGTTATTGTACCTTCTTTGTTGCACTCTCTTTATAAATCTCAAGAAGTGAGTTTTCGTGATAATTGTGGTAATTAATAATGTTGGTGAAATTAATATTTGACCTGGCTTCCATATTGTATGATGACAGTTAAAATGCAAGGTGTTGTTCGAGCTGTCCAGATCCATGGAAGTACCTTGAGGAATGCAATACTACATCGTGTTCGTGTTGTTGAACCGTCTATGAGATCTAATATCATTGTTCGTCATGAGTCTGCCTCTCCTAACTTGGAAGAATCTGGTTTTGAAAGTGCTACAATTGCAGATATTTTGAAAGCAAAAGGCAAAAGTGCAGATGGCTCTTGGTTGTGGTGCGGTACTGATGACACAGTTTATGATGCCGTGAAGTCAGTAAGCATGAATATTAAACTACTTATCTATCATTCTGAGATTAATTTGATGTTTTTTGGTACCTTGTTGGAGTTTCCATTTTTAATCATTATTACACAAGAAATAAGGTTGCCTGGATATGATCCCAATTTTAGTTGTGAAAATGCATTGCAATTTGCAGATGACTCAGCACAATGTTGGAGCATTGTTGGTGGTAAAACCTGGTGCAGAGAAGTCAATTGCAGGAATTATTACAGAAAGAGGTGGGAATTTTCATTGTTAACAATTTTGGTTCTCAGCCGGTAGATATCTTTGGACAATCTTTTACATATCATTTTCCTGTGTGGGAATGGTTAAGATATCTGGGTATGAGGGAATAAAAAACTTGGAATTTAATGTGGTTACACTACATAACTATTGGTGAGAAAAGATTCTGTAGTTAAACCATTACCACTTCCTTTCAGTTTGTACTTCAAGGTATTGCCTGCTTTTGAATAATAAAGATATTTCTTCATATTGAGTGCACAAGAGGTTTCTCGGTTCACGGGCTTTGTCTTTTTAGGAATTCTGGTTAATGCTAGCATAGTTAATGAATTTCCCTCTGTTTTCTGATAAGCACATCGGCCACAATGAAAATGACCCACCAATCGTTTTGGAAAATACGAGTAACAAGATGTAATCAATCTTTTCAGCTTCTTTGTAGAAAAGTCAAACCATCCATGCCTAACCATTGATTGACATGCCAAAATGTAGAGTCAGCATGGCTAAACTGCACGTGGCAAAACATGAGATCTAAAAGACAAACATTTGGTTTTAGAGAATTTTAAAATATTTTATAGGGGTCAACAAGGATGCTCCCCACATCCGGCATCTTGGATGTCCTGGGGATAGCAGGACAGGGGTGAAACACTCCCCCCCACTCCCTCCATCACAGAGCTGAAATGTCTTCCATTTGGGGGGACAATGCCCTGCCATTCTGGTTACATCTCTTAGTCTGCTTCCTTTTCAGTACAGAATTTGAGATTTGATCTTGATGTGTTGGTTTTCTAGTGTTGTGGTCTGATAGCCATAGCCTATGGAACGTTTGTCCTCAAGAATGTATGGACCAAAAAATCTAAGGATTTGATCACCACTTTTAACATTTATGTTTATCATAGAATGCAAACACATTTTGTTTTTACACTATAGACCAATTTTCCACTTGGAAAGAGGCCAGCAAAGGATTCAGTCATTTAGAGTACCACTTCCACAAACTTCAACCCTTGGATTAATCATCAATTCCTTTTTTATATCATTTCCACACTACATACCTTTTTTGATCTTGAATTAATATTATGAATTTCTCTGTATTAAACATTACCATTGTCAAGTAATTATCAGGACTATCCACCGAAGGTTATCTTGTACCTAGAAAACTAAGACTGGCTCTAGTTTTTGTGGACTTGTTTTGCATCACTTGTAACTAAAAAAGACAATTTTGGAGAAGACATCATCAGTCCTCAGATTGTTCAAATTTCTTGATATTGGGCTACAAAAGCAATCCATTTGGCTTGTCACCTTATGTATTGAAAGTTTTGTAACATCTTTACTATTTTATTTCAGCCAATGGCCTTTCAGGAAGTTCAAACCATTTTACCGGGTATGCAGATGTGGGATTATTAAATTACCATTTCTATTGCCAGATATTGTCATGGCTACCACAATTTCTGCTACCAGATATTGTCATGGCTACCACAATTTCTGCTACCAGATATTGTCACTGCTTTCAGAAAAACGTGGAGCTGTCTAAAGCAGTAATTTTTGCCTTTAATCCTTAAAAATAAGGAATTAAAAACAATTTACTGCTAAGATCTGGTTCATATCCCAGGGACCTGTAATTTTAATCAAATTTCATATTAAAGTTAGTAAACAAATATAGAAGGATATTTAATTAGGAGCTAGCTGGAAGTTATACATTGACTATTGGTTTTATGAGGCAGGAGATAACTTGAATCAGTAAGATTTTGAATGTAATGAAGATAGAATTGAGAGCCAATCCTTTGACAATGTGTTTACAGTGTTCCTCAAGGCTTTTCCATGTCCATCCTTGGCACCAAAATAGAGTCCAGATGCCAGACAGTTGAAATGAGGAGTCAAAAACCTTCAAATTCCAGTCTGATCACTTTCAGCAGTCACAAAACTGATGGTTTCATCGCCATTAAATTTCTGCTCATTTTCAACGTCAGATCCCATGTTTTCTAACCTCCTTGAAATTCTTTGGATCACCCCAAGACTGCCTCCAATCCAAGAACAAACATACTGGATTCCGAAACTGTCCAATGGAGATTACATGTAACCATAGCCCCAAGGCAACTTCTCAATTGGAAATGACATCAATTGATCCTGTAGTCATACTACTTGGATCCATTTTCTGGATTACACCTCCCCACGAAGGCAGCCTTTGATCACCAAAAGCTCAGGGACTCACCAAGTGAAGAAATTTCTTACCTGCATCTTCCTTGGTATACATTTGGCCTTCCTCAGTAGTTGCCCTTTCAAACCCACTAACCATGTTTCATTCTCTCCTCCCCTTGTTCTTCTCACCTTCTTGTCCAGCACCACATCACCCTCCAACTCCTCTTGACTGCTTGGAGCTGAATCATCAATGGAAGGCAACAGTAAGCCCTCTTCCTTATCAAACATGGAGAGCTCAAACAAACAGAGATTCTCAACATTGATAATTGAGTACATTTTCATGTAGGGAGGCAAGTCCAACCAAAAAAGAAATTTCTCCTCACTTATTGGCTGGTTCTTCAAGCCTTATCTTCCCTAAGTACACTCATATACGATTTACAACCTTGAACTAACATTTTACTTGATGTCAGTCATGTTACCTCTTCTACCTAGCTTGAGACTTGTTCATTTTCTCCTAAAATTGGAGATGCATTTGCTGAATGTTATCAGTGAATAGTTAGGCTTTGTAGACCTCTGAATCTGCTTTCTCAGATTTCTTTTATGACTGTCCCAAGTAACTTTGAAGGGGCTGGGAGGCAAGTAACCAAAATATGCCTTAGATGGTGGCAATCTTGATGATGTATCCACTACCCTGTTGTTCAAGTGTTATATATATCTTGTCCCATAACTTTGGATACCTCTGATTATCATTAGATCCCCTTGAGCTGTACCAAGGTGCAATTCACCACTTCTGTTTGCCCATCCCTTTGAGGATGAAAGTCGGTAGAACACTTCAATCTATTCTCCATCTTCTCCCAAAGCGTACATCAAAACTTCCCCAAAAATCTAGCATCTCTATTTGATATTATACTTTTGGGAAGACCAAAACTAACCCACACGAGTGAAAACAATTCAGCTGTGTCACTGCTCTTAATAGTTTTCTTGCATTGTATGAGTACACACATTTTGCTCTGTTGATACCACTACAAACAAATAGTCACTCTCTCTCTTGGATATGGGTAGGCCTCCTATAAAGTCCATGAAGATTGTCTCCCATGGCTTTGAAGGTACTGGCAGTGGTTGGTACAACCCCAACTTATGACTACTTGAATTACTTATGCAACACAACCTGCAGTCCTGAAGATATGGCAGATACACCCTTTGAAGATTTGTCAACGTCTTTGCTAGAACAAAATGACCTGAAACTTTTGGTAGACGAAGTTCATGCAAGGACAATGACCTTTCTTTTGGTACACATAACTTCGCCAATTTTTATAGCAACCCTTCTTTGAGAAAAAAGTCCAATTCTGCCTCAAAATCAGCCACATTGTCTTTCTTTGTTCACTTGTAGATATCACCGAAATCCTTATCATCCTCATAATCTACCTCTTTTGCAAAGGGCTCCAGTTGACAAAGAGTACTCACCACGGAAAGAAGAGGTGGCCTCGAGAACATATCAGCCACTTTGTTTGTCACACCTCACTTGTACTTAATCGCCAAGTAGAACTGTTGGAGGAATCCCAACCACTTGTAATGCCTTGCTTACTGCAGTTTAGTTTGTGTCTGCAGTTATTGGAGGGGTTGATAACCCTGTGGGCCACTGTCCCTTTGCCCATCAAGTAATGTATTCACTTTTTCACTGCTTGCACTTGGGCATACAGCTCTGCCATGTATACAATAGTTTGGGACTTCCCCTTTGAAAAGCTTTGAATGATAACATATAGCCTTCCCCATTGCAACAAAACAGCCCCCATTGTGTATTCATTGGCATCTGTTTCCACTTCAAATGGTTGTTGGAGATTAGGCAAAGCAAGAACTGGTGCATGGCTGATTTAATGTTTTAGTTCTTTAATGTAGCTGCAATATAAAATACTTTTCAGCCCCTATTATAGCATGCAAAGTAGCTTCAATATGAGAGAGCTTTTACAAACTTATGCATGTCTATGACAGCCCCAATAAAGCTTCTTGTTTTGGTGATAGTAGAAGGTCTTGGCCAATTCACAATGGCCTCTCTTGGTAGGATCAAGCTTAATCTCCCCATTACTTTCCACATGCTCAAGGTAACCAAGTGATGCTTGTGCAAATTCACATTTCTTTCCATTAAAAAATAACTTATTTTCCCTCAAAATTTGTTGAGGTGAAACATGTTCTCATATATTCTACTCAAAACAAGGATATGATCCAAATAAGCAATCGCACAAGAGTCTATGAGTGGTTTAAGACAAATTAAGTGCCCCATTTATCCAATCTCTTGAAGTTAGTTGGAGTACAAAGCCCAAATGGAAGCACAAGCCTCTTGAATGGCCCTTGCCTAGTGTAGAATGCATTTTTACAAATGTCTTATTCTTTCATCCTTACTTGGTGATATCTGGATTTGAGATCAAGCTTGGAAAAGCATTTAGCATGCTGGAGCTAATCTAAAAGATCATCTATCTGTTGTAGGTTACCTAATCTTGATGGTGATCTTGTTCAAAGCTGTATAATCCATGCATAGATACCAAGTTCTATCCCTTTTTGGCACCACCACCATGGGAGATCTGCAAGGCAAAGTACTAGGTGTTATAACTCCATACTCCTCAATGAGAGTTTCCATCTTTATCTTCACTTAATTGGCTTTTAATAAACTTTATCAGTACAGACTCATGTTGGGAAAAGGATAACTGGGAAGTAGTTAATGTCATGTTTGATTGTTATTTGTGTGGGCAGCCCCTTGGGGTCTAAGTAGAACTCAGAGGATTGTTGTATGTGCTAATCTATTTTCTTTTCCTTTTTTGTATGCAGCCCATGGACTGATTTTATCTCAGCTGCCCCTTTTTTCTCTTTGTCATGCAACAAAGAAAATTTGCTACTAGCATTGATTAGCCCTCTTAGCTTGAGAAGTACTCACCATGCATATTTTGGGCCTGCCTACATATGAATTGGGAGTGAAGTCTTTGCCATTCAAGGACAGTCTATATTATTTTTTTCCTAAAATATACTACATCCCAGATGTAGATAAGGACTCCCAAAGATGACACCACAGAAATCCACTGGTATCATATCAACAACCACTTGATCTATGAATTCCGGGTTGAGTCCAAACTTGAGTTTGCATTGCTTAGTAACAGAAATATCCATTCCTTGCTTTAACCACCCCAAAGAATATGGATTTGGGTGGTTTTCTGTTTTCAAACCAAGCTCACCAACCAGCTATTGTGAAATCATATTTGCTTGAGAGCATGTGTCAGAAAGAGAACCTACCTTTTTCCCCTCATGTTTTGATGTGGAAAAGGTTTGATTTTTTTTTTTTCATCTTAAGATCCATCATTTATTATGCAAGCATACTATCAAAGTGTGGCACACGATAATCTCTCATGAATATCATAGCTACAGTCTATATTCTTTCCTTTGCTCATATAGATAACATTCTTATCATTCTTCTTGTTTCTTGAAGGTGCCAACTCTGGGTGCAGCCTTTAACTCCTCTCTTCCATATGTCTATCTTTCTTACAATTAGTGCATCTGCATTTGTCCTTGTTCTTTCCCTTTGAATTGGCAGTAGTAGTGGCATTCTTTTTGCATTTCCACTTGTCCTTGCCCTTGCCTTTCTCACCATCTCGCTGCTGTTGTTTACCCTGCATTTTTTTATAGTATTGAGTGCTTCTTTTCTTTTCTAGGTCTATTTAATATGCTTATGCACCATATTTCATCTACATCTTTTGGTTTGGCCATCAAAACTGGCCTCTTGAGGTGCCCAAACAACCCTCTTATGTATTTCATAAGCGCTTCTTGGCCAGTGACCTCCTTGCCTAGTTGAACTGCTTTCTTTCTAAAGTTGCTTGTGTACTCTTGTACAATTTTGAAATTGTCTTTGTTTGAAGTAATGCTATTGCATTATTCTCTCTTTGTCTTAGTAAATGGGCTGAAATTGTTTCTCGAACATATCCTTGAAGTCTTTCCACTTGGAGTTTGGTGGTAAATTACAAATTTGCAAAGAATGGACATAGTTTTCAAACCATGTGAGAGTGTGCCTAGATATTTTTGAGTTGCAAATGAATTTTTGGCAACGAAACAATTTGTGCAAGCTAAAATATACCTTTGTTTGAGAAATCTAGTGGTCCAATTTCTCAGCACTTAATTTTCCATCAAAGGAGTCTATCTTCACCTTAGCTTTGAAGAAACTATTATAAGACTCGTTCTTGCTCTGTCCTGTTGTGATCTTTCTTCTTTTCATGTTCTTTTGTAATATCTAGTTTTTCAGTCAAGGATGGGCTTTTGTTCTCTATCCTATCCGACTTTTCCACTAAGTGGGAGATATGAGCAACATCATTTTCCAGCCTTCTAAACTGTGCCACATCCTCATCTATTTCTCTATCCATATCTCTTTCCATTGATCTTGCTGTCCTATTCTGCTCTGTTGTACCAATCTTGGGCTCAAAAGCAACTAAATTATCACTTTCACTTGACATTGTACTGGGCATAATCAGCCAATAGCCTTATTTATAGTTCTTGCAAGTGTAACAAAACCTTGCTCTAATACCACTTGATCCGTTAAATGTTAGAAACACTCTCCTAACAATCACTAGTTGCAGATACTATATTGTCAACTCTACACAAAACCTTCTAAGTTCTAACAACTGAATTCTTGCTTTAGAATGCTTGAAAGTTCAAATTTGAATGATCAACAATGTAATACAACATGGGAAACAAGATAACTCATCCGCACAAGTGCAAACAGTCCATGAAAATGGACTGAACATGCAGATAAACTTGTAAAAACCCTCAAAAATGAAAAAACCTCTTGAAGAGTGAGCTCCAGCTTCTCATGACACTTATATCCAGTCAATAACAAGTGTTTACAATATCCAATGGATGAATTGGAACTCTTACATCAAGTTCAACAAGTTAATAATAACTGCAAATGATTACTGCACCATGGAAACCCCTGTTTTCTTCTTTGTATCAGTTAAATTTTGAACATAATGAAGGTAAAATTCAGAGCCAACCCTTGCACAATGTGTTTCCAACATTCTTAATAAAGCCTTCCCGTGTCTCTCCCTGGTGCCAAAATGAAGTCCAAATTTTGGAAAGTTGAATTGAGTAGTCAAAAGTTCAAAACCCTTCAGTTGCACATTATGTCCAATTTGTATGAAACCAGCTCCTATTTGAAACCTGCGGTTTTGTCACAATTCAATTTTTGCTTGTTTTCAACATCTGACCCCCTATCTACTGACCTCCTTGTGACGCTCTGAATCACCCCAAGGTTGCCACAAACATGAGATCAAACATGTTGGCTTCCAAAACTGTCCAATGGAGGAATCACCAGTAAACATAGACCTAAGACAACATCAACTGATTCCATTGTCACATTACTTGGATCTGTTTTTCAGAGTGCTTAGAATATCATTTTCAGAAATATGAACACCTGGGTGAATGCTAATGCACAATCATTGGGCATGGAAGACCACCTCAATAATATCATTTCCAGTACACCATCTTCAACAAGAATTAGTTTCTTGCCTTCACCTATCTTCTGCAAGACCAAACAAGTTGTGCACCTGCAATTCTCATCTACATCTTTTTTGAGGAACAATGTAATTTTGGTTGCTGCTTCTACAGATTATAATCATGGCCAAGGTAGTGAGATGTTAGAGTTTTTACCTTGAATAGCAGCAGATCTGGACCTGTGCACAACAAAGAAATCAACATGGAGAGGATGCAACACTAGTCTTCTTTGAGATTAGCGCCCAGTTATGTAGGAGAGGGCGCATGCATCCCTCCAGCATGCATTCTTACAGGGCACATACATGCATGTGCCAGCCTCATCCTCATCCAGAATTAGAATACTTTTTCTTAATTTAGACTTTGCTTTTGCGATTTTCTAGCCTTCATCATCTATAGAAGGGCAGGGATGTTAGTGATTTGTTCATTTTACACATAATATTTGCCCTAGAGACTGAATAAGGTCAATCTCAATACACCTCCACCAAAGAGGTTGTTTGCACATCCTTCTTTCTTCAAACCACATTCAAAGCCCCTTAAGTAGAAATCCAAAACAGAGACAGCACCAAAACTCACTAGAAATACATCATCTTCTATCATCTTGTTTTTGGTGAAATCCACAAGTAGAGGCACCTTCTAAATGTTTTAGTTTATTTGCTTGAAAGATCTCTAAGTCATATAAGTGGGAGACTCTTTAGTGTTTGCTATAGGCAGCATTGGTGCATCTTTTTTTGATGAATTTAAGGCAAGTTGCCCATCCTTGATGTCACCTTATCTTAAGGTTTCAATTTTTTCTTCATTTTCTTTTCTAGATTCAGGTTTGATGTCTCGCTTTGGTGAGTTATCTTGAAACCTCTTCAATAGTGTTGTGCCTCAATTCATTGTAGCTCCCACTATTCTGCAAGTGGTCCCGTCCCCATTTTATTGTACAATCCTCCATGTTCATGACCATGATCGTATCATCATGAATTTGATGGTTGTTTTTCAACTTCATTGGAGTCCTTCATTCTTCCCTAATCACATTCATTTATGGTGGATTTGCTCTAGTTAAAGCACTCACACACTAATTCTTTCGCCACGTCCACCGGTAATCCTGGATGACATTTTCAATGCTGCTATAAAGTTCATCATGGCCCACAGTAAAGTTGACTCATGTTTTAATTATGGTTTGCATTACTGCTGGACTACCTCTAAAGGCCCACAGATTCCAACATTACAAATCCATCTCCATCAAATGCTGCACACAAGGCAGTCTGGGCAGATTTGATGTGGTTCCATCCAAGTAGGCACCAAATCTTGTGTGTTCATCATTGGCTTTGTTAGGGTTCTAGATACCTTCAACTCAAACTGCTAAGGTCTCGTCACAGTAAGTGATACCAGCAGGTGCCAATAGTGTTTCTGCCTTTGTCCTTAGAGGGGCCTAGCCCATCATATGACTTGATGGGTTTTTATCATGAGGGGCCCATGGGATGCAGGGCAATGCCCCACGAGCTAGTTTCAATATATATAGGAAAACTCAAATTGTTAGAAGTTTAATTATACATGACATCAAAAAAGAAGTCTAGATATCCATATAGTATATAAAATTTGATATTAAAAGTATCATTATTTTATTTATTTGAATCTCTTGCATTTATTTCTGTATATTTATTAGTCCCAACTCTTTATTCCAAATTGTCTTGTTTATTCCTAGTAAATATTTATGTAAGGTGTGTTATTTTCCTTTACAATACCCTAGTACTTCCACAGACAAACTTAGTTGAATATTACATACCAAATCACTTACACCTATCCCCATAATGCAGTCAATAGGACAAGGTGTCCAATATAGGACAGCGAACCTATGCAGCCAATCACTTATCTCCTCGAATATAATGACAGCAGTAGCACTATAATTATCTGATTTAGAGAAAAAGAAATGCAACTGGAAATGGAAGCAATGTGATCATCAAATTACAAACTCAGAAATTTGCAGCTTACAACAATCATGAAGTATCTGCAAATACAGGCTATATTTAGGTGACAATTTCTTTGTTCATCTTGCACACACTAGCTTTCATTTACTTCAGTCTGGAAAGCAATTCAATTGGCTCCCTATATCCTTGTATTATATAGCTTTCAACAGATGGTTCAGGACTAGAGCCCAGAGTGCAGATAAGATATTATTATTATTATTTTTTCTGTGTACTTCCATGAACCTCTGAACTTGCATCGTACTATCTTCTTTACAGCTTACAACAATCATGAAATATCTGCAAATACAGGCTATTTTTAGGCGGCAATTTCTTTGTTCGTCTTACCCACACTAGCTTTCATCTACTTCAGTCTGGAAAACATTTCAATTGGCTCCCTATATCCTCATATTATATAGCTTTCAACAGATGGTACAGGACTGGAGCCCAGAGTGCAGATAAGATATTGTTATTTTTCTTTTGTTCTCTGTACTTCCATGAACCTCTGAACCTGCATCATACTATCTTCTTTGAGCAACTTCTATTGGGTTTATAATGGAAATGTCAGTGCCTTGAATAGGAAATGGCCCAGTTGAAAATAGACAATGGAGGAATTAATTCTGACGGCCTGCTGCAGCAAGCAGTGGCCAGTAGGGATGGCGAAGGTGATTCCCATGATCAAATGTGTTTGTAACTGCTGCAGGTGAGAGGATCCAGCAGGGATAAGGCGGGCCCCAGCTTAACTGAGTGCCTGAAGGGAGATTCAATAGACAACAAAAGAAGTCCACCCCCCTTCCAGCCCATGTAGACCTTAGGAGTAGAACAAGCCCAACAAGGAAGGGTAGGTCCCAGCAATACACTATAGTGCCCAGCTAGGAAGAATAATTTTGACCTCGCGATCAGCATGGAAGATGATTTTTTGTTGTGGGTCCCAGCAAATATAGAGCCATCTTTCAACTGTCTCCATGTCCAGCATAAAACAGACCAATCATTTGTTCAAACAAAATTTGAAGAGCAAGACCAACCTACAGAAAAGAACCTGCAGCACAACAAAACGTCAAAAAGAAGCAGAAAATAAAGATAGCAAAAATTTTGGTTGTGCAGGATTGTATGAGCCCCAGAATGCTCCTGCATCGGCCCCCAACAAATATCACCACATGTCAGTGTTTGTAAGATTTAAATTACTACCTTACAAAGCCATACACTTTGGAAGGACAAATGCTGCTTAAAGATACAAATTAGTTAATTTTTCACAAAACTATATGCTATTGAAGGACTAGTGCTGCTTAAAGTTGCAAATAATTAATTTTTTGTTTTAAAAAACCATGTAAATCTATCTTTACTTCAAGTCCGTCGTATAAATCAACATAAACACCATATATTCTAGTGGAGAAACAAAAGGTCCAAGAGCAAGTGGCTGTAAACCAGGAACCTTAAAAAGTGAAGTGCAAGAAAGCAAGCAGAACAAAAATGGCGATGGGGTGAGGAATAAATCACAAAGCTGTTGGAGCCCTTCAGCAAAGACCAATTCATTGTCATCTCTGTGAGGGTGCCATGGAAAAGACTCAACATGCAGAAAAGCATTGGGAAATTTTTCTTGCCATCAGGGACACCTAGACACCCTAGACACCCTCAACTGTGCAGAGGATGGCCAAATGTTCCGACGGTGTTCATATTTTTGATGGAATCCTGTGGACCATCCAGAAAATTATTGTAGATTAGGGATGGCCAGGGATGTCCTCTGATGTCCTGGAGTCTCTGAAATGGCTATATGGGGATGGGACTGGAGTTTCAGAGTGGGGACGCCTCCTCGTGAAACATATGTTATCTTTCTTATGCGTCATTCTCCAAATACCCCTATATCATTAAAAATATTGCTTTTTTGCATTACACGTCTTGATTCTAACAATTTAGGGTGTTGTCTAGCAGGATATCTCCTACGATCTAAATTAAAAACCAAACGCTTTATTTAATGTACCAATTGTGGGTGGGTCTAACTTAAATATTAGAGAGATCGAGTACCAAAGGGCAAAACCACATAAACCTTCATGGCGTGCATCATTTTGCATTCACAATTAGACCCAAATTAAGACTTTCAAAGCCACACAAACCTTCATGGCGGACATCATTTTTGGGTTATGAGGCAAATTGGACTTTTTAAAGTTAAAAACGTAAAAAAAAAATGGTGAACATGAACTGGTAACATATGTTTTTTTTTTTTTTGCAGTTTTCCTCCCTGCCAGCCGCGGGAGACATTTCCGCGACGGGGATGTCTCTGGGACAGTCGAAGGACTCCTAGGAGTTCCCCGGACGTCCCAGCATCCCCACCATCCCAGCAGCATCCCGAGCATTCTGGGCGGAGGTGGCGTAGTGGTGGGGGGACATCTCCCCCATGTCTCGGAGATGTCCCTGTCCCGGAAATGTGTGGATGGGGGGGGAGGGGGAGCGTGTCCCCATGGTACACTGTTAAATTGTCAATCGAACCAAACAGGAAGAGACAAATATACCTCACCAAGGAAATTGATGCATTGTAGACTCTATATGGCCGTGCATGCATTTTAGGAAACATTGAACATTTTGCCCCAACGAATGTACATATTTTCAAATGTAGACAATTCATATTTTTGTATGTTTATGGTTGTACTCTACTAATTGTGTGAGTGCAAATTTGGACGATGCATCAATATATATGGGAAATCCTGGTTTCTTAGAATGTTTTTAGTTTAAGGGATTCCAAGTTTTACTGATTTGTTTCAGTTGAATTGTGTAGATTATCTCAGAAAGATCATTGTACAAGGAAGGTCTTCGAAAACAACCAAAGTAGGAGATATTATGACTGAGGAAGTATGTTGTCCTTTTGACGTACTTTTTGGAGTGTTAAAATCTTATTATTCTTGACAAGTGAATGATGTATGTTGATTTTTCTTGTAATTATCAAATACAGAATAAGCTTATCACTGTAAGACCAACGACAAAGGTATTGCAGGCAATGCAACTTATGTCAGGTATATTAACAAACATTTGAATTTTTCAGTGGAACTGAGCCTTTTTTGATTTCTCATCTTCCTAATGGTGAGGGCATTTTTGTTTTCTTTACTTTTATCAGACAACCGTATCAGGCACATCCCTGTTCTTGAGGGCAAGGCTATGATTGGAATGGTTTCAATTGGAGATGTTGTTCGAGCAGTGGTGGATGAGCACCGAGAGGAATTGAAACGCCTAAATGCATTTATCCAAGGTGGATACTAGATGATGATGAAAACTTAGATGGTTGGATGCAGACTTTGCCTGATGATGAAAAGCTGCCTTTGTTGTTGCACAGCATGCTATGTAGGGATGTTCAACGTGTTTGCTACAGCTCTAATACCTAATGAATATGATAATAAGGTGGAAACTTCCAAGTAGAGTTTGTATGAATTATAGATGGAGTTTGAAAGTTGTTTATAAATGTAATTAAGTAACTTTGAGACGGTTTTTTCTTTATGTTGATCAAATGTCATAGCAATGAATGCTTAAACCCTATGGTGGCTATGTTATCCAATAAGATTGACCATTCTACCATGCCATGCCTTTGTTACAAGTTCAAAATTTTCATGGTTAGATGCACACTTTGCATAGCAATGAAAAACTGTTACTCATTCTTGGTCAATTTGCTGATTATTAATGTTTGGCAGTCTGTCACATCTGCAATACCTAATGAATATGTTAATGAGAAAACTTTGAACTAGAGTTTGAATGAATTATTGATGGTGTCTGAAATTCGTTTAACTATGTTACTAAGGTTTGGGTACAGGTTACGAGGCCAAATTTTTGGGGTTGGGTATATCCGTACAGAAAAAAAAAACATGAAAATATTATAAATTTATTTTGGCCCAAGAATATGAACTAAGTTCGGATAAGGACATATATATGTGTGTGTGTTGGTGTTTGTCTTTAATTTATTATTGTAGTTTATGTCGTAAATAATTTGTTTGTAGAAATCACATCATAATATCATTTAGAAATATATATATTTTATAAAACTTTATTGAATGATGTTAATTGTCTAAACATACTGTATAGAATATATTTTTTGGTAAGAATATATTACTCTTAACAAATAGTTTATAATTTTTTAATTAAATGCTTATAATAATAGGATACTGTCCAGCAGAATGATCATTAATTTTATGTAGAGTAGATTAGGGTAAGATTGCAAGCATTCCCTCATCTCATAACCTAGATTAGGGGAAGATTGCAAATAGCTTACAAATAGTCTTTAAAATATGTGTTAGATACAAGTTTAAAACGTTGAGCTGAAATCAAATTGTGAGTAGCTTGAGTTCATATAGAGATAACCACAAGCTAGAGATCAATTTAAAATATGTGCTAGATACAAGTTTAAAACGTTGAGCTGAAATCAATTGTGAGTAGCTTGAGTTCATATAGAGATAACCACAAGCTAGAGATCAATTTAAGTAGTGACAAGTGTCATTGCCTTATTTTTTCTCTTTAAATTATGGTTGCTGGGAATGGGGAGTTCCAAAGTTGAGAGCACATGGGACCATTTGGGTAGTCATGATAGTTGTTGTTGAAGATAACAATACCTGTTGATTATGCTTGCTTGTTGTTGAAGTTGTGAGAGTGTTGTCATAGTTATAGGAGCTTGTTGCTAAAGTGAGCACGATTCTATCAAAGTGCCTTTAGTGTTGTTCAAGTGCTATTGAGGATCACTTGTGTTGAAGAGCATATGTAGTTGAAGAACACCTTTATTCCTTGGATGGTTATTGACTTGGAAGAGGTTGTGTTTTGTTGATGTTTCTATTCATGTGGGTAGTGATCGGGTGGCAAACAATTGTTCAGTTACAACCATGACAATTGGATTCCAAGATGAGTAGTGGATGTAGGCATGCAAGATGAACAATTGGTGGCAATCCTTTGTTGAAGGTTGTTATGTTGGAAAGCCAAGTGTTGGAGATGACATTGAATGGTTGGATAGTGGAGCAATTAAGCAAGGTCGATCATGCCATACCAAGCTAATTGCTTCAACTCCCATCATGGAAATAGAGTAGAGGGTTGTAAAAGGGATCAAATACTTTGTTGTGAGGTTTGATATGGCAAGGTCTTCATGCAATTACATTATTGTAATGTCGAAAATTGCACCCCAATGCAGTCACATTCCATACACCTTCCTCTTTAGACAAACTAAGATAATTATGCTCTCTCGACAAAAAACCGTTTTCTTACCATCTAGCATGCCCCATTTCTCGACCGTTAAGTTTGATTTTTCCATGGACCAATGCACGCAACAAAGAAGTTTGTGAGCCGTGCTAGCATCCCACAAAAATATGTGACTAAGGTGGTCGTTGAGACATCACACCTGCCATGTTTTGGCAGTGTAACACCTCTGCTAGCCTTCAACCACGTCAAGAATTGCTCGGGTTTGTTTGAACCAAAAAGGCCCTCTCTTTTGCAAGAGAATGAATTCAATCCTCATTCTTCATGCATCAGTCCTTCATTTTGGCTCTCTTACACACACATAGCTCTCTCCTTTCCATTCTACAACATCTCTCTCTCTATCTCACAACATTCACAACTTTCGCCTTTGAACGCCTATATCAAGCTTGAAATTGACCTTCGAGCCTAGTTTTTCGCTGCCATTGCATTCACACCTATCAAATTGACCTATCAATAAACTTGCCATTTTTTTGGAATTTTTCAAAAAATTGTCAATGTTTTTGAGGGGGCATCATCCTATCTTGCCTTAACTGGGGCATGTCGGGGCATATCAGGGCAGGTTCTAAGCTAAATTTTCTTGATTATTCTTTGACACAACAGTCAAAATCACATTGTATCAAAGAGGGACACAATATAGACATTGAAAAATGTCTCGAATCTACGAGTAACATTTTCATACTAATTTCCATCCTTCTTACATAATTAAATAATTTTAATTATTTAATTATTTCCTTAATCCAATATTCATCTATTAATTAAATAGTTTTATATTATTTAATTAATTCACTATATGTTTATTCCTCTTTTGATTAATTTATATAAATGCTAATTTATTTAAATTATGCCACTAATTATCTCTTTTACTTTATAATTAAATAAACTCTTATATATTTATTTTCATTTTCCCTCCCTTTCTTCTATAATTAAATAATTATTTTAATTATTTAATTAATTCTTATCTTTTTCTGTCCATAGTTAAATAAATCTTTATTTATTTAATTATTTATCATCCTCTTTTCTCTTTATTTTAATTATTTAATTACTTATCATTTTTTTCTATCCCTTATTAAATAATTATTTTTAATTTTTTAATATTTCACATCCCACCTTTCTTCTATAATTAAATAATTATTTTTAATTATTTAGTTATTTATCCACCATTTTCTAAATTAAATAATTGTTGCAATTATTTAATTTACCTATTCTTAGCCATGCCCTAAATCTCAACTAATTCCTTGAGTTTTGGTCCATCCTTCCCATCCTTATCTCTTTTCTTCTCAAATAATCTCATCCATTGATCATCATACCTCATCACTCAATCCTCACCCTTCATTTGAATTGGGATTTCTATAAAAGCAAGCTATCATCTTCATTTTAAGGTTAACCACGATTTTCAATATTTTGCTATTTACTATCTTGAGATCTTTTTTTTTATACGTAAATCTTTGATTATATTGATTTAAAAAAAAAACTCCTTTACATCAAGCCAGTTTTGTGGCGATAACACAAATAGGAGCCCATACATTCTGCTAAAAAAGCCTATAGCCCCATACCCCAACATACAATCCAAAATAGGGGATGCTATCCACCCCGACTAACAAATAGACCCAAGCAATGAGTTGCACAATGTATCTCCACCCGGTCGTGGTGCCACCTCCAAAAAGCAACAAAACTGATCACCCAAAATCACAAGTGTGCCACCTTGCCATACCACCCAACCAAGCATTGCATGTCCGCAAAACGAGTTTTGTTCACAAACCCATCGCCAACACCGCACATCCACAAAACCAATATCAATCAAAACTCGAAACCGAGCTCATTACTCATCCAGCTCAACCCCCTCAGCTAGCTGATACTCATGGAAGTGCCACCTCCAATCCACTTCACCCATAGGTTCTAGATAGAGATGGTGTTTCAAGAAGATGAGTCCACACCACACACGGTTCCTGTGCTCCTGCAACGCTTCACCCTTGAGATCCAAAAGAAAGGGGTACACCACCCCATGAATTAGAGCTCGGTGCATGTCCCTTAAATGTGGCAACCCAACCCCCAACTTTGCTATTATTATCACATCTTCCACACCCTCCAACAAATTTACCATCACCAATTTGCGAGTCATCAAGAGCGTTTTAGGAACTTCCAAGTCCAAGAGCGCAACCACAAAGCGAGCGACGATGTCCACGTTTGTTCGATAACGCTCGGTCGAGGTCATATATTCTTCCCCTAGAAGTAATTGCACCACCTCCAAGACCAAGGGGTCCTAGTCTTTAAACATAGACTTCAACCTCCTGTAATAGATTTTGCCGAAAAATGCCCAACGCTTGTGAGAAGCCTTAAGGCACACCGACGTCTCCATTGTTGCAGATAGCCAAACATTTGAGGGAGCCAAGGTTATAAAGACTGGCATCACCCACAAAGCGTATGGAGATGTAGTCATCACACTCCACTGTATCCTCAATCCATTATTCTGTCAGTAGACACCGTCCTTTCAATAATTCTACACACATCACCCGGAGTCAATGTCGTCACCATCAACTAATGATGTAAAACACCAAATGGCCTTGAGTGACGTCCACCAATCACACCTCCCATCACCTGCATTGGCATTAATTTCCTCCCGGCCACCAAACACCTCGATCGCACCAGCTAGGCGATATATTATCCCTTACTTGCCACTCAGACAGTACCAAGTCCAAAGCCACCCACCAAGCAGCCGCGAGCACTATCTTGAGATCTTGTTACTACACATCAAGCTTATCAAATACATTGCATACTACAAATTTGAGAGCCAACAAAGCAAAATGGAGAAGAGCAATGAAGGAGAATCAACTATGGCATACAAATTGAGGTTTTATTGCTTTATTATTTAGATTTTTATCGTTATTTGTGCTCCATTGTTAGATTAGGATCTTCATGGCCTGAATTTAGGTATTTTTGTGGTGCTATCGATAATTCATGCTTTCCCTCAAATTTCCCCTATTGACACTCCAAACTTGGGATGAGGAGTAGCGAAAGTTGGATATGGAATTTTGGACTTACGACCAACTTTTTCATATACTTTATATGTTGATGTTGAAGCATTCTTTTGCATTGGTGGACACCTTTGATAGATGAAAGTCCCTTTTGTATTTTGCCCCATAGTTTCTTTGACTAATGGATTTTGATAGGGATTGTTTGCATTATTTTTCTTTGAGATCCATTTTAATTTCATGTGTCCATTTGTGTTGTCGATTCTTTAGCTTCAATGACATGCTCTTTTCCTTTGTAAAGATTTCTCTTCTTTTTGGTCCCAATTAGTGGGTGGAAAGATGCAAGGACAATGATTCATGACATGGATGGTTGAAGTGTTGGTAATAGTTTCATTATAAGGACTCTTCATGACTCCCATGTTGAAGTTTGCATTAGATAAATTTTCCCCCAGTATCACAAAGGTACACTGACATGATTAGATTCTTTCATCATTGAATAACAACTATCTTGATGCTTAGGATTGTCAATAATCTATACTAGTTCTAGGATACCTTGTTCATGTAAGCCTAATCCTTTGCCTTGATAATGCATCTGCTAGCAAATTTTGTTTGCAACTGAATATGATTTATCTTGGAAACAAGGTGCTAATCCTTCTTTACATTACTACGAACCTTCAAAGGTAATAGTCTTTATTAGTAAGAGAGATTGGTTTGACGAAGGTAAGTGATCCAAGTTTGTAAGTCATGGGTGCTTCATTAATATGTGAGATAGACTCTTGATCAATAGCTTCAATCTGAGTTTTAGATGCATTGGATTCTAATTATTCTCCAAAAGATGTTGGTGCTTCAAAGTCGATATAGAAACCTTCTTCATGATCATTTTCTGAAATGTCACCATGAAGTCCTATAAATTCTATTATTGCTTTATCATTTGCAAAGATGTCAAGAGTGGGAGAATCTTGTTTTGGAAGAATATCATCTACATGTCTAGTGGAAGCAAGTATCTCATGGGTAGATGTAGGAGTGATTGGTATATGGATATCCTTTTATGCTGTGAAATCCTGTATGGATTAAAAATACTCATTACATCGTGATAGTATTTTGGGGAAGTGGACTTGTGATCTTGGATTATTTTAGAGAAACCTTCGTTAATGGATTGGAAAATACCCATTAGACCATGATAGTATTTTGAAGAGATTGATTCTTGATCTTGACTTATTTTAGAGTTATCTTTATTATGCTTAGGATTATGTTCTTGACATGGATTGTGTTCAACAAATGAATTATTTACAGATTTTTGGATACCTTCAAAATGTTGACATGTTGGTAATAGCTTTTGACTTAGGTTTTTTGTATTAGGCATGAGAGGGGATTGGATGCATGATAGTGTTGGATCAAGGACTTCTTGATCACCAAATGGATTTGCTTTAATTTTTTTCTTGATTTGACATGTATCTATCGGGGATAGTCCTTGGAGCAAACTTGGAAAGATGTCATTGTTTGATGGATTGCTTGATAAGGATGTTATGGGTTAGGATTGTGGAAGACTTGAAGATGATGGATTAGAGATGGAAACCTTTTGTGAGCAAGTTTCTTCAATGTGTGTTGTCATGAAGTCATATGATGTAGATGTTTCATGAGATGATGCATTGCTAGACATTGATGGGTAATTTTGATCATGTTTCAGAAAAGCATCTTGATATATGTCAACTTTATCATTATGTGAGTTATAAACATTGTTAGTGCAATTATTTGTGGATATATTTTGAAGGTTATTCTCAAACTTGATTGCACCTTGATCAATAAGGTCTTGTATGAGGTTCTTGAGTCTTATGCAGTTTGACATTTGATGACCTTTTGTTCTATGGTACTCAAATAAATATTATCATTATACCATGTGGGTTTTATGTGAGGTTCATAATAAGATTGTGACTTTGGAAGATCAAAAAATTTGGATTAAACTAGCTTGTTCAACACGAACTCGATTGGCTGGACCCTAAAGGAGTGTACTCACATTTGGTGGTGTTGTTGGATTGTGATGTTCTTATTTGAGGATTCATGTTTTGATTATTCGGTTGATTGATTTGTAAGGTTTGACATTGATTAAAATCTAACTCATGACAAAAGAGTTTTGTACTCTTGATTAGGGACACTCTTAGTTGTTATGTCATTGAAGCTAGTAGGATGTGATGACCCTATGGAGGGATAAAATGGAAATAAATTTGGATAGTGAAGTGATGTTGACATGTTTCACTGATTTCAAGATTGGATTTGTAAAGACACCTAAGTGGCCTTGGAACAATGTTTGGATAGGTGGAAGATATGAAACCTTCAATTTAGACAAAGTTTTTGACTAGATCTCACATTGATGGATGTTTAAGGATAACCCTTTCCTGTTGTAGACTGATGAGTCCAAGCTAAGGAAAAAGATAATGAGGTTACTAACTTAGGAGTAGATGATGACTACTAAGAAAGCTAGCTCACAAAGACTTGACACTAATTGAACTAGATACTTGAAAGGAGACTATTTCTCAAGAAAGAAGCTAAATTAGGGGATGAGATGGAGATCTAAATCAAGACGACCAATGACAAATATAAGTTTTTGTTTGGATGAGTTGTTTTGATGGTTTTGATGAGGTTGACTTTGATCAAAAAATGACTAGGAGGCATTTTATGAAGTCCAATGTGAATGAATGATAAAACATTGTATGTTGATGCTTTTTATGATAGGGACAACTACAATTTTGTTTTGAACATGTCTATAGTCCTATACAGGATATTGGTTAAAACTAGGAATCTAAGATTTTTGAAAGCTCTGTTATTTTGGACTAACAGTCAAAAGCGCCACTTTGCAAACATGTCGAATGATAGTCATAAGTGGAGCACTACCCTTGATAGACGTATTGAGATTTTTCAAACATGCAAGTTTTCATACAAACATGCCATTGTGTGACAGTCAAATGTGTCATTGTGTTGTGTTTCAAGATTTTGACACAAGACTATTTTGAGATAGAAGCATCAAGTTGCATAAATGCGTTGATTTACATATAGAAGTGTTGACTTGAAAAAGCAAATGTGTCAAGATGCAAACACAAGTGGTGCACGATGACAATCAAACACATCACTTTGACTCAGAGATAAGTTTTTGTAATTTGGTCTTAAATACTGTAGACATGGAAAATGTACAAATTCGTTTCAGCACACTTAATCCTGATTACTAACAACATTTCCTCTTAAATCATACTCTCAACTTTTCATCATCTTCTGTCTCTTAATTTAATAAATCATTATTTATTTGATTAAGTCTTTCTCCTCTGTTGATTAAATTAATCAATTTAATTTAATTAACCTTATATCTCTGATTATTTAAATAATTCATTTTATTTAAATAAAGTTTCTAAAGTTTTCTTATTAAATTGAATAAATTAAACATTATTTAATTTAATCTAACATTATCCCCTTTAGTTAAATAAATCAAATCTTTCTTCTCAATTCTTGATTTAAAGTAACTCATAAATTCAAGTCAAAGTTGTCACATCTCCTAATTATTCATTAAATTAATTAAGCTTTGATTAATTTAATCCTAATCTATGTCACATCCTCTAGAGAATGCAACTTGCACAATAAATCAATTATTTTGATTTATTTAATTGCCTATTTTCTTTCAACAAAGAATAAAGGAGGAATATTCCCTCAAATTTGAATTCAAAATTCAAGTGGGCTTGATCCTTCCAACAAGGCATTTAATGCCTCTTACATGTCCTTTGCATTGAGCCAAGTGACATTAACTCCATTTCTTTCCCCCTCCAACATGTCACATTCAAATTTCAAATTTGAATCTCATAGCATTTATCATGCACATTGACCAAAATGTGCTCATTCCTCTTCCAATCACATGTGGACAAGTGGGCTCTTCTCATTGGTTGGTCTTTTATCCCAAATTCATCCAAATCCCTCATTCTTCCAATTTGAAAATCTATAAATGAGAGACTCTTCCTCTCATTTCATCATCCACAATTTGAGTAAACTTATTATAGCCATTTCATCTATTTTTATCAAGTTCTTAGCTAGTTTATGCAGGATTTCAACCATCAAGTGGATCAAATCATCAAAGCTTAAAAAGGAGTTGGGAAATGGTTGATTTCAACATACCAATTGGCACCAAATCCCCCATGGGATCAAGAGTTTGCATACTTAATTAAGATTTCACTTGTTTTTCATGTTTTATTTCTCATTTTTCCTATTTTAAGTATTTGTAAATGAATGTCATGGGGAATCCTTGTTTCACCTTGCATTCGATCTAACATTGTGATTGTTTCTCATGTTTGTGCAAGTACAAAATCGGGGTTCACAAATACATCCAGGGTTTTGAAATTTCTTGATTGTTTAAGGAATGATTTGTGTTTGTCTGATCTAACAAGTGATAAAAAAAAAAAATAGCATAGAGGAATGGCTCCAAGGATTTTTGGATAGATTTTGTGTCTTCTTCAACAAGACTACACTAATTGGTGTTATGAGTATTTGAACAATAAATACACACCATAGATACATAACCTAGCTAGTAGTATATCAAGTGTATTGACTTGGAATAATCCCACCTACTAAAGAAAATACCTTCACAATAAATGCATGAGTAGAGTATATGAAGGTCATGTACCACCTCTGCACCTCTCACCTTAAAAAGGACAAGGTCTTGATCAAGGAAAATCAGTCCCCTCAACAAGGGGAAGTACATGGTGAGTTTCTTCACACATTATATTGTACGTTGCATCATTCCAAGCTAACGACTAAAAATTCTTAAAGGCTACGAGTAAAAAAGGCTCATAATGGGGGATCAGTGAACAATGAGCCTATCAGTGGATGCCCGAGTCAAGGGGGTCTCCACTTTCTCATCACCTATACATATCTCGATAGAACAAGGGTCATAAGGCTTGGCTTGAAGGACGTTGGCCACACCTTGGGGTACAAATTTCATTCTCCCCCTTTTATATACCCCACCCAAAAACGTGGTTGAGGTCAACCTTGAGGTGATGAAATCCCCAAGCAAGCCTCCTAATTGAAATAAATGGTAATGATGATATTTCTGATCCCCAAGATTGATCGTAAGAGTCACAAGGGGAGAGCATACACAGACAGTCACACCTTAGGGGTACAAACAAAGATTGAAAGTTAATGGCGCTTTTGATTTCAAAGATCATACAAAGTGCAAGAAAAGAGCATAGGGAACCACTAACCTACCAAACACAACATATAATTCATTTTAATGCACCCAAATCAAAGATGAGATTTGTATTCTTCAATTTTAGTACACCAAAACTAAATGTGCAAGTTTTTGTTCATTTTAAACCCAAATCAACATGTGCAAGTTCTTTGTTTAATTTTAAAACACTAAACAAAATATGGAATTTGTGGTTCTTCTTATGAGCACCAATTGAAATGTGAGAACTAAATTAATCAAAACCCGACAAAACCAAATGTTAGTACTTTTTTTCAATTATTATTTTCCCAATGTATGCCACGTGTTGCACAAGCATTAGCTCAAAAGAGGTGATCAAGAAACATACACACATTAGGGGTTAGATAAATGAAATATCAAAAAGATTTTGCAAACCCTAACAAAGCAAACACGTTGAATTATACTTGGCAAATGCGTCAAGTTTTTTCAAACATGTCACTATAAAAGAATAGACAAATCGATCTTCTGCAAATGTGTCACTCTAACATCATAAAAGTTTATAGTTATAGTCAATCGCATCATTGTAAAAGCCTGCAAAGAGAAATACAAAATCATATCAGTCAAACATGTTGATTTAGACAAAATCATTGCTATATTTTCACATACACGTTGATTCTCCACAAACGTGTCACTGCGAGCATAACAAACATGTTGTGTTGATGCAAAAGTGCCTTTATAACTTGTAGGTCAACAAAAGCTTAAAAAAACATTAACTTTGAGATGTGGGTCCCATCGAGTGTTGTAAAATATCATAGGGGAAATATGGGTTAGTTACAAAAAAGCACAATAAGAGTGGTTAGAGTACAAAATACTAAAAACCCATGAAAGATTAGTCATATAAGCCCATAATCAATGAAATTAGTAAACAATGGTATTAAAGATTCAATCAAAAGTAATGAAAACATAATTCAAATAAAATTGAACCTAAAAGAATATGCAAATCTTAAATACCTGTAGACACCTAAAATTGTCTTGACTGGCAAACAAACACTATTCAACTAAGTCTCACTCTTCTGATTAAATAATACATTATTATTTAAGTATTATCATTTCTCATATTCGTCTATTAATTAAGTGATTTAACGCTATTTAATTAATTCATCATTTACATCAAAAACCCTAATTTCCTCTATTAATTTTTTTTTTTTGGACTGCAGGAATCGAGTAGCACAACCCCCTATAAACTGCAGTGCACCTGGTAAACTTTTTAACGTGACCGGTGGCGCTGGCACAACACGCCCTCCGGTACCACGGGTTTGGGGGAAGACTAGACCTCGTGACCTCTTGCCTGCAACAGGATGCTTTAGCCAATCGAGCTAGGACCCCCGCCCCAATTTCCTCTATTAATTGAATAATATTATATTATTTAATTAATTCACTTTTTCATCACTTTTGACCAATTAAATAAATTTCATTTATTTAATAAAGTGCTAATCTAAATTTATTCCTCTTGATTAATTAAATAATGTCAATTATTTAATTATGTCGCTAATTCACTTTATTCCCCTAAGTCAATTGAATTATTAAAGGTTAATAATTTAATTTATCACTTTCCGTCCAAAAATTTGAATAATCAGATTTAATTATTCAAAACATCATCAAAAATCAAAACAAACAAATGCAACTTTGTTTGCAAAAGTCAAATTTGATTTGCACGTTCAACTCCAAAGAGGATTAATTAATTAAATCAATTAATCAAATATCTCCACCCACTTTCATGATTGAGTAAATTGCTCCAACATGATTTTCTCAATCTCATTAAAAGCTCAAATTGATTTTCATCAATTTCATGAATTGCTCCACCTATTTCCTCAATCCCATTGAAGGCTCAAATTGATTTCATCAATTTCATGAATTGCTCCACCTATTTGCTCAATCCCATTGAAGGATCAAATTGATCTAATCAATTCCACAAATCACTCAATAAGATTTCTTCAATTTCACCAATTACGTAATCAATTTTCACAAATTATGCCCATCTAAATCCTCTCAAAATCTTTCAATCATCGATTAATATATTCAACTACATGATCCTAATCGTCCATTTGAAATCACAAATTCTATATAACAAACCTCTTTCCTCTCAAAAAAGGATCAGAGAATCAATACAGTTTATGCAACGAAGTAATGCTAAGATCATAATCAACATTGACAAAGCTTCAACCAACATCTTCGATCAAACACACACGCTCTTCAAAGCTCTCGCACGCACAATGGATACTTCGTATTGAATTTAAAAATCCAACATACGTCAATACGAATACACTTTGACATAGGATGGGTAACGATTTAGTTTAGTGAATTCATTTGTTCTTGGTTTTTTTTCATTTACATTTCTTGAATTCAGTATTCTTAATCATTCATTTCATGAGTAATGGGCATAGATCTTGATTGTTGTTTTTGATTTATATTAGTTTCTATTCAATGCAATTATATTGTTTATACTTACAGATTTCCCCCTTACACATTTTGACACGCCCAGTGGGGACCATGGTCCTTAACACTAACAATTTTTTGAGCCAAATTTGAAGTTGTAGGTCTTGGGAGCGCTCTGGAAAAATCTTCATGCACAGGTTTTAGAAGATTTTTGTATTTTCTTTCATGATTTTGGCACTTTTGACAGTGATTCTGGCGCTTTTGATAGTGGATTTTGTGCTTTTGACTTTTTCTAGCACTATTTTTTTGGCACCTTTGACTGCTGACAGAGGTTGTTATTGCTTGTTTTTCCTGCACTTTTCCCTATTAATCTATGTTTGAGATATGCAAGTTAAATTTTGGGTTCTAATGCTAACGGGTGCCTGATTTGAATGTGTAACAGGTACTAATGTTTGTGTATGCAAGATTTGTAGAGGTATAACAAGTGTTTATCCAAAAAAAACCATTAACACTTTTTTTTTATAGGGAAGACGAACGATCAAAGAAATTTAATTTTTCCAAAGCTTTCTTAAGTTAGTAAATTTTAATTAGGTGCTTAAAAAAGAACCCCACAAACAACACATTTCGATTTAGTGCTCTAAAATGAATCTTTTAAAGATTCCCTAAGTTAGAAAATGCTTTCATTTTGTGTTTAAAAAGAACCCCACAAACAATCACATTTCGATTTAGTGCTCTAAAATGAACATTTTCCAAAATTTCTAAGTTAGAAAATGTTTTCATTTGGTGCTTAAAAAGAATCTTACAAACAAACACTTTCAATTTAGTGCTCTAAAATGAACCTTTTCTAAGCTTTCATAGTTAGAGAATGTTTTTATTTGGTGCATAAAAAGAATCCTACAAACAAACACTTTCAATTTAGTGCTCTAAAAAGGATGTTTGATTTTGTTGACCAAAGCGATTTCATTTTTGTTGACGAACGCTCGATTTCATTTCATTGACCAAATAAGACAAGGATCTAGAAAACTCTCAGTTTTGGGCTTAAAATGAACAAATCATTTTTTTTTGTCTTGCACCTTTTCTATCTCATTGATTGATATCCAAAACACTTCTATTGGGTGATTTAAAAAGAACCACTGCTATCTTGTACACACTTGTATTTCACTATTTTTGGATAGCGTTGCTCAAGGGGCTTAAAAAGAACAATTGTGATGAAGTGTATTCCATGTATTATGTGTTTGGAAAACTAGGTGACTATCCTCTCCCCTCACACCTTTTTGGCGATCTTGGGTGACGAAAATCATCTTGAGTTTCACACATTTTACTTCAAAGCATACCTTTTTAGAGGGCCTACCTTTTGAGACACATCCTATGTTGGAGAACTCAAAAGTGACCCAAGCGGTACTTTGTTTTGGTCTGCTATATAAATTATTGTGGGTGTGAGGAAATTTCATCACCCACCTGGTGTGGATGCTCTATACCGACGAATGTCTCCCTTAGTATTCATGTGATACATAAAAACCCACAAGGGCTGGGAGGCTTCTTAATTGAGTGAATTATCGCATGTATAGACACCTGTTATCCTGAAACATGACTAAGAACCAAATGTTTGTAGAAGCTACCCATTTTATCCAAAACATACTATGAAGTGGTGCATCAAAATTCACTTCCGAGAAGTTACTTACCAAGTCTTACTTATGGTTTAGCGTAAAAATCCTCTCCATTCGTTGCATGTAAAATCACCCCTTCACGACATGAGGTAAGCCTGCCTAGGAAGAAGTATCTATCTCAAGGGTGTACTTTTTCTTCATGAAAATTTTCCAAATCTATTCGGTTACTTTGAAAAATATCAAACTTTGCTCTTGAATTAATAATGAACACGTCCAAACAAGCACTTAACATAATATCAAACCCCTTTAACTTAGTACAAATCCTTTGAAAAGAGCCATCTATTTACACTCCTAAAAGATATCGTAAAATAATATCTTTGAAGGTTTTCAAATATCTAGGCTCACATTTCAAGTCGCATTAAAGAAAAGGTAAACATTAGAAACCATAAATTTTAGCATTTCTACCTCTATGAACTTTGTGATTTCGTGGAGGGAAACATGCTTAAAGTATAGACATCTAAGGTCTCACAAGTTTTGATTGTTGAGTTGCATGATATCACTTACCAAATCTTGAAATAGATCAAACAAAATAATCCAAAACTGCAAAAATCATCAACGCTACTGCCAAATACTAAAACTGGAAGAAAAATTTGAACAGAGGTCACTTCTGCTACTATTTATGTCTCACTTGACCAAAAATTGGTCACACTTGCCAGAAAAATCTTGTTTTTGGTCTATGTCCCATAACAATCACTAATGAAAATCTATTGTATTTGATAAAACCAATGCACTTGCTGCAAAACTGGTTGCACTTGATCCTTTTGTGCTACTTTTGATAAAAAAAATTCTAGCACACTTGACCAAAAATTGGTCACACTTGTTCAAATAGCTTGCTTTTGACCATGCAAATCACCAAAATTAAAAGAATACATATAAAGGTCGCACTTGCAAAAACATAACACACTTGCTTCTCAAAAATCAACGTACCTGACAAAAATTTGCTTGTAGTTGACCACATTGGTCACTTTTGCTAAAAAACTAGCCACTTTTGCTCAAAAACCATCGCTTTTGCTATCTTCTGCTGAAAATTAGAAAAATGATCCAAAGTCGGTTACAAGATCCTCGTTAGAACGAAACAATTTAAAACCCAGATATGTCATATAGTCCTGCATCCACTTTCAACATTCCATCCTACTTTTGGAAATCAAAATCAAAACAAACAAACCTGGATTATTCTCTCACCAACATTTCTAAGATATTAACAATTGCTTGAACCTCAAGGCTAGTTCAAGTAAGCTTTTCCACAACATATCCTCTAGAAGAAAAAGTGAGATATCGATCTAGGCCTTCCAGTATTTTGAGATCCAAGAATAATGTCATTCCAAAACAACACTGAAACCTTAGGGTCTTGAGCTTCATAACAACCATATCAAAAACACCAAACACTTTCACCTTATGACCATTTGGTGTCCAATCTCTCTAGTCTAACAACCGAACCTTACAACACCAATCCTACAACCAAGTATCACACACATTGAAGGTGAACAAACATATATCATTAGCAGTTTAAGGAGCTTCATATTTGAGAAGAACGAAACACCAAACTAGTGGAGAAACACATAAAACATACTAGATAAAGAGGAAGAGAAAGTAGACCTTGGAATTGAAAGACCTATGTTACCACCTCTCATGTGGAAATAGGTGTCCATCCTTCATGATTTTTCATCCAGAGAAAAACCCTTAAATGAAAGTCTACATTTTGCCTTTCAAAGAAGCATCCTAGTCTAAAGTTTTCCAAAGGAAACATCGTGAAATATTGCTGCAACTAGGAACTCTTGCTAAGAAATTTTTATATGTGCTTCTCAATGGGCGAACCATAATTAAATACCCAATAGAAAATCACAAAAACAAACGCAACTTCATTTTCCTTAAAACAAAAAAAATCCAAAAACAAAAAGTATTTTTTTTCCCTAGTTAGGAGTCACGAAAACGTTCATAAAATCTTGGCAGTTGTTTATGACAACTACGAGATCACAACATATAAAGAACATGGAAGCAAACAAAAAAAACTCCAACATACCACCAACAAACATCATGAATGACTAAGGTGGCCCATGGCACTATAAGCTAAATGACCTCGAAACACTGGAAAAGAGACCCACGTTCAAAGAGACATTTAGTGAGGAAGATATAAACCACAAACAACAAGAAGTGGTGGAGCAATCAAACTAGAACCCAAAAGGTGTGGTTATAGAGGAAGTGGATAGTGAAGAGGAGATAAATGACAAATAACTATTTTAGCATTCCAACAACCCCAAGGTGCTCAAACTGATGGAAAAACTATTGAAAAAGGACCCAAATTCTTACTTCTTCAAATTAGCATAGAGTGGTGCTAAATTGCCAATAGACTTTAATGTGGAGGCTCTTAAAGATCCTAACGTTATTACCTTAGAGGATAACTCAGTTGTGAGACAGATATTCAAACCCATGAATATTCCAAACATGCCACCAGTATTCTCACACAACAATGGTCAACCCATGGAATACCCCTTGTATAGAAAACCAACTCAAATCGAACAAGCGGTAGGGGCCCAACAATATCAAGGAGGTCCATGCTAATACATACCACAAAGAAACAATTACCCACTAGGACAATATGTGCCTCAAAACACTTTGTATGTCAACCCTTCCCAAAACGTGCAAAATCAACAAGCTGGACCACAAGGTCCCCTTCCCAATTAGAAGTACCATCAACAAAGTGGACCACAAGGTACCCTTCCCAATCACCAGTGTCATCAAAAAAGTGGACCACAAATTCACCTTCCCAATCAGCAGTACCATCAATAAATTGGACCACAGGGTCCCCTTCCCAATCAACAATACCATCAACAAAGTGGACCATAGGGCCCCCTTCCCAATCAACAATACCATCAAAAAAGTGGACACACAAGGTCCCCTTTCCAATCAGTAGTACCATCAAAAAAGTGGAGCACAGGGTCCCCTTTCCAATTATAAATACCATCAACAAGGTGGACCATAGGGTCCCCTCTCCAATCAACAATACCACCAACAAGGTGGGCCACAGGGCCCCCTTTCCAACCAACAATACCAACAACAAGGTGTGCCACAGGGTATCCTTTCCAACCATCAAGGTGGACCACATGGTCCCCTTCCTTATCAACAATACCAACAACAAAGTGTGCCACATGGTACCCTTCCCAATTCATCCTATCAACAAGGTGTCCTATTAATGCATCATCAAGGGAACCTTTGAAACATTGTGTCCCAACAACAAGGTGTGCCATATGGTACCCTTCCCAATTTTTCCTATCAACAAGGTGTCTCGTTAAGGCATCATCAAGGTAACCTTCGAAACATTGTGTCCCAAAAACAAGCTATGCCACATGGTACCCTTCCCAATTCATCCTACCAACAAGGTGTCCTGGTAACGCATCAACAGGGTAACCTTTAGTATATTTCATCCTAGCCACAAGGAGCCAACCCTCCTTATGCTCAATAAGGAGCCAATCCTCCTTACACTCAACAAGGGTCTAATCCTCCTTACATTCAACAAGGACCTAACACTCCTTACAACCAGTAAGGACCTAACCCTTCCTACATTCAAAGTGGCTACCAAGGTTCAATACCCCTGTTCTATCCAACTTATGACCAAATAAACGTTGTGGGACGACAAGGCTTCTACACGCAAGACTTGAAAATAAATGTACCAAAAACTGAGATGGAACTACAAATAGAGGTGATAAATTAAAAGATATCACACATGTAGGTAGGAAAACAAAAGAAGACTTATACCCTTAAGGATATATGTCCATCCCTATTTGATCATTCCATCACTCTGCTCCCTTTTCCAAAAAAAATTGAAATACCCAAGTTTGACAAGTACAAAGGAAGGGGAGATCTAATAGAGCATGTATGAGACTTATCAGTATCATGTATGGAAGTATAAAAAAATGACTCTTACCTCATGAGTCTCTTTCCACGTAGCCTTACAGGTCATGCTATGGACTAGTTTTCCCATTTGTCACCAAGAATTAAAACCTTTGATGAACTATCTAACAAATTCATAAGTCACTTCTCATTCAATATAGAGCAATACATCACCATCATAGATTTATCCAAAATTAAACAAATTCAAGGAGATTCCTTTACCTCCTACTTACAAAGATGGAGGCACAAAGCTAATAGATGCAAATGTCCCATTCATGACAAGGAATTGGTAGATATTTTCATCTCAAATGTCCTACCTGAGATCAACTATCAACTCACTATGTTATGTCCCACAAAATTCGAAGAAACTATTGAAAAAGGATTACATATTGAGATATCTCTCATAGCAAGGGGAGTCCTTAAACTAAACAGCTCGAAAGACAGTCCCTCTAGTTCAAACGATAAACCTAAGATTTGGGCTAAGAACAAGAACATTACAAATGATGGAGTAGTTGATGCTAGAGAATTATGGAATGTACAAAACATACCTCAACAAAAACCGCAAGTGGCACAAAAAAATCTATTTTCCAAATAATGCACAAAACAACCAACTCACCTATCCCAAAAATAATCAAGCAGTCAACCAACAAACAAATCAAGGAGGGCAATAAAGGCACTACGATCAACCAAGGAGACAGTTCATTGTATTAGGAGAGTCACTTGAACTGGTCATGTGTAAAGTAGTGCAACAAAACCTCATCAAGGTTAATGATCGCCCAAACTATGAGGATACTAGCTTCAAAACACCATGGTACAATGAGAAGGACTTGTGAGAATTCCACAAAATCAAGGGTCACACAACAAACAAATGCATAGAAATCAAAAATATCATCCAAGACCTTATTGATAAAAAAAAAATAGCTATTGAAGACAACATTCAAGGTTCAACCACTATGAAAAACATTAACAATATCTCAAAAGTTGAAAACAAAGTTCAAGAGCCATCTACCAATGACAAAATCAACAATCTCTCAACCTCAAAAGTTGAAAACAAAGATCAAGATCCATCTACCAATGAAAAAATCAACAATATCTCTACCTCATATGTTGTAGATAATGTTCAAGATCCATCTATCGATGATAAGATTGACAATATCTCAAAAGTTGAAAACAACGATCAAGATCTATCTACCACTGATCACGTTGACAATGTTTATACATCATCCAATGAGAAAGAGGACATACATCAAGAATTTAATCCCAAGCATGATCAAAATCAATCACCCAAGTCTAGTAATGATCCGGTCCAAGATATATTGGCATCATCCAACCTCATGGCAATACATATTGATGATAAAGAGACTCTTAAATCAACACTTATACCCAATGTAGAAAATATAGGTCAAGAGCTATCACCCATATGTCCAAATTTTGAGGAAATCTAAGGATCCTTTACCAAAAATCCCTTCTTTGAAATTGATTCATGTCAAGAGCACAAACCAAAACATGTTGAAGATAATACCACACAAAATTGAGATCAAGAATCCCTATCATGAAAATACTACAATGACTTGGAAAATATCTTCCAAGCCATCCAATATTTTCCAAAGGAAGAACAAATCCATAAACCAAGCACACATACACCTACCCATGAGATACTTACACCTAATGGACATGTAGATGATCTTCATCCAAAACAAGAGTCTCATACTCTTGATATCATTACCAGGGAACAAGGCTTTCCTACTCTTAACATCTTTACACCTGATCAAGGCATAGCAGAAGCCAGAGACATATCAGAAAGGGATCATGAAGAATGCTTATACAAAAGTTGTGAATTAGAAACATCCTGTGAAGGCATATAAAAAATGAACAATGAGGAATAATTTTATGTGGGTTGTGGATTATCAACACCTCTTGAAGAAACATTAAAATATGATATGGATCAACTCGAAGATATCAATCAGGAAGTTATACCACATATGAAGGATCTCCTCACTTATAAACTTGGATCACTTACCTTTTTCAGGGCAAGCTATCTTATCAATGAAGAAGCTATCACCTTTGAAGATCCACAACAGAGCAGAGAAGGATTAACACCTTGTTTCCAAAGCAAATTATATCCTATTGCAAATAAAAAATTTCAACAAATGAATTATCAAGGCAGAGGATTAGGCCAACATGAATAGGGTATCCTAGAACCAGTACATATTATTGGCACTCCTAAGCATCAAGATCTTGGTTATTAAAAAATTAAGGAAGCTAAAAATATCAGTGATACCTCTATAATACCGATGGAAACTTTATCTAATGCAAACATCAACATAGAGAGCACAAAGAGTCCTTATGATGACTGTAGACATCCAAATTCGATCACTTCCATATGATCAAAATCATCTACTCTATTTATCTAGTTCATTAAATAGTGATTAAATAATTTATTTAATCATTATTTCATTTTCTGCCTAAGGTTCCTAAAGTATGTAATTAAATAAATTAAATACTTTACTTTATCTCATTTTTTCTCTAAATTAAATAAATATGACAAATTATTTAATTTAGTCTCTTTAACATCATCTATTATATTCATTTATGATTAAATAATTTATTTAATCATTATTTCATTTTCTGCTTAAGGTTCCTAAAGTATGTAATTAAATAAATTAAATACTTTACCTTACCTCCTTTCCTTCTCTAAATTAAATAAACATGAAAACTTATTTAATTTAGTCATTTAACCTATTTGAATTAAAAACCAATTTTTAATTCCTCTTTTTCTCTCTCCTTGTCACATTCTCCATAACCCTCTTCTAACTGGATTAAATTATTTAATCTATGATTAGGATGTGCACCACTTAATCAAGATTAAGTGTCACATCCTCCATAATCTCCCACTTGCCTCTAATCCCTCATTAATTATCCTAATCATATGTTTGCACAACCTTAATCAGAATCATTAGCCACATTTGGCTTACCTTTTCTAGTCAACCTTCCCACTTACCATTTTTAGCCTGGACTCTCTTCCCCGTGTGAATTTTTAATTCACATTTATTTAACCAAGGTTCCTCTCTTCCCCATGTGAATTTTTAATTCACTTTGGTCTTCCCAAGGTCTTCCTCATCCCCCATGCAAATGTGACATGTCATTTTACATGTGCCCAAGGCTTCTAGAACCTTGGACTTGTCACATCACCCACATGTGACAAATCTCCAACTTTTTGGAGATCTCTTTTTATCCATTAAACTCTCCATTTTTTAATTTACATTTATTTCTCCCACACACTTTCCCTTTTCCTATGGAGATTTTTGAGGAATTCTAAAACTCCTCAAAAGTCTCTTTCATCCTCATTTGGGGACAAGAAGTTCCTTTTTGAAGAAATCTTCTCATCCCCCAAGGTACCTCAAAGGTACTTGTCCTTCATCCACCTCATGTACTTCCCTTCCACCTCTTGTCTTTTTCTTCCACTTCATTTCTACATCACTCCACCCTAAGACATATCACCTTCCACATGTCAAGATGTGAGGGCTTGTGAGTCCTCAACTCACCATAGCCTTTCATCTTGATCTTTGTTGGATCAATCCCAACCGCTGAATTCTCTAGAGAATTCCAATTAGCCTATAAATATCCCCTCAATTCTCTCATTTTGGAATCAAGTCTTTTGCAAATAAACTCTTGCAAATTTATCATTCAAGCTCTCATCCATTTTAGCACTTATATCATCAATCCATATTGTATCAATTCATCTTGCATCCATTCAACTTCATTGTCATCCAAGGAGCACACAAGACTTCAAAATCAAGGGCCAACCAAAGAAGCAACAACATGAAGGTGTAACAACAATCAATTTATTTATCTTACTTCTATGTTGTCTGTTTCTCAGGTTAATCTTATTGAGGTGCCCTTTTATCTTGTTACTTCTATTTACATTGCATTATTAGTTTTTATCTAACATCTCACATTAGGAAGTAGCATTTTATTAGGATCACATTTCTGGCACACCTGGTGGGACCCACAGAGGGGTCTCTTTCTTTCACGTTTTCTGTTGTTAGCTTGGTTGCAGATTCAGGTCGCAGAGGGGCGAACTTGCCTTCCCGGACGCTGCAGAGGGGCGAATTTGCCCTTTACTGTTTTTTGTTTTCTGCAGAGGGGCGAATCTGCCCTTTTACTGTTTCTGACTGTTTTCTGCAGAGGGGCAAATTTTCCCTTTAACTGTTTTTGACTGTTTTCTGCAAAGGGGCGAATCTGCCCTTTGTTGTTTCTGACTGTTTTTTGCAGAAAGGCGAATCTGCCCTTTGCTGTTTCTGACTGTTTTTTTTTTGCAGAGGGGCGAATCTGCCCTTTGTTGTTTTTGACTGATTTCTGTTTTCTGCAGAGGGGCGAATCTGCCCTTTGCAGTTTCTGACTGTTTTCTGCAGAGGGGCGAATCTACCCTTTGTTGTTTCTGACTGTTTTTTATTTTCTGTAGAGGGGCGAATCTACCCTTTGCTATTTCTGATTGTTTTTTGCAGAGGGGTGAACTTGCCCTTGCTGGCCATTTTTTTGACTGTTTTCTACAGAAGGGCGAACTTGCTCTTGTTGTTTCTGACTGTTTTCTGCAGAGGGGTGAACTTGCCCTTGTTGTTTTTGACTGATTTATGCAGAAGAGCGAACTTGCCCTCCTAGTTCAGCGTTTTTCACTACAGAGGGGCGAATTTTCCCTTAACAACACATTCGAGAAGGTAAAAAAGGGACATTTTAGCTTCATTTTTGTCTCCTTCTTTTGTTGTTTTGTGCTCTAACCCACTAATCCTATTTGTTGGTGAGTGAAGTCAGATTTCTTGCTGGTATCTTGCATATTTTTGCTGCAAAATCATAAAGGGGAAAAGATAAACAACTAACATTTGCTTGCAGGGCCTTCCTTTTATTCTAATTTTTAAAAGTCTTTCCTTATTGCTTTATCTATTTACTTAGTGTAAGTAGGGGAAAGTAATATTTGCTGCTTGTTGTGTCTATTTTATTTGTTTTATCCTAAGGGGGCATTAGTTTGTTTTCACCTCCTTCCTTTGCACGTTGTGCGGATCCGAAGGGGTTAGTTGGAAACGATTAGTGTCTTCTTCTTAGCGGGACCTACTTGGGGATTTCATCACCCCAAGGGACGATTCCAACCACGCGTATCGACGGGGTATATAAAGGGGGGAGAGCCAAAGCTGTACCCCAATCTAGTTGCATCGTAATTAGCAGAATGTCAAAGCTAGGGTGATACCTAGATAGACGTGAAGAGTTGGTCCGAGCCTTTTAGTATCTCGTTGGGGCTCCCGACTCACGCTTGTGACGGACTGGTGTTCACAGTTGTGCCTCACGTACCGAGCGTATATTGAGGACTCCCTAGAAACCTTGTTCATCCTAAAGTAAGACCTTTGCCGACCATACCCGTTAAACACTAATCATAGGATTGTGCTTGTTCAAAGTGTCTTTCTATGTAGAACCATTAAATTTGGATAATTCAAACCGTCATTGAATCATTTTAAGTCCTTGCCAAAATCCCTCATCCAAACCAAGTTGCATTTTCCACTACAGAGGGGCGAACTTGCCCCACTGTTTCAGCGTTTTTCACTGCAGAGGGGCGAACTTGCCCCACTGTTTTAGCCTTTTTTATCGCAGAGGGGAAAAATTGCCCCACTGTTTTAGCCTTTTCCATTATAGAGGGGCGAACTTGCCCCACTGTTTCAGCCTTTTTTACTACAGAGGGGCGAACTTGCCCCACTGTTTCAACCTTTTTCGCAGAAGTACGAATACGCCCCCTGAACAGACAGTTTCATCCGTTTGACCCTTTTAAACCTCCGTTCGAATCCCCAAAGCCTCCATTTGACCATTTGATCATCCTAAACACTCATTTGACCAATCCAAACATCCATTTAACCATTCCAAACCTCCATTTAACCTCTCCAAAAATGTTCATTTACCACATTCACATTGATCATTCCACCATTTAGGATACCCATTTTACCATGTGACCTAAAACATTTCCAACAACACATCTTCCATTTTCCTTCATCATCATCCCTCATCACAAAATTTCGTAAACCTTGTTTTAAGAGTTATCTCCCGAATTGACCAAGGCATTGAGTTTGATCATTATCCTACATATCAATCTTTGTCTTCAACCTAATCAATCCACTTCTATCTTGAGGTGGATTTGTGTTGTAAGTCAACATCATTGACCCAAATCAATCCCCTTCCATCTCAAGGTGGATTCGGTGTCGTGATCATTGATTTAATCCGATCAACCAACGTTATAAGTCACTTAGGGTAATTTCCAAATCAGGTTTTAGGATCCCCTCCATCAAATCCAATCCTTATCCAAATCATCAAATCAATACATCATCATTTGATCCAATCTAATCCAACCATCAATCCAAATCATCATTTGATCCAATCAAATCCAATCCTCAAATTGATACATCATCAATTGATCCAAACAATCCAATCATCAAATCGATACATCATCATTTGATCCAATCCTTATCCAAATCATCAAATTGATACATCACCATTTGATCCAATCAAATCCAACCATCAATCCAAATCATCATTTGATTCAATAAAATCCAATCCTCAAATTGATACATCATCAATTGATCCAAACAATCCAATCATCAAATCGATACATCATCATTTGATCCAATCCTTATCCAAATCATCAAAACCAATCTCGTCATTTGATCCAAACAAATCCAACCATCAATCCAATCTCATCATTTGATCCAAACAAATCCAACCATCAATCCAAATCATCATTTGATCCAATCAAATCCAATCCTCAAATTGATACATCATCAATTGATCCAAACAATCCAACTATCAATCCAATCTCATCATTTGATCCAAACAAATCCAACCATCAATCCAAATCATCATTTGATCCAATCAAATCCAATCCTCAAATTGATACATCATCAATTGATCCAAACAAACCAATCATCAAATCGATACATCATCATTTGATCCAATCAAATCAATCCTCAATTGATCCAAACAATCCAAATTGATACACCATCAATTGATCCATCATCCAATCTAAGTCAATCAATCCAAATCATCACCTAGGTCATCCTCTAGAGATTACATCTTAAAATCACCTAGTTGTTTTGCACGTTCATGCCCATTCAAACTCGTTCACAAACGAAAAAGCAAATGGCAGACCAACAAAATCAAGGCTCCCAACCAAATGTCCCTCAAGATCCTAATAACGTTCCACACGATCCTCATAACAGCGTCTCATCTCAATCAAACACCGACATCCAGAACATCACACCACCTAGTGACGAAAACATGGTCAATCAACTCAAAGTCACCGTTGACGAATATCTCAGTAATCCTGCCAATGTCCAAATGACGGATCATCTCCTAAAAGAACGTGGGGATAAGATCCTTGCCACCTTACTCATGAAGGGAGTCAAACCACCATCCAGTTTCAATACATCACAATATGCCCTTCCCCCATTTGTTGACCCACAAACCTCACAAAACGTTCCAAAAAATTCCTACATTCCTGAAGGTGCCCCCACTGAAAATTGGCACCACCGCGAACTTGGAAATGTTGTCATCCATCAAGTCCAAGAATATCCTCATCTTCCAACCACAACATCTACTATTCCACCATCTGATCCTAATGACCCTCATACCTATGGCATGCCGCTATACATCCCATCTGCTCCACCACTTCCTCCCCCATATTCTAATATTGGGGGCACACCTCCACTTACCAATGTGTTACCTCCTCAATTTCAACAACCTCCAAATAATCCACACCAATCCACCACACTATCAGCACCACCACAACACTTGCATTCGCAACATCCGCAACACACTTTCGTTCTCACACAACCATCACATCAAGTGGCACAACATACACCTCAACAACAACAACACATCCCATCTCATCCATCTCAACAACAACAACATATCTTATCTCACCCACCTCATCAACAACAATGACCTCCACCACAACATGTGCATATCCCTACACAAACACATCATAATCCACTCACCAAGTACCTCTATCATCCCTCTAGCACATACACTATTCCATCCCATACGAATCCTCATCAAAATGCACAAACCCAAACGCATACCCAACCACCACCTTACACCAATCCTTCACAACCTCAACACAATCCCCATCAACAAACATTGAATCCGTATCCATATGTCTCACAACAACCCACCGTTGCACAACAATACCAAACCTATTCGCCCTACCTTCAACAACAACACACTCATCAATCGAGGGCACCTTACACTTCCTATTACCAACAACCATCATCACATCAACAAAGAGGCCCTATCTCTAACCAAAATGCTATGCAACAATCGACCCCTCTCTTGTTTCCTACTATCAACAACAAGTGGCTCCCACTCAACACCATCAAACATCCAACTATCAATCCACTTACAATCAGCCAATGCATTCATATCAAACTCAAACCGTTTATGATCCAACAATGGTAGGACCATCATCATCATACCCACAATATTACCCGTACAATCAATCCACTTTGACTCCCATGACTCCCATCAATAGGGACTTGGAAGAAGTAAAAGCAACATTAAAGGACTTGCAAGCTGGAGCAAGTAAACAATCATTCAAGTTTGAGGACATATGTCCTTATCCTTTTCACCCCTCCATCTCGTTGATTCCTTTTCCCAAACATTTCGAGATACCAAAGTTTGATAAATACAAAGGAACCAAGGATCCTAGAGCTCATCTTCAAGAATTTTATGCTCATTGCCAAGAGGTCATGCATAACGATAACTACCTTATCTGACTTTTTCCTAAAAGTCTACAAGGGGTTGCCCTCAACTGGTTTATGGGTCTTGAAAAGGGATCTATCAAAACCTTCGCACAATTGTCCGAACAGTTTGTCTCCTATTTCTCTTTTAACCTAGAGAAAGATATTGACACACTTGATCTCCTCAAAGAAAAACAATGTGATGGAGAGACCTTTGCAAGCTACTTGCAAAGATGGCATGCCTTGGCTAGTAGGATGAAATCCCCACCAACAGAAAAGGACATGGTCACGCTGTTTATCAAAAACTCCCACCCGGATATGGCACACAATTTCCAACTCCACTATATCACTACCTTTGCGGGACTTGTGGAGAAAGGCCCCATCTTAGAATGAGCCCTTGTCACAAGAGGACAAGTCAAACATTTCAATTCTGATAGAGAAAAATCCTTTGGGGATAAACCTCGCTATTGGAATAGGAATAAGAATTCTATCAATGACGGTGTCATAGACACCAAACATGTTCAAGTGGCCACCACTACGCAAAGATACCCTCCTCCACAACAACCATCAGTCTAGACTACCATATCCGTCCCTCAAGGAGCACCACGACAACAATCCATTCAAAACAACCAAGGGGGAAACAAATGACAGTTCACTCAGTTGGGAGAACCCCTTAGTGTGGTGTTTAATAAGCTTCTTCAAGCTAACTACCCCATCACATATCCTGTTACCAAACCTCTCGATACGTCTAAACCCAAGCCTACTTGGTTTAAAGACAATGAATACTGTTAATTTCACAAAATTAAGGGATATACCTTGGACAAATGTCAAGGCTTGAAAACCTACACCAAGGTCTCATCGATCGAGGTGAAATCCATGTGGATGCTAACGCAGCATCCTCGTCCAATTCTCAACTACAAATATATCAAAACGCCTTTCCAAACCATAATCAAGGTCCTAGTACGTCCAACTCAAATCATGAACCTAACAATAATCACCAGCAAAATAACAACACTAATAACATCAGTTATAAAAATGTACCATACAATTATCAAGGTGTGGTATCATACGTAGAACAAGTGGAACCACGGGTATCCATGACACACGTCAAAGGAAAGGATTCACAATGTGTTGTTGCTACTCGACGGACTCGCATCACAGTCCCTGCCGCTCCTCCATCTACCCAACGACCCTCCATCAACTCCCAATATAACATCCTAGATCATCTAGGTAAGACTGCAGCCCAAATATCCATTTTGGACCTGCTTAAGTCATCTCCCGTACATCAAGATATCTTAACTAAGGCTTTGCAAAGCACACAAGTGCCTGATAATATTGACCCTACCCAATTCCAAGCATTGGTAGGCAATCTCTCATCCACCTATCAGTTAGCCTTTAGCCAAAAGGACATGCCACATCTTGATTCAAGCCACAACCGCCCCCTCCATCTTGAGGTCGGTGTCAATTGTCAAAAAGTAAAAAGGGTACTGGTAGATAATGGTTCGGCCCTAAATCTTTGTACGTTAAAATTCATACAATAGGTTGGATACACCCAAGCTGATCTGAAAAGTCAAATCATCACCATCAAGGCGTATGATAATGCAGAACAGGATTCTAAGGGTATCATTTGCGTCCCTATTCAAGTGGGCCCCATTGTACAATACACTGTGTCATGGTCTGGATCTTGAACTCCCCTACAACATCCTTCTTGGACATCCATGGATTCATTCTATGCAAGCCGTACCATCCACCTATCACCAATGCCTAAAGTTCCCATTTCAAGGAATGGAAGTCACCATACAAGCTGACCCCCAGCCTTTTGAGTATTGTCGTGCCTTGGAAGCTTCTTTTCCACATTCGCATTACTATCCAGGAGTCGAAATGGGGGCAACCCCAACATCTGATCTTGACCCATCCATCAATACACTAAACACTTCATCCCCACCATCATCCACACCTACTTTCACTATCACCAAGGTCCAGATCATAGACAAGGGATGTGGCACATACAATATGCATACCACACTCAATGTGGCAACCATGCCACCTTCACCCCACACATATGGACAACCAATCCTGCCAGTGCCAAAAGTGGAAAAGACACTTACACTCACTTCCAAGAACGTGGGGTCAACAACATTCAATGATTTGGGATCCCTCCAGGATCAAATGGACGAAGATATCAGCCAATGGGTTTATCGAGAAGAACCTAAACCACCACGTCCCCTTATGGAATACTTTCAAGAGGCTTATCCACGTGCATGCAAGTTTGTTGAAAAATGTCATTACCAAGGCGGAGGCCTTGGTACATAAGAACAAGGAAAATGGCTACCCATTGAAGCATTTATCATCCGACCAAGAAATTTGGGATTGGGTTATGATACTAAACAGAAGGGTCCTACAACATCCACTAACACTTCTAACAATGTTAGTGTTGACAACGGTTCCCTTGAAGACATACCGGAGGAAGAATCCATCATACACGTGTATGATGATCTAGATCACATTGACCTCCCTGCCTTGTTCGAATGCTTATCTGCTTGTACCATAACTTTATCCCTTAAACATCCTGAGCTTATCGACTATGACCTACAAGGTAGCGCACCTGTCAGTACATTTCCCTCAGAGGATACATACGTACATCTAATGGGATTGGGGGAAGATGAATGCCCTAATCACAAAAATAAGAAGAAACAAAAGCAAAATAGGTCAACTAGTGAAAACCTCACTGAGGCACTTTTTGACTTGGAAAAAGTAAAAATAAAGGATATATCTGACAGTGAAAACCTTAACATGGCACTGGAAGATGGGGACGTTCATCTTCCCCTTGTAGGAACACAACTGTCTGAGCAACCTCCAATTCTCATTGAAGAAACGTAAGAGGTGAACTTGGGGACAGAAGAAACTCCAAGGGTAACCTATGTGGCCAAATCTTTATCTGAAGCAGAATACAACACCATTGTCCACATTCTTCAAGAAGGGGTCATCAACTTTGCATGGGCTTACTCTGATATGCTTGGCCTGGATCCAAATCTTGTTTTCCACCATTTGGATGTTCGTCCAGAGGCTAAACCTGTCAAACAGAAGCTCCAAAAGATGCACCCACAAGTGGCATTATTAGTTAAGAAAGAACTGGAAAAGTTACTGGATGCTGGTTTTATCAGACCCATTGATTATTCTAATTGGATCTCCAATATAGTACCTATTGCTAAACCTAATGGAGACATCAGAATTTGTACGGATTTCTGAGATCTTAACAAAGCCTGCCCAAAGGACGACTTTCCCTTGCCTAACATTGACATGTTGGTCGACATCACTGCGGGACACGAGATGCTATCCCTCATGGATGGCTTCTCTGGTTACAATTAGATCCGGATTGCCCCCGATGATCAACATAAAATCGCTTTTACAACACCTTGGGGTACTTTCTGTTACAATGTCATGCCCTTCGGTCTCAAAAATGCAGGGGTGACATATCAACGAGAAATGATGGTTATATACCATGACCTTATCCATATCATCATGGAAGATTATGTTGATGACCTACTCACGAAATCTGGAACCAGAGAAGAGCACCCTGCCATTCTGAAATGAATCTTTGAGCACCTAGAATAGTACAAGCTTCGACTGAATCCAAAAAAGTGTGTGTTCGGTGTCACATCAGGGAAACTCTTGGGCTTCATAGTATCCCGAAGAGGCATCGAGGTTGACCCAGCTAAGGTGAAAGCCATCATGGATATGCCTCCACCAAGAAACCTAAAATAATTAAGGAGCCTCCAAGGGAAACTGCAATCCATCTGTCGATTTATAGCCCAACTCACGGATAAATGTCAGTCATTCACCTACCTTCTCAAGAAAGACACCAGCTTCAAATGGAATCAACAGTGTCAGTTGGGCCTTGACATGATCAAAGGATACTTGGCCCACCTGCCAATTTTGATGCCGCCTATCCCTAGCAAACCACTCCTGTTGTACATATCGGCCACGTCAGTTGCATTGGGGGCATTATTAGCACAACATGATAAGTCTTCAAAGGAACGGGCGATCTATTACATTAGCCGCACACTGGTCGGTTATGAGCTCAATTATTCATCGGTGGAAAAGGCCTGTCTAGTTGTAGTCTTTAGCACACAAAAGCTACACCACTATATGCTTAGCCATCCTATAAAATTAATATCCAAAATTGACCCCCTCAAATACCTGTTGTCCAAGATAGCCCTGATTGGTCGAATGGCTAAATGGATCATGCTCCTCAGTGAGTTTGATATAGAATATGTGGATAGAAAGGCCATAAAAGGACAAATAATAGCGGATCAGTTGGCAGATGCCTCGTTAGTGGATGCCTATCCCATAGAAACTAAATTTCCAGATGAAGGAGTATTCGCCATCTCAGAAGCCACCACTTGGACACTGTACTTTGATGGATCACACACTCATAATGGATCGGGGGCAGGAGTCTTGCTTACCACCCCCCAAGGCGACTACATACCGAAATCATTCAAACTGGCATTTCCCTGCACCAACAACATCTCTGAATATGAATCCCTTCTCACAGGCCTCAAAATTATAGTCTAATGGCACATTACTCATCTACATGTTTTTGGTGACTCCCAGTTAGTCATAAAATAGGTCAACGATGAGTTTCTAACAAAAGATGAAAAGTTGTTGCCTTATAAATGAATGGTGGATGACTTAAAGAAATATTTCACTACCATCCAATTTGAGCAGATCCCGAGACTCCAGAATAAGGCGGCAGATGCTATGGCTACCATTGGTTCTCTCCTTGACATGCCAAAGGATTGCACAAACTGTCAGTTCCTGGTCGAGCAACTCCTAATCCCAGCGTATGATATCCCTGAGAGTGACATGGTGTGTGCTATTGTAGGTCCTGAATCCCCTTGGTACCATGACATTTACACCTACATTCATGACAACACCCTCCCGCCTGATCTCACGAGAAACCAACGCAAATCATTTATCCAATGCACAACCCGCTACACCATTATCGGTGATACACTTTATCGATGTGGGTATGATGGAACTCTCCTCCATTGTTTAGATGAAACTAAAGCCCGCACGACGTTAATAGAAGTACATAGCGGTATTTGTGGGGCCCATTCTAATGGTATGGCCCTAGCCAAACGGATTCTCAGAGCAGGATATTATTAGCCCACAATGGAACAAGATGCTTGTGAGTATGTCAAAAAGTGTCTTCCATGTCAACAACATGCAGATCTGATTCACACTCCAACACAAGAGCTCCAACCCATCACGACACCTTGGCCGTTTTCACAATGGGGTTTCAACTTGATTGGCAAGATCTACCCTCCATCCTCTGCTAGACACACCTTTATCATCATAGCCACTGAATACTTCACCAAGTGGGTGGAAGCCATACCACTTACTCAAATCACTGGTGTTCAGATCTCTAAGTTCATCCTCTACCATATCTTCTGCAGGTATGGTATCCCCTCCTCCATCATCACCGACAACGGAAAGCCATTCAAAAATAAATGTATGAAGCTTCTTTGTGACACATATCATATCCAACATCATTGGTCCACCCCCTATTACCCCCAAGGTAATGGACAAGCAGAAGCAACAAATAAAACATTGATCAAAATCAATCAGAAGATGGTCAATAGCACTGGTCGCGATTGGCACCTCCATATCCATCCTTCTCTTTGGGCCTACCGTACATCCATCTGCACTCCTACCGGAGCTACTCCATATTCTCTTGTCTATGGCGTTGAAGCCATCTTGCCAATCGAAGTTGAAATCCCTTCGCTCCGCATCTCCCTCGAGAATCTCATCACTGATGAAGACATCCGAGTAGCACGCTTGGCACAATTGGAGTTGCTGGATGAAAAATGGGTCAAGGCTTATAATCACCTGCAAGCCTATCAACACCGACTCAAAAAGAGCTACAATAAGAAAGTCCACCCTCGCCAATTCAATGTTGGTGATTTAGTCCTAAAAGAGAATCAGCGAAATCAGCAAGATCGAGAGAAAAAGGGCAAGTTTGAAGCAAACTGGTTGGGCCCTTATGTCATCACCACAAAGTATGGTTCTGGTGCCTATAGGCTCTCCACCCCTGAAGGTGAGCCCTTGGAAGAACCCATCAACATCATGCACCTGAAGAAGTTCTACACTTAGATCAGCTGGGGTATCCTCCCTGGTAAAAGTCAAAAATACAAAAAAAAAAAAAAATCAAAAAAATCAAAAAATAGTAAAGAGAAATAATTCGTCCTATGGTGAAAACCACCCCTGCGTGGAACCTTGGATACGTACGATTGGTGAAAACCTGGCGACAAGCGCCTCTCGTATAGGGCTTAATCATTATCTACCTCACGTCTTGGTTCCTTTATGGCTTATCCGCCAATTCCTCAATCCCCATATCCTCCCATCCCCTTGCATCACCTCGTCACTTGGTATATTCTGGTTGAGCATTGGATGACTGTCATCCGCTATCCAACACCTTGAGCTTATTATCCTAATCTGAGCTTGTGTCATCTCTTCTTGTCTGTCTCCTTCTGAACTACGTTGCCCCTACGCTTGCACGTAGGCAAGGCTGATCATTTGATCCGCCCCCGGGGCTTCTTGTTGTCTTCTTTTGTGGTCAACTCATTTGATCATTGTTTTCCATCATCTGTCATCATTGTCCTCTCTCCGCATTTATAATCATCTCCTCTTGAACTACGACGCCTCTGTGCTTGCACTTAGGCAAGGCTAATCTTTGATCGGCCCCCGAAGCATTTTTGTCCTTCATCATTAGTCCTCATGGTCCACTTTTCGATCTTGTCCATCCTCGGTATTTTTTTGTGTCCGAACTACGTTGCCCCTGCGCTTGCATGTAGGCAAGGTTGATCTTTTGATCTGCCCCCAGGGCTTGTGTCTGTCTTGGTCCTCCATCAGTTTCCATCAGTCCACTTTTTGCTCTTTTATCATGGTCCTTTCCTAAACTACGAGGGCTCTGCACTTTCACATAGGCAAGGTTGATCTTTGATCAACCCTTAAGCCCCTAGGTCTTTAGGTTGTGTCTCATCCTCTCGTTGTCAGGTATATCCCTATCGTCACTGATTCTTCACAAACAAGGTCTTCTCGTATCAAGAAACCTGCTCAATGGCAATTATCCTATGTCATCTAAGGTCACTTTAGCTTAGTATCCATCATCGGTCTTAATAGGATGCATCCTTCCTAATAGACCACATCAACCCCATCCATCCCTGGGATCTTATGGCAAAGGATGCTTGTAATTGATTATGATCTTTTGGTACTTTTGGATTTTGTTTATCATTTGAGCTCCCTATAATCACTAGTCAAGATCGCCATGATCCTTCATATTATGGTGTGTTTTTCCTAGTTAACATAGAGACATCTCTTGACTGTTTTATTGTTTTTGTTTGTTGGGATACTCCACATAGTACCCACCAAGATTCCTCTTAGATTCTGCATTATGTGGGGGCATCCCTTTGTGCTTGTGGTTATTCCAATACCTGGCCCGACCAAAGTCATCGCGACTTCGGGGTATTAGGATAGCCTTCTTGTTTGTCATGTTTTTTTTATGCATGAAACATTAATATGTCTTGGTCTACATACCCTAACGCCGGATGTCTTATGGTATAGCAAAAATCGGGGCTCTAAAGGATGGCAAATTGCATTCATGTTGCATTTCATCTCATGTTGCATATTCCCTCTTCATCCTATTTTGCTCCTACATCTATGACTCGTAGTTTGGTTGTGCAAACTCTCATTCACTCTTACTAACTTTTCTTCTCGGGATCCTTATGGTCTTTGACAGGTACTACAACCCCCACATCCTACACATATCATCTACCCATTGATACTTATGTCTACATTCATTAAGTTCATTTATCCATTAAACATCCATTCATTTATCCATTTGCATTCACATCAATTCATTAGATTCATTTATCCATTTACATCCATTCATTTATCAATTTGCATTCACATCAATTCATTAGGTTCATCCATTCATTTATCGATTTACATTCACATCAATTCATTAGGTTCATTTACATCCATTCATTTATCCATTTATATCCATTAATTTTCATTAAGTTCACCTATCCATATTGCATTACTCCATATAAGTCCCATATTACTCACATCATTAATATAATTGCATTACCATTCATAAATCATTAACATAATCACACATGCATAAGTAAAACATCCACGTCAACACAAAAACATCATATACATATGCATAACGTACATTCACTATCATAGGAACATCACATAAAACACCATATGCATACCATCCATCGCTAAAATGTGGCATAACATCAATGGGGACCATCACATATCATCATCAAAATAATACAATGTCCATATCCAAAATATAGTCATCACATAATCACCTACATATCATACTCAAAATAAGGTGCATCACCACCATCTGGTACCTGTCAAAAACACCTGTATCCTGTCACCTGTCATCCGCCTATCTTGAGCTGCCCACACTTGACCTTTGAGGAGACTCAGGTACCGGTCCTCTGTGTGTCAGAGTCCCCTGTGACACACGCCCTGGAGTCCCAAACCGAGAAGGAGTCGGCTGGAAGTCACTATACCCCTTGGTCTATGTCCCTAACGACTAGGACGGTGCTGGCATCTGTGGTGTCTACTTGACATACTGCGCTATGAACTGCAACAAGTCGGGCATTGCCTACTCATACGCACACCTCCAGTACGCTGCCTCCTGCATATACTCATCTCTCTGCCCAACCTGGTACCGAGCGGCATTTCGCTCATGCCTATACCTATCCCTCTCTCTTCTAATGGCCCGTCGCTTCTGCTCTCATGCCTCCTGTGACATTGTCAATAATCGTATCTGCTCTACGCATCTCTCCCTCTCTGCCAGCATCATCTCTGACACAGTCCCCTCACTTGGCCCTCGACGTGCCCGCATCTGTGCTATATCGCCCTCCGTGTTCTCTGCCTGACCCACTGCTGCGTCTCTCTAGAACTACAGAATCTAGACCTGTCTCCATAAACTGTCCCTATCTCCTTGGAGTGCTTGCATCTATCCCTGTACACGGTCCCTCTCCCCCTGTAGAGCCTGCACCTATCTCTGTGCACTCTCTCTCTCCCCCTGTAGAGTCTGCATTTGTCCCTATACACTCTCTCTCTCGCTGCACCGTCTCCAGTCTAACCTCTGCGGCCTCGGCTCTTGCCCTCATCTCCTCTACAGATGCCTCTGCCATAGATGCCCTCTCCTGCAGTGTCGTCCTCTCCTCCTGAAATCCTACCACCTGAAGTCTCAATGTCTCCATCTCCCCCCTTCTGCTGACTCCGACTGCCCTCGTATCTGCGCAATTGTCATCACTGCCTCTAGCCTGTCTCGGTCCCATGTCACCCGAGCCAGCTCCCCCTGTGCTCTCTCCCTCTCTACTCGCATCTCATCTCTCTCTCTCTTCGCAACCAATATGTCTGCCATCAGCTGGCTCACCACACGATCAAACACTATCTCCTCTCTCTCCCGTATCCTCCATACCTCTGACTCCGCCCTCCTCACCTCCTCCTCTGGCACCCATATCCTTGCCTGGGCCCCTCTCAGTAAAACCATTGGATCGTCAACTGTGGCTACTGGTACTATGGCTAAAGGCTCCATCACTAGTACATCTCGCCTCTCCCTCTCTCTCCTTCTACATCAGCTCTGTCTGGCGCGTCAACTGAATCCTCTGTGGCTGTCCATTCCTCCCCACCCTCATCAGTCTCCTCCCCTCCTACTCAATTAACTGAACTCTCCTCTATCGACTGCTTTCAAGCCTCTCCCTTAGCTGTCCTCTAACATCCATCACCCTCTCTACCTCCTCCTGCGGATCTCCGGCTCGCACATCCACCGACACCTCTAAGGCTCTCCCCTCCTCCTGCTTAGCTCTCACTTGCACCCTCCTCCGTCATACTCTAATGCCAATCCCTGGATGAGCAACTCTCCCCTCCACCACCCGAAGCATCTCCACCTCTGGTTCACTCTCCAATCTCACCACCTCTATCTCCTCTCCCCCATCAACCCCTACCACCTCCATATCCTCCCCCCCATCAGCTCCTACCATCTCTATCTCCTCCCCCCCATCAGCTGCTCCTGCCTCTATCTCCTCCCCCCCATCAGCTCCTCCTACTGCCATCTCCTCTACCATAGCTCTCCTTGGCCTCCTTGGTTGTCGACTCCTCCTGACTCTACCCCTCATTGTCGGCTGATCTCCAGCAACACCCTCCTCCGCACCACCACTCTCATGTCTCTCATCCCTATGTCTATCATCCTCCTGTCCAACCTGCTCTGCCTCCTCCTCCTGTCCCCCCTCCTGCTCATCCTTTGGCCCCCCCTCTAAGGCCCCCACAGCAAACACCTTCGGTGTAACCCTCTCCCATCGATGGTTGTGAAATCACCGATTATACCGATCTGTCACTCCAGCATCCTCTGGACCCTCCCACCTCCCTGGATAGGGAACCTCACCTGCCATCACCCATGACGCCTTCACGTCTCTCGCTGCCAATGCCGCCCCCCAAGGTACCTCTCTGGTAAGTCGACGAAACATCACTGGCGCTCCTGGAATATCTTGCACAAGTCCAAACTACCACGCCACTCAGTCTGGATGATGCAACATTACTATGTACCCTAGGCTCCCAATTAGGAAACATCTACACATGAAGAACCCTCATTGTCTCTCCTCCTCGGTCCTCCATCCTCTAAACCGCTGAAACATATATGGCCGTCATATAATGTCCTCTCTTCGTAAATCATCGAATGCTCTCCTCCACCACTCCACCTCTCCCTGTATCTCATACCATAGGACGCAGCCCCTGGCTGCCCCAAACTACCACGCCACTAGCTCTCTCTCATCCAAGTCTCCTCCTCTGATCACTATAGGCCTCGTCACCGCGATATGCGTCCATCCCCATACCTGCAGTAGCATCTGATGCATCAAGCTTTGCACCCCCCGATAACAGATCATGTGCATGTCCCGATATAATTGGGCCAATACACATGACCCCCAAGAAAACTGCCCATCCCTCCACTCGACAATATGTCGAATCACCCCCATATACCATAGGCTGTAGAAACGCCTACTCTGGTCTGGCAACAAAATCCCGTTGATCAAGCAACATAGAAACAATGGTAATGTCGGCACCCCCAGGGACAGGCATTTGTCTACATCTAACCCCCCCTCTGTATCGGCAAGTCATCTCGCCCAAATAACACCAGCACGGTCTCATCTAACTGATCTCCTTTCAACTCCTCCTCACACACTAACCATCCCGCTATCAATAGCCTCAGGATATGCCACACATCCTCAAGTGTAACGATCATCTCTCTAGTTGGAAAATGGAACGTCGATGTGGCCGAGCTCCACCTCTCTATCAGGGTTGTCAACATCGCCCGATGAGCCCTCATCTCAAGAAACTACACCAAGTGCAGTAACCCTGCCCGCTCCAAAGCTGCATGATCCGCTCCGGTTATCGCCCCAATCGACAACGCCAATGCCTCCGGCCTCCGCTCATAAGTCTGCAATCAAGCAAAATCCTGCAAAAATTTCATGCCCCTTATTAAAAAATTAAAAAAAAAAAAAGAAAAGAAAAATAAAAAAAAAATTCGTCTCACAATTTCTCTTCTTTTCTCCTCTCATTCTCTTTTTCTTTTTTTCCCTGATGCATGATCGACGACCATCGTCGTTTCGAGCCTATGAGCCCCACCGGCTTCATCTGGTGAAACCTGGCAGGCCGCTTCCATGGTGCCCAAGTAACCGGGCGTGCGGCAGTGAATCCACCCCTGCCCACATGGCATATCCGCCCCACGGCATGCCTCGGCTGGCGGTTCACTCGGGGCATAACGCTTTCTCCCCCTTCCAAAAATCATTTAAAAAATTCCTACCCATTTCCCCATTTTTTCCCGCCCACAAAACCCATATTTTATATTTTTGATAAAATATGTATAAATGCGTTAAAATTTCAAAATAATACATGAGGGGTTTTGTTGCCTACCTGACGGGGCTCATCCTGCTATCGGTACGATCGTCGAACCTCATCTATTCGGTGGATGATCTCGGTGTCATTATCTCCCGGCATCTTCACTCCTCTTCTACTTGCTCTTTCTCTTCTTCTCTCAACTACTACAATGAAAATGAGGTGAGGTAATTTTCAAAATTACCTTATATTCACTTTTAAAAGGTATTTTTTACCTTTTATTTACCATTTTCTTCTCCTGATTAATCCCTTCTCTTCCCGCGACCATCATTTGCACTCGGTTTGTCCGATTGACTCCATTCAAAAGGAAAACTTGCATAATTTTTTGCCCTCTTTCCAACCATATCATTTGTTTCTTCCTATCGAGATTTTGCCTGGGACCCTTCTTTTTCCCCTGTCACCCTCTCGAGGGGGCATACCCTTCACATTTACCAATTTTCTCGAACATAATCAACACCTTCCACGATTGGAGCATCTTCATCCATTCCTTATTAATTGAACGTCTCAAATCCTCCTCCCCACGCTGGGACATCTTCTTTCGGTCACTTCTTCTATAAAGTCATCTGCACTTTCTTTTCTTCGAAGCACTGTTATTCTAACGGTACTTCGAAGAGGGAAAAAATGTAGACATCCAAATTCGATCACTTCCATATGATCAAAATCGTCTACTCCACTTATCTAGTTCATTAAATAGTGATTAAATAATTTATTTAATCATTATTTCATTTTCTGCCTAAGGTTCCTAAAGTATGTAATTAAATAAATTAAATACTTTACCTTATCCCGTTTTTTCTCTAAATTAAATAAATATGACAAATTATTTAATTTAGTCTCTTTAACATCATCTATTATATTCATTTATGATTAAATAATTTATTTAATCATTATTTCATTTTCTGTCTAAGGTTCCTAAAGTATGTAATTAAATAAATTAAATACTTTACCTTACCTCCTTTCCTTCTCTAAATTAAATAAACATGAAAACTTATTTAATTTAGTCATTTAACCTATTTGGATTAAAAACCAATTTTTAATTCCTCTTTTTCTCTCTCCTTGTCACATTCTCCATAACCCTCTTCTAACTGGATTAAATTAATTAATCTATGATTAGGATGTGCACCACTTAATCAAGATTAAGTGTCACATCCTCCATAATCTCCCACTTGCCTCTAATCCCTCATTAATTATCCTAATCATGTGTTTGCACAACCTTAATCAGAATCATTAGCCACATTTGGCTTGCCTTTTCTGGTCAACCTTCCCACTTACCATTTTTAGCCTGGATTCCCTTCCCCATGTGAATTTTTAATTCACATTTATTTAACCAAGGTTCCTCTCTTCCCCATGTGAATTTTTAATTCACTTTGGTCTTCCCAAGGTCTTCCTCATCCCCCATGCAAATGTGACATGTCATTTTACATGTGCCCAAGGCTTCTAGAACCTTGGACTTGTCACATCACCCACATGTGACAAATATCCATCTTTTTGGAAACCTCTTTTTATCCATTAAACTCTCCATTGAATGTAAATTTACATTTATTTCTCCCACACATTGTCCCTTTTCCCATGGAGATTTTTGAGGAATTCTAAAATTCCTCAAAAGTCTCTTTCATCCTCATTTGGGGACAAGAAGTTCCTTTTTGAAGAAATCTTCTCATCCCCCCCAAGGTACCTCAAAGATACTTGTCCTTCATCCACCTCATGTACTTCCCTTCCACCTCTTGTCTTTTTCTTCCACCTCATTTCTACATCACTCCACCCTAAGACATATCACCTTCCACATGTCAAGATATGAGGGCTTGTGAGTCCTCAACTCACCATAGCCCTTCATCTTGATCTTTGTTGGATCAATCTCAACCGTTGAATTCTCTAGAGAATTCCAATTAGCCTATAAATATCCCCTAAATTCCCTCATTTTGGAATCAAGTCTTTTGCAAATAAACTCTTGCAAATTTGTCATTCAAGCTCTCATCCATTTTAGCACTTATATCATCAATCCATATTGTATCAATTCATCTTGCATCCATTCAACTTCATTGCCATCCAAGGAGCACACAAGACTTCAAAATCAAGGGCCAACCAAGGAAGCAACAACATGAAGGTATAACAACAATCAATTTGTTTATCTTACTTCTATGTTGTCTATTTCTTAGGCTAATCTTATTGAGGTGCCCTTTTATCTTGTTACTTCTATTTACATTGCACTATTAATTTTTATCTAACATCTCACATTAGGAAGTAACATTTTATTAGGATCACAATGACAGTGCTACCAACGCTACAACTAGCCATATCATGAATCATCATCCACACATATTTCAACCCTCTAATTGGGACCAACAACAAGAGATAAAGTTATACCAAAGAAAAGAGGAAATCATTGCAACAAAAGAATCAACAAAGCAAAATGGACAAAGAAAATAAAAATGGATACCGAATCAAAATAAAGAAAATTATCCCTATCAAACTCCATTGGTCAAAGAAACTATGGGGAAAAATCAAAAAGGAAAGTTCATCCATCAAAAAATCCCAACGATGCAAAAGAAAGCTTCATGAGTGACCTACAAGGTATATCAAGAAGTCAATCCCTATCGAATCTCTGTCCACCCATCATTGCTCATCATCCCAAGTTTGGAGAGTCAAATATTCAAAACTATCGACCAATCCATCTAAATCTCATATCCCTCAACACATTTCGCCATCCATAATACCCAAATCTCACATTGACCATGTATTGGCAGTGAATCTTTATCATAAGGACTTTGAGGGCTCCCTATCATGATGTGCACATCAAGGTAAGGTTAACTCTGGTATCGACAAAGAAGACACGAATTATAAGGGGTTACACTCAAGCGCCCGTATCTTAGCAAAACAACTCCTTCAAGTGGGATATCATTGACACGTCATGAAAACAACAACACCCATATTAGCACTGACAATATCTACATTAGCACCACTAGGTGGTTCAAACATGAGAAACAATTTTATCACCATGATGAAAACTTGGTAAACAGGAATCTTGTGTGACATCAAAAAAATCAAGAAAAAGAAAAAAAGACAAGAAAAAAATTGTCCTCTAGTGAAAACCACTATGGTGGCGCTTTGGACAAGTACCATGATGAAAACTTGGAAAACAGGTGTCATGTATCGAGCATCTACATGCACCATTTTAGGTGGAAACATCTCAGGTTATCCATAACAAACACAATCCATTTTTATCCAAATCCAACTTACCTTGATCTTGACAAATGTTTGGTGTACACTTTACACTTGCTTATGAAAAAAATCTTGGCATGGGTCACTATCATTGATCCTATCCTATCTAGCATTATCTGAGTCATGAGGCATTGTCAAAAAGGGGATACTCTATCCAAACATGTTATCCTAGCATATCATAACCCATCACCTACATTATTGTACATTGGGGGCAAGTACTTACATCTTGCTTTAGAATAAAAACTTGATCTATGTCTTCTAAAATCATGGAGTGATCTAGACATTATCCCAATAACAAGGTATACCACCGATGCACTATCAGGGTAACCTTCAATATAGTCACCCCAACAACAAGGTGTCCATCCAAGCACTATCAGGATAACCTTCAAAATAGTTTGTCCCAACAACAAGGTGTACCATCAATGCATACCAAGGTAACCTTCAAAGATAACAAACAACGTGGATTATTCATTCACACAAAATTCTATCAAATGATTTAATCTGTCAAGCAAAGGTAGATGTATCATCAGGATCCCAAAAGGTTTCAATCTAAGCATGACCATCTTTTCATGTTCCTTTTGTAGCTATCTTGACATCAATATTGGAAGTCTAATTTTTTTTAGCGGCCTTAGAATTGTCTTTTATCAGTCAATCTCTCATACGATATTCTCCACATCCCATATCATGGATTTGGACCTTGGGGTTTGATGGCATGGTAAATGGAGCGGATGATTTGACAAGGGCAGATGGGTCAATGTAATGAGATGGAGCAGCGGATGAAGTGGATGAAGAGGCCTCTCGATTGATTGGAAATTGACGTTCAACAATTCCTTTTAGGTTTGAGCAATACTAAAATGGATTGGGATCACCAGGAACAATAATCTCAATGCCATTATGTGGAAATTTGAGGTATTGATGGTATGTGGATGGGATGAACCTCATAGAATGAATCCAAGGGCAGTCGAGGATAATATTATAATTCAAATTTAGATCCAGGACATGGAACAATGTATTTATATTGTTGGACCAACTCTTATAGGAAGCAAAATAACTCCTTCAGACAAACGCTCAACATCATCATAAGCTTTGATAACAATTTTCTTAGTTTGGTCAATATCATTCTCAAAGTACCCTAATCCTTTCACCAATGTTAGTGAGAAAATATTCAGACCTGCTTTGTCGTCTACTAAGACTCATCTGATCTTGTGTTTATCAACAAAAACTTCAAGGTGTAGGGCATCGTTATGGTCAGATCTTTGTGCAAAGAAGTCTTGTTCAGAAAATGTGACATGGCGTGCCATAGAAAGGTATCCAACCATGGCCTAAAATTCGTTGACATCTAGGTTAGCGGGTACAGATGCCTCTTGCAAGGATTTTTCATGGCTTTATGTTGTGGGGTGATATGTGAAGGAGCTCCAAGATGGAAATTGGTGTGAGAATTTTCCCTAATTGGTCCAGGAGACTATATTGACTCTTTGGTTGTGGATTGGAGGAGGGTCTTGGAATGGTTATCCTACTTCGGTGATTAGTGACAACATAGTCTGAACTTGGATTTTTTATTGTGATAGTAGCAATGTGTTCATAAAAAGGCCTTAAGTTAAGGATAATTGTGTTGTAATCATGTTTGACTTCGGTATAATTTTGATTTGAATTGATAGATTAAATCATGTTTGTCTTCACTGGTGTATTTGCAAGTTGGTCAGCTATCATTTGTCCTTTTATGGATTTTCGGTCAACGTACTCAATTTCATATTCACTCAAGATCATTACCCATTTAGCCAAGCATCCTATCAAAGTTGCTTGACTGAGAAGATATTTCAAAGGATCGATTTTGGCAACCAATTTTGTCTAGTGATTCAACATGTAGTGTCTCAACTTTTGTGCTACGAAGACAACTGATAAGCATGCTTGTTCAATGGTGCTATAGTTTAATTCATATATGACCAAGGTTCGACTAATGTAGTAAATTGCACGTTCTTTGCCATTATCATCATTTTGTGCTAACAATGCCCAATGCTGACATGGTTGATGTCATGCATAGTATCAAGTATCTACCATCAATTGGTGCCATAAGAATGGCGGAGTTAATAGATAATGTTTGACTTGGTCATACTTTAGATTATAGTGACATTGTCTCTACCCTCATTTAGACATTCTCAAAAAGGCAAAAATACCAACAAAAAAATAGATGCATTGCATTTAGGCATACTATATATCCAAAAAATCCAAAAACATAGTTTAACATCACATCATCTTGCATTGCCTACCTTCATTTTGCAAGTCTCACATGATTGAAACAAGGTCAAAATCCAAAAGAAAAGACATGGATCCCACGAGTGACCCATTTTCCACAAATGATTCACTTTTTAGTCCTCATCATGAGCTCAATTTTGAACCAAATTCAGCCCAATCTACACCACAAAGAGACATACCAAGAAATCAATCAACCAATTCAATTGATAATCTAAACCTAGAACAATTCAACAAAAAATAACCCTAGAGGAAATTGAAAGAGCTCAATAAGACCCAAGAGTCCTTCACATCATTGAAGAACTTGTCAATGCAAAACCCAACAAATACTTTTATGCTTTAGCCAAGAAGGGTGCCAAACTTCCTCAAGGGTTTGATGTATCAACAATTGTAGAAGGAGGGATATCTCAAAGTCCATTCATAACATTTTTACAACCAATGACAAACACAGTACCTATGGGGACTACAACATACATGGCTACTACAACTACACATGCCCCTACTATCTCTACACTTGGGAACAAAATGATTTATACCACATCACAAGGGTAAAATTTCACATTTGGCAATACCCCAAGCAAAACTTTCACCAATCCACTTTTTCAAAATCAAGGTTCTACATCTCAAGGTCCCATAATTACAAACACAAATCAAGGTTCCACATCTCAAGGTCCTACATCCACACTCCACAATATCTATCAAAGTCCTATATTCCAAACTCAAAATCCACCAAATAAATCAAGGAGGATCCATATTGTCCCATGAAGAATACGAAGACAAAACATAAACCAAGGACCTCCACCATCATTAAACCAAGGACCCCCACCATCATTCAATCAAGGACCTCCAACATCATTCAATCAATGACCTACCCCATCATTTGATCAAGGCCCTACACCATCCTTCAATCAAGGATCCACACCATCATTTTCCAACCAAGGACCTACTTCATCAAATCAAGGACCTATCCCATCTTATCAAAACATTAATCAAGGACCCACGTGCCTTCCTTTCAAAATATAATACAAGGTCTTACACCTAACACCAACCAAGTTCGTTCATTCCAAGTCCAAAACACCAATCCAGGGCCTACACCCCAATCCCAAAACAATATGAATTTTGGTACAAATGCTAATTCCACTCCAAATCAAAACAATGTCAATCCAACATTTACACATCAATACCAACAAGGTCCCACACTTCAAAATATCAACCTAAATTCAACATATGACCCAAATAGCATGATGCTAAATCAAACCAATATGGCATCCTCAATTGTAGACACCTTGATACAACAAGTGCATACCCTCAAACATACAATGACAAATATGCAATTGGGGATCAACAAGAAGACCTATTCCATGGAGGAATTGTGCCCCTTTCCATTCGATCAAAATCTATACATTCCATCCTTTCCCCCTCACTTAACAACACCACATTTGACTAAGTATAAGGGGATAGGGGATCCATTAGAGCATATTCAATAATTTAACACATCATGTATGGAAGTCTCATACAATCCTACCTATTTAATGAGACTATTCCCTCGAAGCCTCACAGGGCCAACTCTAGATTGGTTTGCACATCTCCCTCCAGGGATCAAAACATGGGGTGAACTGGCCGATAAATTCATTAACAATTTTTCTGTCAACATCAAAAATGATGTCACCCTGCAACATTAAGCACAACCAAATAAGAACAAGGGGAACCACTTACTTCATTTTACTAGATATGGCGAGGGTTGGTTAGTAAGTTCCCTTGTCAAATTCCTGAGAAACAATTGGTTACCATGTTTGTCGAGAACCTAGACAAAGAAATGATGAGTAGCCTACAAATTCAATGTTGCACCACTTTCGATGAAATCCTTGAGAAAGGCATCCTTATTGAAAAAGGTCTTGTCACAAAAGGACAAATCAAAATAAACAAAGACTTCGAAATCCAACAATGACAAAAATAAGTACTGGTCCCAAAATAAGAATGTCACAAATTAAGGAGTTGTTGATGCCAAAATGATAACCAAAGGTCCAACCATTCATCTCAAAGTTCCTTCTACATCAAATACAACCAACATGCCAAATCCTCAAACACAAGGTCAAACATTGAATGCAGTTCAAAAAACTCAACAACGCAGAGGTCCTCCCCGAACCAAGAGAACATACACTCAATTGGTCCAACCCATTCAAACAATATTAAAAACACTCTTGCAAACCAATACCATTTGATTAATAGATATAAAAAACTATGAGCCTACATTAGTCAAGACCGATTGGTGGAAAAAAGATTAATACTGTAAATACCACCATGGGAAAGGACACAAGACATCCCGATGTTGGACATTGAAAAATACCATTGAAGACCTTATTGAGCAAGGAATCATTTCAGTAGATAATTCCCACAATAAAAAAAATGTTGATCACACCATCTTCAAAACTCCCTTGAAAGACCATGATAAAGGAAAGGCCTCTAGTTCAGGTACTAATAATAATAATGCCAATTATACTGAAGTCAAACATGATTATAACACAATTATCCTTAACTTAAGGCCTTTTGATGAGCGCATCGCTACTATCACCATAAACAAGCCAAGCTTAGACTGTGCATTCACTACTCGCCGAAGTAAGATAACCATTCCAGGACCCTCCGCTAATTTGCAACCAAAGAGTCAATATAATCTCTTGGATCAATTAGGGAAAACTCCCACACAAATTTCCATCTTGGAGCTCCTTCACATATCCCCACAACATAGAGCCATCCTTGATAAATCCTTGCAAGAGGCATTTGTACCTGCTAACCTAGATGTCAACAAATTTCAGGCCATGGTTGAATACCTTACTATGCCACACCATGTCACATTTTCTGAACAAGACTTATCTGCACAAAGATCTGACCATAACAATTCCCTACACCTTGAAGTTTGTGTTAATAAAAACAAGATCAGACGAGTCTTAGTAGACGATGGAGTAGGTCTGAATATTTTATCACTAAAATTGGTGAAAGCATTAGGGTACTTTGAGAATGATATTGACCAAACTAAGAAAATTATTATCAAAGCTTATGATGATGATGAGCGTTCGTCTGAAGGAGTTATTTTGCTTCCTATAAGAGTTGGTCTAGCAATACATAATACACTATTCCATATCCTGGATCTAAATTTGCATTATAATCTTCTCCCCGACCACCCTTGGATTCATGCTATGAGGGCCATCCCATCCACATACCATCAATGCCTCAAATTTCCACATAATGACATTGAGATTACTATTCTTGTCGATCCCAATCCCTTTTAGTATTATTGAAACCTAAAAGGAATTGTTGAATGTCAAGTTCCAATCAATCAAGAGGCCTCATCATCCACTTCATCCGCTGCTCTATCTCATTACATTGACCCATCCTCCCTTGTCAAATCATCCACTCCATTTACCATACCACCAAACCCCAAGGTCCAAGTCCATGATATGGGATGTGGAGAATATCGTATGAGAAATTTACTGAAAAAAGACAATGCTAAGGCCGTTGAAAAAATTCAGACTTCCAATACTGATGTCAAGACAACTACAAAAGGAACATGAAAAGACGGTCGTGCTTGGATTGAAACCTTTTGGGATCTTGATGACACATTTTCCTTTGCCTTATCTTCTTCCACTCAATCCTTTCATGAAAATGATAGCCCTATGCATGATCCTGACCTCGCTAAAGATATCCAACCACTACCCTTCCATCCCACCGACCTTGGGCTAGGATATGCATTTTCTACTGTCACCCCTACTAAGCCATCTTTCCAAATCATTAAGGGCGTGCAAGACTCCTTTGACATTAACAGTAATAAAAAGGATAGTCCAAAAGATTCCATTGATGGCATTTCCACTCCTTGTCATACACCAAACATTCTTGACACTCCATGATTCTCACCCATCTCACTCACATCCATCTGTATCATATACATAGATCAACAAGTCATATCTCAAGAAAATAACAAGGAGACAACTCAAAAATTAAAGGTGAAACTGTCTTTCACAAATGGATATCCATAAGACAAAAAAAGAACAATCAAGAAAAGTCCTTTAGCCAAATTCAAAAGCTATTGGATAAGTCAAAGAAACAAAAAAAGTCAAGGCTAAAAGAAAGCAAAATTATGCCTCTTCATCAAAAATAACCGGGAGCATCTATCAAAAGAATGAAAGTAAGAAAGAATAGATCTCCAACTATTCCTCTCCATCAAAAATAACTGGGAGCATCTATCAAAGCAGAATATCAAAAGAAGAGCTTGTTGATATTTGCGTCTCCACCATCACTTTCACTCATTCCATACATTTCATTCCATCCATCCATACTCACACATCTGCCACGTCTCTCTACTCCCATTGGCAATGTTTTTCAATGTACCTTTGATGATGACCGCTTCAAGTACTCTAGCTCATTGGTCGCCCAATCTCCTTTTCGGCCAAAGCCTGATGGCCCTCATAGTATGCACATTAGGGATCATATCATAGCTTCTTTTGTCTACCACATCTATCACCCTTCATATTTTTTGCTTACGCTCCTCATCCAAATCAGGTTCTTTCATCCAGCACGGTCATCCCAATAGAATCAAGGTATCATCACAACAACCTATGGATCTAGTGCTTATCAAATTCTCACTCCTGAAGGAGAACCATTGCCTGATCCTTTCAACAACATGCATCTCCACAAGTATTGCACCTAAGTTCTCAAAGTACCTTTTCAAAAATTCAAAAAAGAAGAAAAAAATAGTCGCCCTAATGAAAACCTAGCAAACAGGCATCTTGGTGACAATAACAAAAAAAAAACGAAAAAAAGAATAGTAAAGAGAAATAATTCATCCAAACGTGAAAACCATTTCGGCGACACTTTGGATAAGTACCATGGTGAAAACTTGGCAAACATGCGCCATGTGTAGTCAATCTATGCTCTTCTGTCTACTTTCAATCTATATGGTCTTCCATCTTTCGCCCTTCCATTCGCCCACATCACTCGTCCATAATAAAGCTTCAGTATCCTTCTCATGGCCTGAGAACAACCAACATTTGGTACCCTTCGGTTTCATGATCATCCTTCACCTTCACCTGCTATTTCCCCTCACCCATCATAAACTGGTCCTCTACCAAACTAGGGGCAATTTCTTAATCTATGTCTACATAGGAAATCACGCATGGTATCAACCTTTTAAAACCGTAAAATTATAAAAAATCATAAAATGTACTAAAAAAATCCCTAAAAATCATAAAATATCTTGAAAAAATCTCTAAAAATCATAAAATGTCTTGAAAAAATCATAAACCCAAAAACCTCAACCCTCATCCCTATAACCTATACCCCCACCCTTATATACCCTAAACCCAAAACCCTTACATATATACATACAACCATACATACATATAAGCATACATACATACTGTAGTGACGGAAAATGTATCCCCTTTTCTCACTTAATTTGGGAATAATTAATAAAATGAGCTAAGTGATGCCTTAATTTAGTGTTGTAATATGTTTTACATATTCACATTAAGTTTTGGGCCTTGTTAATTAAAACTTGGCTTATTTATGCCTTACTTGGTCCTATTGTGCATCCACAAGCCTAATTAAATACATTTTTTTGAGGATAATTCTGATATTTAACAAATGGAAAATCATAATTTAATGATTTTAGTTATGTGTTCTAGATTTAGGGATTTGGGATTCATACACCCCTTTAGGTGTACAGGTCTTGTTGTGCAAATTTTGCACACATGCCCCATCGAAGGTGGGGACCCTCTTTTTGCTTGCTTCGTTTGATCTCTTCTCCTTTAGGGTTTGGTTTCCTACAATTTTGGCTTTGCTTCACCTTGAAATTCAGTGTTTTATCCGCACTTGGGGTGTCTTTTGCTACATCATGATCATAGTTTGGCTCTTAGAAGTTTGCCTCAACTTAGAGTTTCACCCAAGGGGCTAAAATTAACTAAGTCAAGGAGAGGTCCAGAAAAATTGAGGTACCTCGAATTCCCCGAAAACCAATTTTGAGGTGAATTCTCAATGTTATATGGAAACCTTTTTTGCACTTGTGGATAGAGGACAAATAATTAGGTTGGGTTGCTTTTTGAACTTTTCAAAAATTCCTTCTAGAAAAAAAGTTATGAAGTTTAGGGGATTTTGACCTGGTTTGGATTTTAAGTAATCCAAGCTACCTTGGATTTTCCGAAATTTCCATTTTTGGAAAATCCAAGCCCCCTCTCAAAATCCTGAAATTTTCCAAAAATGGAAATTTTTCCCAAATGATTTTTTCCCAAAATAGAATTTTTTCGAAATGTAATGTTTTTTTTTTTCAAAAATGGCAATTTTTGAAATTTCAGGAAATCCAAGCTACCTCGAATTTTCCGTGAGGATTAAGCTTTGGAAAATCTGAGGTAGCTCAGAGTTTCTGAAATTTCCTTTTTTGGAAAATTCGAGCCCCCTCAAAATCTTGAAATTTTTCAAAAATGGAAAAAAAAATTTCTCAAAATGATTTTTTTTCCCAAAATGCATTTTTTCAAAATGGAAAATTTCAAAAATGGATTTTTTTTTGAAATTTTAAAATGTTCTTGAAAATGAAAAAATCTTGAAACGATTTTTTTTTCGAAAAATGAAAATAAGGGCCAAAATTGTATTCAAGTTTAATTTGGAATTTTTTATGGATTGGATTTTTTTTAACATGTGAGCTACTAATGATGATATTTATTTTTCATGATTAAATAAATCAAAAGGAGGACTTGCATATGAATTCGTGCCAAGAGGAAAATTTGGAAGAGCTCAAATATTAAATGTGGGGCTTGCATGAGAATTTGTGCCACAGTCTGTCTACACCTAGAAGATGCAACAACTTATATTTCCAAACTGGACAAATATCATGAACTACAAATTGAATGGAATAAGCAGATATGAAGGAAATACTGGAAAAGGTTAAAGAATTGATCAATAAACCGGAAGCTGACACAACAGGAGATGATAGCCAAGTTGTTACCACCTAAGATTCACTTTAGTCATGCAGGAGGTGGAAAATTTCAATTACAAACTAAGAATAGAGCATGTTAGAAGGTCTTAAAGTCACTTAGGGGCCCCACTGATGGGTTTTGGGATGTAATTTTGTCTTTATTCAAAGGAATCTTTAGGCTGCCTTGCATGGCTAGCTAAACATAGTAAATTTGGATGCATGGTTGTCCTGACTCTGTGGATCCTCTTTTTCTGGTCGCCCTGGGTATATTTGGCTATAAATTGAAGCCTTAGCTTCATTCTTTAGGGTTAGACGTTATTGTAATTGATGTAGTTGAGATAGGAGCTAGTTCTTTGAGAGCAAATGCTGGAACTTTGAATACAAGAATTGTTGCAAGTTTTGGGTGATTCAATATAAGTAAATACATTGTCCTTTGGTGTTCTCTCTTGTGTTGTTCTATCTTGCATGGTTCTTGTTTTTCTTTATCTTTAAATTGCTTTAGAAGTTATCAATGCATGTTAAATATTAGCTTTCAGTTCTTTCATGAAAATGGCGGTGTGAAGGATGTTGATCGATCTCTGGTCCATACTTTTAGTAATTTGTTGATTGCGAGTTGTTGTGTAAAGTTAGTCTAAGCCTCATTTTATTCTAAGTTCAATTGTGAATGCTTGTTTACATTACGACAATAGTTGTGCATGTGAGTGAATATTCACAGTCTGAAAATCTCTTAGTTTCCTTTGAAGATTGCATTGTTTCTGTGTAGTTGCATGTTGGTCCTTGATCAAGTAGAGATTGGTTTAATTGGGGATTTGTCCATTTGCAACATTCACCATTGTTGTGATTGATCTTAGGAGTTAGTTTAGAATAGAATCTCTCTCTGAACCCTTATCTTTTGTTGTTTCTTTAAATATGGGTTAGTTTTAGGATTAAAAGCATCAAAATATTGCAAAATCTGATGAGTTTGAAACCTCCAGTAGTTGTGTTGTAAGGCCCCTTGTGATTACCAACATTTTCACATTATCTCTGATTTGTTTTGTTACATTGTCAAGAACTGACATTAGTGACCTTGGGGTTGTCTCTTGAGGCTTGCTGATAGAGATTTACCTTTCAAGAGAGATAGGGTATTATATTATTGTTGAGTAGTTGTGCAGAAAACACCATCAACAGATTGGTGCTAGAAGGAGGGTTGAACATAAAGTGACATTGTTGGAAGTTAAATGAGCCTTCATGTTGAAAATATGAGATATGATAGATCTCTAAGTCAAGATGAAAAAGTAGTCCTATGTTTTTCATGATGGGAACAGTCATCAGATTGATTTTCCTCAACTTTGTGTGTCTCTGAATAAGAGGTTGGATCTCTGGAAAAGTAAGGGTTTGCATCACTATGCATTACCAAACCAGTGTAGAATCCACAAAACTTGTAGGCATAATGAGTTTGAATGCTTGGCCTTCCTGGACAGAATTGAGATGGTTTTGCAAAGGGGTATCTTCATGCAAAACCTGCCTGAACCACTAGCCTCCACCGATTTAGAGTTTATTGATGTTGCAGTTGAGGCGTTCATAGAAATAGTTAAAGATCAACTTAGTGGAGGTACATGTTTGCAAGATTTCATCTCATCTAAATGGTGTAGGGTTCATAGTGCATCTCATTCGGGGTTCACTTGTCGTTCATGTGTGGACATCATCATTAAAGTTGGGAGATATCTGGAGTGAAAAGAACAGTCTAACAAGAAATGTACTATAGTTGGAACAGTAAAATTTGAATCTAGAGATGATGTGGCAGTTGATGTTGAAGTGGCTTGTCAAAAGGAATAATTTGAAATATTCAAGGCAAGAGAGGTAATTGATGAACATCTGAGCGAAGAGAAAACTATGGAAACAAAGGATATTGGTCCTATAGAGGTGAACCAAAGATCTGAAATGGAAAATACATTTGAGGATGACTTAAAAAGGAAGAAGTGATAAATCAAAATTCCTCTATTCATGGTGAAGATTCAACATAAATTAGATATGACGAGTTTGTTGCCAGAATTATGAAAGATTGGTCAACCCTGGGATACATAATCCATTTAGAAGAGCTATTGTTACCATCTTGGTGTAGAATACATGAGGAAGAACATTCAGAATTCACATGTTGTCAATGTCAGATAACCATTAAAGGGGTGGATGAACAAGTATAGTTGTCAAATCAAACAAGGGATGAATTTCAACAAATTGTTGAATCTGAGGAACGCTTAGCAGAAAATGTTGAGGCAACCTTGGAGGAGATTGAATCTTCAATCAAGGAGCTTCAACAAATTGTTGATGAGTATTTTATGGAGCAAGCTGAAGGTGTTGATCCTGATGGCTATGATCAAGAATTTGAACCAATGTCAACATAAGATGAATTCAAGGGTTTTCTCATTTATCAAAAAAAAATTTTCTGTCTGTTGATGAATTGAGTACTGAAAATTCACATTTATACATATTGATAATGAGGTAGCTAATGTGGTTCATAGTGATGTGCAAGAAAACATGAATGATGCTAAAAATAGTAATATTACAGTCATTATTGATAAGCTCGATCACACAGTTACCAGAAGAAATGTGCTCAAAGATCAGTCTGTGATATACCCTGATGAAAATCCTACCGAGGAATTTGTTGCACATTACAGGGATTCTGCATTTTCATCATTAATCCCTCATGAAGAAGTACAAACAGGTGAAAAGTTCTATGTTGACAGTTCTGAATTTGTTCAATATGAATTTCACTTTGTATTGTGTAGTGATGACTCCAATTATGTTTTGCATGTTTCGAGCATGAAGGGATTGTTATATAATCAATGGAGACCTCCTGATGACATAGATGTCAACTCTTCATGGTTGGAGGATGAACACAGCATTCAGTCCGAGCAAATAACACACCAGGTTGCTCCTTTCCTTGCTATAAATTTTGAAGCTTATCAATTTGATTATGGCAGTTTGGGGAAGACAACTTGCATCTAGATTGCTCATGGTTTCAATGAGTTGCCTCAATTGTTGATTATTCCTATTGATGGGGTTGAATTTGAATGTTGCATTATTGAGTCTTATTTTGTTGAGTATAAGGATAAATTTACAATCTTGAGGACTATTGCCATCACCTTATTGCTTGTTCATGCATTGATGAACCATATGGGGGTGGGACTCAGTTTTCCATGTCTAATCATGATTTGTTTAGATTCTTTATTTCTTTTCTACCTACATACTGTATGTCAAACTCACTTAGTATCATGACCCACTTAGCCATGTAGCCAATAAGTGTAACTAACTTGGATAAAAGATACTTCAATATATCTACTTTAGAGATAAGATTAATTTGGTGGTTGAGCATGTAGTGTCATCTTTTGTGATGTGAAGATGATTGTAAACATGCTCACCTAATGGGAGTGTAATTAATCTTGTAGCCTACTAGCGTTCGACTGATATAATAGACTAATCTCTCTTTTCTAGAGTCATCATGTTGTGCCAAGAGGGTGCCTAGTGTTGCTAGTGTAGTTGAAATATACAAGGTCATAATGACTCATTAGATATATGTCATTGTAATCCATCCCTAGGAATGCTATATAAATCTCTTGTATGTGTTCTCATGGATTCCCTCTTCCCTTGTTTTTGTCAAACTTTGGAATTTAAAAGTTATGGGGGAAGGGTATGATAGGTATTGTTCTATCAAATTGATAAGGAAAAATGTCTTCAAGTGTATATATTTTCTTTATTTGTCTTAATTGCATGTTGGTAACCTTTTGGTGCAAGCTTTGGATTTTCAATTCACCAAGTCATTGTTTGGGTCATTTGGTGGTTGGTTAGATGGAGTGTACATTTGATTTTGGGGAATGGGTGAAGAATTATATGAAGGGTTTTGGTTTTGTGGGATGTGTTGTTGTTGAGGTATATTGTATGAGTTGTAAGAGATGTTTTAGTTTTGAGGAATGTTTTGTTGTTGATGCACATTTTGTTATTGAGGAATTTATTGTTGTTGAGGAATGTGGTATGAATTGAATGATGAATTTTGGTTTTGAGGGATAAATTGTTGTTGTGGAGTTTATTGTTGTTGTGGGATATTGTTTGAGTAGTTTTTTGTTTGAGGGACAAGTACATGTGTAGGGATAGTGAATAGAATGGATTGAGATTGAAATTGTGATGGATGGGGAATGTTTGTGTATGTAGGTATTTTAAATTTGAAGGATGTTGGATGTTAGAAATCTTAGGTATGTTGGATGTGGAAGCTTGTTTTGATATGTTGAGTGAAGGAAATTATGAAGTAGGGGGTTGGTATGAATGATTGGGGTTATATGTGCTCATTTTCATGCTTGGTGGTTGTGAAGCATATGAAGTGTTTGTAGGTACATGAGATGTGATGACTTGTGAGGTGAATGAATTTTTTGTTTAGTTTGACGTGTTTTGTTGTGAAGCATTAGGAATGTTGGTGTTAGAAGGTATATATGAAGAAATTGATGGATTTGGGATATACATGCATTTGTTTGATTAATTGAGTTTAGAATATAATAAATAAAATTTATATATTGTTTGGAGAATGGTATTGAATCTATATCATGTGTACCTGGTATGGATGGTTGACTAGATATGTTTGGCATTGAAGATTGTGGAATAACTACATTAATTAATTGAGAAATAGGTGCACTTGCATTTGATGGAATATTGGATGACATAACATATGTAAGGGCTCATTCCCTAAACATAGAAATGTTGTGATTTGAAGGTAGCTTAGTACCATTTTGTGTAAGTCTAAGGAAGTATGTGTTGGGATCCATAGTTTGATGAGAGCATCCAATGCTCTTGATAATGCAAGATTTTGTTGCATTTCTTAGAGGTATTCTTCGGTAAATTCCTTAGATTCATTTGTAATGTCTGCTATGATAATCCATGGGGAATGATGTTGAGGTTGTGGAGTTTGGTATTCATTAGGATTTAATAAATGAGAAGGCATATCAAACTTAGGTTGTGTAACCCCCATGGGTGTGGTGACATTTGATCCACTTGGATTAGACTCTATAACTTTTTTGTGTTGTGACCTTGTAATAGGCATACATTATGAAATGTGGATGTAAAATGAAGGTTGATTGATGTGATTTGAATTTTGTTTCAACTTGGACTCTTTGAAATATATGCTAGGTATATTTGGACAAATATGATGTGATGATGGTGTTGATTGATGTGTTGATAAAACCTCTAAAAGTTAAATTCAATCTAGATCTCTATTTGGATAAATGCTAAGGATGATTCTCACTTGTACTAGATTGACACATCCAAGCAAAGAAGGATGATGGTGAGTTTACTAACTTATAAGTAGTCAAGACTCCTAAAGACCTAATCTCAATTAATTAAAATATGAAATAACAATAACCGAAAACCAATTCAAACACCTAAAGATCTAATTTCAATGAAGCGTGTACACATCAATGTGAAAGCATAATAACATAAATGAACTAATTGAATCTACTTTACCTCCAATAAAAATTTCCTAGCCTTACTCCATTGTAAAATATAAAATTATACTATTAAATGATAGTATGTGGATTGCTCAAATACTTAGCATAACCTTTTTAAGCAAAAGAGTGAGAAAAAATGAGTATACTTTGGCTACAAATTTTAGGAGAGATTAAATGGCTAAATTATGGATGTTTTATAGCTTTGAAAGATATCAGATCAATGGTGTAGGATGTGAGATGAGATCAATGGGTGAGGATTGTTGAGAGATCGTCAATAATGTGCACATGAGCCTATATGGATAGATGAAGTGGAGTGTATGTGAGTTAACTGAGGTTTATTTTTAGTCAACTCACTAAATTTAGGAGAGTTCACTAAATTTAGGATGGACAGTGGGATAAAGATAGAATGGTATAATTAGAAAATAAATAAAATAATGATTTTATCTATTTTTAGAGGACTTTGTAAACTAAATAATTTATTTAATTTTGGAGGACTAAAATTAGCTAATTAAATAATTACTTAATAATGTGGATGAGAAGAATGCATAATTTTTAAACATTATTTAATTATGTGATTGGAAAAGTAATGCAAGATTTAATTATGTGGATGGAAGAATAATTAGAAATTAATTAAATAATAAAGATTATTTAATTAATATGGATGAGGATTAATTTGAAAATAATTAAATAATTGAAAATTAGTTAATTAAAGTGGTTGGAGGGAAATGGGAAATGATTAATTAATTAAATAAAAAAAAGATATTTAATTAAAGTTAATGAATGAAAATGGTGAAATAATTAAAATTATTTAATTAATGGAGGGAAAAGTGTTAGCTTAATCAAATAATTAGAAATTATTCAACTAATAGTGATGAAGGGGTGATTATTGATGATGATGAGAAATGATGAATTTAGAAGAATCCGTTAGACATTTTTAAGTGTCTACAATTTTCATCTAAGAAAAAAAAGTCTCACATCCAAGGTTGAAAGACCAACAAAAATAGACAAACAAACTAGGGTTCATGCTCGAGGATATCCTCAACAAAACAAAAAAGAAATAACCCTTAGTGAGGTTTGGATAGCATCAAGCCAAACCCCATGTTAGACCCAATGCTTGTTGATCCATTCCTTGAGCATGCTTTTAGGGGGAGTCCTACCCAAAAGAAACTTGTTAAAGTGAAATTATCTAACTGATTACAAGCATTATCAAACTCAAGGATAGGTAAACCCACATCTGTTGGGGATTCATAATACATACCCCATGAAGCACTTTCGAAACAAATTTCTAGGAATGCTTGCTTGTAAGAGCTATTGTGTAGAGCTTCCAAGCTATCAACACCAACATGAACTGTTAGGTTGAAGCAATGCGGGGCCATATAAAAGATTGACTAAAAAAATAGAATAAATATGAAAGAATAGAGAGTTTATTGTACTTATCATGCATATTAACATAAGGGGAACCAAGAATAATAGAAAAGACACAAGCCCTAGTAGAGCAAAACATAGTCAACCTTTTTTCACTTTTTTCAATAAACTACACTTTTAACTTCAATTACAATATTTAAGATATATTTAATTTTTTTTAATTGTATTCCCTTACAAAATAATATATAGTATAGTTTAAAAAATATAATATATCACTTTATAATAATCTCTTTTATTATGCCATGAAGCATTATACAACTATATTAGGGGATGTGAAGAATCCATATACATAAAAACTCCTAAAATTGCACTTGTTTATTATATAAAATGCTTAATAGTTAACGTATTAATAAAAATACATTCAAATTGTCAGATTTTTTTTATCAATCCTTAAGCAGTCAAAAGAAATAATATTTATATATATACATGATGCAATTTATCGTCCATGGTTGATTTTTCATACAACGAATTGCCTCATGAGAAGTTAACCTAACAAGTAAGCGGTTGAACTATTAAACTCACAACCAAATATGAATCACTCATTTACAATTGTAATTAAATATTTACTTTTCTTTAACATGTAATGAAATGATTATATGGTTTTTAAAATTCATCTATGCTATTTTATTTTTTTAAATATTGAATAAAGAAAATTAATAGTGACAAACATATTTGATATACAAGTGTGTTGGGAATTGGAGGAAATCTAATTTTGTTTTTGGCTATTACAATTATTTTTTTATTCATGTTATTTGATCTTTGGAATATTATAATAATAAAATTTATTAGGATATGCTGTAAATTTCCTTTGCAACTTTTCATATGTTCAAAACATCAAAGAATAGTTTAATGATGCTAAAATCATTGATGTGGTGCAGCGGTTACATGACTCCGGAGTATGCAATGAAAGGGCAACTATCTGTAAAAGTAGATGTTTATAGCTTTGGAGTTTTATTGCTTGAGATTGTTAGTGGAAGGAAAAATACCGATACCAATCTTCCAAGAGAAAATCAAAGCCTAAGTCTTTTAGAATGGGTAACAATTTCACTTTCCCACCAAATATATTCAGTTTTCATTATTCTTTTCGCAAACTAACTGAACGACATGAATGGATGAATGGTGGTGCAGGCATGGAGACTACACAAAGGAGGACATGTTGTGAGCATGGTTGATTCTACACTTGTAGATAATTGCCCTGCAGAGAAAGTGGTGAGATGTATTCAGATTGCACTGCTGTGCACGCAGGCGGATGCAGAGACACGTCCTCTTATATCTCATGTTATAACCATGATAGCCACCGACTCTGTGCCGTTGCCGACTCCATCAAGGCCAGCGTTTGTGAGTCTGACCAGTGAAAGGCCAAATATCAGCCGCATCCCTATTATTCCTTCCACCAATGGATGCTCAACAAGTACACTCGAGGCAGATAATTTTCAACGTTAACTGTGATTTTTAAGTCTCCTTCCACGTATTTGTTAGAATAAATTAATTATGCACCACATTTTTCACAAACCTGCCGACACAGTCGCCTGCAACCTTCTCACGCCGTCCAGGTCGCTTCTCTACCTATCTATCATAAATGTGTAAGGTAACTCCTTGCTAGACAATACTTGTAAAATTTATTGTGCATTTATCTATAGATCAAATTCTTGAGCCTGTAATCTCAGCGCTTAGTTTTGCAGCCAATCTTATGTGTTTCCTTCCATGCTTCTTTGCTTTGTCCTCAATACAAAGGAGAATATAATTTTATTGGTATTGGTATAAATTCTTTGTGTTGTCTTCAAATTGTCATATTGTAAATTTTGACAATTCTTGTTGAAGTCACATATTTGTAAAAGTTCTTGTTTGGTTGGTTCATAAGAAGGCCAACATCAAGGCAGGAAAATACAAGGTTTTCATTGTGTGTTGGTAGGAGCTTTATTCTTTAAGCCCCTATGTTTGTGTGTCTTGAGAGTTTATTTTGTTCTTGCTATGGATGTTTCTGAGATGTGTAATATTGTGGTTAGTGCAAAATTAGATGGTTCTAACTGTGGAAGTTGGAAATGTGAGATGAAATTGATTTTACAAATGAAAGGCTTATGGGAGTTAGCAGTAGAAGACAAACCTATAGATGAAAGTAAGCATGAAAGATGGAATAAAATGGATATGAATGCAAGGGCTACAATTTTATGGAAAATTAGTCTAGGGATAAGATCTCATGTTCAAGATTTGAAAACAACAAAGAAAATATGGGAAACTTTGCAAACAATGTATGAAAGAACTAGCAAATTAAAAGTGATGGACATCAAAAGGAAATTAACTCATTTGAAAATAAAGGGAGGAGATAGCATGAATGATCATATTTCAAAATTGAAAAACTTAAGAAATCAACTTGCAATGATGAAGGTTGTAACATACTAACCCTTCCATGAAGTAAAAATTTCTTAATCTACACTAAACAAGTAAATAAACAAGTAACAAAAGAATTGCAATAAAAAAATTCTTTTCTTTTATTGATAATTTCCAAACAAGATATAAAACTTATTTCAATACATGTATTCCTTTTCATTTCAAAATACATCAATGTAAGAAAGTATACAAATACATACATAGCTTATGTAGATTTAAAACAAATAGTGGTAAGACGGTCCAAGATCCTTCCTTTCAAATCTTGGTTCTTTTGTCACTTGTTGTGGAGGAGAAGCATCATTTGGGCGCTTTTCCACCAACCAAAGACTCTTAATGCAGTCCCCCGCACATCTATCAATCGATAGATGGTCTTTCCCTTCGATGAAGAGATTGGTAGAGTAACTGATAACGACAACCAACTGAGCATAGTGTTGTGTCCTACATAACTAGAACCTTTTGTAATCCAATAATCTCAAACTAGCATGTAATACTGGATCATAGTGAACTGATAGTGTAATCTAAATATTCACACAACTAAGTGGAGTATCGTACATTGCACTACTTTGACCAAAGTGTTCTTATTCAGTACTTCGAATGAAGTCATCTATCACATACACTACTCATGGTCGATTTTACTGAAGGCTATCTTACACTACGCATAGGTATTATCCTTCAATGGATAATCCGTCATCCCAGACTAACCAACAACATGTACTAATCTACTTGTAATGAATCTATTTAGAAAGTAAGTACAAGCTCCCTCCCATACTAGATTAACTATCCTAGGAGTAACACAAGATTTCTTAGTTAATTTAATAACTTAGCTAGGCGTACCTCTAGTGACTCTTGCATTCAATAAAGCCTAGTAAATAATAACTAATACAAGCATCATTCTCCTATTATGGAGATCTTACAATCATAATATAAATACAACTAGAAGGATTCATTTCCCTTTTTTATAAGACAATCATAATTACTTCTATTGCACAAGTAGAAAAGACATTTCATGCAATATAGAAAAACACAATAATTCCTTGCAAATAATAATAAGAAGAAACCCCATGCCTGTTATCACTTATCCCATATAATGATGACAATGCAGCCTTCTCCATCAAGAGTTTAGCTTAATTCAACTTCCCAACACAAATCCCTCTCCCTTTCTTGTTGATAGTGCACTCCTCTCAAATAATAAGACAAAATTTCCTCACAAAAACTCACTCTTTTTCTCACTCATGAACAGATAAAAATCTCTAGTAGTAATTTCAGATATGATAACCAACAAATGACGTATAGCTCTTGGTATAATACGTCCCTCTCAAATAAAATGATATAATGGAGATATTGGTTTGCACAAGAGAATGATAATGATAATGATTGACTACAAATAATGAACACAAGAATGAATAAGAGAGAATGCCTTGTAAGTGAGTTGGTGTAGGGTACGTGCAGGATCATGATGGGCCAAAAAGTGGCAATAAGAAAAAATCATGTTTTGGATTGGCTCAAAAACGCGGAAATGTCGAGTTGATTTTTCTAGGTTCGGGTGTCAATACATTTACCCGAACCAAAAACCAAACCTAGTTTCCACAAATCGGATATCCGATTTCTGGAAACTGTATATAAAAAAAACAACCGACTGTTTAACTTCATTTCTCACAGTTTGACGTGGGCGCAAAAGGAAAAACCCAAATCCGATATCCAATTTCAAAGGTATGTATTTGGTTTTTTCAATCTTTTAATCGATTTTTCAAGTAGATTCTCTTAAGTTTAAGTAGGTTTTATTAAAAAAAATTCAAAAATAGGGTTTTCTATTGATTTTTTAAAAAAACTACAGTTTTAATTGATTTTTTATTAAAACTTAATGGTTTGAAATGGATCTTGATTAAAAATTAGTGTTGTTGATGTATTTTTATCAAAAATGAGAGTTTGTTATTGATTTTTGTGAAAAAGTATGGTTTTTTTTGGATTTTTATTAAAAACTAGGGTTTTTTTGCAATAATTTCATTTATATTGTATAATTTCAATTAGTTTAATTAGTTTTTAACTTTAATCAGGTATTATGGCTGCGAATCAAAATCCACAAATGCCAAACACTCCACCACCTCCACAGCCACCAATTGAAGACTTAATTGGTGAAAAATTGGGGCAATTGAGGGGCATTTGTGAGATTTATTAGACAATGCCTTGATTGAGAGATATTACAAACACATTGAAGTAAATAATTAAAAATATAGAAACCCTCTCCACCCAACATAATTCCTTTTATTCGTGGCGAGAAGACATGAGGGAATATTATTGATGTGGATTGTCTTATGATGATGTGAAAGATCTCCAAATAACCAAAGCCCAAATAGCCTCTTTATTCATTGACCCCCGCATCGGTTTGCCAGTGAATGTTAATAAAACAAAACTTTCCATAAAATGGTGCATGGATAGGGACATTGTAGCTAACTTTTGGGATCGTTGGTGTATGGTTTTTGATAAACCACCAAACAATAATTTCGACATACCATTTTACTTTATTAAAAAATTATATATTGAGTTTGTGTTAGGGCATCATGTCAATTACTTTGACAGTAAACCCTTCCAGGGTGTCGGTGGATAACCCGAGATAGACCAAGGGCAGTTAGAGTAGTCCCGCACCCAAATGTTCCCCTTCCTCCCCTTCTTTCTTCCTCCGCCACCTCCAATATATCATCCAAAAATTATCCAGGATGCATCCACATAGACTATTTAGGCTATTCACTCTTTGAGTGGTCATTTGGTTTTGCATGCTTCTAGAGTAGCTCAACCACATTTTGGTGATGTTGGCAAAGGTTCGAGTGTTGTTACATCATCCTCCTTGGGTCCACATATTTGTGTGCCACATACTTGCACTATGTGCTGCCAGATATGCTTGGGTCCTCTTATACATCCCCTTAAGCATCCCTTGGACACTTCTGATTATGACCTCCATGATGTGGATATTATAGATCAGTCACAGGGGAGTGGAGCGCACCCTTCAGAGTTCTCTCCTGCTAGAGAGGGAGATGCTAGAATAGTGACACAAGTAAGATTTAAGTTGTAATTTCATAACTTGCATTTATTTTTAAATGAATATTAATAAGAGATAGTATCGAGTACTAATATTTATTTACATGGTCTATTTAACAGTTGATGTCTGAGGAGGATCTCACACGGGTGACTGTTTAGCACCCTTAGGGCCATTTCATTTGGCTTGGACACACACGCAGTATATATTTTCGCACTCACTCGTTTACATTTTATATTATATACTTGCTTGTCATTTGAATTGTCATTAATGAAATTATATAATAACTTATATGTTTATCTTGTTTTCCTCTTGTAGGAAATACCTAGTGCGAGTGAGGTGCAGCATCATCCAGACTATGGAGGCGCAAATCTAGATAAGGGGAAGGTAATTGAACTCAATTTGTATTGAATTAATATTTTTAAGATCTTATATTGATTATACATATGTCAATATAGATTGGTAGTTTCATATGTACTTGTCAATTTTATGTACAGGCAATTATGAGCTATACAGATATGATGACAAGGGGCACACTGCCTAAAGGAGTAGTTATTAGAACACCTCAAAGAGTAGGTGTTGAAACACCTCAAGGAGGAGGTGTCGAAACACCTGAAGGAGATAAAAAAAAAGATCAACCTAAAGAGGTATGTGCTTATTTTATTTTGTGTTTGGTAAATAAGTTCCTATTACCAATAATCGTATGCTAATTGGATCAATTTTATATTTTTGTTCACATATATAGATTGGCATCTCAAAAGTTGATTTGGTATATTCTAGGACTCCTGACCCTTTGAAGAGACGTATATTTCAAGTAATCAAGATTTCAATTTTAGAGTTCAATTAAAATTCAATGTATATTGATTTTGATGTTAATTATTCAATTTTAAATTATATAGTATAACTAATCTCAATTGTGGTTTGAAGTTTTCTTGTGCAGCTACCTTCAGAGCCAACGAGTGCTTCAAAGAGGCTCCATTTTGATGATCCACCAATAGTTTAGGATGAGATAGAGATTTTGGCATGTAAATTTTGAATACATATTGAGATGGCATATGCCACATTTTGTAAAACTTTGTTTGAGTTGGCGCCAATGCCATTTTTGTATATGGACATACACTTGATTATTGGATAATTTGATATATAGAAGTTGACAATTGAAATTTAATTTGTTCCTCATGTGCATGATTAAACTCTTTGAAAATTTTATCTTGAGCAATGGTTAAATATCAATGTACAATAGCTTAAAACTAAATGGTTATATTATGTAGTTTATATTTATATCGCTGATTACATTGCATTATACATCTTTCAAACTCAAATCATTAATTCACATTGCATAACTAACAACTAGATGTTCATAGATGAAAAAATTTCAATTACAATATAGTTCTTACAAAGTCAACCTAAGCAGTTATATAATTACTTCACATTTCATAACTAAAAACTATGAGCAGTTGTCAATTGCATTTGTTTGTCATTGAATTCTATGAGACCACATTTCTTTGAAGCTTTTTTTCAAATAGTCCACTGCCTTGTCTATGCTACCACATTTTTCATACATGATAGCGATCACATTAAGTTGAAATAAATTAAATGATAGCCTATGGCTATTTAATTTATACTCATTTTATTTAAATGGATGAGGCTGACCTTCCTTGATATTATTTTGAAATTTATTATTTTCAAGAGAGGTCGACCTCCTTGAAGAGTCACCTTATTTTGTATAAATATGAGGTGATGTTTGTTAATTTCCTCAATCAAGTTCATTCAGCATAATTTGCATTCCAAGCAAAGTTTGCACTTGAACAACAACACTTCATCTTGTAGCAGCAGGCCAATTTCAAGGAGAAGCATATTCGATTGTATCTTTGCATCTATGAGAGGTGCTATTATTCATTGTATCAAATTCAGCCATGAGTTGGGCCTGAGTTGTAAGCAAATTTCTTGTTGTGTTTATTATCTTATGTGTTTCATCTTGGGAGTCTTACATTCAAGGAATCGGCGTGAGATCGAAACTTCCCAAGTTTGATCGGTTGAGGGCTGACTGTATTCAAGAGGAGTCAAGGTTGGTTGCGAAAGGTATTGGACGAAGCCCTACAAATGAAGACATTCATGTTCTTTCTACTCAATCCTCGAAGAAGGAAGGAAAAGGAGGAAAGAAAAGATGCTTCAAGAGGAATGGAGATAAAGGGTTGGATGGTGCTCCTGCATTTAAGAAGAAGTGGGACCTCTATCATGTTTACTGGGATACGATTTGCTCAAAGTTAGTCAACTTGGATTTAACATTGGTAGCTCCGCAAACCTATTCAGAATAGAGTGATCTGAAGAGGAGATCCCTAAATCTCTACAGAGGTGTAAAGTTGCAAAGTGGTGCAAATTTCATTCTCGAATTCGTACAACCCAATGGACTATTCCAACACGTCCAGATGGGTACGTTTATGCTAGGTATAATTCTCTCTTGCACCCAAATACATTGAATCACTCCGAGCTGCATTGGAGCGGCGTTTTCCCTTAAGAATCCAAAGTGCTAAAAGGCAACAAACTTTGACGAACTATTTCTCGGAAACCATGATGCTTATAGACTCTTCATTTGAGGATATGGGACTGTGTTGAGACCATCTACAATAACCTCTCTCAGTTTTTGCTATCTCGAAGGTGTTTTCCCGTGGTGATGAGTTTTCAGTTGAGGGAAAAGTTGTCAAATGCAAGCAGTGTAAAGTTGCAAAGTGGTGCAACTTCCATTCTCGAACTCGTACAACCCAACAGAATGTTCCAACACATCTGGATGGGTATGTTTATTCTAGGTATGGTTCTCTTTTGCACCCAAATACGCCGAATCGCTCTGAGCTGCATTGGAGTGGCGTTTTCCCTTAAGAGTCCAAAGTGCTAAAAGGAAGCAAACTTTGACAGACTATTTCTCAGAAACCATGATGCTTACAAACTCTTTTTTTGAGGATATGGGATCATGTTGAGACCATCTACAATAACCTCTCTCGGTTTTTTCTATCTCGAAGGCGTTTTCCCGTGGTGATGAGTTTTCAGTTGAAGGAAAAGTTGTCAAATGCAAGCAGTGTAAAGTTGCAAAGTGGTGCAACTTTCATTCTTGAACTCGTACGACCCAATAGACTATTCCAACACATCCGGATGGGTACGTTTATGCTAGGTATGGTTCTCTTTTGCACCCAAATATGCCGAATCGCTTTGAGCTACATTTGAACGACGTTTTCCCTTAAGAGTCCAAAGTGCTAAAAGGCAGCAAACTTTGACGGACTATTTCTCAGAAACCGTGATGCTTACAGACTCTTCATCTGAGGATATGGGATTGTGTTGAGACCATCTACAATAACCTCTCTTATTTTTTGCTATCTCGAAGGCGTTTTCCCGTGGTGATGAGTTTTCAGTTGAGGGAAAAGTTTCCAAATGCAAGTAGTGTAAAGTTGCAAAGTGGTGCAACTTTCATTCTCGAACTCGTACGATCCAACGGACTATTCCAACACATCCGGATGGGTACGTTTATGCTAGGTATGGTTCTCTCTTGCACCCAAATACGTTGAATCGCTCTGAGTTGCATTGGAATTACGTTTTCCCTTAAGAGTCCAAAGTGCTAAAAGGAAGCAAATTTTGACGGACTCTTTCTCAGAAACCGTGATGCTTACAGATCTTCGTCTGAGGATATGAGATCGTGTTGAGACCATCTACAATAACCTCTCTCAATTTTTGCTATCTCAAAGGCATTTTCCCGTGGTGATGAGTTTTCAGTTGAGGGAAAAGTTATCAGATGCAAGCAATGTAAAGTTGCAAAGTGGTGCAACTTTCATTCTCAAACTTGTACGACCCAATAGACTGTTCCAACATGTCTGGATGGGTATGTTTACGCTAGGTATGGTTCTCTTTTGCACCCAAATATGTTGAATTGCTCTGAGCTGCATTGGAGCGGCGTTTTCCCTTAAGAGTCCAAAGTGCTAATGTCAATGAAATGTGGGGGAAAAAATATTTAAGGTTGGATCAAGATTTTGCAAGTCCTAGCTCTTGCATCAAAAAACTCTTACCCAATCAACTTGAATCAATTACATGAAAAATGAAATTCACAATGAACTTTTTACTTTTTTGTTTTTCAAAAAAGTGGCAAGCCATTGTAATTTTTTATATATAAATAGGAGATATTACAAATCTTGGTTCAAACGAGCATACCGACAGGAAAGAACCAAGAAAAAAACCTCTGGTTGTAGCTCAATTAAGTACAAAAATATTTTTACATTTTAAACATACTCTTTATACAATGGCAAACATTTGAGCTGTATTTCAAAAAACATCACTGGATATAGATTATGCCTATACTCAGTTATGACCTTTTTACATTGTTTCACATTTCAAAATTTTCCTATTTTAAGCATTCAAGGCACAGTCTTCCACAAGAGTAGTATGTTGGCATTTTCGAGTGACAAGCACCTGTACAAACCATCAAGGTAGCAGTTAAACTACATACAAAAAAAAATATGCTTAGAATAACCAATCGATATTATTGTAATTTGTCACATACCTCTCCGAAAGGATCATAGTTGCCTATTATTGCAGCAGGTCCATGAGCAATCGTGCCAGGAATATCACAAAATTTCTCAAATGATAAATCTATATTGTAACAACAAAAAATATGCTTAGATAACAAATCTATATTAATCTAAACATCTTGAATGATGATGAATTGGTAATGCAAACTATAAAAGATGCTTTGAATAACCAATCTATATTAAATTAATATGTTGCATACCTCTTTGAAAGGATCAAAGTTGGCTATTGTTGCAGCAGGTCCATGATCAATTGTGCCAAGAATATCGCAAAATTTGTCAAATGATATATCTATATTGTCAAAACAAAAAAGAGGCTTAAGCATTGTACTTTCCATTCTTGAATATGCTATTCAAGTGTGCCCGAAGGGTCATCTCTTTGCTTAAGAGTATCCAATATTGCTTCATGATCAACATTACTAAGTGTCCATAGTTGTTTTGTCTTTGGTTTGGCATGATGTTTCAACAACTTAACATTTGTTGCTATAACAAGGTGTGAATACATGAGAATGGTTTTGTGTTTCTCGTAGTCTTCAAATGCAGGTATGCCATTCTTTCTAATCATTTATGTTCGCAACCAAGTTCCTGCAACCACAACTGAACTTGTAGGATACATGAACCCATCATCATCTTCCATCGATTGTGTTAGCTTGTGCTTTACTCGCACACATTGAGCCAACCAATATTTTGATCTCTCTTCATTCCCCTGCGGTGCAACAACTGCAAAAACATGTCCTGGATGTAGTTGATCTGAAAGTCGGTCATAATCAAGTGAACTTTCCATTGTGTAATTTGTCATGGATATAGTTTGAGATAAAGGAGTTAAATATTGTGGAACCCATGTATCCACCCACTCACTTGACTCTCATTGATCCCACTCGCACTGAATACAACTTTGACAAAAACAAGCCAACTGTCATGTCCAAATGGTCCATATGCTTGCATCTGAGCTTCGAAACAAATGCATCTTTGAAGAATCTTTGATTGTATGACAATCCAATCTACCTCCCATTGTACCCTCCTCAACCAACCAAAAGAATCAGTGCACTGTTGAATCAAGTGTCCCTCCCTGTGACAATGTTGAACTACACCAATCAACAATAGAACATGCATCATTGAATTTTGCTCCTGAAATCTTCAATTGCTCCTTAACTAGAGCTCTTTTTACACATGCACCTTCTCCATCATGCTCCCCTTTCCCATGCCTAGCTTAAAAAAACTTCAAATATTAGGTACACCCCTCTCTACATGCATTCTACTCAACCAATAAAACATACGAGCATTCTTGAATTGACCTGTAGAGTTATCTGACCAAATGAGATGTCGGCCCAGTGCTATATCATGCTCCTGCAAGAACTCAAAAAAATTCTTGAAACAATGTTGGACATACTCGGACGAGTGAGATCTATCATCACTCATATAAAAATGATACTCTCTGATTATCTTTCGATCCTCCTCTGTACTATCAAGTGCATTTCTAAACATTATGTGGACAAAAATAACAATTTGAATTGAATTGTAATACTAAGATTGTACCTCATTTTGTGGTTGCAATGTGTAGTTTTCAGCAAAATCAACCACTGATATAATAGTGCCAATTGAAAAAGAGTCCTTACTTATCCTAAATTGTTGATCCAACCACTGAGACCTATGACTATGCCTTGCATATTTGTAGAAAATATTGTCCTTAAAATCTGAAATAAAATCAGCAACATTGCATTCTTTTGTAACCAGCTCGCATCTAGAACCTTCACCTCCACTCTGCAAAGTATATTTGACTATCTCATATATTTTTTTCTCAATAAGATTCTTTCCGAACCCTCATGAAAACATTGAACAAAATCTGACAAGCCACCACATTGTGAGCACTTCGCATTTAAACAATCATTTCTATAGAAAAAGGAACCTTCATCCCTAGAACATAAAAATAGATCTAGCAAGTCCCTTGATGATTTCGGAAGATGCATTGCACCAGACTCCTGCAACATTTCATTAGTATGCAAAGTAGAACAGATATAGCATAATAGTTCATGGTACATTGAAAACTCCACATGGTATTTGCAACAACAAGTATTACGAATCTTAAGAGGCACACAATAAAATGGCTTCAAACCTTCAAAATTTCTTTGCGAGATTTCCATATTTGGATGTGTTTGAATAAATTTGTTGAACAACATTGTCTGGCTTGATTCCAAGAAATGTTTAGGATGCGGTGTATGGTCTCGACTGCCAATTCTTAACTTTAAAATATCCTTTGCATTGGGTGATACTCTAGAGTTATCATGCCAAAATTGTTGAATTCCCTACTTTACATTATCGGTTAGCTTCTTATCAACACATGTAAGACTTCCGGCAAAAGCCCATGTATCATTTTGAAGAGGATCATCTATTCTTTCTCTTCTTGCAAGTGCTCTATCCAAAGTTTTATGATTTAAGTCAAAATCAATACAAGTTTGTCTCATAAAGCGAGCCTTTTTCAATTGATGGCTTACTAGGGCGGTGGTAATGACTCTCCGAGCAACTCTCTTATCTTTTTCTTTGTTATTTTTTCCAATAGACTTGAGAGCATTAAAAAGATTTTTGACAATAATAGAATTTTTTTCAGTCCTCTTGTTCAGATGAATCTTCAATTTGGCTAGCAAAGGTCTCATCTTTTGCATCTTTAGCAATTGTACAAAAAGTTGACATTGCTCGGTCAATGTCTTATCGCTAAAATATTGGTTGAAAAGTATTCTAGCCCACAACCGAATAGTTCGTGTTGACCTCTTGCCTTCAAAATTATTTATAATGTTATCATCAATTTCAACTAACCATTTAGGGGTCCTTGAAGGTCTTGAATTTGGAATACGTCTTTCTTCCACACAAGGTTCTTCATTTCTCGTGTAATATGGTGAAACATAATTTACACTTGCTTCAATATTATGTTCAACATCTTCATTTCCAACATTTTCACCTTGAACATTTTCAATATCAATTTGAACAATTTCATTCCCAATTTCAATATCACATTCAACATCTTCAATTCCAACATTTTCATTATCAATTTCAATATTTTCATTCCCAATTTCAATATCATGTTCAACATCTCCAATTCCAACATTTTCATTATCAATTTCAATATTTTCATTCCCAATTTCAATATCATGTTCAACATCTTCAATTCCAACATTTTCGCCTTGAAAATTTTCAATATCAATTTGAACATTTTCATTCCCAATTTCAATATCATGTTCTACATTTTCACCTTGATCATATTCAATTTCCTCTTTACTTGAAAGACCATAGGGCTCAGGTTCACCAATATTTAACATACCTTGTCTTTTCTTCCTATGACCTTCTCTATCTCTTTGTCCATATCCTTCAATTTGTTCTTTTGTCAGCTTTCTCTTACGGTTTTTCTTCTGATGACTGTTGCTCCCCATTATACCAAATAAAAGATGCTAAAAAATCATTATGTATGAAAAATTTGAGTACAAGATGCTCCAAAAAGTTTATCTTTGTCTCTTCCTATCTGAAACCGCACGTTTGTTGCCTGCAAAGTGTTGCAAACAGAATGCGGGGTCCGTTGAAATACACAAAAATGGCCCACATGGGGTTTTTCTATGGCCCACAAATCCGATATCTGATTTGTAAAACATGTTTTGCAACGGTAAGATTTCACCTATACACAATGAAGTTTCACAAATCAGATATCCGATTTGTACACACATAGACCAAAGGGAGAGGGAGAGGGAGAGGGAGAGAGGGAGGGAGAGGGAGAGAGAGAGAGAGAGAGGGAGGAAGAGGGAGAGGGAGATGAAGGAGAGGGGAGTGAGGAGGAGAGGGAGAGGGAGAGAGAGTGAGGAAGGAGAGGGAGGGGAGAGTGAGAGGGAGAGTGGGAGAGTGAGAGATGGAGAGGGAGAAAGGGTGAGTGAGAGAGTGAGGGAGAGTGGAGAGAGATTGAGAGAGAGGGGGAGGGAGAGTGGGTGGGAGGAGAGAGAGTGAGAGAGAGGGAGGGAGAGGAGAGAGAGGAGGAGAGAGAAGGAGAGGAGGGAGAGGGAGAGAGAGAGAGAGAGAGGAGAGAGAGAGAGGGAGGAGAGAGGAGAGGAGAGGGAGAGGAGAGGAGAGGAGAGGAGAGGAGAGAGAGGGAAGGGAGAGAGGGAGAGGGAGAGGGAGAGGGAGAGAGAGGAGAGATAGAAGGAGAGGGAGTGATAGAAGGAGAGGGGAGAGTGAGAGAGAGAGACTTGAGAGAGATAGAGGTGGAGAGAGCGAGAGGGAAAGAGATAATATTTAAATATTTTATAAATTGGTAATAAATATATATTTAAATATTTATGGATTAACTAAAATATTGAAATAATATTAAAATATTTATAGATTAACTAAAATATTTAAATAATATTTAAATATTATACATTTAATAATATATTATCTATTAAATACATAATTCGTTAAGAGATTATCATAAATTGTATATTAAATATATTACATTATAAACTTTATTGGATATTATATATATTAAATTATAAACTTAATTGCATTTTTAAATAATATATTAAAGATTGTATAAATTGTTTTAAAACAGATCTAAAAGATATCATATATTGAATTCAAATCCGATATTCTGACACAAAATTTAATGCCTTGGTATTAGGCTCGGGATTTGGTTTGGAACTGCCAATCCTAAAAAGTCAACACATAAAACGTGTTTAACAACTTACCTAGTTTTTCCAAACTTCGCCCATGTGGCTGACGACTTTTATTTTACCTAAAATTGATGAAACGAAAAGGGTTTGTAAAGGAGATTCTCAACTTTCTACCAATATAAATTATATTTTACTTAGAATCTAATAAATAATTATTATTTATTTTTTATTTGAATTACGACTACAGTCTTGATTGATAGTCTAATAGAAAAACATCTATAGCTTTCAAACGGTATCACATTTTTTGAATCCAAAACATGTGTCACATTCTATGCTTTGTATACTATAAGATTAAAAAAATAAAAAATGAATTCCATTAATTTTTGACCAAGTTAAGGTGGTCAGACATACGAGTTTTTATATTTTTAAAAATTTGTAATAAAAAATTCATAATTAATTATTTATTTGAAAAAAAATTACAAAAAAATATGCATCACATCCGGACATGAGTCCTCTACTTATATCTAAAATTTTATAAAAAAATATTATGATTTTATTATGGTTAGGGTGGTCAAACAGACACCTACTTTTTATTTTTTCCCTGAAATTTTAGTACTATTGCATTGAAATTTCAAATTTTCACCAAATACACTTTTTTTTTACAAAATTTAACCTAGTAGTTTAGAAACTACATTCAATTTTCCATATATTCTATTCTTACATATTTTCGAAATAATATAGATAACTTATTCAAATTTTTATGTCAAGTTGCCCAACTCTGATTTTCAAAATTTTCATTGCCACTTAAGGACCTGTTTTTTCCATGATGATCCTACACATACCCTGTAACTATTTATAAAGAAGCCAACCTTCAAAAATCTTATATTTTGGCATGTAGATTGACACCAATTTCATGCAACCTGATTCAACACAAAGGTGGGGATGATAGAAGCTCACACTAAGTAAAAAGTGTAACAAAACAACTTTCATATTGACAACATTCAAAATACCATTTCAACCTGCACATGGAGAATTTATATTTTTCTCCCAAAAAGACATCTATAGGAAAGTGAAAATAGAGGTGGTGCCAAAACTAGTAAGTTGGCGTGATTCTCAAGTGAGAAGAATATGTCAATGATAAATTAGCAACACATAAGTTGAATCAACTTATTTTATGGGTTGAGTTGACTGAAGCAAATAAATGTGTTGGATTTAGTCCAAGTTTACTTCATCTCTCATATGGACCAAGTCAAAGCTACAAAAACTTAGATAAAATTTTATGTCTCATTCATGCATATTCTTGGATGGTGATGCACGACTCTTCACACAATGCCATGTATGATCCAAAGTTGACTTCCATAATAATGTCCAATATCGACATATTTTATCCATGGATTTTATAACATCAAAAAGAAGTCTTTCAATAAATCGACTTCTTTATTAAATAAGAATTTAATTCAATTTCCAGTTATATACATTCAGGAAATATAACTATAATAAACACATTATACAGGATGTACATGCATATATATATATATGTATAAATGTATATACCTCTATGTACAAATATATGTAGGTATACCATATCGATGCATCTGTATGAGCATGTCCATTGTGCTAACGTATTCTTGTATTGATATGCATATATATATATGTTCACATCCTATTCACTTACATCCATTTATATTACCATCATATCGATAGGCCTGTACATGTGGTATATCTTTACATATGCATATACATGTCACTGGATCCCATTGACATGTGTGTGCATACTTATAAACATACTTCCACCTACATCCCACTTAAACATCACCCACAAAAGCATATATAAGTAAACAAGACTCCTAATTCAAACATACAAGCTATGGATGGCGTACCTATAACCCACAAACTGACTCAGTTCAATTACTCTAATGTGATGTGTGTATGCTCAGATAGTTTACTTTTACCGAGTACTTGACCAAGATATTCTCCTGAGTGATACTTTCCCTCCGCTTGGAGGAATGGAACACATACCTGCATCCACTAACACATGCTCAAGGTAGTCAAATGTTCATAACATATGCAGTGTATATAAACATCTCCAAAGTTAGAATATTTACAACTCAATAAACTTTCATTCACATAAATGCAGTATTTCACCATAAATAACATCAACTGAAGTAACATCAAATGAGACAAATCATCAAATGTGAAAACATTCATATTGACAACAAGGTACAAGCATATTTTATTTATCTCCAAAATTCTCATTACATCCACTTTTAACCCTATGTACTAATAGTAAATAGTAACTATACAATCGGGGTGTAAGAAAGGTTGAATATAAAGACTCTTAAATTATATATTTTTTAATTGAAATTCTTCCAGATGAGTATCTTAACTTCATCTACACATTATAGATTATTGGGAAATTTGAGGATATCACACTAGAAGAAGTGTATGGATCTTTGTTGAATGAAGAGGAGAGGCTTAAAAAGTTCATCAGTGAGTCTAGCAAGAGTTCTCAAGAATTTATGGCCAGAGAAAAATATAAGAACTAGAATCAAAATAAATCATACTAAAATCAAGGGAATCAACACAAAAATAATTAAAGGAAATGGAATTAATAGAGGAATAGTTTTTACAAGGTAAAAAATGAATGGAGAAACAACAAAGATCATTCTAAAAGAGAAAAATCTATCACATGTTATAATTATGGAGAAGAAGGGCATAAAAGTGATCAATGTCCTAGGAAATCAAATGCAAGAGGTCAACAAAAAAATTATCAAAGAAGGAAATCAATTTTTGCTCAAGAAGATGGTTATCATAATATAATGATAGCCTCTTTGGCTACTCAAGGAAATTCAAATAACACATGGTATATTGATTCAGGAGCTAGCCAACATATAACTTACAGTAAAAACTTCCTTAAATCTTTAGAAGAAAGAAAAGGTGCAAGGATATTTCTTGGGGATGATAGTTCACATGCAATTGAAGGAATAGGTTCAATTTCAATGAAAGGATGTGATGGTAAGAAGTTGGAAGTGATAAATGTGAATCTTGTACCCAAGATAACAAAAAATATTCTCTCAGTGAGTCAAATAACTCAACATGGTTATAAGATGGAGTTTTATTCAGATAAGTGTCTAATTAAGAACATTAATGATGAATTCATAAATTATGGCTACGGGAGTTGAGAGTGATGCCATCTACAAATTTTTAGCATCTATTGATAAGAAAGCTAATATTACTGCAAGTTCCTGCACTAGTGAGTTATGGCATCAAAGGTTTGGTCACTTAAACTATCAAAGTTTGACTATGCTTTAAAATATGAATATGGTTGATGGACTACCTTGGATAAGGGTAAACACAAATGTGTGTACAAGATGTATGGTTGGAAAACAAAATAGAGAGGAGTTTGAAAGGTCTACATTGAGGGCAAGTAAATCTATTGAACTTGTCCATAGTGATTTATGTGGGCATATGAATCCCCCATCAAAGGGAGGAGCTAGGTACATCTTAACATTCTTTGATGATTGTACAAGGAAAGTTTGGGTCTACTTCCTTAAGTAAAAAGATGAAGTGTTTAGAAAATTTGAAATGTTCAAAGCATTTGTGGAAAACCAAAGTGGGAATAAGATCAAGAGAATAAGAATATATAATGGTGGAGAATATGTCAACAACAATTTCAAATCATTTTGTGAATATCATGGGATCAAGAGAGAAATGACTAATAGATATACTCCTTAGAAAAATGGTGTTTCTGAAAGGAAGAATAGGACCTTAGTGGAAATGGCACAGTGTGTGCTACAATCCAAGGGTCTCCCTTTATTTCTTTGGGTTGAGTATGTCAATACTACATCTCATGTCTTGAATAGATCTCCTACAACATGCTTAGAAAAAATCACTCCCGAAGAAGCATGGAGCGGAAACAAACCAGATGTTAAGTATTTTAGAGTATTTGGATGTGACACATTTTCTCACATACTAGATGAGATTAGAGAACATAAATTTGATAAGAAAAGTGTTAAGTGCATCTTTGTGGGCTATGATAATCAAAGGAAAGGATACAGATTGTATGATTGTAGTGTGGAGGATGTGTTCACAAGTAGGGATGTCAAATTTAATGAAGGGTTTGAGGATATGATACAATCCTCTCCTATTCCACAAGTGAACATAGATAATGGTGAATCGTTTGAAATTAATGAAATTTATAAGGCAAATTCCAGTGCAGTTGAAGAATGTAGTCCTCCTCCAAAGACCAATATTCTTCAAGAAATTTATCAAAAGACTCAACAATTTAATTATTCTCTAATGACCATCATAATGAAGACCAATGATCCTCAAACATATGATTAGGCTAAGGGAAAACATGAATGGGAACAAATTATGTAGAATGAATATGACTCTTTGATCAAGAATAAAACATGGGAATTGGTGGACTTGCCCAAGGGAAAGAATGTGGCCAATCCTGAAAAAATCATAAAATGTCCTAAAAAAATCATAAAATGTCTTGAAAAAATCATTAAAAGTCCTAAAAAAAAGACAAAAAAATCAAATATTCCCAAAAAATCATAAAAACATAAAAAAAATGCAAAATCATTAAAAATCCAAAAAAAAAGTCATTTGAATCAGGGTCTCAAATATTTTTGTATTAGTAGTGTCGAACTGCGTTATCTCTACTCATTTTCTACGTAGGCAAGGCTCATCGTAAATGAGCCCCCGAGACATTAGGTCAGTCCTTTTAGGTTTGGTCGAACAATAAAATCATGACTTAGTCTTTGTCAAATAAAGAAAAGTCAAGTTGCATCAAACTACGAGGTCTCTACGTGTATAATGTAGACAATGCCATCAATTGATGAGCCCCTGAGGCCACCTAGGTTAGTCCTTTAGGGTTTTTTGAGTCAGGTCGTCTTCTTAGGTCCACAAGCAATCATCATCACTCAAACCAAATCACAAATCAAAACATGCTAATAGACCCAACAAAATAATCAATTCATCAATCAATCAATCAAATCTTTGGTCTTATATTGGAATGGGGCATTATGTCGCTTGTCTCATTCATTCTTGTCATTTGTCTTTTATCAAGAGGTGTCCTTCTTGAGATTAGACGTTGTCAAATCAGTCAACTTCGTCAATTACCTTAAGTAGGATATGTCTTTCTTGCAGTTAGGAACCTATCAAAATGGTCACCTATTCAACCTCCTTGGATGTGTCTCTTGCCTTAAATAGGACATTTCTTTCCTGCAATTAGGCATTGTCACATTGATCAATCATATCAAACAATATTTATCAATCAACCTTATCACTTTGGTCAATCTTGTCTTAATCAGGATGTATCCTTCATGAAGTTAGGCTCAATCAAATCAACTGTTCAACTTGTCAAACCCCGTCAACTTGTCAATCCTTGTCAAATAACATCAATCAAACCTTTTCAACCTATCAATCACTTGGTCATTTTGGTCATCTTGGTCAAAATCAACCTAATCAATCAATCTGGTGAACACATTTGGAAAACATTATCTCACTAGCAAACACTTTGTTGGTTTGGGCTTGTTTTATCTTTTGATTGGTTTTTCGAATTCATGTTACTAGCTACCTCAAGGATGTCTTGTCATGTATTTAGAGGAGCAATGATGTGTCATTGCTTGTCTTTCATTTGATTGTTGTCTGTGGTTTGTCTTGAGAAAAAGATTGGGGCAACTTTGCCCTACGTATGAGTTAGGCCATTCCTTGTCTGTGACTATCTATTTTATAGATGGATGACCTTACACACCTTGGTCTATGTCATACCATGGTGTTTGTTTTCCATTTGTCATATTTTACCACTCTATGATGATAAAACACTTTGTAAAGCACAAGAAGCTTCATCACTTTCATTTCCTTCATCTCTCTTTCATTTCATCTATCATTTCTTCCATCATCCATTTTCGTACCTCATTTCATCTTTTCTTCATCATCCTTATCTATTTCCCTCTATCATTTTTATCCTTCATCTTCTACTCCTCTCATCCATTTCGAGAGCACACTCATGTTCTTTGCACCTGCATGTCCTCTCGAGGGGGAATACCTCTACCTCCTCATCATCCTTCCTCATTCCTCATTCTTTCTTACACTGGGGCATATCTTTTTCTTTGACACAATACAATAAACTACATTGTATCAAAGAGGGGAAAAATGTAGACACATAAAAATTTCCTCATAATCATTTTTATCCATTGCACATTTCATCTAATCATCCACATAATCATATCTCTATATTCATAAAACCATTAAGATATTATAATATTTATAAGCATTTATTCATATCATTTAATCATTTATCATTTATCCATTAAATCATTTATAAGCATTATTCATATCATTTAATCATATTTCGTTAAGTCATTTAATCATTTATCCATTATTTATTTATTTCATTATTTCACATCATAAATATTTATCGTTTCATTAATCATCAACATATTCATAAATCATTTAACCATTTCATAAATCTATTAATTCATCCATTTGCATAAACCATTTCACTTTGACCATTTGCATGATTATTCATTTGCATTAATCATTAAAATTAAATAATTTAAAATTCATAAATCAACTTCCATGAAATTAGCTCAAAATTGCACATTAAACTCATAAATCACTTCCATGGAATTAGCTCAAAATTGCACATTTTGAGCTTCCAAACACAAATCATGGCATAAATCACTCGACTCATTTTTCTCATTTCTCACTTTCACATTATGCATTCATCTATAAAAACCCTCTCTTCTCACCAAAAAAGGGACTTTTCAATCATTTGAATTCATTCATCACAGCCTCTTGTAGCATATGTGCTTGTGTAAAATATGAGAGCACCAAAATGCTTGAAAATGAGATCTTGATGATAGGATGACGATGGATTTAGATTTCCTTTAAATGCACATGTTTTAATTTTGCATAGTTTAGCTTTATGTTTATTGCATTTTCATTTATTTAGAAACGCTTCATTTGAGTTATGCTGAAGTTTTGATTTGAGTTTATAGTTTAAGACCAGTTTTTAGTTTTCAGTATATACAATATCAACACTTGCTTGAATCTCACGACTAGTTCAAGTAGATTTCCTGCAACATATCCTCTAGAAAACAAAGTGAAATATTAGTCCAAGTTTTCAATATTTTATACCCCGAGCAAAAGGGTAAAAATAAAATAAAATAAAAAAATCCAAAAAAATAAAAAAGCAAGAAAAATAGTAAAGAGAAATAAAATGTTCTTTGAGTGAAAACCACTTTGTGGCGCTCTTAGAATAAGTACCATAGTGAAAACCCGACAAACATGCACTATGTTTGAATAAGACTCACATCATTATCTATCAGTACTATACAAAGCATCCACCCATTCATTCCATAATAAAACATATGTCCAACCATGGCTTGTTACCGATTTAGGAAAGTAGTCTTGTCTCCAATTGGGGGAAACTTTCCAAAGTTTTTCATGAATTAGATCTTTATGCATCCTATCAATGTAAAAGACAAAATGAAAAACATCTATAAAACAACAACAAAAGAAAAATGACAACTTTGGATTATTCCTTCACTCACAAGTCTAAGATATCAACATTTGCTTGAACCTCATAGCTAGTTCAAGTAGATTTCTCGCAACATATCCTCTAGAAACAAAAGTGGAATGTCAATCCAAGTTACCAATGTTGTTTGAATACGAAAAACATGTTATGCTCTGAGTCGACACCAATCGAACTACGTGGTCTCTACGTGTACAACGTAGGCAAGGCTTATCTTTGATCAGCCGCCGAGGCCTTAGGTCGGTCCCTTTAGGTTTTTATCATGTTTTCTTTCAACTTAGTCAAAAAAACCAAATCCAAAAATATTCACAAACCATAAAATCCAAAAACATTCAAAAAGAAAAGAAAATATCAAAACATGTTCTTGTCAAACCAAGCAAACTACGAGCCTTTGCATAGATAATATAATGGATATGTTGTAATCCTACAACATCTAGGACATCCTGCTCATGATATTGAAAACTAGTAATCAGATCAAACAACTAACATGGTCACCGCTCTCTCGAGTAAAGTAGTTTGAGATCCACCTACAAACATTCAACCCATGATGATAAAAATTTGCTACCAAAGAACATGAAACAAACCTAAGATTACAAACAAGCTAGCTCAAACTTTCAAAAATAGCAAAACACTTGGTTAATTTTTTGACAAACATGATAAATAAATTTGATAGCGAACCTGTTTTTGAAAAAAGCGATAAATAAACTCAAAAGTGATACAGAAAAAAAAAATGAAAAAGAATATCAAATGCAAACATCTTAGACAAAAGAAACATAATTGAACATTCTAATCGAAAGTGAACGAAAAAAAGCAAAATCAATATAATCAAAACTTCAAAATTGGCAAGAATGATTCAAAAGCGTGAAAATCACAAACCAACCACATTTATTACTCAAAAATGACAAAAAAATATTCAAATAACTTGAAAATACCAAAAATAGCATTAGATAAAATCAAAAAGCACAAATTTTTTTGAAAAAGCTCAAAAATACTATCTCCATCATCGCTTATCTGCAATAAAAATAGCATACATGATAAACAAATCGTCATCCTCACCCTTTGAAAAAACATACAAACAAACAAAGGAACATCAAAAACTAGAACTTTCAAGCAAACAATCACAAATATTTGATTACAAACAGACAAAAACAATTCCAAAGTATTGCCTACATATCTTTTGACATTTCACCAACAACATTTTGAGATATGTCTTAACGGATCCGTTCCTACAATAGACATGATCAACACCGGATAATAGCCCCACCCCAAATAGATATGGCAAGTGATACTGCAACATTGTTTTATCTTTTTATACTCTTATCTTTCTGATTTATTTTATTGACTCATTCTTAGGATCTCTCGAGGGTGTCCATAAGGATTTAGAGAGGAAGGAATGGGGGCAATTGAGCGTCATTTCTGTTTACTTTGTTTGTTAGATATTTTGTGATACTACCACTAAAAATACTTGCTTTATTTTGTGTGTAGAAGTTGTTTTGGAGCATTTTGTGTAGTAGTGGCATGTTAGGTTCTTAATACCTCTTGTGTTATTGGTTCGACATATTTTATAGCTTCTCACCCATACACTCTAACAGGGTTTTCGTATGTTTGGTATGGGAAAGAATACTCCTTATTTGTAGAGTCAAAGTCCACACAATAGATACAAAGGTGCCTTGGTCATTAATACCATGGTGCATCATGTCTATTTGCTACATCAATAAGGATTGTTAAAAATGCAAAGCCTCCAAGCAAAGCAAAAGAAAACTCATCAACGAATAACAACATCAACTATTCTTCACTTCTTATTAACATTTTATTCTTGTCACCATTTCTTCTGTTAGTCCTTGCACTTAAACACACCACATTAGCTTATCGAAAATTTTGGTTCATTATCCACAATTTTCACCAATTTCTGGAGGGGGCACCATGCATGCTATCCCGTTTGAGGCATTCTGGGGCAAATTTTTAGCAAGATTTTTTTTATTTTTCTTTGACACAATGCTCAAAATCACACTGTATCAAAGAGGGGCAAAATGTAGACACCTAAAATTGTCCTGACTAGCAAACAAACACTATTCAACTAACTCTCACTCTTCTAATTAAATCATACATTATTATCATTTCTCATATTCGTCTATTAATTAAGTGATTTAACATTATTTAATTAATTCATCCCCAAATCATCATTTACATCAAAAGCCCTAATTTCTTCTATCAATTGAATAATATTACATTATTTAATTAATTCACTTTTTCATCACTTTTGACCAATTAAATAAATTTTATTTATTTAATAAAGTCCTAATCTAACTTTATTCCTCTTGATTAATTAAATAACGTCAATTATTTAATTATGTCACTAATTCACTTTATTCCCCTAAGTCAATTGAATTATTAAAGCTTAATAATTTAATTTATCACTTTCCCTCCAAAAATTTGAATAATTGAATTTAATTATTCAAAACATCATCAAAAATCAAAACAAACAAATGCAACTTTGTTTGCAAAAGTCAAATTTGATTTGCACGTTCAAATCCAAAGAGGATTAATTAATTAAATCAATTAATCAAATATCTCCACCCACTTTCATGATCGAGTAAATTGCTCCAACATAATTTTCTCAATCCCATTAATGGTTCAAATTGATTTTCATCAATTTCATGAATTGCTCCACCTATTTCCTCAATCCCATTGAAGGTTCAAATTGATTTCATCAATTTCATGAATTGCTCCACCTATTTCCTCTATCCCATTGAAGGCTCAAATTGATCTTATCAATTTCACAAATCACTCAACCAGATTTCTTCAATTACACCAATTATGCAATCAATTTGTACAGATTATGCGGGCATCTAAATCCTCTCAACATCTTTCAACCATTGATCAAGATATTCTACTATGTGATCTTGATCGTCCATTTCAAATCACAAATTCTATATAACAAACCTCTTTCCTCTCAAAAAAGGATCGGAGAATCAATACAGTTTATGCAATGAAGTAATGCCAAGATCATAATCGACATTGACAAAGCTTCAACCAACATCTTCGATCAAATGCACACACAGTCTTCAAAGCTCTCACATGCACAATGGAGGCTTTGTTTTGAATTGAACAATCCAACATATGTCAACACAAATACACTTTGACGTGCGGGATGGGTAACAATTTAGTTTAGTGAATTCATTTGTTCTTGTTTTATTTCATTTACATTTTTTGAATTTAGTGTTCTTAATCATTCATTTCATGAGTAATGGGCATAGATCTTGATTGTTGTTTTTGATTTAGATTAGTTTCTATTCAATGCAATTATCTTGTTTATACTTATAGATTTCCCCGTTACACAATACCTTTGGGGGATTATGCTCCAAATGTATGTGGATTTCTCTATTAAGAATAACCCATGATTGTAAGAGCTAAGATTGATGATGATAGATGGATGATTTGATTCACATGATATGATGCTCAAAGATGAATGCTCATGATAATTTCTCAATGATTAAGATTGTGAATGATCAATGATAATTGTGAATGACTTTTTATGAAGGTGAAGGCTTGTTTTATAGATTTGTAAATGTATGATCAATGGTCATGATTGAATCTCAAGATCAACGATTGAGAGGAAATCAAGGAGATCAAGGGTGGAGGATGAATGAGAGCCCAAAATATCCCTATTTTCATGGAAAAATGGTTAAAGATATTTTGGAGCAAAAATATCTATTCAAATTTGAATTTCAATTATGGAGTACTCTTTTTGGAGAGAATATGCCATTTAGATATTTTGGAGGGAAAATATACTTTGAAAAGAGAATATTCTCTTTTGAAAAGGAATATTCTTTGTGCAAGTTGGAGAAAAATTAGGGAATTAAATAATTAAGAAAATTATTTAAATGTGAGGACATGAGAAGAAATTAGGATTTTTAATTAAATAATTGAAAATTATTTAATCAAGCGGGTTGAAGAAAAATTAGATTTAATTAAATAATAAAAATTATTTAATCATGGTGGAAGAGGAAAATTGAATTTAATTAAATAATTTCAAATTATTTAATCAAATGGGAATTAGTAAGAAAACAATGAATTAATCATATAATATTAATTATTCAATTAATTGAGGAAAATAGCGAATTTAATCAAATAATTAAAAATTATTTAATTAAAATGAGGAATTAGGGGACAATGAGCTAAATAATGTTAAAAGACTAAATCTAGACGTGTGATATGTTCAGATAATTTTAAGTGTCTACACTATCTAATCTAAACACTCCAAGAACACTTCCCAGCCAGCTAAAATAAATGACTATTAAATATAAATAATATTTAAAGGAATATTTAAATCAATATCAATTAGAACAATACATATTCTCAATAAATAAAAAGTTAAGTTGCATTCAAAGCCACAACTTAGGTAGATAGATATTATGAATACAAATTTTAAGTTAATTAAAATCCACTTTCAATTTACTTGATGAAATTATCAATACATGTTCAATAACCACTTCAATTTGAATAACACTTTTTATAACATAAGCATATCATTGTAGACACCTAAAAATGATCTAGGCTTGCGAGCACTATTTTACCACCTTTCGTCATGACATGATTATAACATTTTAATTATGTTTCTAACCCACATTCAACTATTGATTAAATAATTTATAATTATTTAATTAATTCACAATCTCTCTTTCTTCATAATTATTAAGTAAATAAATCTTATTTATTTATTTAATAGTGTCACTAATTATCAAAGTCTTCTTGCAATTAAATAAAATCTGATTTATTTAATTAATCCTTATCATTAATGTCCTCCTGATTATTAAAGTAATATATTTTAATATATCTATTTAATATGTCACTAATTCCTAAATCATCTTTTAATTAAATAAATTCATTAATTTATTTAATTAATTAACTACTTCTCCTAAATTAAATAATTATTTTAATTATTTAATTATGGCATGTGACACTTTGGTATTTTTAAATAAAACAAATCATTTAAAAATATCTCACATACTTAACTGATTCTTCATTTAGTAATTAATTTGAAAAATCAATTACTTCTTATCTCAAAAAATCCTTATTTTGAATTAATTTAATTCAAAATAGAATTTATTCTTCTACAAATCAAGTAATTTCTAAAATTATTGATTTTCTAAAATCCCATCCTCTTGTCTTCTGATTTTTACTAATTTCATCTCCACTGTCACATTCAGTCTTGATTTAATTCATTTAATTAAATCTTATTCACACATATGGGTATTTTGCCCTAATCCTAATTGAGAGTTGCCTTATTGAATCTGGACCTTTGATTCTAGGGCATTCCTTAAGGCTCTCATCTTGTTCGTCCGTTCAAGATTGCATTTTCTATAAAATGACAATCTTGATCTTATTTTCGCATCCATGATCATTTGCTTAAGCTACTTTTATTATAGGCATTTCTCATTATTCTAGGCTTCATTTTTACTACTTGCATATTAGGATTGAGTTTCTAGTTGCATAGTTTAGTAATTTAAATCCTTCAAAGGCATTGCTAGGGCTAAGCATAGATAATTTGCTCACACACATAATCTGAGGGCATTATTATCACAACAATCTTAAGAAGGTACAATGGAAGTGAAGCATGGAGGAGAGAAGACATGGGTGAGATCAATCTAGTTTATTTCTTTTCTCATTTATTCTCTATTGTATTCCATTGTTATATGATCTAATATGCAGGATTTAATAATGTTCAACTAACAATTCTGTGTTGCAGAAATTCATATGTTACATTGGTGAACCCGACATTCTAACACACATCTTGTAGGTTTTCGTACAACTTCAATTTTTTTGCAAGTTTAGGGTACGGAACGACGCATTTGCAAACCCAAACGACGCAATCGCTCTGTCACATCGCATTTGCGATCTCAAGCGATGCAATCCCTCTATCGCAATGCATATGCTCCTTCAAGCGACACATTTGATAGAACACGACACATCTGACATAAACCGAGCTGCATCCGCTCTGCCGAGGCACAGGTAACTGGTAAAAAGATTTTTTTTTTCTGGTTGTTGTTGTAATCTGGATCCGATGCATCCACGGCTAGAGTTTGATTATTTCTTTCCTTTTTGGTATTTAAAAAGAACCAATCCTAGGATAGACACATTAATATGAATTTATCAATCCTAAGATAGACATATAATCTAATTGGAATTTATCAATCTAGGGTAGCCACCACACTTGTCTTTTTTTTGGTTAACAATGAACACCACATTTTTGTGAAGCAACATCTTCACCTAAAATAGAATTTTTTTTATTTTGGGTTTAAAATTGAACAACCTGCTTTTTGTGTTTGATTGGATAATAGGCATATGCTCTCTCCTTTACTGGGTGATCAAAAAGCCAGACCTATCCATTTTTCATACTTATGCATTTTATATTTTATTACAACCCTTAGAAGGCCTACTCTTGTGGGAAAAAGTACTCACCCAAGAGGAACGACCTGAGTGGGAACACCTAAAGCCAAGGTTTCCAACCCACTCTAATCAAAAGCAAGTTGTTGATGAAAATCCAACTTGACAGTAGTAGGCAGGATAACCATCCCCAAAGCCTTTGTTCTAAAGGTTGGGAGGTCTCTCAAGGGAGTATATCCATTGCCACACTGAACGAAAATATTTACTAAGAACCATAGTGTAGTAGCCAGCCGTTTCAGTAACTAAACATTGTCTCAATCACGGTGCAAGGGGAGGGAAGAATCTGCCCCCAAGACACTCACCATATAATCACCACAGACTGTTTGCTCAGGGGATTCGGTATCCACTTCTGTCACCTTGAGTACGCACCTGGAAAACACAAAAACATGGGCGCCCTCTAGGGGGTGACATGGTTGTGTGAGTCGACATGATTTTAAGCTGTGGGTTGTGATTGTTATGATGACCCATTTGACTATTAAGAGTGAGTCTGCTTGAACATACACTTAACATTTTGATTTCTATGTTTGCCAATAGTTTTAAACAGTCTTCAACAAATTCAAAATCACAAATCGGAACCAGAAAAGAAAAAAATTGTCAAAACAACAAACTGTGTTCGGTTTTTTTCCCAGAAATTATATATTGCGACGCAAGTGCTCTGTTGCATCGCAATCGCCAGCTATCAAGCCACATTCGCTCTGATGAGCCGCATTTGAGCCATCCTAAGCCACATTCACTCTGTTAAACCGCATTTGACCTATACATAGCCGCATTTGCATTCAGTGAGCCGCATTCAGTAATTTGAGCCGCATGTGCCAGACATAAACACACATTCACCATATTGTGCCGCAATTGACACTTCCTGAACCACATTCGAATCAGTGAGCTGCATTTGCTCTATTGTGCCGCATTTGCTAAAAAATTGAAAACAACTCCTCATTGTCCAAAATAGAAAGTCCACAACTTGTCTTCAATTCAATCAAGTCTTTCTTCACTGTTACAGTCCAAACCAGACCTTGAGTTGCTCAACTTTTCATCAAAACATTGCATTTTAGGTATCATTTTAGGCTCACAATAGGTTTTTATTTTTCCCTCCATTAGATTGCATTGGTAGTTTCACCATCTCCTTAGATACTCACTTTTGCAGATTTTAGGAGTTGACTCTTACCATTCATTGTCCAAACTTTGCATTCAATAGTAAGTTATCATTGGACCCAATTATCCTTGTCACTTTGTCAATCCTTTTGTGAATTATTTCCCACTCAATAGTCTAGTGTGGAAACTTCACTTTGTCCTATTTATAGTCCTTCTATGGTCCATTGGTCTTCCAAAATTGAATCATTGCAAAAACTTTGTTTGTCCAAGCTTGTCCTCTTTAGATCTCACTAGGAAGTGCATCTTAGGATCCTTTATTTCATATCATTTGGCATCTCCATTTAGTGTCACACCACTTGCATTCACAAGCTTTTAGTCTTGCTTGCATTTCATAGCATTCTTTAAAAATCCAAAAAGAAACCAAAAACATAGTCTCATATTTAGATCATTTTCTCCATCATCCCAAGTTGAGCAAAACATTGTATGGTTGAAACTAGACTACAGAAAAATAAAAGACTCATGGATTCCTTTGGACAAGACACCAACTTTCTTGGGTTCACAATTGGCATGAACTCATTTCCTAATGCCATGAACAATCCTTGTTTTGACATGGAAAATTCCAACTTCAATCCTTTTAGTGAGATGAACATCCCATCATCTCCATCACATCTTTTTGAACCATTTATCCGATGGGATGAAAATGTGGAAGAAATGGTCTTAAATGACTCTTCTAGATTCCTAACTATGCTCCTTGAACAAGGGGCTAAGTTACCAAAGGGATTTGATCTTAACACTCTTAGGGCAACTTCTACCACTCCAACATCACACAATTCCTCCATGGGAGTCTCATCACAAAATGTCATCAACACAATCAATGCTACCTCCCTTGGTCATACTACCACCGCCACCAACACAACATCTATTGGAGGATCATCTTCCCAAACCAACATCGTATCACAATCCATCCCCCAACAAACATCCACCATCCCTTCACAAACAATGGGGGAAACCACATCAAGCCTCTTAGGAACTACATCTAGTTCCATGAGTACATCATCAAACCTATAATTAGGTTCTTCAAGTGCCCTAGCAACCAACTCATCCAACCCGTTTGGGAGAAATAAACAAAGAGTTTTCATTCAAGGCACCCAACCCACTTCATCATAGGTTAATACCAATATTCCTGTGACCCAAAACATGAACATTCCTCAAGGCCACAATCTCTTATTTGGGCAAGGCAATCAAGGCACTCACTCCTTCACTCCATTTGGGCATCAACAAGCTCAAAATCAAAAAGGCCATCAATCTTTCACTCCATTTGGACATCAACAAAATCAAAACCAGCAAGGTCCTCAAATTCAATCCAACATGGAAGGATATCACATCCCCACTTACGCCTCTCAAGTCCATACGCAACAGCATATCCCTCATCAAAATACTCATTTCCAACAACCACCTAATCACAACACTCATTTTGCTCACTGACAACCAATTCCAAATCATAACATCTCATCACAACAACTAGGGACTCAAGCTGCCCCTATCACCAACATAGGTGATGCTACCAACCATCCCATGGTGGAAGCACTCACACTCCAACTCGCTGCTCTTCAAACACAAGTGGAGACCTTGCAACAATCCAATAAAAAGTCATACATGTCACATGATTTGTGTCCATATCCGTTTGACACAACCTTGTATATGCCACCATTTCCTCATGGATATGTGGTCCCTCATTTTTCCAAGTATAAAGGCAAAACAAACCCCATTGAACACATAAGAGAATTCACCACTAGTTGCATCGACATTGCGTATGAGCAAACTTATCTTATGAGACTCTTTTCTAGAAGTCTTGCAGGTCATGCACTAGAATGGTTCTCGCTTTTGCCTAAGGGAATAAAAACATGGGACAAATTGGCAAACAAGTTTGTCGAAAACTATGCTTACAACATTGACACGGACATCGACATCGCCTCTTTATGCAAACTTACCCAAGAGGACGCAGAAGAGACTTTCATTCCATTCTTTCAAAGATGGAGAACCTTAGCAAGTAGATGTCCGGTAGAAATACTTTAAAAGGAGAAAGTAACCATGTTTGTACAAAATCTCCTTGGACCACTAAGGTATGGATTACAAGTCCATTGTTGCACCACTTTTGTTGACCTTGTTGAAAAGGGTGTTCAACTTGAGAAAGCCTTGATCGCTAAAGGCGAATTAAAATATGGTGGCAAAACCATCAACACCACCACCAATAATAACCCAAGTTGCTCGAATGACAAGAACAAATACTGGGTTAAGAACAAGCACATCACCAGTGATGGTGTAGTTGATGCAAAAACCGTCAATGCAATAGGTCATGTACTCACAATCAAAGGAGTACAAAATCAAAACGCACCTATAAGTACACCAACACCAATTGCTAATGCCATCCAAGGCAATCATGCACAAACGAATCAAAGGCAGTTGCGTCAACCCCGACAATTCCAAAAACGCACGTACACCCCTTTAGGTGAACCAATTGAAATTGTCTTAAAGAAACTTATTCAAAACGACGTCATATAGTTGGAAGAGCCAAAATCGTATGACCCAGGTTAATTCAAGCCGTCATGGTGGGATGACAGTTCATTTTGTGATTACCACCGTGCCAAAGGGCAGAAAACTTCCTCTTGTCGCCAATTGTGAAATCTGGTGCAAGACCTCATAGAGAACCACACCATTAAGTTGGGTGGTCAATCTTTTACATCTAATGCAGATCATACCATACACAAAAAACCACTACAGGATCATGGTAAAGCTTCCTCGTCTGGCACAAACCATACAAACAATCAAGCCAACCACATCCGTTTGGCCTATAATAATTCCCATCATACATACAATTATCCCGATGGTACTATTATCAACAATCTTCGTGCTACTGATGAAGATGAATGTGTTAATACCATCAACATTAAAAAGGCCCCGGAATGCAATGTGACTACACATAAAGGCAAGGTCACTATCCCAGGTCCTTCTACCCGTCAACCAAAGGTCACCATACCTGGTCTGCCGCCAGACAGTCCAACCCAAAACCGCAGTTCAACATTATTGAGCAGTTAAATAAAACACCTGCTCAAATATCCATTCTTGAACTACTTCGTATTTCACCTACGCATAAGGCCATCCTAGATAAAGTATTGCAAGAGTCATCCGTCCCTACCAACATCGATGTCAACCATTTTGAGACTATGGTCGGATACCTGAATTCACCTCACCACATCACCTTTTCCAACAACGACTATTCCTCACCCAAACCATCACATAACGACGCCCTTCACATTGAAGTCTTTGTCCATAAGCATAAGGTTAGATGAGTCCTAGTAGATGGTGGAGCAGGATTGAACATCTGCTCTCTCAAATTGGTCAAAGCTCTTGGTTTTTCTGATGCATGTGTAGATGCTAGCAAGAGCATCGTCATCAAGGCATACGATGATAAAGAATGCGCTTCTAAAGGTGTCATTACCATTCCACTCCGGTAGGACCTGTCATCATAGATACAACATACCAGGTCCTGGATCATGATATACACTATAATATCTTAATTGGTCATCCATGGATTCATGCTCTAAAGGCCATTCCATCCACATATCACTAATGCCTAAAATTCCCTTTTGATGGAACCGTGATCACTATCCCAGGAGATCCTGATCCATTGCAATATTGCACCAACCTACGAGCCACTACTGAGCACCAGGTACCCATCAATCGGGAGGCCTCATCTTCCACCTCATCCAAATACATTGACCCATCAACACTCATGAAATCATCCATTCCATTATCTTCCACCACACCATCTCCATCGGTCTGCATCCCAAGTAATGACTTTCAGATCCAGGACCTTGGTTTTGGGGAATTCAAAATAAATATGGCTTACTGTATAACCACAATACTGAAGCCACCTAAGGTCTATGGTAGACCATGTTTTGCAGTAGAACCCAAAATAACTTTCAAAGTTCCACCTAAAAGTGTTTTTACACGGTGGGGCGATATGGGTAGTGAAGTCATTATTGACATGGATAACTGGATCTACAAAGACCCAGTAGAGTTACCCCTGCTACCGTTACATCTCTATGGCAAAGGATATGACATATGCAAAGCCCAAGGTTTCAATGGTACAAGCGGCCTTGGAAAGAACAGCAACAGAAGACGGGAACCTACAATCATGACAACAAGACCAAGATACATAGGGCTAGGGTTTGACCAAGTTGGAACTGACGATCAACGTACTCTTGAACTTTCAAGTAAGGTTGTAATGGCTACAGAAGGTGTTGAGACATGTAAAGAATCACTCACTAAGACTGACTCAAGTGAATGGGAATGGGGATCTGACAAAACCGTCAGTGACTATAACATTGATGAACTATTCTTGGAACCTGGCCAACTTTCCTTTGAAGAACGATTTTGCCAAGAATATAACATAGACCCTATTGACCGACATTCTAAAAATAAAGAATGGGTACGCATTCCTTGGAATTCGGAAGAACACAAGGAGTCATCGGCAATACGTGAATCATCCCACCCCATTCCTGAGCCCACCCATGAGCCTAACCTACCTGAGCCCATTATCCATACTTTTGAAATGCCAACCACTAGTCACAATGTTGAAAATTGCATCCCATATTATGATTTTGAATTCAATTCATCTGACTCGGAGTATGGACCATCCATTGCATCAGACACGAAAGTGGAAATTGACAACTTTGCCTTTACACTCGAGGCATCAATTTGCACACTTTCTGCATCCTCCCCATCCTTCACCAACACTAATGATGGGATCCCTCTTGTTTATCTACAACTGATCGACTGGGACCAACAAGACTCACCGGCGATGGACATATTTCAAAATGACGAGGCAATTGCAGAGTTCATGGGGCTAAGAGAAGGTATTCCATGGGGTGATCACAAAACAGGGTTCTCCACTGATCTAGATTGTGCAGCTTACTTTGGGGAGACTGTGCAATCCTCTAGTCGCAAAAATGCAAAAAATAAATAAGAAAAAGAAATGCCTTTAGGTGAAAACTGCAAGGCACCTTCCAGTAATAAATTAGTAAAAACAAGAGATGCATTTGAAGGTGAAAACCTCCATGAGGCGCCTAAGGATGGAGGATTGGACTTTCTCCCCGTAACATAGGAAAAGTCAGCTATGCTCATTGAGGACACAGTGGAAGTTAACATAGCCACACCAGAGAACCCCAAAATGATTCTCTTGGCTGCATCATTGTCAGACAAAGAAAAACCTGAATTCAAATAGTTCTTCACAGATAGGAAAGTTAACTTCGCATGGTCATATGCTAACATACTGGATCTTGATCCAGCATTGGTTTTACATCATCTTCCTCTAATCCCAGGAATCAAGCCAGTCAAACAAAAGTTGCGCAAGATGCATCCACAAATCGCGCTACTTGTCAAGGCTGAACTAAAGAAGTTGTTGGATGCTGAATTCATAAGGTCAATAGACTATGTTGATTGGATATCCAATCTTGTCCCTGTTACAAAGCCAAATGGACAAATCCATATCTGCATGGATTTCAGAGATTTAAATAAAACTTGCCCAAAGGATGACTTCCCCCTACCAAACATAGACATGATTGTTGACCTCACAGCAGGATATGAGATGCTATCTCTCATGGATGGTTTCTCAGGCTACAACCAAATCAGAATTGCAACAGAAGATCAACATAAAATAGCATTCACTTGTCCTTGGGGAACATACTATTGGAATGTCATGCCTTTTGGCCTAAAGAATGTAGGCGCTACATATCAGAGGGCTATAACAACAATCTTCCATGACATGATGCATATTTTAATGGAAGATTATGTAGATGACTTATTGGAAAAATCTTTGACAAGAAAAGATCATCTCCAAGTCCTAGACAAGATCTTTAAACGGCTTCAAGATTACAAGGTTTGATTGAACCCAAAGGAATGTGTTTTCGGAGTCACTTTAGGCAACCTGTTGGGATACATAGTTTCATGCCAAGGCATTGAGGTCGACCCTGTAAAAGTAAAAGCAATTCTGGACATGCCTCCTCCAAGAGGAATCAGTGAGTTACGAACACTTCAGGGTAGATTGCAGTCTATTCGCCGCTTCATTGCCCAGTTGGCCGACAAATGTCAACCATTCCAATATTTTCTCCGCAAAAGCATTCCTTTTGTATGGACAGATAAGTGCAACATAGCCTTTGACCAAATTAAAGAATATCTATTAACACCACCAGTGTTAATGCCGCCTATTGAGGGCAAACCATTGATCTTGTATGTCTCTACAACAACAAATGCACTGGGGGCATTATTGGCGCAAAATGACCATGAAGACAAAGAAAGAGCCATATATTACATTAGTCGTACATTAATTGGATATGAGCTCAATTACACAACCATTGAACAGGCATGCCTGATAGTTGTCTTCGCGGTGCAGAAACTAAGACACTATATGCTAAGCCACCAAATGCATTTGGTAGCTAAAATTGACCCATTAAAATATCTCTTGAGTCGAGCAGTATTGACAGGTCGTTTGGCAAAATGGGTCATGATCTTGAGCAAGTATGACGTACAGTATGTGGAGCACAATGCCATAAAAGGTCAAGTAATAGCAGATCAACTGGCAGATGCACCAATCCAAGCAACTCATCCATTGGTTACTGATTTTCCTGATGAGTCTATATTTCACGTAGAACCAACATTACCATGGAAACTATACTTTGATGGATCCCACACCGACCATGGTTCAGGAGCTGGCATATTATTTATCACACCACAAGGGGATCCAATTCCTAAATTATTTCGAATTGCTTTCCCTTGTACAAATAATATAGCAGAATACGAGGCATTGGTCACAGGTCTCAAGATAGCAATAAAATGGAAAATTCAAACATTGCTTGTATTCGGAGATTCTCAATTAGTTATCAATCAGGTGAATGATGACTATGACACAAAAGATGAGAAGTTGCTTCCTTACAAAAGAATGGTGGATAGTTTCCTAATGTATTTCAAGATGATTGCATTTGAACAAATCCCGAGAACACAGAATAAAGCAGCCGACACAATGGCTACCATTGGATCTCTCCTAGACATCCCTAAGAATGTGTCACAATTTGAATTCTTAGTGGAACAACTACTGATGCCTGCATACGATATTCCAGAGTTAGAAATATTGTGCAAGATTGTTGGTCCCAGTTCGCCTTGGTACCAAGACATATACTACTATCTTAAATCCCAAACCTTCCCACCAAACCTATCCAACAACCAAAGAAAGTCCTTCATCCGAAAAGTGGCTAGACATACCATCGTCAGTGACACCTTATACCACCATGGCTTTGACAACACCCTTCTTCGCTGTCTAGACACTGATGAAGCCCAAACAACTTTACGAGAATTACATGAGGGTATATGTGGATCTCATTCGAGTGGTCCAACCTTAGCTAGGAAAGTCACCAGACTTGGGTACTACTGGACGACATTGGAAAAAAATACTCTTTAGTTTGTCATAACATGTCGGAAATGCCAGGTGCACAGTGATCCGATTCATGCACCTGCACAGGAATTGAGACCTATCACTTCTCCATGGCCTTTTGCACAATGGGGACTTGACCTTGTGGGTAAAATCCATCCATCCTCTTCCAATGGCCATAAATTCATAATCACCGCCACTAAGTATTTTACTAAGTGGATTGAAGTTGTCCCTCTCACTTACATCACTAGTAAACAAATATCCAAGTTCATCCTGAATTACATCATTTGCCAGTATGGTGTCCCACAATCCATCATCACAGATAATGGTAGTCCATTCAAAAATTAGGATGTTCGTGAACTCTGTGAGTGATTCCACATCCAACACCATTTTTCCACTCCATATTACCCACAAGGTAACGACCAAGCTGAGGCGTCCAACAAAACAATCCTTAGCATTCTGAAGAAGACCGTTAATGACGTTGGTCGAGATTGGAACCTACAACTTAATCTTGCATTATGGGCCTATCGTACCAGCATCCGTACCCCCACTTGAGCCACTCCATTTTCCCTGGTCTATGGATCTGAGGCCATCTTACCCATCGAGGTCGAAATTCCTTCTCTCCAAGTCTCCTTGAAAGGAATGATTGATGATGAAGAATACAAACATACTCGCCTACATGAGTTGGAAATGTTACAAGAAAGATGACAAAATGCCTTAAATCATCTCTAGGCATATCAAAATCGTCTTTGCTGAAGTTATAACAAAAGAGTCATGGTGAGAAAGTTTGAAATCGGTGAGTTGGTTCTCATGTAGAACCCCAGAAATCAGGCAGACTGTGAAAAACCTAGAAAGTTTGAGGCTAATTGGCTTGGTCCTTATATCATTACTGCCGCATTTGGTTCTGGAGCTTATCAGTTGGCCACACCTGATGGAGAAGAGCTGATAGAACCTATCAAGAACTTGCACCTGAGAAAGTTCTACACATAGCATCAGAGAGCTGAGTTGAAAACCTACAAAATACAAAAAAATTAAAAAATAGAAAAAAAATTGTCCCTTGATGAAAACCTGGAAAACAGGCGTCTTGGTGACATCAAAAAATTAAAAAAATGGCAAAAATAGTAAAAAGAAATGAATTCATCCAATAGTGAAAACCTGGCAAACAGGCGCATTGGATAAGTACCATGGTGAAAACCTAGCGAACAGACGCCATACGTAGTCGATCGTTGCTTTGCCATCTACTGTTACTCAAATTGACCTTAATTCATTTGTCATAATCACAAAGGCTTGACACATTCACGACATCCATCCTAAGTCCTGTCGATTCTGACCATGGTTAAGCATTTGGTTGACATCATCCCTTGCATATCCTTGCCTTTTGTCTACCTATCTCCATATCATTGAACTCGGGTATTCCCCGACCTGTCTGGAGGCAAGACCTTTATCATGCAACTGCAGTGGGTACCACACATGATCCTGCATTCTTAAAAAGTCCTAAAAAAATCATAAAAATATGAAAAAATCCTAAAAATCTGAAAAAGTCCTGAAAAAAGATCTAAAAATTCAAAAAGCATCCTGAGAAAATACAAAAACATCCAAATCAATGTCAAAATCCCAAAATCAAAGTCAATCTGATCAATTAAATCGATCATGTCATTTCAGTCTTCGTCCTAGTCTGAACTACATTGTCTCTGCACTTTTGCTACGTAGGCAAGATTCATGTTTGAATCCTCGAGACATTAGGTCAGTCCTTCTAGGTTCGTCGCAAAGTAAATCATGATTCAACTTTTTTCCTTTGGACAACGTCATTGGTCGTGTCGAACTACAAGGTCTCTGAGTGCACTACATAGTCAAGGCCATCAATCGATGGACCCCCAAGGCTGCACTAGGTCAGTCCATTAGGGTTCATGGTAATACTTGCACGCACGACATACTATCTTCAAATCAAGCAAATCATCTATCAAATCAAGCAAATCTAGCATATCTTCTGTCAGTCTCAAACTATCAATCCATCGACAATCTGTTCCATCAACACTTTCAGTCAATTCAACATGTCAGCAATGACATGTAGTCAAATTCCTATCAAGACAAGTTATCATGGCAAAACATAGGGTTCTTCTTCAAGATGTGTCCTTCTGAAGAGCAGCTCTCATCACTTCTTTATGATTTTGGATGTGTCCTTCCTAAGCATCATCATCATCATCTGGCATTTTGACTAATTCTCCTAACTCTGAGAATCGATCTCCTAGATATCAATGTCATTCAAGATATGTCCTTCCTGAATTTGATATCACTCGACATTTGACAAACACCTGACATTAAAACACTTGGCAAATTTTTTTTGTCTTTTGATAATTATCATGATATTAGTTCCTTATGTCCTAGGAACCACGACATACCATGATGATTATCCTTGTCTACTTATCACTCTACTATTAGTTTCTCCAGGATGTCCTCACTTCAGGATTTAGAGAAGCAACGACGTAGTACAATTATTTTACTGTTTGTTTTTTACTATCATGTGGCTAGTTTCTCAAAGATGTCCTATCAATAGGATTTTGAAAAGCAACGATGTCTCATGATTGGATTGTTTGTTTATGGCGGTTGGTCATGACAAGGTGGCTAGGGGCAATTGTGTTCCTCGCATGAGTCATGATCATCCTTTGTCTTCGACTGTTGATCTACGTGATGGTTTGACCTTGCACACTATTGATCTGTGTCATATCATAGTGTTTGTTGGCTATCATGACATTTTAACCCAATGATGATTAAAGAGCAACTAGGATAGCACTATAGCAAAGCTTTGAAGGATTTTTCATTTCTGCACTAACATGCATATCTTTCTTCGCACTAACATCCATATTTCGTTTTCTCTTCTCTGGTTCGTTGACGATATCCTGTGACATACAAAAACAAAGTTGCATACATAATGGCATAAGCATTTCATATTCACATATGCATAAATCAAATACCATAATTCACATTGCATAATGCTATCATTTACATTCATCCATATTACATTATAAAACCATCATTTGCATCCATTCATAAAAGCATCATAAATAAACATCTGCATTAACATATAGAAACCACATCATCATCACATTAATGCATACATAACCACATCCATAATTGCATTCATAAACATAAACATAATATCCATACATCTCATAGCATCATAAAAACATCACATAAGCATCTCATAAAGCATTAGAATACCATAACGCATAACACCATATAGGCCACATGAAAACTGCATCGCATATATATATACTCTAAAAAAAATGTTATGTCACAGGATAGAGTCATATGATATCCCAAAAATAGAGCTCGCAGGCTCGAATATCAAAATATACATGTCTAAAAGCAAGTCCTAAGATGGCGCTCCTCCATCCCATGGAGGTGAACTGCGAGGTAACTGTGATTGATCCATCAAGTGGAACATGACCTGAATAGGTGTCCTCTCCAGTGTCTCACTCTAGGATCCTATGGGATCAGTAACAGGAGGCTGGCTCTGCTCTGCCTAGTGTCTGGATGACACTGATCTGTGTCCATGCTCTGACCTGTGATTGTGCCTTGACGACTTCCTGTGAGAGCTATGTGACCTATGACCTGAAGACTGCCTTAATGTAGTAGACCCCCCAACACTGGTGTGACTACTACTATGAGACCAGCTGCTGTGTGTCCGGCTGCCACTACTTGTCCTGCTATAGGATTGGGACAACCCTAGGTCCCATCTATCTGGTGGAATGACCTGCTCATACAATACCCTGTATCGGCCCCTGCTCTCTGCCATCCTGGCTAACTCCCAAGCCATATCCCTTGTCGGTCTAGAGAACAACTCTGCAAACTTAGTGACCCATCGATCTGACTCTTGCCGCCAAAGAATGGCCTGATCTCTCTCCACTCGAGTGACCTCTAGCTCCGCTGCCAAGGCCTTGTTCTGAGACAAGGACGCATCTAGTCTGCTCTGTAGATCTGCAATCCGCTAATCAATGGTAGCATCCACAGGAAAAATGGGTGATCTATCACCCTCATCATCTCCAGAGATCATGCGCTCCCGCAGTCACTGATCTGCCTCATCCTCCTACTCATCCTCCTCATCTCTCTCCCCCTCGGCCTGAACCTCCTCCACATCTATGTCAAGAGGGTGTTCCCCAACAAGTGGATCTGCCTCTACCTCCACTCTCTCCTCCACCACCACCTCCACCTCCTCCTCACCTCCTCTAGCCTCCTCAGCCCTCGCCTCTGGCTCTCTCTCCTCCCCCTCCTCCCGAATGGGTGACAACAGTACACCACCCACTCTCTGCCTGACTCTCCTGGACTGCCTCCACCCTCGGTCATCTCTCCTCCTCCTGACACCCCTTCCATCTCTCCCACCTCCTCCATCTCCACCTCCTTTGTCATCTCCTCCACCCCCTCCACCTCCCCCACCTCCTCCATCTCCCCCATCTTTGCCTCCTCCTCCCCTGCCACCATCTTTACCCTCGACACTTTTGCCATCCCTCCCTACATCTCTGCCACCCCGACCTCTCTGCGAAATTCGTGGAATGACTGACCTCCGATCTATAGGCGGCGGACCATCAGGATCTATCAAAGGGATGGGCCTGTGAACCTGCCACTAGGTGTCAAACTCGGTAGACGTCCCTAGATCTGCTGGACCCCCTCTCCATGCCCACTGAACTGCCACCAAGCTATCTGCCTGCTGCTCTACCACTGTCACTGATATGGGCAGCCCCCACATGGTCTCTCTGGATGATCGAGCATACTCTATCGTGCCTACTGGCACAACCTGCTGCTCACCAAACTATCGTAGTACCCGCTAGGGCAGGTACATCTCAATGATTCGTTGAGTCTGAACGGTATGACCGATCAAATACCTGAACTATCTACAAAAAGACAGGTGCCCATCCTCATCTGACCACTGTGCACAATCTCTATAGGGTCTCCAGACGAAGCTGATCATCATGTCAATCCGATGATGCCAGTACCCGGTATCTCCCACGCGAGTCTGACTCACTGATCCCGCATATAAATAAACATAGGGCATCCCATCACCTAGCTGCTGAATCTGCACCAGTGGTCGAAAAACGGGAATGCGCTCCCATACCCAAATCATGAGTAAGGTGGTCCTGCAGCTGATAGTGTGACCCTGATGGTAAACTACCTCATGCAACTGATGGTACAACATGGCCAACAAGCATGGCCCCCAAGCTAAAACAGTCCCCTGTAATCTCATGCGGACAAGCACATCTCCCCATCCAATAGGAAACTTATGACCATGACGATCTGGGATCAGTAATCCGGCGATCAGGGTCATGAGCATGGCATCGAACCTGGGAAATCGATCAGCTACAATGTCCCAGCTGATTTCATAACCGTCCAGGACAAACTGGGCACCATCGACACCCTCATACCTCTCCGTCAAGACCTGTCACCCTCGGTGTGGATCATAGACCACCCTCTCTCCGCTAATCAAAATCTGGAGAATACGGTACACGTCCTCCAACGTCACTGTCGCCTCTCCAGTAGGCAGGTGAAACGAGCAGGTCTCAGAATGCCACCTCTCGCAAAGAGCTGTCAACAAACCTCTGTTTGCCCAAATAACGGGCATGTAAGTAACATGGTATAGGCCTAAGGCCATCAACCGCTGTCTCTATCTATCACTAAGACGATCTCTAAAAGCATAGGTCGCTGGTCGGAACTCCCGGGTATAAATGGGCACAAGTCGACTCTGCACAAGGAAAGGCCAAGGATTAGCACATATTGAGCAACATTATGGAAAATTTTACTACTACTGGCAAGTCAAGGGTACATAAAAGTTAATCTTGACAAAAGTCAACTCTAGTCAACGACAATTACGTTGCGTTGACCATAAATACGTCACAACCAGCCAATTACGACTCGACGCATAGCAAATGCGTCATTCTAAATAGCATATGCGCGATCTAACAATGAATGCGTCGTTCGACTTGTCAATTGCGTCTCAGTTTTTCAAATGCGTTGCGAATTTATTAAATGCGTCGCAAATTTCTCAAATGCGTTGCAAATCTATCAATTATGTCGCAAAATGGCGATTGCATTGTTCACCCTCGTAGATGCGCAATTGCACAAAAAACCTAGTCTACCCGTTGCACTTGTGTCGCGACGCAATCAAATGCGGCGAACGCGAAAGCATTTGCGGCTTACGTGACAACATTTGTGTCGCACCGCATTTGTTTTCCCCCCATTAAACCCTCATAAATGCATAAAAATCAAAATTTGACAAGTTGGATAGGGCACTTACCGGTGCCTCTACGCCCTCGGGTTGTCAGAATGTACGCACGCGGTATCCACGGTGTGTAGTCGTAGGAATTACCATCGTCTCTTAGAGCTCCAGTTTCTGAATTCTATATATGACAAATGAGGAAAAGACATTTGGATTGACCTTTTCAACCTATTTATAGGCTGAAAATTAGGGTTTTGACCTAGTAGGTTCTTCTGGAGACTCATTTGACCACTTTTGACCGGCATTTTAGCTAGCTTAGCGTCCTTCATTTTCGAAATCGTTCGTGCTGTTACTTATCTGGTCATTTAGTTGACTAGCCGGGATATTTTCCAAATTTTTTCTGACCCCGGGTCGAAATTCAAAAATTTTCCTGAGGGGGCATAGGCACTCTGTACCTCCGTTGGGGCATATTCTGGACTTGTTTTCTTTGCCACAATGCGACAAGCTGCATTATGACAAAGAGGGGCAAATGTAGACACCTAAAAATGACCTAGGCCTGCGAGCACTATTTTACCACCTTTTGTCATGACATGATTATAACATTTTAATTATGTTTCTAACCCACATTCAACTATTAATTAAATAATTTATAATTATTTAATTAATTAATAATCTCTCATTCTTCATAATTATTAAGTAAATAAATCTTATTTATTTATTTAATAGTGTCACTAATTATCAAAGTCTTCTTGCAATTAAATAAAATCTGATTTATTTAATTAATCCTTATCATTAATGTCCTCCTGATTATTAAATTAATATATTTTAATATATCTATTTAATGTCACTAATTCCTAAATCCTCTTTTAATTAAATAAATTCATTAATTTATTTAATTAATTAACTACTTCTCCTAAATTAAATAATTATTTTAATTATTTAATTATGGCATGTGACACTTTGGTATTTTTAAATAAAACAAATCACTTAAAAATATCTCACATACTTAACTGATTCTTCATTTAGTAATTAATTTCAAAAATCAATTACTTCTTCTTTCACAAAATCCTTATTTTGAATTAATTTAATTCAAAATAGAATTTATTCTTCTACAAATCAAGTAATTTCTAAATAGAATTTATTCTTCTACAAATCAAGTAATTTCTAAAATTATTGATTTTCTAAAATCCCATCCTCTTGTCTTATGATTTTTACTAATTTCATCTCCACTGTCACATTTAGTCTTGATTTAATTCATTTAATTAAATCTTATTCACACATATGGGTATTTTTCCCTAATCCTAATTGAGAGTTGCCTTATTGAATCTCGACCTTTGATTCTAGGGCATTCCTTAAGGCTCTCATCTTGTCCGTCCGTTCAAGATTGCATTTTCTATAAAATGACAATCTTGATCTCATTTTCGCATCCATGATCATTTGCTTAAGCTACTTTTATTATAGGCATTTCTCATTATTCTAGGCTTCATTTTTACTGTTTGCATATTAGGATTGAGTTTCTAGTTGCATAGTTTAGTAATTTAAATCCTTCAAAGGCATTGCTAGGGCTAAGCATAGATAATTTGCTCACACACATACTCTGAGGGCATTATTATCACAACAATCTTAAGAAGGTACAATGGAAGTGAAGCATGGAGGAGAGAAGACATGGGTGAGATCAATCTAGTTTATTTCTTTTCTCGTTTATTCTCTATTGTATTCCATTGTTATATGATCTAATATGTAGGATTTTATAATGTTCAACTAACAATTTTGTGTTGTAGAAATTCATATGTTACAATCATCAACTACTAGTTTGAATATAATATGCTTAATACACTTATTCATAGGTTATAATGAATATGGTTTTAGGGATTTGAGAATAATAATTATATATCTAAAAAATAACGTTTTAAAACAACCTTCCAAAAACTATAGAAAGACAAGAAAGAAAGGAGCTTTAAAGCAAACCTATTTTGAGATACCAAATAAAATAAAAAGTATCTAAAATGGGATAAAAATAGGCTCTCATCCACTCTCTATACATAGAATGTTGGAAATAGTTATGAAGAAATAACCATTGCTAAAATAATATTTTATAGGCAAGCATCCTCTATGATTTTGAAAATATATTTTTATGTTGAAATTGGCAAATCTTACTAATAAAATTGAAACCCTAACCACCATGGATCCATCCAAAAGTTGCGAAATAATTCCTTAGAGTTTTGTAACACTCAAAACTAAAGATAAAATCCCTAGAATGATTATTTTAATCAACAAAATACAAAACCACTTCATATGGTTTGAAAAAGGCTAAAGACTTGTGATTGAGACCTTAAGATGATACTTGGTGGAATTTAGCAAAAAACATATGGAAGCCACCATAAAAAATTGTAATGAAGAAGGTTACACCACACTATTTTCTTATTATAAATGGCTAAACTTGCTCTACTTCATTGTCATAGGCCACAAATCAACAACCCACATAAAACCCCAAATGTTTGATTTGGTCTTAGAATGCCAATATTTATACTAGCCAAACCCTACTTGAGAATGCTTGAAAACAATTAGAATATTTTATACTAATGCTCCTTATCACCCTTCACTAAAACCTACTTGTGATTTCTAAGTGCCTCTTCTTGTTTTTTATGATGCTTAAACATGTCTTGTTATAATTGACCAAGCACCCTTTTATACATGTTTGTTAATTCTTTTATATAGACAAAGATTTCAAGCAATCACACAAACTTTTTAGTTATCTAAGGACACCTAAAATGGGTTGAAACCTTTAAGGTGTAATGACCTCCCTTGATTTTTTATAGTGTTGGTAGAACTTTATCATGGGTTAAGCACTCCATATGTGTGCCCATGCCTCATTAACCAACTTGTTAGTCACTTAGGAAAAAAATCTAACTAATTTTCTATTAAAACAAAAAATTAGATAATTAAAATATCATTGAAGTTCACTTGGAGGAAAAGTTTATTGACCTTTCCACCTTTAAGTTGCTAAGTGGAAATGCAGACAAAACATGATAAGATTGTTGCCACTTTTTTATAACCAAATAATAAGAGACGCCCATTGGTTTGTGTCACTTACTGTCACTTTTCTTTCACTTAAGTAGAGAGTTTGATCGATATAGATACTTTACTTAAAACTTGGTTGAATTATTTCAGGGTTTAGCCAACATAAAAGTGTGCCATCTTTTAGGTTGGGTGGGGTTTTCATTCACATTCATTACTTCTTAAATCTCTCGCACATAATTCCTATGGTTAGGCCACTTAAAGAGTGCACCATCTTTATTAGTGCTTGGTAGAGTTTCTCTACACTCAATCCACGTTTTCATGTTTTGGGTGGAATTTATGTCATTAATTACTAGACATACTTTGCTAACTTTTAAAAATGCTTAAGTAGAGCTTATATTTGCACGTGTCATCTTGTACACATGTTTTTGGTTAGATATATTGTTTACTACTACTACTTCTTATGGTTGGTAGGCAAAAGTTTCATAAAACTCAATCAACCCTAGAGATCGAGCGTAATTTCCATATGGTTGAACCCACATGAATATGTGCCCAAATTTTTGAACATGCCTTATTATTTCCTTTTATATCCTTGGCAAAAGATTAGGCTGTCTTAGCTCCACTTGTGCCCCATGGTTGCTCTTGTTTGTTGTTGATGTTGCCTTTACAACTTCTAATTTTCATCATTATTTCATCTTAGAGCAATTGCATCCTTATCGACTCGTGACAATTGTTAGTTTGAAGAGAAGAAAAATTGATATGAATGACCTTGCAAAGTGCTTGGGAAAACACAAATTAAATATGGTTCAAACACATGACTATGTCCTTGATGATAAACATAAAAGTTAAGTACAAACATTGAGTTTTGTAGGGGTTCAACAATATTTTTCTCTAGTTCAATGGAGGGTGAAGAATTTGGCTTTGAGATATCAACTTCAACTACCAAAGGGATCCATCACAACCAAAATCAAGGGCAAATAACCATTGTAGAATCAATCCCAGGGACAATGCTATTCATAGATAAAATTCTCTACAAGTAGAATGTTACATAAGAGTGGAATAATATTCACATAATTCTTATAAATCTTTTCATCCTTGGAACTATCTTCAAAAGAGCCCCCTTCTCCTTGGTAGGCTTGAAGGAGGATAAAAACCTTGGGCTAGTGGAACCTTAGTATGAAGCCCATCCATCTAGACATTTTATCGTTTTTCAAACCCTTTAAAAAAGTGGGGCTCAATAACATAACCATCACATATCATCTTCAACCATTAAATTATCCCCACTCTTGCCTTTTTACCCTATTTTATTAAATGTTTTAAATCTTAAAGTTTATTAGGTCTCCTATTATATAATTAACTAATATCCTCAATTATCATTATTATTTTCTTTAAAATTTACTTTCTCTATTCCATTTTTAGATTTCTCCAATAAAATATATTTTTGAAATATAGTTTTCTAATACCTTCTTATTTTATACTCAGTAAGCCCTTTAACTTTTTTATTATATTTTTTAATTGAATTTTCTGTGTAGAGATCTTCAAGTAAGCCCTTTAACTTTTTTATTATATTTTTTAATTGAATTTTCTGTGTAGAGATCTTCAAGAGAACTGAAAAAATCTTCTATCACATTCGTCCATAACTTGCCCTTAACCTGATCCACTGAATACACCAAATACAAAATTAATTGTGATAATTTACGTAATTAAACATTCAAAATTTGTCCGCAGTCAAATTGGAACATAGGAATTTAAAAGTCTATTTTTATTGGCTAGGTGGTACCTGGGATGGGCGAATTATTGCAATCTCAGGGAGATTTGTAAGCACAAGCAAGTGGCTGAGTTGATTGCGCTTATATACTGAATCACCTTATCCGTTGACACGAGGATAACATTCATTGTCTTAACAATGTGCTGCTCTCTCAAATGAGTGGGCAGTGAGATTCAAGAGCCTGCAATGGCCCATTCGCTAGTACCCCCTGCTTTCTCCAAACATCCCAAACCTCAAATCTTCTCCTCCTTGAAAAATTTAAGCTCTTTCAATTCTCTCAGACGAAAAACCAGAACTACAAGGGAATCGGCTTCCAGGTGTTCCCTCGCAAACGGTTTGAAGGCGACTAATTCCCCAGCGCAGAAATCAAAAACCATATTCCCTGGTGGGTTACAGCGAGCAGAAGTGAAATTACCCGGGCTGGTGCTCACAGTAAGGGCGAACGAAGTGCTCAAGAGTGAGAGGGATTTGAAGCTCATTGATTCTGCGGTAGCGGCCGGATTTACAATTATACTGGTGGAGGAAGAAGGAGGAGGAGGAGGAGGACAATTGTATGAGGCAGCGTGCGCTGTGAAAGCAAAGCTGAGAGGCAGAGCACATTTGCTGGTTGCAGAGCGCGTGGACATCGCCGCTGCCGCAGGCGCCACAGGCGTCGTCCTCTCCGACCAAGGTTCCGTTTACTGCTCCTTACTAATGTTACATCATTTTTTTTAAAAACTAAGTAAATTGTGCCCCGCTTATACCAGCACAGAAAGTAATGCTGTTTGCCCCTTTACCATTACTACTTACAGAATCAGATTATGCACGGAGTTTAATTCATTTACACAATAAAGTTAACAACAGTAGTTTTAGTTTTGAAAGTGCTATATTTAGCACTTTAATATAAAGAAGCCCTGCTCCTATCACTCGCCTCATGATTCTCCCAGTAACCCATTCCCAAGATGGGCTTTTTTACTAGTGTTGTCCAACATTCATGATGTTTTTTTGTATATATAAAGTTTATAAACCTTTCATGGTAGAAGATATTCTACTTTAAACTTATATTGCAGTATTCGGCCAAAAACCTAGGATGGCTATGCAATGCCGTCATGTTGAATACACTTTAATCTTTCTCTATATATTTCCATCCGTCATTACCAAGTCAAACATTGATCTGGAAATGCGAGGGAATAAGAATTTACGGCCGAGGATAGCAAACCATGCCGTGTGCTAGAACTTTCTCAATTCACCTTTCACCATTGCCAACGGATTTCAAAATCAGAAATTTAAAAACGGCCTCATTATCATGTCATGAGCCCAACAATGGCATTTCTAATAAATCAGAGTCCAAGAAAAAATTGACAGTATCAGAACAACTGCTGTATCCAATTTCATCACATGCAGATTTTATGGAAGGGGCTCAACTAGAGCCATGGGCATATAAACCGGTATATACATTTCATAATTTATACCACTCTATAAATAGGACCGGGGTCAACATAGTAGACTTTATCATCCTACTCCTCAGAAGAGTTTTCCACTTTTATTGGTTCAGAGGCAGGTTCAGGTTCTCTAATCAATTAATCCAAGTTAGAAGCTTCCCATCCTTCTCAGAGTTTCACATTTGCTTTGACACATAACACCCTCATCATTTTGTCATGTCTCTGTACATGGACTATCATTCCCTTCAGGAGGCTCCACAATTTTTCTAATTGCATCAGATTCCTCCCTTCCAACTTGTTACTTTATGGATAGCCAGGATTTTTCTTCAATTCAACAGGACAGACTGAACCCCAATGAGCTGAGCCAGTTTCAGCATGTTAAATCTGGGCCTGGGCTGTCTGGTATCTTGCAGAGCTTGAACTCCTTCATCACTAAGCTAGTAGTCCCAAAGCTCTGAAAATTGAAGTTTCAGCAGGGCATTGTCAACCTTAATGTGGCACAATGGGTTCTGCAATTCCTTCTTTCAGGGCATTTTCCAGCTGTTCATTATTTCTTCAGCAATGATTCTAGTTCCATCATCTACTACACAAATGCCCTTTTCCATTGGTTTCTTTAACTGGAATCCTCAACTAAGCCAAAGTAAGCATTTTCCACACCATTTAGGGTATAATTAGTTTGAAGTTACTTAAGTTCTCCTCTAATCACCTGTCAAATTATCTTTTCAGCCATATTTTTTGCAATTCTACTATTCATCTGTTGGAAAATCAATCCACACTCTGGACTGAAGGGGTTGGTAGTTCAGTGAAAGAGTGCCAAAACATGCAAGTGGGTGGGTGGTCTTTGGTTTGATTACTATCTGGTTTATGGAAAATAACATGGTATCAGAGCCATAGTAGGACTCCTAAGCAAAGAAGTAGGACTTAAGGTAGGATACTGGAAAAAGTTAAACAATTGTGCACTTTAGACTGTAAAGAGGTTGCTATCTGAGCAGTAGAGCGCCACAGAATGTTAATGGGAGGTTCTTAGTTTGACTCATAGTTGGTTCATGGAAATAACAACTCTATGGTACCAGAAGATTTCCCTTTCTCCCTTTGCAGAGATTTCCCTTGTTTCTGCTAGGGTTCGGTATTCTCATTGATACAACATAGGATTGAGAACCGAAAGAAAAGTTCTGAATAGAGTTGATTCATGCACACTGTTGTTCCCCAGAATATCCCAACATTTTGGGATCACATTTCAATTCCACTCTTTGCCTTTGATTTAACTATTCCTTTTTATTGATTTTAGCTTTAAACCCACCTATTTTTAAATCCCTATTTTTTTTCTTGACATCAACTTATCATTGCCTATCCATGATATTCATCTGCCCGTTATTTGCTCTTTAACCTAAGTTACCGGGTTCGCACCCGGAGGCCTCGAACCCGGTACGGGTTCGCTTGTGGGTGCGCCCTGGGTACGCACAGGGCGCGCACCCTGTGCGTACCCAGGGCGCATCCAGGCGAATGGTGCGTGGACTACCTGAGCGTACTTGGAAGAACCCATGGCCCAACACTTAAAAAGTGGGCCCAAACTTAAATAAAATATTATTAGTTTGTCTCCTAACCCTAAAACGGCCCAATATGAGGCCTTCAAACACATACATTTCATTTTTACCTCTCATAATTTTTGCGGTTTGTGTGGTTTTGAAATCATGAAAATGAGGTGCACCATGGAGTTTTGTATGGTTTTAAAAGCCTTAAATTGGTGCTAGCGGTGGGGGCGTTGCCCCTTGACCCCGCCCTGTACTGCGACAAGGAGTGCGCTAGGGGTGCTGCCCTCTACCCCCACGAGGGGCATTGCCCCTCAACCCCACTGGGGGCGCTGCCCCCAGACCCCGCGAGGGGCGCTGCCCCTCGACCCTGCTGGGGATGTTGCCCCCAGACCCCCACAAGGGGCGCTGCCCCTCGACCCCGCTTGGGGCATTGCCTCTAGACCCCCACAAGGGGCGCTGCCCCTCAACCCCATTGGAGACATTGCCCTCAAACTCCCATTGAATTTAATTGATTTTCTAGGTACTCTCCAAATCCAAGTTTCCATAGTTTTCCTACAATTCATCTATAATATCGCATTTAAGGCTTTTGAAACCATACAAAACTCCATGCCGCACCTCATTTTCATGGGAAAGAGATAGATGTAAATTTGTAAAATATATTAATATAGTATTTACTTTCATTTTTACAAAAACAATTTTCTATTTTCATTTTGTTTAAGAATATCAACATCAACGCATTCCACATGAGGATGCCATTTTGTACCCAATTTGCTTTCAAATCAATCAAATACAACTATCAATTGGCATTTGGCATTGATCAATGATCAAGTATCATACTATGAAATGATTTAGTTTTATAATTCTATATATTTCTCTTATTTTTTTGTATATATAATACATATATATACACACACGTACCCAAACCCCTAAATTTTTTTTTCATGTACCCACGTACCGGGTTCTCGTACCCGCACCCGTCCCCGAACCCGAACTAGTAACTTAGTCTTTAACCCTTGAGTTCTTGGCTATGCTTTGAATTCATCGCCATTGTCCAAGTTCATCACTATCTTCCTGGTATTCTTGCCTAGCAGCCAAAACAAGGTTTAGTAGTGCGAACTCTTACTTGACACACCATCCTTGTTTTAATTACATCACTGTTCGTGTTATAAGATCTCTATGGTTCAAGATTTCTGAAAACAAACAGCTCAAAGCAAAATGCTGAATTGAATTAATGCTACTTTTTGGTTGCAACTAAACCTTATTTCTTCATTTCCTAACTTATTCTATATATTGTTTGAGCCTAATTCCATTGAAGTACTTTTCCAACTATTCTCCCCCAGACTTTTGACCTTGTGTGGTACTGTGGGCAATATAACAATTCTATAGGGTCCCATCCATCTGATATGAAATTTCCTTGGATGATTTGAATATATTGAATATATCGCAAAACCAAATCATGATTATCTACATTTTAGTTCTTAATGCCATGCTTTTTGTCTAGCTCTCTCCACTGCTCGACTTCACTTTGCCATAAGGTGTCTCTCACCTAGATTCAGTAGATCACCTATTCATGATGCTTGTGATTCTTCTTTTCTTAACTTCATTGCTTCTGCCCTCAAACTTGGTACCTGATATTCTACTGGCATAATTGCTTCTTGTCTATACACAAGGTTGAACTACTTATACATCATTTGACATGTACTCTAGTGTCTCAATTTGACTTTCCTGCATTCCAATTTTTTATTAACACATGGCCCAAGATCTTGTCTATTCATAATTGCTTCTTGTCTATACACAAGGTTGAACTACTTATACATCATTTGACATGTACTCTAGTGTCTCAATTTGACCTTCCTGCATTCCAAATTTTTATTAACACATGGCCCAAGATCTTGTCAAATGCCTCCATTATCCCATTCGCTTATGAGTGATGTAATGTACACTCATGGTGTATTACCATGGATTCCTTTAGCAAAATTTTCTTTGTCTCAGCTATAAAATGTGATTTGTGGTCACTAGTTAGGCTCAAGGGGTATACAAACTTTGTGATTATATTCTCATAATAAACCTAGCTGCCACAGTACAACCTCAATCATTTGAAAATCCATGATAAAATTTATCACCATAATTTTTACTTCAGTGTCCTCTAAAATTCCATCAGCAGCTCCCTGTTTTCGTTTTCCATGAGTATAACGTGGTCAAAGTGGCAGACTTCCCATCACCTCTCATGCGTGTCTCGTCAGTGCATTCACTTCTGTGCTGCTTTCAATCTATATATTTCAAACCCTCACATAGTTGATTGATGTATTGACAATCAACTCTTTGTCCACCTTCCTTGGGACCCAAACTCATCTGAGTTCCTCACAGCATGCACAAGCCACTGGCAGTTTTACTTTTCAACCTTTATCTTAATTCAGCCATCAAACCAGTATTCTGTATTAATTCTAGTATCTCTTTGAGCATTGAGAATTCTTTGTCTTTGCTTTTCTCGTTTGACTTTGACATTGCTTTACTTCTCTCTCTTGGGCAGCTATAAGGTCTGCTCTTAGCTCTCATAACAGATCTTTAGTATCAAGTGTCACATAGGAGTTGGATGCACAAAAGTCACATAGGAGTTGGATGCACAAAAGTGATGTGAAGAGGAAATTCAAATGATTCGGGCTAATGGTAAAAGGAAGTCAAGAATTGTGTCAATTGTAGAGACAATGCTTATCAATAAACAAATTGCCTGTTATTGAAGAAGATAAAGAGTATGTTCCACCAAGTTTCCGGGATGGGGGGACGTGTTTCGGGGACAGGATTTTTTAAGGGATTTTTGGGGGCGGCATGGGACGGCTATATATATATATATATATATATTTAAACAAATAGGGAAATTTCAAATTTCAGATATTCATATGAATAATGATAACAATGAACATTGATAAAGTTGCAAATGTAATCATATTGACATATACATTAAGTATTTCAAATTTGTTCTTGGTTTGTGCCATCTTATGTCTTCAAGGATTAAGAAGTCTTGATTTCTATTCTTTCTTCATTCCTACAAATTTTGTGCATTATCAAGAAGGCAGGTTACTAAATTAAATTGAAGACTGCAACAAGATGAGCATCAATGCAAATATTACAAAAAAAGAGGTTGGTCATAAACACCCTAGAGGCCATCCCATGCTAACAGTCCTACCTCAGATGTTGGGATACAACACACTAGCAGCAAAATTGAGGATTGAGGACTGACTGCCAAACGCCAGAATTAAAAGTAACCCTCTTATGAAAGATAAAATCCAAGGAGGCCCAGAAAAATGTATTTCAAATGTCTTGAAACAATAAAAAAATAAGCATTTTTATTTTCAGAGTGTTTTTTTTGTAAAAACTTGCTGGAAAAAAGGAGACAGCCATCCGTCCCTAGGATGGTCAAGGGACACCTGACCGTCCCCTTGTCGTCTCCGTTGTTTGGGGACGTCCCTGACTGAATTTTTTTTTTTGGGGATGTCGGGGAAATGTCTTGAGGCATCCCTCGTCCTTGGAACATCCTTGAGACGGGTATGGGGGCCAAAACCCCAAGGGACGTGTCCCTGTGTACCACTGGATAAAGAAAGTACAGAAAAATGAATGGTGTATCATTTGCAAAAGTAATACATATGACACCAAGGATTATGAGATGATTGAAGAACTTAAGGCTTGACAGATACTTGGGATTTGGCAACCTAAGCTAGGAGAATTCAAAAAGGCTGAGCATATACATGATATAAGGAAGTTAGTGACAATGGACCTAGTTAAGGCAAATAAAGATAGGATAGTGAGATGCTATAGATGTGGACATGAGAAACATGGATGGCGGAAATGCAAATTTCCCCATTATGGTCATTGTAGGAAGGAAAATTAGATGAATATGCGCTTGAATTTGACTGAGAGGATTATAGAATGATATACAACAAAATTAGGTATATTTCAAGCAAGAAAAATGATTTTGGAAATAACATCAAGGATTCAAACCATAAAAATGTATCGATATGGAAATTGTTGACTAGGATACAAATGGCCTGATGGAAGGCTGCAATCCTGATTACATTACATGATAACAAAATATGATTAGGATAGACAATGACCTAGCTATCCTAACAAATTATAAAGAGAACCAATTTAGACATTTATAAAATTAGAACCTTAGGTTCTATTTTCCTCCTTTATTAGGCCCACCCTCTTGTTCAGAAATTTGATAGCTTTGGTTGCCAAGTTGAATCACTCTTGGAGTGGGGATGACTTCTTGGGTAGGGAGGGCTCCATTGCATCAAGAGAAGGGTTGTAAAAACTGACCATGCCTTTGAGATATCCGTGAATGACAACAACTTCATTGATCAACGACACCAACCTCGACTCAATACCATGTATTGTGCCTACGGATGCTAGACCATGAAATTCTGAGCCAATGCAAGGGAGAGAAGTTAGGCTGACAAGTATAACTTTGTTGAGGACCTCATTTAGACCCACCATGAATTTGTTTGAGATGTAGAATTTACCTAAAGCCTTGGCAAGCACTCTGTCACTTGTCATTATGAATATGTTGGTGACCAGAGTAGGCAAAATATCAGTATTGACTTTGTGTCTAGCTGTACCTTCAATGAAATCCATGCTCAGTGATGGGATGCTAAATTATCCAATCTAGAGTCTAAAAGTAACTTCCTTTATCTCCCTATTTAAGTTTTAAAGTGGATTTAGGAGTAGTTTTAAGATTTATAAATTGCTTAAAATAGGATAGAGGATACATATATTTGGTTTATTTTTGGGATTCATTGATGCTAAAATGTTGATATATTCTAACATATGTCTAGGTCAAAAGATATAAATTTTGTATACTCAAGATCATTTTGAGTCTATAGATGTTGATACCAGTTATAGCTCCGAAGTTCAACTTTGAAGTTTCAACTCCAAGGTTATAGCTTTGAAGCATCAACTTGGAAGTTTAGCTCTAGAATTATACCTCCAAAGTTCTTGGCTCTAGAGTATTTTGGTTCCGAAGTGGCCATTTAGGGTTTGTTTTGTAGCATTCAAGAGGCTCTTAAATAACATTCAAGCAATCCAAAGTTCAAAGGTGAGAATTGGGCGTTGCTATTTGATTCTAAGTATAAGGACTTCAAAGGGAAGCTGCACACTCACTGGTTAGGATCAAGTGAGGTAAGATAAATCTTCAACAATGGAGCTGTTTAACTATCATCTGTTGATGGAAATGAAAGAACATTGCTATTGAATGGGCATAGACTACATTTATATCAACGCCTAATCACCAAAGAGGAACTCACCTACCAAATTTTGTCACAAGTAGAGTTTTGTTGCATTAGAGGAATTTTTCCGCCCACTACAAGAAATGTTTGAGCATATGTTGAAGGTTTGGAATAAAGGAGAAGAGTTAAAAACAAGAAATGGCAACTCTTTTTCCATAAAAAGAGTTGAAAACTAGCAAATGGTGGGTTTTTTCCCCAATTTCATTAAGCACTCCAGAGCTTGCCTTTCTAGTAAGAAAAATATTTGACAATGGAATTGTTCAACTATCACCCATTCATGGAGATAAAATAAAATTGTTGTTGAATGGGCATAGACTACATTTATATCAACACCCCATCACCAAAGAGGAGTTCACCTACCAAATTTTGTCACAAGTAGAGTTTTGTTGCATGAGAGGAATTTTTCCTCCCACTGCAAGAATTTTTTGAGTATATGTTGAAGGTTTGGAATAAAGGAGAAGATTTGAAAACTAGAAATGGTGACTCCTTTCCCAATAAAAAAACTAAAAAGAGTTGAAAACCAACAAATGGTGGTTCATTTCTCCAATTTTCCTTAAGCACTTTGAGCTCACATTTTGTTCAAGCATTCTAGGGCTTGCTTTTCTATTCAAGTACTTCAGAGCTCACATTCTGTTTAGCACTCTAGAGTTCACATTTTGTTCCATCATTCTTGAGTTCACTTTCTGTTCTAGTACTCTAGAGTTCACATTTTGTTCCATCATTCTTGAGTTCACTTTCTGTTCTAGTACTCTAGAGTTCACATTTTGTTCCATTATGCTTGAGTTCAATTTTTGTTCTAGTACTCTAGAGCTTGCATTTTGTGAGATGTCCTTGGGTTTTATTTAGGATTTGAATTCCTTATAATGATTTTCCCTGTAGGTTATTAAGGTTTCTCTAGAACTAAAATGAATATATTTGTGTATTTCTATTGTTGTGTTTAACAACTGTAAATGAATTAAATATCATTGTTGCTATCAATTAGATTCAAAACCATTCAAATACTGCAAACGACCCCCTCACGATTGATCATCAATGCATGTTTCACACAAAATGAGTAAAATGGACTTATAGCAGCTCTCAAGGCAAATAAATTTGTCTTTTCTTGATCAATAATACCATCTAGCTCTCTATGTTTAGATTTGGGTGGTCACCCTCCTTGGTTGGCTACAAATAAGGTTGGTAGGGCGGATGATTGACTCAGAACCGGTGATAGTCTTGTAACAACACTGATTGGTTGGAATTGGGTTGGATCTATGTAGCAGGGAATCACCTTGGAGTGTGTGGGCAGTGGCAGCAATATGCAGGTATGTGAGAGATTTTTTGAGCATGGTTTTCTTGACTATGGGTGCAATGGTGTACTTTTCTGCAGTGATCCAACAATCAACCACCTTAGTGACCTCAACAACCAGTCCTTTGGAGCTTGCTAGGTGATCTAATTTGCCCTTGATTATTGTCATTGGTTTTTTGCTAATGCTGTAGGGTAGCCTCCAAATTGATGCATTCCACAAGGGAATGCCAAGGATGGGGCTTAGTCCTCTAGTTTGGAAATTATGACCTGATCTTCTTGCCCTAATGTTTAGCATCTTGTAAGAGGTAGTACTCCAATAAGCCATAGTTTGCCCTCCAAGATTTCCCTATAGACTTGGTTGCTTAATTTGGATACAAGATCTTTAATCAGCACATTGAAATTCCTATTTTGAATTGCAAAATGAGGTAGGGTTTTCGTCCTAACCTCTTGATTGTCTTCAAGGATTTTAATTCTTGTTGGCTTGAAATCTTAAAACTCAAAATATCAACTAAATATGTGAAATTAGGCGCTCAAAATGAATCCTCAAACTTGCAATTATACCTTCTTTATTTAGGACTAATGGGTGCTATTCCAGGGTGCCAAAATTTGAATTATTATCTAATTATTTTTTTATAATATATATTTTATTTAATTATTAATTTAGTGTTAAGGAACACTTTGATTAATATTAATAATGATGTTATAGTTGGCAAAGGTAGTGGTACATGAGGATGTATCCTCTACATTTTTTGCCATGTCCTCGCATTGGGGATGTTTTGGGGACGTGGGGGTGGCCAGGGACGTTTCCTAGCTGTCCCCAAAAAATCAAATTTTGGGGGGATGTTTTTGGGACGAGAGTACAAGGTGGCGACGGCATGGGGACGGTTGGCTATCCTCGGGACACATTGGGTATGTCCGAGATGTCCCTTTGACCGTCCTGAGATGACGAACTGTCCCCATGTTGCCCCCACCCTTTTAAAAAAACACAGCTTAAAAGAAAAATATTTCATTTTGCTTTCTGTGGGCCCCCATGCCCCTCTAAACCCTAAAGCAATGAAATACTATACTCCTATTGTCACTTATGTTCTTTTTTACATGAATTTGTTTTTGCAGCCAAGTTAGAAAGACAAAGAGGAGGGTTTGAAGGTGCTGTTGGAAAAACCAACATTGGTGAGGAGTGAGGTGAAGAGTGAGGTAGCAACCAGCAAGAGAAGTAAAAGAGGTATGTTAATCTTCCATTTCTCCTTTTTTGTTTCAATTTTTTCAAAGTTTCAAAGATAGAATGTATGATTTTTTGTTTTTGTTTTTTTTTAATTTTCAGTTTATAAATTCCAAAACAAAACAACATGAGCAGCAGTAGTGAGAGTAGTGGGCATGTTGAGAGGGAAGAAGAAAATGAAAGTGGTATGGGTGAAGGGGGACAGCCTCAAAAAAATCCATTTGAATGCCCTTCTGAAGCTCTAAAAACCTATGCAAAAGGCTCCTTTAATTCTAAAATACCTCTTCTTTAATTGGTGACAATCATAGACAAAGACAAAAAGAAATATTCAGGGGGTACTAGATTGTGGAGGTGTCACATTGGCCATGATCATTTTAATAGGAGCAATGGTTTATTCTCATCTATTGGACTTTAAAGCCAAAGGGGTGAAAGTTTGTGAAGATATAAAGGACGATATGAGGGTGGAGATTATAGATTGCATATGGAGGTAGAATCAAAGTCTAAGGGGTTGCCAATGCCAACACAATCTGCACAATCAGCTATGCATATGCCCTCTATAGTTGGTAGTGCTAGTGGTGATATTCATGTTTCCACAAGAGGGGAGAGGAAGACTATTACTAGTGAGCAGCCAAATACAGTTGCAAGTTTGTTCAATGTGCATGCACGAGATTTGGCCGAGTCCTCCATTGCCAAGTTTTTCTATGCCTATGCCATCCCATTCCATGTAGCACATTCTCCTTCAAACAAATGTTCAAAGATGTAACCGTTGTTATTTCCTCATTCACCCCTCGTGGAGAACATAAATTATGCACTAAACTCCTTGACAAAGAATATTCCAAGGTGAGTTTGGTGATGGAGGACATGAGATAGTCTTGGATTAGGATGGGCTGCTCTATTGTCATGGATGGGTGGACTGATATTAAACATATACCACTTATCAACATCATAGTCACATGTTCTGTTAGCTCATATTTTCTTAGAACTATTGATTGTTTTGGGAAGTGCAAGGATGCAAAATTCCAATTTCATATTTTGAGAGATGTTGTAGAGGAGGTTGGGGCCTCCAATGTTGTGCAGGTGGTTATTGATTCGGCACGTGTGTGCAAATTAGTTGGCATGATGGTGGAGGGTGCTTACAAGCACATCTTTTGGATCCCTTGTTGTGTTCATGTGTTGGACAACATATTGAAAGACATAGGGAAAATAGAATGGATGCAACGTGTGGTGATAGAAGCTAGAGATATTTAGATGTTTATTTGCAACCATCACACCTCACTTGCTCTCTTCAAGACATTTTCAAAGAAGGAATTCCTCAAAGCTGTGGAGACAAGATATGCTAGTTATTTTATTTTGTTAGAGAGGATATTGAGGTGTAGGAGTCACTATAGTTGATGATGGTTAATTTAGAGTGGAGTAGATGGTCTACTTCAAACACTGTAGAAGGAAAAAACATCAAGCAAAAAGTTCTTAATGATGATTGATGGTCAAATGCGAGATAAAAAAGTGTTATTTTTATTAACTTGCTGATGTTCATTTTATTTATAAATTTATAATTTATAATTTGATTGCTGATTTTATTAAAAAAAATCTGATTCTAATTTTCTAGCTTGACTTTTTTCAATTTTTTGTTTACATTTGCAGATATATTTGCTCCTTCATTTCACTAGTTGTGGATGTCATTAGATATGCTGATACGGACTCTCCTAGTCTTGGAGAGATTTATGAGACATTTGATAGCATGCTTGGAAAAATAAAACAAGCATTTCTAACAGGGATGCTAATTTGGGATTGTATGAGCAACACATTAAGCACATTGTGATGCAGCAGTTTAACACTTGAACACCCTGCTTCATATGGCAGCCTTTGCTCTCAATCCCAAATGGTATGCACCAAAAGCTGGTAGGTTGCCTCCTTGTGATGACGAAGAGGTAAAAGAAGGGTTAATGAGGGCCCTTGGAAAGATGTATTCAATTGAGGAGTCGAGTTTACCATGCACACAATGGCTTGCTTTTACTAGTTTCTGTGGTCCAACATTTGACAAACCGGAGATGAAAATAGATAGAGCTACATTAGCTCAAATGGATCCTATTGGATGGTGGACATGGCATGGCAAAGATGCACCGGAGTTGAGGACGCTTGCTATTCGCCTCCTTTCATAGGTTGCTAGTTCCTTTGCTATAGAGAGGAATTGGTCCACATACAACTTTATTCACTCTATCAAGAGGAACAGGTTTACCTCTAGATGTGCAAAGAAGTTGGTGGCCATGCATAGTGCTTTGGGACTCCAGGATTGTCAAGCTTTAGAGTATCAACATACTCCAGCTTTACGGTGGGATGTTGATCTAGAGGATGCTACCCAAATTGATGAGGACACATAGGAGGGATTAGTTCGAGTCCCATTAGATGAGCTAGCCCCTCATACTCATAGTGGTAGTGACTGTAATGTCGTCGATTTTTGATTCACCATCACGAAAATTAATTTAATTAATTAATTTGATTATTTGATATTGCTTGGCAAAAAGTATATTTAAAAGGGTAATATTAAATAATTAGATTAAAGTGTTGTTAAAAAAGTGATGCTGAGGAAATATTTAAAGGTATTTTATAATTTCACTTTATTAAAAGGAGTTTAATGTTTTGGTGGGAAATTTAAAAAGGGATTCTCGGATGGAAATAAAAAGGGATGCGAGAGCTCATTTGGGATTATGTTGGTTTATTATTCTATTGGGTATTTTGGAGGAGCTCTTCGAAGATTGAAACCCTAGGTTGGAATTCCTATAAGTGAACCAGTTTCGGTAGTGAAACTATATGCTCTAGCTGGATATAGGCAGAATCGTATAGGTTTCGTGTTTGCGCTTCAAAGTTCGATAGATCGATTTGGAAATTTGTGAAGTCTCGTGCCAAGAAAAATTTCAGAAGTTATCTGGTTATGTATACAGAGAGTTTCAGATGAAATAAATAATATTTTTAGTGTTTGCTCTTGACTTTACCATATCATTCCTCAAATATTGTAAGTTGGGTTTATGGTATATTGTGGCATTTCATTTGGGATTTGCTGAAGATAAATATTATCATTAATATTATCCAGAACATTTATTGCTGCCATATCATTTTCAAATACTCAGTGCAGATGATAGGAGATTTTCAGCTTCTATATTCCTTTTAGAAAAGCCTTTATACATACTTTATTCAAATGACTTGTATAAAGGACGATGTGGGAGTTGAATACTCATCGGATAAATTAAAGGAGATGCTTGAGTTTCCAGAGCTCCATTTCAATCGTTGCCATACCATTTTAATAATATTGGAGGGACGTGTTTGCTAGAGGGAGTCAATTCCTTATTTTCAAAGGCATCAAATATTTTCCCCTTGACTATTGAAATCCCTTTGGGCAGTATGCTACAATCTTTGTCTATATCACAACCTTCCTAAGTAGTCATACACTACAAGGAGACCAAAAGAGGGACGTGGACCAATCAAATAGTCAAAGGAAGGTGCAGGCAGGTCATAAGACCATTTAATAGTTGGTGCTGTTGCTGTTTGAGGAATCACATGACATTAAGGAGGGCGACATATGGTTTGGAGAGGTCTTGGGACATATAGAATGGGCCATGGAGATCCTATAAGGTGTCATAGCTTCACCAAAGGAGCTGGAATATAATACACATGGGTCTGAACAAGTATTGGAAGAACTACGCTTCATAAAGGACCAAATTTAGGTCAGCCTTAGCTTATTTAATGATATTACATATTACATATGTGATATGTTTATATGTTCTCATCTGCAATATAATATCAGACATATGATTTGATATAAGGTTCTTTACATGTTGATAAGTTGCATTATTTGTTAAGTATAAATCTTATGGAAAAATCCTGTCATGAACTTATTGTAGAAATATTGTCAACTTCTTGAGAGCCATTTGGAATCTAGCTCAGTATAGTGTAATGGCAAACTATTTGCCAAAATGCCTGATTGTTGAAAGTGGGAAAAATTGGGATAATGGTAAAAATGTTAACAGCAGATTCATAGTGACCGAGTTAAGTGTAAATTCTCCAATTCTTGAGAATAGTTGAATGCTAATGCTATTGGACATGATATGGCAACATCATATGTGAATTTGGACAATGAAATTACCATGCTAAATTAGTGCTGTTCACAAACAAACTCAGTTCAATCTTCTGTCAATTGTTTGACGAAATTCTCATCGGTACAAGTTGGTGGAAGTAGAAATTTTTTATATGCAAATTGGGTTCGGGACCTTATAGTGACTCAGAGTTAGACTCTGATTTTGATGTAGTGTTTGGAGATTCCGATTAGAGGCAGCCTCATACTTTCCATCACTATGTTTTACAATTTGACATTTGTGACTTTGTCATTTGGACATTTGTAGTGCTAACTTGTAGCCTTTGGGCATTTTGGTATGCAGTATTACTTTTTATTTTTTTATAATTTATAATTTTATATCATATGCACATTGACAATGAATTATGGAAGCAATTAAATATTAATTTGTTCGACTCTCATGTGAACTCTATTGTTGTGTTTTAAGGATTCTATAATGTATATGTTGGTGGACGTAGAAATTTTTTGACGAAATTCTCATCGGTACAAGTTGGTGGAAGTAGAATTTTTTTATATGCAAATTGGGTTCGGGACCTTATAGTGACTCAGAGTTAGACTTTGATTTTGATGTAGTGTTTGGAGATTCCAATTAGAGGCAGCCTCATACTTTCCATCACTATGTTTTACAATTTGACATTTGTGACTTTGTCATTTGGACATTTGTAGTGCAAACTTGTAGCCTTTGGGCATTTTGGTGCATGCAGTATTACTTTTTATTTTTTTATAATTTTATATCATATGCACATTGACAATGAATTATGGAAGCAATTAAATATTAATTTGTTCGACTCTCATGTGAACTCTATTGTTGTGTTTTAAGGATTCTATAACGTATATGTCAATATGATGAATGCCTTATCAATGTTATCATATGAATATTTGAAAGCTCCCTAGATTTTTTAAATTTTATATATTTTTATATAGCCGTCCCCTTTGTTGTCCCCTACTGTCCCCAAAATGGCCTCAAAAAATCTGTCCTTGAAACACATTCCCCCGTTCCCACGTCTCCTCATCCCGAAGACTTGGTGGAACATAGGGTGAAGGAAAGGGGACATGACAATCCTCCCTTCTCCAAATTGCTTGTCCTCCAACAATTTTAGATTTGGATGATAAAAAATCTCCACTCCTTCCCATGTAGCATCTTTGAGTGGAAGATTCTTCCATTTTACTATGCACTTTGGAATAACCTTGTTTCTTAACCTCCTTCCTCTCATGTCAATGATAGCCTTGGGCTCCAAGATCAATTTTCCTTTGTCATTAAGTGTTGGCAGCTCCAAAGGTGTAACATGGTGTCCAAGAGCCCTCTTAAGGCATACCACATGAAAAACATTTCAAGTTCTTTTGTTTTCCGGTAGCTCTAACTCATATGCAACCTCTCCTATCTTTGCATGATCTTATAAGGTCCATAAAATTAGGGCTTAAGATTTTCCGCATCCCTCTCCTTGAGGGAAGATTACCTATAAGGTTGTAACCTTAGAAAAACCATGTCTCCTACTTTGTGTAATGTCCCCTTTTCCGAACTGAGTTGAATCGACAAATCTGAAGCTTATCTTTTTTCCCTGTAGGTTGAAGGGAGGATTTCTAGGGGAATAATATATTAATACTGAAGCTTGTCTTTTTTACCTGTAGGCTGAAGGGAGGATTTACAAGGGAATAATATAATAAAAATTTATTGAGTGTCAAAAGTGCCTAAGTTATAACATTGAAATATGACAATTTATTATTATTACTTTGGGCAAAAAAAAGCAAATAAAGATCATAAAGTGAAAATATTGAATATTTGAATAAAATAAATATGAATTACCTAAAAGGTAATTAATAATTAAAAAAAGGTAATTAATAATTAAAAAAAGGTATTAATATTCAAAATACAATAAAAATTAAATTTTAATTACTTTGAGTTTGCTGGAAAAGCAAAAAAAGAGAAAATATTTGAAAAAGGAAATTCATTCTATCATTGTCAATTATCAAAAACCCTTTGCAGAGCTCAAGTCAACATTCTACCTAGAGGACAAAAACCCTCTCGGGTCTTCGGGAATTGGAGGGCGAAAATCTTTTGGTTTCCTATGTTGGTTTTACCTAGGAGTTAAATTTGGGCTTTATAGGTTGTGCAGGTTTACATATCATAAAATACAAAAAAAACTATTTAATCATTTCCAGTTTTATTGTTTTGAATAAACCAGGGAATTTGTTTGATTTGGTTGATTACAAATTCAGCCGTATCATTTGTATGCATCACTATAGGCTGTACGATTCAAAGTGCTTGGAATAAATAATAAATTTGTTGTGTGGAGGTTGTGGGTTTACCCAAGAGTTTTGGAGCCATTTTAAAGAAAATCGTGGATTAAATCAGCATTAAAAATAAGGATGGCCAAATTGGTGATGAGCAGTGACCAAGAAATAAAGAAAAATTGTGGGTATTTGCTTAACCCTAGCCGCCATCCTGCTTGGAGCTCCAAATACACAATGACAATAAGAGAATTTAATGTCCATGTTTATTAAGCAAGTCATGGCTTTCATTTTTATGGTTTATGTTAGTTTGGCCATTTTGGAAGTGGCCGTGCGACCCTGCATGGTGAAGGTGATGGGTTTAATCTTTGAATATTAGTGACAACGATTAATTTCAAACCAATAGTGAGGGTCTGATAATTAGTATTGACATGTTTATTTCAAGAAATTACACTATTGTTGGAGATTTAGAGATATTTGGTGGCTATTTTGCAATAATAAAAGGAATCCATCACCAACAACAGTATACCAGAAGGTGATAGTCTAAACAAAATTTTAAAGGGGAGCTATTTGATAAATGTGGTGCTACTTGTGCACACAACATGTCTTAATTTCATATTATCAGCATCCAACTCAGGTTGGAATTAGTAGCCTCTTCATAATGTGACATTCCAATTCTTGATAAAGGTCAGGAATATATTTTCCTTGAACTTTGAATGTATGTCTGAGTGTTGACAACTGATTGGTATAGTGATTAAATTATCATCTTTTCAATATTATTCTTTTTTGGTTTGAGAGCTCTATTATTTGTAAAACTATATGCATGACAATTGTTTGTAAAAATACCTATGTTACCCGGGGATGTGTCCCCGAGCCTAAATTCCCCATCCCTGTCCTGGGGACGTTCTAGGGATGCGGGGATGGCCAGGGGATGTCCCCTAGGCGTCCTCGATCTGCCTTATTTAGCCAGAAATGTCCTGAAAAATGTGGGATGATGCTGCTTGGTGTCGGGGATGGCCAAATGTCCCTGGCGCCAAGCAGCCATTTAAAATAAAAAACTCACTTAACCTTGGAGGATATGTGTAAATTTAAAATATTCAGTCATTCTAGTTAAGTTTGTGTTGGAACAAAGCTGATTTTGGGCTAGTAAGAGGCTAACTCCACACCAAACTCTGATATCTCAGTTCCAACACCCCTATATTTTTTCTATTTTCCTTTTTGAGACCAAGCCAAATGGAAGAACGTAACATAACATTATAGACTAAGTTCTTTCAAGTAAAGTCTGATATAGTATTTATTTCAATCCATAAGCATTGCTATTTAAAGGCATACATTTGTCATGGGAGTTTCATCATAAATGAACTATCAGTACTTTCCAATACAAAATACCTCAGAACCAAGATGATAGTGAAGATGCCAGTCTGAATCCTGATACACAGTTTGCAGACTTGTTGCTGCTGCTACGAAATGTGATAGTTCTCTGTTTACCAAAGAAACTTCACCAAACATTTAGTTATGAGCATGGACTGAAGTAGGCAGAAGTACATCTAACTCAACCCCCCTTTTCTACACCATTTAACACCCCAACCGTGAATCTTTCCGCCGTAGTAATAAGCTTGGAAGCACTTCCCTACACCCAACACATGGAATAAAGCATCACTAACTGGTAGCAGGTCCATAGTGGCAAAGATAAGTGTATGGCTGATCACCAACAGCTACAAACAGTCATTCCATTATACACTGTGACTTCCCAGCTGTAGCAACGGGATAATAATGTGCCCAGATTAACCTAGAACACTTACAAAGGCTTGGAACAGACAAATATAGGCCGGATTTCACTAATATTACTGCTGCAAGTCTGTCATCCTGCTATAGCATTAGGCTCAGTGAGTACCCAGCTTCACTTAGCACTCAGAAATGGTGTCAAACTGATTATTGCAGGTCTGCAAACTGAACAATGGCTGACGTGCAGGTCTGCTGGTCACTACAGGTACTCAAAGGAAACCCAAAAACAACTAATTTCACCTCCTAAATTGTATTAAACCCCCTCCAGCTGTAGCGAAGGGTTTCATATGCTCCGCCTCTCCATATCACTGTCAATGACAAAGCACAACTCTAGGTCCATTAATCATTTTCAGTCATTCCAGTTCAGTTTGAGTGCTGGAACAGAGGTGATTTTGGGCTAGTATATGTTTAGGTTCTATAACGTATATATGCATGCTTTATCCATGTTTTCATATGAATATTTAAAATTTCGCTATATATTTAAAATTTTTCCTATATTTTATATAGCTGTTCCCTTTGTCCTCCCCTAGCTGTCCCCAAAATTGGCTTGAATAATTGGGAACTCGTCCCGCCATACCCGTCCTAGAAACTTGGGGTAACACTGAAAAATAGTAATACCAATGAATTGTTTATGAATGCAAAGTGTTTGTGATTATGCTTGTGGAAAATGAGGATAGTTGTAGCTAATCATAGTTCATCTGTTTGACAAAATATCTGTGAATTGAAGTTGAAAAATATTGTAAATTTGTTGGGAAAAATTTGGTAGGGATATTTCACTTTGAAAGTTCTCTCTAAATGGTTGCAATTAGCATACATCTTTTGCTATTTTGGGCCTGCTGTAGGTTCTCCTTTAGTGCATTCGAAATATCTAGACTTTACAATACCAGACTCTAGCTCTGGGAATTAACGAATGATAATGCATTATAACCATATAGTGCCTTAGGAGACATACCTATAGACATATGATAAGTGGAATTGTAGCAATACTGCCCAAGATGGAGCCACTTAATCCATGTTGTTTGCTGCCCTAAAACATTATTCTTCAAATACACTTTGATCCATTTGTTCACAATCTCAATTTGTCCATTTGTTTGTGGGTGATAATCACTGCTTAGGGTGAACTTTGTTCCTATCAACCAAAAAATTTCTTGCCAAAACAAACTAATGAACTTGCTGCCCTGTCACTCACAATATTCTTTGGCAGCCCATGTAGTCTAAACACCTCTTAAAAACACAAATCAGCCACTTGTGAAGCCTTATATTTTGAAGATATAGCATAAAAATGAACATACTTGATGATCTATCCACTACCACAAAAATACAATCCTTATGCTGTACTCTTGGAAGTTTCATGATAAAATCCATCGAGATGCTTTCCCATTTCTACAGTGAAATAGGAAAAGGTTGCAATAATCCTACTAGAAATGCATGCTCTATTTTACACTCTCTAACATGCATAGAAACATTACCCTTGAGTCCCTTCCATGAAAAACGCTCGCTTGTATGTCTTGTACTACCTTGGGTGACATAGATAATGGTGTGTCATGACATGCCATCAAGATTTTCTCCTTCATCTTTGATTCTAGAACAAGATACACTCAGTCCTTACAAATTATGAGCTCATCAACCACCTTATACCTATCATCTCCTATCATCTTGTAGCTTGCCATCCAAAATATCAATAGAAAATGTGTTCTTGGTATATTTAGCTATTATAGAAACTCTCCAATCACCAAATATATCAATCATAAAACACAAGTAGGGCTTCATAGATAATAGATCAACCACAACATTATTCTTCCCCTTAACATATACAATATCAAAAGCATAGGCTTGTAACTTACCAACTTTTGCTGTCTATCATTTAAATCCTTTTGATTAAGGTGGAACTTCAAGCTATTATGATTTGTTTTCACCACAAATTTCCCTCAAATCAAATATTGTTTGAACTTGACTAGTGCATGCATGATGGCTAGCATATTTTTGTTTTAGATAGAAAAACTCCTCTGTAACTCCTTGAGCCTCTTACTCTCAAATGGTATGGGGTGTTTTTCTTGCATCGAAACTGCTCTGATCCCTTTCCTTGAAGCATCACACTCCAAAAAAAAAAAAGGAAGTGAAAAATCTGGAATGGCCAAAATCGGACATGAACTCATTATCTCCTTGAGCTTATCAAAATCTTTTTGTGTTGAATTACTCCAAGAGAAAGCTGCCTTCCTCAAATCTATTAGTGGGGTAACTAGTTGCGAAAACCCTTTGATGAGCTTCTTTTAATAATTGCAAAGACCAAAAAACCTCTCAAGTGTGATAAATTCTTAGGTGGAGGCCAATCCATGATTGTCTTAATCTTCTCATCATCCATGTTGACCCCATGTGCACTAATTTTATGCTTTATATATATTATCTCTGTCAACCCAAACTCACATTTTGATGCCTTGGCAAACAATTACTACTGCTCTAGAATACTAACCACCTCATATATTGTCCCAAATGATTATCCCATGTCTTACTATAAATCAATATGTCAACAAAGAAAACTAGTACAAAATTCCTCAATTGCTTAATAAATACTTGGTTCATGCAAGACACAAATGTGGTCGATGTATTAGTCAACCCAAATGGCATGACCAAGAACTCATAATGCCCATAATGACACCTAAAAGCTATCTTATGCATATCCTCATCTCTTACCTCCCTTATTTGAAGATATCCTAATCGTAGATCAATCTTGGAGAAGTACACTGCATCGTGAAGCTCATCTATCAAGTCATCGATCCTGGGGATAGGTAGTGGTTCTTGATTGTCTTTTTGTTGAGGGCTCTATAATCGATGCACATCCACATGGTACCATCCTTCTTCTTGACCAAGCCACGGAAGAAGTAAACGGGATAGAGCTCTATCATGTGTCCCATATGTAACAACTCCTTAATTGCCTTCTCAATCTCTTCATTATGCTTCCCAGGATGACAATAAGGTCAAGTAATGACCAATTTTGATCCTTTTTCCAATTCAATAACATGTTGGAAACTTCTAATCGGTGGCAACCTTGAAAGAATGTCATTGAACGCTCTGCTATGCTTATCCAAGATGGATTGGATGTCAACATGGTATAATTTCTCACCCTTGGATGAACTTGTGTTTGTAATTAAACAATGTGCTGCCCAAGCCACTTGGTCTCTATGAAAAGCCCACGCCATCATTTTAGTTGAAACAATTTTGGGAGGTCCAGTAGATAAGCCTTGAAGAACTACCTCTTTTCCCTTGGATTTGAATCTCAACTCCATAGACTAATAGTTTTGGGTAAACTCGTCAAGTGAATGCAACCATTGCACATCGAAAACCACATCTATCTCACCAATACTAACCACAAAAATCATCCCACCCTTTGTGTCTTCCTAAAGTCATATCAAGATGCTGAAACCTCTTATTGCACGGAATAATAAACCCATCAGCCATTGTGACATTGAATCCTTCAAAATATTTTGTCCTTAATCCCATCCTAGTCACCAAATCCTATCCAATGAAGTTGTGGGTAGCCCCACTATCAATTGATTCTATCACTCTATGGCCTTGTAAGACTCCTTAGACTAAAAACGATGATACCTAGGTGCCCTTGAAAGTGCGGCAACTGTGTCTCCCAAAGGTTCTTCTCCTTACTTGCCCTCATGTTCTGCCTCATCAACTGCAACCTTGGGTTCGTTTTCCTCTACCTTTGAATCTTCATTGGAAATCACCTCTATGTAATGCACTTGTCCCTTTCCCAAGCATATGTGTCCTGGCTCCCATGGCTCTCTACAAGAAAAGCTTAACTTTTTAATTCAAAGTTTGTTCTTGGATTCTTCCACCTTGTTTGATTTTAGGGGTAGTGTCTTAGGTTGAGGGAAAACCTTATAAAATTGGTCTTGAGGCTGTTCTCTAAGGACTTGTCCACACATTTTCTAGTACCTTCCCCTTGTTTGTGTAAGGGGGTTAGCCTCCAAAAAGAAGGTACGCAAGAAATCACTCACATAGAACTAAGGGGAAATGGATTATGACCGTCCCATTTCGATCCCATTTGCAGCTCCCATCCTCACAAAAGATTCCCCAAGCCATATACAACCTGCCAGGTACCCCTCTTGGATATGATAGTTTACATAGGTCACATTACAACACACAAGCCAACAGTTGCAAACCATAAGAAGGCCATTTAATGTAAGAACATAAATTAAAAATCACGATTAAATCTCATAAAAGAAAATGTAGAAATCAAGGGTCAAAAGAAGCAACAATGCAACATTTCAATTCCAAATAAAAATAACATTAAATAATTCCTTGAGGCAAAGAGGACCATGGGAAATTCAAATGGTTAAGTAGCCTAGCATTAAAATTCAACACTGCTGGCATAATAATTAAGAAAATAAATCATCAATAAATAAATTAACAATAATTCACATCCTCACAAAATTTGCACGTTGTGTACATTATGTGGCTTTGCTAAAGCCACCTAAGGGGAGGAGGGAAATTGTGGTCTCAACCCACCAAATATACAGTAGTAAGCAATGTCGTAGTGGTCTCAAACCATATAGAAACAGCATAGTGAGCATATCTTGTAGAACAAGCATAGCCCCACACAACCCGAGACATGCTGATCAACAAAGCCATGAGTCATCTACTTAAAATATCCCATATGAAAGTTATCTGTAATTATTTTATGATCCAATAATTTGATCTCGTATAGTATACCAATCACTACTGCTTGTTGTCAATGCGCCATTGCTATTCTATTGCCATGTTTCATTATCCTATCCATGAAATTATTTTCCTATATGCTTTGATAAACTCCCATGTGCTAGTGTTGGAAGTTGTTCTCATCAATTCCAAGTTCCTTATCCCATGGTCAACGCACATAACTGTATCTCAAAGATTACCCATAATCTATAGCTGATAAAACTTTACCCATATACTAGTAGTCCATAATGCAATAAAAAATCTCCAACTTTGGTGGTTGTCTCTAATGTTGACCAGATGGTGCGATCTCCGATTAGAACTTGTTAGTAATTGAATCCTTTAAATTTAATATTCTTATTGGCCTCTTGTAGAGATATTGGATCAAAATCCTTGACCAAACCCTTGAGTGGTTTGACTAGTTCCTCCAAAATAAGACAATAAGACTTCTCTCTATCACATCTAGAATAGTAATCGATGCTCCCCCAAGTTTCAAGGATGGGAACAATGGGACATGTTTGTTGTATGGGGGTATTTTTGGGCCATTTTTTAGGGGACGACAGGAGATGACTATTAAAAAATAGGGAAATTTTTAAAAATATAGAGAAATTTCAAATATTCTTATCATAACATTGATAATGCATTCATCATACACATTGTAGAAGATTAATACATAACATTAGACTTGAATTGAGATTTCACATGAGAATTGACAAACAAATTAAAGAAATTCAAATGCTTTCCTTGTCAATGTGCATACATATTATATAAAAATTATAACAAAATCTCTGAAGATTACAAGTTTCAACTATAAAATGACAAAAACATGGAAAATATATGGTTCCAAATTAAATGGGCCCTTTTGCATAGGTTTTGAGGACTTCGGAAGGACATTCAAATGGGCTTGAAGTTGCTGGCCCTGCTACACTCCCACTCCCTGAAGAACCCCTAGTGGCTGCCATACTTCTATGGGTTCTACTTCTTTCATGCATTTGAACCTCAACCTCCTCACTATCATTGCTAGTGCTCTCACTGCTGCTCATGATTTTTTTTGGTTAAGAATTGAAAAGAGAGCTGCAAGTTCAAATAAAAGAAAAATAAACTCACAATGCCCTTCCTATGTGGTAAAAAAATTGAGAAAAACTCGAAAAAATGGAAAACAAATTGAAAAAACAAATGTAAAATGAATAACTTACCTCTAATGGAGCAGATTTGATGCCCTAGTCTCTTCTTTCAATTGCTGTTCTCTCCTCTTTCACTTGCTGCTCTTCACCTCAAGTTTGCAAATGTCAAAATGAGAATGTTTTTTTCTTTTTGGTTGTTTTGATAAGTGAAATAGGTTTAGGTTTTGTTTAAAGGGGTGGGGGGGTCCTTGTGGGCCTGCCCATCCCTTTTTTAAATTTTAAAATGTGTTCTTTTAACAAAAAAATAAAGTGAAATGTTGTTAGGCCATAGGGGATGGCTAGCCATCCTTGGGATGATTAGGGGACTTTTGGAAGTCCCTTGGTCTTCCCTTGCCTTTTTTGGGGTCTTTTGGGGACGTCTCCCTTTTTTTGCACTGGTTGAGGAGGGGGTGGGATGTTTCCAAGGCGCCCTTGAGTCCCCAAAACGCTTTGGGTACAGGTACGGGGGTACCGAGGTAGGGGACGTGTCCCTAGGGAACACTGATGGTAATTGATACATGCTGAAATTCTGCTACATAATCATTCACTGTGCCTATCAAGATCCTATCAATGTTGCATGATTTTACCAATTGTAGACCTAGTAGCAAAGCTTTTGCTTCTACCTTGTTATTCATATTTGGCTTAAGCCTCTTAAGAGGCAGCATTAACCAAATTACTTGGAGAATCTTTGATTACTTACCTAGTGCTTGAGGGGCTCAAGTTACCTCTTGAGGCATTGTTGGAATTTATTTTCCTCATGCTGTTGGGTGGTGGATTCCATTCGACTTGGGTTGGTTCATAGTTGGGAAGTTTAACTTGAAAATCCCTTGAATGGGAATAAATGTTGCACTTAAACACTACCTATCATTTTAATACTCAACTCATTGACCTCTCATCCACCAAACAATAGGGTTCTTTGGTGAAAGCTTATTTGAAGTGCATAGAGCCTCAAGGTCCCATTTTAGCTAAGGAACAAGGATGACCTATTGTCAAACTACATTTAGACAAACAAGATGAAGTGAAGATCACTATATTAACAAGTGTATATGATGTGTCACCAATGGCGATGGATCCATTGGTTCTTTGGGCTATAATACAAACATCATGTAGTTACAAATTTTGTCAAATTGCATTTAATCAACACTTAGCCTATTCTATGCCTTTGTTCCTTGACTACCTATTCCTTGAGGTTGTTCCCTCAATCGACGCCCCTTGGTTGCTCTCTTTCTATCCATTTGATCCTCTAGTCTCTTGTCATCCCCTTTATTTCTCTCCTTAATTATAGCAGTTTGAGAGTATTTATAGCCCTCTTCATTCTAGGAATTGGTCATTGAAGTGTCAGATTGACCTTGTAGTTACACTTGTCTCCTTGGATCTGCCATGTGTCAGCAGATCCAGGTTTTGTGGGATGCTGGTGTTTCTGCCCATTAGAGGGTTCCACTATCTCGTTGCCCAGGTTGAGTGTTTTTGATTATTCATTTAATAATGGGGAACTTAGTGATGGATTATTGCTTTGCATATTTCGGTGCCAACAATTGTAATTTAGGAGCAATGGGTTTTTGTGCAAGTTCATAGTTCATTGGAGCTTTGAGGTATTGCCATCTAGGAGGAGCTTGTTCGGTAGGAGATCCGCTTAGAGATCTCATGCCTTTGCTTTTAACTTGTTTGACATTAAAGAAGACTTGGGGGAGATTGACCTAATGAACAATTTAATATAGTAGAACATTTGAATGCAGAAGTGAACAGAGATTTTACTAACATTCTGTTGTTTGACCTGGATGGGATGAATTGTTAGCTTTCAGACCATGGTAAGCAAATTCTGCACTAAAAAAATTGTCCTTACTGCAAAGAGCTTAAAATGAAAAACTCCAACAAACCAGCAATTCTGAGTATGATAATCTTCAAACACATACAGCTGAAAATATGAACAACGAATACTCACAGATCTGAATTCTTGATACTGCATTGGTCTTCTAATAAAAGTGAACAGAAATACATTGCATTGGAATTCTATTTTAGAAAAGAGACTATATGCATAATGCTTGCAATACAATATCTGCCTTTTAAATAGACAAGTGCACCATGAATCTAAGAGAAACTCATTGGAGTGGCACTCATTTTGGCTAAACAATCAACTAGTTTGTCTACTTAATCAACCTACTCTAACAAGTAATAATTCCTAATCAGAGTCATTGAGACTAAGTTACATCCACAGATCACTCAAGTCTCAAATAGTTAATTGGGTGCTAATCTCAAAGAAGATTCCCTACATAGATGGGCCTTATTCTCCTATATTACTACAGTCTCTCCATGCTGATCTCTCTCCTGTGCACAGGTTTGGATCTGCTGTTGGAACTGTTTTGCCATCACTGTAAGAACACTAGATGAGCAACTCAAGGTAAAAACTCTTAAACACTCCCTCTTTGTGAGCAAAGTGTTCTCCACCAATGGAAGTCTCTCTTTCAACATCTCAATTTTTTTCTCAGCTAGGGGCCTTGTCAAAATATCCACAGCCTATGAATTTGAGGGAATTTACTCAAATGTCATTGCTCCCTTTGAACTCTGCCCTCGAGGAAATGGTCATATTGAACCTGCCGCCAAGCCCAAATTAAGGCCTTTGAAACCACACAAACCTTCACTGCCAGTCGCCATGTGCCCTAAGTCACCAATTGTGTGTGGAAATGAAGTGAAAATCATGTTGTTTTTTAACTGCAGGCAAGAAAAAGGATTTAGACGAGTTATTAGCACAAGAAAAACAATTTTTCCATTGAATCACGTGTTTTACAGGGAAAAATTGCTGTGAGTAATACAAAAACTCATCGGCAAGTAACTCGCCTAACAATTTGTCTTGTGAGTACCTGTTGAGTTTAGCAACTATGGGTAGAAACACTTTACCCAGTCAGTTTGGATCTTCCTCAAACTGATGGATTTTAGGAATCAATTTTCAACAGTATAATACACATATCTATTCTGATAAATTACTGGCTATTCAAATGACATTTTTTTGTTGCAGACTATATCATTTGCTTTCAACTGTTTTATCATTGTGACAAATTTTAGCTTGAGTCTATACTAGCTTTATATAGTGGGCTTTATCAAACAGGTGAGGTTGAATATTTTTCCTGACTGTGAAGTTGTTAGTGTTTCTTAGATCAGATTAAACAATAAAAGCACTTATAATTATTGCAACACATAAGACAATAAACACAGCAAGATACCCTGGGAAAACCCTCCTCTTGAGGGAGAAAAACCCAGCAAATGAATCTCTTATATAAAGTAGAACAAGAGCAGAAATCTGCTTACAACTTAGGCCCAACAATGGCCAATACTTGATACAAAGAAATCGCAGCTCTCCTAGATGCAAGATATGTAATAAATATGAGAACTTCCTTGAATCCAAACTGCTGCAATGAAGGTGCGAACTTCTGCTCTTAATTGCGAATTTACTTGACTTAAATGAATGAATACAATGACAAGTAAGACCTTGTATATATACAAGAGAGGCGCCTTTTCAAGATAGGTTGGCCCTTTGCATTTATTAAATGTTATTGTTATAAATTAAATAGCCGAATGACTACTTATTTAATTTATGCTTTTTTCTTGGAATTCGTGCAAAGGAAGTGCAGCCCTAAGCTGCTATAACATCAACAGAAGTGTCTACATGGATTTATCTCATTTACATGAAATATTGCAAGCACTTCAATGATTGACAAGTAACAACTCTTAAAAATATTTAAAATCATTTTAGTTAGAATGTGAAATGGGAAGAACTGTTCTAGGTTCTGTAACTTATGCCATGTTCTCCACTTCAGGGCTGCCTGCTATCATTGCAAGGAATATGATGCAAAGTGCTGGATTAGACTCTACATTTCTTCCATTGGTGGCTAGAACTGTAAGAAGTGCTAAGTCTGCTCAGAGTGCAAGTGCTACTGATGGTGCTGATTTACTAATGCTTGTCATTGAGAACAAAGAGGATGCAGATATATTGGTTGATAGTGTTTGCCAACTTGTTACCGTACCAGTATTTGTCATGCTTGACTCAATCAAATCAAGCACCGTGGTTAGCATTATTTCTAAGTTGAGAAAAGCAGGTGCAAGTGGATTGGTTATTTCAGCAGCAGATGTAGAATACTTTGGAGATGACATTCTTAAAAAAGTGAGACCATTACTTTCTAGTACACAAACCGTGAAGAATGGCAAAGAAAATGGTGAAGACGACTTCCCTTGGATGAAAATAGCAAATGATAATTTAAGCAATGATTTGACAAAAGCTCCGGAGAATGTAAAAAGTTTAGATCTAAAGGTCAAAGAGCTTTTTGATGAAGAACGGCGCTTTCTGTTGAATGTGATTAATTTTATTCATGAAGCTGCCCCACAGGTATGTGTGTTTATTCTGGTTCTATTTTATTTCCTATTTAGCAATCTCCCTGTTTTCAAAATGCAGCTATATTCAAATTATACCTGAAAGAGCCTCATGGCACTAACCTGGCAAAAACCATACCAAGAAATCTCGCCTCAATTTTCTTCTTTTTGCATGCTTCTTTACAGATGCAGGAGATCTCACTTCTTGTGGATGCAGTTGCCCAGCTGGATAAATTGTTCTTGCTGGTTATAGTGGTAATTCTGTGTTGAATTTCAACATACTCTGGTTGAACGGCTTATCAATTGGTATTAGCTCTATATTTCATGTCATTTTTTGTGATGTCTTGTTATGTCAGTTTATGTGCCAACACAGTGAAAAATCTTGTAATCACTGAATGTTTTTGAATTTATTTTGAGCACATTAGCACTTTCATCTATCACTGTACTTTTAGACTTTAGTGAATTATTTGATCCATATTGATGCAACACAGTCAGTCCATGTGTTCGTTGAATTGAAGTTGGGATTTCTTTGAGAAGCTGACATCTACTATTATTGGAGATTATGAGGAAAGAGATTTTAGTTTTTAGGATTGCTGTCATGTACTCTGTATTAGAAGTATAGTCACTTGGAGACAAACTTGGAGACTGGAGATGTCTCTAGCGAGGACATAAGTTTTCAGAAGTAGGATATGAGGGTATGGAGGAGCATAAGAATATTAAGTTTTTTAATGTCTATAAACTTCATTAAATAAAAGGACTCTGTAGTTAGCCGAGAGGTGTAGTACAGTGGCATCAAAGATTCTCATGTCATTACTGCACACATAAAAACCAAAAAGCAGCTGACATATATTAAAAAAGAAACTATAAAATTTAATTTTTAAAAAGTAACATATTAATATATAATATTTGCTTCACTTTTCAAAGTAAAAACAAAACAAAAGATTTATTGAAATAAATTATAATGAATGGTGATTTTTTCAAAAGTAAAATTAAAATTTACATACAGAAGTAAAATAGTGATAAAATAATTTTAAGTAAATAAAAATAGCTCTTAAAATAAAAATAAAGAAAACAATGTAAAATAAAATTCTCAAATACATCTAAAGTAAAATAAAAAACTTTTAAGTAAATAAAAATAGCTTTTCAAATAAAAATAAAGTAAACAATATAAAATAAAATAAGTTTAAAAATTATTCTAAATTAAAATAAAATAACTCTTAAATTAATTAAAAATAAGGAACAATGTAAATTATTTTTATTTTCTTAAATAGTTTTAAAGTAAAATAAAATATCTCAAGTAAAGAAAACAATTCAAGATTGATATCTCTTTGGTGTTTTTCAAGATAGATTTATTTAAGATATCTATGCTAGTATAGGTGCAGTCATTATCATCTTAGATGATGAATACCCTGTATGCAATGTGATTGAAGGAGGCCTGAATGCACACCAAGTTGATCTTGCTGTTGTCAAAGGTAAAATTATCAATACTTCTGCTTTATTTCCCGTGCAAACCAGTCTCCTCACCAACCTAAAGAATCCTATTAAAGGCTCTATTATTGCTGAGTTATTCACAAAATCTAGGAGCCCTCCTGCAATCCCATCCCCTTCCCTAATTGCCCTTAGTATCCCCACATTCTGAACTCATGAAAGCATGTCCACTTTCTTCCATCCAGCAACATTTAGAGCTGGAATTTAACATCTGCTAACTTATAAACCAGAAAACATGAACGATGGCAGCAATCCTATTGCTAACTTTGAGGACAATGCTAATGTTTCTCTTACTAAGCACCCCTCTATTAAAGAATCATCCATCCACATTGCATTAGCAAACACAAATGACTCTCTAAGTGAACTACTTAAAGCACAGAGCTTCAAACTTCCCATCAGGCCTACACTTTCCAGCTATTCAACCTGTTATTAAGCAATTTACAGATAGGATCTTTAATGCTGATCATCTTCATCAAGACATGCTGCTGCTACACAACAGTTTTAGCTATATAATGTGCCATGGAGGTCTTAAAAAGCGAAGCACCTTACTCCTCAATAAGGTCCAAGCCAAGTGGAACCATGGACTGCTTGCATGGAAGCACCTAAAGATTGCTTTCAGGGCTGGTCTTGGAATGTCAAAGGGCACCCTCCTCTTCAGTCAACCCCAGGGAAGGCCCAACACACCCTAAATAGAACTTCGGGATAATCAATGGATGCTGTTCTGAATCCTGATGTCTATTTGCATCTAAATCTCAAACTATAACTCTGTTCTTCACAAAGGAATTTGTAATACATATGTTTTGATATATGTATTTTCTATATAAAGGAAAAACTTAATAAAATAAAAATACAAGTTTTATAAAATAAAATTCAAAAATTTGAAATAATTTATAACTCAGAGAACTCAATATATGAATAGTCAAAAGATGCCTTTACATTACAAGCAAAATACATGGCTATTTTTCTCTTTTATATCTCTACCAAAAGTTGTTAGCACAAAGGCAAATGTAATATTAAATGATCCTTAAGAATCTTCTATAGAGTTTTCTTGATTTTTTAGCTACTTCTAGAGTTCCCTGGCCCCTCTAGCCTCCTGTTGTTTGGAAATGTCCGCATAATGTGCCTCTTTGATGAGTACATTTATTTTTGATGGGAGAGGGGTCAGGATATGAGTCCCCAGTTTATTATGATTGGAAATTTAGAAGAAAAGAGTACTTGCTTTAGATCCCTCTATCATTGCTAGAAAGTAAGGGAAAACTGTTAGTTTTAGGATCAGATTTAACATAAAACAGAAAATGCAACACAGAGAGCAATAAACACAGCAGTTTACCTTGGGAAAATTCTCCTACTCGAGGGAAGAAAACCCAGCAAAATATATAGAATAAATAAGGGCAGAAATCTGCTTTACAAGTCTGGCCTTACTCAAGGCTGAAATAATGCAATGAATAATAACATCACTCGTTGATGCTAAGTATAAATAGATATGCTTTCCTTTGAAGTCTGATCTGCTGCAAATGTAATGATGATCTTCTGCTGAAGGGCATACTTCAGCTCTGTAGAAAATGAAGTAATTGAATTATATCAAATGGGAGAACTCTATCCTCCTTATATATCAAGCCAAGTGACCTTTCACTTAGGTCGGCTACTTGAAAGAATAAATATTATTAAAATATCATGAAGGCCGACCTGCCTTGTACAACGAAATATCTCTTGTAACTATAAAACACTAACAAAAACTAATGAAAAATTAACTGGCTGATGCTGGCAGAATTAATGCATGGCAGTCAATTCCTTCAACCTGTTGGTTTGGCATAATTTGAACTTGCCCAATTACTGCCAAAATAACAAGTGCTATTCCACTTTTTTCATTGGGCATTGCAGCTAACAACTTATTGTGAATCTTTAATGAAACAGTCTTTGAAGACAGGCTGTGCATTTAATAGATTTCAAACTGCAGTAATGAGAATTTATTGCCTTTCAAATTTAGTAGGAAGTAAAGGGCACATTTTACTTCTGAGAAGATTATTTTGTTCAAGGAGATATATCTGATTTACAATTTATGGCGAATATCAGTCAGTTGACTGAAATAATTGATTACATGTAGGTCATTTCTTTTGTTTACTCTAGAGCAACAATTTCATATGGAAAGTAAGGCTTGAAAGAGGGAGCTTTGTGTGTGCTCATTTCAATTGATGTTTCAAATGGTTCTATATTTGTGCCACTTTTAAACTTCCATATTTTTATTGCAAATGCATGTACGCATGAGTGCAGTTTGTTCTCTGCCAACCCAACTGTATAGGGGTATGATGAAATTTTTGCAGCTCTTGGTCAATGAAATTTTATATAGGTTCTGCATTTGCAGCAATTTCAATTTGTAGCCGATTGCTATATTGGATGCCAACTATAAAGCAAAGCACAATCAACATACAACCATAAGAAATTATTCAGTTTGACAATAAATTTCATTTAAATTGAACTTACAAAAGTTATCTTAATGTACAGGCAAATTGCTAGTACATAGAATTGCTCTTGGTAAACAAGGGGACACTCTGGAAGACATTTGCAACAAGTCTTAGGAACCTCTTGTAAATGGTGACAAAATGATATATGCTCAAATACAGAAGTTGCAAAGTGTTTGCTAAGGACCACATATGAAAGAATGTGATAGGCCTAATTAGAAAGTTTTGGAAGACATTCATCTTCTAGCATTCAAATATGAGTCATTTGAGGATCACTTTAATGCTGCTTTTGTTGATTTAGGCTCATAAGTGTTCTGAGTAGACTTTTAATTGGTTAAAATCCCTCATTTAAGTTTGCTCTAGCTTCTTTGCTCCTGCTGTTTAATATGATGTTATGGTTTCAAATGGGTTTGAAGTTGGTGAAATATATCGGGCCAATTTTTTTCAATTTTTTCTACAATTCAATTCACCCGTTAACGTTATGAAAACTAAATCCAACTGAAGGGAACCCTTTCCTCTGATCAACCCAGATCCCAATGCGGGCAAGGTTGAGAGCATACTCGAAAGGGGATCGTTAGCGCAACCGAAACTACTGAAAGAATAATGAAAGGAGATAACAATCAACTCAACCACTTATTCAGCGGGAGGACTGAAAATGAAAGTACATTACTGAAATTAAATATACAACTCGACCACTTGTTCAGCGGGAGCATGTTGACGGCTCAACCGATCAGCAATATGATGAAGTGATGCAGTACAATATATAAATAGGCGGCAAGCTAGCCTCTTCCACTTATTCAGCGGGTGATGCAAGAAATGAAACCTGAAACTATAGACTGAAATGATGCCAGTCTCTTCCACAAAGTGGGGATACAAAATATAAAGTGCAGAAAGTAAAGAGCTGATCAATACTACTGATTCAGCATTACAATACGATGAATAATTTGCAAATACGATGAGATGTAGATAACCGATGAACTCCAAAATGTTAGGAAATGAACTCCAAACAAGTACAAACTATCCAACATATGAAATATAGTAAAAATGATTGAAATATCAGGTCTGATATAAAAATTGCAGCAATCAGAAATTCATACCAGCAAGCCCTAGAATCACCAAAATGCTCATAACTTCGTCAAAACACCTCCGATTGATGTGAAATCAAGTGCAAAGGAAGCATAAGAGAAAGGAGACCAAGTACAAACCAAGAAATAGCAGCAAGCAACCTCTGATATTTTATGCACGCTTCCCAATGTGATGGCAAGCAAAGTACAACCTCCAAGAAAGGGTGACCAGCAAGATAAAATCCAAATCACCTCTGAAAAATCTGAAAACTTGCAAGAAGGGGCGCCTCAGGTAGACTTGAACAATAAGCCAATACCCAGAACCAACAAAAATTTGTGCAAGGAGCTATGATCGAAAATGTGCTTCAGCCAAGCACCACACCAGCATTACCAAAACTAATAAAAATGCAAGAAACTCAACTACAATGTGCTCAATCTATTCTCAAGGATTAAGAACAGCCAAATCTCAACTAGTTGCTATCTTTCAAGCAAGAAGCTAAGCCAACTAGGAGGTATGCATCCCTCGAAGCAACTCTGACACCATTCCGACAGCATAACAATATAGAAGACATACGATAATGAACTAAGAGCCCAATGCTCTTATTTATAACATTTCCTGCTCCAAATTCAAATTCAATCTCCCTCCAAATGGACGCCAAAACCAAACTCAAATTCATAATGCTCATTTGTGTCATTTGCATTTCATTTCTCCAAGTCGTCCTCCTCCAAGAAGTATTATACTTTATTTAAAATGTCAATAAAGTATATTATGGCGTCCAAAATAATAATAAAGTAAAACACTTTATTAAAGTGAAATACAAATATAATTGACCACTTATTTCTCCAAGGCGTCCAAACATGCCTTTTAAATATTTCACTTAAAATGATATTCTCATCAAATATCAAACTTGTTGAAATAATCACGTCAAATGTTGGAGACCAACTGACTATACTGCCCTGCCCGAAATAGCCATAATACCAAGTTGTTGAAACACTACCAAAAATAGCACCAAGGGTGTTGGAGACCAAACTGCTCCAATTGACCTGCTAGATATAACCACTGAATTGAACTGCAGAATCCTTGCTAAAAATAACACTGCTAAAAATAGCCTACTGCTAAAAATAGTAAGTTGTTCCAAACTCATTTTAACCACAATCCGAGCAGCCGTCGTACTTACTAAATATAGTAAGTTCGGAAAAGTTCTCTGATTCAGTTGCATGTCGCACCGTCGCGAAGCTCTCTGAAAACCCAGAAGGAATCCAGAATTCGAACTGTAAAAATCCAACATGCAACCGCCGTAACTTACTAAAAATAGTAAGTTCAGAGAAGTTCTTTGATTTAGTTGCATGTCACATCGTCGCGAAGCTCTCTGAAAACCCAAAAGGAATCCAAAATCCAACATGCAACCGTCATAACTTACGAAAAATAGTAAGTTCGGAAAAGTTCTCTGATTCAGTTGCATGTCATACCACTGCGAAGCTCTCTGAAAACCCAAAAAAATCTTGCGACCACTCTGCAAAACTTCAACATGCGAACCCTTGAATTCTCAAAAGAAACCTCCAAGTAGTTGGAAACCCTAATTCTGCGTCTGACTAGCCTACGAGCATCCGGGAATAGGCTAACAGTCACTGGAAAGTGTAGTGCTAAAAATGGGGACATTACAGTTGGCCCAAGATATTGGTAGAATCTATAACAAATTTTGGAAAGAATGCTAGCAGTGTTTCAAAGAGAGGCTATTCTTCCTTGATTTGTTAAGAGTGCATTGACTTCTATGGATGCATGATCTGGAGGAGGGAGCAGCATGGTAAGGTGGTTGCCTAAGGACTTGCTTACAAGTGGAACTTGTTGTAGAAGGGATGTAGTCTATGAACAATATTCCCATTGTGGGTTGTGTGGCTAACCATAACTGGAATGCTTGATGCCTTGTAGGTAGGAAGGTGAGGATCCTATAGGTAACAAAATTGATGTGGTGTATATGGTCCTTTTTAATAACTTTAAGCACTAGAGGAGGGAGTGGGCTGGTGAAGTGTTGGTCAAAATAATTTCTTTTAAGTGGAACATGATGTAGAAGAGATGTCTCCAAAACAATGTTGATCCCATGATTTTTGTGGCTAACCATGTTGGGGTAAGATGGTGAGGATCTTGTAGAGATGGTTATGAAGAGAAACCATCAATTTTGTTGATGAATGATAGAAGTGAAGACAACATGCTTGATTGTGTAGATTGGCCCAAATTGTTTGGTGGATTTGCATATGCCCTGGAATTGTCAAGTCCTTTGGCATCAAGTTATATTGTTGGGACATGAATCATTGTAGAGACATTGATGTTTGGGTGCTCTATTTAATCAATAGTTTGAACCATAGTTGGCAAACTCGCCGAGCCACCGATTACTTGCTGAGCTTCTCATTGGGTGAGTTTTTGCACCATATACTCGCCACTTTTCTAGTGAGTACTCATTGGAAAAATAGCGAGTACTCGCCAGAAAAGCGGTGAGTTCGTGGCAAAAACTTGGTTGTGTAGGGTAAAAAGTGGGTCGGGTCAAAAACAGACCCAAAAAGACCTAAACAAATTAATTATTTTGTCTGCAAGTAAAAACGCCCCCCAAACCCTTTGCCAATTGATTTCCAGCACCTTTGCATTGAGAAGAGAAGATTCAAAGGGATTTTTTTATGAATTCAAATTTGAAGTACATGTTAGTTTTTTTTTTTTTTGAAACATTTTATTTCATTTTGGTTGCAAATTCCAATTTCTAGGTTAAAAAATAATTCATCATATGCTAAAACAAGCTTTTATTTTTTCATACAAAATTTTTAAAATTTTTTTTAACCCTTTTTTTGGAAAAAATTGTTTAGAATGTTTACATTATATTAAATTTGTATTGATTAAAATTAATTTATATTTATTTAAACTAATTTAATGCTGATTTTTAGTGATTTATGTAAAATTTAGATTTCTTTTTATATTAAAAAATTAATATTTTGTGTTTTCACTTTGTATGTGTAAGTTTCTATTGAACACATCATATAATGGCAAATAGAGAAGCTTCTAGATCATATTTAGCCTCAGGCTCCACCCCATCGTCTCCATCGTCCATTATTGGCACTCGTCCTATTGGAGCTAGAGACCCTGCCTAGAAATATGCATATCAAGGATTGGTACCTGGGTCAGTTATTCACTTATTTGCATTAAATGGACAAGTTAATATCATGGAGGCATAAATCGTCTCAAATACCATCTTGCGGGCATTACTCATCGGGATGCCAAGCCTTGTGCACACACCACTGAAGAGATAAAAAGAGAGATGAATGCCTTGCTTGCAGTTGCAAAAAAGAAAAAAATGCAAAAGGAGAGGACAAGGGCAGCCATAGCAGCATCCGTAGCTGGTGGTCATGGTGCTCAAGTCTAACCAAAATCATATGAGGATACATGTCAAGGCATAGTGAGATCTCTTTGTGGTCCTCGCAACCGAAGCACATCCACCACCACCACTTCATCTACTTCTACTAGAGTGCTAGCAGTGACACCTACATCTTCACGCATGCCACATAGTTTTTTTGTGCCTAGAAACACACCTGGAGCACAACCATCATTAGAAGCTACATGGTGGAACAAGGAGGTGCATGAACATGTAGATATGACGTGTACAAATTTTTGGTATTTCAATAACATTCCTTTTAATGTGGAGAGTAGTCCTATTGGTAGAATTTGGTAACTGCATTGACAGTTGCGGTAAAATGCTACAAGGTGCCTTCTTGCAGAGACTTGAGGGAGGTTAGTAAATTTTAATTTTTTATGCAAATTTATACTTATAATAATTTATGTTTGAATTTTAGAATAAATTTATGCTAATTTTTGTGTTTAAGAATTAAAATTTTGTACTTTCACTTTGTACTTGTAGGTTGCTCACCAATGCAACTGAAAGGGCAAGCCTAATAGTGGAAGAAAAAAAGAAGTAATGGAAAAAATATGGCTGCACCATTCTTTCAGATGGGTGGACGGATGGGAAAAACCACACCATTATCAATTTTTTGATAGCTTCAAATGGTGAGGTTGTTTTTTTGAAATTGGTAGATGCCTCAAAGAAAGTAAAAAATGCTAAAACATTATGTCTAATTTTGGAGGAAATTGTCATAGTGGTAGGCATAGAAAATGTGGTGCAAATCGTAACTGATTATGTAGTAGCATATGTGGTAGCTGGGAGATTGCTCCAAGACAAACATAAGCCACTTTTTCGGACATGTTGCACAACACATTGCCTTGACCTTCTTTTGGAGGACATAGGCAAACTTGATTGGGTGAAATTGGTTGTAGATGACGCAAGGAACATCACAAAATTTATCTATAATCACTCTTGGGTTCTTCATTTGATAAGAGATCACACACAATGGAAAGAGTTGGTAAGATCGAGTGTCACAAGGTTTGCAACGATTTTCCTAACATTGTAATGCATTATTGGTTCTTTGACTGCTTTGAAACAAATGTTTGTGAGTCAAGCATGGCTAGACTCATTTTATTCGAAGAAGCCTGAATGAGAGAGGGTTGCAAGCATAGTCTTTGACAACCTTTTTGCACAAAGAGCTACTTAGATCATGAAGGTAACCTCTGAGCTTTGAATTTAAATTCAACATAGAATATTTTATTTTTTAATTTAAGTCTTTCATTATAAATTTGTACCTTTAAATTTTTTGTACTTGTACATTGTAGGTGTCAAAGTCCTTGGTTAGAGTTCTCTGTTTGGTAGATGGGGATCAAAACCTAATGGGGTATATTTATGAGGCCATGGATAGGGCGAATGAGTCTATCAAAAATTATTACAAGGGGGACAATGTAATGTCCCCAACATAGCCCTACGCTCTTCAGTGATTGATAGCCTGTTTTCGGAGGCTCGTAGGCTAGTCAAAAGTGGAAATTAGGGTTTCCTATTTTATATGTTTCAGTTGAGCTTTTGATGGCTTGTATGCAGGAGTTTGGCATTGAGCTTTTTGGAGCTTTCTAGGTTTTTGGAGAGCTTTAGGGTGTGGTAACATGCATGTCATGAAAATGACATGCATTTCTATTTGGTACCTTGCATGTAGGAAAGGTTTATGGGTTTTTTTGGGTTTTCAGAGATTTGCAGAGGGGTGTAACATGCATCTGATTCTATCAAACTTTCCAGATACTTACTATTTTTAGTAAGTCACGACAGCTGCTCGGTTTGTGTTCAAATGGAGTTTGGAAACACTTACTATTTATAACAATTAGCTATTTTTGTTAAGTTATATTTTTGGCAGTGTCATCTTAGCAGCAGCTCAGTCTTTGCAGTCCATCATTCTATTTTTGGCAGTGAGGTAGTTCAGTTTGGGCATTAGCTTCTTCATTCCTCTTGGAGCTAAGTTTAATAACTTAGTCACTTTTTCAGTGTTGCTTTTTTGGACCCCGTGCCTAGGTGAATGACTTCAAGTTGTTTTTAAAAGTGGTACCTTTATGTGGACGCCCAAGTTGAGATTATTATATTTTAAAATGGTTTAAAATGCTAAGTCATATTTGGACGCCTAAGTTGGTGAATAAAATGTTTATTAATATTTCATTTATCTCAAAAAGGTTGGTTGGGCATCCCTCTTGGAAGGTGAAGTGATTCGTGTTCTTTCTTGGTGGTTACAGAGTGTTTCATTCTCCAAGAAGAGTCTATTTATTCAAGCCTTGCTCATTCATTCTTATTTTTTGGAAATTATGATGATATTATGTTGCTGAAATATTTTCAGAGCTTTGCTTCGAGGAATGCATAGCTCTTAGCTTCTTCTTCTAGTCTTCATGCTTGAAAGATAGTACTTAGTTGGACTTAGTGAAGACTATGCTTCACTCAGGAGTGCAGATCGAGCTTCAATTTCTGATTTATTTAAGTAGATTGCTGTTGTATAATCTATTTTATTGTTGCTGGTTCATGCTTGGTTGTAGCACGTTTTCATTCATAGCTCATTGGGCAAATTTTTCTCTTGGTTCTGGGTATTGGCTCTATGGTTTTCCCTTGCTAGGGCGCCCCTTTGCACAAAGTTTCATATTTTTTGAAGGTGTATGAATTTCTAGAGCTGGTCGCCCCTCTTTGGAGATTGGGTTTCTCACTGTGGTTGCATTGGAAAGCGTGCAAAAATAATCTAGAGATGTTTGGCGAGGTTTCTCCATTGGTACTTGATCGCCCAACTCCTAGCTTCCGTTTGTATTCAGTTTCATCTTCATCGAAGGTGTTTGGAGAAAGATAGAACATTTTGGTGAATTCAATATTGCTGGTCTGATTTTTTGCTACATTTCTGTTACTTATCAGTTCTGATATATTGCTGAATGTGCATAATTTCTGATCATTTTCATGTTATAATAGTTAGGGAATATTTCTCTAACAATCTGATGTATTTGGAGGCAAAAAATTGAATTGTTGTGCAGTTGATTATCTATTTTGTAAAGCTGGTTTAGTAGTACTAACAACTATTTATAATCTGCACTTTATATTCTTGTTTACACTCCCACTGAAGAAGTGGTTGAGTTTGATTTTTACTTTCAATACTTGTATTTTAATTCCCTCCGCTGAATAAGTGGTAGTGTGGAATCATGGCTGGCTTTCCGCCTTATTAATTGTTACTATCTCCACTCTTGCTGCATAAGTGGTTGAGTTCGTAATTTCCTTTCATTCTATGGTCGGCTTGCTGCCTATGTTCAATTGTAATTACTTTTTGTTGGCGTTACAATTCGCACCTCTGAAGTGTGTATTGGCAATGGACAGCTATGCATAGAATTAACTGCTCTTCAAATTAGGAGGGGAAGCACCCTCTTTTGCTGATATGCATAAAAAAGTAAAGTATTCTAAATTCCTATCTTTTTGACTCAGTTGGTAGAGGCACAAGGTTATAAAACCAAGAACATTGCAGCTAAGGTTTTCTCTGGTTTTCGTAGATCTTAACTACAACTAGGCTAACACTAAAACTATCCTATCTTCTCTAGATAAACAGAGCAAGAGGAATTAGGAGCAGGGAATGGTTGATGATAAACTCTATCTCAGGATTCCCAAGGAGGTGGAATACCTATCCGAGGTGTCGGCTGAAATGAAGGTTATTGGGAAACAACATCAAACGGCAAGCTAGTTCTCAAGATTCCCAAGTTGGTGGAACACCTATCCGAGGTGTAGACTGAAAGTAGATTACTAGAAACAAACACTAAACAACAATCTTTATTTCTAAATTCCCAAGGAGGTGGAACACCTATCCGAGGTGTAGACATGAAAGAAAGACTATTAAAAACAACATCAAATGATAATCTCTATTTCTAAATTCCCAAGGAGGTGGAACACCTATCCGAGGTGTAGATATGAAAGAAAGATTATTAAAAACAAATAAATCTGGGCCAGCAAATTGCATGAAGGACCTAACAGACAATGAACGATCAAACCAACTTTATATTAAACAAAGTGAACCAATACAGAATAGCAATATTGCACGACAAGTTGGGCACAACAATTTGTTATCACAACAAAAGTTAAAGAAATAATGAGCAAGCTTGCTCTTATTTATAGAACCTCAAAGGAGTAGGGAACCCTAAAATCTCCTTGAATTGACATCAGTCTTGCAAGCATGCAAGATTTATTCTTAAGTCTAAATGTATGCAATTTAATAGTTAATTGGAAAAACTACCTCAGTTAACTGATTCTAAACTAGACTAATTGGACCTTGCAACACGCAAGTCCTTATTGATATGAGAGTCAACTGATAACCAACATTAGTTAACTGAAATCCAACTCTAAATGCATATAGGTGATTCCAAAATAGACATGTTCAATAGGTGGGACAACGAGTTAACTTGGAAAGAGGCATCAAGTTAACTGCTATGTCTAATGTCTATTTTGGAAAGGTGGGATGTCTTGACTTGGTAGTTCACTAGCCTTGATCTCAAGCAATCAGCTCCTCCAACAAGTTGTTAACTGCATCACCATCTTGAGATCATCACATGCCTTGACTGTCAATTCACTGCTTGTCAGCAACTTGAGCAATCTTGGAAATATTTGCACACTTCAACTGGCAATTCACTGATTGGTAACTCTGGTGGCTCCACAATTGGAGTGATGACATTTGTTTCTTTTGTAGCTTTATGCTTTTGACGCTTTTCACGTTTTTCTCAATGGGAGAGTGTTGCATGATGAAACCGCGAAGTCTGACTGCGCACACTCTAGTTGTGAGAAATGCATGTGAACTTGTTGCACATGTAGAATTTCAATAGTATCAACCCTCTAAACCGGCCTTGATGCAAATCAGCTATATGAGGTATGAAACCATGTGGACTTTGAGCAACTACGCCTGTCAAATTATTTGAATCAACCCTCCGAATGTGCTTGATGCAAACCGGTGTCAGCTTTTTCTATGAAATCGTGAATCAAGACCGACTTGGTCTTGAATTTAGTTTGAGTGAATTGCATACTGAAAAACTAGATTGTTGACTATAAACACGGATATGTTTTGACAACTTTTCCGGTGAGCTAAAAATAAATTTTGGTGAGGCTAAAAATAGCCTGTCAAAGGGCAATTTTTACAAAAAATTCTGAGACATGGGTTTTGTAGATAATGTATTTCTAAGCGAACCCACAACGTCAGAAATTCGAAACAATGTTTTTTTGCTTGGCATGCAAAGACTTCTCGGAAAAAAAATAGCAGGGGGTAGTCGGGGCTTCAGAAGCTTTTTCTCTCGAAAAATTCTTACATATGGGTTTTGTATCCGCCAATTTGCTGATCAAACCCAGATTCTTCCTTTTTTGAAATTTTGACTTTTTCACCAACATGCAAAGGAATCTTCAGAAAAAAGCGAAGCTTCAAAAAGCGAAGCTACAAGGCAATTTTGCCTAAAAAATTCTAGCACATGGGTTTTGTAGAGAAAGCCGTGCTGAACAAACCTAGATGATCAAAATTGTGAAATATTGCCGTTTTCTTGGACATGCAAGAGAAAACCTAAGACAAGGATAGAAGAAATATGAGGGTGAGAAGATAGAAGTTATATTATGCCTCTGTAATTCTTCAAGAAAATCGCCTCCTTGTCTCAATTTGATGAAATCTGCCAAGAATCTACTGGAAAGATGAAGCATTCAAAACTATCCTGCTGAGCAATCTAGACCTGTTACTGCGAAGAACACTGAAAAATATCACTTGTAGTACCTTCAGATCTTGCTTGCATGAGGAAAAATGTGTTTGCCTACAACCTGTTGTGAATGAAATGGACGCCTAAATGCATATTTAAAGAATTTTTAAGGGTTAAGGCGTCTCAAGCATGTAAAAACCCTATTTTTAGGGCACAACATTCTGATTGGACCTCATTCAGTTAACAAAAATGGAGACTGAACCTTCAAATAGGTGCCACTTAGCATGCAAAAAGAAAATATGCCTCATGCAAAAATAATGGAGGTGAAATTGAAGTTTTATTATTATTTTAATTCAGCTCAAAAATCCCTCTATTATAGGGCGACCGATGCACCTTAGTTTCAAAAGTCAAAGTTTGACTTTAGGTGCCATTATTCTCAGACTTAGAAACTTTTTGCAATTTCCTATTTTTTAGCTTTTCTTAAATGTCACCGTAGCCTCTGTTCGACTCTGAATTTTGGATGCTCGGTTGATCTTGAAGCTGAGCTAACACATTCATCACGTAGCTGGATCAAATCTGAAAAGATGTTGCTGGGAGTTGCGAATGCTAAAAACTTCAATTGGTGCCTTGAATTCTAGGGTGCTTTATTCCAAAAGGGTGCATATTTCACTAAGTCATTTTTGGATTTTGAGCTTCCGTCGCTTCAATTTGCAACTGCTGGTGACTGATGACTCCCGACGACTAAATGGTGAATCCATTGCGAAGCTGAAATAATTTCACAAAGGATGATTGTATGTGCAACATCTGAAAGTTGGATTAAGAACCTCAAATGCAAGGGTGCCCCTAGCTTGCAGGGGCACAATTGAGCTTCTGAGAATGATTTTGCACTTAGCACACTTCAACGAAATGCTCTACTTTGACCCTCACTACCGGGAGTTGGATTATTCTGATGTTCGTGCCGATGATCTCATTGCGGAGATGAAATAACTTTGAAGAGATGATTGTGGGAGTGATGAAGCCAAAAGAATGCATCTGAGGCCTCTAGTAGAAGGGCACCTTTCTCAAGGAAGGTGCATTTTTCCATAGTCAAATTTCCACTTGCTTTTGTCCTTAAGCGTTTTATGCTCGATCCTTCATCCATGGGCGTTTGCCAAATCCTGGGAGTTGATGGTTGGATACATTGCGTAGCTAAACTGATTTTGAGTAGATTTCGTGAAGACGACAATTGCTAAAAACCTCATCTGATAGCCCAAAAAGCTAGGCGCCCTTGGGCTAAAGAGCTACATTTTGACATTTTAACTTTTATTTTCCCTCCGTTTTACATGTTCGTTGGATTAACAACTACAATCGTTCAGTGTGTCTTATGGACTGGCCAACAGATTCATCGCGGAGCTAGGCTGAGTCTGAAGAGATTACTCAGAGATGGTTATTGCAAATTCTGATGTTTGACAAACTTTATTCAAGGGCGCCCTTGGTCTACAGGGTTGCAAATTTTGAATTTTGACTGCCATCCTTGATGTGTGTTACCCTCAATATCTTCCGCTTCTACTGTCATTTGTTGGTGTTTTGCAAATTTAATGGATTCACTTGATGACTTGCTGGAAAGCTGACAAAAATCCGGAGAAGATGAATGGTCTTGCAACCATTAATAACTGCATTTGGGCCTCCAAATACAAGGGCGCCTCTGGCCTATAGGGGCACAATTGCTATAGACTTGGTGATTTTCAAATGATTTCACCTCTTTTGCGCTTTACGAACACTGTGTCGCTTGTGTTGAAGCATCGCTGTTGCTGACGCGAGTGTGTAACCGCATTTTACCATTTTTACGTGTACAGACATTGCAAATTTGACTTGCACGTTGATTGCACAAGTATCTCCCATGTAGCAAGGCGTAGTGTTTTCGGACTTAGAATATTTTTTACAATTTTAACCATTTGAAAATCATCTTCGTCGCAAAGCATATTTTTCAACATCTTTTGCTACAAAATCTTCTACGATGTATTTCAGGCTTAGATTTTGACACCTGGTATTGGCCAATTGCCATTGATGACCTCGAAGGTCCTAACTTTTCTCTTGAAAAAGTGAAAACAACCCACCAAACTTAAACTAACTTTTTGTTGATTATGACTTCACCATTGTGATCATGAAGTGAAATAAGCCAATCAAAATTATTTTCAGTCAATTATGACAAGATCCTATTTTTAGGGTTTTTCCTAAAAATAGGGGCTCGAAAACCCTAATTTTCAAAATTTTCAATTTTTGCCAGTATCTTCAAGACATTAAAGCCACAAAAAGCCCATGCTTGGTTTGACCAAAAACCATAGTTCCATCGAGTTTCGGGGATGGGGACGGGGGGGACGGCAGGGGGTGCGGGGGGTGGGGGACCTAAGTTTGGGGACGGCGGGGGGGGACTGCGGGGGGACGGCGGCGGGGGAGCGGTGCGCTGAAATACATATAGTACTTGAAAAATTAGTTATAAAAAGATGTATAATTGTAAAAGCCTAAGGAATAACTGAATAAGTAAATTTTAGAGTTTAAACTTTAAACTTTAAAGTTAAACACATTGCAATGATTTCATTGAACTAGTGAACATTGAAACAATGAAAATGAAAATGAAAATATACTTGTAACTTAATAGACATTGCAATTGGAATGAGAACTAGCTGTTTCTTATTCATAATTTGAATTTCAAAATTTCATAGTCATGATTCATAATTACAATCAAGTATCAAGTTATCAACACAACAGCGTTCAAACTTCAAACTTCAAAAACAAAATAGTAAATACTAAATAGCTAATGGCCTAATGCCTCTAATGATCTAATTATCTCCAACTCAAAGCTCCATGCCAATCTCCTCATCACTGGAACCGTCGGATGAGGACCCCAAATGCTCAAGCTCATCTAAACCAATACCAACCAGCCCTGTCTGTGTAGCATCCTCATCTATCTGTGCTGGCTTTTCTGGATCTACATCCCATCTGGCTGTTGAACTCTCCTTGTATGTAGTTGAGCTGCAATCAATGAGACGTAAGGCACTATGGACAGCCACAAGCTTCTCTGCCCTCCTAGAAGTGAGCCTGTTCCTCTTAACAGAGTGGATGAAGTTATAAGTGGACCAGTTCCTCTCAAAAGCAAAAGAACTAGAAACCTGGGACAACAAACGAATGGCTAGAGTAGTAATCAAAGATCTAGGCCCATGCATAGTCCACCACAACTTGGGGTCCTCCTGTGACATAGTCTCCAAATCTAATTTGGCTGCCTCTGAATATCCCCAAAGAGTAGCAAATTTTGTCCACTCAGTACGAAGCAAGCTGGCCTCTATAGGATCATACATTTTGTCAATGGCCTTCATGAACCCTTCCTTCACCTCAACATCCTCTATAGGTGTCACTCTACCAAGACGTGGCACATACCACTTTGGGTTCAATGCGTAGGCAGCCATGTGTAAGGGAGTGCTGAGTTTCTCCCATCTATGCTGAATGATTGGATAAATATGTTCGGTGTAGAATTGCATTGTGGGTTCCTTCTCTCGCACTTTAGCCTTCATTTGATCAAGCATGGAATCAATGCATTCGTATACCTCTCCAAGGGAAGGTGCATTAGAATCCCCAAATCTAATAACTTTGAAGACTGGCTCAATGATGGAGACAATATATTTGGCATCAGCCCAAAAGACATCATTCTTCACCACCTCCTTAACCCTCAATCCCTGCTGTGTCTTTGACTCAGGCCATCTGTTCCATTTTGCTGTCATTACCATTAGTTGCAAAGGCTCTTGCAACTCAAGCATCCTCTCCAAGAGAATAAAGTATGATGCATACCGAGTCTCTATAGGCTTCAGGAATTCCTTCTTGGAGAAGGACCTGAAAAGTGCATGTGAATGATGATGGTTGCAGATAAACATCTGCACATTTCTAGCATCATTGACAATAGATTTGATCCAACTGATTTTACCCATGTCCTTAAGTGCATTATTCATAGCATGCACACAACGAGTCCAAAAAATATGTCTATAGGCTGCCTCAATCAACCTCCCTGCAACTTTGCACACATGGGCCGCATCTGTCACTACCTGCACCACATTTTGTGGTCCAACCTCCTCTATAGCATCCTTGAGGATCTGAAACTGATAATGGGCATCCTTGCTATGCCCTGAACAATCAATAGCCTTAAGGAAATAAGGACCCACTACAGATGTGACAATGATATTGATGAGTGGACGATGCCTAATGTCCGTCCACCCATCCATGACTATGCTACATCCACTTGTGACCGAGGTTCTCTTCATCTTCTCCATCAAAATATTAATCTTGGAATAATTTTGATCCAAGATTGTTGTCCTCAATTTATTCTCCCTTGGTGCACATATGATTGTCCTGCCCTTATTATCTTTGACACAACTTCCTTATAATAAGGAGAGCGAGCCACGTGGAATGGAATGCCATTGGCAAAGAATAATTTGCCAATGGCATCATCTGCCTCATCCTCTGCCTGCACATTGAATAAATCTACTAAAGGTTGTGAAGATGCCATCTTACGTTTCGCCCTAGGCTCTGCTGTACTTGAACTGAACGGATTTGGTGGCCTTTGACTCTGCAAAGTAGAAGTAGACACTGCTGAAATCTGATCACCCAAACTCTTATGTGGCAATGTAGCAGATGCAGACACTTCATCCTCATTACAACCCCATAATTTTAAAATTTCAGCCCTGTACTTCAAGTTACCTGCCACAACTTTGCATACATCTACACCTTTGCCTCAAATAAGAAGAAAGTGTGCATTAGTTCTGGTAATGCTACCAAACCATGTAAGCTCACACTTGTGACACTTCCATAATCTAGTGCCCCCAGTTGTCCCAGGCTTTGCTGCTACCTTGGATGCAAATTGTTTTAAAGGTGTTTTTGGATCAAAGAGGCCCTTGGCCCATTCTTGAAGGATTTCTGAAGGGCAACTATTATCTTTAGTGCCAATGGAACTTGTGGTAGTTTGAGTATTTGAGGCTGAGCCATGTTGTGGAACTTGTGGTTCAACTTCACACACAGCCTCCTCTCCTATTTGAAAGTCAGGATCATCTGATGAATCATTTTCACTTTGAATTCCTGGTTCATCATCACTTCTGTTGTGTGAACTCATTATGATGATGATGCTGCAAAAACAATGTAAAAAAAAAATTAGACTTATATAATATAAACCGAAACTTAGAAACTTGAAAGAAATTCAAATCATAAATGTGGTCTCATGGATTGCAATATTGCAAGATATGCATAAGAATTAAGAAATCAAAATGTGGTATGTTCTGCAAAATGTGGAAGCACAGGCAAGGCATGTGAACTGTTTGACTGAATGCATCAAGGCAAGGCATTTGAACTGTTTGATTGAATGCACCAAGGCAAGGCATTTGAATTGTTTGATTGAATGCATTTAGTCATTGTCAAACAGTTCAAATGCCTTGCCTTGATGCATTCAGTCACTGTCAAGTGTCAAGTGTCAAACAGTTCACATGCCTTGCCTGTGCTTCCACATTTTGCAGAAATGCCAGCAAATAAATAATAGTTTTTAGTTTTAACTTTTAAGTTTTTAAGTTTTATCTCATTTTCGATTTTAAAATTTTTTTATTTGAAATTGAGGTTGAGGCTCTAAGCGAATCCCTCAAAGGGATGCCGACTCATGGAAGGCGACATTGTCGCCTCTTCCATGAGCTAGCATCCCTTTGAGGGATTCGCTCCCGTCCTCCCGTTGCCAATGCTAAATGCCCTAGCGGCCTAGCCTAGTCGAGACTGAGAGACAGGAGACTCGAACAACCATATAAAAATTAAAAAATCAAAATGCTAAATTGTAAATACCTGTTGAGTGTTACTGCTAAATAATGACGCCCATGGAAAATCCGAAAACCTTGATCTCTCCTCTGGTTCAATTTGCAGTTTGCACATTCACTCTCAGGCAGTCTCGAATGCTCGCACAGGCAAGCACGGGTAGGGTAGAACCGTCGAAATGAGATAAAAGTTAAAACAAAAAAGTTTAACTTACATGATAATAGTTATATTTTAATACATTTGACTTTCATTATTAATAGGGGACGTGGGAAACTCAGAGGCTTGGAGACGCCCAGAAGACTCCCAGAGGAGATGCCCAGAAGACTCCGAGACGCGGAGAAGACTCCTTGTGAAGGAAACGTCCAGGGGACGGCGGAGGGACGGGGAGACAGCGGGGGGATGGCAGGGGACGTTTCCTTGACGTCTCTGTGTCTTGGAAACGTCCCCATCTCCGAGATGACCACTTTTTCAAGGGGGACGCATCCCTGTGGAACTATGCCAAAAAAATAGACTTTTTTGACAATTTTACAAGATTTAGACCATTTTAATCAAAATGCCTTAATGAAGCAAAAATTTCGTTTTGGGTACAACACATTCAAATTTGCTAACGATCCCCAACATTGTATGCTCTCACCTCGCCCACACTGGGATCTTTGTGATCAAAAGGTGAAGGGTTACTATTCTTGTTGGTTATATTTGGAGCTAACGTGAATACTGGTGAAATTGTGCTGATATTTTCAAATAAAAAACTAAGGGGGATATTATAGACAACCTCAAATTTGATCCCATATGGGAGATCATTGATAGGAGGTGGAACAATCAACTCCACCAACCCATCCATGTAGTAGGGTACTTCCTCAACCCTTGTTTTTCCTATTCAGACACCTTAGATCCTAATGGAGAGTTTATGGAATGCCTTGACACATGCATTCAAAGGATGACACCCTAGGTTAAGGTGAGAGACCACAATATCAAAGTATTGGAAAGTTATAGGGTTGGAAGAAGTAGACTCTTTTCTTCGGAGCTATCTATCTGAGGAAGAACCACTTAGTCACCACATATAAAATTTGGAGTCTTTATTTGACATGCATCTTACAAGTTATAAATTTTAAATTAACTATCGATAATTTGATAAAATATATTTTGACTTGCCCTTTGCATTCTATGCCAACCTTGTAGTGCATCCAGCTGTGAGCACAATTAGAGCTTGTTCGAGGCCATACACATGAAGAAGAGGAGCAAATTAGCCCAAAAATGCCTCAATGACCTTATCTTTGTGCAATACAACCTTCGGTTGTGCACAAGAAGGGTAGAGGACAAATTAGAGGATACCGTTGATTTGGATGAGATAGATGCTTAGATTGACTAGATAGGGTGGGATGCACAACCTCCATTGTTTATTGAGGATGAGATTTTGGATTTTGAGAGACAGGCATTGGAGGATGTGGGATTGGGTGCAATTGGAGATGTAGGGTTGGATGACATTGATGAGGTCTAGGAGGAGTCATTGCCATCTACCATCTGGATGGAGGTTGAGCCACTGCCTTCCATGCCAACTGAGGAGCCACAACAGACTTTGAGGACTAGGATCTCTACCTCTCCCTCCCCTAGTTTTAAGTAGATTAGGGAAGAGGAAGATGTAAAATGTTGTATTTACTTTTAGTTTTTTAGTTTACTATTTTCATTTTGTTAGCTATCTATTGTATCAAGCTATCGGCCATCAGGATTCTGCACGAGGATGCGGTTTTGTACTCAATTTGCATTCAAATCAATCAAATTTAATAGAAAACACTTTTGTACTCATTTATGGACTCATTGGATACATCTTGTCAATGAATTTTGCAAAAAAAAAATGTTTCTAAAGTAATTTAAGCAATTTTTTAAGTTGTTGAGTCGAGTTTTTTGGGCCTGTCGAGTTTTTGTCGAGTTTGAGTTTTCCAACTATGGTTTAAATGCACTCATCAATTATTACATATGCTTGGACTGAAATTCATTTTGTTGTTTTTGCAGATTAAGTAGTTCTCTCACAAGTAGCTGGACCAAGTTTGGTATCTGAAAAGGATCCACAATAATTTTATTTTTCAGATACATAACAAAAGGCACCTTATCTTTTGATTTTTGAGCTTGTTTTGTTGTTTTTCTAGCCATTCCTTGATTTATTTTGCTTTGTATACAAGAGAAGTGGTATGACAATAAGGAGAGGAACAAAGAGGACACTAATCCAATAGAATTAGGACACTAAGCTATACATACTATCTAAAATAATTAGAATGACCCCCTTAAACAAGGCCCCTATAATTTTTTTTTCTTTATAGCAAGAAAATTGCTGAAATTTGGGGATGGTGGGGGCAAAGAAAAGGATGGCAATATATATGTGTCTATTTATATTTATATAATTAAAAAATGTTGGATAAAAGTGCAAAAAGTTATATATATTTATATTTACATGCTTTCGGATGTAGTGGCATGTTTTTTTATTTTGCTTTGAAAAGAATGCAATCAAACAAATTAATATAGTTTGCTAGGATATTGATACTTTTGCAACTAAAGTGAAAAAACTAGTTTGCAAATGTAATGTCCCTCTCCTAATTTGCCCTAGAATTTGCTTGCTGATCACAAATTGCAGCAAATTGGGATTAGGAGTTTGTCTTACCAAATAAATCTCTTTAATGATGCAATCCTGGGTTTGAATCTTGCAATCACCACATGAACAATATATGCTTACTTATTAGAGTTAGGCAATTACATCACATCCATAGATTATCAATAATGCAAGCATATTAGGATTTTGGGAGAAGGGACATGACGGGTCCACCTGAAGCCATTTATACACCAAGCCTAAGAGGGTGTCTACCACAACTCTCTCCTATGGCGGCTTGTATTTGTTTTCCCCATCAATGTCTCACCCCCCTAAAGGCACTTGCCATCTTGTGGAATTGGGCGGGGGTCATAAGTGGGTTACTTGGCTCTCTGCATAAGGGCCCTCTGGTCCTAGGAGCCATTACGATAAACTCTAGAATGACCTACTTACTTAGCCTTGCTTACCCCTTCATCCCAAGCCCTTCCTACAAGGTGGGTTTTAGACAATCACACATATCTCTTGTTCTATCATAAGAAATTATACATTAAGCATTCTTTATTCTCTATAAGCAATATGTATACATATGTGAAACATTGATTGGAAGAATATACCCATGAGTATATATATGTTTGATATTAATAATCTGTTGGGGTAGATTGGATGGTTTGTTCCTTGTGATCGCAAGTTTGTATCTTCCTTGTCTTCAATCCTTAACCGATGCCCTCTTTGCATTGAAGTGATTCACACTTTATACTTATGATGGCGGATGGTCATTTCTCTTCAATAAGACGTTCCTTTTTTATTGCTATGCCCCTCCATTTGAGGTACATCCCTTTGTTGCTTTATAATCCATTCATAATTAACTGTTAAAGGATAATTAATGTATATTAATATTATCCTTTATAAATTCGATCTCTTTTATAATTTCTCCTTGTCGTTGTTGGTGAGGGTCGATTTGCATTTGATTGTTGCCATAATGCTACGTCCCATTCGTAACTCTTAGTCTTGAACAATTAGTGCTTCTAGATGGATTCTTTATGCATGATTGAGCGGTCTGGTCTGTGTGTGTGGGGGCATGACAACAAACATTTAAATTTCTTTTTTCCTCCAACTTTGCATCTTCAATTTCCTTCAAACATGAAATATGTCAATAAGAGCTTTTGGACACAACTATGTTAATTTTTTGTATCAACACTAATGAAATACTTTACTTCTCATCTTGATGATGAATCATTGAGCATTGATGCAAAAAAAATAGTTGAATCCAAAGAAAATCATGCCTACAAATGAAATATATCTTTCAAAATGTTTTAAATGTGAGAAAATGTAGATTAATTCATTACACCTTATAATTTTTCATGGTTTGTGACTTAGTATTTGTTTGTTCATGCCAAGATGAGAGAGAATGACAAGACTTCTAGTTGGATATCCATGTGTGGGTGCTTCTTTGTAGACTTTAGCACTAGTGTGTGAATATTGTTGATGGCCATGTTTGTTTTTTGTGCACATTTTTATTGTGACCAATCTTGTGGCCTTTGCTTTGGTTTACACACTTGAATCTAAACCATAGCACCATTCATAGTTTCTAGTTTGAATTTGAGAAAAAAACAAGTAATGGGGTATATTTGTGAATGGACTAGGGGTATTTTCGTGAATGGACTATGGTTGTTTTCTGTGGGAGGCATTTTCTTTGATAGGATACACGAATGTGGACTATGTAGGATCTTTGGAGGATGGTAAGTCTACTCTAGGATTTTTTCTCTTAGAGGGATTTGGTCCAATATCGTGGGGGAGTAAAAAGCAAACTACTGTTGGTTGCTCTTCCATGAGTAGATTCTTGTGCTATAGGGGGGGCTATTTGTGAAGTGATATTTTGAATCGCATCTTGACAAGAATGGAAGTATGTTGGCGTTTCAATTAGCACCTCCGGAGTGCTTATTGGAAACAAACAGCTATTGCAAGTGTATTAGTACATGCTCTTCAGATTATAGAGAGGAAGATCTCTCTTTGTTGAGTTTCTATGTAAAAAAGGGCGTACTAAGGTTCCTATCTTTTTTACTCAGTGGCAAAACACAAGGGTGCATAAACACAATGCGCTGTAGCTAAGCTTTTTCTCTAGTTTCCGCAGATCTTAACTACGACTAACTAGCTTCTAGACTATCCTACCTCCTCAAGATAAATAGAGCATGAGGGCGTAGGAGCGAAATGGATGGGTTGGATCACTTGAATCCTCCATCTCAATGGAATATGGCCGAGGCTCTGAACTTTCAGATATATACCAAGATAAGGCTCGATACAAGTAAACACTCTTTTACGGTAAACTGGATCTGAGACTTGCCAAGGAGGAGGAACCCCTGTCCGAGGTGTAGGCTTGGAAACAATTCACTGGAAACAACAAGGTACGATGACCTGACTAACAGGATTCTTGCAGAGGTGACGACACCTGTCCAAAGTGTAGGCTGAAAGACAAATAATTAGACAACATCATACGATAATGATCAATGACAAAATATCCAAGGAGGCGACGACACCTGTCCAAGGAGGAGATTGAAACAATACACTATTTAGAACAAGACTTTGAATAGACTCAAGTATTTAGATCAAACAAATGCGCCATCTGATTTATTTCTTCAATTTTCTCCAAAGAATTACAAAGGTTGGGACATCAAAGGCATGAAATCATGCACAATTACGATCAACCAACAAACTCTCATCCAAGAGTGAATAGATATGAACAAGCTAACTCTGACAACAATGGCTGAGCAATTTTGCTTAGCAAATAAAGGTTAAACAAATAATGAGCCCAAGGCTCTTATTTATAGAAACTCAAAGGAGTAGGCAACCCTAAAATCTCTTTGAGTTAACAATCAGTTCTTGCCAATCAACAAGATTTATTCCTATATCTAAAAGTAGGTGAGCAAGCAGTTAACTGGAAATCTACTTCAATTAATTGAAACTAAACAAAAGTCAAACTGGGAGTCTACCTCAGTTGACTGACACCTAACTAAAAGTGAACTCTAATTACAAATGTGTCTCCAAATAGACATCCGCCTTTTAAGGAGATCTGAGATCCATAAATCGTGGGAGTCAATTAGACATCCTAGATCAGTGGGATCTAACATGCATGATTTGTGGAGATTTGGAGTCAACTTGGAAAGGGGCATCAAGTTGACTTTAGTCGTATTTATTGCTATTTAGAGGGTAGGACGTCCTTCCTTGGTGCTTTACACCTCTTTTCCATTGGTCAACAAAGTCTCAATCCAGTTGTTGACCTCTTCGGCCTCCGGGCAATTAATGCTTCACAAGATGATTGTGTGGCGTCTAAGCATTTCTTAACCTGTCACAAGCTACTGCTGATAGTTTATGCATTGGGCAGTTGCTTCATCCAACTGGATAGACATGGCTGCAATTTTGGCTAATTTGCAACCATTGGGATTTTCAAGGAATGAACCACGGATGACGTCTTGAAACCGTCTCTGTACCGTTTCAAGCTCAACATATTCCCCTCCTTCACGTTGATATTCTAACTCAGGGAAGTATATTACTAACGTTCTTGCGAAGTTGATAATATTAGCGACAAAGCGTCTATAGTCAATCAGCTCCACTGAATTGGCATCGTAGACTCTCACCTTGTAAGTCAATTGTTCTTTCCACTCAAAGAGATGGCGTTTGTTCTCAGTGGTTGTAACTGATTGGTATGCGTGTTGTAGATCAACAACTATCGCTTCCTCTCTCGGCTTCTCTTGAGCTGCCTTCAAATTTGACTACTGGATTTATGATCGAAGACCATGTGCTCTATCTCTCAGCTGATATGCTTCTGCTAATAGACACTGTCCTCTGACGACAAACTCATCCACTTGACGTCTCAAGTGTTTGCCATATGTGATCAACTGATGATGGTTTCTTTCAGCTGGGAGATCCAATAGTCCTTGAGGCAAAGCTGAGGAGTTGGGAGTGCCGTGCATCAAGCTAGAAATGTACAGTCTTAGTTGACGATTTTCTGCCTTCAAGGCTGCTTTGTCTTGTCCATCCTTTGTCATTCTTTCCTTGACGCTCGCTAAGGCGATTCCGAGAAGGTTTGCCTCCACTTGTCGAGTGGTCTTTCCAAGGTTCACCTTTGAAAGCGTGAAATCCTCAACCCTCACATTGTGTATGTCTTTATCTTCAGGCGGGGCAACAATTTCTATGACAACCTCATTCTCTGCATTCCTCTCTACATGTGTTTGCTTCTTCAACTTCTTTGCCGGCATGTCTTGTGGGACATGGTGGAACTCAGTGAAGTCAAGCTGATAAGAAGGTCTCTCCCTTTTCCTTCCAAGCAAGCTTTCCAGCCAGATAGAATCTCGGCTAGCATCGCTGGGAGGAGAAACATAGGCCCCCTGAATGCTGGAAGAACGAGACTGTGCCGTGGCAATGCCTCGTGGTGGCAAGTCCAAATCAATGGGACTTTGCGACCTCTGTGATGGTGGTGAAGCCGGTGGCTCTGTTTCTATCACAGGCACCGCTTCTGCTGCAACTTCTTCTACAATAGATTCCATCTCTGCAGTGATTATTTCAATCAGTGGCTCTGGTGTAGCTGCAGTGTTCCCAACTGTTTCAAGTAAATTGGTGGCTGTCTCCACTTGTATCTCTTGCTGGCTTGTACTAGCATTTCCTCTTCTTCCCCATGTGCTCCCTGACATTCGCATTCCTTCTGGAAGAATGCTCATCTTCTTTTGTTTGGGTTTCTTCCTAGATGAGGAAGGTAGTGTAGACTGAACTGTTGGCGGCTCTGATCGGGGAAGTACTACCTTCCTTGTCCTTTTATTGTCAAGGTAGAGTTGATTGTGTCAAACTACTCTACCAGTTCTTTCTTTGATAGACGTACTCTCTTTCGCGTACCAGTCTACTTTGCTGAGTGGTTGAGCATCTACTTGACCTGTGAAGAAGGAAAAAAGAATGACCTCTTCTTCGTCATCAGATAAACCCTCGATGTCCTTTGACATGAATTTTGCAATTTGTGAGAGCTTGAATTTGCTGTAGTTCTTTCTTCTCACTTCGAACTCATCTTCGCAATTGGCCCAAAAATCCTCCATGAAAGGTTCATGTGATGATCTTTGCTCGAGATGTGCCACGAAGATTCCTCTGGGATCATATGATGACCTCCTGTCAATGAGGTATTTGAGATTAAATCTCACTATTTCCTGGCTTATCAACCTAGCATCGACTGCACCCCTGCATCTGTAGATTCCCATCTGAAAAGGGAAGTTTGCAGCAGACTTCTTCTTTTGGCGAAGGTAAGAGCGAACCTCCGCTAACTGCCTCAGGAATTCCATGAACACTACCCTGTCTGAGGGGTAGCGCGACATCATGGCGGGGTGGCCATTGTAGCCATACACGCGTATGTAGGTGAAAGTGGGGAATTGGATGAACCAATTTGCCCAGTCCACCATTGCTGCCTTAGCTGCTGGTGAAATACAGACGTGCATCTCATGGTCTCGCTCACGCACGGTGTGCATAGTGAAAAGATCGTTTATCTTCTTGAAGTGCCTTTCCGCTAGAGTGAACTCAAGGTGAGGAAAGTATTCTTGGACCTTTTGCACACCTAGGGTTCCCACAGTGTTTAGTGTTTTGAAATCGCCTTGGAAGGCTATACTAGAGTGAACTCAAGGTGAGGAAAGTATTCTTGGACCTTTTGCACACCCAGGGTTCCCACAGTGTTTAGTGTTCTGAAATCGCCTTGGAAGGCTATCAGGTATACCGGGTAGGAACACATGTGGAAACGGTGCTCTTCTAGAAACCTAGTAAATTGTTGGTGGAGCGTGTCATTGATCAGAGAGGCCCAGTCGTAATGTTCTTTCCTGTTGATTATTTTGCCAATAATATAGAACATCCACGGCTGGAAGGATTTTCCCTCTTCTTGTCCAGTGACTTTGCTGAGTAGAGGGATTAACACTCCATACTCATCTTTGAATTCTCCTTACCCAACCAATTTGGGCAAGCCGGTTCTCTTCGTTTTTAACCAATGTTCAACCATTATAAGTGAACACTGATCCCATGAAGCCTCAAATGCCTTTTTGCATTCTGTCACAGATACGACCTTCCTGGTATGGCATGGTGGAATTGCAAAACACTTCTCTATGTCCTTCGGCTTTAAGTTGCAAATCACCTTTCCGTACACTGACATGATCTCTCTTGTAGTAGGGTTGTAATGCTTTGTGCAAGCAGTTACAAGCTCAATGCTTTGTAAAGTGATCGAAATGGATGCAACTTGGAATAAGCCAGACTTTTCAATGTTCTGCAATGTAATTTGGTTCATGCCCTCCAAGTCCTCATAACTGACATTTGGATTTTTCTGCCATAAGTCTGTGTCAATTGTTTTCAGATAATCATGGTACAAGACCGTCTTGGTCTTGTATTGTACCAAGGAGTACTGCATTCTGCAAGACTTAAAGATTGACTGGGCACTTGACCTTGTTCTAACACTTTTCCGAAACCCTTAAATATAGTGCCTACCGAGAAGTATTTTTTCGGGAAAAATCTGCATGTGGGTTTTGTTCGTGCTTGGAAGCTGAACAAACCTAGTTCCTTGGATTTTTGATTTGGAGACTTTTCCGGAAAGATCCCTATAAATAGGGGCAACAACTTTGCTGATTCTGGCAAATCTGAGAAGATGGGTTTTGCTGGAAAAATGCGTTGATCATACCCAGTTGATCAGATTTGAGGTAATCTGTCGTTTCCTGTGACATGCAAAGAAATATAGACAGAAATAGAGGAAGTAGATAGAAGGTGGATTGGAAGTTATAAATTGCCACTTTGCAATAATCTGCTTCTGGAAACAATCCTCGGGGAAGAATACTTTTACTGCCACGGATCTTCAGAAATATTGAAGATCCGTCCAAAACCTCTGCCAAATCTTGAAAATGTGTTCTTGGGAGCTATTTGTTGTTTTATCCTTCATCCTGCAAAAGAATAATGAAGAATGGGACGCCTAGCAAGAATATATGGTGATTTGAGTTGAGGTCCACCAAGTATGGATGCCAATTCATGATTTAGGTCTGATTTGGAGTTCCAAAAGGTGATTCCCATTGATTGTGGAGTGTTTGGCCTCTTTTTGGCCTCAAATTTGCTAACTCAAGTCAACGTTATTGCTTTGACTTCCTTTAGGTGTCCATTCTTGGAGTTGATCTTCTTTTGTTTATTTTGAGCGCTGAGGTGCCTCCGTTTGATCTTTGATTCTGGCTATTCAACTGATCTCTGGTAGTGGCTAGCAGTTCCGTTGTTGAGGTGGGATTGATCTGATGAAATATGTCAGGGAGAGATCAACTCAAAAAACTAAGTTTAGGCCTCCAGAAAGAAGGGCGCCTTTCCTTGAGAGGGGCGCTTTTGATAATGCCTTAGTCAATTTTCTTTGACTGTTCTTCGTTTTGATCTTTTTAGACCCTCTTTGCTTTGATCTGACGTTCTCGATGCTAGATGAATCAGATGACTCTACTTGACGATGCATCTGGTAGCTAGCTCGGTCTTGCTCAGGATGACCGACTTCTTAGTTGGAAATGACAAGTTCAGGTCTTTCAAGCTTAAGGGCGCCCCTGGCCAGTACGGGCGCTTTTAGCTTTTGACTAGTTTTATTCATGCTTTGAATTGACTGTCTTTGATCTCCGCCATCCGATGACTGATTTGTCAGAAGTTCTTGCTGATGGTTTCACTGGCGAGACTGGTCATAGCTGAGAAGATCATCCTGGGAGGCAGTAAAGGGGCGCCTTTCTTCAAGAGGGGCGCTTTTGGCAATGCCTTAGCCAATTTTTGGCTTGTCTTTCCAGTTCTTCAATTTTGGCTTTTTCTGCTTGACCTCAGCGTGTGATTGTTTGGCGTGTCCTGTGAACTTGTTGTCAGATTGATCACGTAGCTGGGAGGAAGCTGGAAAGATGTCATGTATAGAGCAACTGTAGATGGATTCATCTAGTACCTTGAATTGAGGGGCGCCCCTGGCCAGCATGGACGCTTTTGGCTTGAAGCTCTTTGATTTGGTATCTTTGTTGTTTGTAGATCTTCCATACTTTGCTGATGCTTCGCTAGTGATCCCTAAATCAGATGATCTTGCTAGTGATTTTGTTGTCGAGCCAGTGCGAATGCGAAGGAGGTGTCTGAGCTAGAGCTGTAGAGTGATTTGATTTTCCCTTTGAGATCCAAGGGCGCCTTTCTTCAAGAGGGGCGCCTTTTTCACCTTTAGACTGTGTTTTGCCTTGGCAGCAAAACGTGCTCCTTCCAGTGTTAGCCAAATTTTGGCCTTTTTCCTTCTAAGAAACTCCCTTGCTATAACAACATCTTTTTGACCTTTTCCGCCATGGCTTCTTCGTTGGAGCTTTTGAGGTTTAGCTTTTAGCACTTGGTATTGGCCAATCTACCATTAATGGCTGTGGAGCTCCTAACTTTGTTCCTGAAAAACGGGAATAGACCCACTAGAGTAAAAACATGTCTTTTGATAATTCTGACTTGATCAGTGTGATCGTGAAGGCAATTAACCCTATCAAAATTATTTTGAATCAATTCCGGGAAGGTCCTATTTTTAAGGGTTTCCTTAAAAATAGGGGCATAAAACCCTAATTTTCATATTTTCAGAATTTTAACCATAGGTTCCTTGACAAAAACCCACAAAGATTTCATGTTTGTTTTGACCTAAAACATACTTTCGATGGCATTTTTACATTGTTTAGCTCAATTTAAGCAGAATGCCAAAAATTTCATTTTGGGTGTAACAAAGTATTTGAGAAACAACCTAGGTTTCTATTTTGCAATAGTTAGAATTTGAAGCTTGTTTGTAATCCAATTTTTCATGAGTGCACTAAACGCATTGAGGTTTAGTGCCACTAGATTTGCAAACATGTGCAATAGAAGAATATTTAGTGCCAATATTGTTCAACTTAAGAGCATTAGTTGACATCTTTACCAAATCTTGTGGCTGTAGGGGGTGCTATTTGTGAAGCGTTATCATTATGTATCATCTTGACAAGAATGGGAGTACCTAAGAAACAACCTAGAGTTCTATTTTGCAATAGTTAGGCAGTGTTGAAGCTTGTTTGCAATCCAATTTTTCATGATCGTATAAAACACATTGAGGTTCAGTGCCACTACATCTGCAAACTTGTGCAATAGTAGAATATTCAGCTCCAAGATTGTTCAACTTAAGAGCAATGTGTTGACATCTCTACCAAACACCTTGTGGTTTTGAAGTTCGAATTTGTCATGTCCCCTTTTCTAATTAAATTAATTGGGGACTCATTTCTATTTCCTATGGGCTAAGAGGATAAAGTTGGGGAAATAATTTAATAATAATATTTAAGTTGGTTCTAGTAACTTTATTTCAAAACATTATAAATGAACAACTTAAATAATCATTATAATTTTAGTAAAGTGGTTGTCTTAATGGGTAGACTCAACTTATTCAAAAGAAGGCTGATGGAAAAAGGAATGTAAAAAAAATAGTTTTTGATGATGTTTTTGTGACTAGAGCTATAGAGATTGTCTACGCAACTTCAAACTTAAATTTGCTTATACTTTGTACTTTGTACTTTGTAGGTAACGGAGTTGCTAGTGAGGTTTCTACACTTGGTGGATGGGTAGAAAAATTCAATGGTATATATTTATGAGGCCATGGATAGGGCCAAAGAGGCCATCCAAAACTATTATAGGGGGGATGCAAATAGATTTGGCCCTATTTGGGAGATCATTGATCAAAGGTGGAACAATCAACTCCACCAACCCATTCATGTAGTAGGGTACTACCTCAACCCAAATTTCTTCTTCTTTGATAGCTTCACGAATGTTAACGAGTAGGTAATGGAGGGCCTATCCATAGGCATTGTGAGGATGACACCTGAGCTTGAGGTGAGAGACCTCATAATATTTTTGAGTTGCAATTATAAGCAAACTAGGGGGAGGCTATTTTCTTCAGCATTAGCTATATGAGGAAGAACCACCCAAACACCAAGTAAGAAAAAGTGGAGTCTTATATCTTGCAAGTTATAAATTACAATTACTAATAGAATATTGTTTATTTACAAAATCTTTAATATGTTATTTATTGGTTCTTGGTGGAAAGATTGGGGTGGAAATACCCCAAATTCACAAAGGCTAGCCCTCTAAATTTTGTCTCAACCTTGTAGTGCTTTTGACAATGAGCACAATTGGAGTTTGTTTGATGCCATTCATATGAAGAAGCATATTTAGTTGACTCAACGATACCTCAACGATCTTGTTTTTGTTCAATACAACCTTCAGCTTCACACAAGAAAGATGGAGGACGAACTAGAGGAGTGTATTGATTTGGATGAGATTGATCCCTATGGTGATTGGACCATGCTGGATGATGAGCCCTCCTTGTTTATAGAGGATGAGATTGCCGATTTTGAGAGGAAAGCTATAGAGGATGTGGCTGTAGCAGAAGTAGGGGTGTTTGGATTGGATGCCATTGATATGGTAGAGGAGTCATTGCCATCTAGCAATAGGGTGGAGCAACAGGCACAATCTTCTAAGCCAAGCAAAGAGCTACAATCGAGTGTGAGGACCATACCCTCTACCCCCCAATTTTTCAATAGGAGGAAGAGGAAATTTTAAAAACTTGTAATTTTTTACTTGCCTAGATATGAAACTTATGATGATGATTTACAAAGACAATCATCATAAATTCATAATAGTTATTAGTTACCAGTTAGCTATTGTATCCACTATTTGGCTTGCATGATGATGCAATTTTGTAATCCATATGTATTCAAGAATCAAGTTTAATAGAAACCACTTCCTCTTTGTTCTTAGACTCATTTGTTACATTTTGTAATTGAATTTTGCAAAAAAAATGTATTTTAAAAAAAATTTAAGTATTTTTTAAGTTGCCGAGCTTTTCAAGTCAAAAATTTTGGGCTTGCTGAGTTCTCTCTGAGTCTGAGTTTGTGAACTATAGTTAGAATCACTCATGTAGTTGTTCAGCAAGGAGTTGGTAGGTTGCATCCTAGGCTTCTCACTATTTTAGTGAGTGATGTGGCAGCTTAGGTAGTCGAGTTGTTAGGTCTAAAAGGTTTATCGATCAACAAAAAATTAATTTGCACCATGCTGATATGGGCTTATTGAAATAATAACATTTGGAGGAAGAGGTTCTGTCACTCATCTAATGGCCTATCATTAAAAGGCCTTGTTTCAAGCTAAACTGATTTATAGCACATTCGATATGGTTTCCATGCCTTATTCCAAGCACTCAAGAAATGGCACCATTATCTCATATGAGGTCATTTTGTACATTGATCACCAGCTCCTTCATTTCTTGAACTCTTGGCCCAAGATATGGGAAAATTATCATTTGAAGTCAGTGTATTACATTTGTTGATCAAGTATAAAATGAATTCAATAACAAATTGGTAAGCCTCAATCTTTGATTTGAGCACAACCTTGGCTGTTTGTGCTTGAAATTTGGTTGCATTGATGGTCCCACACATACCGGTACTATGCAAAGTGGCTCCATGCACTAGTAATGTCCTCCATAAATATTGGTGCCTCCCATGGAACATCTCAAGTTGACGCTTTACTCAACTGTCACTCCTCAGGTCAATGCATGGTCAACTAGGCTCCAACACAAGGCAGGGTCAACATCAATTCTTGTGCCAGTTGGCACCATCCCTATCAGTGCTCCTCCGATCAGCTGCCACAATGGTCAACCTACACAATGCACATCAGAAAGCCAGGTGAACACATTGGCTAGAAAATGGACCATTGATTGTCATAAAACCTAATTGGTCTGTAACTGTTTTTAATTGTAATAGAATCTATTTCTGATTGTATTCATTTGCATTTTACCGTAGAAGGTCCTTGTACAGACCAAAGAGAGTTTTCATTTCAGCTAGACAAATCAGCTAGGTTCATCATCGTTAGTTTCTAATTACAAGAGTTCTCATCCTCAGTCTTTTGGAACATTGCACCTTAATGTAATATTCCTGTTCATACTAAGTACAAGAGCATATTCTAGCATCTTCTTGTCTAAATGAACGTGCAATGATTTGTAATGTTATGTTCTGTTACATGTTTGTTAAAGAGAAGTAGGTTACTAACTAATTTATTTTGTTGTCCTTGATCACTCTTGCAATGTTGGACACCCTGCTGCTCCTTGCCATGCTGCATGCACATATGTTATGTTATCATTAGAAGTGCTTCAGCCTCACAGCTCCATGTTAGGCTGTTGGTGCCATCTCATTCAACTCCACACTTTGTGTACAACTTGATTGGACCAACAGAAGCTGGCATACAATGCATGAACCTTTTGTGTGGTTAACTTAATATATTGGACTTTTGTACCATATTTTGTTATGTCAGATCATGCTTCCACAACTTGTGCCACATCAACACCCTTGTTTGCACACCCTTGGAAGACCAACCCAGCAACGGCTAATCCGCGAGCAAGACCCCACCACCCAGGCCACCAATCCTACCAAAGGAATATATGGTCGGTGGGGTCCACCTTGGGAACTATAGTGTTACCGGTAGATGCCAATGTTTGTAGTCCATGAATAGAAATCGGGTGGGGGGGGGATTATAGCAGTTCATGTGTGCTTGAGGTCCCTTCTATCTCCCCTCACCACCCCCCCCCACCCCCCCGTGGGAATTGGCACTAAGATTGGGTATGCCAGCTAGAAGGGGAATGGGTGGGATAAGTACTTGGGTGTGAAACTAGCTGTTATTGCCGAAACCTGCTACAACCATCACACTGAGGGTGACTTGTTGGTTTTTACTTAAACTTAACAGTTTTGTAACTGTTCTCATGTAAGTGCCATTCTTGTAGATGCAAAATACAGAGTGCGACAAATAGGATACATAGAACTTAAATTTGTTTATAGATTATAGAATAGGTTAACTAGATTGTAAAAATATATATATATTTCTTGAGAGTTTTCTATAAACACACAAACTAATACAGTTTACTGTTTCAATTCAATATCTCTCTTGCGTGTCTCTCTTTGGTCAATTTTGATTCATTGACAACAATCTGCTAGTAACACATCAAAATTTTCACAGTTTAGAGTGTTTTCCTCAGTGTCTTCTTGGGATTCAGATAATTGGTATCAGTGTAAATTTGTTTGAATTCACATTTTAGAATTGATACTACAACGAGATTGTTCATTGTCAACACCTGTGCACAACAAACTTAAGAATACAACCAGTTTTTGCATTAGTCTACAATTAAGAATGCCAACAATCGAGTAAGATGGTTGATGGCTAGAAGAAAGTTTCTTATGCCTAATGTCAAACAAATCATCAAGGACACTCTCATGAAGTGGTGCACAACATCCTTTGACATTTTTGAGAACTCATGATGCAGTTGGGCCCCCCAACCTTGATGCAACTGTCTTGCATACTAATACACCTTTCCAACATCATGGCCCATTCAAGGTCCAAGTGAAATTGGACATTCCCAAGCTTCAAGGAAAGATGGATGCCATTATACTAAGCAGATGGATATGCCAGTTGGAAGCATATTTCCCATTCAACCTTTTCACCAATGCCAAGAAAACCATCTTCACCATGTTAAAAAGTCTACATCAGTTTGACATTGATTGGATGCCTATAACACCCAGTGTGAGCATGAATTCAAACTTGTTGACACGTGGGAGAAGTTTATCAGTGTTGTATGCAAATAAAACTATATTGAAAAACACAATTGAGGATATGTATATGAAATTCCAGCAGCTGTATCAGGGCAATGATCAAACAATGCAAGATTCTACAAATGGATTCTGTGACTACCTCATATGGGAGAAGTTTGTCAGTGTTGTATGCAAAGAATACTATCTTGTCAAACACAATGAGGGTAAGTACACAAAATTCCAGCAGCTGTGCCAGGACAAGGATCAAACAATGCAAGATTCTACAAATGGATTTTGTGACTACCTCATTCAACTTCATTTTGTAGAGATGGACTAGAATAAGGTGTTAAAGTAAATCAATGGACTTAACCTTTGCATCCATGGCAGGATGGAATTCACCATTGCTGATATATTGGGGCAAGGCAATAAATTGAAGCAAAAGCCAAGATGAAGAAGAAATTCACTTCCTTTTCATCCAATGCCATGTGTAAGTCTTAATCTATGCTCGGTAAAAAGAACCCTCCTGCATAGACACAACAAACATTACGTCAAGGAGACCAGACATCCATGGCACAACCAAAGGTTTCTGCACTTTTGACATCAGACTAAGGCTACAAGCTACAAGGAGATAAATAGTGCCACTGACACTGCACAAGCACCCACAATGATTTTGAATGTCATGGACAACAATCTTTGATTGTGTAGTCTACATCAAGCCCTACAGAAGCAAAAGACTAATATAGATGCAAAGTGTTCGAAGGCTAACACCGCTGCCGCTGCCATCTTTGAAGAAATATAGCACTAGACTTTGTTATAGATGCAATGCATTTTAGTGCTAACACCTTTGCCACTGCCATCTGTGAAAAAAGAGAGCACCTCTTTCATGCTAGTTGTTGGGTCAAAGGTCAACCTCATCATGTCATCACAGAAGAAGATCATGATGTAGTTCGATAGTCCTTGTGCCAGAGAAGGATTATTCATGGAGACTTTGAATTGACTATTACACACACAACAAGATAATAATGAAGGATCAATATCCTTTGCTGCATATTGATGATCTTTTGTATCAGTTACAAGGTGCACAGTGCTTGAACAAGAATGATATGCTGAGTATGAGAGTCTGTTGGAGCAAGTAGTAGAGCATATAAATCTTTAAGAACACTGTTGATATGCTGTCTTTTTCAAAGCCTTATGTCTTTTGAGATCTTTGTTTTAAAGCATATACCGAGCATGTCTATATGTACACCCTTGTGGTGTCTTGTAATTCTTTTTCATTGAGAGTTTTTCAGGGCTGTAGCATGTATATGCTGAGTATGAGACTGTATTGGAGCAAGTTGTAGGCCATATAAAGCTATAAGAACACTGTTGACATGCTGATGGTGCATTTGGAGGGTTCAAGAAATAAAATTGGTTTGTCAAGTTGTATGAGATAGTGGCAAGCAAAGACATAACTCCATCCTTTTGGGGTTTTCTCATATTGGGTTTTTCCACGTTAATCCCTTAGCTCATGACTCTGTTTTTACTGTGTGCTTCAGTTCATACTTGTTTCCTTTCATGTTCACTACATACAATTAATTTCAGTACTTAAAGTTAAGTAAACTCATTTCTATTGGAATTAATTATTTTTTAAAGCAAACACTCAGATGACAGAAAACACAACCAAGATGAATTCATGAGAGTGACTCTTTTCAAATGCAAATGTTTACTTCTGGAGTCTGAACTTACTGTTTCTCCATTTGTAAAGCAAGGCCTTGCAAGGTTCAAGTTTATAGATATATTTTTCTTTTAGGGTCAATTGATGTGACTTCGCTGGATAACTGTATTTAACAACTTGAGATTTTGCAGTTGATCATCTTGATGAACAGGAAGGTATCTTTTCTGTTCTGCAGCTCTCAAATTTTATAAAAGACCTTGTTTTTTATTGTATATTCTATGCCACCAATGAAGTCAGTTCACGGATGCCCACTAAGATCATTTGATGATCAAGCCAAGACATTTTTGCTTAGATCATTTCAATATAAGTGCTTGGGGTAAAAGATAGGTTGTAACTCAAGCCTTAAAGCATGTATACATCATACATCATGCATTAGGTAGTCATAACGTTATTTTCTAACAGATCGAGAGATGCCACGGATAATTATTTAGTTATCTCAAGATTATCCTCAGAGTCCTCAATATAGCAGGAAATATAGTAACCTTATGATTATTGGCAATGGTTAGCCTATAGTCAAAACCGTTTTTTGTCATTATCTTCTAATAGCAGTAATTTGATTGTGTGTAGGAACAACAATTCTTAGGCCTTCATTTTTTACTTTGAAACAACTAGTGGCAGTAATTCCATTGCTAATATGTAACCGAGTTTCTACATCTTTATAAAAATTAAATATACAAAATTATAGACGTAAGGATTATGGACTCCACCCTGAAATTCAAATGGTAGTCTTACATATGTATGCATATAGGGATTTCACATGGTTCAACACTATCGGATCCCATTTTTTCAGGAATGATTGTGTAAGGTATTTAATAGTAGAAGCATTCTTTTAATGGCCTCATTTTTCATGAGTAATGATTCACAAGAAACTTCTTGCATGAGCTTGATTGGTACACTTAACTCTCAAGCATCAAATGATACTCATAGGGGTGAAGAGGTGGGATTGAAACTAGCAAAATGAACCTTTGCATGGCTTCCGTTGTCACTTTTTGGACTTGCACTTGGTAGACATGGCTTCTTGAAAGGTCACCCATCCCAATTCTATTCTAGTTTTGAAGCATTCTGAACCATAGAGTTTTCCCCACAATGAAACCTGCTTAACCATGAGCATGATTTGGGGGAAAATTCCATGCCTGATTTCAGTTGAGCCAGAATAGTACTGGGGTGGCTGACCTCTCAGAAGTCTTGTTTACATGGTGGAGGTCTTGGCAATGATGATTGAAACTGTGCAAAAGGTGATTTTTCTACTTTTGATCCCATTTATTGTGGTGCATGCAAAATGGAGTATTTAAGATCAAGAGAGATGAGGGTTATAGTGAATTACTAGTGAAAAATGGGTTATTGGAAGAGTATTTAATATTTTGCATATCTAATTTTATACTGACATCTAATTACTTATATTTACAAATTATTTGAATGTAAAGATTTTCCACAAGAAACACTGGTGGCTCATGACTAATTTAGTTTACTTAGTTATTTATGATTGTGAATAATGGCTGATAGTGAAAAAAGGTAGGAACCTATGAGCACTCATTATCTTGTGAAGCTATAAATTCTTCATAGTTAAATAAGAATGATTAATCTAAGCTAACATATCCAGTTTTGTATTCATTGTCAGAAAAAACTTCAACACCTTGAGAATGGATTTTTGATTGTCAAATAGCTCTTTGGGTGGATGAGCAGATCTGAGTAATCGCATGTCCTTTGGCAATTTTATTTTTGATATTGTCCATGTACATGTCTGCAATTACTGGTGGAATTTTGAATGACCTTTTTACTAATTGGAGCTGCTGGCTAGCAAATTATATTTGAATGGTCTAACTTATCTATGCCAGATTTTAATTGCTCCAAACTATAACAAACAAAAATCTAGTCTTGATGTCCTCTGCCAATAAATTGATTGATCTATTAAGTTATTTTCCAATTATGCCGTGATAATCTTTGTTTGGTTCCCAGCACTGTTGTCTGGTTTTGAAGAGGTTTTAATTTAAAAAATGTTGACAACCTTATCTGTATGACCTTGACATGACTAGCTGGTAAGGGAAAAAGGAAAAGGACATAGTTTTATAGAAATGTAAGGATGTATAATCTCATTTGGGAATAGCTTATGCATGCTCTTAGCCTTTTTTGTAATATCCTTTTAATAAATGGGGATTTGTTCTTTAAAAAAAAAAAATATTTCTTTTATGCTATATGTTCTTAGTTATTTATGTTGGTTGCAATATATTTAGGTGTTTTTATGCCATTGATACATCATATAAGATTGTGACATGGAAGTTCTTGAATTTTCTAATCACAGGGTGAATTCAATTCTGGTAAATCAACACTGATCAATGCCATGCTAGGAAAAAGATATTTGAAAGAAGGGGTGGTACCAACCACAAATGAAATTTCTGTTTTGTGTTACTCTGGTGAGGGAAATGATGAGAAAGAACGATGTGAAAGACACCCAGATGGACATTTCACACGTTATCTTCCAGCTTCACTTTTAAAACAAGTTAGTGCTTTAATGTACATTTTAATAATTTTCATATTCTTGTTCTGCAAGTACAAGGTACATATGTTTTAAATTTTGATTTACACTTATAGGAGTTCCATGTTAGCAGTTTCTAACTCAGGATTCTAATTTATATATAACTGCATACTTAAATATAGGGAATGAAACAGTATATTTACTAGTGTTCAAAATCAAATTACCCAGACTGGAGATACTGATGTTTTCCATTATTCAGGAATTTTTTTATTGCTGTCTTCTTCAATGATATCAAATTAGTTTTTGGAAGATATGAATCTTATGTTACATGAGTGAGAACACGGTAATTCATCAGTTGAGCACCAAAGTTACATGGAATGTATCTCAGACTTTGTTCCAACAAGCAAAGAGTATACTTTGTTCCAAAAAACAATCACCCCTGGTTGAACTGTGCATAGCTAGATCCCTTTTAAAAATATTCAACTCTCCCATGTGTAGTGGGTATTTATCCTCATGAATGGTTGCTTTCCATCTTGTCTTCCGAAGGAAATCAATGACAATCATATTGATCATTTGCCATAACCTTTAGCATTAAAATCTGAGTAATTTTTAAAAGAGGATTTCTCCAATCTGGAAATGTTATTACCTTTTGGAATTTTAAAGTTTTCTTGGGTATAGTTTTGTTATATTCCCACTTTGAAACACAATAAAGCTGTCTACCACAATCTATATAGATTTTACTTTTCATCTGGGAGCAATATATTGCAATAGGAGTGGCTTTGGATACAGGTTTGGCATTTCTGAAATCTGAAATTGTCAAGGTTACCCCAAGTTTCCGGGACAGGGACGGCAGGGGACGGCGCGACGAGTCCCCAAGTTTCCGATTTTTGAGGCCAAAATTAGGGACGGCAGGGGACGGCTATATAAAAATATAGCGAAATCTTAAATATTCATATGATAACATGGATAAGGCATGCATAATACACATTATAGAACACTAACATATAACATTTGTGTCCAACATTATGCCAATACTCAATACGCATTCAAAATTAACATACACGAATCATGAAACAACCTCCAAGTTATAATTTATAAACTTATATCAAAATGCCCAAAGGCTACATTGCTGCCATATAGTTTTCAAGTTTGCTATGAAAATCAAAATACAATGTCAGTAATGAATACAAAATAAATAAAGTCAAAGAGCACTGCTGCCCCTAATCATCCCTCATAACCGCATCAAAATCAGAGTCATCCTCTGAGTCACTTCCACTGTGATGCTCCTCCTCAACCAACGGAACCCCAACCAAACCCTCAAATGTCTCCTCCTCATCTACCTGGGCCACATCCTCGGGATCAATATCCCACCGTAGAGCTGGAGTCTGTCGATACTCTGGAGTCTGCCGATCTTGAAGCCGAAGAGCACTATGAACGGCCACTAGCTTCTCCGCTCGTCTAGAGGTAAGTCTATTCCTCTTGAGGGAGTGGATAAAGCTATACGTGGACCAATTCCTCTCTGCAGTAGAGGAACTAGCAACCTGTGCAAGAAGGCGAGTAGCAAGTGTCTTCAACTGCGGTGTATCCCTCCCATGATAGGTCCACCATCCAATAGGGTTTGATTGAGCTAATATAGCTCTATCCAACCTCGCTTGTGGTTTACTCAAGTTTGGGCCCGAAAGATTTGCAAAGTCTAGGAATTGTGACCGAACTAGTGAAGCCTGCTCTGCTGGATAAATCTTTTCAATGGCCCGTGTGAACCCATCTAAAACCTCACTATCATCACATGGAGGCACCCTACCAGGCCTTGGTGCATACCATTTTGGATTTAGAGCAAAGGCAGCCATGTGAAGTGGGGTGTTCATTATATTCCACCTTCGAGTCACAATGGGCCCAATGTGTTGCTCATATAAATCCAAAGTGGGGTCCTTTGTCGAAATAACTTGCTTGATCTTCCCAAGCATACTGTCAAATGTCTCATAAATCTCTCCAAGACTAGGAGAGTCTGTATCAGCATATCTGATGACATCTACAATAGGGGAGATGAAGGAGCAAATATATCTGCAAAATGCAAACAAAAAGTTCAAAATAATTAGTTGACAAGTTAATTGACATGTTAGAAACTTCAAAAATTGGAACATTGGACAATAAAATTAAAATATTAAAATCAGAAATTTAATATGAAAATCAGCCATCTAATGTCTTACCTCACATTGGCCCACCAATCGTCATCGAGGATCTTTTGTTTGACATTCTTTCCGTCCGTGGAACTTGCATTAGGCCATCTAGCCCACTCTGCATTGACCATCATTGCTTGTAGAGGCTCATACACCTCTACCATCCTCTCTAACAAGATGAAGTATGTGGCATATCTACATTCAATGTTCATTCATTGATTCATTAAAAATTAAAAATTTAAAACAAAATCAGATTATGAATACAAATTGAAAGTGAAACAAAATGAAGTGAGTGGCATACCTTGTCTCAACAGGTTTGAGAAATTCCTTCTTTGAAAATGTTCTGAAGAGAGCAAGTGAGGTGTGGTGATTGCAAATAAACATTTGAATATCTCTAGCTTCTGCCACTATTTTCTTCACCCAATCCAGCTTCCCTATGTCTTTCAATGCATTGTTCAATGCATGAACACAACATGGGGTCCAAAATATGTGCCTGTACTGACCCTCCACCATCAACCCAGCCGATTTGCACACACGTGCAGAATCGGTGATCACTTGCACCACATTTGCAGCCCCAACCTCCTCTATAGCATCTCTCAAAATGGAAAACTGAAATTCTGCATCCTTACGTTTCCCCGAACAATCTATGGCTCTAAGAAAATAAGAACCAGCAGGGCATGTGACTATTACATTGATGAGTGGCCGACGTCTACAATCAGTCCACCCATCCATCACTATAGAGCACCCCGTCCTCATCCACGTTTGCCTCATGTCCTCCATTAACACATTAACTTTGGAGTACTCTTTGTCTAGGAGGGTGGTGCGTAGCTTATGATCTCCAGGGGGTATGAATGAAGGACCAACTGTGGTTAATTCTCTCACCATTTGTTTAAAATAAGAGGAACGGGCCACATGAAATGGAATGGCATGTGCAAAAAAGAATTTGGCAATGGCGGATTCAGTACTCTCTCGTGCTTGGTTATTAAACAGGGACTCAACTGAGGTTGCCTTTTCACTACCACTACCACTCACCTTCCTCTTTGCTCTTAAGAGAACTCCACTACTACCAACCGTGGAAGGACTAGGAATAGGCATGGATGATTGTGCACTTGGGAAAGAAGGAGACCCACCTTGAACCCCACCATCACACTCTATTTGAATTTGTTGGCATTCTAAAAATAGGGCATCTGTCAATGAAGGACACATTCTAACTCCATGGCCCACCTCACCCAAAAAATGAGACCTAATTCTTGTGTAGCTGCCCCTAAAGTCTTTTTCACAAATATGGCAAAACCAAACCCTACTCCCCCCTGAATTTTTTTGTCTTTCACCCACGGGTGTAACATATCGAAGGAATGGTTTTTTTGGGTTTAATGGGTGTCTTGCATAGTCTTCCATAGTTTTGGTATTGGTTGATGAAGGATGGCATTGGATTGGGGTTCTTTCACTTCTTTGCTCTCTAGTTCTACTACCACCCCCACCACTTTGCCTTCTAATTTGCATTTCAACTTCACTATCACTTCCATTCTCACTGCTGCTCATGTTTTTTGTTTTTAGAATGCAAGTTTAAACTGAAAATGCAAAAAAATAAAAAAAAATCAGACAATGTATGCTTCATATTTTGCAAAAAAATGAAAAAAAAAAATAGAGAAAGAAAATGCATACCTCTTTAGTGGATTTGCACTCCCTTCAACACTATTTCAACCTCCTCTTCTCCTTCAAACTGCTGCTCCTTCTCCTTCAATGGCTGCAACTTCTTTTGCTCTCAAACCCTTGGCTGCTCAAAAAAACAAAATGCACATAATGAGGTTAGAGAGGCCCTTTTCCTTTCATAAGAGAGTCAAAATAAATGGGGCCCACACATGCCACGTATGCTTGGCCGAAATTTTTAAAAATTGTGATTTTTTTTTCAAGTTACAAGTGTCTAAAGCGCGGGGGACGGCCGGCCGTCCCCTGGGCGGTCGAGGGACGGCTCAGCCGTCCCCTGGCCGTCCCTCTTCTAGTCAACGCCGGCCCCCCGTCCCCGACACGTTTCCTGAGGTTTTTGAAAAAAGAGGGACGGTCCCCTGCCGTCCCCCTACCGTCCCCCGGTACCCGGTACGTCCCGGAAACGGGTACGGGGCATTTTGGGGGGGGAACGCGTCCCCGGGTTTCCCTGGAAATTGTAGATCAGGTGATTGAACATTTTTTTAGTATTTTCCTTCTCTCTCCTTTTCCTTTCATTTTTGTTTTTTGCACAATATCTTGTGTAGTTTGTATTGCTTGTGCACACATGGCGACTTGCAACATGTTAGTGACATCTTGTATTGAATGCTAGTGCCTATTTGCACTCTATTATAATCATGCCTTGTTGGCTTCCTTGACTCTACACTTGGATTTATTATCCCACGAAACAGCAATTTATGTGGTGTTCCTTGGTTAATGTTTTTAGTAGACCCACTTGAAGTACATGTTTTATGTACTTTTAGCTCAACAGTTATAAGTACCATCTTATGTCATTCTATCACAACATTTTACTGTGTATGTTTATTTGTTGAATGCCATGGAATGCTAAGTGGGACTAGAGTAGATATGGATTTTTGTCAAATTAATCTTAGAAATAGGTAGGTGCATCTTTGGAGGATATGTTCTTTATTCTAACATTGTATCAGAGCTTAGGGGTTAAGCTCCCAAGGATTTGAGAATTGAAGGTATGTATTGTAGAGCTAGAAATTTAAGGTCTTCTTCTAGGGCAGTGACAAAAAATTAAAAATATTAGGAAATAGAGGAATTAGGATCAGCTCATTAAAGTGTTTGGGCTTGAGCAATGATTTCTCATTGTTCACAATTTGTCAGTATCTAAAACAAAATTTTCTTCACAAAGCCCTAATTCCTGAAGGTATTGGAAAAACTTTGCAAAATCATAAGGGAACGTAGCTGTGCACTGTCTCCAATTTCTCCATTTGACCTTGAAAAACTCTTGTGAAAAATATGCCTCAATATTTTTGTTCAAAATTGTAAAAGTTGAAGTTGAAAAGAGATATCCCACAAAATATTCCCTTCTAAGGGTGGCAGCTACGAGCAATGAGTTGGTGGGGAAATAAGGTTGAATTACTTGCATCAATCTATTTGATTTGTGGAGCCACCACTTAAGCAAAGGAGTGTCTTGTTTGAGTAGTGAAATTTTACTTGGGTTGAGAAGCAATGTGAGGGTTGTGGAGTTGGGGAAGTGAGGTTGTGAGAGAGCTCTAGAGAGCATGAAGGGTGTTGCGAGCAGAAAACACTTAAGCAACTAGCTAGGCTTAATCGCATCTACTATGTTGGCTGAAAACATTCAAGTGTCTAGCCAAGCTTGACCACCTCCCTACGCTAGTGTGTACATTCATGGCTTTTGGCTAGACTTAACCCCCTCTCTTGACCTAGAGCTTGCAAGCACATTTAACTTTTCCCCTATGCCACATAGGACCTTGAGGTACTTAAAATATTGAGAGAGAGATTCTGCTACTTCCATTCACAGTTCATTACAAATTATTGATCCCTTATGCCCAAGGACATTTAGTGTTGCTTGCTTCCCCTTAATAATGCAAGCCTTATTGTGAGTGTGGGATATTTGTTTAAAGCAAAAATAAGGAAATTCTAGAATGGGACATTACACTAGCCTACTAATCTAGCGTTTTCCTATCCTTACTCTGTCCAATCTGGCATAATCTTGGCATCATTACACCCTTATATTAGTCTATGTGTGTGTCTCTTCATTCACCTCAAACCCTGATCATGGCGTCTTCTTAGAGAGCTTCAGCCCTTTGGACTTGTAGCTGAGAGTCCTTCCTTGAAGATGTAGCTGAGAGCTCTCCTTCAATCCCTTGGTTGTGGTTCATCCTCACATCTTCACCCTGGATTTTTATGCTTACATCACCCATGTGAAGATATTCCTTTGTTACCTGTCAAGCAGATCCTTCTCTTCGGCTCCTCAGGCAGATATATGGATTCTTTGGGGAGTCTTGTCCTTGTGTGCAAATCTCTCTCAAACCTTGACAACCTCTGTGCAATTCCTGTTCATTTGCACGCCATCTAGTGCTTAAATCTTTATTCTCCTTGTGTCTATTGTATGTCCTGATCTTCTGTGCAAATCTCCTTGTGTGGCACCGCATGCTTTAGGCTTTTTTCCCCAAGGGTCATATGTACCCCAAACTTCTTGTGCATATCTCCATGCATAGATCCTCTATACCTTGTGTATTTCCCAGCAACACCTACACTTTCCATGTGATCACAATATATTCTGAAGTTTTCTGTCTTATGCTTTGTGTATGTTCTTTGATTGTTTCAGCACATGCATACATGTAAACATCATACCTGATTGTATTGACATATATGCTCTACATTATCTGTTTAAAAATTGAAAAATTTTAAAAAATATTTTGAGTTACTTCAGCAGTATAATATTTGTCTTTCTATTGCTTGGTGGTTACAACATATACTGAAGTGTGCAATTTTATGATTTGCATATGTGCCTTGAATGTTTGAGCACACACTTACATTAAGTGTAATAACTGTCTGCATATGTATGGATGGATATATGTTCATGGCGGAACAGATGAGCCTTGTTGATACTCCTGGTGCAAATGTGATCCTTCAGCGACAACAACGACTTACCGAAGAGTTTTTGCCTCGAGCAGACTTGGTGCTTTTCGTAATATCAGCAGACCGACCATTGACTGAAAGTGAGGTGTGGTCAAAGTGTTTTCTTCCAAGTTTATTTCAAGTAAATTTTTAATTCTGATGTTGATTTTTAGTGCCATTAATCTGCTTATCTTTTATCTTAATTTATGAATTTTCTTTTGTTGAGAATGTTGGTTCTCTTTCAAATTAATGTAAATTGTAATAGAGTAAGAAAACAATCCTCCTGCATTATGGTCACTTCCTGTGTGTTTAATCATAAGACTAGCCAATATTGGCAAAGGTTCCAAAGATAATGTATCAGTGCCTGATATGCAGAGTGGCACTGCCTACTATGATATTGATTAACAGAAATGATTGTGAGGAACAACATAGATTGTAATGAAGAAGTAATTGGTTAAGGTCGGGGTACCTGCAGACTCAGGCTTTTAATGCACCTGAAAATATGATTAGTAAAGTAGAATTAGGAAAAACTATTTAGTATTTATTGATAGAGTTAGAAGGTTTGAGTTCCAGAGGGAGGGTGGATACCCCAATTAATATTTACAAAGAAGCAACCCTAACTTGGAACATAAATTACCCTTACAGGGTAATTCAACACTTCTTTAACAAAACTAATCTTTTTCATCTAAGTACTTCATGCCTTATTTCGTAAGTAGCTTTCCATAACACAAAGTGCAAGAATCTTAAGGACCAAGGACTTCAACTTCAGATTATAAGAATAAGCTCATAAGAAAAGTTAATTCATCATATTGGATTACAAAATAAGGTTTTGTCTAGGTACACAACATGCGAATCTTTGTTGCCAAAATTGGAGAAAATAAGATTCACAACAATATGAGCATGTGCAATAAATGTTGATTGCAGGCTAAGCACTGAGCTGTTAGGGGCAGAGCTGCTGCAATACAGCTTGAAAACATATATCGTTATTCCTTTAAAATACTGAAACATGATTCCCAACCTGATAAAAATATTAAATTTGAAGAAATTGTCATTTGGCCTCTTGAATATGAAATTTGTGAAAGTTGGATGTGGACTGTTCTTGCAAACATAGGATGCAGAAGTAATTTTGAAATGGTGGGAAAATACAAAAAAACTACAGCCAAAATCTACTTCTATAGATAATTATCACATAAGAGAGGCAATATTTGAACTCAAACCTCTTTATTCAGATGTATCAAGTGACTTAAACTAGACCAAAATTGTTATTTTCTTCAATGAATGAGATTAAAATGGGGATTTTTAAGGTCATGTATATATGGGTGTGCACGCATGTGTCTTTGTGTAATGAAATGGGAAATCTGAAATAGCCATCAGAGCTAACAAATTGGCACCAATTTTCTATGTTTTTAAGATGGGGACAGTAGAAAATGTAGGAACGTGTTTACAAGACAAAAGGGGCTGGGAGGTCTTTATTTGGGGGATGACAATTTGAAAAATAGAGAAAATTGAAGAAGAAAAGGAAAATTAAACTATTCATATTATAAAGCATTTAATCATATTCATTATAGAACCATATTAAATAGCTTTAGAGTTGAATTGAGAATTCACAAGAATCAACACATAAATTTACAAAATTTCATTGTTTTACTTTTAGTTGTCAATGTGCATATATAACAAGTACAACAAAAGGTCCAAAAGCTACAACCATAGTTCAAAAATTCGTAGTCGGCAAAAACTTGGTAGGTCTTAAATTTGACTTGGAGTTGAGACTTGGAAAAGGCTCAGCAAAATTTCAGAATTTTAAGCCACACGTAAACTTGTAAAATAATATTTAAAAACATGCATAAAATTGATTTTGCTGAAGTCATAAATAGCTTTTTTTCATTTATAAATTATAGATCAAAAAACAAGTTCAATGTACATCATAGTGTCATAGGATTATAAATATGAAATCTATATTAGTGTTTTTACAAGTTTCATTTGTGGGAAATATGGGCCCAAAACAAACTTTATTTTTTGCTTTTTAAAACTGTAGTGCAGGTATGGGGGCGATGGTGGTTGAGGGACAATGCCCCTCATGTGGGTCTATGGGTAAAGCCCCCAACAAGGTTGTGGAGTTAACCAATAGTTGATAAATCAATGCAATGTTGTCAAAGGAATAATAGCATAAATGAGAATGAAAAAAAAGACTTGTCTTTTTTTCCACCTTACAAGTTTTCCTATCACACTCATGAGTTTTTGTGTTTTATTGGTTAGTTTATCATCGATTACTCAGCAATAACTTGAAGGCTAGTTATTGGGTGAGGAACTTGCCATCCCCATTTAGCTTGTGACTACTTGCAAGTCAGTGGGTTAGTTGCCTAGACTTTAAACTATGACTACAACTACGAAATGACAAAAATGTATAAAAACAACATAGCAACTAGATCTTCTAATGTTGCACCTTATCTTATCTGGAAACTCTTCATTGGTAGCACCCAAAATTGCTACCCCTAAAAGGCTTCAAGATCAATAGTATGTGTAGCCAAATGTTAGGTCATTCTTGTCACATCAATGCCAACTATGCTATCTTTCTTGTCAAATAGTCAAGTCCTTAGATGTTGTCTTGGTCCACTAATGATGTATGTGGGCTATTTGTCATGAAGATTATCAAGCTTTGAATCCTAAAGGAAACTCCAACACCAAGCAAAGGAAGGAAAGAGTGAAGTTAAAAGAAAGATTATGGTATTATATGCTAGATAGAGGTAGGAAGGATTAAAGTTGAGACAAATCTACTCCAACTCATTGAGATAAAATCATATATGGGAGTCATCTTTCAAGCGTAAAGTTGCCATTATGGATGGTTAAGAATTCAAAGTAGCAGTTTTAGTGTTTAACATAAGTCAAACTTTCCATTTTAAGAAAAAATTGCTTTTTGCTTCTTAGATTGAGGAGAGAAGCTTGAAATTCAAGCTTTCTATTTTTAGAAGGTAGTGTTTTTGTTTTTTTTGCTTCTTTTTGGAGAATGGCAATAGATGGCATAAGCAGGAAGTTGTTAGAATAGGTTTAGGCTTTGTCATTTGAAAATGGAATCTAGAAGAAAGAATGGTAATAAGAACAAGAAAATTCATCGAAGTCAATTGACAAAGTGTTTGGAAATGTGAAATGGAAGAAATTTAAAAGACTTTAAAGTTTTGAGTTAATCATTCAAAAATTCCTTCAAATTGGCGAAAAGTGGAGATTTCTCCACTACAAGCCAAGTTGTGGAGTTTTCCTAATGGCTTGCCATGTTTCAAACTTCCACTTCTTGGCACCTAAGTCCAAGTGTACCACTTCTTGGCATCTAAGTCCAAAAGTTCCACTTCTTGGCAAGATCAACTTAAAAGTTTCACTTCTTGGCAAAAATGACCAAAACCTCCGCTTAGCATTGAGTTTCAAAGGTTCCACTTGGCATTAAGTGATTAAAACCTCCACTTAGCATCAAGTGGAGAAACTTCCACTGGTGTCAACATTAAGGATCTCCACAACTTGGTACCCATTGAGAAAAACTCCCCCAAATATTGATCTAGAATGTTTTATTTAGCAAGGCAAAGATAGAATGAAAGCAAATTGAGTTCCCTAGTTTGCTTAACCGCCCAAGTTAAGATTGGAATCTAATAAAGCAATTTAAAGTGGAAAATTAGAGGATTTGAGCCCTTTATTCCGATGGGTGTCTGAAATAAGAAGCACAAATTGAAACAAATTGTTGGAATTGCAATTTTATATTATTTTTGAAGATTGAAGTTGCAATTTTAATAATTTTTTCAAAGGAATGAAGATTGAATTGTTTTAAAGCATTGCTTTAAAGTTATTATTTTACTATTTTTGAAGCTTCAAGAAGCTACAACTAGAAAACTATAAATCTAGTGCCCCAACCAATCTCTTTTGTGCCTTCTCATCAATGTACTTTTTCTAGGGGAAGCATCTAAGGAACTAATGTTGTTAATCTTTTTTTAGCTTGCTTTTTGTTGTACCCATATGAAATTGTTTGTATTGTGTCATGTTGTAAGTCAAAATCTGGCTACTTTACATTTGTAAGTTAAATTTGGGTCCAAGTTTTTAGTTAACTCCTTTCTAGGACCAACAAAATAAGTTATTTAGTGCATTAGTTGAGGTCAAGACGAAAACTTGGAAATTGAGGGAATGTCAAAGTTGTTCCCAGGGAAAGAAATGGTCATCAAGGTTTTTGAAATGCCTTCAAAAAGGAAAATAACTTTTGATGATTGCAAGATGGTGAATGGTGCATAAGTGATGTAGAGCATTCCTAGGAGGGAGAACAAGAAGGTTCAATGAAAAAACCCTCTAAAATGTCTCCTAGGTACCTAACTACATGCCAGGGAGGGTAAATATCACATTTTAGGGAACTTGAAGTGAAAAAGTCACGTATGTGGGAAAAGTGCGATGCGAATGACAAAATAGAACATAAATAACTTAAATGATCCAAAGTGTACTTTTTCACTTCAAAGAAAAAATTCAACATCAAAATAGATAAAAAATAGTTCCATCCTTCTTGTTGTTTGCTTGGAGAGAGAAAATCACTCAAATCTAAGAGAGAAATAGACCAAAAGGTTCAATATTTCCCATGGCATGTGCATTTCATCCCTTGGGTCATAACCACTTGAATGACAAAATCTCAATGAAGAAACATAACAAAAGTGCCATTTCACCTCTTGGGTGTTCACCTAGTGATTTGAATGCCAAAATTTCAATTACAAAACATGACAAATGTGCATGAGAGGTCTGTGGAGTGCTCCAAGCCACATAAGTGACAAAAGGTCAAATTGAAAATATATGCAAAATGTGTTTAAGTGAAAAGAGTGTGTGCCCAAGGAGTTTAGAGCAAGTTTCAAGTTGAAAACATAAAGAAAAAGTGCAACTAAGTGCCCAAGTGTGCCCTAGAGGGGTTGAGTGTCAAAAGTGAACATGTAAGTGAAAATTGCTCTTAGATGTCAAAAAGTGTGCTTATGAGAGAGAAGAGGGAAAAGGAACAAGTCAAATAGAAAATAAACTTTCCATCTCTATTAAAGTGTTCGCCTTCTCATGTTTCTTCATTGTTGAGGTGAGGGTTTGAAGGGAGATGCATTTGGAGCATATTTGCCATAGCTTTCACTAAGGTTTCTTCACTAGTTTTAAAGAACGATACTCCTCTCACATCTTCCAATTGTTTGTATCTCATGTCATGTAATGTTCCCTTTTGGTGCTTAGCTAATTTGTGCACATTTAGCTAGTTTCCAAGTCTTTTTAAGGCTAATTGGTTAGTTAGGGAGAACTCCAACATTCTTGGAGAAGCATTTGATCAATCTTGTAGAGTAATTTTTCTTGGGTTTGAGTTTAATTGGTTAGTTGGAGCCCTTAGATGCTTTCAAAATTGATTTCCAACCTTTTGGGTGCTCTCCAAACTTCTTGGAGGAGTAGGCTATTTTTAGGAAGTCACCAAGTTGATTTCAACTGTGTCTTTCTATTGCTTCGGTTTCATCATTGTGTGGTTAGAATTGGATTCCAATGACGTTGCAGTACTTTCCGCAACTTGGGCGAGTTATTAAATTATTTAGGTAATATTTCACCAATGTTGTCTAATGTTGAGAAATAATTAAAGGACAACTTAGTGTAATAGCTTGTTGGAGAAGTGATTAAATGTTTTCACATAATGAATTATTTAATTTAAAGCAAAAGTGTTTTTAAAAAATAAAAAATAAAAGCAAAAAAGTGCTTTTTTTGGAAAACACAAGAAAAAATGTACTTTTTCGAAAAAGCAGCAAAAACAAAAAAGTAATGGAAAAGCAAAAAAACATTCCTTTGAAAAAGAAATGAAAAAAGCTATAAAAGGAGGTGTCGGGGGCTCATTTGGTCATGCTAAAGATTTACACATTTCGTTATGCTGTCAAATTGAACTTGTGAGTTCTTCCAAAAATCGTTTGAGAACGAAAACCTAAGTTACCAAATTGGAATCAGAATCAAAATCGGGTACGTGGGTACGATACATTGGTACGACAATTATTTTGCGGTTGGGTGCAGGTACAGGTATGTCCGTATAAAAAACATATAAAAATAATAAATGTATACATATTTCATAATAATATAATATGTAATAATTATATAATGCTCATAATATACTAATATACAAATTTAAAATATAGTAATATACTAATTAAAAGGGTATATTATTTTCCCATTATATTATTTTATATCAAAGTATATAAAATTAGTATTATAATATACTCGTCAATATCAAAGTATATAATAATACAATATATTAATTGGAGCACGGGTCAAAATATCAAAAGATATATTACTTGCATTATATTATTATATTTCAAAGTATATAACATTATATTTTACGGCATAGGTCAAGGTATTATATTTTACAACATAGGTCAATATCTGTCCGGAGCATTTCTGAGGCCTCCTTACAATAGCGTCGACAGTCTTAAGGTGGTGGTTTGGTCAGGTGGAGACACGCAAATTCCACGAGGTTGGGAGATACCCACAATGGGCAAAAGGCTTCAAATCGGGGAACTTGTAAAGAATGGCTTCAAGAAATTTGTTATGGTCACACATGATAAAAGCCATAACTAGAGCTTTGTCATAGGATTTTGTAAGGATTTATTTGATGTGGTTCTTCGGCAACTTGTATGACCTGTCATACGATCTCGTTCCTTATCAAGTTTACCTCAATTAAAAAAATGCATTAAAAAATCCGTTGATAGTAAGCTGGATTCAACTTAGATAAAAGTTAAAATGCTAGTTAAAAAAAGCCGAACCTAGCTCGATTTTGTAGGCGATTCCCATTGGTACCCAATATTGGTATGACTCATACCTGGAAACAAGGCTATTTCTATAACAATTCGGTAACATAGATGGAAACCCTCATTTGATTCCTAGTTTCGGGTTTGAAAGATAATCCCTAGCTAGTGGAGTGGTTCTATTCAGGAATCACATTGTGTTTCAATGGAGTTTCAGTTCCAGGGTTTCAAAAAAGAAGATAATTCAAAGTATTTTGATCGCAGTTTTTGGGATTTATGTTTGGTGAATGTTTGCAGAGATTTTGGATGTGGTTAGGAGATGATCTTTGGGGGTTGGAGGGAGTTTGATGATTCATCATGGCTGTTTTGACCTACAACAGCTGTATATCAGACCCTACAACATTGTTTCTTGTCATAATAGACTCGACACTACATATCCAGCAGTCTATCCAATGATTTTCAGACCTGCAATGTTCTTTACTTGGGGTTTTTGTGTCGTTGGATGAAGGGGATTGCATTGGGAACTACTTACAGTAAACCACATAATCTTTTGATGAATTGGGTATGCATTCTTTGTGATTTTTTAGCAATCAACATGCTGATTTGATGTATGACAGAACTGTACAAGCCTGAAACTTTGACACCAGACTGTTGTAACATCTTTCCAGAGCTTTGGGGGTGTTTGTTTATGAGGTTTGAAGTGCTCTTTCCATGTAGAAAGTGTTTGGGAATGAAATGATGTTTATTTATGAGTGAAATCCTTCACTGTCTAGCCCTGAAATGGCAAGTTGCAGAGGATATCAGATCTCCAACCTTCACCATTTGCATCTGTTTAAGGTATATCTCTTGTTGAGAACTTGATTTCATTGAATTGCATAATATTTGGCAACATTTGGGGATATTACAGCAGTTTATATTGTATCAGCATTGTTAAACTTTATCAACACTTTATGGCAGTGGATATATCATTGTTTGACATGTTTATGTTGAGCTAAGTATGCTTATGGACTAATGTTGTAAGTGCTTTGGATGGTCATACTGCCAAAGTCATTCCTTTCTTACACCTTGGATTGTAACATTAGATGGTAGTACCACCAGTGACTTGCTCTTGTTATTTGTTGATGCTTACCCCACTGAACAAGTGACTTATGACACTCACTCACCATTGAAATGTGGAAGAGGTGTTCTCATCTTGTTTTATTCACTCACCATTGAAAAGTGGAAGAGTTTCTCTTTTGTTGTACTTCTCACCATTGAAAAGTGGAAGAGCTTGCTGAAATATTCTCTCTCAAATTTTTCTTGTTTTTTGGTGAACATTTACAATAGAATCAATCACCCGTTAAGGTTAGCATAACCCAAAACGTACATGAAAGAACTCTAACCAAGAATGCACCCTAAAACCACTTAAGGAGGAGGGGTGGGCATATGGTCAAAGGATCCCTAGGATCTACTGAATCAAGAAGTACGAGATTACACTGAAAGAGAGATATTAAACTTGACACCAAGAATGTGCACTCAAGATCCTTTGACAGGCGAGGTGCTAACATATGGTGGAGTACTATTGTTGAATTGAAATGAAACAAGGCGGATAACCAGCCAAAGAACTTTCCACGCTACCACCAAACAGTGGGGGGAAAAGATTACAAAATTAATACTTCTTCTGCTGCAGCAGGCATCCAATGAAGAATGGGGATTCACCACTTGAAAGTGGGCATGAAACATATTACAAATCAGATTATCCACATTGGCGGTATACCATCCAGGGGTGCTTAATGTGAAGTTAATTAAATAATGCAGCAAATGCTGAAATTGAAATAGTACTATTGTTAACAGTTTGTACAAATAAGAAAGCTGCAAATTACATTGTTTTTCACCATTTTTCAAAGCACCATGTTATACAATGTTTCCAAGTTAGAATATAATAAGAAATGAAGGAAAAAGATGGAAACAACACAATGAATTGCTTCTGTCTCAAAAATCTGCAATTTTGGAAATGGCAATCAGCAACTACAAAAATTCATAAAATATTCATAACTCAACCAAAATACCTCTGAATTGCGTGCAACCAAAGGCTATGATCAACTGGAAGCTAGGCGCCCTTGCTGAAATGAAGAAACAACCTCAAAACACCAGTAATTATTTATGACACATATCCCAATGCATACAGAAAAGTATGCATCTCTTTGAGGGGCGATTTTGCTCTTTAATAATCCACACTTCAATTTAAATTCTGGAAATTGGTGAGAATGGTCACCTAGACCTTAGAAATGGATAGACCAAATACCCATAACAAAACAAAATTCATACAAACAGTTGTGAGTGAATTCGACTTTCAGCTGTGTGCAAACAACAACTGCAAAAACTGGTAAAAACTCCACAATTTCACCTTGAAACTCTATCTGCTAGTCTGGATGAGAAGCAACAATAATTCAATTAGGTGTTATCTTGCAAACACGAAATTGAGATGGGAACTAGGAGGTCAGCATTCCTCGAAGTGCAAAATGAGAAATCATTTCGACAGCATAAGTTTAGCAAAATATCAGATAACCAAATGCTGGAGCAAGGCCTCATTTTTAAAGGAAGAGAGAAAACTGTTCAAATCCCTGAGAGATGGTACGCCAAAAGCCATCACACAATTATTTTTCAAAAAAAGATATAATTCTCTCAAAAGTGCGTCCCACTTGAGACAAGGGAGAATTAATTAAAAACCTTTTAATTTCCTTCATGAGGCGCCACCCTTTAAGTCCCTCTTTTAACACAACTTAAAGTTAACATCTTAGGCCAAGGGGTCAACTGCAAATTAGAATAATTTGCCTTTTTAATGAGGAATTTCATTAAAGTAATGTTTTCAACAAGCCAATGCTTAGTTCTGAATAACTGCTCTAGAGGACATGATGAATTGAAGACTGACAACTGTTAACTGCCAAAAATAGTATTTACTATAAATAGTAAATATTGAGGACTGACCACAAAACCTGCAAAACTGGAACCCTTTGATTCACCTCAACGAGCCTACATGATTCCAGAATAGGCTGATGAGCCACTGACAGGATTACTGCCAAAAGGGGAACATTACACTTGCTTGCATTTTCATTATTGTATAAGCTTTCCCACTAAAAAGTGGAAGTGTTGGCTAATCCCATTGAATAAGTGGATACTACTTTCAGTTGTTTATTTGCAAAAGATGTAAAATCCCCATTGGAGATTTATCAAAGTTTTTGCGATTTGCTTAGTTTGACAATGTAAACATTTTGTCAAACAGTTGTTTTAATATTGGTAGGAGTTTGATTCAAAATTTTTCTCGAAGGATAGAGACTTGAATGCATATAAGGAGTTAAGATTGATATTTAGAATCCACATATGAAATAAGACTATTTTATGCCAAATTAGTGCTGCTCATCACAGAATATACACAATGTTAAAGCAATATTATATTCAGATCTTTATATTTCTGACCTGGAAATGAATATTCAGATTGCTCATGTCAAGTCTACATTTCTTTGCATATACATTGATTATCCCCTTGGGGAATAGTTGCCACACCCTCTATATTTGATTAGGCTCCATCCTTTGGTGCTTCCCAAGCTTGGCATCTCCCTTTGACCTGCGGACTAGTTGATAGATGCTCCACAACTACTCCACTAGACTCCAATAACCTCAACGCACCCTTCCTTGGTGCTGCGATTGGAAGTGAGAGGTGATGGACAGGGTTTTTATACCACACAACCCCTAATTTTCAAACGCCAGTCTTCTGCTTCATATGGGATGTATGTTTAAGCCACTACCATAGATTATGAATCGATTCTATGCCAAGAAGATAAGCTTGACCTCAGTATTATTCCCCAAACTCGCATGACTCCAAGCATGAAATTCCAGGGCTGACTTTAAAGACTTCTTGGTATTCACATTACCACGTGAGACTCCCATTACCATACGTCTCTTTTAATTCTGTTGTTAGTCTTACTTACCCCCTTCAATTCCCACATGGGTCTTTTGAATATGCACAACTCATATATACATTGTTGCTAGTATTCTCCTAAACCATTCGATGCAGAATTAATTAAATGCTCGGCCTATATATGATTCCCACACTATTACCAAAAGTTGGCAGCTACAAGAAGGTAAACCGAAATACTCCAAAAGAGGTTGCAATTTGGTCTTTGACTAGTTTGAAACCCAAATACTGCCAAAACGTCCCTATAGAGGTATGTGGCTCATTGGATAGTGGTTGCCAAGGTGGCAGATTGCTAACAAAGGCTGATAGACTTTAATATTGCTTGATCCTCATGAAATGAGTCGCCCAACTCATATAAACGAATGAAGTATAGATAAATATCAATGCCTTCAAAATGTGCGATATGTGTCCACAAGGTCAACCCACATGCCATGATAATTTAACCCATCATTATCCACCTTAGGCAGCAAACCATCATTAAAAAAATATTCTTCCCCCAAACTATCGACATGAATTGCAAAAAAGGGATTGTGAAATGCCATTTCCATATCCATGTCAAAAAGGGGATTATCAAAAACCTAGAAAGTGTCTTTACCTTCTTGCTTGGGTTCTATTCCTTGATCATGATTGGACTCCCATTGCATGAACTTGCATGTGGTAATCCTAGATCCCTCTTGGGTCATCCCTCTCAACACCACTTTCCTATCACCCTCTTGAAACTTCAGCTCCATGGATTTTAGGTTCAAGGTGATCTCCCCTAAGGAGCAAAGCCATTGCATTCCTAAAACAACATTTGTGCCTCTTGTATTAACAACATAAAAGTCATCATTCATCTCGTAGTGGCTTAGTTGGAGTCTCAACTGTCGAATCTTCCTTACACAAGATATTATGCGACCATTAGCAACCACAACTCTGAAGCCTCCAAATTTCTTTGTTTTGAGCCCATGTTGTGCTACAATGTCTTCATCAATGAAGTTATGCGTAGCACTTGTATCAAGAAGAGCAACAATTTGCTGCCCTTTTAACCAACTGCTAAGTTTGAATGAATCACATCTTTGAAGACTAGAGAACCTAGCTGATGTACCACTTCTTTCCTTCTCTTTCCTAGGCTCTTCTTTTGAACTATCTTCATCACTTTCCCCCTTTTCAACTTGTTGGTTTGATTTTTCTGGTTTTGATCCATTAGTTGAATGTGCCTCCATTTGACAATTCTTCCTCTTTTCCAAGCACTTATGTCCTAGGGCCCATGGTTCATTGCATGTAAAGCAAGGGTTCTTCTTAGCTCCTTTCTGTGGTCTTCTTCCACAATCTTTGAAGGTGTTTCTTTGGGATGAATGTTCTTGTCACGTTTCTTATCTCTATCATGTGGGAAGGTCTTAGGTGGGAATTTGTTCTTAGTAGTGGAAGACTCCATATCCCTAGCCTTTTTGATTGCCTCTTGTAGAGAAAATGGGTTAAAAGCTTTAATCCGACCCCTAAGAGGATCGGATAACCCATCAATTAAAAACACTATAAGCTTTCTCTTGGATATATCTGTCACTAAGACTGACTATCTCTGAAAATCTGCAACATAGGCATCCATTGACCCCCACTGTTTTAGTTGTGCTAATTCCTTAAAATGAAGTTCTACTTCCTAATTATCAAATCTCTTTATCAATTTTTTTGTGAAATCTGCATAGGAAGTAATTTGAGCATGACCCATAGTGATCATCCCATGGTGCCACCCCTCATGAGCAACCCCTTCTAAGTGAATGAAAGCATATTGTATTGACTCTACCTTAGGCATGGGATTAAGAGTAAATTAAGTGTCCACCTTTTGGACCCAAGCTCTCATTGAAATCTTTCTAGACCCATCAAAGTAAGGAAGATTGAGTTTTCCTACTTTCCTACATAGATCATTATGTTGCTCTTTATTGCCCTTGTTGGGCATATGCTTCATCCCAAGATCCATATAATTCCGTAGTGATATGTCATGCTGGAACCTAGGCCTTGATCCATCCAATCTTGCCTAAATTGGTCTTGCATCTCAACTAAGGTAAGCTCTTGATTGGTTTGTGCCTCCACTCTCAGTGGAAACATAGGCATAAGAGGTCTAGCCATGGTTGCCCCATTCTATTGATTGATTGCTCTACGCTGATCCATGCCATTTCCTTGCCCATTATTGCCTCTGTTACCTTTGTTGTTGATTTCCAATCGATTTCGTCCCTCAACCAATTGTGCTAGGTGCTGATTTATTTCCTAGTGTCCCCTAACCATCACATCCAAGAGAAGCATCATCCGATCTGGTTCAACATTTCGTCTTTTAGCTTCTTCACCCCTTTCATCCTTGTTTTCTGAGCTTGCAGATTCAACTGAGTGTGTTTCAAGGTGTTGTTCCTCTCCCTCAGAAGGCCAATGTTCCCACAATTCTTCACATCTCCTTAATCTCTCACAATACCTTCTCTCTTTGTCACTAATGCTCATAGGATTGCATCAACCATTGGTTGGCAAAAATGATTTGTGCTTTGTTACCACTGTAGTGACCACCCTTGATTTTTTTTTGAAAGCTTACTATTTGCTGATGGTTTTGTTTTGCTGTTTGTAATGCTTGTTGTTTCATGTGCTTACATCATTCATGAGAGTGCATAGGAAATAGAACATAATAGAAAATACAAATAAAGAGACTCCTTTTCAAATAGATTCAGACAAGACATTGAAACAATAAAGTCTATAGCATTTTCAGACTTGAAGAAATGTATATCAGACCTGATACAAGTGTGTAGTAGACCTGATTGGAGCCGACACAGTCATCTATTCCATCATACATTGCAAGTTTCTAACATGGAGCAAGCATATGCATAATTTGGAAACTTCCTAAACTTTGTTACTTCCAAGAAACAACTATAAAAACTCAGGAAGGGCACGTTTCAGACCTCTATATTTGCAGACTTGCACTTTCAACATACCTAGAAAAGGCATGACTGGCAAGAAAGGGTGACTAGGCTCTAAAATTCATTTATTCTCCAATTAATGCAAACAAATAGTTGAAATGGGGCGCCCAAACCAGAGGAAACTAAAATGGTAATACCTAAAATGAAACTTCAGACATGAACAGAGTTATGAACTGTTTTCCATTTTCAGACCTTGGTAAAAGTAGTTTCCAGATTTCAAAGAAATAGCTTTCAAACCTCTGAAACAACTCCGATCATCACCAAATCATAGCCAAAATGGAGCCAATATTTGAACACACCAAAAATACCAAACACCCACTTCAAAGTACTAAGAAAATCTTCATCTTTCCACCACAAAATACTGAAAATCAGAACTTTGTGAAGCCCAACAGCAATTCCTGAAGTAGAACCACACCAACCAGCTAGGGTGGATCTCTCACCACCGAAACCAGCGTTAGAAATGAAGGTTTTCGTCCTCAATCTGCAACATGCACAAATTGGAAACAATCTAGCAGAGTTTATTTATGTTGTTAAATCCTCCATATCCAAATGAGAGCAAAAAAGAAGCTTTATAGAAGAAAGGTGGTGTAAGGAAGGGGAAAATCAAAACCAAATGGCAAAGATCATAATAGCAACCACGATTATCTAAAATCTAAGCTTAAATCCCAAACCCAACAGGGAAGTACAAGATAGCATAAAGAAATCAAATGAATGCAACTAAATAAAACTCCCTATGCTAAGGTTGATTCCTCTTCCTTGTATCTCCTCCATTTTGCTCAATGTGCAAGCTTGCTCTCAGATTTCGAAGTGTTTGAATACTTGCAAATGACAATGATTGATAGCAAAATTTTTGGAGAAAATGTGGTTGTAGTTAGCCTTGAAATGACAAGGATAGGTCTCTTTTATAGAAAACCAAGTTTGAATGAAGGGCCAAGATTGAATGATGAAGATCAATGGATGAGATTGCTTTTGAGAAGCAAGGAAATAGGGTTAGGGCACAAATAGGGTGAAGGATGGACGGTAGAGATTAAAAGGCAATAAAATCTTATCAAGGGTGGAGGTTAATTGAGATAAAAAAGAAGATTGGCATAGGAAAAGATTAAATTAAATAATTATAAAACTATTTAATTTGAGAGGAAAAGTGAATGATTAAATAATAAAAGCAATTATTTAATTAAAGAAGAGGAAAAAAGATGACTTTTAAAAATAATTGGAAACAATTATTTCGTTAAAAAGTGGAGGAAAAAGACAAGTTACTAAATAATTAAAATAATTATTTAACAGTGGAGGGAAAAATTGACATTTTAAATAAAATAATCGAAAACAATTATCTCATTAAAAAGTGGAGGAAAAGACAAGTGAGGGAAAAACTAACTTTTTAAATAAAATAATTTTTAACAATTATCTCATTAAAAAGTGGAGGAAAAAGACAAGTTATTAAATAATTATTTAATAATGAAGGGAAAAGCGGAAAATAATTAAATAAATAGAATTTAATTAATAATGGAAGAAAAGGCTAATGAATAATAATTATTTAATTATAGATAGAAAATAAGAACATGAATAAGGGAAAAAGGATTAATTAATCAAAGTAAGAATAAAGAAAGGAAAATGAATTAAATTATTTAATTAATAGAAGAATATGACTTTAAACAATAATCAAATAATTAAAATTATTCAATTATGTAGGGAAGAAGAATTAATGTGGAAAAATGGTGTTTGCTAGCCTAGGACATTTTTCAGTGTCTACAGAAGGAATTAGGGCACTTCTTAAATTTCATTTTCCCTCCATAAATCCTATGCCCCCCCTTCTCATGAGCACTTTTTAAATTATTTAAAATCACCTTATACCTCCCTTGGGCGTCCAAAACATAAGGAAATATGTTTTCCTTTTGTTGCTTTTAGAGCTCACCAGACAATTGCCAACACATTGCCCAAATAGGAAACCCTACGTTGCACTATTGCTAGGACCATTAACTAAAAATAACACTTACTTAAATTAGTAAATGGGTCAAATCTCCCATTGGCCAAAGTAGAGGACATCGAAAAAAGGTGGCATTACAAAGACTGGGACAACAAGGTTAACAAGAAGGAGCTCCAAGTGTTGACATAAATCAGTTTGCCATGGATAGGGATAGGAGAGGTGGAAGTCCACCAAGTGATGATAGGTCTTTGGCTGAGATTTTGAGGGAGATAGAAGGTAGACAAAGGAATATTACAGCAGGGCAAGAATGAACACATGATGTGCTAGCTCAAATGATGGCATCCCATCAACAAATGATGCAAGTGATGGCACAAGCGTTGGACAACATGAGAGTTAATGCAACTCCTACCGGTGAAGGAAGTATTGCAAGAACACCCCATGGTGGAAGAGCTCGCACAACCACCTCAGATCGACCATTCCAGCCTTCTCTTCTAACAAGGGAAGAAGAAACCATTGGAGATGAAGAAGAATCACCACTTGCGGAGGAGTTGGATATGCTACATGCTGAATATAGAGCACTTTCTGATGAGGTCAAGGTAGATCTATATTTCAATCAGTTCATGAATCAAACGAAGGATAGAAGAAAACCAAGGATGGGGCAAAGACCTAGAGAACAAGCAAGGCAGCCTAAAGAGTTCAAGGATGCATTGAATTTAATATCCCTTGCTACTTCTGATCTTAATTTTGCCTTCAAGAAATATCGTTAGGTTCAAAACGTGAAACAAAGATCTTGGTTGCTAATGCCCTCTAACACTTTAGGATCTTTCACCTAAAGGAGAAGGATAGACCAAAATGGCAATGCTCACACTTCTTGAAACCACTGATGTTTTCCTTACAAGATCTGACCTTAGTTTGTTGATTTAGGTCTCAAGGAATATCGTCAAATACTTTTCATGCAATCTCTTTACTAGCTGTTTCTGTATTTTCAGTTTGTTTGTTTGCTTGAAAAGATTTCAATTGAAGTCTAGAAGCTTGCAAATCAACTCTACAATGTCTAAGCAAAGAACTAAGATGACAATGCAATTCTTTTTGTCTTTGAAAATGCATATACATGAATTCTAGATGAGAAGTATGCACCTACAGCCAAGTAGCATTTCTACAAACACTTGGCATGCATACTCAAATGATACTCAACATAAGCATTACATCAAACAATTAGCATGCAACTTATCCCTCCTTAATTGAATGCAATCTCTAGTACAAAGCTGATATGAAATGGATAGCCAAGAATCTTGGCTTTACAAATGAAATTCTAATACAATGCCAATCTGATTTTTAATTATCACCTACAGCAGAAACCACTACAATTTAAAATGCTATGAATGATATAAACAATGCAATGGAACCTGATTTACAGCAGCGCCCTTTGAAGATGAAGTAGCATCAACAAAATCGAATGTAATGACCTCGTCTTAAATCCAAATCAAAGCTGAAAGGATGCCGCCCCTGTTATGACTGAATGGCTTGATGAAATAATTTAATAGCTGCCCCTAAGCACCACCAACAGCACTCTAAACAATCGCCAATCCCTCTAGAATGGAGTGCTGCAAGTCTTCAATAAATTCAATGCAAGAAGAGCAAGCTACAAGCAAAATTGTGGCTTCCACAAGACTGAGATGAAGTCTGGAAATGTATATCAGAATATTGTATCAGAATATGCAAGATTCAATCGACCCTAGATGACAAATTGTTGAAGACTCCAAGCATCAAAATGTTCTCCAAATCGACCCCTTCAAAAATTGGCCTTTGGCCACAAATTTTTGGCACAAATGAAAGGACTGATTTATCCTCTCCAATCTACAACCCTTCGGAGGATATTTCACCACCTCAGTTATGCAATCAATAGAAGTTTTCGTTTCCAAAGATTAATGGTTATAATTGCAGAAACACTAGACTCCACAATGGACATATCAAAACAATATCAATTTTTCTAGCCATCCAAAAATGAGCCCTTAAGATCCTTTTATACATTTCCTGGGAGAGCTCAAACACTTTTCTTGCTAATGTGGGATAAAAGATATATTTTATATTTTAGTGGCTTTATGTTATAGTAATTTATTTAAGTCACTATATTAAATTAATTAAATATAAGGTTACTTTTTGATATTAATTTATTCAATAACCTTATAAAATAATTAATTTAATAATTTCTCCCTTATTTCTCCACTTAGCCTTCGGAGAATAAAGGCTAAGAAATCCCACTGAGATAGCTACGAAAAAGGGGACATTACATTGAACAAAGTTCCTTTACCCAATTTTGATGGCAGCGGTAATACAAGTGCTAGAGCATGGGTACATAAGCTTGATACCTTCCTCACACTCAAGCCAGTGAGTGAGGTGAAGGCCATACTGTTTGCTACTATGCATCTTGAAGGTTTGGCCTATGATCAATGGCATCATGGGCTTGTTTCAAAAAATCATGGGATGATCACTTCATATGATGAGTTCACACGAAAACTCATTGCGAGATTTGATAGAAAGGATGTGGAGGTCTACTACCGAGATTTGGCACAATTGAAACAGGTTGGTAGAGTAGAATTCTATGTCAATGAGTTCCAAAAGATTGCTGTTATGGTTCCTGATATGTTAGAGAGAAGAGTGACTATGCTTATTGTTGAGGGATTGAATGATAGATTGAGAGGGTTGGTGAAAGTCCATAAGCCTAGTACACTTGATGATGCTATTCAAGTTGCTCTTGATCTTGATACTCCTCCTCCACTTCAACCACCAAAGAAAGATTTTAGAGAGGATAGATCAATTCAGAGAAGTGTTAACTAGTTGAAGTCCACACCTCCTAGGATGGACAATGAGTCAAGGAATAAATTGAGGAGGAAGAAGCTTTGCTTCTTTTGCAAAAAACCATGGGAATCGGGTTATAGATGCCTTGGAAAAGGCAAATTACATCTCATAGAAGTCACTTCCAGTGTGGAGAATGAGGTAGTTGAAGACACTAGTTCAGATAGTGATGAGGATCTTGCGCCACGGTTGGAGCTTGATACTAAGGAACAAGGTACTATTATTTTTCTTTTAGTTGTCCCTAAGTATCATCCCTTTTACTTGAGGGGAGTTGTGAGGGGGCAATGGATCTCATGTTTACTAGATAGTGGTGCAACACACTATTTCATTGATGAAGGTTTTGTGGCTAAGAAAGGATTGCAAGTAGAAGAGTTTCCAGGATTCAGTGTCATGTTGGCGGATGGGTTCAAGATGAATTGTACTAGGAGAATACCCCAATTGGGCATTCAATTGGATGACTATTCATTGGTTGATGAATTCTATGTAACTGGCATTGGTGGAACCGAGATTGTGCTAGGGATCCAATGGTTACAATCACTTGGCTGATATGTTTAGAACTTCCAAAGGATGGAGTTAGAATTCACCTCAAAAGGAAAACAAATAGTGTTGAAAGCTATCAATAAGGATCTACCTAAGGGCATGACAGCCAAGAGGATGGAGGTTCAGGACAGCCTTATCAAAACTAGAGAGGCATGCAACTTTCAGCTAGATACACCTCTTGGATCAACACTTGGCAATGAACAACTCACCGAGGATGAAGACTTGATTGAGTCCTTTGAGGACACTACAAAGAGGTATGATATAAGTTCTGATTTTCTGTTTTATGACAGCAGTCATACTTCTGTGCATAACCATGAGATAGCAGTCATGTTACATGAAAGGAATGGTGTTGAGGGATTCAACAAGGTTAGCACTCAAGATGTGAGTATCAAAAATGAGGAATGTATGGTGGATCCAAGCCACAAAAGTTCTGATTTTGCATATCATACTCTGAAGGATGTGGAAAAGACACAAGATATGTGTAATGGGTGGTTGAAAGAACTAAGAGAGCAAAGATGTTGGCTGCCCAAGTAAAACAACACTTGCAAAAGGTCAAGGAACGTTGCAATCAACTAGATGAAGCAAAGATGCAAAGGGAGTCTCACCTTAGATCTCTATTTCTTCCAAGAGAGGAAGGCATAGCAATGGGGCAAGCAAAGGGAAGGTCTCTTGAAGAAAGCAAGCAAGAAGAGTATGCAGATTTGGGTGGACAAGTGGAAAGGTATGATTTAGAAAATTTTGTTCATGTGCTTGATTTGCATCGTGATCTTCCTTTGTTTGAGGGCCCCTTGAAGTCCCAAACCCTAGAGGATGTTAGAGTAGTGGAGCATACACTTAGTGGATCAGCCACTAGTGTCAAATGTTCACATGAAAAGGGAGCCATAAGTGATTCAGTGTTTGGTGATTCATTGGTCTTCCTTGAAGATGTAGAGTTGGTCAATAATGAAGTGCAATCCTATCATCATATTGATTCCTTGGTAGCATTGGAGGCTGCCTTAGTTCAAAGATTTGTGATGCATGCCATAGAGGCACTTGCCTTTGTTGGGCATACTTGGGAGATGAAGCTGAATCTTGACACAAGGTATGGAGGTATTTTATAATGTTTGATTTCGAGTTACTTATGCTTGTGTTCCATCTGGATTATGTTATAGGAATTGAAAGAAAACGTGAGGATCTTGGCCTTCTTGCCCTAGTTCATATGGATCCACTCCATACTTTGTTGGGAGATTGCTGTTCTGCCTTATTGCACATGGAAATCCTATAGGCCACTTTGGGGGACAACAACTGTTTGGGTGTTTTGGGAAGCTTTGGATCACCTCTTCATCATTGGTGATAGCATTTGTACTCACATGGGTTTGATTTTCAGTTGGGAGGTTGCTGTTCTGATTGATATCAACAACATAGGAGGGGTTGATATGTTCTTTTATGCTTCTACAAGGGACATCTTGCACATTCATGAAGAACCCTTCGAGGTTGGAGAATAAGTTGGTGTTGATAGCTCATTGAGATACAACTATCTTCTCAATTTTGATATATATGGTAGTGAGATGATATGGGATCTAGGTGGTGATATGCTTGACATTGCTTGAGGACAAGCAATTTCGGGAAGGGAGGATTGTAATGTCCCTTTTGGGTGAGCTAAGGAGGAAAATTAATATTATTTCATCATTTTGTTTTTTGGCGCCAAAAGGAGGGAAAATAGTATTTAATTTTTTAATATTTTATGGCAAACATTTTATATATTTTATATGAGCTTGGGTGGCCCCTCTTTGGAGAAATAAGGAGAAATAATAATAATAATAATAATAAAAAAAACCAATAGGACAAGTTGGCGCCCAAAAAGAGGAGGGAAAAATAAATTAAAAACAAATTTAAATTGCCCAAGTTGGGGCGGCCAGATTGGGAGGCATAAGGAGGTTTGATATAAATACAAGGTCATTTGGAGGCATTTAATCATCATCGACTTATTCATATCTGCTCTTCTAATCTGCACTTTGGCGAATTCTCTAAGGACAAAAACCCTTAGGAATTAAGGAGAAGTTGGACGAAAACCTAGCTTCTTCCATGGAGAACTTCATGACAGAGGTTCACTTGGGCTTCAATGGTGATTCTTGTTTACATTTAGTTTTTGCATCAGCATTTAGGCATCTTGTTGAAGGGGCGAATTGGGCAAGTTGGGTGATATTCTTCAGACTTTCAAAGGTGGCAAACCCTATCAGCAGACAAGCAGGCCAGTGCACCCTCTTGGTAGGGTTTTAATGTCATCTTCATCATAAATTTGCATTGGAGTTGGCTGGAGCAATTTCGCCCTGTTAGGGTTAGTTTATGAGGACTTTTTGTTGCATAAGTTGGGGTTACTTCATATCAGCAGACTTCTATGTGTTGCTGGGCATGTTTGGAGCCTGTTGCATTTTGTATTTTGCATCATTAGTTAAATCTGGGTTATAGCAGCAGTCTTAACATTTGAATATCAGAAGTTTTGGTTTATGTTGGTGGATGTTTGTTAGCCTATGTTTTTTGGTTTCTTGCTGTTTATGATCTGTTATCAATTTGGTAATTTTTGGATGAAAATATACAGCTGTTCATACTTAAATAAACTCAGAAAATTGCATCAGTGAATTAGGGTTTGAGCAGAAAATAAAAATCAGAAACTAGGGCATCATTTTGTGTGTTGAAAAATGAGAAATTTTGCACAAATATTGCTTGGGATATTTCATCAACTTCCATGGAAGGCATAGAAGATCGAATAAATTCAATTGACAAACTCATAGCTCTTGCATCACCTGCCATATGCAACCTAGAAACCTTTTCCTTCTTAGCTAGGATTATTTTTCACAACTTCTAATCCCATGTCCAAGTTTGCACAAAAGATGATTAGAAACCTTGGTGTTATACTCTTTGAAATCCCTTCAGCACATATGACAACCAATGTTTATGCTCCACTATTTTATTTTTCTGGTTTTTTCTAAAGTTGTCAGAAATTACAAGAGGTTTTTGGTGGAATTGAATGGGTCCTTTACATAGGAATTTAGGGCAGCGAAAGGGCATTCTAAAGGGTTATTTCCCATTTCCCTTACACACACTCCCACACTCAAATGAACCCTAACACCTCTTTTCTTTTTTTATTCCTTTCTCAACCTCTTCACTATAATAAAACTTCACTATTGCTCATCCTGTTTTTCCTTTTTTGTAGTAAAGCAATTGCAAACTGAAAATAAAAATAAAAATGCCCAAGAGTTTGAAACTTTGAAGGAAAGAGATAAAATTTCAAGGACTTTTAAAGAATAAACATTGGATGCCAAACTTACCTCAAATGAGTTTAGTAATTAAGGTTTTTTTAAGATAGATATTCATGTGTCTTAAAAGAATGCTGACTGAGCATATTGTGGCTTTAGGGGAAAGCCATTTTTAATATTTGAATGATCAAATTTATCTACTTGCTGTTATGAATTTGTCTGACTACAAATTGAATTTAAGAGAACTTTTTAATGCTTTTAAAGAGTCATTAGCAATTAATTTATGTAGAGGCTAATGAAATAATTAGTTCTTTTATAATTTAAGTTTTATTTCAAGTAAAGTATCTTTTGATCTTATTCTGACACATTATTTGTCTCTGAATACAGGTGAATTTTCTTCGTTACATTCGCCAATGGGGTAAAAAAATAATTTTCATCTTAAACAAGTCAGATATTTTCAAAGATATCAAAGAGGTTGTCAGCTCTATCCTGAGTCCTGGTGTTGTGTTGAAATTATTTTTCAAGTTTAGAAATTAAATTCTAGTTATTCTCTCTTGAAATTATTTTTCAAGTTTAGAAATTATATTAGAATTATTCTGTAAGGATTATATAAATTTCTCCCTCTCCCTATACTTAAAATCTTCAAGAAAGGACAGTGCACACTGAATGTCTATTTCTGGTTTGGATTTTTTTCACAGCTGGATGAGGCCATGAGATTTGTGAAGGACAATGTACTGCAGTTGTTAAGCATAGAACAGGTAATACTATATCCAGTTTCTTCACGTTCAGCATTAGAAGCAAAAATAGCAGCAACGGCAGGGGATGGAGTTGTTGACCTAGAAGTTCTTTCAAAGGATCTGAACTGGGTAAGAAGTGGGTTACCTGCACTTGAAGAGTTCATATTCAGTTTTCTTGATGGGTCCACTGACAGAGGAGCAGAGAAAGTCAGACTTAAGTTGGAGACCCCTATGGGCATTGCCAGAACCTTGCTGGCTGCAACAGAAAAACAAATATCTGCAGAAAGTGCAAATGTGAATGCTGATTTGATGTCTATAAAGGAGAGTATTGTCCAGTTGAAGCATTATCAACAAACAATGGAAAATGACAGTTTCTCATGGACGAAGCAAGTTCTATCTGTGGTATGTTAGTGCAGTTTTTTCTCTTGTCAGGAAGCTTGCTTTTTTTCAATGAATTTTCCTTATGTATTCGTTTTATCCATTTTTCAAGAGGTGAAAACGCCCTTTGTAGGAGCTCCCCATTCTTTACATGAAAGAGACACACCAAGGTTACCCCAAGTTTCCGGGACGGGGACGGCGGGACGAGTCCCCAAGTTTCTGATTTTTGAGGCCAAAATTAGGGACGTCAGGGGATGGCTATATAAAAATATAGGGAAAATCTAAAAAATATAGGGAAAATCTAAAAAATATAGGGAAATTTTAAATATTCATATGATAACATGGATAAGGCATGCATAATACTCATTATAGAACATTAACATATAACATTTGTGTTCAACATTATGCCAATACTCAATACGCATTCAAAATTAACATACATGAATCATGAAACAACCTCCAAGTTATAATTTATAAACTTATATCAAAATGCCCAAAGGCTACATTGCTGCCATATAGTTTTAAAGTTTGCTATGAAAATCAAAATACAATGTCATTGTGTCAATAATGAATATAGAATAAACAAAGTCAAAGAGCACTACTGCCCCTAATCATCCCTCATAACCGCATCAAAATCAGAGTCATCCTCTGAGTCACTGCCATTGTGATGCTACTCCTCAACCAACGGAACCCCAACCAAACCCTCAACTGTCTCCTAATCTACTTGGGCCACGTCCTCAAGATCAATATCCCATCGTAGAGCTAGAGTCTGTCGATACTCTGGAGTCTACTGATCCTGAAGCTGAAGAGCACTATGAACGGCCACTAGCTTCTCCGCTCGTCTAGAGGTAAGTCTATTCCTCTTAAGGGAGTGGATAAGGCTATACGTGGACCAATTCCTCTCTGTAGCAGAGGAACTAACAACTTGTGCAAGAAGGTGAGTAGCAAGTGTCTTCAACTGCGGTGTATCCCTCCCATGATAGGTCCACCATCCAATAGGGTTCGATTGAGCTAATATAGCTCTATCAAACCTCGCTTGTGGTTTACTCTAAGATTTGCAAAGTCTAGGAATTGTGACCGAATTAGTGAAGCCTGCTCTGTTGGATACATTTTTTCAATGGCACGTGTGAACCCATCTAAAACCTCACCATCATCACATGGAGGCACCCTACCAGGCCTTGGTGCATACCATTTTGGATTTAGAGCAAAGGCAACCATATGAAGCAGGGTGTTCATTTTATTCCACCTCCGCATCACAATGGGCCTAATGTGTTGCTCATATAAATCCAAAGTGGGGTCCTTCTCCGAAATAACTTGCTTGATCTTTCCAAGCATACTGTCAAATGTCTCATAAATCTCTCCAAGACTAGGAGAGTCTGTATCAACATATTTGATGACATCTACAATAGGCGACATGAAGGAGCAAATATATCTGCAAAATGCAAACAAAAAGTTCAAAATAATTAGTTGACAAGTTAATTGACATGTTAGAAACTTCAAAAGTTGGAACATTGGACAATAAAATTAAAATATTAAAATCAGAAATTTAATATGAAAATCAGCCATCTAACGTCTTACCTCATATTGGCCCACCAATCGTCATTGAGGATCTTTTGTTTGATGGTCTTTCTTTTAGTAGAACTTGCATTAGGCCATCTAGCTCACTTTGCATTGACCATCATCGCTTGTAGAGGCTCATACACCTCTAGCATCCTTTCTAACAAGATGAAGTATGTGGCATATCTACATTCATTCATTGATTCAATGATTCATTAAAAAATAAAAATTTAAAACAAAATCAGATTATGATTACAAATTGAAAGTGAAACAAAATGAAGTAAGTGGTATACCTTGTCTCAATAGGTTTGAAAAACTCCTTCTTTGAAAATGTTCTGAAGAGAGCAAGTGAGGTGTGGTGATTGCAAATAAACATCTGAATATCTCTAGCTTCTGCCATCGTTTGCTTCACCCAATCCAACTTCCCTATGTCTTTCAATGCATTGTTCAATGCATGGACACAACATGGGGTCCAAAATATGTGCATGTACTTATCCTCCACCATCAACCCAGCCGATTTGCACACACGTGCTGAATCGGTGATCACGTGCACCATATTTGCAGCCCCAACCTCCTCTATGGCATCTCTCAAAATGGAAACCTGGAATTCTACATCCTTACGTCTCTCCGAACAATCTACGACTCTAAGAAAATAAGAACAAGCAGGGCATGTGACTATGATATTAATGAGTGGCTGACGTTTACAATCAGGCCACCCATCCATCACTAAAGAGCACCTTGTCCATCCACGTTTGCCTCATCTCCTCCATTAACACATTAACTTTGGAGTACTCTTTGTCTGGGAGGGTGGTGCGTAGCTTATGATCTCTAGGGGGTATGAATGAAGGACCAATAGTGGCTATGTCTTTCACCATTTGTTTGAAATAAGAGGAATGGGCCACATGAAATGGAATGGCATGTGCAAAAAAGAATTTTGCAATGGAGGATTCAGTGGTTTCTCGTGTTTGGTTATTAAACATGGACTCAACTGAGGTTGCCTTTTCACTACCACTCACCTTCTTCTTTCCTCTTAAGACAACTCCACTACTACCAACTTTGGAAGGACTAAGAGTAGGAATAGATGATTGTGAACTTGGGAAAGAAGGAGACCCACCTTGAACCCCACCATCACACTCTATTTGAATTTTTTGGCACTCTAAAAATAGGTCATCTGTCAATGCAGGACACACTCTAACTCCATGGCCCACCTTACCCAAAAACTGAGACCTAACTCTTGTGTAGCTATCCCTAAATTCCTTTTCACAAACATGGCAAAACCAAACCCTACTCCCCCTTGAATTTTTTTGTCTTTCACCCACGGGTGTAACAAATCAAAGGAATCTTTTTTTGGGGTTTAATGGGTGTTTTGCATAGTCTTCCATGGTTTTGGTATTGGTTGATGAAGGAGGGCATTGGATTGGGTTTCTTTGCTCTCTAGTTCTACTACCACCCCCACCACTTTCCCTTCTAGTTTGCATTTCAACTTCACTATCACTCCCATCCTCACTGCTGCTCCTGTTTTTTGTTTTTAGAATGCAAGTTTCAACTGAAAATGCAAAATAAAAATAAAAATCAGGCAATGCAAAAAAATGAAAAAAAGAATAGGGAAAGGAAATGCATACCTCTTTGGTGGATTTGCACTCCCAACAACACTATTTCAACCTCCTCTCCTCCTTCAAGCTGCTGTTCTTTCTCCTTCAATGGCTGCAACTTTTTTTGCTCTCAAACCCTTGGCTGCTCAAACAAACAAAATGCATAATATGAGGTTAGAGAGGCCCTTTTTTCTTCATAAGGGAGTCGAACTCAATGGGGCCCACACATGCCACGTAGGCTGGCTTGTCACTTTTTTGTTTTATGTTTTTTTTTAATGTTTGAAGCTTCCAAAATGTGGGGGACGACTGGCTGTCCCCGAGACAGTCGACCATCCTTGGGATGGTCGAGGGACGACTCAGTCGGCCCCTGGCTGTCCCCGAGACCGGTCAACCGTCCCTCTTTCGGTCAACCATTCCCCCCCCGTTCTGAGGATGTTTCCTAGAAATTTTGCAAAAAGGGGGACGGCCCCCTACTATCCCCATGTCGTCCCCTGGTACCCGGGATGTCTCGAGAACGGGTACGGGGCTTTTTTTTGGGGGGGGGGAACACGTCCTCGGGTTTCCCTGAGGCACACATACATTTTGCTACGAAAATGGGTGAGCAAGACTGTATTTCTACTCGAGGGAATGAAATGATCAAGCTTCATTGTGTAATAATCCTACAAACTTGCACCATTAAGTGAGGTTTAATGTTTACCACTAAAAGCGTTATAGAATCATCAACATTATTATTAGTGCTACTTTAGATTAGTGATACCCCCAGTACGGGAAGAAGCTTACTTTATAGCTCCACACTTCACCATAACACTGCATATACATTTCATTGAACCTCTTTCATCAAGGTGAGGTCATGGCGAGTGTTCAAAGTTTATCCTCCTCTTTATTGGAACCTATTCCATTTTCCAAGACAACCCCATAGGATGCCCTTTAAAATGGATAAACATGGTTGTGACCAGAAACACCATACTGAAAAGTTAGAACCATGTGTAGTAACCATGCTACATGGATGCACATAAAGACCTTGCACTAGTCCATCTCCAATAGCTTGAACAAGAAGAAATAAAGGTTGTGGGTTAGTTTAACCATTTTTGTCATGTGGGGCATTTGTACCAAAGGTACACATGGTCAAGACACTAGTTAGAAGTATCTCATTGAGCAAACTGAGCTTAGAGTAAACCGTTCTTTGCTTATCCATTATAATTTGTTGCTTGTTTTAGATTTTTATATCATAGTTACATGCATCTTTTGCACAACAAATTTCTACCCACAATGTATACCTCAATACTTGTTCTAATGAGAGCAACTAGAGATTGTGCAATACATGAATACAACTTGTCAATCTATTGGTCAATTACAAACTATTCATTTGAAAGTTTTATTTTAGTTGTCAATGTGGCACATTCCTTACAAATGAAATGCACATATACAAATATTAGAAGAAAATATACGGAATACAAATTTGATGTTTTCATTGTTAGTTTTTTTTCTTAGATCAGATTAGATAATCAATTCACAAAAGAAATGCAACACATAAGACAATGAACACAACAAGATACCCTGGGAAAACCCTCCTCTTGAGGGAGAAAAACCCAGCAAATATATCTCTTATATATTGAAGGAATAAGAGCAGAAATCTGCTTGAACTCAGGCCCAACACAATACCGAATTTGATACAATGAATAATAGCACCTCTCCTAGATGCAAAGATACAAATGAATATGTTTCTCCTTGAAATCAGTCTGCTGCTACAAAGTGATGATCTGCTGCTACAAGATGATGATCTGCTGATTAAGTATGAACTTCTTCTAAGACTGCGAATTCTGCTCTGCCAAAAGTGCGAACTTGTTTATCTTCCAATTGTTGTTTAATGACCAAAAGTAACCTTGTATATATATCTTCTTGGCACCTCTTCATTTAGGTCGGCCTTTATACAAATAATAATAAATGAATAAATATAACTTAAGTCGGCCAGTCAACAAGTAGATGATATAACTCAAAATAGGGTCGGCCCATGCTCTAGTTGATATTTGATATGAGTCTTAGTGAAGACCGACGCTGTATTAACATCAACATTCATTAGTATAAAAAGTCTGAAGGAAGTCTCTCGGAGGGAGCTTTTTTCCTTTTTGGGGGCCCATAAATGTTGTGGGTTGTCAATGTGGGGCTTCTTATGTAAGTTACCCTCATTTGAAGATCATATTTGCAAAATTCAACCTATGAAAGCATGCCATCCTCTCTTCTAACAGCTGAAAACAACCTTACACTGAAGAACCTCCCTTGTGGGATGCTCTATGTTTTTTTCTGCACTCTGTATTGAGCCTTCTCCTTTCCAAACAAAAATGGAAGTTCACTTAATTACATCTTTTGAATGATGCAGATGATATTGTTGTTTGGGCAAGTGTACAAAGACTTATTTATATCTGCCTAGTCAATGTTTTCATCAAATTATATTGATTTATTTTTAGTGGTGGGGAGATGTGGGGGCTAGGATAGAGGAGGGAGAAGGGGAGTTGCATCTCATAAGTGGTGCTGGATTGTGTGCCAATGTTGCTCCCTACATGAATGTGTGGCTTGGTAATGCCTAGATTCACCCATGGTACATTACGTATGTTAAACTATTAAGGAGGAAATGCGTTGACCTGTTTGATGATTGCTTTGTAAAAAAATGGGGTGTACTAACAAATTTTGATGCTTAATTCATTTATTAGGTCAAATGGTGTAACAAGGGATATTTTAATATAATTTGGAAAAGGTCACCTTTAGCCTTATTTTAAAATTGTTTGTGCATTACCTAAGCATAAATCCTTAAGTTGTATCAAAACTTGTGATTGTGTCATACATGTCCTATTTTTATTGAGTCATCCTTTGTTGAAGTACTTTTGAAAGGTTAAGTTTGATACTATTCATAGCTATAAGATATGAGGTTGAGATTGAATGTTGCATTTGGCTGCATAATTTATAGTGAAAAGAGGTTAGGTCCCAAAGGATTATTAGGTGTAATTCTGAGCTACAATTTCAAAGGGTCTTCATCTCTCATAAAAAAATGAGAGACTACTAGGTGTTATATGATATATCAACCAATAGTTGATATCTCACCTCACCCATAAATTTGACAAGTGAATCCAAAGTGAGCAAGGTCTTGAAGGCCCATTAGGTGATTCATGATTGGTGACTTATTTTCTTTGGCTTCATCAAAGAAAGACATGAAATGATAGTGCCTCTAGTGTTGAACACCATCCGATCAAAGATGATGAGTGGCTAGCATTTGTTCTAAAAAATATAATCTTTTGAAAGATTCAATGAGGATTATTAATGTTTTTGTCGATTTTGTGGCATTTCATTTGTGCAAGGGGTTTTCAAATCCCTAGCATTTATTTCAAGGGTGGCGAGTTAATGCCACACAAAGTCATAGCTAAACATATACATGATATTGCACTTGTATTTCTCCTCACTTGGTTAATTCAAGCATTCAAGGAACAAGAGCTTTGCAAGTACCTTGATCTTGTGTGAACTATTTTGCCATTCTCAAGGTTTTTGTGGCTTTCAGCTAGCGATATCTTACTCTTTCATTCCTTAAATGATTTTGATATTTGATATTATAATTTATGGTAAAAACATTGGATAAGAGAGAGTTGTGCTTCAAAGTTTATGGGGCTAATTTCAAGTTTCCTCAAAACTATTTTGTGAGGAGAGGAACAAACCAATCACAATTTGTTTTGCTACTTCTGATCTGAAAATGGATCTATATCATGATTGAAAGGTTGGTTTTCCATCCACTATCAGTGAAAAGTAGTTTTAGAAGCATCTTCACAAAGGAGAATGTGTTTTGTTGGTTTTAGAGCATGAAGAACTCATGGACAAGACTAATTAAGACTTAGGATTATCTAGAGCATCTTGGGGAAGAAGTGTGACATGTGTGCAGGTTTCAAATCTAAGTAAATTTCTAGTTTTGGTGAAATTGCCATTTGTCACAAGTGGTGAACTTGTCATGTTGTGACAAATGTGTCTTTGCCCCTTGGTGAAACTCACAAATTTGTTTGAGGACAAAAAGAGGGGTGAAATTTTATTTTGACTTATATGATTGGTTTTCATGTTCGGAGGCTAGGGGGATGTGTGGAGGTCTATATCAAGCAATTTTGGATGTGAGCCAAAGATTGGCACTTATGTTTTTCTCATGAAGGGATGTTCTTACGCATTGCTGACATCATTGAGAAGGGTTTTTGGAGCTGCATCTTGCATTGTAGGTTATACGAGTGTTTGTACATGGTCGTGGGGCTTGGTTGGTTATATTGTGGCCTTACTAAATTGTAAGTTGATTGGGTGAGGAGTTTTTACCCCTTATGCTAGAGTTTTATTCACCTGTTTAGGGTTTCTATTGGTTAAATGCATTGTTTGCCATTGTCTCAATTTGTAGTTGTTTGATGTTTCTATGCTCTTGGTGATGATAAAGGAATGCAATTACATGTATATCAAATGGAAATAAGTTCGCAAACTCTAACTTAAGTAACTGAGACATGTTTGTGTGAAGCCAGTGCCACACATAGAGTATCCATTATTGGCAAGCTCTTTGAGAGTATGCCACTCAGCCTATGGATCAAATTGATATCAAAGTAGATTTGAGACACTTGAAACTTGATAAATTTAGTCATTTGGTGGGTTGCTTGGGTTATGCCTACTACATGCTCTAGTGGAAATAGAGATTTTAGTGTTTTTGAGCTTGAGATAAGTGCTTGGGAGTAGAATAGAGCTCAAAGAAGGATGACACATGAAGATGACAAAAGAATGGATTAGGCTAAGGAGAGATTTTGTAAAATGAAAGAGGATGTTGCTATGATTTCCCATCATATGGGAAAGATAGACATGTTTGAGAATGTGTTGCTTGCCATTACACAAAATTTGGGCATAGAGAAGAGTCCCAGACAGGATGAACAACCTAAGAACACTTATGAGAATGTAGAGACTTCAAATAGTAGTAACAATCTTCCATTTAAAGCAATGGCGAAAATAGAAATTCAAACCTATGATGGGGAAGTAAATGCGGAGAAGTTGGACCAATGCATCTCAAAAATGTCGGTCTACTTCAGCTTGCATAAATTGAACCCACTACAACAAATCTCGTTTGGCCATTTGAAGCTATTCGACCATGCCTTGACATGGTATGGAGCTCATGCCACTTCGTTGCAAATGAGAAGAGCTCCACCTATTGCAAGATGGGAAGAATTTGAAGGCTTGTTGAAAAAATACTTAACCCTATATGTTATGAGGAGGAAAGACCAATCCGATGGCACTTATTTTCCCAAACATAGGGGAAAAGTGTCTAAGGCTATACAAGTGAGTTCCAAAACAAGGTGGTAAATCTTGGTAAGGATGTGCTCATGAAGTACATTGGTGGATTGTTTAGACATCTTAGAAGTGGCGTTTTGATGGCCAAGCCCCAAAATCTTAACAAGGTTAGTGCACAATCCCCCTACATGGATATGAATAGGAAAAAATCCAGTTTTTTCAAAGAAAAACAACAGGTTAAAAATGATAAACAGTTGGGGGTGATTCAAACAAGGGTAAGAATATGTGGAAGGGCAAGAAAAGTGCAGACACTACCATGAAAAACAGTGAGAATAGCAAAGAAAAGAGATTTTGTAAGCATCTTGACAAGGTCATAATGAGGAGGTATGTTGGAAACTACACCTAGAGTTAGATCCATAAAAAAGTTCAAAAGGAGCAAGAAGATGAAGGAGATATAATGTACTTAAGATGTGGATGAACGGTTATCTTATGCAACCATGCAGAAAGGAATGAATGTGGTAAGAGATGGTGCTCAAAATGAGGATGAGTTTACTAAGTTGTTTAATCTCAAAGTGCAACTCAAAGGACAAAAGGTAGATGCACTCTTCGACACTTGTTCTCAAGAAAACTTAATGTCTCAAAATTTGGTAGAGAGGTTGGTTTTCAAACATTGAAACACCCAAATCTGTATTTGTTGGATTGGCTGAAGCAAGGTGTAATGATTTCAATCAAGACATGGTAATTTGGGGAAATTGATGATGTTTGAATTTTCTAAATTCATTTCGGACCTCATCAATCAATAAATAACTTCATTGAAGTGATACATCTTATTCTTCGAATATTATACATTTTTTGTCCATACGAGTTTTGATATTAGTAACAAGGATACAAAATCTATCCCTCATTAAGCAGGTCCCACACATGGTTTTGTTCAGTCATGCAACCACTGATCTACTTACAAGAGTGAAATATGCCATTTTTGAAAATCTATCAACCGCAACAAAATCTCATTACCTCTTTAGTTGGTTTTTTCTGTGGTCCATTAGATTCTAGTAATGACACATAGTCTTGAACAATCTATATATTAACTCAATCTTTTTGCTAACTGACAGACTTTGCGTGTCCAAGTACCTCCACTGACATAGTAGTCAATAATGTAGCTCTGCCAGTCAAAGCGTGTACTAGTTTGTTAGGAACTTTTAGATTTACATGCTTATAATGTTTGAAATCCAATTTTTGGGGCTTCTGTGTTAGACGCATCAGACCTATTCACCTTCATAATAGGTCCAATAGAGAGACCTGAAATGTTGGATTTAAAAAAATTATACTTCAGCAGATCCAGAAGCTTATAGCAATGAAATTTGTTGTGAACAAACTACTCTTAAAGAAAGGATCTGCTACTTTATTGGATTGGCCACATGTAAGCTGATAGCAAATGGATAGACTTGCAAATATTATAGTTGCTGCGAGACTGGTACTGGTACTGGTATGGGTACCGGTACATCATTTTTATGAAAATAGGAGATGGGAGTACTTGGAGATGCCATTTTTTTTTAAATATAAAAATTAATAATATATAGAAAATCTGAAAATATAATGACATTGAACTTTCAAAACAACAGCAGTAGTAAAGTTTAAATACACAAAATTCAAATCCAATTGTCATTGTGGCATTGTCATATTGTGTCAAAGAGTCAAACTGTCAAAGAGTTCATACTTCAAATGTCATAATCATAGTTCACATTTGAGTCTTTGACATTACATATTCGATTGACGATTACATATTGAAATTCAAAAATATTGATAGTTTGATTGGCTGATAATAGATATGCAAACAAAAAACAAAAATCAGAAATCTATGTGATACTGATAGCTCATATCATCTACACCACATCATCCATGTCAAGGTCCTTAGCTATGATGCTCTTCAAATACTCATCACTCTCTAACTCAGGTTCCTCTGTTGGTAGATGAACTGGGGGTAAATCAATAAGGCCATTTGGTTCAACCACTTCATCCACTATGGCTGCAATATCTTCATCAGGTGAAATTTGGTCCCATTTTGCTGAAGGACCCTCATTGTATGCAGGATCTACACGAGAGAGAAGGCGAAGTGAGCTATGAATGTACACCAGGTTCTCTGCTTTCTTTGACCCCAATCGGTTCCTCTTTAGTGAATGGATAAAACCATAAGTACTCCAATTTCTCTCACATGATGAAGAGCTAGCTACTTGTGAGAGTAATCTTATTGCAAATGATTGCAATTCAGGTGTTTCACCTCCATGGTTCCACCACCACTCTATAGGGTCTTTCTTTGCTTGCATATCATATAAAGCTTCCACGGAAGAAAAGTCACCATGCCCACGTGAAAACTTATTCCATTGAGTTCTCATAACTGATGCTTCCTCACCTCGGCCATATATCTTTTTTATTGCAGCCCAAAACCCCTTCATTACCTCTCTATCCTCATATGGAGCCCTCTTATTGGTCTCTTGTATATTATGCCATTTAGGATTTGAGGCATAGGCAACACAATGAAGAGGTGTGTTAAGTTTGTTCCATCTTCCATGTAACTTTTCTTCTATCAAAGGATATAGTGAAGGATCTTTTGCATCTGTTAACTTCTTAATTCTTTCACACATGGAATCTATTTCTTCATAAATTTCCCCCAAACATGGCTTGTCTGAATCTGCAAATTTGATCACCTCACATATGGGTTGAATAAAGTCCACAACAAATCTAACATCAACCCAAAAACGGTTATCAAGGATCATACCTCTCACCTCAACTGCATCATTTGATGTAGACTGCCTCCAAGCTGCCCATGCATCACTAACAACCGTGGAACACAAAGCACCTTTCACTTCACAAAGACGGTGAAGAAGAATAAAATAAGAAGCAAACCTTGTATCAGCTGGTTTGAGAAGCTCCACCTTGGCAAATTTTCGATAACTAGCTTGTGTTTGGTGATGGTTACATATGAACATTTGAATTTTTCTGCCCTTTTCTATGAGAGCTGAAACCCACTCAAACTTGCCAATATCTTTGAGTGCATTATTCAACAAATGCACACAACATGGTGTCCAAAATATATGCTTGTATTTCTTTTGCACCAACATGCCTGTTGCTTTACAAACAGGGGCAACATCTGTAATAATTTGGACTACATGTGATGCCCCTACCTCCTCAATGCCATCACATAGCTGGTTAAAAAGATACTCTGCATTTTTTCTTGCCCCGAACAATCTAATGCCTTCAAAAAATAAGGTCCTTTGCTGCATGTTACCATGATATTAAGTAGTGGGCGATTTCTAGTATCCGTCCACCCATCCATCACAATGCTGCATCCTTCTGAAACCCACACTCTTTTCAATGGTGCAGTTTGTTGCTCTAATCGAATTTTTCTTTATCAATTAAAGTAGTGCGAAGCTTTTCATACATAGGTGGTTTATATCCAGCTGGTGCATTGTTGATTGCTTGGACCATCTCTGTATAGAAAGTTGATTGAGCAATATTAAATGGTATTCCATTGGCATAAAAGAAGCGTGCAACTGCTGCATCAACCACTTCTCGACCTTGCACATCAAATAATCTGCCAATGGGGTTTGAGCTACCAATGTGTGGCCTCTTGTGAGAAGTTTCTCCTGCTACATCTCTTGAAGACACATCCACCTCTACCTCTCTATTCTGATTTTGATTTGCAGCAGTTGCTCCTGTTGTTGAAGCGTGAGAGCTCATATTAGAAACTTTACCATCAGCCCTTTCTTGATCCCTCATAGCATCATATCGTTCCACCTCATTTATACAAGGATCAACACCTTTTCCAGGTATGTGAAGGAAATGAGCCCTCACCCTCGTGTAAGTACCTTGCCATGACATTGGGCATAATTTACATGAAATTGTGGCTGTTCCACCTGAACCTTTCGACCCCTTAACACTTTCAACATACTTCCACAACGAATACAAGGCTTGTTTGTTTCTCCCACTCGACATTCTTGATTCAATGATTCAAATTCTACAAAAAAAAAACATAAAGACATTAGAGTCTTAGACACAACATCTATAAAAATTAAAAAATTAAAAATGCTTATAAATTTAATGGCATTATGGAAAATGTGGAAAATGTTTAATAGTTAACATTTTAAAAACTTATATTGAAATTTTACTTATAATAAAATTATAAAACATACTAAAAAACTAACAAGTGATATCATTTCTACTCTGATCTGCCACTAACACAAATCCTATGACCAATTTGAGTCTATTTTGAATTGCCCATTTGTTTTCAAAGTCTTTTCAACCTCACTCACTTGGTCTTTCATTGTCTCTTCAAAGGAGCTGAACATTTTTGTGCAAGGAGCTGATACGATTGGATTGACAATTGATTTGTGTGAATGAGGAGCTGATATTATTATTTAGTGGTTCAAATAAAATTATAATTAAATAATATAAACATTCAAATGACAAATGAAAATCGGAATCCCTAACCCTAACATTCGATTCAAACTTCAAAGTTCAAACATTGTTTGATTTACTAAACTTAGATTGCAATCATGGTATCAAGCAACCCACGGGAGTATGGAGCATTTACTAGGAAATGGCCGCCGCCCTCCACAGAAGAAATCACCCTCCAGAAATCGCGTGAAAAAAATTGCGCTTCAGTCTTACTCTTCACTCTTTTCACTTTTGTTTTACTTTACTCAGCCTTTGAGTTGCGTTTTTGACCTTTTTTGGTGTTTTGCCTTCATTAAAATCGCGTTTTTTATGAAGACTGGGTTTTATTTTATGCGCTTTGCCTTTTAGTTGACGGGAGACGCGCGGGAGACGCCAACTAATTTTTTTGGAGACTCCGGAGACGGCGGGAGACCTTGGTGGCGTTTCTCGGCTGATGGAGGCGTCTTAGGAGGCGTCTCCAGTATCGGAGGCGCGTCTCCATCTCTGAGACGCATCTCAGGGGGCAGGAGATGCGTCTCCCGACAACATTGGCAAATATTTATTTCACTTCATATGCTTTTGATTCACGTTTGTGAGTTTGTTATTCAACTTTGTTAGGCTGTTTATAAATTTCAATACTTGATGATTATGAACAAAACAAATTCCTTGGGCAAAAAATATTTACTTCACTTCTTCAATGCTTGAACTATAGTATAAGATTCTTGTGCTTAAGTTGAATATTTTTGTTTTGCTTCATTCAACTTCTCATTGAAGCATGCAATTGGTCATCCTTCTTGACCTCTAACTGCCCTAATTGCTATTCCACCTATATCAAAATCCACTTGAAATGATTTATTAAAATCAAGCAAGGCCAAGTCAGGCTTTTTGTAACCTTCCTTTTCAAAAGTTCAAATTGTTTCTTAGACGCTACCATCCATATGAACAATCCTTTTTTCAAAGATTCAGTCAAAGGTGCACAAATTCCACTAAAATTCCTCATTCAATGTGCCTGCATGAAGGTCAACTCTAACCATGCTTTCCTTTGGATTGAGATTCCAATCCAGCAGATTGTTTGCCCCTTCCTGGATTAAAGGGCTTCAACATTCTAGTAAAAATTTTAATGGCCGAAAGACTGTAGATCCAAGTTGATCCAACAGTGCTAATGCTTTCTTGGGAGTGAATAGTATTTAATGCCCATTGAATGTTTAGAATGCACTAGATTAATTATTCAAAGATATAAGGGATCTGAAGCTTACCTTGGCATTTAAAGGTATGAAAGGCCATTGATTATTCATTATATTGATCCAATAACTCACTTCGGGGAAAAAAGGAGCCCAGGAATAATATGCTTCATGAAAGCTTAAAAAATGACCTTTTGTTTCTGGTCTTTTGAATGAATGACCCTCAATGCAGGAGCAATTGGTCTACCACAGATGCTCTCGTGTTAGATACCTTTGTGAGTTTGATCCCTCATCCGACTTTTAAGTGAGGATAGATTGCATTTTGGGGACTTTTCAATTACTTCCTCTGGCAAGTTTTGAGAGGGTTGATCTGGGAGATACCATTGGTACTCATGGAATACCTGTCCTGATGATGTGCGCTGCTCCTGTTAAAATGTGACTTTTTTCTCTTTACTCGTATATAATTTGACAACCTGATTTGACCATATATGCCAAGCTTGGGTCACACCAAAATTTGCCTAGTACCTTGTGGTTGTAAGTTCAAATTTCCTGCTCTATCCATTTTCTTTTAAGATTAAAAGTTTTCTTTCTATATTTCATATGCTACAAATGCAATGGAAGTACTTCTACAACTGTGCTGCTTATCTAACCCAGAGTGGGATTGTGCAGATTGAAGCTGCAAAAAAGCGTGCAGAAAAAAATATTGATTCAATTCTTAGAGTATCCAATGTTGAAGTTGCTGCAGAGTACATCTTAAGAGGGGACCGTTCAAAATCAATGCCTGTTATAAATAATTTTGAGTTTGAAGTCATTGGTTCTGCTGTTTTAGATATTCAGGTGTGTTCTTGATTCCATCCAGATATTTGAACAGAATTAATTCAGTATTTGTTTTTATTGTTAGTATTGAAGTAAATATAATATTGCTAATAACAGATTAATATTAATTGTTTCGTCTTCCTTTCATTCTCATCTTATCCAATCATATTATTTACTATCAACTCATGATGTGTAAAAATATTTTCTTAGAATCTATCCTTGATGGGCATGTTCTAGTTTTTCCTAATGATACAATTTCTTGATAATTTCATGAGTCAAGATTCTTTGAGATGCAATGATCAATCCTGATACACTTTGCAACCTTTAGCATATTTTGTTCATTTTTAGTTCCTAAACCTAAACTAAAGATCTGTATCCTTTGAATTCAAGATGCTATGGGAAAGATCTAGATGAGTGTATTAATTCTGAACATGTCCTGTTTCTCTACAAAACTTGTATAGAATGGGATTAGTAACATTTTTTAATTTTAATGTCAGATTTTTGGTAGTTTTTATTCCATACTCATTAAAACATTGAGGTGTATTTACACATTGTAATTACTATCAACAGGGTATGTTTGTAGGCATAGAACTAGTGTGTTTCTATTGCTTGAGCTTAGTTTGTATTAGCTACTGAGCTTATCTCTTGGCTAGCCATACAAACATGCTTGGAAATATAATAATTTACAAGGAATTCAGTAGCAGAAGTTTTCTGATTAGGGGAATAATCACAACATTTTGTGGGTATATGCAGGTAGGAAGAGAAGGGAGTCTTAAGAGTTGTTTGTATTTCACGTTTGTTCTTTTCTGAGATTTTTATATGCTTCTTAAAAAGGATTTACTCTTACCTAATGTTTTTCATTCCACGGTTCTATTCCAATTCATTGGTGGATTTTTACATTAGTTTGTTGTCAGTCTTGGACTGGTCGAAAGCTGTGAATATGCTTTTCTACCAGGCCAGAAGCAACTGGTTTCCTATTTAGCATACAAGTCTGCACAAGGATGAACTGCCATGTTTAATTCGAGAACCAGAGTCCAAACTTTTTGTAGCTTTTCCTCCTCTCAAGTGGCAGTGATGACCATGCTCAGAGAATAAGGTAAAAAGTTTGCTTTTATGCTACACTGGCATCAGGATGCTGAGACAAGTGCTGTGATAGTTTTCTTGCATTCAAGGCCTTGTGCTGATCTTACAGTGGCTGTGGCTTGCCATTGTTTGAGATTAATTATTTCTGATACTTGATGCGTTTGAACTGAGTGCCACATTGTTGAGCCCTCAGCTGTCATAGGCTTTTTTATACAATCAACAACTCGTGGAAGTGGTTGATTTTTCTTCTTTTACATTTTTGTAGTCTCACCATGAAATTTCAAATTACAAGAAGTATTACCAAACTTAGGTCTTTTGTATGTAATCACATTATTGACAGATGAAATTTGGATCATTGGGAGTAATATATATTATAGACAATATTATACCTCAAGCAAACTTGAGGGTCTGGGTTTGCATGAATGTCTTCAAAAATTACATTATGCTCTAAACAGAACCAGTTTAGTTTGATTTGGCAAGGATTCTTTTGATGGCATAGAAGGTTTTTGCTATTTTGTTTTTTCAATTTATTGAAATCTTCAAGCAAAACAGTGCTTATGTATATGTAAATGCAGAAATTGCTTGGAGAATATTGGACTTGGTTAATATCAAATAATGCTCAACAAGAAGGGTGGTTTAAAGGGTTCTTTGAGGATCAATGGCCTAGTTTGGCAAGTGCTGATGAGTTCAATAGAGGTAAAGAGAAAAGTATGGAGGAGCAAATGCTTGCAAAAAGCACATTAGTGTTGGAAGAATTCAATGTTAAAGCTGCAGCTATACTTTTTGAGCAAGAAATACGTGAAGCGGTAAACCCTCCAGCTTTTTCTATACGGATTAAACAATCAATTGCTGGTTTATTGGCAGAATATAATATCTTTTCTCTTCTGTTAAGTGCATAGTTGATATGGTTGCTTATATCTTCTTTCTTTTGTTGGGAACAAAATGATCTCCTATCTTGTGTTCCTGTACCTGGTTTTGCCAGTTGAACACATCTATAGTTAAACTAGAAAACTATTCTAGAGTTTTTTTATTATTATTTTTGTCTTATTAACAAACTATAAGAAATAAAAATCTAATCTTCAGATAAAATGGACATTCTCAAATTATGATACATAATGGTATATGATCTTCAGAATCCATTTATCTAATACCTGTCTTCATACAAAGTGTTACTTATTTTAATGATAGTTTTTTTCCATAGGTTATCAAGTTCATGTGATTCATGGAATCTTAAATAATGAAGAATTAATGTCTTTCTGGTTCAATCAGAGAAGAATTGTTAGGCGCATTGTGTATTTTCTTAGGATTATATTTGACTGTTCATTTTGTTAATGTTCTCGATCTCAACAAGGATTCACATTTGTGATTTTTGCAGGTAATTGAAACATTTGGTGGATTAGGAGTAGCTGGGTTATCTGCTTCTGTATTAACTTCAGTCTTACCCACTACACTGGAGGATCTCATAGCTCTAACTCTCTGCTCTGCTGGCGGGTAAAATTTTTGACACTTCCCATATCCTCTGTTGTGAAATTATGTTTATTTGTCCATTACATTAATTCTGTCTATGCACGCTTTTAGATTTCTCCAAGCACTATAACATATAGTATTATAAAATTTTGTGTTCAGTTCCCTATCAGATACTAGATGCATATGGTGCAATAAACAGATTCATAAATTAACTCTTGATTTCTGGTTACATGGTGTGTTTCAGTCTCTTTTCCAATGCATATAATGATAGGACTACTTGTACATCAAGATACTTTGCATATAGAAATTAAATGGAATTTGCATAGGTTGCTTGGTTAGGATTATGTTGCAAATTACTGGAAACAATTATTTAGTGATGGAACAGGTTTGTTGCCATAAATATGTTTGTTTTTCTGCATTTTTTTTTTTGCAGAAATGATAATTGGATTCTTTAGTGTCCTCCTCTGCTTTGTGGCAGCGACAGTTGTGGTGGTTAAGGGCCCACCTCAGCAAGACAAATTCCCTTGGCTTGTTCTTGCTATATCACCAGCTTATGCTCAGCAGGTGAATACTCAAACCCAGGACATGCCAGAAGAAGCTGAACAGGGAGATTGGAATCCCTTGCCTAAGGTTGCGAATCTGCTCGTTGGTGGCTGGATGGGGAAACCTGATGATCTTCTGCCTCCCTATGCTGGTCTGGTGGTGCCAATTTCTTACTGTAATATCCCCAAATAGGATATTAAAAGGAAACAATAATATCTGAAAACTAGGGCACAAATCTGATAGCAAAAACTTTTACAAACTAGGGCATAAATCTGAAATTTATTTGCATTAAAGTAATTTCAAACAAACTCAGATTTTCTGATCAGATTTCAGATTATTACAATGCCCAGTAAAGTGACAATTCAAACCCTTATAACTGTCCAAAATTTTTCAGAAATAAGTATCAGACATTACCATGAAATAAGTGTGCAGATTTCATACCAAAATATTCCAGAATTAGGTCAGAATATTTTCTAACCCTAGTCAACCCTCCAAAAGTGATGGTGAGCTCCCAAAATAACCAGCAATAAGTCTGAAATTGATGCTCTTTAGCAGCTGTCCATAGGAAACTCAAGAATGACTGATTTGCAGCAGCGAATGTTCTCAAATCTGAGTATCTAGCACTGATATTCTCCTCAATTTTGGCCTCCAAACCTGATAAATTCTTGTAGCCCAAATAAACAATGTGCTAGGGTTTCACAAACCGAAGTTCTTCCACCAAAACACTCTTTTGACTAGGGAGAGCCTATATGTCTCACTGAAAATCAAGGATACTTAAGGGTTCAATCCTCAAGCCAAGTTGCAGCATGCCTCAAAATGAGCCTTTAGGGTGTTATATAACATCTCTTAACAATATGATTTAATCTCCACTCTCCATCTTAACGTTTTTAATTCAAGGGCTGACAATAAAACCCTAAAATGTGTTCTTATCAGCTCCTAGAAGCTGGGCGCCCTCCTTAGGCAATTTATCACATGCTTTTAAGATGTCACTTAAGTACATAAAAAATGGGCCAATTTAAGTCCCATGGCTAGGCATCACTTTAAGTTGCCTAAAAAGACGTGCCCAACTTAAAATAACTTAAGTTCACTTAAGTTGCATCAAAAGACATGCACTCAACTTAAAATTAGAATTTAGAACAAGCCAATGACTTCATTTCTTACCCAATGATGCTCTATGTCCTCTCCCTCTTGGGTAAACCAAGGAAAGGACAGCCAATCTATTGCTAATCATCTTGATTTGAGTTGGGGACATTACACTTACTGCTTGTGATGGTGCCAACTTTGATGCCTTTATAATTGTTCCTTGGGACTTGCAAACATTTTTGAAGTAAAATTTTGGTAAACTCATGGCCTAGGGCTATGTGGACTTTCTCTTCCTTGGGTAAAATGGTTTCTTAGGTCCCGTGCTTGGTGTGACACCTTTCCACCTGCATTTTGTATTGCTAGCTGTATTTTATTTCCCTTTTTAAGTTTTAAGCAATATGATGACAGTTTCAATTAAAAAAAAAAGTAATATATTAATATGTTAACATTAAAACAAGGATTGTAGACATATAATGTCTGCCAATCTTGGAACAGCTAGGAAGTAGAATAGTACACCACAACCCGAGAGAAACAATTATAGACCCTATTTAAAAGACTTTTAAGCTCAATTGTTTTCTTTGTTTTTTGTAAGCGTTACATTCACCATTACTAGAGGCAAAACATCATAACTCTTCTGTTGCTTCGCCTGCATGATTGGCTGAGCTATAGTCAAGAAGACACTAAAAAAGAATGTTTTAACCTCTGATTTGTCCTTGTACATCCTGAATTTTACCCTTTCCCTAAAGGCATCTAGGAAACTTGTAGTGGTTGTTATGATTTTTATTGCGAGGCAATATTTTTGCTTCCATCTAGACAAAAATCAGAAGGGCCTATATTGTTTTTACAAATATCACTCTGGGATAATATGATAAATGCTGCAGCTGTAAATATTCTTGTTTACATGTTGATCTTCAGGGTTAACACACTTTCTGTTTTGTCTTCAGTTTTGATAGTTTTTTTTTTTCAGTTTTTTATTGTAGTAGTAAAAATGCTCTTTACTGCCTATAAACTAAGCATGTGAATCTGATTTTGTACATCAGTAACATTACACAATTCTGTCGTGCATTAATCTTGGCCTGACAGTGGTATCAGAGCACAGAAAATCCAATTTTTTTCCTCTGCTGCTCCTACTTTATAGTTTTAGATGCATGTGGAGCAGGGGAGACAGTTTGCTCAAGTTGGTGCAAGAAGGCATGCTTTTCTCAAGGGTCTAGCTCTCTGCTTCTAAATCAATTTATTGAATTGCCAATTACAGTGGGCATTTATGGAGAATTGGATATGGAAATCAAGTCTCATGATTCAGTTTAAAATATTCACAGCAGGGAAATAGCCCCAATTGTCAACAACAATATCCCAAGCTCAAAGGGAAACAATGTTCCATTTCTTGATTTCAAAGTGCTTAGGCTTCTTGCAGGTGTTGGAGCTGATGAAACACACACTTATACTGAGAGAGGGGGTGAATCAGTTTAGATCAAAAACTTTACTTTCGACAAACTTAAATGATCACAGCAATATTACTTCAAACTTAAACATTCATAGCAATTACCTTAATATAAAATCTAGCAAGCAAGCACACACACAAGAGACACAATTTTATGTGGAAACCCGTATGGGAGAAAACCAGGATAAAATATTGCTTGTGTTAATCTTCTTACAAATTTGGTAGGCATCAATCCACTGGGGACTCCAATCCCCACCATTGAGCACCAACCCAGCAAGAGACACCAATCTCTTCCAATAAGAGGCTCCAACCTCTTGATCTCCTCAAATAGGGCTCCAACCTCCACGGGAACAATATAATATTTTTATTTGCAACTTCTTAGATCTGCCCTCAACTGCTCACAAATTTTCCATATATCCACTCATAAATCTGCAATTTAGTCTTCAATAATTCTGCTCATAAAGACATCATGATCTTGCTTTATTTTTTCTTTCCTTATCACAAAATTGCTGCTTTAAATCTGCTCACATGTCTCATAGATCTGCTCAAATAGCTTTTTATTTTTGCTCTTCATGTAAATAATATTCCTTGAATTGATTGATTGTAAACCCTCTTACAACCTTTTATTTATCTTCAACATGGGGCGGTTTTAAGAGGGGGGTCGGCCTCATAAATAATAAAACATTTAGTTGTATTTTTAATTATCTTCAACACTCCAAAAGGGGCAATCAATATGAAAGCTACTTTGTTTTATTTGGGGCTACTAATATCACCAACCGTCTTTGACATCAATGACAACAATATTTCCAACAATCTCCCCCTTTGTCATTGATGGCAACCCTTCAAAGAAATAATCTGGAAATGCAACAGGACCATACTTTTCCCCCTGATTGAATTGCTCCCCCTAACTGAAATGCTCCCCCTTACTCTACTTCTCCTCCTTTGAAATCAATGGCAAAGGAATCCTAGGGCTGAAAGATTAGATGAAGGAGCTTTTGATCAAGAAATGAAAGAACCAATGGTCCAATCAAGATATTCACAAAAATTGGAGTCTAAAAACTTACATTGGTGATATCCTCCATGACTTTGGCAAATCTATTATAACAAATGGTCTTCGCAACCCTCTTTGCTTCAACCTTCCTATAATAAGGACTCTCTAACCACCTTTCGCTCACAAACATGCCCTTAAGGTTGGACATTGAAGCTAATATATTCTACAAGGCGAGGAAATTAGTGACAGAGCATGTGACTCCTGATCACACGAAATCCTTTCCATTAGTGTTCTCTCTCATAAGATTTAGGACCCATGTGTGCTTGTAGATGTACTTTGTATATTCCTTGCATCTTGAACCACATTTTTCATCCAACTTAGTTTCCCTATGTCCTTAAGAAATAGGTCAAGATAGTGGGCCACACAAGGGCTCCGAAACAATGTTGGGTGCCTTGCCTTTAGAATTCTATTGGTTGCCACATATGTAGCTACATTGTCAGTCACTATTTGAATACCATTTTCCACTCCCACCTCTATCACCATCTCATCCAAAATGCTACACAAGGTCGTTTAATTGAATTTTTATTCATATTGTAAGTTTAAACGACTTGCGGGCTTGAATTATATTTGTGAAAATTCAGGACTTTCAACACTTTTAGGCTTTGGCATAGAAAGGAATCAAAAGATATTAAACTTTGAAAATTACAGCCTACAGGTTGTTTAAACTTTTAATATGTATTATTAACAAAATTACAAAATTTCATATAATTTACATACCCTACATTCAATTGATCTCTGCATCTAAACAACACTTACAACATAGAAAGAATTTATGCATTATTGTCTCTTGGCTGCTTGTTTAATTTTAGATAATATAAAATTTCTAAATTTTAAACTTTAAACTACAAAATTTCAAGCTTCCAAGGCTTCTCCCTTGGCTCAATTGATTTGTAAGGGAAGGGAAAAAAAGATCAATGAAAAGTTGTGTATTTGTGTTGCCAATTGTGCCTTAAATCATCAATTGTGTGACTTAATCTCTGCTAATCATCATCAATTGCATGCTTGAAATGCAAAAATCATAAAAAACTTTTTAACATTAGGTTAAAAAAATGGATTTATACTCATTTAGGTGAGTTTTTCATGATAAATCGTGAATTTTCAGTGACTTATTGACGAGTTTTTATCAAAAATAACCACGAGTTTTAGAAAAAATCATCCATGAGTTTTTAGGTAACTCGCTGCGGTTTTTGACTCTTGTATACTTTGTGAATTTTTCATCTATGGGTTAATTTTATTTTAAAGCAAGCCCCATGAGCTTGGTATGAAAAACACACCAAGCACCTCTTGAAGTTGAATTTTAACTACTTTGAATTTGATGATGCAAATTTTTTTGTCAAAAAAGTTGATAGCACAGTTGTATATCTAGTTGTTTATTTGCATGGTCTATTTTTAATTGGTAACAATGAAAATATGACATTTGTAAAAGAAAAACTGAAGCAAGTGTTTGAAATGACTGACCTAGGACATCTTCATAAATATCTGGGTATTGAGATGATTCAAAAACCCAAATATATCTTCATCACCCAACAAAAATATATTGGTGAACTTTTAAGCAGATTTGGCATGCCCCATTGCAAGGTAATAGGAGCTGAACTAGTTTGGTGCACAGAGAATTCAAGTGAGTGTAATAGAAGGAAGATTACTGGATAAGAGCTCTATGAAGAGCCCTTTGTAACTACTTTTGTTCAAAGGAAAGAAAGGAAGGTGAACAATTGCCACTTCAACTGTTTTTCCTCACATTGGGTTTCCCAAGTTAAAATCACTGTGTCATACTTGTGGTTGCTGTTTTTGTTCTATTACATGTTTCTGTATTATTTATGCAACTATACTACTCTTTCATTCCCAGCAGCTTCAGAACACTAATTCCAGCACTTTCTACATTCAAATCTCCATCAACCTGAAGTTTAATTCAACTAAGATAGTTCTAACCTATTTCCAACAAGTAAAGCAACTTGAAAATATTGATCAGAAAGATAGATTTGTAACTAGCTGTGGACATATTTGCATGTACCCAAGAAGCTGACTTTGATTGTTCTAATTTCTCAAGAGATAGTAAATTAATTGAAAAAGATAGCTTTGATTAGTCTGAATTGGTTTTTCAACTTCTCCATATGGGTATTTGTTGTCTCACGAGTTGGCTTGATTTTTCCTTTTTAAACCACAAGTTTCCCTGGATAGCTCGATTTGCTTCTGCAGGTCACAGTGTAGTATTTCTAACAGTTTACTTCATTCCTAGAAATTTAATCATAGTTTTCTTAGCATTTTATTTATTTCATCAGTGTGGACTTTGATCACAGTGAACTGCACTTGGAAAGAATGTAGCATTTTATTTATTTCATTATTGGGCATATCACGGTAAGCACTTTCTGCAAGTACATGGGAATGCTTGTGAACATCTGATGTGCACTTCCTAGCAATCGGAGTCTGGCCTTGCATTAACAATAAAAACATATATTGCATGCTAGTAGCAAGAACTCACATATAATTGTCAAATTATTATTAGTTCTTTTATTTGACTTTGCTCTTTTTCTGACCTGGTATTACGAAACAGATTTCTTCCTACCACTTTTTTAAATAATAAATACTAAAATGTTTCATATATTAGCTTTTTCACAACCCTATGATTGTTTTTGGGGATTTTGTTTTAAAATAGAAAAATAAAAAGGTAACAAATATTAATAGAATTTTGTTTTAAAATTAGAAAGTGTGGCTTTTGGAAACAAGTTTAAGATAATTTTTTTTACAAAGAAAATAAATTAAAAAAAAAGGAAAAAAAGTGAAGTTGAATTATTTTCGATTTATTATAGAAACATCTCCCCACTTAACTTCAGAGATACCTTTTTCAAGCCGCCTATTTTTTAAATCATTTTCTCACATATAAGTGCAATAGACACTTCGATAAAGATATCATATAGGTCGTATATTGTCTTTACATTTAATCTATTTTTTCTTCAGTAAAATAAGATATTTCTGTGGATAATTTCAGGATTTTGCACATTCATTTTGTAAGTATAACGAGTTTGACAAATTCAACTCTCATTTCTAATATATGCAACAGAATTTGAAATCTAGCGATGTGGCTTAACCATTTGATGACCAACATTTTCTTACCGTGGAATGCCTCTAAGATTCTTTAAAGAAAATAATTTTTTCACCCTTTCTGGTTTTAGTCCAACATTGAACTCTTAAGGTTGTTATTTTACCTAATGAAGATAATTTCAACCTTAATTACCCTGTTGTGTCTCTATATGTGTTGCAGTTTATATGGTGTATGGAAATTGCCTCAGCGTCGAATTGAGGTAAAGGGAAAAGTTCAACGAATAGCAGATTCATTTGCAACGAAGCTGGAAACAGCAATGCAAGAAGATCTGGAGAAGGCTATGAGGGATGCACAATCTCGAGTAGATTTTATCACTAAGCCATACCATGATGCTGCACAGGCTAAAGCCAACCGCTTGGATGATTTTCTAATGGAGATAAAAGATTTAGAGAAAAAAATGCAAATTTTACAATTCAAAGTTCAAAATCTTGGGGCATCATGACTTAATTTTGCATCAATCGAAGGGGATTTGCTAGAGCCTAAAATGTACCTTCTATCATGTAACATATTTTTTGTAGGCTTCCATGCTGTGACATGCCAATTTCGATGTTTATACTTACTGTAACATAGTCCTGGATGCATAATATCTTCACATCTACTTGTGGTTTGAATCTGCCACAGTTCATGAAAGAAGCTTGTTTCATGCTACTCTTTTACTCTGCTTGGAGTAGACCAAGATTTTCAATTTATTAATTAATATTTTCCTTTCTCAGTTTCTTTCCAAATTACTGACATTGATATTACACTTGAAACACCATTATGTTTGCTAAAATTGAACTATATAGTTTTGTAACAAAGCTGGGATTGAATAAGCTCTTATGATTGTAATTATTCTTGATCCTAAAGCTTGCGAACTAATTTATTGTTCTTAACAAAGCAAGATAAAATACTCAATCCTACCATTGATGTTAAAAGTCTTTCCTGTTTTCTGCATAAAGTGCAAATTTTCTTTCATGAAATCTAATGTAAATAAATATCTCGTTTAGAAAGAAATAGAAACAGTCCCTCTTCACTAATATGGTGTTGTAAATTATTTTGAGAAATCATTTGTCATCATATTGTGAAGATGACTACTTACAAAAATTCTTGCATTCCTTAATAGGAGGCCATGGTCACTAGAGTAATACAGAAAATGAGTAAATGGAAAAACACTTACAAGCCCTAGGCCTTGCAATAACCACTTTATGTTTGGAGATTTATGTTATGTATAAAAAGAAAAGAAAAGAAAGAAAACAAGCCTAAACCAGTCAGTCCATGAGAAGCTTAATTTAGACCGATAGGTGTGGTCTAATTCCCCATCTTTGCTCCATTCAAATTCACAGGTTCATGAGCAAGACAACAATTAGATCCCAATTATAGTGTCTTACCCAAGCCAGCTTGAATTGATAGGGTTGGATATGCCTCATTTCTCCCTTTGTGCATCTATCTCACTCCTACCTTTGAAAAATTGCTACTGTTGTTTCCTCTCCTTTATTCAACAATTTGTATGTTTCCATCACCTTGCCATTTTTCAGATTGCTCACTTTTCAAAAGCTTAGAAAAGTTGAGGGCTTGATAGGGTACTCGATTTTGCAAAATCAAGTAGCACCATTGATAGGGAGAGAGATACAATAATTAAGTAAATCACTCAATTTTGATATTCAAAATAGGGTGACTATATTATAGAGAATGGGTTAGAAACAAGGATAGTGAACTCCCTTGGCCACCCCATGGCCCCAAATGTATTTGGCATTGCTCAAGTAATGAGATCTTAGAGCTTCGAATTGCCCCTAGAAAGATTGCAACTAATGCATACTACTAGCTTCATTCTAGAAGTCATCATAGTTCTTGCATGGTTTGATATTTCCTCCATGTGGAATACAAGCACGCAAGTAGTAGCGCATGCTAACAAGTGCATGCTAGTAAAAGTATAATTGTATTTATAAGCACATTTTGTATTTTAACATCAAGGAGGGGTAAATTTTTTATTAAAACACGAAAAAGCTACAAGGCAAGGGCATTAAATAGCCCTATCAAGCTCCGCCAAGTGATCCAACTGTTGAGACAAATTCGGGGGTAGTTGACCTTGATCCACCAAATTTCAATCATGAATATGATCAAAAGCCCATTTAGCCAAACAATCAACAACACCATCCCATTCTTTAGGAATATGAGTGAAAGTAATATACTCTAGAGAAGCACAGAGAGTGAAAATTTGTTCAACAATCAAAGCCAACTGCCAGTTCACATCATATAAATGTCGTCTATTCAACAAGTTCACCACAACGTGGGAGTCAAACTCACATATGATCCTTTGCCATCCCAATTGACTGCCCTGCTCCACAACCAATAAAATGGCCTGAGCCTCCATTAAATTATTAGTATGAAGACCCTTATAAATAGAGAAGATAAACTGAACATCTCGAGCTATCCCGACCAACACCACCAATTCCAGCATGACCGAATTTCCATGAGAATAGCCATCCGAGTTGATTTTTAGGACTCCTTGAGGAGGAGGGGACCATCTTCCCTCTCTATTCACCTTCGGGGTAGGATGTCTACATTTGTTGCGCATGAGCTGCCGTTGTGGAGAAGGAAGATGAAGATGATTACAACAACCAACATCATGAGGGTCCACCGACATAGTCAGATCACACTTAGCTACAATAGTTTCCCCCAAAGAATGCAAAATTTTCCACCATAAGTGAGGGGCCATCAACAATGCATCATGAAAAATCTGCCGATTCCTTTCCAACCACAGGTTCCAAATAATAAAAGATGGGCCAAGGGCCCAAGCAACTTGAAGAAATGAGGTAGAAACAGGGGCCTTGCCCCACCGTTCCACAAACTCCACCAACGAAGAAACATGCCAGTAGGCCGTATTCCACACCCTCCACCAGAAATGCCAAATCTCCCTAGCATAGGAACATTGGAAGAAGAGATGGGAGACCCTCTCTTCACAACCACGACACATGACACACATAGAAGGTCCTTGGAAACCATACTTACATAAATTATTCCAAGACACCGATTTTGAGCCACTAACCACATGAAGAAATTGCACTTGGGCCATGACAACTTGTGCCAAACTTGCTTCCACCAAGGGGCCTCAATGTCCCCAAACAACTGCCAACCTAATTGCTTATAACCAACAGACAAAGTACTTACCAAATAAATCCAAACCATCCAAAGCCAAGACATTAGGTCCCCTCAAAGAATTGCAAGCATGGGAAGCCAAAAGCGGGGAAAGCTCACGCCTATCCCCCTCAGATCCACCAGGTGGCCACTCAGAAGGATGCTTCCAATGAAAACTTACAACTGATCCACAATGTTGCACCACCTTATAATGCTCCACGGTATCCCAACCAGCCGCAATAAAAAAATCACAAAGGGACTGGTGGTGAGGAAAAGAAGAAAGAATAGGAGGGTGACCATCTCAAAAATTTGACCAAAAAAGAGCCCGTGGCCCTGAATGATAGATCCAAAAAGCACACACTTAATCAACTGTGCCCCCACTTTCAAAGTATGCCAAATCATAGAACCACTCCCTTCCAAAGGATAGCGAGGAACCTCAAAAGAAGCAACACCCCAAAGATATTTATGGTTGATAATACAAGCCCATAACTGGTGCTGATTGGTATACCATCGCCAGTAAAGCTTGGCAGCAAGAGCTTGCCTGTTCAAAATAGCAGAGCGTAAACCAAGACCACCCTCTTGCTTTTGTCTACACACAAATTCCCACTTAACAAGGCTACACTTAGAAGAGAGAAAATTACCGCTCTAAAGAAATTGACGTGAGAGAGCATCAAATTCCTTAAGGAAATACATTGGTGTCGCTTGAACAAAGCACCTATAGATGGGATGGGTTTGGATAATAGACTTGAGAAGAGTCACTCTAGCAGCTGCAGACAACCATCGATGAGTCCAATGAGTAACCTTTCGCCTCAGCTTATCAAACAACTGTTGCCAGGAGGACTTGGGCTGACAACCAACAACAAGAGGAATACCCAAATAGACAAAGGGAAGAGACCTGATTTGAAACCGCAAAATAGCTGCAATCCGTTGCTGGATAGTCTGGGGAGTATTAAAAAAGAAGATAGAAGACTTCTGCTCATTGACTTTCTTGCCCGAAGCCACAAGGTAGATATCCAAAGCTTGCCTAAAGGATACTAATTGATTTTTTTGGCTGGGATTTTGCCTTTGAGGATTTGTAAGGATACATGTGGTGTTGTGTTTATGAATGTGGCACTTTATTTCTAATTTTGTAAAACGTTAAATCTAATTTGATTACAATTCTATGAATTATAATAGTTCTAAATTTGTTTTGATCAATTTTAATGCTCTAAAAAACATTGTCTATAATTCTTAACAATTTTTTATAATTTGTTGTGAAGTAGGAAAAAAACTATAGGGTGACTCTACAATAGTGTGTCCCAGTTTTTGGTCAAAGTGGGACATTGAATTAAACATTTAAAACTAAATTTCCACCTTCTATCACCTATAGCAACTAAATCATTAAGAATTTGAATATGGTGCAAATTATTAGTTGTTCATATTGTATATATGTAGATTTTAAATGTGTTTTTTTGAAAAAAAAATTATTCATGACTTTTTTCATGTGAGTTTTAATAATTTGTTTTTTACATTGAAGGCATTCCTTATAAGAAGTGAACAACTTGCTTTTGAAAATCAACGGTTGAAAATTATGGAGAAGGATGCAAGATGATTTAAATGATTTCAACCAATCAAATTTTCTAAAATATTAAAAAATATAATATATAATTAAAGAAGAAACAACTACATTCCTATCTAGTCTTAGCTTTAAATGAAGAAAAGATAGGATAAGAATTGTTTCTTTCTTTTAAACTTTTTAAACTTAGATTTTCAATTTTTAGATAAATAATAATATTTTTAATAATTAGATATAATTTTAAAACAAGTGACGCAAGGTTGAGTTTCTGCCGGGAAACATTTAGATCGAAAGGAGAGTGTAGGGGAAAATGTATTAATTTTCAAATATAAAAAATAAATAGTAACCGATATTATATTAAATTAAAAAATTTAAAATATTAAAAATTTAAAATATTAAAAATTAAATAAATTTAAAATTACTAAAAATCAAGTAAAATTAATTTTTAAAATTTAGACTATACAAATAGAAAGTAATATGTTAAAATAAAAAAATGTGATTGGATGATGCTGCATATGGAATGAATGCAATAGTAAGCAATATTATATTAAATTAAAAAATAAATAAATTTAAAATTATTAAAAATCAAGTAAAATTAATTTTAAAATTCAGACTATACAAATAGAAAGTAATATGTTAAAATAAAAAATGTGATTGACCGATGCTCCATACCAAATGCATATGGAACCAATGCAATAGTAACCAATATTATATTAAATTAAAAAAATTAAAATATTAGAAATTAAAAAAATTTAAAATTATTAAAAATCAAGTAAAAAAAAATGCACAAAGTGATAATAGATTATATTAAATTATTATTTTTTAAATATTAGAAATTAAATAAATTTAAAATTATTAAAAATCAAATAAAAGAAATGCACAAAGTGATAATAACAACCTATAGCAACTTGTTGGATTTTAATTGTTATTAAATAAACAAAGTACACGTAGCCATTCAAAGGCTTCTCCTCCAGCCAAATGCCATTTAATGCATTAACTATGCATTGATTTTGTACCTTGCGAGTTTTAATCTTTCATTTTTTATTTAATCAATCTATGCCTTTGTATTTTCCTAATTTTCTTAAACAAAAATGATTTATAAAGCTACTCACATGAATAGAAAAAGAGATAAATGTTAATTTTTAAATATAAAAAATAAGTTTTAAAATTCAAACTATACAAATAGAAAGTAATGTGTTAAAATAAAAAAATGTGATTGGTGGATGTTGCATAATAATAATAAATCAATAAATTACAAATTACAAATTGACTTTTTATCTTTCAAATAGTGTTTCATTTTATTTTCACTTTTTAAGTGTGTTACTTGTAATTTTAGATATAAAAGTTAGAATTTTACTTTCAACAATTTTCATATAGTTTATATTTATTTTTAATATTTTATTTGAAATATAGTTTTAGTTTCTAAAATATATATTTTTTCAATTATAATAAATTAAAAAAATAGTTTTACTTTTTTATTTAATCATTTATTAAATTTTTTTAGACTCTAGGAATAGGTAGCCCCTCTTATAATTTTTTTAAATTTTTTTATAGACTAGACTTCATGACCTCTTGCGTGCAATATGATACTTTAGCCAATGAAACTAGGTTCCTCGCCCTTAATCATTTAAATTAACTTAATAAGTTTATTATTTGTTATTAATTTTTTAAAATTATGATGTTTATTAATATTTAAATTTTGATATATTTTGACTTTCCATTTAGTTTATTTTATTTTAATTTTTAATTTAGATTTAAGTTTGAAATTTATTTTTATTATTTATCTTTTTATGAAATTACAAATAATAATTAAAAAATATTAGAACTAATTTAATTTATAATTAGTTATCTTATTAAAACTTTAATTATTGTAGAATAATTCTATTTTAGATTTTTGTTATAATTTATATAATAGAATGAATTTCAAACTTAAAATATAAATTAAAATTTATAGAGTGAAAGAGGTAACTTTGATTAGTCGTTTGATGCCAATAATCCAAGGATAGCACGTCCTAGGGAGTTATATGCTTAGGGTTGCATGTCATTTGGTTAAGGATATGATAATTCACCTTTAAAACCTCTTCAATGTGCTCATTGCACACTTAGCAGGAAAATATATATAGAGAGAAAGAGAGAAAATAAATAGAGAAATAGAGAAATGGAGAAGGATACAAAGCGATAAAAAGAGATAGAGATACAAAAATAGAGGTAGAGATATAAAGGAATAAATATGGAGAGAGGAAGAGACATGAAGAGAGATAAATAAAGAGAGAGGAAAAGATAGAAGAGGAGAAACATAGATAGATCATAGTCACATAAAAAGAGATAGAGAAATAGATAGATAAAGAGAAATAGGAGACAAATATATATACAGAGGTTGAGAGATCAAGAGATAAAGAGGGAAAGGAGGAGAGAGGAGGGAGATAAATAGGGATAACAAAAATAGTAAGGGGAGAAAGATAGGGAGAGGGAAATAGAAAGAGAGAAGAAATGAGAGAAAGATAGATAGAGGAAGAGAGAAGGGAAGACAAATATAAAGAGAAATAGGGGAGAGAGAGGAAGAGAGAGATTGAGAGATAACAAAAAATATAAAGAAAGAGAGGAAGACAAAAATATAAAGATGTATCTCTCTTTCTCTGCCCATATCTTTATGATATCTTCTCATATGTACTCCCTACCTCTATATATATCTCCCTCTCTCTACCTCTCTCTACCTCTCTCTATATAAATTCCTATCTATATCTTTCTATCCCTCCATCTATCCCTCTCTCTTTTTGTATCTCCCTCTTTCTATATTTCTCTCTGTCTCTGTCTCTCCATTTCCATCTCCATCTCCATCTCTATCTTCCTCTCTATCTCTCTCACTATCTCTATCTCCTTACCTCTCCTTACATCTTTCTCTCTCTTTCCCCTCTATCTTTCGCACTATATATATCTCTCCCTCTCTCCCTCTCTCTTTTTGTATCTCCCTCTTTCTATATTTCTCTCTCTCTCCATCTCCATTTCCATCTCCATCTCCATCTCCATCTCTATCTTCCTTTCTATCTCTCTCACTATCTCTATCTCCTTACCTCTCCTTACATCTTTCTCTCTCTTTCCCCTCTCTCTTTCCCACTATATATATCTCTCCCTCTCTCCCTCTCTCCCTATCACTCCCTTTTTCTATATTTCTCAACTTCTATATGGACCTCTCTATTTATATATATCTCTCTATCTCTCCCCCTCTCTATCTCTCTCCCTCTCTATTAAGTTTTTATCACCTGGACTTTATCTCTCACTCTTGCCCTCTCTATTTCTATCTTTCCATATCTCCCTCTTCCTGTCTATTTATAACTCATTATCTATACCTCTCTCTTATTTACTCCATCTTTTCCTCCATATCTCCTACTCTCTCTACCTCTCTCTATATCACTTCCTATATCTATATTTCTCTCTCCATCTTCCCCTCTTTCATTGACTCCCTCTTTCTCCCTCTCCCTCTCCCTCTCCCTCTCCCTCTCCCTCTCCCTCTCTCCTTTCATCTCTCTATTTATATTTATCTCTGTCTGTCTTTCTTTGTATTTGTATTTTTCTTTATCTTTGTCTCTCTCCGCCTCTCTATCTTTCTGAATTTGTATCTCTCTATTTCTCCTTTATATCCCTATCTTCCCATTTGTATTTTTCTTTATCTTTGTCTCTCTCTGCCTCTCTATCTTTCTGTATTTGTATCTCTCTATTTCTCCTTTATATCCCTATCTTTCCTCTCCCTCTCCCCATCACTTCATCTTTCTATATCTCTCTAATTCTCTCTCCTATCTCTATTTCTCTCCCTTCATCGGCCTCCCTCTCTATCTATTTATACATATCTATCTCCCTCTCTATCTCTCTCCATATCTCTCTTACTCATACACACACACAATCCTTGTTTCTCTTTCCCTATCTCTAGATCTATCTCTATCTCCATTTCTATATTTAAATTTTTACATATATTTCTCTATCTCTATCTCATTATCTATCCATCTCTCTTTACCCCTATATCTTTCCCTCTCTACCCCTCTCTATATATCAATTCTTATCTCTATATTTATATTTCTATCATTATGTCCTTCCCATTCTCTATATATGTATCTCTTCTAGGTCTATATCTATCCCTTTGTCTTCTCTTTATCTCTCCCTCTCTCTACATATCCCTCTCCCCATCTCCATTTCCATATCTATCTCTAACTTCCTCTTTATCTCTATCTCCTTAGCCCCCCCTCTCTCCCCCCATATCTCTCCCTCTTTTTGTCCACATATCTCCCTCTCTCCCTATTTCATACATATCATTAGCCTATTAGAAATTGAGCCTAATTATCGTCCCGATTCAAAGGTTTTATTTTAGTTATGTTCAGATCCCTGTAAGTAGATGCATATTTGATTTGAAGCTATCACTTCGCCATTTAGGCCTTTGTTGCACAAACAAAATCATTTTTTAAATAGCCTACCAATTGACCTCATCTATACTACACAGATGTATGCAAACAATAAACCAAAAAATCCCTAATTGACCATCCACACTTCTTCGGTGTACCCATTGCACACTAAGTTGCAATTGCTAGTTTTATAGTTAACAAATTTTTTAAATAGTAACATTTATTCCATAATGCATAACTTTTTTAACAAAAAAAAATAAAATTATAAGATTTTAAGCATAGTTTCGTAACACTAGTATCTAGTATATAGAAATTTTCTATAATTTTGTTACATTTTTTACTTTTATTAATTTTTGAAGTAGGACTAATTATGAACTTGACATAAGTTGCATATTTTTTTCTTTAAATATCCAAACCTTTTTTTTTGGTTGAAATAACAACACTAATACCTAGTGCTAGATATTTTTTAGAATTTTTTAATCTATTTTACTATTTTTCAATGTGTGGAACAAAAACTTCGATAATGGATGAAAAATCTATGTTCACTAAAAAATACAAATAAATATAATAGTCAAATTAAATATATTTAAAATTATATGTTTTGGAAAGCTTACTTTGATGACTATGATATTGTGAATTACCTTATCATGTTCATTCCATTTGTTGGTCTACACAAAGTTGGAAACAAAAATTATGATTTCAATTTAAAAACTAGGAGAAGATCTATCCAGACACTTTTTTTTTGAAGTACACTTGAACAAAGGTATTTATGTCAACCAAAAAAATATAAAATATTTCATGTTTTAACACCTTTGTTCAAGGGTGCTAAAGTTGACTCAAAATAAAAATAAAAAATTGTATAAATAGAGTAGAATTTATTGTGAATTATTAAAAAAATTGTATTCATAATTTTTACTTTTTTTAGGGTTGAGATGAGAAATAAAAAACAAGGAAAAATAAAATTGTGCTCATATTCAAGAGAAAAGGATATGAAATCAAATGAAAAAAAGACACAAAAACATTTCAAAAAGAAAGAAGATATGGTTTAAGATCTAATTTGAAGTTTTCATCTTTGTAAGACAATATTGATAATTATGGTTTATGTATATTAGTATGAGTGGTATTCTATAGAATATCAGGCTTGATCTAGACTTCTGCTATATATAATAGTGACATAGGCTTATACGGTGTTTGATTTATATTCAAATCTAATATATTTGTGTATATCTCTATAATTTATGTATGTAGTAAACTTATATTATAATGTAAATGAATATTACCTTTGGGTTTTAACTCTAAATCTCATTTAAGATTTATTTATTTTGTTATATTATACCCATGTATATTCACTCAAACTCATTTAATGGGTATTTAGGGCAACAAGTACATCAAAGTATGAAAATGAGAACACTTTGAAACAAGTCATTAGGTGCTTGAAAAAAGCCAAATCTATCTCCAAAACTTAGATTCCATCATATCTTTCCATTGGCATCAAACACCAATCATTGTGCTAACTCAAATAATTCTAAAATTCGCTTTGTAAATTTGTAAAAATGGATGTATTTGGTAGAGCCTTGCTATAATTGTAATTGCTTCCTTTTAATTTGAAATAATAATTCATATATTTATAGAGGAATATAATAATAAGTTAAAGTGTAGGCCGAATCATTTAAATTTATTTTTTTAGGATTAAATTACCACCAAGACCCGATTTGAATTCACATCTTCAAAATTAGAGATCGAAAAAAATGGAAAATCAAAATTGTCAGGAAAAACACTTGGACTATGGTGCTAGCACCCCTATCTAGCCCTTTTTCCACTATTCAAAATTTATTTACAAGTTTAGGGTTTTCTTAATCAAGACTTATCCAAAAAATGAGCACTTGTTGGGGTTGATTTGGTGAAATATGATCAAGGACACTTTTAGGGTAGCATTGACACATTCTCCTGGGTTGAAAAGGAAATTTCAAGGCTAGGGATTGTCTCTAAAATGCATCAATGAAGAGGATACTAAAGCGAGCTCCAAATAAAATGTGAAATTATACTTTCACCTTTAGGAAGTACATTTTTTTATGCTACATTTAGCCCCACTTTAGCATCCATATGACACTACATGCATATGCAAGCTAAAATACTAAAAGTAAATCATATCATAAAAGGTTACCCAAAAGAGATACCTTAGAGGGCATAGATCATTCGATTAGTAAGAAAATGAAGTCCCAAATGCAATAACATGTAAACCATAGCATTAGGAACCACATCCTGCAAAGCTAATTCGTTAAAAATCCAAAATCATCCTACACATAAAAAAATGTGTTAGTCAAAAAATTATGAGAATGAAATTTGAGGGTAGATGTGTGCCTCAATTTTTTCTTGCTCTATGAAGGTGGAAATAGGGTAGCTATCTCACCATGTCGAATTGACTAGGGTTTTGATGAAAATATGTTTTTGGTAGGGTCATGGGAACATAATGGTAAGGACCAAAAATCATATGATACAAATGAGGGCGTAGCCAAGATTCTAACATAATAGATGACACAAAAATCAGAGTTTGCAAGCGTAAGTTACAATGGTTTGAAGAGAACATGATATGAATAGTATATTACCAATTTTTTTTGCTATAAGATGATTTTCTTACCTTTTTTATATTCATTTTAACTTATGTAGTTTGAGAACCTTGTGAGCTAAGCCAAGCATTCCTAGGAGAAAAAATTCCACAACGATGACCATATCATGCATCGAGGCTTGAGGCCTTAAGGGGGCATATCATACAAGGGATGCTAACATGAGAGGTACATCACATTTTCAATTTCATTGTAGTTAGGAGGTCAATTTAGGCTATTTATAATTATTTTTATAAAAATGGGGCACCCTTGACCAAGCCTGGCACCCTAGACCCATGAGGGTACCCTTGACCAATGGCACCCTAGACCAGTATGGGCACCATAGTCCAACTATGTTGCCCCTAACTAGGCACAAAGTCCTAGAATTTTCCATTTGTTACTTTAATTTGATTTATAATTTTATGCATAACTAATGATAGGATATTTTACTAGACTATAGGTACTACCACATATATGAGAGCACCCAAGGGGTCATCTATACAATCTTCTTCATGACCACACCCCTCTACTATCTATAGTAGAGAAGATTCATCTACGTGATGTTGGTTTATTTTGGGTCTATACCATGCCCACAATGAGGTACCATGATATGATGCTAATGGAACTCATGGAGCGATGGGATGTAGACACCTCTACCTCTCGTCTTCCGAAAAGAGAGATGATAGTGGCTCTAGAGAATGTATATTGCATTCTTTCACTACCCATCTAGGGTAGGATTGTGAGCCATGAGGAGGGGAGGACCTTAGATGAGATCATTGCCGACCAATACTATTGCATCAATCATCATATTGCATATGATGCCAAGGGATGAATTCAATTATGATGGCTACTATATGGATATTTTGAACTTCCTATTATTCACCCAATCATGATCACTATAGGACTCATGATTGCACCAGATGGATGAGGCACACACCTAAATGGGGCCTCATACATACTATATGAATAATGGAGGAGCGACAAACCATGTTTACTTGTGGGTGAAGCATTCTAGCACACCTATACTATGATCTCAGATGGTATGTCCATTATGAGTCATAGAGCCTTATGACATGCATCCTCTAGTTCTAGGCATTCAAGCACATTGTTTTTACATGACCCACATGTGTCATACCTTGCGTATATTTTTGTGTTTACTTGCACATAATGTGATCTCTCATGATGTGTTGCTTGGAATGTATTTGTGTTTTTCATTTTTCTTCAAATGACCCTTATTTTTGTTGGCACAAGGATACAAAGAAAACAATTTTTTTTGCGGCATTCATCTATTTGTATCCTCATTCGTCTTTATGTTGTGAACATATTATCTTTGTTCCTTTTGGGAACGATGCAAGGTGTTGAGACATTTAGGTATCTTATATTGTTGACCTTAAAGGTCATTTTATTTTTTCCTCATGTGTCATTCCTCCTTTGTGTTTGTAGTTCAACAAGCATTTGGGGAATGATGTCAATTCCAAATGTAATCATATTTATAATATCTCTAGTTGACATTGATCCCAGATCAAAAAATCCCTTATGTACTATTATTGTCTTCTTAATTATGTGGGTTTTTTTTGGGGGGCAACCCCTTGTCATGAGTTAGCTTCATTGAGAACAAATGATTTGGCATAGGGTTTTCCAATAAGCTCTTATGGCCTATCATGTTGTAAATATTATTTTATTATAACTTAAAGGAAATTGCTCTTGGTTGGCGTTAGTAGTTACTATAAGGTAGGGGCATACATACCATTATGTGCTTCACTTTGTTTACACATGTTGAACTTAGTGACACGTTTTGACATATTGATCATTTTGTAGTACCTTATCAAAATTATTAGGACTATGATTCTTGATATGGTTGACATGAGAATGCACCTAGTAAATATTGGAATTCACTAGCCCTCATGTTTTTTCATTTTCTACTATGGCAGAAACCCACCTAGTGAATATCAGACTTCACTAGCCTGTGTTGTTTTTCATCAATATCACCTAGTGGATATCAAACTTCACTAGCATGTGATTCTTTCATTCATAGGTTGCCTAGAAAATATCAAAATTTTCTATCCTATGATTCATGAATGCCTTGGGTATGGATCCTAGTAATAATTTTGCGGAGCTTGCTAGTCCATGATTATCATACCCCCTTTCTGTTTCCATCGTGTTTGAATTATGTTTGTTTTGTATTATGTTTTTATTGTGTCTTCATTGTGTATGCTTTGTATTTTGTATGCTACATTGCACCTTATGTGTGTGTTCCTTTGTCTTTATATTGTTGTTCCATAGGATCTTGAGCTTGGGGACTAGTGCATCCCCTAGATTCAATGTATCTTACCTCTTCAATGTTTGGATAAGTAAACGCTTCTTGGCTTATCCTTACTTTAGTGTGAGAACATGTGTAATTTCATACTCTCACTAAAATAGGGGCTAAATGTAGCATCATAAATTGTCACCCTTAACAATTTCACACTAGGTTTAGCTCCCCCAAATGTGCTCTTAATTTTCTCATTTTATGATAATATTCAAAAAATTAGAATTAAATTAGGAGTATGATTTAATCTTTATTTAATGACACTTAAAAACCCAAAATAGGTCTGGACTAGGGTGCTATGACTCTTGTCTAACTTATATTGGCCCTAATTTAAATATTTCATTGTCAACATTTTAATATTTAAAATTTTGAATTCACTTATCGGCTGTCAATAATTAATTTGTGGGAAATTAAAAAAATGCATATAAATACAAGTCCATTTTACCATTTGAAATCCTAATGAATACTAGTGAATTAATCGAGCAATTGTACATCCTAAAAAGCAATCAAGAGCAGAATTAGAAAAAATATTGCAACATTATTTCAGTGAAGTATCATGTTAGCAATGCATCAAGTTTTCATGTGAGTTTATTCATGTTTTGTATTCATCTTTTTGTGAGTACTAACTCTTGCAAGACTTCTATCTAGCAAAAAATTATCCTTGAAGGTGATGAGTACAATGACTTTAGTCCATCAAAGAATGCATATCTGAGTGGTAATTTGTAGTGCTTGTCAATTTGTCAATCTTTTATCCATTAGTCTCTGCCCGATTGAGAGTAAGCTCTCTTTTATCATATCATAGCCATTGTGGAGGTAGAAATACAAAAATAGGGTTTGACTTAGGAAAGCCTCTATATGGCATAACCCTTTCCCATATTTCTTGTGTGTAGGTTATAAATTTGATGCAGGTTTGGGAAAGGATTGAAGACCTAATTTCTCAATCAAGTACTCAAGATCACATGCCAACAAATTAGGAAAAGTGGAATTTTCTAGCGACAAATGAAGTTTTGACACTGAGTCTAGAAAGGAAGGACCTACAAACAATGGCCATCTTAGAACTAATTTTTGATTGTTGAGATATGAATTGTTAGGTCTAGGGAACCAATGCCCCTATATAGCCATAATTTATATGTGAGGTTCCTTTGTGTCTGCACTATGCTACTTTATACTCTATTTCTATTTTTCTATTTTGTGCTTTCCTAAAATCATAACTGTTCATTGTAGTTGCATAATTATCCTAGATATACACTTGCATCATCAAATTAATTCAATCAACAATCAATCCATCAACCCCCTAAAAGAAAGAACCAAAACCTTGATCCACCATTATGGCTCTTCCATTGAGGTTATTAGCCAAGTAGGTGTTTGTGGTCATTTTTGGTTCCTTCCATTGTGATGTAGGTGAAGGTGTTATTTAGACCCTAGATCCCTTTTTCCCACATCACATTTTGGTGAATTTGATGCTTGTTACATTTTTTAAAAAACTTCTAAAATTTGAAATTTATCATCTTAAAATCTTAGTGCAATCTTAGGTTGTTTTAATTTATCATTTATGCATGCATACGACACTATAGTTGTCGATTGGTTCATTCTTGTGCCGGTTGAGGGTCATGTGCAGTGGTCAAAGTAAGTGGCCGAGTTTCATGTGGTGATTGTTAGAATGGGGAGCTAGATAATCCCCTAGGGTTAGCCACCATTTATTTGTAAGGGGTCAACTAAAACTCCAACAAACTATAGTTTTGGTGTTACACCCTAAGAAATATTACCTATTTACAATTACCTTGTTTGGTTAAATTGCTTGAATAAATGAATGTGTTTTATGGATATTTACATGAATATGTTTTATGAATCTTTATATGAATATGCTTAATGAATCTTGAATGGAAATATGATGAATGAATGATTTATGCAATTTGATATTTTATAATGATTCTAACTATGAAATGCATGGTGTATTTGCCTATATTGTGTTTGGCTAACTACTATTATGATGTGCTAAGTTGAGTGCAAGAACATGTTCAAACCTCCAGAAGTGAGGGGAAGAATCACTCAAGAGAAGGACTTGGTCTAGTAACCCTTAACGAGCCTAACTGAGCATTCACACACTCACATCCTAGTTGGTCTTCGTAAGTCAAGCTGGAGTTTTGGGAAAAGGTATGTAATCATTGTTGTGAATGTTGTGATTGGGAATTGCGATTAAGTCTTGATGTCATGTGATAGTCTTTCTGTGTATGCTTATTGTGGTATCGATGATATTTATGCATAAAACATATATATATGTATATGTGTACATGTCTATGGTAGACTCATACATATGAGTGAATATATACATGATTATATGTACGTAGACGTACCTACACACACGCATGGATGTATTACCCATATGCATGGGAATACTGATTGGACTAAATTGACATATATATATGTATGCATATATGCATCCCATGTATATATGCCGATCGATGGAAATGTATGTTTGAGTGTTTAATAAAGATATTGGAATTGAATTATGTATATGTATATATATTAATATATATGTGCAAGTTTATAGTAATATATATATATATATATATATATACATAATATTATTCACTATATTGATGTATTATATAAATATGTTTGATAGTAAAATGTATTTGGTAAACTTTATGAAATGGATATTTATAATAATATATATATTGATATATATATATATATATATATGTATATAAATATATATACTTTGATAATAAATATGTATATATATAATATATATCTGAATAAAGCTATTAATATTAACCTCAAAGCCCATAAGATGTGCTGATTATTATTGTTAATAATGTGAAACAAGTCACATATTGTAGCATGTGGCGCATAAAGCTTAAAGCACAACTTTAAGTGGAATAAAAGCCAACACAAAGTTTAATAGCATGTTGGAGCTCTTGCTACTATGTAAACATTTTAAAGAGGAATTAAATGTTGTTTGAAACTTGTAGAATATGTCAAAGGGCTACGCTATGAAGGTGGGGCCAAATACAAAAGATGGTGCCACAGTTGCTAGTGTTGGGAAGTTAAAAGAAGTCTTTGAATACACATAAACCCGCAAGTAGTGTTTAGACTTAGTCAAGTGCAAATTTGACAACATTTTGTAAAGGAAACTTGTGTTGAGTTTGGTGTCCCATATATCAAGTTGACTCAACCATTTAAATGGTGAGGAATGTGATGTGTTGCAAAACCGTGAGTTAGACTAATGAGTTGTTATGTGGGGATAAAAAGGTGGCACAAATACTAACTTGTTTGTAGCCTCCAGTTTCTTACAAATTATTATAAATAGAGGTGCTCATTCTACCAATTGACACACTTATCATTCTGATTATCTTGATGCTATTTTGCTGTGAGTTGAGAGATTTATAGGTACACGACCCATGAGTGGTAATAAGCGAGCCTCTCAAGGTGCTTGAAACACGTAAGCTCCACTTACGCAATAGAGACATTCTACAATGCAAGGTCCAATGGGATCAATATGCAAATATTCTGCCACTTGGGAAGACTATGCTGAGATGAAGCAAAAGTTTCCACAAGTCTTGCTAGATTTTGAAAACTATTGAAAATAATGATATTTTGTAATGTGATGCTTTATGGATGGTTTGTGTCTGATCTTTTATATTATGTCCATGTCAATGCTTAATAAATCATCAGGGATGATGATTGACAAGGGGAGGAATATGTTACACCCCGAGCAATATTACCTATTTACTGTTACCTTGTTTGGTTAAATTGCTTGAATAAATGAATGTGTTTTATGGATCTTTACATGAATGTGTTTTATGGATATTTATATGAATATGTTCAATGAATCTTGAATGGAAATACGATGAATGAATAATTGATGCAATTTGATATTTTATAATGATTCTAACTATGAAATGTATGATGTATTTGGTTATGTTGTGTTCAGCTAACTACTATTATTATGTGTTAAGTTGAGTGTAGGAATATGTTTGAATCTCTAGAAGAGAGGGGGTATCACTCAAGAGAAAAACTTTGTCTGGTAACCCTTAACGAGCCTAGCTGAGCATTCACACACTCACATCCTATTTGGTCTTAGTGAGTCAAGCTAGTTTTGGGAAAAGGTAAGTAATCATTGTTGTGAATGTTGTGATTGGGAATTGTGATTAATTCTTGATGTCATGTGATAGTATTTCCTTGTATGGTTATTGTGGTATCGATGAGATTTATGCATAAAATGTATATATATGTATATGTGTACATGTCTACGATAGACTCATACATATGAGTGAATATGTACATGAATATACGTAGGTAGATGTACCTATGCATGCTTATGGACAGATTTCCCATATGCATGGGAATACCGATTGGACTAAATTGACACACACACACACATATGTAGATATGCATCCCATGTATGTATATCGATCGATGTAAATGTATATTTGAGTGTTTAATAAAGATATTGAAATGAAATTACGTATATATATTTATATAGGTGGTATATATATTAATATATATACGTGCAAGTTTATAGTAACACACACACACACATATATATATATATATCGTATATATATATATATATATATATATATATATATATAAATACAAATATACGTAATATTATTCGCTATATTGATGTATTATATAAATATGTTTGTTAATAAAATGTATTTGGTAAACTTTATAAAATGGCTATATATATATATTCAAATATGTGAATAAATCTATTAATATAAACCTCAAAGTGCATAAGATAGTGTTGATTATTATTGTTAATAATGTGAAGAAAATCACATATTGTAGTATGTGGTGCATAAAGCTTAAAGCACAACTTTAAGTGGAATAAAAGCTAGTGCATAAAGTTTAATATGACGAAGTTAAACAAAGAACATAGCATCAGGAGAAGGATTGGGTGGAGTGTTAATGTATGAGGGGCATGCTATAACTTATGATTCAAGGAAGCTAAAGCCCTATGAACAAAATTATGCTTCACATGATTTACAGTTAGCGACGGTTGTTCATGCGCTACAGATGTGGAGATACTATCTATTGGGAAAACCCTTTGAAATCAAGACAAATCACCATGATCTCAAGTAATTTTTTATCCAACCTAACCTCAATTCAAGGCAAAGGAGGTGGTTAGAACTGATATCTGATTATGATTTCAACATCAGTTATATCATGGGGAAGGAGAATCAAGTTGCTAATGCTTTAAGTCATATGAGGCATATCTTCTTGATGGTATCGATCCAAACTAACTTTAAGAGTCAAGTGTTGCAAGAATCCAAGGGTGATGAGTTCTATGAAAAAGTCAAGAAATAACTCACAGATGATCTACAAGATCGAAGGTATGAATGATATCACCTTGAATCTAATGGATTATTAAGATTTCAAAGGAGAATCAATGTACCTAATTTTGGAGAATTGAGGAACTTGGTATGGAAAGAAGTTCACAATGCACCATATTCAAGACATCTTGGTGTCACCAAAATGTTGGCTGATGTTAATATATTATATTTCTGGAAGGGTATGAAAGGGTATGTTGCCAGGTTTGTAGTGAGTTGCTTAGAGTTCCAAAGAGTGAAGGTTGAGCATCATCACCCTACAAGTCTTTTATATCCACATGAAGTTCCTGAAAGTAAGTGGCAAGTCATTAGCATGGATTTTGTGCAAGGACTACCTATGTCAAGGAATAAGCATAATGCCATTCTGGTAGTGGTGGACAAGCTCACTAAGGTAGCTTACTTTATACCAAGAAATTGGATTGATGGATCTCTTGTAATAGATCAATTTTTTTTTCAAGAGATATTTAGATTGCATGGGATTCCTAAAAATATTATATATGATAGGGATGCTTGTGTGACATCTAGATTTTGATTAACCCTATTTTTTGCACTTGGAACGAAATTGAATATAAGCTTTGCTTATCATCCAAAGACAGATGGACAAACTAAAAGGGTAAACCAGATGTTAGAGGACCTACTAAGGATGTATTGCATAGATCAACAATACAAATGCGAGGGTTACCTACCATTGGTTGAGTTTGCATATAATAACTCCTATCACTTTGTGATCAAGATGACTCCATTCGAAGCATTATATGGCATGAAGTTTCAAACTCCTATAAGCTAGGATAATCTAGAAGATAGGATAAGACTTGGACTAGAGATGTTATATGAAATGGAGGAACAAGTTAGAATTATTAAGCAAAGGCTAGTAGAAGCTAATGATAGGCTAAAAAGTTATGCTGATGCCATGTGGGTACCCAAAAATTTCACAGTAGGAGAAAAGGTTTTGTTAAGGGTCAAGCCTCATTAGAGTTCAATCAAGTTTGGAAACTCATCCAAACTAGCTCCATGCTATGTAGGTTCTTTTGAGGTTCTTGAGGAGATCAAACCTATAGCATGTAGGATTGCTTTTCCACCAGCTCTTGCTAGGATGCACAATGCTTTTCATGTCTCGTATCTTAAGAAGTATACACCAGGTAATAACCATGTTATTGATTGGAATGATTTACAGGTACAAGACCCAAATTTGGTAATAATTAGGCATCTCAAGGTGCTCAAAACACTTAATAAGGCTGAATGCACAATGTAGGTCCTTTTGAGGTTCTTGAGGAGATCAAACCTGTAGCATATAGGATTTCTTTGCTACTAGCTCTTGCTAGGATGGAAAATGTTTTTCATGTCTCGTAACTTAAGAAATATACACCAAGTAATAAGCATGTTATTGATTGGAATGATTTACAGGTATAGGACCCACATTTGGTAATAATTAGGCATCTCAAGCTAATGATAGAATGAAAAGTTATGTTGATGCCAAGTGGGTACCCAAAAATTTCACAGTAGGAGAAAAGGTTTTGTTAAGGGTCAAGCCTCATGAGAGTTCAATCAAGTTTGGAAAATCATTCAAACTAGCTCCATGCTATGTAGGTCCTTTTGAGGTTCTTGAGGAGATCAAACGTGTAGCATATATGATTGCTTTGCCACCAGCTCTTGCTAGGATGCACAATGTTTTTCATGTCTCGTATCTTAAGAAGTATACACCAGGTAATAACCATGTTATTGATTGGAATGATTTATAGGTACAAGACCCATATTTGGTAATAATTAGGCATCTCAAGGTGATCGAAACACTTAATCTCCACTTACGTAATAGAGAGTTTATGTAGTGTAAGGTCCAATGGGATCAATATGCAGAAGATTCTGCCACTTAGGAAGACTATGTTGAGATGAAGCAGAAGTTTCCACAAGTCCTTCTAGATTTTGAAAACTCTTGAAAATAATGATATTTTGTAATGTGATGCTTTATGGATGATTTGTGTTTGATGTTTTATATTATGTCTATGTCGATACTTAATAAATCATCGAGGAAGATTCTTTGCAAGGGGGGGAATATGTTACACCCCGAGAAATATTACCTATTTACTATTACCTCGTTTGGTTAAATTTCTTGAATAAATGAATGTGTTTTATGAATCTTTTTATGAATATTTTTAATGAATCTTGAATGGAAATATGATGAGTGAATGATTTATGCAATTTGATATTTTATAATGATTCTAACTATGAAATGTATGATGTATTTGGTTATGCTATGTTTGACTAAATCCTATTATGATGTGCTAAGTTGAGTGCAGGAACAAATTTGAATCTCCAAAAGAGAGAGGAAGTATCACTCGGGAGAAGAACTTGGTCTGGTAACCCTTAACGAGCCTAATTGAGCATTCACACACTAGCATCCTAGTTGTTCTTAGTGAGTCAAGCTAGTTTTGGGAAAAGGTAAGTAATCATTGTTGTGAATGTTGTGATTGGGAATTGTGATTAAGTCTTGATGTTGTGTGATATTCTTTCCTTGTATGCTTATTGTGGTATCGATGAGCTATATGCATAAAATGTATATATATGTATGTGCACATGTCTACGATAGACTCATACATATGAGTGAATACATAAAGGAGTATAGGTTACAGGTAAACGTACCTACGCATTCTCATGGATGGATTACCCATATGCATGGGAATACCAATTGGACTAAATTGACACACACACACATGTGCATATATATATGCATCCCATGTATGTATGTTGATTGATGAGAATGTATGTTTTAGTGTTTAATAAAGATATTGAAATGGAATTATGTATATGTATATATATAGGTAGTATATATATATGTGCAAGTTTATAGTAATATTTATATATATTAATATATATATTATAGTCATGTATATATACATAAATATATATGTAATATTATTCGCTATATTGATGTATTATATAAATATGTTTGTTAATAAAATGTATGTGGTAAACTTTATGAAATGGATCTATATATTGATATATATATATATATAAACATATATACTTTGATAATAAATATGTATTATAATATATAATATATATGTGAATAAAGCTATTAATATAAACTTCAAAGCGCATAAGATAGCACTGATTATTATTGTTAATAATGTTAACCAAATTACATATTGTAGCATGTGGTGAATAAATCTTAAAGTGAAAATTTAAGTGGAATAAAATCCAACGCATAAACTTTAATATGACCAAGTCAAACAAAGAACATATCATGTTGGAGTTCTTGATGCTTTGTAAACATTTTAAAGAGGAATTAAATGCTATTTGAAACCTATAGAATGTGTCAAAGGGCCCTGCTATGAAGGTGGCACCAAATACAAAAGGTGGCACCATATTTGCTAGTGTTTGGAAGTTAAAAGAAGTCATTGAATACACATACACCTACGAATAGTGTTTAGACTTAGTCAAGTGCAAAATTGATAGTATTTTATAAAGGAATTCAAATTAGGAAACTTGTGTTGAGCTTTTTGTCCCATATATCAAGTCGACTTAGCCATTTAAATGGTGAGGACTATGATAGGTTGCAAACTTGTGAGTTAGACTAATGAGCCATTGCACGAGGATAGAAAGGTGGAAAAAATACTAACTTGTTTGTAGCCTTCGATTGCTCATAAATTAGTATAAATAGAGGTGCTCATTTTACCAATTTCTACACTTATCATTCTGATTATCTTGATGCTATTTTGCTATGAGTTGAGAGTTATTTTTCTATATCGTATTTGTGATTATTGTGAGATTTAGTGAGAAATCAGAAGAGGGTAATCAAGTGGATCTTGGAGGAGGTATCAATCAAACTTGAGGGTTTATACTAGGAAGGACTTCAATCAATTGGAAGAAATATACAATCATGCTAATTTGTATAGCTTTGATGTTATGTTGGGAAGGTTAATTATATTATTTCTATATTGGAAAAGAATGCTTTTGAATATATTGTGATATTTGTTTAAAGATTGCATATTTCTTGGTTTTGCATTATGTGGTAGAAACTATTGTAATGGTTTCATATGTATGTACCCTATATACATGAGTTTATTTGAGTGAAAATGTATTTATACTATACATAGTTGACATCACTTTATGTAGAATGTCTAAACTAGATGTATGTAGTAAGAGTAAGAAATTGCTAGAATTGCCTTGGAAGAAAATTCATTTTGTTTATGAGATGTTATGTGGGTTATTCCTAGGGTTTGTTTGATCCATGGAAAAGGGGGTAACCTAGGTATATAATATGAATGGTCATTAATCCAAATCAAGCTAGGAATGTGTGTGAATAAGAAATGTCCACTCTAAGTTTTGGGTGATGAATACTTTGGACAAAGTAGTGTAAGTAGCCACTATTTACACTATAAGTTTCACTATGATCCATGACTGCATACTAGGTCGGGATGTACATACACGTAGGGGGCTAGCCATTGTATATCGGTTCTAGAAATGTATAGACTACAATACCATGCTAAAAAAAGGCTATTGTTATGAGGTTACCAAACCAATCTCTTTGTCAAAGGGTAGGGCCATCGTACTAGTTAGGTAGATGTGCGAGGGACTGCAATAAGTTTGTGGTTGGCAGAAAAGTGCTTGAGTGATGCTTCTCCTCATCAGTTGCCAGCCAAATATTTGAGGGGTACTTCTTGGACCATTTTTTCTTTATATATTCTATGAGCTTGTTTAAGTTATGTATGTATCTTGTATCCATTTATACAAGAATTGTAAATATGAAATTTCATATGAAAATTATGTATCATCATTTAGTTGAATTAATGAAAGGAATTCTTTTGTATGCAATGGGAAAGTATGAAATATATTCAAATCTGCATTTATTATTCAAGGAAAATAATTTTTTTATTGCTCTTAAAGGTTAGATGCATAAACTATTCACCTGTGGGTAAAACATAAGAAATCTTACTATGTAGAATAATGTGCATGTTACATCTGGGCCACAATTTAGTTCGAAATTATTTTCTTCGATAGTTAATTATGGCTAAGATCAACTGACCCCACCCAAAGCCCGAGAGAGGAAAGGTAGTTAAGTCACTTGATTGGCCCCATACTTCCTGATTGTTAGTGGTGCTTTGAAAGAAAGAAATCAAACCCTATATATCTATGTTTTGATAAAATAAATTGAAAAAGTAAAAATTTGCATAGTATTTTCATTTCAAAAGATAAAAAAGTGTTTATTTTTAGTTGTTGCAAGATAAAATTAGTCAATTAATGCATTTTCAAAATTTCAAATTATCTTTTGAGAATATTGCATTACTTCAAAAATATAAAATTGTATGCATGATTGTGTGTTTCATATAGAGAAGTTATGGGTTTGTACATTTCCAAAAAATTATCTACATGCAAACCTTCAAACCTTTGCAACTTTAATTCTTCAAACTTTATAGTTTAGTTCTAGATTTTCAGCGCATTGAATTTTAACTCCTTTGGTCTAGAGTGCTAGTGCCCTTGTCCAACTTGTTTTGGACTAGTTTTCAATGAAAATAATCTCTTTGTCTTCTATCCAAATTTTTTCTTGATTTATGTTGCATTATGTCGTAACTGTTATTATTTTAGTATATACAATTATTGTTAAATTTTCCAAAATGTCGAAGTGCTTTAAAAAATGATGTCTTCTTTGAAGTCCTTGGTTGATGTTTCATGTTGTGCCTTTGGTAATGCTTATCCAACAAGTGATGAGAATCATGTATCCTTTTCTCCCAATGAATTTCCTTCTAGTGAGGATATCTTGATGCAAGAAAAAGAGACCAATAATAGCTCTCCAAACAATACCTTACCTACCCTTGAAACCCAAATTATCCTTAAAAAATAAGCATGAAGAATTTATATACAACCCTTTGATCTTGCCTCCTCACCTCAACCAAAAATCCACCAAGCCTATCATACCTTCACTTTGAATGTTTTCTTCCTTCATGACTTCTCTACAATTCATCCCTCACCCATTACATATAAATTCCCTTTCCAATGACAATAAAGACAGACCTTGGCCTAAAGATGCTCATTCATGTCATAAAAATGAATCTAGTAATATACCTATTGATCTAGAAAAATTCTATGGCCATGGGTTTAAGATCCTTGCTAAGAAAGGTTGCAATACAAAAATGAACATGAAATTCACATTCTCCTAGAAAATACATCACATGCCTCTACAATAGAAATTGGTTATCAACACCCTCCACCTTTGCACATGACATTTATTCCAAATTCAACCCCACGACCACCTCATGGTCCAATTGGAGATGACCTCCTTCTTGTTCCACATCCCTTACTTGAGATAGAGTGTACATTGTGCATACTTTTGAAATGGGAAACAATCACCCTGCCACCTCCTCATGAAAAAAAGATGCTAAGAAAACAACTCAAAACTTGTATTTTTGTGCATATCATTAAAAGTTTGGCCATTCTATTGATGGGTGTTGTGCTTTAAAGAGAAAATTGTATTGGTTAATTAAAATATATGACATTGATATAGATCCATACAAGATAATAAATTATTCTTTATGGTGTTGCGCCTTGTTATGTGGCATTTGTAGTATTATATAATCCTCATTTCCATGCATGGGGGCGCAAAATATTTTGTGTAGCCATATTTAATTAATAAGGAGCAACATGATAATATCACACATGGTTATCCTTGTCCATGCACTTGGGGGGCAAGGATAACTAATCTAGTAAGGTGTGTATTATTTCTAAAGGATCCCCTCTTCATTCATTATCTCCTTAAAATATTAATGTAATAAGTACACAAATTTTAAAGGTGGGGCATATTACCTCAGCTATTGTGGTATTTACTAATGTTGTGCCCATTTAGTGGTGGTATTATGCATAATATCCCCTAAAGTGTGGCCTTGTATATCATATTGGGCCCCTTTAGTGGTGGTATTATGCATAATATCCCCTAAAGTGTGGCATTACATCTAATATAGTGCCACTTTAGTGGTGGTATTATACACAATATACCCTAAAGTGTGGCCTTGCATATCATATTGTGCCCCTTTAGTGGTGGTATTATACATAATATCGCCTAAAGTGTGGCCTTGCATCTAATATTGTGCCACTTTAGAGGTGGTATTATGCATGATATCCCTTAAAGTGTGGCCTTGTATATCATGTTGTACCCCTTTGGTGGTAGTGGTATGCATAATACTCCCTAAGGTGCGATCATTATTTTATGTGTACAACCTTTGTGGTGATGTTGTTTCTAACATTCTTTGAGGTGTGTTTTATAATTCAATCCCACTTGATGTTAAAATTTTGTACACCTCCTGAGGTGATTCATCCCCCATGACATTAAAATTTTGTACACCCTTTGAGGTGATTCATCCCTTGTAATGTTAAATGGTCCCCCATGATGTTAAAACTTTATATGCTCCCTGAGGCATGATTGGAAACATAGTCCATGTATTTTACATAATGCAACGTGTTTATTCATGAACTTGATCATTTTTACATGGCCACCTAGTGTAACACAACTTTCTTGCTAATGGATCCATGTGTCCCATGAGTAAACTATCATAAGGAAATTTGCTAGCCTTGTGAAACCCATCATACTACATGGACACCTAACTAAATTAGCTTGCTAGCTAGTGGATCTATATAGCTCATGAGTGATCTATCATAGCACAACTTGTTGGTCCTTATGAGTGCACCATTTTTTCTAACATCATATTCGATGGATGAAATTTGGTATTTGAGACAAATTTTATATTGAGGCCTCTTTAGCATATTGAATTGAATCTTTTTTAGTGTACTAACCTTGTGTTTGTGTTTCATCGTGTTTTTATTGTTTTCATTGCATTTGCATTTTTTTTCATTGTATTTATATTGTGTTTGCATTATGTTAGTTTTGTGTCTTTATTATGTATGCTTCATGTTTGTCATGTTGCATTGCACCTCATGTGTGTGTGTTCCTTTGTCTCTACATTTTTGTGCCATATGATCTTTAGCATGGGGCTTGCACATTCCTTAGATTCAATGTATCTTACCTCTTCAATGTTTGTATAAATGAAACATTCTTGGATTATCCTTAATTTAGTGTGAGAAATATCATGCTCTCACTAAATTGGGGGCTAAATGCAACATCATTAATTATCAACGTTGATAATTTCACACCAGGCTTAGCTACCCCTTGTGTGTTGGGACTCAATTATGCTCTTAATTTTCTCATTTTATGATATTCTTCAAAAAAATAGAATTAAATTGGGAGTTATGATTTAATATTTATTTAACAACATGTAAAGCCTTGAAATAGATCTAGACTAGGGCATTAGCGCCCCTGTCCAACCTGTTTTGTCCCCAATTTAAATATTTAATTATCAACAATTTAACATTTATAAATTTGAATTTAATTGTCAACTGTTGGTAATTAATTTGTGAGAAATTAAAGAATTGAAGATAAATACAAGTGTTTTTCACCATTTTAAATCCTAGGAAATTGAAATAATTATTGAGCACCCTAAAAAATAGTCAAGAGTAGAATTAGTATAATTATTGCAACATTATTTTAGTCAAGTATCATGTTAGCAATGCATCAAGTTTTCATGTGAGTTTATACACATTTTGTGTTCATTTTTTGTGAGTATTAACACTTTTAGGACTTCTATCAAGAAACCAAACCTCTTTGAAGGTGGCAAGTAAAATGACTTTAGTCCATTAAGGAATACATATCTAAGTCTAAGTTGCAACACTTTTCTATTTTCCATTCAATTATCCATTTTCCTTTGATCGACTGGGGGTAAGCACTCTTTTATATCATCATATCCATTGTGGAGGTAGAAATACCAAAATTGATTTGATTTAGCAAGCTGCTATATGACACAACCCTTTCCTCTCTTTCTTGTGTGCAAGTTACAAATCTAAAATTTTGGAAAGGATTGAAGACTTAATTTCTCAATCAAGCATTCAAGCCTCACAATTTAAAAAATTAGGGAATGTGGAATTTATTAGGGACAAACAAAGCTTTGAATTTGAGTCTAGAAGGGAAGAACCTATAGAAAGTGATCACTTGAGATATACATTCTAAATCTGAAGGTTTATATTTTTGGGTCTAGGGTGCCAATGCCCCTGTCTAGCCAAATCAAGCTCAAATTTATATGTTAGGTTCCTTTGTATCTACATTTTGTTGCTTTGTAGTTTGTTTCTAGTTTTTTGTTATGTTATTTTTTGAAATCATAACAATTCACTATAGTTGTGTAATTAACCTAGATCTACACTTACATCATCAAATTAAGTCAATCAATAATCAATCCATCAACCCCCTAAAAAAAAGAACGAAAAACCTTGATCCACCATTCTGGCTCTTCCATTGAGGTTAGTAGCCAAGTGGGTGTTCGTGATCATTTTTTGTTCCTTCTATTGCAATGTAGAAGGTGTGATTAGACCCTAGATACCTTTTTCCCACATTACATTTTGGTGAACCCGATGCTTTTTACATTTAAAAAACCTTTTGAAATTTAAAATTTATCATCTTAAAATATGAGCGCAATCTTAGGTTGTTTTAATTTGTCATTTATACATGCATATTTTGATAAAAATAATTGAAAAAGTGAAAAATTGTATAATATTTTTTGGTGACTGGATCTATAGGCCCCAAATCCCTAAGGTGTGATAGTCTTCTAGGTTTCAGGGGTGTCAAACCTAGGAAAATTATCACAAACCTATATTTAGGTTGAGAAGCTAAGGACCAATCATCGAGGTGGGTAAGATCTCCTTCACTTTTGGCTCTGCAAGAGCAAGGGGGTTTCCCTAATATCTTGAATTAATGATTGAAAAAACTAAATAATACCTTATAGAAAACTATACCCACTGCATAGTGTATCCCAATAATGGTGTCACAATCTACCTATGTACTATTTTGTATATGTAAGGATGATCACCTTATTAACATGTAATGTACCATACGAGTGTTTGAGAATGTGTTTATGATACACCATTGAATTGCTATAGTCATTCAAACATGATAGTAAAACACATAGAAAGTAAATATTTAAAAGGTTTTTGAGTTGATGTGTTTGGAGTGTGTTGAGGATGATGGGAGAGAAATCCAATCATAGATCAGTGCCTTTATCCATTGTGCCACAAAGTCTCTAAGTTTAATCAAATAAGAAACAATTGAAAATAAGTTGATGACTTAATCAAGTCACAATAAAAGACTATTCCTTTCAAAATACACAAGCAAGCTGGGCTCTACATACTCATTTAGAAATATAATAGATAGTTGCAAAATATTAAGATAGTCTACTTAGTAATCCTCAAGAATACCCACACATTTCCTTTATCATATTGAAAAGGTACCATGCAAAGGATTTGCAAGGATTTCACAGACTTTTGGTTGAAAAAATAATCAACATACATCTAGAAATGCATACCATACATAAGGAGACACTTAACAAAGGTTGACTCTGCCTTTAGTCAATGAATCTACAAAGCTTACAAATGTTATTGCAGGTTTGGAAGAAAACCCAGATCAATACAATACAAAATAGTTACACACATAAAATGGAAGTTGAAACCTAGGGTTTCTTGTGAATATCTTTCTATCGTATGAGAAAAAGCCACAAGTGTGAGTCTGTACCGAGTTCCCATGTCATATGGTTTCATCTTCACATGGTCACACACTATAAATCCATGCATTAACATTAATTATCACAAAAATGAGCAAGAAAATCCTTACAAAATCCACAACAAACTCTAACAAGGATTAATTTTTATCAGAAAGAATGTCTTTGAACCATAAAGCAGCATGGGCATCACCTTGTCCCACATGTAGTTGTTGAGAATTTCATTTAAGATCATTCTTGAAATGGTGGAAAATGGAGTGTCCTAGGTCCTAAATGCAAAGAACCTAGGATTCAATGGGGTCTTTTCCAAGATTTCATTAGAATACTAACCACAAATCCAAGAGATTGAATTTCAACCTCAATGGTGAGTCAATTAGACCTAGGTTAGTGATTATTTAGGTCCTTAGGATGATTAAGAATGATATAGAGATAATTTGAAATGATGAAACTAATTGAACTATATGATCTAATATGTAAAATGCAGATTCTCGAAGATAAACAGATTGCAACAACACTTTGAAAGTAGATCTGAGAGATATTAGAGAGTATGTACCTATCACCAAAAGTTGATTCTAGCATGTGTAGAGGGATTGGTTCACCCTTAGGTGAATAGGAGTTTGTGATCCTTTCCAAAAATTTTAATTTTGACATTGTACCCCTTTGTTCGTTCTCTGTTCTTGCACTTGCAAATCTTCGTCTTCGAATATGAAGCTACAATAAATTTGCAAAAAAAAAATTGTTTGTTTGTTTGTGTGGGGGTTTTCCTAGGTCAAACCCTAGATTTTGTAATTAAACCTTGATGAAAATATAATGATCTGATAAATAATAGTGTGTGAGCTCTAACCTTATGTGTGTCTAAGGTTGTTATGAGCTAATATGTAAAGAAATCCTACTCAAGTGTATTAGAGTATGATTCCTGTATGAAAATGATAAGATCCACTTAAACAAAAGTCAAAAAACCCTAAATAAATTTTAAACACAATGATACCTTGCTATAGGATGCTAGTAGAATGAAGATTGAAGATGAGAACACTAGGAAACAAGTCATTAGGTTAAGGGAAATGGCCAAATGCATCTCCCAAACCTAGAATCCATCATGCTCTCCTATTAGCATCAACCTTCAATCATGTGACAAAGCTTGATAAAATTTACAAATGGGCTTGAAGATCTGAAATTTCAAATAATTTCACTCCAAGACTTTGAGTTGTGCTTGCTTGAACCTTCTCTCCTTTTTATTTCTAGTTTGAAATGGTGAAAAGACTAGGCTTTTATATGAATTTCTCTAATTTATTGAAGATTAGATCCCAATAGTCGACAATTACAATTTGAATTTTGAATGTTAAAATGCCACTAAGAAGCTATTAACATTTGGGTCCTAGCTAAGTAAGGGGACCCATTCGCCCATGGGTGATCGGTCCTAGCCCAAACTTCCAGGACATACTTGTTTTAGGGAAATTTAATGATAGGTTGCATTTGTTCAATGCTTGTTTTAGTATCGAATAATGATAAAAATATGCCTTGGGATGCATAATAAAGGGAATTGGGGCCTATTTAGAAAGGGTTAAAATGAATAAATTCAATGTCACTAAAATAGGTCCAAACTAAGTGTGAAATTATACTATGATCTACAAGGGAGTACAATTTTCTATGCTACATTTAGCCCCCACTTTAGTGGCCATATGACACTACATGCATATGCAAGCTAAAGTATTGAAAGTAGATCATGCTTCATAGAGGGATACTCATATGGATATTATAGTTCATTTGTGAATGGGGAGAATGAGGCTCCCATTGTAGTCATTTACAAACCATAATGTTAGGAACCACATCTTGCAAAACTGATTTGTTAGCTATTCAAAATCATCTTATCTTTGAAATAGACATGTTAAACCTCTATGAAGAACCAAATTTGAGGGTAGATGTATGCCCCCATGATTTTTATTGCTTTATGGAGGTGGAATCAGGGTAGCAATCTAACCTCATCAAATTTCTAGGTTTTATGATGGAAATGCTTACAATAGGTTTATGAGATCACAACACCATATATTGATAAACATTGGATAAGATCGGGAGGGGGGGCTATGAATCCAATAGAACAAACAATATTGAAAATGAATTTCTCTAGCCCCATTATGATGATTTGAGTGAAATGTTGTACCAAGAAATTTTTCTATATGTTAGTGTAAAATCATGTTTTTGACCATCATTTTGACATTTACCATTGAGAGAGACATCTTTGTAGAGGAGTGAGGATGCCAAGCCAACGATTGTATGTGCCCTCGAGACTAGAGGTCCTATGAGTGGAGGTTGTGAAAGACACCATCATAACAGAGGTGAGTCCCTTGTATCTTATCCCTGTGGTTTACCCTTATATTTTGCATGGTTTTTGAGATTTTTAAAAAATCATGGCAACCTTGTCCCAAAATGGTGACCTTGTCTTAGAATAACGACCCTATCCTAGATCCCCTATCCCATTTTGGCCATAGTATCCAAGAGAAATTTTTATTTGCTTTCAATTGTTTGGTTAACTGATTTTTCTATGTTACTGATGATTTCCTTTACTTCTTTTAGGATCCGCCACGTGCGCATCAACATTTAAGAGGATGACTATTTACCCTTCTCTACGAGCAAGTTACCTAACTGATTGAGGATGAGGAGGAGACTCTTTGTATGATTGTTTTATTTTGTATATACCTCATTCCACCCATGAGGTATCATGATGCTATGTTGGTTGAGCAGTGGGATTCAAATACTTGCACATTTCATCTCTCAACAGGAGAGATGTTAGTGACATTGGAGGACATCCACAATATTGTTAGAATACTTTTCTGGGGTGAGACTGTTCACCTTGATGAGGATCTGACACCTTGATAGATGAGGTGTGATATTTTGTATTGCACCATACATTGTAGAGATGTAGATCATGCACCAAGATCCAATGGCTTCTATATGCTCTTATTCCTTTGATTTGATGGATTATCTGTGTGTGACCATTGCATTAGCTGTTGTACCTGATGGATGAGGCACACACCTAAATGGATGCCTCATGAATATCATACATGAGATGGAGAAGCATCAAAAAATTTATACATGGGGATGGAGCATGCTTACTCACCTTTACTATGATCTTGGTTGGTTCATTTATCAAGAGCTTCAAAAAATAATACATTGTACAATTCTTCAGGTGTGGGCCTTCGAGCATATCACATGCACTAGAATGACCAGTTTCCCCATGATAGCAACCCTCGACTATCCATGAGCCTAGTAGTGTGGGGATCTATTACATTGGAGAATTATGATTATATTGAGGATGATGACATAGTATGGAGACCATACAAGACACTACCATAATGGCCAAACCTTACATGTCAATTGACCAGGATGCAATGTAGAAAATTATACTCCCTTGTAGGTGATAGTATAATTTAATACTTAGTTTGGACCTATTTTAGTGACCTTACATTTTAAACCTTTATGAATAAGTCCTCATTCCCTTTATTATGCATCCCAAGGCATATTTTATCATTTTTTGACACTAAAACAAGCATTGAAAAAATGCAACCTATCATCAAATTTCCTTGAAACAAGTGTGTCCTATAAGTTTGGGCCAGGACCCATTCACCCATGGGGGAATGGGTCCCATTACTTAGCTAGGACCCAAATTTTAATAGCTTCTTGGTGAAATTTTAACATTCAAAATTCAAATTGTAATTGTTAGCTATCGAGATCTAATCTTCAGGAAATTAGAGAAATTCCTATAAAGCCCTAGTCTTTTCACCATTTCAAACTAGAAATGAAAAAGGAGAGAAGATTCAAGCAAGAACCATTCAAAGTCTTGGATCAACATATCATGATCCAGTGGGATCACCTTTTGTCCTTACACTTTGGGGGAAAGGGGTTAGGTAGCCTTGTCTTAGGTGTATTTCTTATTGAGATCCCTATCTATTTCCTTAAAATTCTACTATACTGAGTACACTAACATTTTAAGGGGGGGGGTATATAGTCCCTCGATCATTTCTTGCATAAAAAAATAGTCTCTTATTAGGATGATAGAATACATCTCATAGAAAGTGCGACCTTTTCAACCAACATGTGGCCTTCTTGGTTCATGTGAAGTATGACTTTTATGGTAATGTCAGGATTAATGTCCCATAAGAGTGTGACCCTTATTTGCATATGATATTACTCTTAGTGGTAATGCTATGGTTTGCACTCCCTAAGGCGTGAATCTTTGATTCCTTGACTAGTCCTCTCTTGGTGGTGATGTCAAGTGTGATGTTCCATAAGGTGTGACCTTCCATGCATTAAGTAAAACCCCTTTGATTATCTTGATTGTTTACCTTTTTGCATTTAAACCTTGTCATAATCATGGCCACTGAGCATAATACAACTTTCTTGCTAGTGGTTCCATGTATTCCATGATTTTATAGCATAATGCAGCTTCCTAGCCTTTTGAATAAATTATATTCCATGAGAGTTTAGCAGAATGAAACTTGCTAGCCTTGTGAAGCAATTTTATTCCATGAGTTTCTAGCATAATATAGCTTGCTAGCCTTGTGAAGTAATTTTATTCCATGAGTGTCTAACATAATGCAACTTGTCAAGCTTGTGAAGCATGTTTATTTGTGGCACCTTATCAAAGTTATCATGGAGTATAGCTTTTGGTATGGTTTGGAAAATGGGTACACACCTGTAGACCTAGTGTTTCCTTCCCATTTATGCCACCTTTTGTGGGTACACACTTATAGACTTGTTGCATCCTTCCCACCCTTTTTATGAGTACACACCTTGTAGACCTAGTGTGTGTCTCATTTTTTCCTTGGGGGCTCACCTAGTAAATATAAGACTTCACTAGCCCTTGTGGGTATTTTATGGGCATATAGCATAATACAACTTGCTAGTCCATCTTTTTTGTTCTTGCATTAATTTTTCCATTGTATATCTATGTATTATGTATCACTACTACATGTGTGTGTTCCTTTGTTCCTATGTTGGTTTTCCATGAGATCATAGATCTTGGGGGCTTGATCACTCTCTTTGATCCTTTGTCATAATATCTGTCTAACAAGTGTACAATTGGACCTCCCTTGACTTATATTTCTCTACTTTAGTTTGAGTTTGATCATAAGTTCATAATATCACTAAAGTATACCTTTAAAATTTCACAATATGTTCGGGTCCCTTAATTTATCAGACTTAATTAAGCTTCTAATTTTCCAAATTATGCATTTCAAAGCCTTATTCTTACCATTTTCTGAAATGGGAACCAACATTAAATAAATGTATTTAATAATTAAATTGCCTTGTATCATGTGTGTCCTGTAAGTTTAGGCTAGGAACTATTCGCCCATGGGAAAATGGGTATGCTTTATGAGCCAAGACCCAAATTAAAATATGTTTTTGGCATCATTTTAATGATCAAAATTTAAATTGCAAGTGTCAGATTTTAGAATCTAATTTTTGGGAAATTGGATAAACACCTATAAATACATAGTCATTTGATCATTTGAAATCTAACACTTAAGGAGACAATTTTGAGAAGCAAATATTATTGTCAAGAGCATTCAAGAGTATAATTATTATTCATTGTAGCAGCAATTCAAGATCCAACATCATGTCAAAGTTTATGTGTGTTCATGTTGTCTTGTGAAGGCTAACAAGTGTTGTAGGTCTTCATGCATTCAAGCATTCAAGAAAATCAAGAAAGAAAGATCCAATTCCCTTGAAGTGATGTGTATCTTTAGTCCTTCAAGGAATCCATTGAAGGGTGGTGAGTTGCAATAAATTGTTCATTCATCATTTCATTCCTTTCCATTAAGGATTTTTTATCATTGAAAATTCCATTGTGAGAGTGGGAACACTATTCATGAGGTTTGATTGAAGAAAACCCCTATATGGAACAACATTTTTCTATCTTTATGTATGTGTAGATTACAGGTTGAAGAAGGATTGAAGAGATATTGAAGATAAATTTTATATTGTTGCATTTGTTGTCATAATTCTTGTCAACCTACAAAAACTAAGTTGCACAATTAATTTCTAAAATTTTGACAAATTTATAGGTGGAAAACAAAAGCTCAAATCCAACACCAGAGGATCCCAAAAGCTTATCAAGGCCCTTGTACAAAGACCCATTCACCATTGGGCAAATGAGTACTTGGAGGCACATCAAAACCAATTTTTCTAAGCAATTTTGTTATCCTCTATACTTCCCAGACCCACTTGTAAACTGTTGTTTTTTGATGTAGGAGCATCTCGAAAATTCTCATCACCCAAAAAGATTTGTAATTTCCTTTTTTGTAAATATTTCTTTCAAAATTTGGATTTCTGGTGTGTAGATGAATTTTAGCATCATCTTAATGTCTTGGCGGGGTTCATTCCATTTATTTGTGCTCTTAACCGCACTCCCGCATCAGTCATTTTTTTATGCTAGCAGTATCACGAGATAACTCAAGGGTTACCACTGACCCATAGTGGTTAAGTTTCAAGCCGATAGTATTGCATTGGTCATTACTGTTATCCCACGGGTGAACATTTGGTAGTGTGTGGTGGTGCAGGATAAATCACAACCCCATGGTTAGTTGGTTAAAGGCACATCGTATGGTAGGAAGGGTTCACCAAACCACAACCCCATGGTTAGTTACTTAGACTATCATGATATTGTGGGAGCCATGGGTCTTTGATCAGATCAAGGATGTAGATTCAAATGAGAATAAAAAAAGTTCAACAGTCATTTAAATTTGAATTTGGTGAGGAAGAAAGGGGGATACAGAGAATGGAGAATTTGAGTAGAATGGAGGTCAAGGAGATGGAACAAACGGTATCATATGAGGGATTCAGGGAATTGTTCGATAGAATAGAATAATGTGGATTAAATGCTTATGGACTGTGTAGGCTTGAAAGATGTTAATTTTTGTCTCAATGATAAATTCTTATAATAGAAATTTTGAATGTAATATGTAATTAGTTGATAGAATAAAAGGAGGGTTATTTTTTGTTGAAAATTGTTGCATTGTAGGATTGAATTTCTGCTTGATTAATAACTTGATAAGGCTCTTTAATCTCTATTGTACCAATTTTTATTAGAGAAGGTTTTCTCCTAGAGATAGTGTCAAAGATATTACAAATTATTTTAGGGAATTCATTGTGGGTAAGTGAGAAAAGAAAGACCTGTAATTGCAGAGGGCTTGCATAAAATGGCACAAAGAGGATGTGGTAGAGGGAGAGGTGCATGAAGAGATGCAAACCCTGTATTGATGGAGATGTTAAGGGGAATTATGACCAGACTAGGGTCCATTGAGACTCCACAACGAAGAGGTCATCATGTTGAAGACATGAATGATGATGAAGAAGAGCCCATTGAAGTTAAGGGAGAAGAAAACCAAATTGAGCTTGATCAAGGAGAAGAGAGGTTCATTCAAACCTTAACTAGAATAAATACCAGACCCCGTTTTAACCCTCCAGATTATAGTGGTAACTTGAATTCAAATGAATTGTTGGATTGTATCACCAAGATGGAGAAGTACTTTGACTTTGAAGGTATGGAAGAAGACAAGAAGGTAAAATATGCATGTACAAAGTTGAAAGGGCATGAATACATATGGTGGGATCATTTGCAAACCGATATACAAAGAAGAGGCAAGGAGAAGATAAAGACATGAGACTGAATGACAAACAAATTGAAGGCAAAATTCATGCCCATAGATTATCAGGTAAATCTATTTAGAAAATTGTAGAACTTGAAGGAAAGAGAATCCAGTGTCGAGGAGTACACAAGAGAATTTTACCGCTTGAGTATTCAAGAAGACCACACAAAGGATGAGGTTGAACAATTTGTAAGGTATCTAAATGGCTTGTGGCTGTCCATATAAGATGAGATTAGTTTAATCAGATTGTAGAGCGTCAAAGAGGCCTATCAATGTGCTTTGAAAGTTGAAGAGAAGTTAAATAGGAAGCAAAAAAACAATAGTAGGGGTAGAGGCAAAAATTCTTGTGGAAGAGGGCAGATAAGTGGTGGAAGAGGATATTTTTCCAAATAAGATGAAGTTGGTATCTCTCAAACTCAAGAAATGGGAGGTAGAAGAAACTTAATTTCAAGGAAGAGGATAATCTTTTCAAGGCAGAGGTAACATTGGAAGAGGAAGAGGCAAAGGCTTCACTGGTACATGCTACTAATGTGGAGAGATTGGGCATAGGTCTTTTGAATGTCTACAAGTTTAAGGTAGAAGTAAAGGAAAAGAGGCCAAAGTTCATGTGTCCCAAGTAGAAGATGAAGTGGTAGAGTATTTGAAGAATGGAGAAGACCCAGAGGATGGAGAGTCTTTTATGATAAGAAAGATTTTGTTAATTCTCAAGAAATTAGAAACAAAACCAATACAAAGAAGAAATTTGTTCAAAACCAAATGCAAGTTAGGCGGAAAGTGTTGTAAAGTGATCGTAGATAGTGGCAACACATACAATATTGTTTTTGAATAAATGGTGAAGAAGTTGAAGTTGAAAAGAATGAAGCATCCTGGCCCATACAAGGTCTCGTGGTTGCAGAAGGAGCACCAATTGGTTGTAAGAGAACAATGCTTGGTTAATTTCCAGATTCGTAATTACAAGGATGAAATAATCTGTGATGTAATGCCAATGGATGCCTGTCATATCTTGCTAGCAAGACTGTGGAAATTTGATAGACAAGTTGTTCATGATGGTAAGAGTAATATATATACCATTAAGAAGGATGGTCAAGAATTTATTTTGAATCCTATGAAGGATAAAGATGAAGTCATAGAAGGTAATTCTAGGGTGTGTCTTGTCTCAGGAAAGAAGTTCCTAAAGGAATTGAATAAGGATGGTGTTTGTTATGCATTTGTAGCCCAACCATATCAAAACTTGATAGAAGAAAATGAAGAAAGGCTTTTGATAGAAATTCAAGAATTGGTTGATGAGTATGCTAACATAATGATGGAGTTACCGAATGGACTACCGCTAGTGAGAGAAATCAATCACTGTATGGATTTGATCCTAAGTGCAAGTTTACCAAACAAGGCACCATATAGGATGACACCTCAAGAGATTGAGGAAATAAATAGACAATTCTAGGAGTTGTTGGACAAGGGTTTGATTAGGGAAAGTCTCATTCCATGCGTTGTACCTGTAGTATTAGTGAATACAAAGGGAGGTAAATGGAGGATTTGTATAAACTCCCATGTAATTAATAAGATCACTATCAGATAGAGATTCCCATTTCCCAAAATGGATGATTTAATGGATTGTTTGAGTGGAGCAAGGTACTTCATGAAGATTGATTGTTACCATCAAAGTAGAATCTGTGAAGGGGATGGGTGGAAGACAGTGTTCAAGATGGAGGATGGACTACATGAGTGGATGGTCATGCTATTTGGATTGAAAAATACACCCAATACATTCCTGAGATTGATGAATCAAGTGATGAAGCCCTATCTTGGTAAGTTTGTCATAGTTTATCTAGATGATATTTTAATTTTCAATTAATATTTAAAGAAAATTTAGAACATATTGGGGTTTTCTTACAAATATTGAACGAAGAAATTCTAATGGTGAATCTACAAAAGTGTACTTTCATGAAGGAGTTAGTGTACTTGGGATTTGTAGTTTCAAAAGAAGGATTGAAAATGGATCCTAAAAAAGTAAAGGCTATAGTTGAATGGCCATCACCAAGGAGTACTTTTGAAGCCCATAGTTTTCATGGGTTGGTGAGATTCTATAGGAATTTCATAAGAAATTTTAGTGGGATATGTGCTCCCATTACAGAAACAATGAAGGGAACAAGAAGAGAGTTCAAGTGGATGGTTGCAACAAATAAAAAATTTCAGTTGTTGAAGAATAAGGTGACAAAACAACTAGTGTTGGTGTTGCCATACTTTGGAAAAGTTTTCCAGGTGGATTGTGATGCAAGTGGAACAACAATATGAGTTCTTATCCAAGAGGGAAGACCAATAGCGTACTTCAATAAGAAGTTGAATGAATCCAAGATGAAATATTCCATGTATGACTAGGATTTCTATGCAATTGTGCAAGCGCTCAAGAAGTGAAGGCATTATTTGCTACCAAAAGAATTTGTTCTGTATACAAACAATCATGCCCTATAGTTCATAAATAGCCAAGGTAAGTTGAACCAATGACATATGAAATGGATTGATTTTTTACAAAGATATTATTTTGTTAAAACATAAGAGTGGTAAATCCAATCGAGTTGCTAATGCACTAAGTAGGAGAACTTTGTTGTTGAATGAGATGAAAGTGAATTTTGTTGGTTTTGGTGCTTTGGGTGAGTTGTATGAACAAGAACCAAATTTTAGAGAGGCATGATTAGCATGCAAGAATCCAGTTGTTGGATCGAACTCCATGGTTAGATTATTTCATTCAAGAGAACCTACTGTTCAAGGGAAAGAAGTTATGTATTGCTAGAGGTTCCATGAGGGAGAATCTAATTAGAGAAAAGCATAGTGGTGGATTGGGTAGACATTTTGGGGTAGATAAAACAACATCTCTATTGAATGAGAGTTATTACTAGACAAGAATGAGTGTTGAAGTCAACAAGATGGTACAAGGATGCAAAATTTGTCAGCATGCGAAGGGTATGAAACAAAATATCGAACTGTATCAACCACTACCGATTCCAAATAGACTATGGTAACACATTACCATGGGATTTGTTCTGGAATTGCATTGAACTCAAAGAGTTAATGATTATATTTTTGTGGTTGTTGATAGATTTTAAAAAATGACTCATTTTATTCCATTTCAAAAAACTAGTGATGCTTCCCATATAGCAAATCTATTTTTCAAAGAAATAGTTCGGTTGCATGGCTTGACTGAGAGTATCATATTTGATTAGGATATGAAGTTTGTTGGCCATTTTTGGCATACATTGTGGAAGAAATTAGGCACACATTTGGGTTTCATTTCAACCTACCATCCACAAACAGATGGTTATACTGAAGTTGTGAACACGATTTTGAGTAATCTCCTTCGGTGTTTGATTAGAGATAAACCAAAATAGTGGGACTTGATGTTACCACATGCATAATTTTCCTATAAAAATTTAGTTACTAGGAGTGTTAGAAAAAGTCCATTCAATATAGTGTATGGTTACTGTTGACGCAATATTTTGCATGTAGCAGAAGCCTTATGGGAAATTTAACTATTGGGGGACATTATGTGCTAGCTAAATAACCTCCAAGATTTTATCGAAGCTGGCTCTTCGCTTAATGGGTGAAGTAAAAGATAAGGGAGATTGCGAGAATGTAAAATTTACACTACGAGTGATGCGCCAAATTCTTTTAGAAAACTTTACCAGAGCATAGTGCATAATGCAAAGGCCCGAACCACTAAATTGCTATTAATTAAGATAATTTTCTGAAAAGAACTTGTCATGCAAAAATACCCTCTAATTTGTATAATTTAATCAAGCATAACTTTGTATTAACACAGAAGAATAGTAGAAACATGATCTGTATTCATTCCAGCTATAGGAGGTTACAGAAACTGAAGAACAGGCATTCATACAAAATGAAGATAGCAGCACAGGTCAATAGTTCCCAACAAATGCTTGAAAATAGAAAGGCCGAATCTATTTGGCACAGTCCGAAGTCTTTGAATTAAAAGCAACTATTACACAAGGCCTACTTCCCAACGCTTGGGAGTTTTTCATAAACTTAATCAAAAACCTAATTTAAGAAAATAAGACCCCATTTATTGGCCATCCCATTGCCTGAAGACGCATCATGAAAGAACAGACCACGCGCGGTGATCCTCAACCCAGATTATCTTGAGCTGCCATAGTAAACATCCATCAATCAACAACATGCCAATGAGGCCACGATGCAAAACAAAAAACCATGCAACAACAGGAGAGGACACATGACAGCGGGAAGCGCAAAAGATCCGTTGGCGTTTCCAAGGTAACCAATGCAGGAATAGAAACGTCACGTGTCACCTAGACGGAGCCCGACAAAAAACAACAAAAACACCTAGCAGAAAGCCGTGAGAGAGATCCACCTGGAGAACTCCAAGCAAAAGCAAAGAATGGGGCAGACCTGACTCGGAAAAGCAGACAGTGCGAGCCACGCGGCACACAAACGGAGATTACTGAAAAGCAAAGTGAATTCAAAGCAAAAAGCCTCGCGAGGTAGCCACGTGGCGAGCTCCGAGGACAGTGAGCATACATAATTAAGACGTAGCTGCAAAGGAAAAGAAAATTGCCAAGGCTTAGGCAGTTTTTGTTGAATAGTTTGGCGACTCATAGGGGCTTTTTGCTTGTGGAAAGGAGAACCCCAGAAACCTTTGGCTCAGCAACAAAAATGCTCACAACCTTGAGAGAGAGGCCTGCAGATTAGTCCATACTTCGTCTATTGGTGTAGAGAGAGTTTGCAGATGCTCGTGAGCCAATCTGAGATCGATGATTGCTTTGAAGGGCAATTCGCCTGATACTTTTGTTTCCAATTCCAATTGGAAGAAAAGTTGTGCTAGTTGATGCACGATCACCTCGATCTCCTTAGCAGTCAGAGATTGATCAAAAGTCTAGAAGACAGAAAGGTCGTGCTTCTTCTCTTCGATCATTTCAATAATATGCTCCACTCCTGCTATTGCCTGGTCCGTAATGAAAGGCGAAGGGAGGCCTCTTTGAGTCAAACGGGAAAACTTTGCCCGCATGTCACTGGTAACTTGGTTTAAATGAGCTCTGCAATTTGCTACCTGCTGAATGGCCTCATGCATGGAGATGAGGCTACTTTCCCCTTAAGCTACTATCGTTCGGTTGTTGATTCCCACGCCACTCAATGCTTCATCCGAAGCGATATACAACTTACCCAATAAAATTCTAGCTTCTAGGACCTTGTCGAAAGTTAACTTTTGAACTTGCTGTATCGATTCACTCACTATCCCGCAGAGGCTAGCCGATTGCACCATAAACTTCAAGGTGGGCTGAAGAGTAAGGCACAAATCCTTCACCTTGTCCTAGTATGATGCGTGCAACTCTTTGGAAATTTCCAATGAGCTTATCTGAGGCGCAAGGGGTTGGGTTTTTAGGGTAGCCAATTCTACCTCTTTGCTGCTTAAACCTGCCACCGCTTATGCCAAGCTTTTATCTAATGCAAACATCTGATCCTTTAAGGCAAGAACCTCTCTCTCTTTTTTTGCTAAGGCTGACTCGGCCTGCTTAGTCTTTTGGACCTCCAACTCCAAGTTGGCACTCATTTCAGCAATCTCGGCAGTGGTGCTCTGCCGGAGCTCTCTCATGCCCTCAGTTAGTAGGTTAAACTTAGCTTGGAGCTCTTTCTCTTTTGCTTAGAACTGCTCAACCTGCTTCTCAAGAGTCAGAACAACCTCCTTGCCCAAATTCTGCAACTTTTTGATTTTAATTTCGAAGGTACCCCTCTCCTTCTCCAACCGACCTATTTCGTTCTCCTGGGCTTTGAATTTGTTTACCCAGGTGTTGACTTTCTTTTTTAGCTCCGCAATCTCGTCATCCTTCTTCTTCTCCTGCCGGCTGAGCAAAATCAGTAGTCACTATTTTTTGAGTCTCCTCCATCAGCTCAACTTTATCTTACGGACGGGCCTTCCGCAAGTCTAACCCAACAACATTCACATAATATTCACTAGGTTGCATCTCGCCTACTGCCTTGATCACATTAGGAGTGATCTTCACAAACATCAAGGAATTCTAGCCTTCATTGAAAATGGTTTGCAAGTGGGGCTCTGCCTGCCTAGTTGCGTCCTTCATTCTTCACTTGTTGATCCGGTTGGCGCGGGCACTTTTATTTGCATCGACCTGCGAGAAATATTCCTGAGCTGGGATACCCAGTCCACCAGCAAAAGGATACTCCTGAGGGACAACCAGTGGGAATGATAGTGTAGCTGACGCATCAGAGGTCTTACTGGGTCGCATTATAATAGCTGGGGAGAATGGCGGGATGAATTGGCCACTCAAAGGGGATGAAAATGAGGTGACGGTGTAAGGAAAAACTAGAGACACACCAACCGTAGGGCTAGGCCTTGGGGATAAAAATTGTTAGCCTATGAGCCCGGTGCTGACACCAAATTGCGTTGTAGGTAAGGTATGGAAAACGGAGGACACAGGAGGGAAAAATGGAGGAGCAAGACTAGAATGACCAGCAAATCCAGTGGTGGAGAGGGCTGGCGCGGACGAGACAACAGGGGTAGGCTATGGCAAGACCAAAGACATAGAGGAGAGAGAAGAGGGAAGAAAATTTACCTGATGTTCTGGTGGAGCCGCAGACACCTCGACGGCTTCCTTTGTCGGTTGTTCCTCCTCCACATTGGCCTCTTCAGTACGTTGTCGCTTCTCTTTCGGAAAATCATCGAGGTCAAGAATGACCCGTCTCTTACCACTGGTGGTTTTTGTCCACTTCCGTTTTGATATAGAGGAGGTGATTGGCTTGAATGTTTGTGCGCACGGCTCTTCCTCCTGCACAGACTATTTACCAGTATTCTTTCCAAGTACTAGACTTTCGGCGATGGCAGAGGGATTCTGAGTTACCTCCTCCTCAGATTCCGCAGCAGCCTCCTCTCTTCTATATTACTACACGGATGTTGAGCGGTTCGAAGAATTCTCAACATCCAGATGTTCATTTTCCCAAATGTCATCAATCTTCTCATCGAGGGCGACTTCTTTATATGACTTGCTAGCTGCCAGAATCTCTTGCTGGTATATCCAGAAAACTTGCATCTTCTCGGGTGCCCAATTGAGCTTCTTTAATTGGGTGACTAGGGGGGGTTGATCAAAAGCTTTGGGTTGACCCTCCCCATGATGTGATAAAAATTCAGCCAGGGTGGTCGACCATCCACTATAGGCAAATATTCGAGGCCTACATATCTACTTAAGTTCTCCTTTTCGAGATCCCTCTAGAGGTCCCAGAATGGTCGAGGTGAATGCGAGATCTTGATGCCGATTTTTGAAAAATTATTTTCAGGGTTGTAATTCCAGGGATCATCTATTAGTACCAGCCCGAGGTGACCCAACTTTGAAAGTAGAATCACTGAGGTGTCAATCTGCAAGGTCGTCTTCTTAACCAGCGACATCGAACCAAACATGATTGGAAATAACAAATAGGAGGTTAAGTGCTTGCCTCCCCAATAATCATCATCAAGGGTACATAGTTGTCTCATTGCCTCCAGGGCCAACACTCTATCGGAGAGGAAATGAGGAAGCCAGAAAGGTTCTCGGATGAAACCTGGCATGCGGAACATGGTGAAATCCATGCCAAAGAACCAATTACAGGGCAGAGTTAACTTCCCCAGGCCCCCATAGTTGGGGCTATGAACGCATCCGAGAATGCATAATAATCGAAGGTTTTTGACATGACAGGGGTCTATGTCGAAATCGGTTTCCGTAAGCCACCCTCATAAAAAATAGACAGGAACATAGACATTGAAAAGTAATCCGGGTTTTGGTGCAAAATTAAGTAAGCCAGGAAAGACAAATACCTGAACTTAGAGCCGACCCCAAATTTCTTTAGCTACAGCCAAATGCCATCACTAATAACTTTCGCAAAATAAAAAAGTGGGTTCTTACAATTCTTCTTTAACATAAAGCAGAGGGACATTTGAAATTGATGAACATCTCTGTCCGAGTCCAAACCGCACACCATCGCTAGCATAGAAGCGGTAGAAGAAGCCGCACCCCTCAGAGCTTTCAAATCGAAAGGGAATTTGGGTGGGGTTGAACTACTCATTTGCTGAAGCTCAGAATGATAAAACTGTGGCCCCGACTGGAACTCTCCCCACTTTTGCTGCATTCTTTCCATATCAAAATTGTCAACCTCTTTACCCAAAGGAAAGGAGACACACAACATATCTTGAATAGCCACAGGGCTAATGACTACCCGAAAATCCTTTTCGCTGATAACCCTTGTGTTCGAGTCGAACTGTGTCATGCATGCTACTACAATTTTTGGGCAAGGGTGCACCAAGGGGACCATGTACTTTGCAAGCCCACAGTACCATAGCCGTTTGTAAAATTGGTCCATTGTATGTTACATTCTTTCGCATGTACCCTCTCGAAGGCTCTTAGGATTGCAAGATAACTTAGGGTCAAAGACGTTGTCCCAATCCTCCAGGACCACTATCTGGTTTCTGTGAGGAACTTCGCTTAATAACTTCTGGTTCACTGGGTGAGTGAAAGGCCAACTAGGCTTTGCAGGTATTCCTAGAGTGGCATAAGACTCTCCATTGTAAAGCTACACGCGGGGTGCATTCCTCATCTGCTCACTTAGACTTACTTGAGCTGAAGTATGTGCAGGGTTTTCTGTAATTTCGGCCATTTTTGTATTCACAAAAGTTTCTATGCAAATCTTTGGCAAATGGCTTAGCTTCTCTAAAAAAATTTTCCTCTTCTTGCGAATGCCCTAAGTGCTTAATTCTTGACAATTTTTTGCAATAACTATGTTTCCCTGCATGTCATAACTTGCCTTTTTGCTTTCTCAAGAAAGGCAGTCGAAACAGGTACGTGCCAACCGTTTATGCCAAGTTGCTACTATGCGTTATCAATTTTACTCGTGTGAAAAGATAACTAACCAGCCGAACTACCCAAACATTAATTGACAATCTTTCGTGTGTGACGAAAATGAATTCCTATCTCGAAAGATGAACCCATGCAACCCTGTGAACATTTCCTTACAGGTTATCTGTATTGATTGATATTAATGCTTGTACGGGGCACATTTCCCAATAAATATTTTCTTTATAATTTCATCCGATTCGGATGAGATGACGACTCTTCGTATTATTGACAACTGGTCGATCTACGAACGATGTGGCAGGTCAGCGGAGCAAGTTGCAAGCTGAGCCTGCACTTCCCCATCACCTCGCATGCTGCAACACCGAAAACTGAGGCGAAGTGACACACTTGGTATAGTTATTAATCATGATTTCTTCGGCAAACAAACCTTAGCCAGTCTATAAATCAGCCCCCTGTGCAATATTGCAAATCACAACATCGACTAGCCTTTCAGCCTATCAACCTGCTACGGGATAGTAGTCTTTCATCTGTTAGTTAGAAAATAAAAGTCATGAAAACACCAATGAGGCTCACCTGTAGAAAGACCCAGGCTACCTTTCTTGGCAAGATTACCTGTAGGCGCCTAAAGCGTATGATAGGTGCAAAAAACCTGTTATATGTGAAAAAAATCAAGTGGGTCCTTGGGAAGGATTGCGTGCATTATGAAGAGCAATATCGGGTGAACACTAGCATCTGCTCCCAGTTCATCGCCTCGCTGCTGGACATCAGCGTCTCCAAGCGTAAGATTTTAAAACTGACGAAGCTGGTCTTCCCTCATCGCTACCTCGGAGGTCTAGAGTAGATTGTGTGCACGGCTCAATTGGGTCATGGGATTCCCTCAGTTCGAAACATTCGCCTGTAGTAGCTACATGGAGGCATCGTTTCAACGAAGCCTTTTCTTTTTAGGTTTGAGTTGGAAACCCATGAAGAGCTTCGCGCCAGAGCCCGCATAGGCTGCCACTTCTTGATGCGCATACACTATCTCGAGCCATTCTCTAGTTTTTAGTGGTACGAAGATTTTGAGAGAATGATATTTCCCAACCCTATGCTGCCTGTCGCCATGATCGCTGGTCCTTCTCACTAATATCTTGAAGACAAAGACGGTTACAAATTTTTCTTCTTCTGCTTACAAGCCCCATGCTATAGTGGGCATATATAAATGTTAACATAAGGCCTTCGGCCCCAATATATTGTAAATTTTTGACTTTGATGAATATAATCCAATATGTCCCTTTTTTGAACACCTAGTCTATTTATAACTTTCTTTCAATTGTTTGCACCATTGCTGCATTTTATTTCAATTCTTGTGTTGAGAGGATCCAAAACTTAAAACAACGAAGAGTAATTACATATATACAAATGTACAAAATTAACACACATGCAGAATTAATAGAATTTTTTAAGATTTATTCCATTAACTGGAATACTCAGGGTGTTGCCTTCCATATCTTCCAACTCAAAAGAGTTGAACTATTTACACTGATAAATCTTGAATGGCCCTTCCCAGAGACTGTCGAATTTGCTATGCTATCCGGGTTTTGCTCCGCGCTCATTGAATTTGAGGACCAAATCTCCGCGTTGTAGTCCCTGGTCTGAAGCCTTCTTGTCAAACCATTTCTTTACCACCTGTTGGCGACTATTCAATGCTTCCAGGGCTTGTTCTCTCTTTTCTTGCACCTCAAGCAATTCAGAAAATCGCACCTCTATCGCCCTGTTTTGTTCAATTTCCAGGGACTTGAGCAATTGCAGGGCGAGAATTTCTATGGCAATGGGCAGTAATGCCTCTTTCCCATACACCATCTTGTAAGGAGATGTTTTCAATATCTGTTTGGGTGTAATTCAGTCTGCCCGGAGTGCTGTCTGGAGGTTCCTATGCCACTCCTTTTGATGTTTCGAGCCTATCCGTTTGATCAACCGTGTTGTACCCAAACCGAAATTTTTGCTTCATTAAGGCATTTTGCTTAAATTGGTCTAAACCTTGTAAAAGTGGGGTCAAAACTCAGTTTTTGGGCAAATAAAGTATGGGCTTTTAGTCAGTGTGATGCCAGGAAGATACTGGTAAAATTTGAAAATTTTGAAAATTAGGGTTTCTGAAATCTATTTTTAGCTCGAAACCCTAAAAAATAGAAACTTGTCAGAATTGGCTGAAATTAATTTTGATTGGCTTATTTCACATCACAATCATAGTGGTGAAGTCAGTTTCAGTTAGAAGTCAGTTTAAGGTTAGTGGGTAGTTTTCACTTTTTCAAGAGAAAAGTTAGGATCTTCGGGGTCATCAATGGCAGTCGGCCAGTACCAGGTATCAATATCTAAGCCTGAAACTCAAAGAGGAACGCTCTACGATAAAAGAAGTTGGAAATAATGCTTTTTGATGGAGGGGATTTTTAGATTGGCAAAAAGTGCTAAAATATTCTAAGTCTGGGAACTTTTCACTATGTAACGTAGTAGACACTTGCGCAATCAACGTGCAAATCAACTTTATAGTGTCCGTACATGTGAAAATGATGAAGTATAGTCATCCACACACCTCAGCAGTCACAACGCTTCGACATGGTCAACCGCAGTGATGGATACAGCGTTTGCAAAGCATAAAATGGTGAAAATCAATGAATTCAAAACAAATCCGCTCCCCTGTAGCCCAGGGGCGCCCTTCCATTTGAAGGTCAAGATTTGAGTGTTTTGGATGAAGGATATATTCATTATGTTTAGTTTTTAGTCAGCTTTCCGACTAGCCATGAAGCAAGATTATCCGAGTTGCAGAACTCCAGCAAACGAAGACAGAAGCAGAGGTTGCAAAGAGTGTTTTCTCACAAGGAGGCAGTCTAGAAATGCAGATCCGCTCCCTTCTAGCTCAAGGGCGATTTTCTTTTTGAAGGCCCAGATCTAGATGCATGTGTGTTTTGATGGTTTCAGTCTTTGTAGAATTAGTTTAGATTTTCAACGAGCTATCAAGCGAAAGCGTATCCAGTACAGAAATCTAGTTATCAACATTAGAAGTGGAAATTGCAGGCAGGATACATGTCAGAAGAAGTTTTTCAGAATGCAAATCTGCTCCCCTATAGCCCAGGGGCAATCCTGAATAAGACCTGTTTGATGGATGAATTTGCAATTGAGGTCTTCCTGAGATCTCTTCCAGCTCAGTTCATTTTTGCAGTGTACTCGTTCACAAGATGATCCGATGTTCTGAGTAACTGTGACAGAGTTCCTACCGAGCACGTAAAACAGAGAATGGTGAAGCATAGCTACACAAAGCTACACAACTGTAGGCTAGGGGCGATTCTCCTTTAGGCTTGCCAAACGGGGTTATTTGCAATTACAGTCTTCACAAGACTTGTGTGCAATTACTCAAGCTATCCAACGAGTCTAGCCAACAACCTCTGGGATTTGGCGAGTGCTCGTACGTGTGAGGTCAAGATGATAATGATGTAAAGAAGAGCTGATTGAAGGCTGTTCAAAAAATGACTAAGTGTAAGAATATAATTTTCTTTGAAAAAGGCGATTTTCTTTTAGAGGCCTTAAAAGAAATTTTCTGGCTTCGTCGTCTCCAAGAACATCTCTTGCAAGTTGACCAAACTATACAGCAAGACAGGCAGCACGCGTATCGGAACATTCCAATTCCTGGTATCAAGGGTCAAAGTATGGTGTTCAGATGAAAATCACACTTTTGTCAAAATGGTGTTTGAGCTATCACAGAATAGGGGCGCTCATTCTTTTGGGGTTCTTAATACAATTTTCAGATCCCTCACATACAGTCATTGGATGCAGAGTACTTCTAGTCACGCAATGAATCCATTATTCAATCAATGGGGTTCATTATTCATTGTCAGCGGCAGTTTGAAGCATCAGAAGGAAAAACGAAGAAATGGCTAAGTTTGGAGTCAAAACATCAATTTAATCAAAGGCGCCTAATTTTCTAAGGTATCATATGATGATTTTAGCAGTTGTTGCTCCTAGCAGACATTTCATCCTTGTCATGCAAGCTTTGTGGTGGATATCTCAGCATGGTCGCAGGATCATTCAATCATCCGAAAATCAGAGTTGAACAGGGTTAGTTGTAACTTTGCAGTCAGCTACAAAATAAGAGATTCTCAAAAATCTCACAACTCTTGCAAATGGAAGCCTAAAAGATCAAAATTTGACTTTTTAGAATCAGGGAAGTGTGTTGAACACAACAAGATGCTATTTTTGGTAAAAAAAAATATATATATATTTTGCATGCAGAGCATTGAAAAGTGACGAATTTCTTCAAAGATAGATATTGGCACCATTTTTTAGTTTTTGCATGTTTTAAAATTAAGATATTATTTTTAGTCTAAAGACTCAGAGACAATGGCAGTTCAACTAGAGAGAAGCCAATCAAATTCTTTTTTCTAAATTAGGGTTGCATTATGCATGCATGATGGTACGAATTGTTTATTTAAACAAGCATGGCACCTTTCATCATTCACACAGCTTTGAAAGTTCAAATTTCTTCAAAGAGATTGGAAAATTTTCATCAAAGGATCAAGTTCGAAGTGATAAAATATTCTTTTGCAGGTACAAGTTCAGATTCAGCATCAGATTCAAGGCAAAGTGGCGATTTTGAAAGAAGGAGACAAAAAATAAAACAATCAAAATAATAAAAAGTCTTTTTCTCTTCTATATTTCTTCCATCTTCTCGTCTTAAATTCTCTTGCATGTTCGAAGTGTTGGCAGATTTTGGCAAAATAAAATATCTAGGTTGATTAAGAAGAGCTTTCTCAACAAAACCCATGTGCCAGAATTTTTCAGGAAAATTTGTTCCAGAACATCTATTCTTGAAGCTTTAATTTTCTCAACCGAAATTCTTTTGCATGGCTAAGTAAAGTGTAAACTTTTGCATTTCTGACGTTCTGGGTTGTCTTAGAATCATTTTCTGGACAAAACCCATATCTCATATTTTTTCGTAAAAATTGTCATCCGACAAGCTATTTTAAGCCTCATCAGGCTATTTTTGGCTTTCCAAAAAAGTTGTCAGAATATAGCCATGTGCACAGTCAACAGGCAAGTTTTTCAGAATGCAGTTCACTCAGCTTGAATTCAAGACCAAATCTGTCTTAACCCACGACTTCATCGGAACAATTGATACAGATCTACATAAGGTGTTGCCGAAGGTAGTTTTGGATCCACTCAAAATTAGGGATTCAGTTATCAACAATATTCAGCAATTCGGGTTACTTGAGGCCGCTTCCATACCTATTTCGGTGCATTGTGTGGAGTTTGTAATATCTTGCATCAAGCATTACAATTCTGCTACATGAGAGATACGGTCAATAGATGGACGTGTCATATGTAGTCTCAAACCCTTTGATATCAAGCGAAGTCTGGAGATTCCTCAATATTCAGATGGGATGGTCATTTCCATGAGTCAGAGCGAGTAGGCATTCAATGCTGGACTAGATAAGTGTCAGAACAAGATGATAGAGAGGTGGCTAAAACAAAAGAAGAGCAAGTTGCCAAACAACTTGGGTCGTGGCAAGTGTAAGGATGAATACAATATTTTGATTACACTGCTTAATCGTGTTTCAGGTCATGCAGATGCAAACAAATTTCACCCGTGGATGTATTATATCATTGGTAGAATCATCTCTCGACAAGAGCATTATGACTGGGCATCCTTCATTAGTGATGCTATTCATGAGCAAATCACCAGTTTCCTAGCTGCACATCAATTTCATATGTGTTCTTACCTGGTGTACTTGATTGCTTATCAGAATTAGTTTAACGTTTTGAATACGGTGGGCATACTCAGTGTACATAAAGTCTATCGTTACTATGACCAGCTTGAGTTCACGAAGGCTGAAAGTCATTTTAAACGTGTACAATAGGCTTTCTTAACTTATACAGTGAGAAACTTGGACTGGGAGTTGCATATTCGCATCTCGACAGTTGCTAGAGCAGCAATGATGAATTGGGCAGATTGGTACATTTAGTTCCCTACATACACCTATATCCGTGTCTATGGATACACAAGAAAACCAGCTATGTTACCACGTTATCCTTCGGATAAAACAATATTCATGGAGTTCCTGAGGCAGTTGTACGAAGTTCACAAATGTTTGTGCATCAAGCGTAAACCAGCTGCCGAGTTTCCTTTGCAATTTGGGATGTATTGGTGTAAGATGGCAATTGATGCTAAGATCGCAGGTCAAGAGTTAGAAAATTGCAAACTCAAGTACCTAGTGGATACACGCACATATGATCCTTGGGGTCATTATGCAGCTCGCCTAGGTAATCTTTCTTATCACAAACCTACGATGGAAGATTACTGGGTGAATTGTGAGGATGATTTTGAGGTTCGTAGACGTAGCTATAGCAGGTTCTCTCTTCCACAAGTTTTTGTTCTCTTGGCGGAAGATGTGGAAGGATTGACAGAAGAGGAGGGAGATACACTTCCTCAATTTTACAAAGAGCAGGTTGATGGACAACCACTGCCATTAGTGAACTGGAATGCCAAAGAGTTCACATCAGTAGAGGAAAGATCGAGCAGGGTCATCCAAAATAGTACGCTTTATTTAGAAAGCAGAAGGTTGAGAAAGGCATCCATGCCTAGAGCAGAGTTGCCACCAAAAGGACTTGTATTGCCTTCTTCTTCAAAACCTAAGCAGAAGAAGAGGAGTAATCCTCCTAAAAAGAATCCAGCGCCTAGTAATTCGAAGGGAAAAGCATCTGTTGCGATTCCACATGTAGAGCCAGTCAGAGAAGTTATTCAAACTTCTCCACAGCTTGAGGTTCAGCCCCGTATGCCATCACCAACACCATTAGAGCAGTCTCCCATTCCAATTCACATTGATTTGGACGTGGATTCACCTCCTCGCAGCGATTCTTTTACACATTCACATTCATCAGATCCTCCTGCGACTAGTATAGATCATTCCAATGGGATTAGTCGGGATTCATCTTGGCTTGAGAGTCAACTAGGAAGAAAAAGGAGACAACCATCTTATGTACTTGATCATTCAGATTTCAATCATGACCATCAAGATGTGCTTGAAAAGAGGATCAAGAAACAGATACATATTGGGAGAAGTGCAGATAAGAAATTCATTGTCGAGACTGTTGCACCTCTAGAAGATAAGAGTCTAGATGAGATGGAAGCTCAAGACTCCGAAGTTATCGCAATTCATTTCGGTAAGACTAATCGTTAGACAGATATTGATCTCCTATAGGTTGCTACAGATGCCAAGGATAGGATGATGAAAGATGGTGAAGATAAATCAGCTCTCAAGACTGAAATACAGCAGCTTCGCCAGTACATTTCTAGCCTTGCACACAGGACAGGGGATGTTGTCACCGTGCTTCCACATATGTTAGAACCACCAGCAGAGCAGGGTCAGATTGATCTCTTGGTTGCATACGGTAAGCGATTGGAGGAATGGGAAGAGGAGTTTGTTGCTAGAGGTCACCTTGTACTTACAGAATTGTATCAATTGCGGTATAATGCACGTGAGCTTCGTCTATGACTTCAAGATGAGGAATGTGATTTGGCCATTAGTAAACCTAGGGATGAGATTTTGATTGCCAACTTGGGAATGCCATTTGATTCAGTCATAGAGGCAGAAGATAAAGAAGAGGTCTACGTTTGGAGAACACAGTTGATCTTCAAGGCAGAGGTAGAAGGAAAGATAGCATCTGAGGTGGCTGAGAGCAGAGTGCATGTTACTAGTGCACTCCGCTATATAAGAGACTTTGTGTCTCAATTACCATGTGTATATCAGCATGTGGGTGGTGACTATGTTGAGCTTGCTGACATCTAGTTAGAGCTCCAAGCACTTATTCAGGGTATTTTCAGTGGTGAGACCGTTGGCTGTAAGATGAATCAGCTTACAGCCATGTCAACATTGTTTGATGAGGCAATTAGGAGAAAGGGTGAGTTCTAGTGTCAGATGACTAATGGAGAAGACATGCTACATAGACATAGGATTCTTCGCCAGAGCTTCAGTTCCCCAGATAGAGATGCAGTCAACGACCTCGTAGATGGGTTAATTTCTCAAGATCAGGGCCAGTAGACTTCAGTTAAAGGCATCCCACATTTTCCAAGATAGACATTAGACACAGGAGTTAAACTCGAGGCCTCTTTCCGAGTTAACTGGTTGTTACACATTGCATGCCATGTCTTTCTTGGAAACATCTACATATACTTGGAGATTAGATTAGATTTTTTAGTTGACTGATGATAGCATTCTAGTTGACTTGCTTTCAATAAGGACGTGCATGTTGCACCTTGTCCATTTAGATTATATTTTTCAGTTGACTGATGATAGCATTCCAGTTGACTTGCTTTCAATAAGGACGTGCATGTTACACCTTGTCCATTTAGATTAGATGTTTCAGTTAACTAATGATAGTTTTCCAGTTAACTATATAGTTTCATTCAATTAGGGTTTAGGAATAAGATCTTGCATGCATTGTAAGACTTTAGTTGACTCAAGGTGATTTTAGGGTTGCCTACACCTTGAAGTCTATAAATAAGAGCTTTAAGCTCATTTGTAATTTAACTTTTGCTTGATAGCATACATGTTGCGCCTACCTTGCCTGTAGTATTGCTATTATTGTATCTATTCAAAGAGTAATTGCTGTTATAATAAATTGCTGTGCCTACCTTGCCTTCATGTTATTGTCATGGTGTTTATTCGACCTTAGTTAAATGGGGTTGCTGGTTTTATCGTTATTGCATGCGTGTTGCGTCTATACAATCTACTGTCCCGGTTGCTTACCTTTTGTTTTTTGTATTATAAGCCTATTCAGAAGAGCAAATAGTTGCGCCTACCTTGCCTTCATGTTGCGAAACTGTACTTAAAGCTTATCATTTGATGTGTGTTATAGTAGACTCATTCAGCCAAGCAGATAGTTGCGCCTACCTTGCCTTCATGTTGTGAAGTTGTACCAGGTTTACCATTCATTTTGTTTGTTTTAGTAAACTTCTTCCCGGATTAGCAAATAGTTGCGCCTCCCTTGCCTTCATGTTGTGAGCCCGCACCTGGAGTTTATCATACAATACATTCCTACTCCATTTCCTCATGCTCTATTTCTTGAGGAAATTGGATAGATATTAAAGAAGTTAGCTTAGTTGTAGTTACATGATCTACGAAACCAGAAAATACTTAGCTGCAACGTTCTAGGTTTTCTTAACCTTGTGCCTCTACCAACTGAGAACAAAAAGATAGGACATTAGTTTAGTTTTCTATTTCATGCATTCCAGCACAACGAGGGAGCTTCCCCTCCTAATTTGAAGAGCACTCATTACGTAGTGTGCATAGCTGTCCGTACAAACTTACACTCCAGAGGTGTTAGTTCTTACACCAACAAACCATATGAGGTTTTTACTAGTAGACTCTGTGAGGCCATTTCCCTAGGGATAGTAGTTAGAGGAGGTCTTTAAGAACACTCCATATTTTAGAGTGAACTGGCTCATTTTTGAGCCGAGAAAAGCTTTAACATTGTTAGAGATAATTGTTTTATGCGGGCCGAATCTGGCCACCAGTTCTTCTAGTAAATTAACAATCTTTGATTTAGTTGCATTTTTTAACGACACAGCTTCCGCCCACCTAGTAAAATAGTCAGTTGCTGTTAATATCCATTTATGTCCTACTAAAGAAAGAGGGTTAATCATCCCAATGAAGTCTAAACCCCATTGAGCAAAAGGTTGTTCTATCACTATGGGCCTTAAAGGCATAGCAACACTTTGTCTCTTTCTGACATAGAACTGACATTCCTTGCAAGACCTAATTAATGAAAATGCATCATTAAAAAGTGTTGGCCAAAAATAACAAACACATATAATTTTAGTTGTTGTGGTTCTTGCAGAAAAATATCCTCCAGCAGGGCTATTATGGTATTGATCTAATATCCTTTGAGCCTATTCCTCATTTACACATCTTAGCAGGATGCCATTGAAATTTCTTTTAAACATGACACCCTCTAAAAGGACATAATTGCTATTCTGTAGGTGATAAAAACATCTTTTAAAAGATGGGAGATCCATCGGATACCTTCCTGTCTGCTTTAAATTTATCCCGTCATCAAGCCAGTTGCTCTGAGAATTCTCTTCATTTATTAACACAAGTTTCGAAGCTTCAAACTCTGTCGCTGTTTCACTGTTTTTAGTGATATATTCACACAGTCCTTTTCCCTTTACGGTCTTGACAGGTCTGACTTCAATGTCATATTCTAGGATCTTGGTGATCCAGTTAGCTCTTTTCTCAGTGATTTCTCCTTCCATAATATATTCTCGCACACTGGGATGTGGTACACAAACAATCACCTTATTATATGATATCAAACGTCAGAATTTCTTAAGCCCTTTAACAATGGCGAAGGCCTGCTTCTCTACAAAATTATACTTTACTTCATACTCCTTCAAAGTTAGTAAGTAGAAAGCAACAGGGGACTCCCTTGTATCTTCATCGTCCTTCTGCATAAGCACCATGGCAATACTGTTTCTACCACCAAAAACATACATAATAATTTCTTTTGACAGGTCTGGGTTAACCAACATAGGGGTGGAAGAAATAGCCTCTTTCACAAGCTCGAAAGCTTTTCTAGCTTCCGTCGTCCATTTGAAAATCTGATCTTTCTTGAGCATTAGGGTAATAGGACGAACAATGCCTACAAAATCTGAAATAAACCGGCTAATAAAGTTGACCTTACCTAGGAAAGATTGCACACCCTTTTTGTTGACAGGTAACGGAAGTTCCCGGATTGCATCAACTCTTTCTGGATCAATAGCAATGCCCTCCTTAGAGATGAAATATCCCAATAGCTTCCCCTGGGGAACTCCGAACACGCACTTCTTCGGATTCAAAGAGATCCCAAATTCCTAGAATTTCTGAAAAACAAGCTCCAAATGATCAAAATGATCATCAATAGATTTTGAGAATACTGTTAAGTCATCCAGATAGATGAGTATAATCTTGTGGATCAAATCTTTATAAGAAATGTCCAAATCTCTCTGAAACGTGGCTCTGGCGTTTGAGAGCCCGAAAGGAATTTTAGCATATGCATACGTTCTCCACTTCGTGGTGAACACTATTTTGTATTGGTCCTCTTCTTTTACCCAAATCTGGTTATAGCTTGAAAAACCATCCAGCATTGAGAACATTTCAGAGCCAGCTACGGTCTGTAGAATTACCTCCATTGAAGGCAGGGGGTAATGATCCTTTAAGGATGCTCTATTTAGGTCTTGGAAGTCCACACACAGTCGTATCTCTCCATTTTTCTTCCAGACTAGCATTAGGTTTGACACCCAAGTGCTATGTTTGATCGGGAACACTATTTGGGATGCGATTAACTTGTTTAGCTCCTATGACATTAGGGATTCTATCTTTTGGTTCACGAGTCTTTGTTTTTGGCAAACTGGCTTCGCTCCTTTTGTTAGCTCAATTGTATGCTTGATAATCCTAGGATCGTACCCTTTAAGATCATCATATGACCAGACAACTACACTAGGGTATTCCTCACAGAAGTGTCTTAGTCTGTCTTTATTCTTTTGCGACACTTCTTTTCCAACTTTGAGCTTCCTATCTTCCCTGATATGCAAATCAATATAATTGCCTTTTTCAGCCACGAGTTTCTTTTTATCTCTTGTTGCATCATCGAAATCGAACAGGTTTTCTAGAGTGACTAGCCCCCTCGGGAGCTTGTTGGATTTCAACTGGATGATTTGATCTCCATAAGCTTCGACGATCTTTGGTTGCAACTGATCGAAAAATTCTCCAAATGACTAGAGAAATGATGCAATATGAGCATCGCTATCAAATACCTGCCAATCTTGATTGTTATCTAGGATAGTGGGTCTTACAATTGCCTTCACCGAATGTTTATTTTTTAGTAATTTGGTAGCGGGCTTGAACTGAGCCCCAATAGTTGTCATCTTGTCAGCTTCAGAATTCATTTCCCTCGGAATAGCCTGAATATTGAATGCCTCAAATTGTCGATCAGATCCCAGACCCTATGTCGATAAGATCGCATGCGAATATTCTTTGTGGCTGAAGTTCTACAGATTTGGTTAACCACCAGCTCATAATCTCTGAAGACACTTATCTGCTTTGCACCCATTTTCTCCACAAAGCTAAACCATGGATGAGACCCTCATATTCGGCTTCATTGTTTGAACATACAAATTGGAAACAATAAGACCTCAATGTCTTTTGGTCGGACAGGGATACCAAAGAAATCCCTACTCCAGCTCCTACTTTACATCTGGCCCCATCAAAATATAACGTCCATATTTTCGGAGACTCTTCACCTTCGGGTTCTTTAGTAACTTTGGGCATGATCTTCCCTTCTTCATGAATAACATAGGTTCCGAGGCCAGGTGAGTGGTAATTCCCAAAAGGGTCCGTATTAATAAATTCCCTCAACAAATTTTCTTCATCTACTATCCGAGAGCTAGTAGCATCCTCTTCTTCAAGAAATTACACATTGGAGTTCTCTTCCTTTGTGATTGAAGTGTGTGCCGCTTTAAAATTTAGCAGAGCTTCATCAACAACATGTTCTGAATGTAGATTTTCTGACAAGAGTTTCATCTTAGCCCCATGCTTAGTCCTCAGAATCAAGTGTGACCAGTCTAGCGCCAGATATCCTCCATTTGCAGTGAATTCTCGAGACAAACAGATCCCAAACAGGGGAGGGATATCGATGAGTATGGTATCCTGATTTACAGTGATATTGGGGCAGTTAAACAAAGTCATGGGTAATCCCTTGATTATCCTGACAATATCAACCTTGTTTCCATCAAGTTGCATGACTCCTTTATTCAGAGGCTCATATTTTAGACCCAAAGCATCAGCTACTTGATTTGGCATGACAGTGGTGCTAGCACCATAATCGATCATACAGTTGTGCAAGAGCTTGTCACTAATAATCAATGTTAGAAATAAAGGCTTAGGTTTAGGCTTACTTTCCCTTCCAGACTCGAACTTCTCCTCTGGTTGAATTGTTAGCACTTTATCCAAGTTCGGCTTGGATACGTCTTCTTTATTAAAGGGAATAGGAGTTTTCGCATCCTCTTCATTAGACAATGCCTTTTGTAACAACACCTTTTGTTCTGGAATAACCAGGATGTCCCACAGAGAAGTGTTAGTAGATGACTTCTTCAGTTGTTCCACTACGTTGAATTGCACTTTTGACTAGTGAGTTGCAATTGTCTATTTTTTAGGTCTTGTGGCCGTCATTAGTTTCGCGGTCGGTACATCCAGTAGTTTGGTAACAGCAGAAGTGACCGGGTGGCCTTTGTCATCGAAGGTAGTGAACTCGGAGGGCTAAGAACAACTATCTCTAACTGTGGTGAGGTTGGCAATAGGGCTGCCACTGGGCTGGGCATTGGTTGTGACGTAGCCTTGGTAGGTAATGTTGTAAACTCTCCGATAAATCTACGCTTAGAACACGTATTATAGTTAGATTGCACTCGGGGTACTTTATTGATAGGGACGTCATTTGGAAATGCTGACTCTTCTCCTTCCATCCAAGAAAAGAGAGCCTGGTTCGAGTCAATGTCTGACTCTTGCTGGATAAACATCCCCTGCATTTTTGTGGTGAGGATCGCATTGTCCATTTGTTGAGAAGCATATGGTGAGTTGCCAGAAATGGATGTGTTGCCTTTGCTACGTTGATCTGCGATTTGTTGTTGCAAATTTTCCCGCGGATAGTTTCACGGAATATGTGCATCATTGCAAGGAAAACACCATGAATTAGCATTTTTGGCTAAATTGTTCTATCCTGCCACCAGCTCCTTGGTCGAACTAGGATGAACAGTCTGCATCGACAGGGTTACGGGAACCATCTGGTTACTTGATTGAGCCGAAGTATTCCCACGAGACCTATCCTGCTACTAGTTTGATTGGTACGGAGGTTTTCCACCTTGGTAATTTTGGTATGCAGGCTTTTGATAGCTATATTGCTGTCACTTCAAAGTAGTCAGTTCATTGGTCATAGCTCGCATCTGTTCTCTCATCTCGTTCATCTCAGCAGTCATAGGGTTCGACATAGGAGCTACCATGGGAGCTGCTACTGAGGATGTGCTTGGAACACTTCTGGGATAGATGTACATAGACTGGGGTGGAGCCGTAGACGCATTGGTAGAAGGAACTTCAACTTCTGGAGCATTGCACTTGGGGAACAATGACATGATGGGTCTCGATGCCAACTTTCCTGCAGCGATCAAATTATTTTCTGTAGTGATAGCTAGGGCGTAAGCATTAGAAAAAGTGTCTCTACCCAAAGCTTGCAACATCATGGAAATATCGGGGTTAATCGACTTCAAGTAGAACATAAATGCTAGATCTGGAGGTGGTCGGCTACCTATAGGCACTCTCTGCCAGGTCGAATGGAACCTCGCATTGAAATTAGGTAGAGCTTTATGAGGGGCTCATTTTATATTTTCCAGTTGATGGTACAACAAAGATTTGTTGCCAGTGTTTGAAAAGTGCTCATAAAATGGGGTCTCGAGCTAGTCCCAAGTAGCAATACTACCAACTTGTAAAGTCCTATACTAGTTTAGTGCCTTTCCTCGGAAGGAGGCATCCAACAATCTGAGGGCCACATTTTCGTTTGATACGCCATGTACCAGACATACATCTACTACATCCTGCAGGTGCTCCGTCGGCGTCTTTGATTCATCCCCAAAATATTTAGGGATAGCTTTTAGAGTGGAAACAAGGATGGGGGCCCATACTGCAGGAGGCACCGATGCTACTAATGGATTTCCAGAGACCCAAGTTATGTAGTTTCTAGCAGCCATAGGTGTGGGTGGATTAGGTGATGTCGAAGAAGGAGGAGACGAAGGAGGTGAAGGGCTGCCTCAACAACCTCTTGGGTACACAGAAACTAAAGGCAGTACAAGCTGGCCAGGGACTCTTGTAGTCTGCGACCTAGTTACAGGCCGATGGCTCATACACACTTATGAAAATCAGGTGAACGTGCTAGTTCAAGGTCCCATCGGGCGTGCCAGAAAAAAGAACTATTGATGCAATATTTTGCATTGAGCAGCGGCCTTATGAGAATTTTAACTATTAGGGGACATTATGCGCTAGCTAAATAACCTCCGGGATTTTATCGAAGTCGGCTCTTCACTTAATGGGTGAAGTAAAAGGTAAGGGAGATTGCGAGAATGTAAAATTTACACTACGGGCGATGCACTAAATTCTTTTAGAAAACTTTACCAGAGCACAGTGCATAATGCAAAGGCCCGAACCACTAAATTGCTATTAATTAAGATAATTTTCTCAAAAGCACTTGTCATGCAAAAAAATCCTCTAATTTGTATAATGTAATCAAGCATAACTTTGTATTAACATAGAAGAGTAGTAGAAACATGATCTATATTCATTCCATCTATAAGAGGTTACAGAAACTGAAGAACAGACATTCATACAAAATGAAGATAGCAGCACAGGTCAATAGTTCCCAACAAATGCTTGAAAACATAAAGGCTGAATCTATTTGGCACAGTCCAAAGTCTTTGAATTAAAAGCAACTATTACACAAGGCCTACTTCCCAATGCTTGAGAGTTTTTCATAAACTTAATCAACAACCTAATTAAAGAAAACAAGACCCCATTTATTGGCCATCCCACCGCTTGAAGAGGCATCATGAAAGAACAGTCCACGCAGAGCGATCCTCGACCCAGATTATCTTGAGCCGCCATAGTAAACATCCATCGATTAGCAACATGCCAGCGAGGCCACGATGCGAAACAAAAAACCATGCAACAATAGGAGAGGACACGTGGTAGCGGGAAGCGCAAAAGATCCGTCGACATTTCCAAGGTAACTGGCATAGGAACAGAAGCGCCACGTGTCACCTAGATGGAGCCCGACAGAAAACAAAAAAAATGCCCAACAGAAAGCCGTGAGAGAGATCCACCTGGAGAACTCCGAGCAAAAGCAAAAAACGGGGCGGACCCGACTCGAAAAAGCAGCTAGTGCGAGCCACGCGGCACGTAGACAGAGATTACCGAAAAGCAAAGCGAAGTCAAAGCAAAAATCCTATTGAGGTAGCCACGTGGCGAGCTTTGAGGACAGTGAGCATACAAAATTAAGGTGTAGCTACAAAGGAAAAGAAAACTGCCAAGGCTTAGACGGTTTTTGTTGAACAGTTACAACGATAGAGGCATAGATGAAATCAAAGATAGTGCAGATCTGGTGTGAACAAGTGCAGTGGCAGAGGATTTTGTAGAGTATATAAGGGATTGTCACAAAGAGGTGAAAGAAAAGTTAGAGAAAAGTATGACAAAGTACAAAGAATCTACTAATCATCATAGAAGAGAGCAATAATTTTAGATTGGAGAATTGGTCTGGGTTCGTTTGAGAAAGGAAAGGTTCCCACAGGGAACATATAATAAATTGAAGTGGAAGAAGATAGTTCCTTGCAAGATCTTAAGGAAGTTTTCATCAAATGCATATGAGATTGAACTTCCAGATGGAGTCGATATTTCCCTAATATTCAATTTTGCAGATCTGTATGAGTATCATGAAGAGGAAGATGTTGGTTCCTCACATTCACAAGGTGTACTAGATCGGCCACTTCAATTTCCTGAGAAGAAAATAGAGAAGGTGGATCAGATAGTTGATTCACACATTACAAAGAAGACCAAGGGGAAGGAGTATTAGAAATATTTGGTCAAATGAAAGGGACATGTGGCTGATGAGGCTTCATGGATCAGTGCAACAAACTTGGTGAAGTTTGGGATCCCAATCCCAGATGCCCCAAAATGTTCTTGAGTTGTTCACTCAAGGATCATTTCATTGCCTGGGGTGTTTGATGCAGAAGCATCCCAGGCATATGGGAAATCCTCTCACCCAAAAAAATTTATAATTTCCTTTTTTATAAATATTTTTTTCAAATTTTGGATTTCTGGTGTGCAGATGAATTGTAACATCAACTTAATGTCTTGGCAGGGTTCATTCCATTCATTTTTTCTCTTAGCTACACCCCCACAACAATAATTTGTCTATGCTAGAGGTATCATGAGATAACTCAGGGGTTACCGCTGGTTGATAGTGCTTAAGTTTAAAGCTGATGATATTGCAGTGGTCATTACCGCTACCCTATGGGTGAACATTTGGTAGTGTGTGATGGCATAGGATGAACCACAACCTCACGGTTGGTTGGCTAAAGGCATGTAGTATGGTTGGAAGGGATCATCAAATCGTAGCCCCGTGGTTAGTTAATTAGACCGTCATGGTATTGCAAGAGTTGTGGATCTTTGATTAGATCAATGATGTAGATTCAAACATGAATAATAGAAGTTCAACGGTAATTTAAATTTGAATTTAGTGGGGAAGAAAGGGGGATACAAAGAACAAAGAATTCGAGAAAAATAGAGGTCGAGGAGATGGAATGAATGGTATCATATAAGGGATTCAGGGAATTGTTCAATAGAACAAAATAATCAGGATTAAATGTTCATGGACTGTGTAAGCTTGAAAGATGTCAATTCTTTTCTCAATTATAAACCCCTATAATAGAACTTTTGAATGCATTTTGTAATCAGTTGATAGAATAAAAGGAGGGTTGTTTTCTATTGAAAGTTTTTGCATTGTAGAATTGAATTGTTGTTTGATTGATAGCCCGATAAGGCTCTTCAATCTCAACTACACCATTTTTTTGGTCAGTTGTCAAGATCTTGCATTTTTCATATTAGAACATATAGGATCATTAAGCTAATAACTCCAAAATATTTCCAATCTATTTCAATTCCCCATTAGATATAGATTTAGGTCTGATTGGCTCACCATTAGGGTTGAAAGGACCAACCTTTTCACCTTGTGATCTACATCTCTAATGAAACTTGGGAAAAGACCCATTGAATCCTAGGTTCTTTTTAATTAGGACCTAAGTCCCCTTTTCTTTATTTCAATTCCTATAGCCCTAAAAATCAAATTTGGTAGTTGAGAGGGAAGCTGCAAAATTAATGGTGCTCACAACTAAAAATACGTCAATCTGGAGCATCATCAATTATCGGGCCCAAAATAATTCTTGGTTCAATTATTGAAATTTTCATAATCCTGTGATCACCAAACATTGAGCATTGAGTCTACCGATTGTTGGAAGAATGAGAAGATGAAAGGAAAAATGGAAAGATTAGAAAGAATGCAGAGGGAAATAAAATGTTGAGAGTTGGAGGTAGGATATTTAATCCTTATTACAAAATTGTGATAAAGGATAAGAGGAAGACTAATTCTTGAAAGGTCAAAAATTTATGTCATTAGGAATTGGGAGTCACAAGGAAGGCTTATGTCTTATTATAGAATTAAGAGAAAAGTTAGAGGAATGATTTGATCTTTGAAAGCCAAAAGCAAGATATTAGGGATTGGTGATCAAGTTGAAGGCTTACACCTTATAGTGAAATTATTAAAAGGATAAAGAGGAAGGCCAATCTCCAAATTATGAAACATCGACACTTAGTCATTTTTTAAAGGATTTATCAAAACTTCAATGATTGGGGGGAGGAGGAATTATGACTTATGAAAGGAAAGTGATAAGGGTTAAAGGTTAAGGTTGGTGACCAAAATATAAAACATTTAGGCAAGTGATGGATTAAAAGGGGAGAAGGGGGAGGAGATCATGAGTGATAGAAACAGTACACAAGAAGGAAGACAACCAAAAGCCCAAAAGATTGAAAATTTCAATACTTATTAACCAATTTTGGATTTTTTATAAATGGGCTTTTGACTATAGCATGGCAAGGGGGAATTGCAACTATCAAATGGAATCGAACATGATACACCATTGAGATTTCTTAGGTTAGTTATAACTAATGGGGATCATGAAGGGATAACATCAAGTGACAACACAACATTATAAATTCATCAAATTTATAGGTGCCAACATTGGCTCTAGTTGGGGACATGTGTCTCTTGTAGGTACAATAAGAATCTAGATGTAGACACCTAAAATTGTCCTAGCCTGTGAACGAACATTTTAACATTAATATTCATCATCAAGAAAAACCCTAATTTCCTCTATTGATTAAATAATAATACATTATTTAATTAATTCACTTTTTGTTCATTTTTCGATCAATTAAATAAAGTTCATTTATTTAATAAAATCCTAAGAACCTAATTTCTACTATTAATTGAATAGTACAACATTATTTAATTAATTCATTCAAAAAATTAAAAAAAAATCATTTATTTAATATATCCCAATCTAATTTTATTCTTCCTGATTAATTAAATAACGCCAATTATTTAATTATATCACTAATTAACTTTATTCCCCTAAGTTGATTAAATTATTAAATTAAAATAATTTAATTAACTCACTTTCCCTCCAAATTTGAATAAATTGAATAAAATTATTCAAAATACAAAATATCATCAAATATCATCAAAAATCAAATAAAAACAAATGCAACTTTGTTTCCTGATTTACACGTTCAACTCCAAAAAGAGTTAAATAATTATTTCAATTATTTAATCCTACCTTTTCTAAATTAAATAATATTAAAAATTATTTAATTCATTCAACATCATCCCTTTAATAAATAATATTTTATTTATTAAAACAATTCATATGCACGTTTCTCTTAATATTAATTAATTAATTAAATTAATTATCTTCTCCACATGGACTAAATATTCTTTTAGTTAACTAAACAATCTATTTAGTTAACTCTTTATTTAATCCTCTTTCAACTTCTATATTAAATAATTATTTAACCCTACCTATTCTTCTAATTTAATTAAATGATTATCAATAATTATTTAATTAAACAAATTTCTCCTTTCCAAATTAAATAATTAAATTAAATTATTTAATTCATTTAACTGTAGACACACAAAAATGACCTAGGCTCGTAAGCTCTTCTTCTAACCCTAATTAGGACATTTTAATTAGGTCCCTAACTCACTTCCTACTATTAATTAGATAATGTGTAATTATTTAATTAATTCATGTCCCTTCCTATTCTTTTTGATTATTAAATAAATAAATTTTAATTATTTATTTTAATACGTCACAAATTGTCCAAAGTCCTCTTATAATTAAATAAATTTCTTAATTAATTTATTTAATTATGTCACTAATTAATCTTCTTCTTCCTAAAATTAAATAAATTCTTATTTATTTAATCCATCTCCCACTATAATTAAATGATTATGTTTAATTATCTAATCATTCATTAGCCTCTTCTCTCTAAATCAAATAAATTTTATTTATTTAATTTGGCCCTCTCCTAAACTTTGAATTAAATTATTATATTTAATTTAAAAGGTCCCCTTTATCACATTCTTCTAATAATTAAATAATATCTCTATTATTTAATATCCCAGCACATGAATTAAACAATTTTTATTATTATTTAATTCCCCCTCTTTTACTGTGCTCATTTTAAATAAATTTATTTATTTAAAATAAGTTTTATTTAAAAATCCCTTCTTTTGTAAATAATTTAATTTAAAATTATTTACTGTCACATGACCCCACCCTTTTGAATTAAAATAGTTTTTTTTAATTCGAAAAGTCAACATTCCCTCTTGATTTAAATAATTTTAAATAAATTATTTAATTCTCCAACGACCCGTTTTTTCGTGCCTGGAATCTTTTGTCACATGTTTTGTCAGCCATTGATTTGATTCTCTAAAAAATCAATCTTGACCCTTCATTTTTAATTTGACCTAATGTTGCCCTAACCCTAATTGTGGGTTACTTTATTGAATCTCGTCCATTGATTCTAGGGCATTTACTAACTTTCAATCTTGGCTATTCACACAAAATTGCCTTTTCTATAAAAGAGCAATTTCGGTCTCATTTTGAACATCTTGCATTTCCATATTTTGGCATCTCACATCTTACACTTTCATGTTTTTATCTTGCATTGTCATATTTTAGAGATTTTAGCATGTTTATCATAGTATATCAGGTTTTCATTTGATATTAGCTTAGAAATTGTAGATGTTTACTATTTGCAGTAGGGCATAGTTTGCATCTAGGTCATTTCAAATTCTTCAATGTTTGCTTACGACTTGTCATTTCTATTGGCTTGCTCTTCACAAATTTGAGGGAAAACAAATCATATTCAACAAATTAAGGTGGTGTAATGGAGGTTAGTAATGGAGGATGAAGACAATCTATAAGATTTGTTCATCTATTCCTTTGCACTCCATTACCAACTGTGGGTTTTTTAGGTTTTATGCATTATTACATTGCTAAACTAAATAGCAATTTCTCATTGTTACATTGGTGAACCCGACATCCTTTTTAACACATTTTTGCAGGTCATAGTACAGATTTTTTGTCATCTTTTTTTTGCAGGTTCGGGTACGGATTTTCAATTTTTTTTACAAGTGTACGGAACGACACATTTGACAGTTCCTGCGACACAAGTGACAACCCGAGCCGCATTTGCTTTGTCAAGCTGCATCTGCATACCCAAACGATGCATCTACTTCCCGAAAGCCGCATCTGCTTCCTGAGCCACATCTATTAACCAGAAAGCCACATCTCACATAATGAGCCGCATTTGCTATGTTGCGACGCATCTGAAGGGTATAATACTTTTTTGTTATTTTTGTTGTAGTTTCTGGTTTTCTCTCTTTCTTTCTTGGATAGGTTAGAGATTTTGGGTTACTAATCTTTGTTTGTAGCTTGTGGCAAGGAGTCTAACACTTTTCTTTGTTCATTTCTTAAATTTTAGACAAACTTGCATTTTCATTCATGGGTTAGAAAGAACACAACTTGCATTATAACTCATTGGCTTAAAATGAACTTGCATTTTCATAACATTGGGTTAAAATGAATCTTTAGTTAGCTCACACTACAAACGGTTAAAATGAACCCCATGTCTACTTTTTTTTTCAATTTTGTGAAAAACATTTCGATTTGGGCTTAAAATGAACACCATGCGAGTGTGAGTTAGGGTATTCATTTTTTCACTTCTTGTTTTTAAACAAGGATCGATTGAACTATGAATACTCTAATTCGCTTTTGTTGAACCATAGAAATTGGGCCTGCTTTGGTGGGAAAAAGTACTCACCCCAAAGTGACTTAAACCAAGAACGCGCTAAAGCCAAGCGACGGCCAACCGGTATATAAATTTTAATGTTAAGGAAAACTTAGCATTACGAAAGTTCCTACGGACAAGCATATGATTCCCCAGTACCCTTGTGGTGTGTCGAAACCTGCAAAATGTAACCTCTGTAGACTGGGATTATAATGCCTCTCGCGTGGCCTTTCGAATGGGTGCTCGAATTAAATCCTTTGTTTTAGCAAGCTAAAAACCTTTTATTCTTTGGTACAACAACGGTCATTGTGATGACACCCACACTTGCGCAGTTCTTAGTATAGATGATCAATCTGCCATGGGAGTTTCATGGAGGTTGGAAGCTTGGTTGCCCTGAGAAGTGAGTGCACTATAAGGGGGAGCCTGTGGGGCCAAGCTTCTGAATTCATCCGCTAAGGATATGCGGTTAGTGGGATCCAAAAGAATACTGTCCATAAAGCCATAAGATTTTGTAAAATGACTTCTATGTGGTTGATTTTTTTTTACAAACACCATGTATTTGCCAACTGCTTGAAGACAAATAAAATTCAGACTTGTTCAAATCTAAAACAAACATTGTCAACTAAAACAAGTCTTTGCAAAATCGGCCTAAATTTTTTTCTGCAACGCATTTTGGACATTGAACCGCAACTGTTTAGTCCAGAGCCGCATTTGTTCTGCTAAGCCGCATTTGAGAAACACAGAGCTGCATCTGCTCTGTTAAGTCGTATTTGAGCAATAAAAAGCCGTATCCGCTAATTTAAGTCGCATATGCTAAATTTAGACTAGTCCAAGTTTTTCTGCAACGCAACCGCACTTCTCAGCCTAATTTGATCACTTGTGTGACACATTTGACTTTCTGAGCCACATTTGCTTGCCAGTGAACCACATTTTCTATAACAAGCCGCATTCGTTGTTTACCCACATTTTGCCAGTGCTAAAATACCTCCAAAATTCCTTACTACAACGCAACTGACCTATCAACCTGCAATTGCTTTTCAAAAATCCGCATTCACTGTTGTTTGCCAAACTTGATGTTGAGCCGCATTCGCTTGTCTGTTAAAACATTGCCAGAATTAATTCCTGCAACACATTTGGTGAGCCGCATTTGACTTCCTGAACCACATTTGCCATTGTGAGCCACATGTGCCCTGTCAAAAACCGCATTTGAAAAAGTGAACCGCATTTGCTAGTCTTCAGAAATAATCTGCTCACTGTCAAAATCAAAGTAAAAAATTTTCCTTTTTCAGATTCCAGCAAGTCCATCTTTTTTGTTTCTATCAAAACCAGATACTGATTTGCTCAACTTCCCTCATTATACACATCATTCTTAGGATCATCATAGGTTTCCAATTGCATTTGACTAGTTGCATTATTAATTTTACCTTAGACACTCACTTTGCAGATTTTAGGAACGCACTCCTTACCATCCATTGTCAAGACTTTGTCTTCAAAAGTAGGTTATCCTTGGACCCAATTACCCTTAGTCATTTAGTCAAAACTTTTGTGATTTGTTTCCCACTCAACAGTCTAGTGTGGAAACTTCACTTTGTCCTCTTTTTAGTCCACTTATGGTCCATTGATTTTCCAAACCTGAAACATTGCAAGCACCTTGTTTGGTCAAGTAGTCATCTCCTTTGATTTCTCAATATTGAGTGCATCCTAGGCTCCATTTAGTTTGCATAACATTAGTCTCCTCATTTTAGTGTCATACCATTTGCATCCACAAACCTTTCATCTCCCATTTTCATTTCATACCATTCCTCATTCTCAAAAAAACACAAAAACATAGAGTCATATTTAGGTCATTATCATTCATTATCCCTCATCACCCCAAAGTTGAGCAAAACTTTTTATGGTTGAAACTAGATTACAAAAAAAGAAAAGACTCATGGATTCTTCTGGTCAAGACCCCAATTTTACCAATTTCACCAATGACATGAATTTATTCCCTAACAACATGAACACTCTTGCTAATGACATAGGAAATTCTACAATCAATATTTTTGATGAGACATCTATTCCACACAACCAATTTGAACAATTCATCTATAGAAACCAAAAAGGGGAAGTTTTACAAGCTGCTGCCCAAAACCCAGAAGTGGCCTCTTTTGTGGATGAATTAGTCCTACATGACTCATCCAGATATTTAGCCATGCTTCTTGACCAAGGAGCTAGGTTACCACAAGGATTTGACCTCAACACCATTAGAGCAACATCCCCTAATCACCAAACACACAATACTTCCATGGGAGCCTCTCCACAAAACACCATTAACACCATCAATACTACCTCCCTTGGTCATACTACTACCACAACCAACTCAACATCCATTGGAGGATCATCTAACCAAAACAATACCACATCACGATCCATCCCTCAACACACAATCACCATCCCTTCACAAACATTTGGATCAACAATGGGGGCAACAACCTCAAACCTCTTTGGAACTTCATTTAATTCCATGGGTACATCAACAGACCTATTAGGAGGCCCCTCAAATACTATGGCAACTAATTCATCAAATATTTTTGGGAGAAATAAATGAAGAATTACCATTCAAGGATCCCAACCTAATTATTCACAGGTCAATACCAACATTCCTTTGAGACAAAACACCAACACTAATCAAGGCCATAATTTCTCATTTGGACAAGGCAATCAAGGCACCCAATGTTTTACTCCATTTGGACATCAACATACTCAAAATCAACAAGGCCCACAAATTCAATCCAACATGGCAGGATCTCAAGTCCCCACATATGCTACACAAGTGCATACACAACAACATAATCCCCATCAATACACCCATTTTCAAAAACCACACAATTAGAACACTCACTTGGCTCACCAACAACACATTCAAAACCAACACATCTCATCACAAAAAATGGGCAACCAAGCCATACCTCTCAAAAACATGTGTGATGCTACCAACAACCCCATTGTGGAAGCACTCACACTCCAACTTGCTGCTCTTCAAACACAAATGGAGACATTGCAACAAACCAATGAAAAGTCATACATGTCACATGACTTGTGTCCTTATCCATTTGACACCACCTTGTACATGCCACCATTTCCTCATGGGTATATAGTACCTCATTTCCCTAAGTACAAAGGCAAGACAAATCCCATCGAACACATAAGAGAATTCACCACCACTTGCATGGACATAGCTTATGAACAAACCTATCTCATGAGACTCTTTTCAAGAAGTCTCGCAGGTCATGCACTAGAATGGTTCTCACTACTACCTAAGGGAATAAAAACATGGCATGAATTGGAAAACAAGTTTGTGGAGAACTATGCCTACAACATTGACACAAACATTGACATTGCCTCCTTATGTAGACTTACCCAAGAGGATGCAGGAGAGACTTTCATTCCATTCTTTCAAAGATGGAGAACCTTAGCAAGTAGGCGTCTAGTAGAAATACCTGAAAAGGAGAAAGTAACCATGTTTGTACAAACTCTCCTTGGACCTCTAAGGTATGGATTACAAGTCCATTGTTGCACCACTTTTGTTGATCTTGTGGAAAAAGGTGTCCAACTTGAAAAAGCCTTAATCGCTAAAGGCGAGTTAAAATATGTTGACAAAACCATCAATGCCACTTCAAACAATAACCCAAGTAGCTCAAACGACAAAACCAAATACTGGGTTAAGAACAAGCATATCACTAATGATGGTGTGGTTGATGCCAAAACTGTCAATACAACAGGCCACGTACTCACCATCCAAGGAGTACAAAATCAAAACACACTTGTGACTACACCAACACCAACTGCAAATGCTATCCAAAGCAATCCTCCTCAAAATAATCAAAGGCAGTTGCATCAACCGCGAAAATTCCCAAAACGTATATACACCCCTTTGGGTGAGCCTATTGAAGTTGTTTTGAAGAAACTCCTTCAAAATGGTGTCATAACATTGGAAGACCCTAAACCATACGACCCTGGCCAATTCAAGCCAGCATGGTGGGATGATAGCACATTTTGTGATTTCCATCGTGCCAAAGGACACAAAACATCCTCTTTCCATCAATTGCGAAATCTGGTGCAAGACCTCATTGAGAACCACACCATTGAGCTAGGTGGTCATCCCTTCACATCTAATGCGGATCATACTATACACAAAAACCCATTACAGGATCATGGTAAAGCTTCCTCATTTGGCACAACGAATACCAACAATCAGGCCAACTGCATCCATCCCACTTTCACTCATGGTCATCCTTCCTACACTTATCCTGGTGTTATCGTCATTAACAATCTTTGCACTGCTAATGAAGATGAATGTTTTAATACCATTTCCATTAAAAAAGCCCCGGAATGCAATGTGACAACGCACAAAGGCAAGGTCACTATCCCAGGTCCTTCGGCACGTCAACCTAAGATCACCATACCTGGTCCATCCACCAAACATTCAACACCCAAATCGGAGTTCAACCTCATTGAGCAACTGAATAAAACACCTGCTCAAATATCCATTCTCAAACTACTCCGTATTTCACCCGCACACAAAGCCATCTTGGATAAAGTCTTACAAACGTCATTCGTCCCAACCAACATTGATGTCAACCACTTTGAGACTATGGTCGGATACCTAAATTCACCTCATCACATCACCTTTTCGGACAGCGACTACTCCTCGCCTAAACCATCACATAATGATGCCCTTCACATTGAAGTCTTTGTCCATAAACATAAGGTGAGACAAGTCCTAGTAGATGGTAGAGCAAGATTGAACATCTGTTCTCTCAAATTGGTCAAAGCTCTTGGTTTTTCTGAGGCATGTGTAGATGCTAGCAAGAGCATCGTCATCAAGGCATATGATGATGAAGAACATGCTTCTAAAGGCGTCATTACCATTCCGCTCCGGGTAGGACCTGTCATCATAGATACAACATGCCAGGTCCTGGATTGTGATATACACTACAACATCTTACTTGGCCGCACATGGATTCATGCCTTAAAGGCCATTGCATCCACATACCACCAGTGCCTAAAATTCCCTTTTGATGGAACTGAGATCACCATCCCAGGAGATCCCGATCCATTCCAATATTGCACCAACCTGCGAGCCACTGCTGAGCACCAGGTACCCATCAATCGGGAGGCCTCATCTTCCACTTCATCCAAATGCATTGACCCATCCACACTCATGAAATCATCCATTCCATCATCTTCTACCACACCATCTCCATCAGTCTCCATCTCAAGTAATGACTTTCAAGACCTTGGTTGTGGAGAGTTCAAATTAAATATGGCTGATTATATAACTACAATACCGAAGCCACCTAAGGTCTATGGCAGACCATGTTTTGCAGTAGAGCCCAAAATAACTTTCAAGGTGCCACCAAAAAGTGTTTTTACATGGTGGGGCGATGTGGGTAATGAAGTCATCGACGACATAGCTAACTGGATCTACAGAGACCCAATAAAGTTACCACCACTATCATTACATCTCTATGGCAAAGGATATGACATATGCAAAGCCCAAGGTTTCGATGGTACAAGCAGCCTTGGAAAGAACAGCAACGGAAGACGAGAACCTATTATCATGATGGCAAGACCAAGATAAATAGGGTTACGGTTTGACCAAGTCAGAACTGACGATCATTGTACTCTTGAACTTTCAAATAAGGTTGTAACGGCTACAGAAAGTGTTGAGACATGCGAAGAACCCCTCACTGAAACTGAATCCAACAAATGGGAATGGGAATTTGACAAAATAGTCAGTGATTATGACATCAATGAACTATTCTCGGAACCTGGCCAACTTTCCTTTGAAGAACGATTTTTCCAAGAATATAACATAGACTCCATTGACCGACATTCTAAAAATAAGGAATGGGTACGCATTCCTTGGAATCCGGAAGAACCCAAGGTGTCGTCGGCAATACCTGAATCATGCCAACCCATTCCTAAGCCCACCCATGAACCTAACCTACCCAAGTCCACTCTCCATACTTCGGACACGCCAACCACTAGTCACGATGTTGACAATTTTATCCCATATTATGACCTTGAATTTGATTCATCTGACTTAGAGTATGGACCATCCATTGCATTGGACATGGAAGTGGAAATCGACAAATTTTCCTTCACACTTGAGGCTTCAGTTGCCACACTCTCCACATCTTCCCCATCCTTCACCAACACCGACAATGGGATTTCACTTGTCTATCCACAACTAATCGACTGGGACCAACAAGAGCCACCAATAATGGACATGTTTTAGAATGATGAAGCCATAGCAGAATTCATGGGGCTTAGAGAAGGCATACCATGGGGAGATCACAAAACAGGGTTTTCTATTGACCTAGATTGTACGGCTTACTTTGGGGAGACTATGCAATCCTCTAGTCGCAAAAATATAGTTAACAAGACAAAAAGAGAAATGTCTTTAGGTGAAAACCGCAAGGCACCTTCTGAAAATAAAATAGTAAAAAAAAAGGATGTATCTGAAGGTGAAAACCTCTCCGAGGCGCCTAAGGATGGAGGATTGGACTTTCTTCTCGAAACACAGGAAAAATCAGCTATTCTTATTGAAGATACAGTGGAAGTTAACATAAACACACCAGAGAATCCTAAAATAATTCTCTTGGCTGCATCATTGTCAGATGAAGAAAAACCTGAATTCAAACAATTCTTCACAGAGAGAAAAGTTAACTTCGCATGGTCATATGCTGACATGCTAGGGCTTGATCCTGAATTGGTGCTACATCATCTCCCTTTAATCCCAGGAATCAAGCCGGTTAAACAAAAATTGCGTGAGATGCACCCACAGATTGCACTACTTGTCAAAGTAGAACTAAAAAAGTTACTGGATGCTGAATTCATAAGGTCAATTGATTATGTAGATTGGATATCAAACATTGTTCCTGTTACCAAGTCGAATGGACAAATCTATATTTGCACGGATTTTAGAGATTTGAACAAAGCCTGTCTAAAGGATGACTTCCCCCTGCCAAACATAGACATGATTGTGGATCTCACGACCGAGTATGAGGTGCTATCCCTCATGGAGGGTTTCTCAGGGTATAATGAAATCCGAATTGCAATAGAAGATTAGCATAAAATGACATTCACCTGCCCTTGGGGAACGTACTATTGGAACGTCATGCCTTTTGGCCTAAAGAATGTAGGCGCCACATACCAGAGGGCTATGACCACAATATTTCATGACATGATGCATATCCTCATGGAGGATTATGTGGATGACCTTTTGGCCAAATCATTGACAAGGAATGATCATCTCAGGGTCCTAGACAAAATATTCAGGTGGCTTGAAGAATGTAAGGTCCGTTTAAACCCAAATAAATGTGTCTTTGGAGTCACTTCCAGCAAGCTGTTAGGCTACATAGTTTCACAAAGAGGCATAGAGGTCGACCCAACAAAACTCCAAGCAATCATAGACATGCCTCCACCAAAGGGAATCAGTGAGCTGAGATCTCTACAGGGAAGACTGCAGTCAATCCACCACTTCATTGCACAGTTGGCAGACAAGTGTCAACCATTCCAATATCTGCTACACAAAAGCAATCCTTTTGTATGGATAGATAAATTCAACATAGCCTTTGACAAAATTAAAGAATGTCTATTAACACCACCAGTATTAATGCCTCCTATTGAGGGCAAACCACTGATCCTATATGTCTCTGCAACGACAAATGCACTGGGGGCATTATTGGCACAACATGACCATGAAGAAAAAGAAAGAGCCATCTACTACATCAACTGCACACTAATTGGATATGAGCTCAACTACACAACCATTGAAAGAGCATGCCTTGCAATTGTATTTGCGGCACAAAAACTATGACACTATATGCTAAGCCACCAAACTCATCTGGTAGCTAAGATTGACCCATTAAAGTATCTCCTGAGTCGTGCAGCATTGATAGGTCGCTTGGCGAAGTGGGTCATGATTTTAAGTGAGTATGACATACAGTATGTGGAGTGCAAGGCTATAAAGGTTCAAGTAATAGCAGATCAGCTTGCAGATGCACCAATCCAGGCTACCCACCCATTGGTGGTTGATTTTCTTGATGAGTCTATTTTTCATGTTGAACTGACATTACCATGGAAGCTATACTTTGATGGGTCCGACACTGGTCATGGCTTAGGAGTTGGCATCATATTCATCACATCACAAGGGGATTCAATTCCTAAATCATTTCAGATCACTTTCCCTTGAACAAATAACATGGCAGAATACGAGCAGTGGTCACAGGTCTCAAGATAGCAATTAAATGGAAAATCCAGACATTGCTCGTATTCAAAGATTCTCAGTTGGTCATCAACCAAGTCAATGATGACTATGACACAAAAGATGAGAAGTTGCTTCCCTATAAACGAATGGTGGATAGTTTCTTGATGTATTTCAAATTGATTTCATTTGAACAAATCCCAAGAACACAAAATAAAACGGCTGATGCAATGGCTACCATTGGATCTCTCCTAGACATCCCTAAGAATGTGTCACAATTTAAATTCTTAGTTGAATAGCTGCTAATGCCTGCATACAATATTCCAGAGTCAGAAATGGTGTGCGAGATTGTTGTACCCAGTTCACCTTGGTATCAGGACATATACGACTATCTTAAATCCCAAACCCTCCCACCCAACCTATCCAACAACCAAAGAAAGTCCTTCATCTGAAAAGCGGCTAGACATACCATCATCAGTGACACCCTATACCACTGTGGCTTTGACAACACCCTTCTTCGCTGTCTCGACACTAATGAAACCCAAACAACTTTACGCGAGGTACACAAGGGTATATGCGGATCTCATTTGAGTGGTCCAATGCTAGCTAGGAAGATCACCAAACTGGGGTACTACTGGCTGACATTAGAAAAGGATGCTCTTTAGTTTGTCAGAACATGTCAAAAATGCCGGGTACATAGTGACTTAATTCATGCACCGACACAGGAATTGAGACCAATCACTTCTCCATGGCCTTTCACACAATGGGGACTCAACCTCATGGGCAAGATCCATCCATCCTCCTCCAACGGTCACAAATTCATAATCATCGCCACTGAGTATTTTACTAAGTGGATCGAAGCTATCCCTCTCACCTACATCACCGATAAGCAAATATCCAAGTTTATTTTGAATTACATCATTTGCCGGTATGGTGTCCCACAATCCATCATCACAGACAATGACAGTCCATTCAAAAATCATGACGTTCGTGAGCTCTGTGAGCAATTCCACATCTAACACCATTTCTCCACTCCATACTACCCACAAGGTAACAGTCAAGCTTAGGCATCCAATAAAACAATTCTTCGCATTCTGAAGAAGATCGTCAATGATGCTGACCGGGATTGGCACTTACAACTCAATCCTGCTTTATGGGCCTACCGCACTAGCATTCACACACCCACTAGAGCCACTACATTTTCCTTGGTCTACGGATCTGAAGCCATATTGCCCATCGAGGTTGAAATTCCTTCTCTCCGAGTCTCGTTGAAAGGTATGATTGATGATGAAGAATACAGATAGTTTCGCTTGCATGAGCTAGAAATGTTACAAGAAAGGCGACAAAATTCCTTAAACCATTTGTAGGCATATCAAAATCACCTCTGCAGAAGTTATAACAAAAGAGTCATGGTGAGAAAGTTTGAAATTGGTGATTTGGTTCTCATGCAAAATCCTAGAAATCAGGCGGACCGTGAAAAGCCTGGTAAGTTTGAAGCTAATTGGCTTGGTCCTTATATCATTATTGCCACATTTGGTTCCGAAGCTTATCAGTTGGCCACACTTGATGGAGAACAGTTGACAGAGCCTATCAACAACTTACATTTGAGAAAGTTCTACACATAGCATCAGAGAGCCTGGCTAAAAAACCTAAAAATACAAAAAATTGTCCCTTGATGAAAATCTGGCAAATAGACATCTTGGTGACACCAAAAAAATCAAAAAATGGAAAAAATAGTAAAGAGAAATAAATTCATCCAATAGTGAAAACCTGGTAAACAAGCACTTTGGATAGGTACCATGGTGAAAACTTGGCAAATAGGCACCATGTGTAGTCGATCGTTGCTCCGTCATCTACTGTTACTCTAAACAACCCTTGTCCACTTTCCATAATCACAACAACATGGCATTCATGACATTCATCCCAAGTCCTATCAATTCCGGCCATGGTTACCATTTGGTTGACATCATCCCTTGCATATCCATGCCTTTGGCCTTTTATCCGCATTTCTCCATATCACTGGACTCAGGTAGTCCCTGCTCTGTCTGGGGGCAGACCCTTACCATGAAATTGCAGTGGGTATTGCACATGATCCGACATTCGTAAAAAGTCCTGAAAAAATCCTAAAAATTGTATAAAGTCCTGAAAAAAAGACCTAAAATTTGAAAAATGTCCTGAGAAAATACAAAAACATCCAAATCATTGTCAAAATCCCAAAAACAAAGTCAAAGTCAATAGTATATTATCAAGTCTGTTGAGTCAGTCAATCTTTGTCCACGTCCGAACTACATTGTCTCTGTGCATTTGCTACGTAGGCAAGATTCATCTTTGAATCCCTGAGACATTAGGTCAGTCTTTAGGTTTGTCAAAATAAAATCATGATTCAAACTTCTGTCCTTTGGACAAAGTCTTTTGGTCGTGTCGAACTACGAGGTCTCTGAGTGCATGACGTAGGCAAGGCCATCAATCAATGAGCCCTCGAGGCCACACTAGGTCAGTCCATTAGGGTTCATGGCACAATATCCTCACACACGTCAAGTTTTCTTCAAATCAAGAAACTCTTCCATCAATCCAGAGCAAGCAATCTATCAACAATCTGTTTCATCAGCAATCTCGATCAATTCAACATATCAACAGTGACATGTAATCAAATTCTATCAAGACAATTGAACCTGGCAAAACTTTGCGTTCCTCTTTAGATGTGTCCTTCTGAAGAGAAAACTCTCGTCATTCATGTATGCTTTTGGATGTGTCCTTCCTAAGCATTGTCCTCATCATCTGGCATTTTGATGGATTCTCCTAACTTCGAGAATTGATCTCCTAGATATCAACATCATTCAGGATGTGTCCTTCCTGAATTTGATATTGCTTGACAGTTGGCAACATTGATCTTAAAACACTTGGCAAATACTTGGCACGTGTCTTTGGCCTTTTCATCATGTTACTAGTTTTTCAATGAGATCCCAACAACAAGATTTAGAGAAACAATGATGTCTCATGATGTTTGTCTTGTCTTTTGACACTCATGTTACTAGTTTCTCAGCGATTTCCTGACTACGAGATTTAGAAAAACAATGATGTATCATGATGGTGGCGTTATTTTTGTTATTGTGGCAATCATGTTACTAGTTTCTCGAGGATGTCCTGGAAACAGGATTTAGAGAAGCAACAACGTTTCATGGTTTGTTTTTGTCTTTTTCTGCTTATGGTTGGTTATGACAAAATGACTGGGGAAAATTGCACTCTTAGTATGAATCATGATCATTCTTGTCTGTGACTGCTTGTCTTACGTGATGGTGCGATCTTGCACACCTTGATCTATGTCATATCATGGTGTTTATTGGCCATTACAATAATCTGCCTAGTGATGATTAAAGAGCAACAGATATTAAAGTCCTATGGTAAATGTTGAAGGATTTGATCTAGGAACTAACATGCATCTCATATAGACATTACATTCATATCATCATCCATATCTTTTACTCACACTTTCTTGTTCTATCATCTTCTAGTCTTCTCATCCATTTCGAGAGCACACCCGTGTTCTCGAAACCCATCTATACTCCCGAGGGGGCATACCACAACCTTCCTCGTCATTCTTCCTCATCTTATTTTGCACCGGGGCATGTGTTTGACTTACTTTCTTTGCCACAATGTGATAGGCTGCATTATGACAATGAGGGGCAAATGTAGACACATAAAAATGACCTAGGCTCATAAGCTCTTCTTCTAACCCTAATTAGGACATTTTAATTAGGTCCCTAACTCACTTCCTACTATTAATTAGATAATTCGTAATTATTTAATTAATTCATGTCCCTTCCTATTCTTCTTGATTATTAAATAAATAAATTTTATTTATTTATTTTAATATGTCACAAATTGTCCAAAGTCCTCTTATAATTAAATAAATTTCTTAATTAATTTATTTAATTATGTCACTAATTAAGTCCTCTTCTTCCTAAAATTAAATAAATTCTTATTTATTTAATCCATCTCCCACTATAATTAAATGATTATGTTTAATTATCTAATCATTCATTAGCCTCTTCTCTCTAAATCAAATAAATTTTATTTATTTAATTTGGCCCTCTCCTAAACTTTGAATTAAATTATTATATTTAATTTAAAAGGTCCCCCTTTATCACATTCCTCTAATAATTAAATAATATCTCTATTATTTAATATCCCAACACATGTATTAAATAATTTTTATTATTATTTAATTCCCTCTTTTACTGTGCTCATTTTAAATAAATTTATTTATGTAAAATAAGTCTTATTTAAAAATCCCTTCTTTTGTAAATAATTTAATTTAAAATTATTTACTATCACATGACCCCACCCTTTTGAATTAAAATAGTTTTTTGTAATTCGAAAAGTCAACATTCCCTCTTGATTTAAATAATTTTAAATAAATTATTTAATTCCCCAATGACTCTGTTTTTCGTGCCTGGAATCTTTTGTCACATGTTTTGTCAGCCATTGATTTGATTCTCTAAAGAATCAATCTTGACCCTTCATTTTTAATTTGACCTAATGTTGCCCTAACCCTAATTGTGGGTTACTTTATTGAATCTCGTCCATTGATTCTAGGGCATTTACTAACTTTCAATCTTGGCCATTCACACAAAATTGCCTTTTCTATAAAAGAGCAATTTCGGTCTCATTTTGAACATCTTGCATTTCCATATTTTGGCATCTCACATCTTACACTTTCATGTTTTTATCTTGCATTGTCATATTTTAGAGATTTTAGCATGTTTATCATAGTATATCAGGTTTTCATTTGATATTAGCTTAGAAATTGTAGATGTTTACTATTTGCAGTAGGACATAGTTTGCATCTAGGTCATTTCAAATCCTTCAATGTTTGCTTAGGGCTTGTCATTTCTATTGGCTTGCTCTTCACAAATTTGAGGGCAAACAAATCATATTCAACAAATTAAGGTGGTGTAATGGAGGTTAGTCATGGAGGATGAAGACAATCTATAAGATTTGTTCATCTATTCCTTTGCACTCCATTACCAACTGTGGGTTTTTTAGGTTTTATGCATTATTACATTGCTAAACTAAATAGGAATTTCTCATTGTTACATTAACATCATCACTTTAATAAATAGACTTTATTTATTAAAGTCAAATTCACATGTGCCTGTTCCTCTTGGTATTAATTAATTATTTTTCCTCAAAAACTTAACTAGCTCTTCTAAATCAGTTGACTAACATATCTATTTAGTTAACTATCTCATTATCTCTTCATGCACAATCTCCTCAAACGTAACGAATAATTTCTTCTGGTTGACTAAAATATCATCTCATTATCTCTCCATGCATTATTCCCCTAAGTTAATTGAATGATTAAATCATAATAATTTAATTAACTCACTTTCCCTCAAAAATTTGAATAATTAATTCAAACTATTCAAATCAGTTATCAAAAAATCAAATCAAACTAATGCAACTTTGTTTGCAAAAGTCAAAGTTGATTTGCACGTTCAACTCTAAAAAAGAATGAATTAATTAAATCAATTAATTCCTAATTCCTCACCCACTTTCTGACTAAGCAATCTAATTTGCTAACTAAGCCATCTATTTGCTAACTAAGCCATCAATTTCCTAACTAGCCCATCTATTCTTGATTGATCAGTCAATTTGCACAATCTCCTCATGTCTAAATCCTCTCAACACCTTTTGACTGTTGATCTTGATCCAACATTATTGAATCCTGATTGTCGATTCCAAATCTCTTTTTCTATATAACAAACCTCTTTCCTCACAAAAAAGGATGGGAGAATCAACATACTTTTGCTACGAAGTGCTGCCAAGATCATCCTTGAGAGAGCTTCATTCCTTCCTTCAATCAACCAAGCATTCATCCACACTTTGCACACAAACTTTGGAGGCTTCGCTGTGATAAGAGCAATCCAACATCAAGTGAATACACTCTGTTATGGGATGGTGAAACTATATTTCTCTTTCAGTTCATATGGTAATCAATAGGTTTCTTATTATGTTTGCATTAGTATAGCTTAATCTCATATGTGTAGGAGTTTTAGATTTTAGATTTGTGCATTTGGTTGTAGAGTAGATTCCTTTATCAAATTGCTTCCATGTTTTTCTTGAATTCAAATCTAACATCCTAATTCCCCCTCGCACACTAGATCTATAGGAAGCAAATCAAACATAGGGAAAGACAAGGACCAAGATTGAACTACACATCATGACAAAAAAGGGTCATGATTGAACACAAAAACATAACAAAACCACAAAAAGAAAGAAAATATAAATTACAAAGGCTTAGAGAACCTTATAATCAAAAGAAGTAGTGCTTGAGATGCTGATTATGAATTGGTAGTTCCATGAAATTTCCATCAAGGATCCTAAGATAGAATGTTCCTTGACCACTCCTTTCAACATCTTGATAATGCCCAACCCATAGGGCATCAAATTTTCCATGCTTTCCCTTATCTTCTAACCTGGTATTATACGTGAGTATAAAATCTCCAATTTAAAAATACCTTTTGAAAACCCTCTTATAAAAGAGGTACTTCACCTTTTGTTGTCTCAACAAATTTCTCTCATGGGAATTCCTTCTAGTTTCTTCCAATTTGGTCAACTCATGTATTCTTTTGGAGATAACACTTTCTTCTTCTCCCTCAATCTACTACAACTTATAGACTGGTAATTCAAGGCTAATTAACAGTTTGTCTTCAACACCATACACTAGTTCAAATTTGAATCTTCCCAATAGCCTTCTTGTAGGTCACTCTATTTTCCCAAATAAAAAACTTTAACTTATCATCCCACCTTTTCTTGTTTGCATCTAAAGTTTTCTGATGCTATCCATGATGCATTTATTTCTTGACTTAGCCTTTCTATTTCCTTGAGGATGATAATGTGATGAATTTGTTAAAGAGACCCCATATTGTGAATACATGTCAAAAAAATTCTTGGATTTGAGACACATTGCACTGTTAGTAACAATTCTTGATGGCACCCCAAACTCAGTGATTATGTTATTTAGAAAAAAATTAATCACCACCTTTGATGTTATATTTCTTTTAGGGATTGCCTCCACCCATTTCGTAAAGTAATCAGTGGCCACTAATATCCACTTGTATTTTTTGGTGGATTTTTTTCTATTTCCCCTATGAAATCAATACCCCACTGCTAGAATGGATCCTCCACTAAAATGGTTGAGGGGAAGTGCACTTGCAAATTTCAACTTGCAGGAAAACTTTTGAAAAGCATCACATCCTTTTACAAACTTGGCCACATCCCTAATAATGTTGGTCACCAATAACCCATCCTCATAATCTTATGAGTGGTGGTTTTGATATATACCACCACATAATCCATGGTGGCATTCCTCTATAAATCTCATTGACTTCTCCTCATTTAAACATCTTAGGAGTACACCATCAAGGTTTCTCCATATCAACTATCCATTGAGCAACACATACCTTTGATCCTCAAGTTTCAAATATCTCTTTTTCTTATCATTCAACTTAGGAGGACAATTTAGGTTTTCCAAATAAAATATAATATCCTTATACCAAGGACAATCCTACAACCAACATGAAATGAAAAAGGAGTCTGAGTTAACCTGGCAGACCTCAACAATATCCAATTTTTTCTCAACCATTAACTTTTCTAGCCCTTGATCTCTAATAAATTTGGTTGTTTGTATCTCCATGTCATATTCTTAGATCCTATTGATCCATCTACACCTTTTTCTTGATGCCTCTTGCTATAAAAAGATGTCCTCAACTGTTGGTTGTGACATTATTGTATTGAAAATTGTCACCCTTGACAATTTCACAATATGTTTTTCCCCCCTAAATGATTGAGCCTAATTGACCTCCTAATCTCCTAAATTATGCATTCTAAGGCCTATTTTTACCATTTTCCAATAAATTGGAAGCATAGAATAAATTCATTTCTCTATTCTTTTCTCCCAATACCTAAATCCCCAAAAAGTAGGGCCAGGACAAGGATGTCCTTGGAAAGTTCTATCCCCCTATTTTTCCAGGATCAAAATTTGAATATGTCGGTGTCGATATTTTAACATTTGAAATTTAGTTTTTCAATGTCGGCTATCATGATCTAATTTTCAGGAAATTATCATAATTACATATAAATACCTAGATATTGAATCATTTCAAATATATCTAGCTCATTAACAATAAGCAAGAGGTGATCATTAAGAGCAAGAATTATTGTCAAGAGCAATTCAAGAGAAATATTTCAATGATTTATTGTAGCAATTCAAGATCCAAGAATCATGTCAAATCTTATGTGAGTTAATGTATGTTTAAGTTATTATTATTTGTGAAGGTTAACCCTTGTTGTAGGTCTCCAAGCAATTCAAGAAATCAAGCAAAAAGATCTAAGACCTTGAAGTGATGTGCATGACTTCAATCCTTTAGGGAAACCATTGAAGGGTGGTGAGTTGTAGCGGTTTGTTGATTCATCATTCATTTCTATCATTTATCATTTCATCATTGACATTGTCATTATAAAAGTGGAAACACTAACATGGGATTTGACTAAGGAAAGCCTCTAAATGGCATTGCCCTTTCTCTCTCTTTGAATGTGTAGGTTTTAGATTTGGATAGGATTGAAGGAAGTTTGAAGATCACTAATTCGTTATTTCATTCAAAGCCCTACACCTTTTCAACTCACGAAAACTCACCTACAAAATTATTCGATAGTGATCCAACAAGCTTGCAAGAAGAAATGGGAGTCTCAAATTTGACATCAAAGAACTGCAAAAATAGAACATAAGTACTCCTACAAGGACATAAACACCTTTGGGCATCTTTGTCCTCCTATTCAGGCCAGATCTAAATTTATATGTTTGGTACACAACACTCTGCCCTTCCCAGATTTTCTTGGCAAATCTTTGTTATAGTTTTTTCAATTATCGAAATCTTGAATTTTTCATATTAGGGAACATAGTCTAATTAGGCTAATCAAGGAAAATCAACTCCAATCCATTCCAAGACTCAAAAATATGTATATCTAGGTTTGATTGGCCCACCTGCATGGTTGAGATTTAATACAATCACCTTGTTGATCTCCATCTTAATGAAAGCTTAGAAAAAGGCCACACATACAAATAAACCCTAGGTTTTGTACATTAGACTTAGGGTTACCCCTTTCTTTGTTTCATTTTGGTGAACCTAACCTGTTAACATTATATACCTTTTGAAATTGCATCCTAGATCTAAGTTTAGCATTTCATTATTTTGCATTTCTCATTTACAATTGTATTTTTGCATCGTAAAAGACAAAAAAAAAAAAAATCCATTTCATATTGCATAATAGGTTGCATTAGGGTTTATTTCAATCATTTAGGTCAGATCTACATTCAAAATTTCATTCAGAATTGTCATTTATTATTCAAACATTGTTACACATTTTATTTGAGGCACATTGTCTTAAATTGAGAAAATTATGAAGAAATATTGACTTTCAGAACTGTTTGCGCACAAACACAAAACTCCTAGATAGTCTAATAAACATTCAAACTTTCAATTTTTAGAAACCTTATCAAGGACATAGACACCCTTGGGTGCCTCTATCATGCTACACTTGGACCAATTTTTTTTTGCATAATTCTCTCTCTATGTCTTCAGTCTATGCTTGCTTATAGATCTCTAATTTGGAATTCTTAATCGCATTCTTTTAGGCATCTTTCATATAGCTCAAAAAGTGATTTTTTTTGCATTTTGTTTCAAAATTGCATCAACATCATCATTTTCAGATTGGAAATAGTCAATTGTTGCATCTTATATTTGGAAATTACATTTACAATTGTCATTCATTGTTTTAATTTTTTTCCAAATTGTTTCACACTTGCACAAGTTGAACTACATAATCATAAAGTAGTGGGATTTTTTTTGGAAAAAAAACAATTCATTGTTAGACCTTTTTGCAAGCAGACCTGAGAACCTTAAACAATATCTCATTGCAAGAATCTTCAACGCTTTTGCGGTGGCCAAGATGGGTGTGACTACTCAAGCTCTTGACATATATAGGAAAGGGATTGAAAATAAAGATCTGTCTACTTTTAGGTGCTTCATTACCAACCATGGTGATCTTATGTCTGCCTCTTAGCCGGAGAGTGCTTTTGTATTTGGGGAGGGGATGATGCATATCATGCACCAAGTTTTATGACCACTCCTTTGAATTAATGTAATGGGAGCCACCCCCTTAGACAACAGTTTGATGATAAAAAATAAAAAAATGAAAAAAATAATTTAATAATATTAATAATATAATAATAATTTATTATTAATATTAAAGTGGGTGGTAGAGGGGCAACTCTCCACATCAAAGGTTGTGGAGAGTTTGCAACTATCAGTGAAAATGGCATCTGAAAGTTAAAATGGGGTTCAAGGTGGCAAGGTGGAGAGTCATTTGCACTAAGTACGTGGATGAAGCAATTGCCATGTTGGCAGACATCACACGTCAAGCATAAATGTTAGGTCGGGCAATTGGGAGAGCGTTTTGTTGGTTGGTAGTGAGTAATCAAGATCCGCTCTCACATAGGCTTGAGCTAGTGCAGGTATTTCAAAGTTCTTTTAAATTGAATGGTCACACGACACTCCCCTGAATGTCAATTTAAATCAGACAGATAAAAATGTTAAAATAACAATTTAAAATAAAAATAAATCTAATAATTTAAAATATTTAACTTTAAAATAATAATAAATATAATATTTAATTTAATAAAATTAACAACTAGATTAATATTTTTGTTATTTAATTTTTTTAAAAATAATTTATTAATTTAATAAACAGTTAATTTCTTTCACCTTTTAATTTATTTTATTTATTTTGGGGTTAGCATTTATTCTTTCTTCACTTTCGAGGGTTAACATTTATTCTGTCTCCACTCTTTTAAGGGTTTACTAAAATAATAATAAAACCACGTAGACATATAAGATGGTCGGACACTTTTAGAAAATATATAACCCTTTTATACTAAGAAATTCATCTATATTTAATATTATAGAAAATAAAAATAAAACTACTTGTAGACACACATAAGATTGTAATTCTTATCAATTTAAAATTTAATAATAAAAATTAATTAAATTTAACATTTTTTTAATATTATAGAAAATAAAAATAAAATTATTCGTACACATACATAAGATTGTAATTCTTACCAATTTAAAATTTAATAATAAAAATTAAATTAAATTTAACATTTTTTATAAATAATAATTTTGAGATTATTTAATTTAAAAATTAACACTTATTTTTTAAAAATGATTTTAAATTTTATTATTTAATTTTAAAAATAAAATAAAATTAATAATAGGTTAATTTCTTCGTCTTTTTTAAAAATTACTTTATTTTTTAATAATATCTTCAGATTATTTAATTTAAAAATAATAATTTTTTTAAAAAAAATTTAATTTCTTTAATTTATTTTGGTATTAGCAAAGATACTATTAAAAAAAAAAAAAAAAATTTAATTTCTTTAATTTATTTTGGGATTAGCATTTATTCTTTCTTCACTCTTTAAGGGTTAAGATTTATTATGTCTTCACTCTTTAAGGGTTTACTAAAATAATAATAAAACTACGTAGACATAAAATGGTTAAGATGGTTGGACACTTTTTTGAAAAAATTCTAATTTTTTGAAAAATTCTAAATAAAATTAAAACTACTCTAGACATACATAAAATTGTAATTCTTACCAATTTAAAATTTAATAATAAAAACAAAATTAACTTAAAAACACTTTTTTCTAAATAATAAATTTTGAAATTATTTAATTTAAAAATTAACATTTAATTTTTTTAAATAATTTTGAGTTTTATTATTTAATTTTAAAATAAAATAAAATTAATAACACGTTAATTTCTTCATCTTTTAAAATTTCTTAGAGATTATTTAATTTAAAAATAATAAATAATTTAAAATCAAAATAAATTTAATAATTTGGTATTTAAATTTTAAATAAAAATAAATTTAAAATAAATATAAAAATAAATTTAATATTTAATTTAATAAAATGAAATTAACGAAATTAATTTAAAAAATATTAATTACTTGGTCAAGATCAAGGAATGAGGCAACAAACCGACCTAGGATATTGGTGTTGACTAACGTTCCTCTGAAATATCTGGTATCCCGTGACAATTATGTTAATAGTGACAATTGCAATGACTATTTGAAAGTTAGGAGTTAAGATTTTTGTAAAATGATAGATATACAAGTTGGGAGTTAGATTTTTGTATATGTCTATGTAGTTTTATTTTTATTTTCTATAATATTAAATATAGATTATCTTAATATACAGAGGTTTATATTTTTCTAAAGTGCGCGACCATCTTATATATGTCTACGTAGTTTTATTATTATTATTTTAATAAGCCCTTAACAGTGAACACATAATAAATGCTAAATCAACAAAATACCACAATAATAAAACAAAAAAAGTCTTCTCACTCACCGCTTTACAAAATGGCGGACATTTACAAATGGGATATCTGTAAAGAAAAGATTTACAACCGGATAGATCTTAAACAAAGCAAAACCAGGCCAATCAATGGTCTCTTCTCACTTTGACAACTGAAAACTCTTAGTCCAAACAAAACGGCCGTCTAAACGCAACTGATATTTACATCTGCATAAGTGGAGTGGTTGCATTTGAACTCAAAAAACGAAAAATCGAACCAAATATACACCAAACAGTCATCTCTGGAAATCATGGCAACTCTCAAAACCCTAATATTTAAAACAACAAAAAACCTGAAAAACCTGAACTGCCCAAGCTCAAGGAGCAGGTCTGCCAGTCGGACAAGTATCATCTGCACAGGGGTAGCATCCAGTCGACTGTTGATCGCCAAAGAAAGGTGCGCCATAAGTTTGGTTTGGCGCGAACCCGGGCACGGGTGGCTGGTCTGCATAATACGCCCCGCCTCCATAAAATGCCTGATTCGTGTAATCAAAGGCAGGGGGAGGCACAGGTACCTGCTGTGCCGATGCCGGTGCCGGTGCCGCATAGTAGTTATCACTACTGGTATCGTTGCGAAGGACCCCTCGCTGGCGACCTGAGGGTTCCTGTTCCAAGAGCCTCTCTGCATCATCATCTTCAGCCTCATCGTCGCCGCCGACGATGGTGGTGGTGGTGTATTGAGTGACGACGTGTTCCGTCATTTGGGACCCGTCACCGTCACCGTCATTCTCTTTGACGAGCCTGTCTGTCTTTAACACTCTGGTCACGGAGCACAGTGGAGCACCGCTGGGGTGGGACTGGGGAGGGCATGCGGAGGCAAGGTAGGGATCATAAGCGGCCGTGGGAGTTTCCTCTTCCATAAACTCCTGAAGGGGCCTGCGTAGCTGTGCCATTTTTCTACTTGGGATCGAACTTGAAAGGTAAACAAGAGAAGGGATCGAGTTAATGCTGTGAACTGGAGTACAGAATGAAATGATATGTGAAGAAATGGGGCAAACGGGAGTAATATATAGGGTGCGGTTATGAGATGGAATCGGACACGATGCAGGGCTGTTCTTTCTGTTATCTGACGCCTGTCCTCACAACTGTCATGTTTGGATAAACATTTTACTCTCAAGTTGTCCGCGTTGGTGTAGCATGGCATTCTATCATCGCTTGGCACTTCATCACCCTTATCTATATCATCACTTTGCAGTTCTTCATCCTCGTCTCTATTTTTTAATGGAAAAAGGCTCCCCACAATGTCGGTCCGGAGGAATTTTGTTTTTATTTATTTATTTTATTTTGAAGGAATTCAGACTTAACTAATGAGGTTTCAACTAAGGGACATTATTTTTGTTTTTGGAGGGTCTTATAAGTCCAAACCATAGTAAATTGTTGCTATATGGTATAATTTTTTTTGTTTTTATTAATTAATTCATATTAGTTTCATAGTGTTCCACGGGGTTTTGGGGACTGGAACAGGGGGATGACAAGGGACATGTTTTGGGGATGCAGGGATGGGGGGTCTAAGTTTGGGGTAGTGGGGGGCGGCAGGGTGTTGAAACACATATAGTATTTGAAAAAATAGTTATAAAAAGATGTATAAGTATAAGAATTATACATCTTGGAGACAACTAGGAGTCCCCTAGACGTCTTGAGGACACCCCAATATCCTCAAAGTCCTAGTGTCGTCTTAGAGATAGCGATACTATGGTGGGATGGTGGTGCTAGTGGTGGGTTGGTGGGGGGATGCCCCCCGCAAGTCTTTGAGACGTCCCCATCTAGGAAACAAAGTTTTTTTGGAGGGGACGCATCCCCATGGAACACTAGTTTCACATAATTGTGTATATCTTTCTTTATCATCTTTGTATCTTTTATTGTATTTTGTTATATCTCTACATTTCTCTTCGAACAATCATTCTAGTTCTTGATTGTTTATAATAGAGTTTCAAATATCTAAAACATAAAGAGAAAATGAAATACAAAATAAGACATTTGACACCTAAATTATGATTATAACCACAACAAACATGTGTATTATGTTGGTTGTATATTATATATGTGAGAAGATATGTGTGATTTTATCTCCTCATCATCATCCTACAAAGAATGACTATCTACTATGATATACAAAGAGAAGGTAGATAGAATTTTAGTTAGAACTAAATCATTTAATGTCAATTGCTTCACAACTAGTCAACCACTTCACAACTATTGTTCAGACAAGTCAAGCTTTCTTGTACTAGTGAAGTTGACTTAGGAATTTGGTTTGGAACATAGGCATTAATTGTTGGGATAAGGTGTCTTAAACTTGCATTGCTCATGTTCATGTCTTATTGCTATTTCATCTTTCCTTCCTTTTGTCTATAGTTGGGAAAGTTGGCATCCCATTTTGGAGTGGCATGAATTTAATCTTTTAGTGGACTTTTCCTTCGCATGAGGTTGTAGATTCCCCATTTTAGTCTTGTCATATTTGGACATGTTAGCATATTTGGAGGTGCATAAGAGCATCTTGACTTGTCTTCATAGGGGTTACATATTCAATATATTCAAGTATGATGTGTAAGAACATGGAAGAGGGGTGTTACGTTGCAATCTTGACCAACTTTATGATAGTGTTAAGACACTTGTCCTAAAGCATCTAATGCATGGAAGAATAAGGAAAATTGGAGGCCCAAGTTTGGGTAGTTAGATATTTTATGTTATGACAACATGTAAGGAATATGCTATTAATTTCCAAGAGAATCTTGGAAAAAGGAAGGCAATGGGTTTTGAGTCCTACCAATTTGGGTGTCATAACTCTCCTAGGCTTGTAAATGGTTTCAAAAACCATCGCATGATTTCATCTTGTAATTCTTCTATAAATTAGAGCTTAATCCAGGAGGTTGGACAAGTTGTTTGTAGGTTGTAGTGATAATGAAGTTCTACAAGAAATTAGAGAGAGAGGTTGTATTGGTGTAACTATTTAAAAGATTAATACAAGATTTGGATCTCTTTAGGTGTGAAGTTTTTTCCTACAAGGGTTTCTCCACATATATCTTGTGTTATGTTTTGCATTCTCTTTGTGATTATTTCAATTTGCATTTGATTTATCATAATTTATATATATTTGGATGTTTAATTTTACAACATATTTGTACTTGTTAGTTATATCATGTTTCTACAACGACTAAGATGAGAGTCTTAGTGATTAAATTACAAGGGTTGTTGAAAAACTCGTGAGACTTATAGCAAGTTTGAGTGGAACTAATTCCTCCTTCATTAGTTATCATTCCTTGAATAGAAATGGCACCCCTCACTTGCAATTACAATAAAAGATGTGCAAAAAATTTATCAACACATGCCTATATGAACCATTTTTCTTGGGAAGCTACTAGACTACATTGATGATTAGAACAAGAGGGATCTCTTGTTGATGTGCCATTGAATCTTTGTATTAATAACATAATCCACTTTTTTGGAATGTATTGTGGATTGATCCATCTACTAAAGAGTTTCTATAGCATTTGAAGCAGCTAAATAATGTGGAAACTAATGGTGCAAGAGTTCTACATTGAAGAATAGATGAAACTCATGGTAAGAACATGTATACTAATTAAAATAATTATCTCTTATTTGATTTGTGATGATCTAAGTTTTTATTGAAGTGGATGAATATTATATTAAGGTCTTGGAAATATTTCCTTCTATAGGTGTATCTAGACTCAATTATCTACATGAAAAGTGTGTGATTCTTTATGGTTGTCTAGCATTGATTGTGCTTTTAATTAGCTTAATATATAATAGTATGCACTTTCTATTGAATGTTCTCGATGAATTGAACAAAATTTTCAACTTTTTTTTGAGTTGAAGGAGTTATTGTTAATGAGGTCTTAGGATAAGCTCATCAATGGGAAAAGTGGAAACTGCCCCCCACCCCCCCCCAAAAAAAAATAAAATAAAAATAAAAATATTTTTTTTTTATCTTGTTTAGATATGCAAAGATCTATTATAGTTGTGCTAAATGAGAGATAGATTTTTTCTCAGTTTTGTTTCTTTTTTTTAAATTGTGAACTCTAAGAAGATGCACTATCATCTTAATAATCACTTCCATATATCAATTAGTCTAGTGATGGATGAGGTAGATTTATTTAACTTTATGCCTAGAGCATAACCAAAGTTCTTTCAAGAAAGCACTCAAGATCCTTGTATATATATCTAGAAAAATAGTTTCTAGGATTCCAAAGTTGATCCAAACATGATAAAAGTATCTATTTGAGTTGTTTTAAGAGTTAAAATTGATTTATTATAAAGAATTAAAATTGTCATATTTGAGAATCTATCAACCACTACAAAATCACAATCATGACCATGCTTGTTTGTAATGTATCTTAAGATAAATTTCATGGATATATACTCCCATAGTCTCATTGGAACTAAAATATATGTGTAAAAATCTTTCTTTTGGTTGATCAATGTAGCAATAGCACACACAGTACAAAAACCAATGTATTTGGAAATATTGGATTTGAGGTGTAGCTAAAAGAAGTACTTCTATAACACTGCAAGTTTAATTTCAACCCAAAAATATTTTGCAACTTTTCTAAAATGAGCCTCCAAAATTAATTTATATCTTATTAGTTAATAGATTTGTCACTTCAGTTTTATACTTTCTTGCCCATGTCAATGACAATCTGACCAACAGTTGAGTCACTTGAAATGGTATTTGCAAGTGCTCTCTACTTATTTTACAAGGCGCAACTAACTTCGAATGATATGCAATAAATGAAAACGTCGGGTATGCTTTTAACCAGAAAGAAGAAAAGGAAGACTAGCAATTGTGCATAACCATGACACCGATGCGATGGGTTAATTCATAATGAAATGAATGAGAACAAACGACTCAAAGTCCCCTTATCCATACCCATGAATGATACTCAAGAAAAAGAATGAACAAACCCTCTTTCAACAAATGAGTTAATTTGAATTCAAATTTTCAGAAATGAACACATACACAGTTTAATATAACAGAATAAACATTGAAGAGTAATTACAAAGACTCAAAGTTCATTTGCAATCAAAATAAAACATTAATAAATACACATAAATTTAGAAATATCTCCTTTATTTTCCCAATGCCAAAACATGAGCTCAAAGCCTCAACATCCCTTATAATAAAACTGTGTTGAAAGAAAACTAACTTGCTCCCCTTTTCCCGAATAGCCTGAAAAAGATCTCTCGATTCTTGAAAAATTTCACAATAAGCCTCTCCCAAATGAAGATTTTTGGTTTCCCGTAACCATTTCTTGCAAAGTCAATTATAACAAAAATTTCTTCCTCCCCACGAGAAGCTTTGGCAAGTAAAGATTAATTTTCCCTTTTCTAATTGCCTCTTGAAAAATGTTTGCAAGAAATTAAATTCTTTGTTCTCCCGTGGCTTATAAGTAGAATGAATTTTTATTTTCTCCCAATTATGTTTAAAGGCTATTCACATGATCTAATATTCCAATATGGAAGGAGATATATTGATTTGTCTAACACTTTAGTTTACCAATTCTAGGAACTTTCATAAGAGGGAACATATCTCTCATCCATATATGCAAAGCAGCTCATGTATAAAATTTAACTTTTCTTCCCAGCTTTATTGCCTTTAGAGGATTTAGTAGCAGAAGAATTCACTGTAGGTTGCTGCTTAGCTCTTACTTCCAACTCGATGAAGTGCTACCTATTTCTAGAAATAACTATGACTTCTTCGCTTGTTTGTGTAAATAATACCTATTGTAAGAACTAGTCCTCCAACTACCCAAGATATTCTTTCATTGGTATTCATCTGCATCATCCATTGATAGAATTGTTGCAAGAGAGTTGAGCCCCATACTTCTTCTGAAGAGTCACTTTAAGAAGACTTTAGCCAAACATTTACTATCTCAATGCTTGTCCTTCAATCAAAACAAAATGTGTTTTCTAGGCCAATAGAGTTGCCCACATGTTCTAGCATAGAGAAACCCAAAAGCTGGAAAAAATCAGAGCTATTTGAAGTTCATTCCAACCCCTTTCCACAAAGGGTGTCTCCAAAATGTGAGTGTTTGGATCAACTACAAAATAGGCATTTGAACAGGCCAGTAACAGGAGTTATTGTTGAAATTATTCTTGAAGCCTTTTTGTAGCAAACATCACCAACATTTTGGTAATCAGTGTGCATCATGCTCTTTGCTGAATCATAGCTGTAGATGATTCTTTGCGCTCAAAATGAGGCCATACCTTATTATTGATATAAATCTTGAAACTGCTTCTTGGCACCTCTAATGTTCAAGTCATGCAATCCATTGTTCTTTGTTTAATTGAAGTCTCAGGCTCTTGTTGGGAAAGGCAGGGGTGCAATAAAACACAGAAACAAAATGTTGTGACTGTATGGATAGATAGAAACAAAATAACACAGAGGACGCACTCCGACAACAGAAGTAAATAGACAGAAACAAATTTAAATATATATTCCTTTTGCTTTCCAAAATACAAAAAATACAGAGTATATTCTCTATTCTTCAATCATAAAATGAAACTACACTACTTTGGACAGATGTCCAATACATACGGTGCTATTCTCACACCTAGAACATAAACTACTACAATCCTGTAGCTGTAGCTGTCAGTGCACTGTGTCTGCTAACATTCTTTCTGTTCTGCTACTGTCGCCTTGCTTTCTGCTGAACATTCCTTATGTTGCTGCTGTTGCAGGCTTCACCTCCAAAACATTCTTCTTCTGCTATTCTAACTCCAACAAATGCAATCCTTGTTTTGTCTTACTTGTTTTTGGCTTATGAGAATGAGCGCCACTTTCTAATTTCAAATTAACCTACTAGATTAATTACTATCAGGGAGTTACAGGTTTACGTTGGTTTCATCAAGCTCAAAAATGAGCGCTTCAAATCAAATTCAAAATTACCTAACAAAATTTATTGCTGGGGAATACGTTGCTGCAAGTTGATAAGACTTCTTCTGACATGGGGGCTGCTAACAGTTCTGCTGACTGCAGAATAATAAATATTCTAACACTCCCCCTTAATTTGCAAGTCAGTTGTCACTCTGATGGTTCCTTCTAGAGCTAATCTCTGAAGCTATCCACAATGCAAGCCTGTCTCTTAGGCATTCAAAACTGTCTCTCGGTAATGCTTTGGTGAAGATGTCGGCGAGATGTTGCTCAAATCTGCAATACTGCAATTCTATCTCACCTTGTTCTACCAACTCCCTTATGAAATGATAACGAATCTCAATGTGTTTGCTTCGTCCATGGAAGATCGGATTCTTCGTTAGCACTATGGAGGACACATTGTCACAATGAATGACTGTGCTGTCATCTTGCTGTTGCTGTAAATCTACAAGGATCCTTCTCAACCAAATAGCCTGACAAGCTGCTGCATTTATTGCTATGTACTCCGCTTCTACTGTGCTGAGAGAGACAATCGGCTGCTTCTTCGATGCCCATGAGATTGCACCCGATCCCATGTTGAAGACATATCCCAATGTGCTCTTCCTATCATCCACATTTCCTACCCAATCACTATCTGTGTAACCATCCAACTTGAACTCATTAGATGCTGCATACAAAATACCATAATCAGTTGTTCCATTGACATACCTCAAAATCCTCTTTCCTGCTTGCCAATGTGTATCCTAAGGTTCCTCCATGAACCTAGATATTAAACTTACAACATACATCAAATTAGGCCTAGTTGATGTCAAATACATCAAACTTCCAACCATACTCTTGTAGAGGGTTCGGTTTACATCCTTACTGCTATCAATCTTGCGCAGTTTTAGACTTGTTGTTGTTGGTGTGGGGGCAAGTTTGTTGTTATGCATTTTGAACCTCCTTAAAATCTGTTTCGCATAATTAGATTGAGAAATAAAAATGCCATGCATTGTTTGCTGAACTTCTATCCCAAGAAAATATTTCAACAAACCTAGATCCGTCATCTCAAATTCATTTTTCATCACTTCTTTAAAATTAGCAATTTTGCTGTCAATGTTACCACTAAAAATCAGATCATCTACATACAAAACAACAATTAAAATATCACCTTGAACTGCTTTGATGTAGAGTGTGGGTTCGTTGCTGCTCTTGCTAAACCCATTGCTCAACAAATAGGCGTCTATTCTGCTGTACCACACCCGAGGTGCTTGTTTCATCCCATAAAGAGCTTTCCGGAGCCTATAAAATTTATCTTCTTGACCTAGGACTTCATATCTAGGTGGCTGCTCCACATATACCTCCTCCTTCAGCACTCTGTTTAACAAGGCTGACTTTACATCCATTTGATACACTTTCCACTGATGCTGTGCTGCAACTGCTATGACTGTGTGCACTATTTCCAGCCTTGCAACTGGTGCATATGTCTCATCATAATCTATATCGGGCTACTATTTGTACTCTTTCACAACAAGTCTTGCCTTGTGTCTTTCAATCTTGCCTTTTGCTATACACTTGGTCTTGTAGACCCACTCCACTCCAATCACTTGTTTACCCTTGGGTAAATTTGTCAAGTCCCATGTTTGATTCCTCTCTATAGCATCCATCTCTTCATCCATGGCCTTACACCACTTCTCTTCTTTCACTGCTTCCTCAAAGTACGTTGGATCACTATAGGAGAATAATGCAAAATCCAATTTTTCATGAAAATCAGCATACCTTGTGTTGTCATAAATCTCCCTTACACTTTTTGTTTTTCTTGGCATTAATGATGCAAGTGTAGGGTCCGAGTTTGCTTCTGAGCTGCTGCTACTCTGATTCCTGGAGCTATTGTGCTGCTGACTGTCAGACCTACTACTCTGCTAAATTCTGGAGCTGACAGACTGTTGTATCTATCCAGAACTGTTGTTCTGCTGAGCACTGCCAGAACTGTTACTGTTCTACTGCACATCACCAGAGCTGTTGTTTTCCAATGCTCTATGATAGTTTCTCTCTACGGTATTGCTTTCTTGAGCTTCGCCTATGTTGCTGCATCTTGATCTTCTTCATCATCTAAGGTTATTGTAACTGAAATACCCATGGTGTCATCCACTGATCCATCCCATGCTTCATTCTTAATGAAAATAACATCTCTACTTATCACAACCTTCTTGGTGATGGGATTATATAATTTGTAGGCTTTTGACTCCTCACTATAGCCTATGAAGATGCATTTATCTTCTTTATCTTCAAATTTCTGCCTCTTCTCTTTTGGCACGAATGCATATGCCACACACCCAAAAATCCTTAGGTGTTCAACACTCCATTTGCTGTCAGTCCACGCTTCTTGTGGAATCCTATCACGGACAACCTTTGTGGGGCACCTATTCAGAATATAGACTGCTGTTGCTACAACTTCTCCCCAAAATATGTGTGACAACCCTTTGGCTTTCAACATACTTGCTGCCATTTCTTGAATGGTCCTATTTTTCCTCTCGGCCACTCCGTTTTGCTGTGGAGTATACCTAGTTGTGAATTGTTTGTGAATGCCCTCATTCCTACAGAAATCCAGAAATTCATTGGAGATGTACTCTCCCCCTCTATCTGTCCTAAGGGCTTTGATATAGTGACCACTCTCCTTCTCAACTGCTGCCTTAAACCATTTAAACTTCTCAAAGGCTTCTGATTTGTTTTTTAAGAAATAGACCCATACTTTTCTACTATAGTCATCTATGAAAGTCATGAAATATGTGTTTCCTGCTAATGTGGGGGTTTTTATGGGTCCACATAAATCTGAGTGCACTAACTCAAGAGGTGCTTTTGCTCTCCTAGAATACCCGGATTGAAATGGTTTCCTATGTTGTTTTCCTAATATGCAAGCCTCACATTTGCCATTGGGTTCTACAATAGATGGTAAACCCCTAACCATACCTTTCCTAGATAATAAACTCAAACTTGAAAAGCTTAAGTTCCCATACCTTAAATGCCATAGTTTGGATGGGTCTTTGATGACCGTCTTGAAAGCAAACTGTTGTTCGACTACCGACTGCTAAGCGACTGCTGTTAGTGCTAGCGAACAATGTTGTTGCTATTAGTTTGTTGTTCCTATCGCAGAAATTATGTGCATCCTGAGAGGAAACATTCTGTTTCTCGTCATCTGCATTGCAACCATCACTTTCTTGTTGCCTCCTCTGTCAAATATCTTGCATTCTCCATTCTCCATCAAGATTTTGTAGCCATTTTGGACTATTTGTCCAACTCTCAATAAATTATGCTTCATGCCAGGAGCATAATAGACATCTTGGATTTGTTGTCTTTTGCCATTCTTTGTTTGGATGCTGACTACTCCTTTTCCAATGATGGGGACTTTCTCATCATTTCCCATCTTGATTTCAGTCTTCATATTGCTATTAATGGAGGTAAAGAAATTCTTTTTACCACTCATGTGGTTGCTGCATCCTTTGTCCAAGTACCATACTTCATCATTGCTACGTTCAACAAGGTTGCATACAATGAAAAAATTTGATTGCTTGTCATTTTCAACTTTGTTCTCATTAGCTACATTAGCATTTTGGCCTCCATGGTCACGCTGCTTCTTCCTACATTCACTAGCATAATGGCCATATTTGTGACAATAATAACACTGCACATTACTTTTGTCGTTCTTCTGGTTCAAACTGTTGTTCTTCTACTGGTACTGATTTGCTGACTGTGAGCTGCTCGGCTCCTCTGTGCTGTAAGAAACTCCTCTTCCAGAATTACTTCTACCTCTACCTCTTTGACCTCCACTTCTATTGTTCCTTCCTCTTCCCCGACCTCTTCCATTGGTCTGAGCTTTGAATTCTTGCTCTAGGGAAGGAGAAGATCTGTTCAACAGCTACTCATGGGTTTGTAGTGAACCCATCAACTCATCTAAAGTCATTTGAGACAAATCATTTGCCTCTTCAATGGCAACAACTACATAGTCAAACTTAGTAGGTAGACTTCTTAGGATTTTCTCAACAATCCTTTGCTCTTCCATTGTTTCTCCATTGATTCACAGCTGATTTACCAGGGCTGAAATCTTAGTGTAAAAATCTGAAATGGACTCATTATCCTTCATTAATAGAGTCTCTGAATTTCTTCTTGAGAGTTGCAACTTAGCTGACCTCACTTTTTTAGTCCCTTTATAATTATTTTGCAATATATCCCAAGCTTGCTTTGCATATTCTAATGCTGCAATACGTGTGAAAATAGCCTCACTCAAGGCTGCCTCAATCAAACTGAGGGCTTTTGCATCCTTCATTCGGGTCTCCTTCAATTGATTCTTTTGTGCATTTGAAAGGGCTGCAAATGCAGTAGGGTCTATGATATTGTAGACATTGAAAATGTACAAATGTCATTCAACACACTTGATCCTATTTACTAACATCATTTCTTTCTGAATCATACATTCTGTCTCTTAATCATTATTTATCTGATTAAGTCTATCGCCTCCTTTGATTAAATTAATCAATTTAATTTAATTAGCCTTACCTTTATGTTTAATTAAATAAATCATTTTATTTGATTAAATTCTCTAAAGTCCTCTTATTAAATAAAATAAATTAAACATTATTTAATTTAATCTAACATTATCCCCTTTAGTTAAATAAATCAAAATCATTTATTTAATTAATCATTTCCTCTCAATTCTTGACTTAAATTAATTCATAAATCTAAGTCTAAATTGTCACATCACCTAATTCTTCATTAAATTAATCAAATCCATGGTTAACTTAATCCCTCTCCTTAAAATCCTCTAGAGAATGCAAGTTGCAGAATAAATCAATTACTTTGATTTATTAATTTGCTTATTTTCTCTCAACATGGCATCAAAAGGGAATATTCCCTCAATTTGAATTCAAATTCAAATAGGCTTGGTCCTTCCAACAAGGCATTCAACGCCTCTTACATGTCCTTGTGCATTGAGCCAAGTGACATTAACTTCATTTCTATTTCCCTCTCACATGTCACATTCAAAATTCAAATTTGAATCCAATGGCATTTATCATGCACATTGACCAAAATGTGCTAATTCCTCAACCATTCACATCTTGACAAGTGTCACTTGGCCATTGGATGTTGAATGATCCCATATTCATCCAAATCCCTCATTCTTCCAATTTGAGAATCTATAAATGAGAGACTCTTCCTCTCATTCAATCATCCACAATTTGAGTAAGTTTATTATACTCAATTTCATCCTCAACTTCATCCATTTCATCAAGTTCTTAGCTAGGTTATGCAAGTTTTTCATCATGGAGCTTGATTGAATCTTCATCAAAGTGGATCACTCATTTAATCATCAAAAATCACACAAAGGAGTTGGGAAAGGGCCAATTGCAACATCTCATTGGCACCAATTCCCCCATGGGATCAAGAGTTTGCATCTTAGAATAGGATTTCATTTCTTTCTTTAGTCATTTATTCATTTTCTTTCCTATTTTGAGTATTGCAAATGGATTTCATGGGGAATCCTTGTTTTACCTTGCATATGATCTAATATTATGTTTGTTTGTCTTATATGTGCAGGTATCAAATTGGGGTTCACAGATATCATTGAACCCATTTGTGACCAACTCCCATAGGTCATTTGCAACTAAGACGGTTCTCATCTTCTTAGCCCATATGTCATAATTCTGCCCATCAAAATTTGGTGGTTGCTGCCAACCTTTTTTATCACCTCCTGCCATATTTCTCAAAGGTTTGAGAAAATAAACTAATGCCTAGATAACCTAGGGCTTTACCCAATACACCCACAAATAAAAAACTAACTGACTAGTTGATTGACTGCCCAGAAAAACAGGGCTCTGATACCAATTGTTGGGAAAGGCAGGGGTGCAATAAAACACAGAAACAAAATGTTGTGACTGTATGGATAGACAGAAACAAAATAACACAGAGGACGCACTCCGATAGTAGAAGTAAATAGACATAAATAGATTTAAATATATATTCCTTTTGCTTTCCAAAATACAAAAAATACAGAGTATATTCTCTGTTCTTCAATCATAAAACGAAACTACACTACTTTGGACAGATGTCCAATACATACGGTGCTGCTCTCACACCTAGAACATAAACTGCTACAATCCTGTAGCTGCACTTGTCAGTACACTGCATCTACTAACATTCTTTTTGTTCTGCTACTGTCGCCTTGCTTTCTGCTGAACATTCCTTATGCTACTGTTGCAGGCTTCACCTCCAAAACATTCTTCTTCTGCTATTCTAACTCCAATGAATGAAATCCTTGTTTTGTCTTACTTGTTTTTGGCTTATGAGAATGAGCGCCACTTTCTAATTTCAAATTAACCTACCGGATTAATTGCTGTCAGGGAGCTGCAGGTTTACGTTGGTTTCATCAAGCTCAAAAATGAGTGCTTCAAATCAAATTCAAAATTACCTAACAAAATTTATTGCTGGGGAATACGTTGCTGCAAGTTGATAAGACTTCTTCTGACATGGGGGCTGCTGATAGTTCTGTTGACTGTAGAATAATAAATATTCTAACAAATCCCATAGTTTGCATTCATGTCTCATGATGGTCCTTCAAAGCCTGCATTTCCGCTTGGCCCTTATGAAGAGATCATAATAGAAATGATATATTATTCTATCTTGTGATCATTTCGGTCATTTAGAAAATCCATCTCCAGGAAGTCCCTTCATGTATGGGTAGCAACATTCAATATATACAATTCCTCTGGGATTCCCATACTAGTGTGGGTTTGTGAAAAATAACAGATTTGTTTTATTTTAAAGTGGCATCTATATAAGACTGAATGTTGTCTTAAGTTATGATTCTGCATGGGCTATGCAAAGACTTCCCCAAATGTCTTCGTTGATGCTAAGTTTGTATGCTTGATGGGCGAGATCTCCTTTTTCATGGCTCTTCAGACACTATATCGATCAAATCTACCTCTTCTATTTTTCAAGCTTTGACGATGGGGGTAGGGAGGAGTACTGGCGATAGTTCCAAAACCCTAAATTTTTGATGGAGAGAGAGTGCATGCTGGTAGAGGAGTTAGATGGTTGGGAGATATGTGAACTTTTGAACCTTGTAGTTACACATTTTTGGAGTTATGAAACTCTTAATCCTCCTGACAACAAAGGAGTCAGGGAGTCACTCCTTTTAAGAATTTTTTAACCTTTTATTAAGAATTCAAGAGTCTCAAAAAACTCTCGACTTCTTGACAACAGAAGGTCTATTATTCATAAACTTCTTTTTAAAACTTAGCATACAAATTTAAAGTCATCAAAACATTACTTTGATAAAGCCATTTACCCTTTAAGCCACAAGATTTCAAAATGATAGTGCATTGGCTTTACCTTATAACTTTTGAAAAATAGAATATGCTCAACTAAAAATTTATCCCATGAATAGACTTGGAAGCTCCAGATGGAAAACTCTCTGTTCTTCATGAAATTTGGATAGTAAGAGGATTTGACAATTTTGAGCAAAAACCATAAAAATTTTAATCTCCAGCAACCAAAAAATTAAATTTTGGTCTCATTTGCAAATTGCCGATGGAAAAAGTGAAGCTTAAAAATTGCAAATGGTAAAGCCTCTTGACATGAAAACTAGCTAGATTGGGTGGAATGGGGTTAGGATCAAGTCCTAAGAGGGTTTTGCACCAGCTTTCATTTATTTTCAGCTTTAATCATTTATTTTATTAGGCAGGTTTTGGGACGTATAGGGGAATGCACTAAAAAAATTGAAAAAATTTCAAGTTCAAATTTTTGGGATGACAACAAAAAAATTTTTAGTTAAAAAATTTGTCACTTCTTTTTAATACTCTCTTGCCCATGTCAATGAAAATCTGACCAACAATTGAGTCACTTGCAATAGTATTTGCAAGTGCTCTCTACTTATTTTATAAGGCACAACTACCTTCAAATGATATGTAATGAATGAAAACATAGGGTATACATTTAACCAAAAAGTATAAAAGGAAGACTAACAACTGTGCATAACCATGACACAGATGCAATGGATTAATTTAGAATGAAATGAATGAGAACAAATGACTCAAAATCCCCTTATCCACACCCACGAATGATACTAAAAAAAAAAGAATGAACAACAAATCCTCTTTCAACAAATGAGTTAATCTGAATTCAAAGTTTCAGAAATGAACACATACATAGTTTAATATAACAGAATAAACATTGAAGAGTAATTACAAAGACTCAAAGTTCGTTTGCAATCAAAAGAAAAAAATAATAAATACATAGATTCAAAAATATCTCCTTTATTTCCCCAATGCCAAAACATGAGTTCGAAGCCTCAACATCCCTGTACAATAAAAGTGTGTTGAAAGAAAACTAAGTTTCTCCCCTCTTCCTGAATAACTTAAAAAAGATCCTTGTACAATAGCCTTTGATGAGTTTTTAAAGGCACTTCCTTTGGTCCCATAACTATTTCTTTAAAATCCATTGCAAATGAAAAACATTCCTTTTGAGATTAACCACTTCTTGAAGAAGTTACAATGACCATTTCTTTCTTGCCATAATAGTCTCTTTGACTGAATTTTGATTTTCTTCTTGAAATACATTCTAAAGATCATTTATATAATTCTAAAATATAGTCAAAGTCATTCTCTAAGTCAATTTAAGATGACCTAAATTTTCCATACCCCCAAAAAAGCGAAACAATTAAATGAGATATCTAGTCACCGATTTGTAACGTGCTTTCCACTAACATTAAAATGGGACTGACCAAAAGATAACTTGCCTTATCCAGTTCTACAATATTGACTCATACATTACACATTTCATGTAGCCTTTATTCATAAGCAACGTGCCCTTTGAGAAAGATATGCTTCGATCAAATATCCACACTTAAGCCTAACTCTAACAACAGTCACAACTTTAGGAAGAGTAGCACATTAAAGCATTCAAAGAGTTGCTTATTGTCTACAAATCCCATCTCCAAAGAAAGAAATTAGTTTTCAGGAGTTTGATAAATTCTAATGAACGGACCTGTTGGTTCTTTTTACTATAACTAGGTTGATCTTCTATTCTACCTATAGAATTGCCAATTCTAATCAAGGGCAACTCGAAGAACCTGGAACAACTGACGAGGATTTTAGCTGAAACCTCCTACACTTCGGGCTCTGCAAGACCCAGGAGGGTGGTCCCCTTAATGTGTTTATAGTCTTTGTACCAAACTTATAAACAATCATTAACAATAACAGATAATCTCATTTAATAGCTCAACATAATAGGATAATACTGAATATAATTGGATTTTCATCAATAGTATTAGCTACTTGGACCATGAGATGATTACAACAATAATTCATAACTTAATATAGTCATTGATTTTCAATTTGTAGCAAGCTCTAAGAAAAGACAAGTAAATAAAGAACCTCACAAACAAATATGATTTAGACCAGTGCCATATACCATTGGGGAGTCAAATTCACAAGCATTTAAAAATCCATGATAGATTCAAACACATAGCATATAAGATCACTGAAAATATTGCCTTACAATACCATCCATTTATATCCTAACCCAATACGTCTTATCAAATCCCTTCATAAACATATCCAGCTATAACTCCATTCAAGCATTTTAATTAATTCTTTGAATTAAAGCCAAAATGAGAATCATACACACCACAACAGTGAGATGAACGCAATAACCCTTGATTATATTATTCAAGATTATGATATGCTTATACAAAGGAGAGACATGAGCTCGAAATGAATCATTCTAATTTAGATGCTAGTACTTTCATGAAACATCAAACCCTCATAAATTAAAAAACCTACTACAGAATGACACAAAAACCTAAATTGTATTTACACTAAATCAATAGGCTTTACAACTTGCTCTGCAACTATGCTTAGACTCGGCCTAAAAATATCTAACTTGCTAACTCGTATTTTTGGCCTCGAAATCCTTCTTATAGAGAATGAAGGAGAAAACAAGCATTGGGCCAGAAATACACATGTCACCGATCAATTGGACCGCCCTATGACACTTCACAAAAATGATTACAACCACAGAGTCCCTAGAGAATCTTCTTGTTAATACCACTCATTAGAGAATAGTTGTTGCATTGGCCAAACATCAAAACTTGCGCCAAAAACCGCCATTGAGACAAAACCAAAAAATGTTATAACCATAACCGCTGAGCTATTAACCGCTGATAGTAGACATTGTATTACTCCTCCCCGATTAAATATTTGTCCACCCATCTTTGATATTCTTCATCTGTTGGCCAATCAAAATTTACTACCTCATTCACCTTAGTATTGTAAGGTGTGTATTTCATTGCTACCTGATTGGCCTCTCTTTCAAAAGATTCCAAAAATGTGTTGGTGTTAATTATCTTATCCATGCTACTCACCAACCAATCATAGTCTGAATCATCACAAATCAACTTGATTTGTGCGTTGATGACTTCATCCGCTCTATCCTGCCACTGTTGTAGTGATTTAACATTTCCTTGTGCATCAATTATATCTGGCAAAAATGTATCACTCCAATCATCAAAACTCTTTACTAGCTCCTTAATCCTCCTACTCGAATAATTAGGTAGGGCCTGGAAACCTTTTAGTGATTTCATAGAAATTTGAGTAGGCCTCAATGATTGGGGCCTGTTATCCGCATCAAATCTAGAGGCCTTATACACAATATCCAGATCATTGGCTCTAGGGATCCACTTCTTAGCCAAGGGAAAAACTATTTCCCAATCCATATTAATATTTCTTATTTCATCCAAGAATAAAGAATATAAATAATGTACTGATGGTAATCTACCATCAACCTTCTCATTCAGGTGCCTCAAAAGTGTATCGACAACCTCATTTTGTTTGGAAACTGCTCCCTCCTCACTTGATTTTGAAGCAACCTGCAACTCTGTGATATTATTTAACATCTGATTCTTAGTGAGATCCACAAAGTATTCAACCTCTTCTTCAACTAGCCCTAATGTAGGAATGAGAGTAGGCATCTAGATGGGGGATCGTGGAGTAGAAATAATTGGAGAAGTAAGGGGTATTGATCCTGATGTAGAAGGTAATGCCATGATACCAAGAGCACTAGAGGATTCTCTGACCTGCCTATATTTCAACCTATCTACCTTAAACTACAACTCAACATTCCTTTGTTGCATCCTACTATACTCTCCAATTATGATGTTATATTTCTCCATCAAACTCTTCTTTATAGCCTCTTCCCTTTCAGTTGTCTTCTGGCCCGATTTGGCCACATTTACAATCAAGCTTGTAGCTTCTATAGTTGAAGTTTCAGAATCTCTCTTGATTATTAACCCTCCCCTTAGGTTTGGGCTAATATCAGTCACATTTGTCTTTCTGCCCTAGGGTTCCAATTCTTAAATTACCAGAGTTTCATATTCCTCACTAAAGGCAGAGTCCTGTAGAGCCGCTTTAACCTCTTCCTCACTGTTCTGTATGGGATGCTTGGATTGTAAAATAGAATTGAATGCTATTGCATCAGCTATGTCCCATTAAGGAAAAATTAGGACACCAGCCTGAGTCACTAGTTTCCTTCCTTCCTCAGGAGTGATTCTTTTTAATTCTTCCATCAGTTCGGCCTTCACCTCATCATCATTCTCCTAATTAGACCTCCTCTTCTAGCATTTATCTTGGTACTCTTCTAACTTCATCCTCCACACTAGTTGCAAGAATACTAAAGTCTTCACAAATGCATCATCATCCAAGAATGCCTTGCAGGCCTCCATTCTGGCATCTTGTACACATTGTCCTTTCACATCCATATCAGATAACACCAATTGTGTTGATCTAGGAGGGGTAGGAATATCAACCTACATGTCCTGATCTGTAACAATTATCTCATCCGTCAGAGTCTCTTGTGCTTCTTCAACTCTCTGCCTCTTAGGGCTTGGCTTTGATGGTAGTAATGTAGGATCACTCTCCGGTGGTGAATCCAAATCAATAAGTTTTATCCCTCCAAGTGCTCTGATCTTTGGACCTGGCTGTGATGATGTCTTCATTATCTATTTTTCTTTCTTATCCCCATCCTCCTCATCACTACTTTGATTCCTCTTTCTCTTGTAAAGAGGCTGATTCACTGAGGGTTGATAAGTTGGCCTTGTTTCTCTAGGCCTCACCTCTAGTCTTTGTATACCAAAATCTAATTCCAAATTTACCTTCTTGGTCATCAAGGTGCCCATGATCTCTTTGAAATTACCCATCAAGAAGTCAATTCTTTTGTGGAGTGGAGTGAACTCTATCAATGGATCATACTTTGGATCCATTTTATGCACCATAGCCAATAGCTTCTCATATGCAATCCACTTTTCCTTATTCAATTCATGCCTATTCAAATCAAATTCATTTATGATTAGGTCCTCAAGAAAATTGACCTCATGTACAAACCTACCACCTTTAATTCGTTGCCTAAACAAGGAAAAGAAACCCTTAGGGTCATGCTGCCTCCTAGGATGAATCCTCAAATGAAAGTCATCAAAATATCTTCGAAAGTGGACCCATCCTCCCTTGGAAAAAAAGCAAAATCAGATATAACAGTGTAGTCAGGGAACAAAGTTCCTTTTCCCCTCCTTGTTAGGTTGTCCTCGTGAATACAACCTATTTGTCACATGATGTCAACAAACCCCATTCTTGATGGTACATTAAAAGGGAGGATATGTGGGGCTCCCTGGAAACCATATACTCTTAGGGGACATTGCCTAGGCGAATGACAAATGATGGCTCAATGTTGTTCTTAAAAATGGGGCACGGGCCAACCTAAACTTAGGAGATAATAAAGTTAGGAAAAATATTCAATGTTGTTTATAAAAAGGGGCCCGGCCTAGATGATTCAATGGGACATAAGTCATTTTAAAACCTCCTTCAAAAAGGTAATGGAAAAATAGATCCTACCCAAGGTATTAGATAGAACATTAGGATTTTTGTGAAGGAAAAAATAAAACCCCCAACCTTAGGTTTCTTCTGAATAGTATGACAGACCAATACAGAGGCAAGATAATAATAGAACTCAAAGAACAAAATTTGAAGCTCCATCAGTGGCTCCAGTTGGGGATGTTCATTCCAATGGAATAAAGCGAGAATAACTGAATCTTAGGTAAAGCAAACTAGTTGCAGAGACAACCAAAAGGGATTTTTCGGACAAGACAATCCAACAAGAAGGAAACCTACAACTAGCATATATACAAACCTAAGCTACTGCTCATGGAAAACAATACTTTAACTGAAGTATAACTTCAAGAATAGCACCTATCATTTCTTGGAGGAAATATGAATCTTCCCCCCACTTACTATTTACCAGGACTGGACCGAGCCAGATTGCATCAAATTTACCATGTTTTCCTTTATCTTCCAACTTGGCATTCCACATCAAGAGCATATCTCCATCTTGGAAACTCCTTGCAGTTGTCTTTTTGTCATAATTTTTTTTACTTGTAACTGCAATTTGGCATTTTTCATTTGAATTTCCCTCCTGGTCTCATCCAATTCTATGAGAGCTTCCACTCTCAACTGCATTTCATCTTCTATTTCATTATCATACATCTGGACAAACTTATACATCTTCATCAAATTATTCTGGGGCAACCTTGCATTTATCCCATAATCTAAGTCAAATGGGGAACAACCTATTGCTTTCTTCATAGTCACCTTGTTTGCCCAGACTGGTAATCTCAATTTAGAATCCCATGCCTTCTTATTTTGATCTAGGATTCTCTTATGATCTTCATCAAGCTTTTATTGCTTGATTCTGCTTGTCCATTTCCTTGTGGGTGGTAAGGTGATGAGTAAGATATTTGGATGCCATGCTTCTCACAAAAAACCATATATTCTTTAGACCTGAAACACATTGCATTGTCTGAAACAATCTTCTCTGGACATCCGAATCTAGTCACTATATTACTCATTAAGAAATCAATTACCACCTTACTAGTTGCTTTCTTTGTTGGAATTTTTTCCACCCACTTGGTAAAGTAATCAGTGGCCATCAATATCCATGAATGGCCTCCACTTGATTTACATGCTATCTCTCCTACAAAATGAATACCCAATCGTTGGAATGGAGATTGCACTGCAACTGGTTTTAGAGGTAAGTTACTAGAGAATTTCAACTTACCAAAGAAACAATGACAAGCATCACATGTGTTCATCAATTGGTGTGCATCCTTAAAAATCGTAGGCCACCAAAACCCATCCCTCATTACTTTGTGTGTAGTTGTTTTGGCCATATAATTCCCTCCATAAGCTCCACTATGCATTTCATTTAAGAGTTCTTGTGCTTGATCTTGGTCCACACATTTCAACATAACACCTTCTCCATTTCTCCACCAGAGCTTTCCTACTATGATAACATATTTGATAGCATGTAACTTCAATGTCCTCTTTTCATTTTCATTTAAATTATTAGGACATTTCATATTTTGTAAATAATGGATCACACCTTTGTACCAATCAAAATGTTCCATGTCACATATGTGTGATCTATTCTCTTCTTCAAGAAAATTTATCTAATTTGCTTCCAGATTACTTTGGGCCATAAGATTGGCTAGTCCTTGTCCTCTCACCAGCTTGGTAATCTAGATTTTAATGTTGAATTCTTGGATCCTGTTGATCCATCTACATCTTTTTCCTGACACTTCTTGCTGTGTAAAAATGTCCTTCACATTAGCACTAGGTACATAGGAAATTACAGTAGCTCCCATCAAATATGTCCTAAAACAAATTACTGATTTTACTAGTGCATATGCCTGTTTTTCATTTATTCCATACTTGAGTTTTGTAGCCTACAAGGATTTTCTGAAAAAGGCTATAAGCTATTCAAAACCTCAGCATTATTTTGTAACAACACTGCTGCAATTGTGTGGAATGAAGCAAATGAGAAAATCTGTACGGGTTTGGAAAATTCAAGGGTTCTTAACATAGGAGCTTCCTTTATAGCTTTCTTAATGGCCTAGAAAGCTTGTACTGATTCTTCTTCCCATTCAACCTTGGCCCCTTTCTTAAGTGTCTTAGAAATAGGGCAAACTATCTCAACAAAATTTGTTATGAATCTCCTTAGGAAATTAATCTGTCCAAATAAATATTGTACTCCCTTGACACTTCGGGGTTGTGGGACCTTATCTATTGCAATTACCCTTTCTGGATCAATTTTGACCCCTTCCTTAGAAACAATATGTCCCAACAACTTTCCTTCCTTTATTCCAAAAGCACACTTCTTTGGATTTAAGGAAATAACATATTCCGATGCCCTACTGAATACTCTCTCTAGATGTTCACAATGGTCATCTTATTTCTTGGAATATGCTATTAGATCATCCTGATAAATCACTAGAAACAAGTTAATGAAATTTGAGAATGCCACATCCATCGCTCTCTAGAAATTAGCCCTTGCATTTATTAGACCAAAAGGCATTCTCACATATACATAATTTCCCCAAGGTGTAGTGAAAGCTATCTTAAACTATTCAAACTCCTTAACCATGACTTGGTTATAGCCAAAAAACCCATCCATCATAGGCATTAACTCACAACCTATCACCCTTTGCAACATGGCTTCCATATTTGGTGATGGGTAGTTATCCTTCAATGAAGACACATTCAAATTTCTTAAATCCACACATAACCTAATGTGTCCATTTTTCTTTCTCACAGGCACCAAATTTGATACCCAAGATGAATGTCTAATTGGTTTGATGAACCTTGCATCTCTTAACTTCATTAGTTCTTCTTGCATTTTTGGGGCCAAGGTAGGATTAATAGGTCTTTTATTTTGCCTAAATGGCTTAGCATCATCACTCAAAGGAATTTCATGTTGAAATAAATCCTCCTTATAAGCCTTAATATCATCATAAGACCAAGAAAACACATATCTGAATTGACTTAACCAATCAATCAACATCCTTCTCACCTTTGGTGATAATTTCTTTCCAATATACACTCTTTTTGGTTATGCCTCTATTTCAAGGTTGATTTCCTCCAAGTCATCAGGATGGGATGCAACACAATTAGCCTTTGTCCTATCCTGGTTGTCAAACACTCTTTCAATAACAACTAAAGCTTTAGGAATTGTATTGGTCTTTAACTGAATAACTTCATTCCCAAACATAGTATCCATACCATCAATCTTTTCAACAAAATCTCCAAAGTCAATTTCTTGACTTTCATATTCATCCACACAATTTAAGAACCTCAATATATCATCATCACTATCAAAAAATTGCCAATTTTTGATATTGCCAGGAATAGACGGTCTGGTTTGCACTTCGACCTTTGAAATTCTAGCATAAGTCATGTCATCTGGTTTCATTACAATGTTTGCTAGAAAATCTTCCACCTTATTGTGGCCTCTCTCCATCCAATTTATACCAAAAGCATCAAATTTCTCCAATTCATCCCAAACAAAATTTCTATACTGTTTTAGCCTTTTATTCTTTGACACATATCTAGACCTGACTTGGGAAATCACAAGCTCAGAATCTCCAATCACTTTGAGATTCTTGATCCCATGTTTTTGAGCCAATCTTATCCCCAATAAAAAGGCTTCATATTCAACCACATTGTTGGTGGATTCAAAAAACAAAGTGAAAGAGAACCTGAATGTCTTTCCACTTAGAGACCTTAGCAACACATCTACACCAGATCCTTTCTTTGAACTCGCACCATCAAAATACATAGTCCACAAGTCATTAGACTTTGACAATTTTTTTACTTTTGTATCAATTGGTGCAACATGTTTATCACAATTACTAGGGGATTCCTCAACCTTGAATTCATTTATGCCACAGTCAGTAAAACATGTCAAATTCCCAGTCAGATCATGCTCAATCATATGAGGCACCTTAGAATTTCTTTCAATCTTGACATCTTTCCCATCAATGTAGAAGGTAGCAAATGATAAATCACATTTCATGTTACCTCCCATTGATGCACTCCACTTTCTTGAAAAAAGCATCCCAAAATGAGGTGGGATATCTGCAACTAAAACAGTCATGGCCAAAACCTTCTTAGGGTATTGGGTCAATTTTGTAAGGCAATGCTTTAATAGTCCCAATAACTGGAACTTCTCTCAAATCTAATGCATAGCATTTACCTTGAGTAGTGTCTACTGTTAAGCCCATTGCTTCCATGATCTTGACTGGCATAATATTATTTGACGCCCCTGAGTCTATCATACAATTTCTCAGAGTCTTCCCATTTATATCAAAACTCAGGAAAAAGGGGGTTATATTCTCAAGGCACATATTGATAGAATTCCCTAGATACACAGGGGGAATTTGTGTTACAATTCCCTCCACTTCTTTCTCTTTTATTTCTTCTTTGTCCTTCTCTTCTTTACAATTTCCTTGTTCAAGTTTACTACTAGCAACTCCTGTGATCAAGGCTATTATTTTTTCCTTATGCTTAGCTATTCTCATCATTTCCAACAAAGGTACAATAAATTTAACCTAGGACAATACTTGAAACATGTCTAAGGGTGTGTATTTAGGTAGGTCAGGAATCATACCTTCATTATTGTCTTTCTTCTCTAGTTGTTGATTTCCTTCAATTTTCTTTTGCTTATCTTCTAGAGCAAATTCAATAGACTTGGTGATCACTTTGGTCTTTACCAATAAAGGAGTAACATCTTCATGGGGCTTTGGGATCTCAGTCTTTTTCACCCATATCTTGTCATTCTTGACCTCCTTGATTTTGATAGCATCATTTTTTCTATCTACTTTAACACCTTTATTTTTATCTTTTTGTTCCTTAATAAAAAGGCCAGTAGGCTTACCCTGCTCACCACCCAAAGTTCTATTTCTTAGCTGCAATGTACTTCTCATCTGAGAAGCCATCTCTTCAATTAACCAATAAATCTCATCTTCTGATGGTCTCCTTAGAGACATCGAATCTTCATCATGTTCCATATTGCAGGAATGATGGTCAAACTCACCCTCCTCATCAAAAAAGACTTGTTGATGATAAATCTTGCTTCTTTGCCATTGATTATTCACATCAACTTCTTTCAATTCCTCATCAAAAGAACATTCAATGTCATCAATATATGATCAGGCCATACGAATATTTACATCATTCTGCTCAAAATCAGGAGTTTGCTCATGAGTATCCCTTCTTTTCTTTCAACAACAAGTAGTTGGGAATTGCCACAATAATTCTGATCATGTGGATTTTCACACACCTCACACCATGGTCTATCTTGTACCAAATTTACATAATTCTTCTGTAAAGGATCTGGTGTTTGCTGATCAGTTTTAGGCTTCTAGGCCGGTAGTATTGGTTTTCCATCCTTCCAATTTGTATTGTAAGGATAATTTTGCAGTCTAGGAGGTCTATCATTTTTATTATATTACTTCTTATCATTTCCAAGACCCTTCTCTTTCTTAGCAATAGTATAATTTATTTCCTTCAAGGTGCTAAGGACCTTATCCCACTTCTCATCATCCTTAGGGTTTGTAGTAGAGACCTCAGTTTTATCCCTAGGATTTTTTAAAAGAGTAGGTTCCTCCCTCCTGCCATATTTTTTAGAAGCCTTCCTATTACTTTCAATATTAATGGCTGCTCTAAAAGAATACCTCATGGTATAAGGGTCCTTATCTCTAAGGATATATGCCATTTTAGCATCATAAGTATTAAAATAGGTAGTTAAACAAACATTTTCATCAAGCCTCAAAACCTGAAATAATTTATACATTGCCTTTTGAAATATAAGGTTAAATTCTATCACAGGCTCATTTATTGACTTCTTGATGTTGTTGAATTCATTTAGCATGAAACTAGCATTATTCTTATCACCATATTGTTCTCTGAAGCATTTTTCAAACTCTTCCCATGAACCAATACTACCATTTGGTAGACCCTTGTACCAATCCCTTGCATCTTCTGGAAAAGATTGGATAAACAACTTCATTACCAAATCTTCATGTTCTACTTCATAGTCATTTAACATATTAGTGAAGGCTTTCAAATGTTCCTCTACTGAAAAAGCATTTTTCCCAACAAACTTATTCATCTTTTCCCTTAGCTCATTAGGGATCGAATTTGGGTAACCCAAAATACCATCAAATAATAACTACCTATACCTTTCCAATTGTATAGGTCTCCTTTGAAATAGTCCATCAATCCTCTAAGAGTCATCACCAGACCATGCATTCTGAGTATTAGGACCATCTTGATGTAGATTTATAAACTTGGTTGCCTGAATCTTTCGGCCAGAATTATTCATGGTATTCTCCAGATTGGTTTTAGGATCATTTTTCAAAACATCTTGGTGACTTGATGAAGTTGTACCTTGTGCAACCTCATCCACACTTGAAATTTTTAGGAGACTTATTTTCCTTCTCTTTTCTGCATTTGCAGCCTCAATTTCAGTCCTCTCTAGCTCTTCTCATTTATCTTAATCCCTTCAGCCTTCTGTTTTCCCTTGTCCAAAATAGGTTTAGGATCTGGGTTACTTGGTTGGAGCTTAACAGGGTTCAAGGGTTTTGGGTCTACATGCTTTGGTTGGAAATCAACCTGACCTATAGGACTAACTTTAGACACTGGATTTACTCCCTTATCAATAATTTCCTGTACAATAGGACCTTCCTCTTGTGGCTCAGGTCTAGTTTGGTTCAGGAGTTTCATTGTTGCCAATTGTCTAATTAATCTTTCCCTCTCAATTACAACATGCATCAATTTTGTTTCCTTATCCTTTTCCTTTGTTATCCTAAGCTCATCTTGCTTTTGGATCTCTCATCTTAAAGAATCAATATCCCCAAAAACATCATGAGGGTCAAGCAAAGTCATATCAAAACTTGATGTATCACTTACGTCTATCAGGTTTACTTCCTCATGCCTAGATAATAAAGGAGTTCCATCATCTTCAGCAGGAGGAGGAGACACATCACTGGTGCATTCTCTATGATGGCTTCGACTTCTACTCCTAATTCTTCTTCTTTCAATATATTGGACACTAACAGGCCCTTTATTATTACATGCTACATCCTCTTGAATAGGTGTATTAAATAATGCATCAAACAATCCACAACTATCAGATTTTGAATGTCTAGACACTTGATCAAAAGTCTTAGGGATAGGATGTAAAGCCTTACATGTAATTTGATGTACATGATTCTGTGACATGAGACCAACACTATTGGATTCTGGCTTCTTCTTTATCCAATTCTTCTTCTTCATCTTAGGAAGTTCACCTTCCAATTTCTGTTCCAGGCAATTTTTCACGAACGACCTGGTGTTCTTCATTCTCCATGCTTGTCCAAAGATATTTTAATTGGTATTAAAATTTCAAATAAAATGCACATCGGTGCAGAGACTTCAGAGTCACCACCCAATTATCTTGGGAATACCAACTGTTTAGAAACACTTGGTGGATTTTTTATTTAAAAAAAAAAAACTTTAGAACTTCTTGTACTGACAATGTACAAAGAAAACTTCATGGGATAACACAACCCTTTTGAATGAATGAATAAATGGATAAACAAAACACAAAAACCATGGGCTCGACCTTCAAATCACAAAAAATACTTATGATAACTCTATACAAAATGAACAATTGACCACTGACAATAAATAGTCAAATTAACATCCTCAGTAGAGTCGCCATTTTGTTGGTTATTTTTACTATAACTAGGTTGATCATCTATTCTACCTATAGAATTTCCAATTCTAATCAAGGGTAGCTCGAAGGACTTGGACCAAATGATGAGGATTTTAACTGAAACCTCCTACACTTCGGGCTCTGCAAGACCCAAGAGGGTGGTCCCCTTAATGTGTTTATAATATCTGCACCAAACTTATAAACAATCATTAACAATAACAGATAATATCATTTAATAGCTCAATAGAATAGGATAATACTGAATAGAATTAGCTTTTCATCAATAGTGTCAACTACTTGGAGCATGAGATTATTACAACAATACTTCACAACTTAAGATAGTCATTGATTTGCAATTTGTAGCAAGCTCTAAGCAAAGACAAGTAAATATAGAACCTCACAAACAAATACGATTTAGATCAATTCCATATACCATTGGGGAGTCAAATTCACAAGCATTTTAAAATCCATGATAGATTCAAACACATACCATATAAGATCTCTGACAATATTTTCTTACAATACCATCCATTTATATCCTAACCCAATACTTCTTATCAAATCCCTTCATAAACATATCCAACTATAACTTCATTCAAGCATTTTAATTAATTCTTTTAATTAAAGCCAAAATGAGAATCATACACACCACAACAGTGATATGAACACAATTACCCTTGATTATATTATTCAAGATTATGACATTCTTATACAAAGGAGAGACATGAGCTCAAAATCAATCATTCTAATTCAGATGCTAGTCATTTCATGAAACATCAAACCCTCATAGATTAAAAACCCTACTATAGAATGACACAAAAACCTAAATTGCATTTACACTAAATCAATAGGCTTTACAACTTGCTCTGCAACTATGCTTAGACTCGACCTAAAAATATCTAACTTGCTAACCCATATTTTTGGCCTTGAAATCCTTCTTATAGAGAATGAAGGAGAAAACAAGCATCAAGCCAGAAATACACATGTCATTGGTCAATTGGACCGCCCTATGACACTTCACAAAAATGATTACAACCATCGAGTCCCTGGAGAATCTTCTTGTTAATCCCACTCATTAGAGAATAGTTATTGCATTGGCCAAACATCAAAACCTGTGCCAAAAACCGCCATTGAGACAAAACCAAAAACTATTATAACCATAATCGCTGAGATGTTAACCGCCGATAGTAGACATTGTATTACTCCTCCTTGGTTAAATATTTTTCCACCCATCTTTGATATTCTTCATCTATTGGCCAATCAATATTTACTACCTCATTCACCTTAGTATTGTAAGGTGTGTATTTCACTGCTACCTGATTGGCCTCTCTTTCAAAAGATTCCAAAAATGTGCTAGTGTTAATTATCTTATCGATGCTACTCACCAACCAATCATAGTCTGAATCATCACAAATCAACTTGATTTATGCGTTGATGACTTCATCCACTCTATCCTGCCACTATTGCAGTGATTTAACATTTCCTTGTGCATCAGTTATATCTGGCAAAAATGTATCACTCCAATCATCAAAACTCTTTACCAACTCCTTAATCCTCCTACTCAAATCATTAGGTAGGGCCTGGAAACCTTTTAGTGATTTCACAAAAATTTGAGTAGGCCTCAATGATTGGGGCCTATTATCTGCATCAAATATAGAGGCCTTATATATAATATCTAGATCATTGGCCTTAGGGATCCACTTCTCAGCCAAGGGAAAAACTATTTCCCGATACCAGGAGCACTAGAGGATTCTCCGACCTGCCTATATTTCAACATATCTACCTCAGATTGCAGCTCAACATTCCTTTGTTGCATCCTACTATACTCTCCAATTATGATATTATATTTCTCCATCAAACTCTTGTTTACAACCTCTTCCCTTTCAGTTGTCTTTTGGCCCGATTTGGCCACATTTACAGTCAGGCTTGTAGCTTCTATAGTTGAAGTTTCAGAATATCTCTTGATTATTAACCCTCCCCTTAGGTTTGGGCTAATATTAGTCACATTTGTCTTTCTTCCCTAGGGTTCCAATTCTTAAATTACCAGAGTTTCATATTCCTCACTAAAGGCAGAGTCCTATAGAGCTGCCTTAACCTCTTCCTCATTGTTGTGTATGGGATGCTCGGACTGTAAAATAGAATTGAATGCTACTGCATTATCTATGTCCCATTAAGGAAAAATTAGGACACTAGCCTGAGTCACTAGTTTCCTTCCTTCCTCAGGAGTGATGCTTTTGAATTCTTCCATCAGTTCGGCCTTCACCTCATCATCATTCTCCTAATCAGACCTATCAGGCCTTGATTCTCTCCTCTTCTTGCATTTTTCTTGGTACTCTTCTAACTTCATCCTCCACACCAGTTTCAAGAATACTAGAGTCTTCACAAATGCATCATCATCCAAGAATGCCTTCCAGGCCTCCATTCTGGCATCTTGTACACATTGTCCTTTCACATCCATATCAGATAGCACCAACTGTGTTGATCTAGAAAGGGGAGGAATACCAACCTGCATGTCTTAATCTGTAACAATTATTTCATCCATCAGAGTCTCTTGTGCTTCCTCAACTCTCTGCCTCTTAGGGCTTGGCTCTAATGGTAGTAATGTAGGATCACTCTCCAGTGGTGAATCCAAATCAATAACTTTTATCCCTTCAAGTGCTTTGATCTTTGGACCTGGCAATGATGATGTCTTCATTATCTATTTTGCTTTCTTTTCCCCCTCCTCCTCATCACTACTTTCATTCCTCTTTCTCTTGTAAAGAGGTCGATTTACTGAGGGTTGATAAGTTGGCCTTGTTTCTTCAGGCCTCACCTCTGGTCTTTGTGTACCAAAATCTAATTCCAAATTGACCTTCTTGGTCATCAAGGTGCCCATGATCTCTTTGAAATTATCCATCAAGAAGTCAATTCTCTTGTGGAATGGAGTGAACTCCATTAATGGATCATATTTTGGATCCATTTTATGCACCATAGCCAAAAACTTCTCATATGCAATCGACTTTTCCTTATCCAATTCTTGGCTATTCAAATCAAATTCATTTATGATTAGGTCCTCAGGAAAATTGAACTCATGTACAAAGCTGCCACCTTTAATTTTTTGCCTAAACAAGGCAAAGAAAACCTTAGGGTCATGCTACCTCCTAGGACCACTCCTCAAATGAAAGTCATCAAAATATCTTCCAAAGTGGACCCATCCTCCCTTGGAAAAAAAAATCAGATATAACAGAGTAGTCAGGAAACAAAGTTACTTTTCCCCTCCTTGTCAGGTTGTCCTCGTGAATACAACCTATTTTCCACATGACCTCAAAAAACCCCATTCTTGATGGTACATTAAAAGGGAGGATATGTGGGGCTCCCTTGAAACCATATACTCTTAGAACAGTACTTATAGGGTACAAGATGATGTCACCCCAATTGTGGCAAATTTTCAATTAGGCTTCCTCACCCTTGGTCTGAGGAAGTCATGTAGGTCTTCAGGGACTCTAGGCACATTCAACACCAACCGAGCCCTGAGTCTGGAGGCAAAGAAATTATCAAATTTCACAAAACTGGCACCTCCCCTGTTGTATGATAAATCAACACTCCAAACCTGTATTGGTAATCTTTCTCCATTTACATCTCACCTCAACTCCATCTTCTCTGAGAAGAAGTTTCCATTCTTATACAAGAACATGTGCGTTAACAAGGAATACAAAAAGAAAGGAGTGCATATATCCCCTACCTGCAACTTTAGCAATCCCTCATGGACCTTTTCTGCCAGAAAAAATGCAAAGTCATACACCACAGAGAAATTGGGATGTTGAATTTGCCCCCCCATGAACATGTATGCAATTGGAATTAGAGTATTAGGGCTGAATCCCAAAATATGGCACAATGAATAAAATTTAGCCAAAAAGTGATTGGAAAAGCAACTCAGCCTAAAAGGTTCCTGGTCACTTGGGCTGATATGAATTGTTGAACTTCTTGCCCTAGCTAGATGAGGAGGAAGCAACTTCAATCTGAAAAGAGGCTTCGATCTTGCATACTCCTAGTTCATCTCCTCAAGATCAATTGGAACCAAAAATCAGCTAGATTCACTCAAATCAAACACCCGTTGAATTTCATCTGCGCTTATATGCAACAAAATCCCACCATCATTATCCCTTATTACTCTTGTAACAGGTTCATATCGTGCGGCCACCGCTTTGAGTAGGTCCACATTTTCTACTACTAGCTTCCCCATGTCGTATCTCCAGCCGTTAGAAAAGGGGTGAGGTAAGTTTCATTGTCCATACCACATCTTAAACATTTCCAAACCAGTCATAGGAACCCTAGCATTTGCAATGTTATAACTCTTGCCCACTAGTCCTTCACCTAGGGTTCTTCCACTCATCAAAACTAAACCCATCTTCCTGTCATTTGTTCATAATGGGAGTTGATCCAAAAAAATTTTATACAAATTCCTCTGTAAATAATCAATATGGCCAAAATGCTACTTTGGTGGTGCCATCTCAAATGAACTAGGGCTTCTTTAAATAATTCAAATTCTTGAACAAACTAGGACTACCTAGAAAACAAAATTACAACAAAACCTTAAAATTTCCCACAATTCAACCTAACCAGTAACCCTACGACAATAATTAAAAAACCCCTCTGAAAAGCACACTAGAATTTTATTCACGGAATCACAATCAAATTAACCAATCTGTATAGAAAAAAAACTCATGGATTTTGTGCCTTGTAGAAGACCAAACTCCTACTTTAATTACTCAAAATTGTCTTTGGCTCTGAAACTACTTCGCCAAGGTGCTTGAATGCTTTATGGTAAAATAGAATGAGGGTAAATACTTTATGTCAATTGAATTGAGCAAGTAAATGTCTCATTTACCATTAAATCTCACTTGTATGCCGTGCCAATGACTCCAATCTCATTTGATGCGAATTTAAATTCTTACCGTCGATCCTTTACCTTCGTCAGATCATCAAATGGTCACCTTCAAAAGGGCTGATGTAATCTCCATCTCAGCATCGAGGGCCCACCGCAACATGCAACACCAAAGGTGTACATGTGGTGCCTGCCCATGATATTGTAATCACTAAACACCCTACATCTTTGGATCACACGATGGCGGGAAACCATTGATTGCCACCATCAACAATCGTGTTCGTTCATGGAAATCACCAGTACTGAACTTAACCTTCGAGCAACTTTTAATCAAGATTATAACACCACCATCAATCTCAAGCATGCGCATCTCACAACTATTTTAGTAACCCACTATATAACGTATTAAAGCCCGAAACAAAAATTAAAACACTTTGTTAATCCTTTTCGGCATCAGCAGCTGAGACATGTGGCACCCGCCCATGATATTGCAATTAGTTGAAACTCAGTGGTGAGGCCATCACGAGATCATAGGGAATGGTCAGGATCAATTGTTGGATGATTGACGGTTACTAAAATAACATTCCCTACAAAATATAAAACAATTATTAAAGGGTCAAGGGGACATCGCCTAGGCCAACGACAAATGATGGCTCAATGTTGTTCTTAAAAATGGGGCACGAGCCAACCTAAACTTAGGAGATAATAAAGTTAGGAAAAATATTCAATGTTGTTTATAAAAAGGGGCCCGACCTAGATGAGTCAATGGGACATAATTCATTTTAAAACCTCCTTCAAAAAGGTAATGGCGAAATAGATCCTACCCAAGGTATTAGATAGAACATTAGGATTTTTATGAGGGAAAAAATAAAACGCCCAACCTTAGGTTTCTTCCGAATAGTATGACAGACCAATACAAAGGCAAGACAATAATAGAACTCAAAGAACAAAATTTGAAGCTCCATCAAGATCCTTGCCCATTATACCAAAATACAAACCCAAACCTCTTCCACTTGCATTTTGTTTTCATAATCTATCTGTTTATCTATAGTGCACATATGCTTCACTCCTTGGATGATATTTTCTAACCAACTACCTAATGATCTCACTCTAGTTGGCATACAATAATTTAATAAAATGGTATGAATCTCAAAATAGTTTTCATTCTTCTCTTTATGCATAGAACTTCTGAGAGCTTCACTTTTAATACTCTTGAAATCATTTACAACCGCTATACTCAACCCTTCTATACTCATCCATTATTTGACAGATAAGACTTGGGATTCAACATAAGCTTGACCTCGAAAAACACCGTAATTGTAGAGATGGGCATCTTCACCTGCAAGATGGAAACTATGGTAGAGACAAGATCATTGTAATTCTGTAGAATTTATAATAGACTCATCATCATAAACAAGGCCGACATGATACCCCTTTTTCCTCTGCACAATGATAATTGATTATAACAGTTTGCTATAGGCACATATGTTGATGCTTTCTGAAGATATGAGAAGCTTTTGCAATGACTATAGCTCATGAAGTTTCCCCTCTCTAGGTTTGATGGATTAAGATGGATATGAAATATTTTAAGTGTATTATATTTGATTGCATTGGTTTGTAACCCTGATCCATATTGTAATCGGAAAGTCCCAATGAAAACCCCGAATGAGAAAGATACATCCATAAATGTTCACCATGGAAGATACAAAAAGCTTGCTTCCAAATGACTAATCACACCATGTGTTTCCTCAAAATGCATTAAGGATGTTTGGTCACATTGAGATATTGAAGCCTATCGGCTAATCAACATATTTTGAAACTTTCAAACCTTTAATGGAGAGTTTGAGAGTTTTAAAAAACTCTCGACATCCCGACTTCACCACAAACGTCGTTAAACTTTGAATCTTTGTTGGAAATTTCAATAGATTTAAAATTTTTTTGAGAGCACTTTTTCATGGATTCTAAATGGAGTATCCGCTTCTATACTGATGACCAATAAAATATTTCTTTATGTTCCTTCCCCACCAAGAGTTTTAGGGATAGATGTATATGCCAATGGTCTGAAATTTTTATTTCATATGTATTAGGTGATGGTTTTTTAGAATCCTTGGAAGAATCCTTACAACTGCCCGATGAAGAATTTAAATATTCCTTCATATATTCATTTCTACCCACTCTCACATTTGGGAAATACATTTTAGAAGTTTTGAGACCATTCATTTATGCCGCCAACATCATAATATATATAAATATTACTTCTAGCTTTCACAAAATCTCTCGATTTGGAAGATGTCAAGCTTCCCACTCCATGACATTATGACAATGAACCATAGCCCACATAAGCTATAAGGAACAACACTACTTCTATTCCTTTAAAAAAAATGGGTGTGAGAGTAAAGCCTGTAATTCTCTACAAATTTTATATGACAAACAAAAAATCCTCTTGCAGTTACTCTACACTTGGTACAATAGCCTTTAAGAGTCCCTGCTCAAAGATGAACCCCATTATCATTGGAACTGTTGTAAATACACCAATTTGAAACAAGAATTGAGTATTGAGGGCTTCCTCTAGAGCTATATCATCCGGTTTTACAACTTCTTTTGTAATAGCCTCATCCAAGATAGAGAGAGCTAGGTATGCTTTCCCATAAAGAAAAATATAAATGGTCAAGACTATCATCATTATGCAAATATAAAATACAACAGTAGTAAATTAGAATGAAAACATCTTGAAGAAGTCAAAAAGTTGTCCAAGCCTATATACATCTCTGCTCAATATTTCTTCTCCATTGCCACCAAAAAAATTACCCTCAAATAATACAATTTGTTTAAGTCCAACATCTCAGCCCTTTCCAACATGAATGTATTCATGATGGATAATATTTCTCTGTCATAGTGTAGAATTGAACCCAACATATATATCCTTATTGATATTAATTACATGAGATTCCATGATTAAAGGATTAAAATCATTTACCTCTACTCAACACAACAAGAAGCATGGAAACATATTGCAAAACCATTGCAGGTTTGACTAGCACCTAGATAGGGGAGATTTCAAAAATTTCAATGCTCAAATTTTGGGGTAACATTAGCTCTGATTGAAGACTGTATTTTTGTAGAAAATACAGAGCTCTAGAATCATTGGGGCAAACCAGTCCTTGTCCATTAGGCCATGGAGTCAAGGGGAAGAAAGGAACTAAGAGAAAAACCAAAACCCAAAAATGGAACCAAACCAAAAGACCAGAAAAGGAACAAGAACCTATATGCTCCTGGACTAGGTACAACACACCCAACTCCCAAAAAGACTATGAAAATCCATTTAGGGGTAGGGAGAAATTGATTCCTAAGTGGAAAAAAAATGTGTACCCATGAAGCATTTCTAAGCTCAAAAGCCACCTCTTGATTTGAGATAAAAACCTGTAACTTGTGAAGCAAAAAGATCTCCTGAGTAATACTTCAAAACCAAACAACCATTTTAGATCATAAACCTCTTGAATCTACTCAATAGGCTCTTGCATATAACCATCCCTTTTTGCAGTAGGATAATTAATGTCCCATGCTTGAAAATAATCATGACTACTCAACCCATCAAAAAGCCAATAATTAGTGACATATGACTTATGTGAAACTTGAAGAGAGTCAAGTTTCGCTGAAAAAGAATGAAAATCTACATAACAAACAATACTCTTATGAGACCTGAAATCACTTTCAACCAGAATAATTTATTCTTTCTCTATCAGAACTGGTTTAAGTACTTTGTGACCCACTTCATCATTCTCACTTATAACCTACGGATCATACATAATGACCTCTTCTCCACACAAAAATTCATCTTCACATACATTGAGAGACCTGTTTGGAATATAGACAATATGAGGCTCAACACTTTTGTCTATTTGACTAATTTCATCAAGACAATCATGGATACTCACAACATCACCTTTCAATTCTTCTTTAAAAATTTTGGCATCTAGATTTTCAAAATGAAAGGATTCAACATAAAATAATTCTTGACCTCTTTTTCTAGCCATACTTTTGTATCATCTGGCTTAGGAAATGTGAAGGATTCATATTCATCTTGCATACCCTTTGGAGAATGGACATTCAACACCTCATATTTATGTTGTGTGTCCTTCAATTGTTCTTCAACACAAGTAAAATTGAATTATTCCATTTTTGCAAAAGATAAGGATGACAAAAAAAACTAATTGCATTACCCTCATTTCAATTTATATCATGAGAGGATGGTCCATTTTCTTCGCCGTTTGAGGTGATTTTAGATTCATCTTTATCTTCTTGATGATTCAAATAATAGGTTTCAATTTTCCTATCTTATGAGGTTTAATTCTTGCAACACTTACTTCATCTCTATCAAAGTGTTTTGGACCAAAAACGGCGAGATTAAAACTTTCAACAAAAGAAGGTTGTATAGTTTCAAATCCTACCGGCTGAAAATTGGGATTGTGCATGATAAGCTTCCTCATAGATTGACATTTCAAATAATATACAACCTGATTTGTTTTCCATAACCCGCTTAATATCATATCATATTTTATTTTTACAACCTCTTGCTAAGCAACTTTGATATCACCTACTTTACACCGTTTTAACTCAAATTGAATGTTTGGATGCAATGCAGAAATAAAAGTACAAAGTTGTAGTTTCTTACTTAGTTGAATTGAAGCTAGAATATTTTTAAGCAACTGATTGAATCTATCCAAAATATCTCTGATTGATTCACCTTCTTGCTTCTGAATACTAAAAAAATTGGCCCGGCAAATCAGCTTCATCAACAAGGCCCTTATACCTTCCCAACAACTTATTGTTCAATGAGTTCTAATTAGTAATGCATTTTTATTCTAAATAATAAAACCAATTTTCTATAGGCCCGATAAGAGATTCAATAAATAATCTCACAAAAACATCTTCTTCACTTACCCCCAAAATGCTGCATGCAACTGTGAATGCCAGAATGTGCTCTTGTGCATCTTGGTGATTTTCCCCACTGAAATTCAAGAAGAGATTTCTTGATCCTTTAGGTAATGGTGAATATTGTGGCAAAGAAAGAGGCCCAAAGTGATTTCCCCATGGCTAGGAATAAATTAACACCATAATGTAATTTTGAAAACATAAACTAGACATGATTCTTTACTAGAATAAAATACTTCTGAGTACATTCCACCTTGCAGAGCTGCCGACCTCCATCCTTGGGGAGGCACCTTAAAATTTCTAAGAAAAGAGGAGCATTGTTCTTCAATTTTGAATCCCCAATAGTGTCGCCAAAATTTTGTTACTTAACATATTTTTCACTTCAATTTTATACTCTCTTGCCCATGTCAATGACAATCTGACCAACAGTTGAGTCACTTGCAATGGTATTTTCAATTTCTCTCTACTTATTTTACAAGGCGCGAATAACTTCAAATGATATGCAATGAGTTAAAATACAAGGTATGCTTTTAACCGAAAAGTAGAAAAGGAAGACTAACAACTGTGCATAACCATGCCACAAATGCCATGGGTTAATTCATACTGAAATGAAAGAGATCAAATGACTCAAAGTACCCTTATCCACATCCACAAATGATACTAATAAAAATAATGAACAACAAATCCTCTTTCAATAGATGAGTTAATTAAAATTCAAAGTTTCATAAATGAACACATACACAGTTTAATATAACAAAATAAACATTGAAGAGTAATTACAAGACTCAAAGTTCATTTGCAATCAAAAGAAAACATTAATAAATACGAAAATTATAAAATATCTCATTTATTTCCCCAATGGAAAAACATGAGTTCAAAGCCTCAACATCCCTGTATAATAAAATTATGTTGAAAAAAAAATAAGTTGCTCCCCTCTTCCCGAATAGCTTAAAAAACATTCTTGTACAATAGCCTTCGATGAGTATTTAAAGGCCCTTCCTTTGGTCCCATAACTGTTTCATTAAAATTTGTTGCAAACGGAAAAAATATTCTCCCTTTTGAGATTAACTGCTTCTTGAAGAAGTTACAATGACCATTTCTTTCTTACCATAATAGTCTCTTAGACTGAATTTTGATTTTCTTCTTCAAATACATTCTAAAGATCATTTATATAATTCTAAAATATAGTCAAAGCCATTCTCTAAGTCAATTTAAGATGACCTAAATTCTCCATACCCCCCCAAAAAAGTGAAACAATTAAATGAGATCTCCAGTCATTGATTTGTAACGTTCTTTCCACTAACATTAAAATGTGACTAACAAAAATATAACTTGCCTTCTTCTATTCTACAAGATTGGCTCAACATTACAGATGTCGCCTAGCCTTTATTCATAAGAAACACGCCCTTTGATAAAGATATGGTTCGGTCAGTATCCACACTCAATCCTAACTCTAACAACAGTCACAACTTCAGGAAGAGTAGTTACATTCAAACATTCAAAGAGCTGCTTATTATCTACAAATCCCATCTCCAAAAAATCCAATTAGTTTTCAAGAGTTTGATAAATTCTAATGAAATAGACCCTTGCCCATTATACCAAAATACAAACCCAAACATCTTCCAATTGCATTTTGTTTTCATAATCTATCTTTTTATCTATAGTGCACATATGCTTCACTCCTTGGATGGTTTTCTCTAACCAACTACCTTGTGATCTCAATCCAGTTGGCATATAATGATTTACTAAAATGGTATGAATCTCAAAATAGTTTTATTCTTCCCTTTATGCATTAAAATTCTCAGAGCTTCACTTTTAATACTCTTGGAATTGGTTACAACCGCTATACTCAACCCTACTATACTCATCCATTATTTGATAGTTAAGCCATCTTGGGATTCAACATAAACTTGACCTCCAAAAACACTATAATTGTAGAGATGGGCATCTTAACCTGCAATATGTAAACTATGGTAGAGCCGAGATCACTCTAATTCCATAGAATTGATAACAAACTAATCATAAAAAACAAGGCCGACATGATACCCCTTTGCCTCTACAGAATGATAATTGATTATAGCAATTTTTTATAGGCACATATGTTGATGCTTTCTGAAGACATGAGAAGCTTTTGTAATGAGCATAGTTCATTATGTTTCCCCTCTTTGGGTTTGATGGATTAATATGGAAATTAAATATTGAAAGTGTATTATATTTGATTACAATGGTTTGTACAAAGAGAACCCTGATCCATATTGTAATTAGAAAGTCCCAGTAAAACCCCAAACGAGAAAGATACATCCATAAATGTTCACCATGGAAGATACACAAAGCCTGCTTCCAAATGACTAATCACACCATGGATTTCCTCAAGAGGCATTAAGGATGTTTGGACACATTGAGATATTGAAGCATGCCAGCTAATCGACATATTTTTAAAATTTCAAACCTTTAATGGAGAGTTTGAGAGTTTCAAAAACTCTCAACCTTCTGCCTTCACCACAACCACTGATAACCTTTGAAGCTTTATTGGAAATGTCGATAGCTTTAAAATATTTTTGAGAGAAATTTTTCATTGATTCTAAATAGAGTATCTGCTTCTATACCGTTGACCAATAAAATATTTTGTTATGTGCCTTCACCACCAAGAGTTTTAGGGACAAGTGCATATGCCGATGGTCTAATTTTTTTATTACATATGCCTTAGGTGACATTTTTTTAGAATCCTTACAACTTCTCGATGAATCATTTAAATATTCCTTCGTATATTCATTTATACCCACTCTCACATTTTAGGAAATACATTTCAAAAGTTTTGAGACCATTCATTTATGCCGCCAACATCTTAATATATATAAATATTACTTCTAGCTTTCTCAAAAGATCTCAATTTGGAAGAGGTCAAGATTCCCACTCCATGGCATTACAAAAATGAACCATAGCCCACATAAGCTATAAGGAGAAACACCACTTCCTATCCTTTTAAAAAAATGGCTGCGAGAGTAAAGCCTGTTATTCTCTGCAAATTTTATATCATGAACAACAAATCCTCTTCCGGTTGCTCTATACTTGGTACAATAGCCTTTAAGAGTCCCTTCTCCAAGATGAACCCCATTATCATTGGCACTGATGTAAATACACCAATTTGAAACAAGAATGAGTATTGAGGGCTGCCTCTAGAGCCATATCATCCATTTTTTTAGCTTCTTTTGCAATAGCCTCATGCAAGACAAAGAGAGCTAGGTATGCTTTCCCATAAGTAAAAATGTAAAAAGTCAAGACTGTCATCATTGTGCAAACATAAAAGCCAATAGAAGTAAAGTAGAATGACAACATCCTGAAAAAATTAAAAAGATGTCCAAACCTATATACATCTCTGCTCAAGATCTGTTCTCCATTGCCACAAACAACTTTACCCTCAGATAATGTAATCTAGTTAAGTCCAACATCTCGACCCTTTCCAACCTGATTTTATTCATGATGGATAGAATTTCCATGTCGTAGTGTAGAATTGAACCCAATATAGATATCCTTACTGGTATTAATTACATGAGATGCCTTGATTAAAGGATTAAAATCATTTACCTCTACTCAACATGACATGCAACATGGAAACATATTGCATAACCATTTCAGGTTTGACTAGCACCTAGATTGGGGAGATTTCAAAATTTTCAATTCTCAAATTTTGGGGTAACATTGGCTCTAATTGGGGACTATATTTTTGGATAAAATGCAGAGAAATCTAGAATCATTGGGGTAGACCAGTCCTTGTCCATTGGGCCATGGAGTCAAGGGGAAGAAAGGAAACAAGAGGAAAACCAAAACCAAAAAATGGAACCAAACCAAAAGACCAAAAAAAGAACCTAAAACACCTATATGCACCTTCACTAGGTGCAAAACACCCAGCTCCCAAAAAGACTATGCAAATCCATTTACGGGTAGGGAGAAATAGATGTCTGAGTGGAGAAAAAAAGTGTACTCATGAAGAATTTATAAGCTCAAAAGATACCCCTTGATTTGAGATAAAAACCCACAACTTGTGAAGAAGAAATATTTCCTGAGTATTACTTCAGAACCAAACAACCATTTTGCATCATAAACCTCTGGAATCTGATGAACACGTTGTTGCATATAACCATCCCTTTTTGTAGTAGAATAATTAATGTCCCATGCCTAAAAATAATCATGACTACTCAACCCATCAAAAAGCTAATCATTAGCCACATATGACTTATGTGAAACTGGAAGACAGTCAAGTTTCGCTGGAAAAGAATGAAAATATACATAACAAATAATACTCTTATCAGGTCTGAAATCACTTTCAACAAGAATAATTTCTTCTTTCTCTATCAGAACTGGTTTAAGTACTTTGTGACCCACTTCATCATTCTCACTTATAACTTGCGGATTAGACATAATGACCTCTTCTCCACACAAAAATTCATCTTCACATACATTGAGAGACCATTTTGGAATATTGACAATAGGAGGCTCAACACTTTTGTCTATTTGACTACTTTCATCAAGACTATCATGGCTACTCACAACATCACCTTTTAATTCTTGTTTAAAAATTTTGGCATCCAGGTTTTTAAAATGAAAGGATTGAAAAGTAAAATCATTCTTGACCTCTTTTTGCAGCCATACTTCTATATCATTTGGATTAGGAAATGCGAAGGATTCATATTCATCTTGCATACCCTTCAGAGAATGGACATTCAACACCTTATCTTTATGCTATGTGTCCTCAAATTGTTCTTCAACACTAGTAAAAGTGAATGATTCCATTTTTGTAAAACATAAGGATGACAAAACAACACTATTTGCATTACCCTCATTGCAATTTGTATCATCAGAGGATGGTCCATTTTCTTCACCATTTTAGGGGATTTCAGATTCATATTTATCTTCTTCATGATGCAAATAATAGGCTTCAATTTTCCTATTTGTATGAGGTTTAATTCCTACAACACTTCATCTCTACCAAAGTGTTCCAAACCAAAATTAGTGAGATTAAAATTTTCAACAAAAGAAGGTTGTATAGTTTCAAATCCTACATGCTGAAAAACTAGTATTGTGCATGATAGGCTTCCTCATAGATTCACATTTCAAATAATCTACAACCTAATTTTAATTCCATAACCCTCTTAATATCAAATCATCTTCTATTTTTATAGCCTCTTGCTGAGCAACTTTGATATCACCTACTTTACACTATTTTAACTCAAATTAAACATTTGGATGCAATGTAGAAATAAAAGTACATAGTTGTAGTTTCTTACTTGGTTGAATAGAAGCTGGAATATTTTTGAGCAGCCAATTGAATGTATCCACAAAATCTATGATTGATTCTTCTTCTTTCTTTTGAATATTGAAAAATTGGCCCAACAAAGCAACTTCATCAAAAGGGCCCTTATACCTTCCCAAGAACTTATTCTTCAATGAGTTCTAATAAGTAATGCATTTTTCTTCTAAATAATAAAACCAATTTTTTGTAGGTTCGATAAGAGATTCAATAAATAATCTCATAAAAAAACCTTCATTTACCCCTAAAATTTTGCATGCAATTGTGAATGCCAGAATGTGCTCTTCTACATCCTAGTGATTTTCCCTATTGAACATTGGGAAGTGATTTCTTGATCCTTCAGGCAATGGTGAATATTGTGGCAAAGAAAGAGGCCCAAAGTGATTTCCCCATTGCTGGGAAGAAATTAATGCCATAATGTAATTTTGAAAAATAAACTAGACAAGAGTCTTTACTAGAATAAAATGTTTCTAAGTACATTCCACCTTGTAGAGCCCACCTTGTAGAGCCACCAACCTCTATCCTCGTGGAGACACCTTAAATTTTTTGAGAAAAGAACAAAACCGTTCTTCAATTTTGAATCTCCAATAGAGTTGCCAAAAATCTATTAGTTAACAGATTTGTCACTTCATTTTAATACTCTCTTGCCCATGTCAATGAAAATCTGACCAACAATTGAGTCACTTGCAATGGTATTTGCAAGTTCTCTTTGCTTATTTTACAAGGCACAACTACCTTCAAATGATATGCAATGAATGAAAACACATGGTATGCTTTTAACTAGAAAGCAGAAAAGGAAGACTAACAACTATGCATAATCATGACATAAATGTGATTTGTTAATTCAAAATGAAATAAATCAAAACAAATGAATCAAAGTCCCCTTATCCACACCCATGAATGATACTCAAAAAAAAGAATGAACAACAAATCCTCTTTCAACAAATGATTTAATTTGAATTCAAAGTTTCAGAAATGAACACATACAAAGTTTAATAGAACATAATAAATACTGAAGAGAAATTAAAAAGACAAAGTTCATTTGCAATCAAAAGAAAACATTAATAAAGACATAGATTCAAAAATATCTCCTTTATTTCCCCAATTCCAAAACATGAGTTCAAAGCCTCAACATCCCTGTACAATAAAATTGTGTTGAAAGAAAACTAAGTTGCTCCTCTCTTCCCGAATAGCTTAAAAAAGATCATTGTACAATAACCTTCGATGAGTTTTTAAAGGCCCTTCCTTTGGTCCCATAACCATTTCTTTAAAATCTGCTCAAATGAAAAATATTCTCCCTTTTGAGATTAACCGCTTCTTGAAGAAGTTACAATGACCATTTCTTTCTTGTCGTAACAGTCTCTTGGACTGAATTTTGATTTTCTTCTTGAAATACATTCCAAAGATCATTTATATAATTCTAAAATATAGTCAAAGCCATTCTCTAAGTCACTTTAAGATGACCTAAATTTTCCATACCCCTAGAAAAGTGAAACAATTAAATGAGATCTCCAATCACCGATTTGTAACGTGATTTCCACTAACATTAAAATGTGATTGACCAAAAGATAACTTGTTTTCTTTGGTTCTACAAGATTGATAAAGATATGCTTCAATCATATATCCACACTCAATCCTAACTCTAACAAAAGTCATAGCTTTAGGAAGAGTAGCCACATTCAAGCATTAAAATAGTTTCTTATTATCTACAAATCCCATCTCCAAAGAAATCAATTAGTTTTCAGGAGTTTGATAAATTCTAATGAAATAGACTGTTGCCCATTATACCAAAATAAAAACCCAAACCTCTTTCACTTACATTTTGTTTTTAGAATCTATCTGTTTATCTATAGTTCACATATGCTTCACTCCTTGGAAGATTTTATCTAACTAACTACCTCATGATCTCACTCCAATTGGCATACAATGATTTAATAAAATGGTACAAATCTCAAAATAGTTTTCATCCTTCCCTTTATGCATAGAACTTCCCGAAACTTCACTTTTAATACTCTTGAAATTGTTTACAACCACTATACTCAACCCTGCTATACTCATCCATTATTTGAAAATTAAGCCATCTTGGGCTTCAACATAATCTTGACCTCCAAAAACACCGTAATTATAGAGATGGGCATCTTCACCTGCAAGATGGAAACTATGGTAGAGTTGAGATCACTCTAATTCTATAGACTTGATAATAGACTCATCATCATAAGCAAGGCTGACCTTTTCCTCTACACAATGATAATTGATTATAGTAGTTTGCTATAGGCACATATGTTGATGCTTTCTGAAGACATGAGAAGATTTTGCAATGACCATAACTCATGACGTTGCCCCTCTTCTGGTTTGATGGCTTAAGATTACAACAAAGTCTTTAAGTGTATTATATTTGATTATAGTGGTTTGTGCAAAGAGAACCTCGATCCATATTATATTTAGAAAGTACCAGTAAAAACCCTAAATAGGAAAGATACATCCATAAATGTTCACCATGGAAGATACACAAAGCCTACTTCCAAATGACTAATCACACCATGGATTTCCTCAGAGGGATTAAGGATGTTTGGCCACATTGAGATATTGAATCCTATCGGCTAATCGACATATTTTGAAACTTTTAAATCTTTAAAGGAGAGTTCTGGAGTTTCAAAAACTCCCGACTTCCCGACTTCACCACAACTGCTGATAGCCTTTGAAGCTTTGTTGGAAATGTCAATATCTTTAAAAAAAAATTGAGAGAAAATTTTCATGGATTCTAAATAGAATATCTGCTTCTATACTGATGGCCAATAAAATATTTCTTTATGTCCCTTCGCCACCAAGATTTTTAGGGACAAGTGAATATGTCAATGGTCTGAAATGTTTATTTCATATGTCTTAGGTGAAATTTTTTTAGAATCCTTGGAAGAATCCTTACAATTTCCTGATGAAGCATTTAAATATTCCTTCATATATTCATTTGTACCCTCTCACATTTTGGTAAATACATTTCAGAAGTTTTAAGACCATTCATTTATGCTGCTAGTATCATAATATATTTAAATATTACTTCTAGATTTCTCAAAATCTCTCTATTTGGAAGAGGTCAAACTTCCCACTCCATGAAATTACGGAAATGAACCATGTGCATGTTTTGCACACATGAACTACCATGGGCAGGGACCCCCTCTTTTTTTCTCCCGATGGGCTGCTTTGCTCTCGTCTCATTTTGTGTGCCCCTTTCCTATAGCCTAAATTGGTCATGTGCCTTCAAAAAATAAAATTCCCTTGACCAAATTCACCTACCTGAGTTTCATTGTCTTTTTATTTCGTGGAAGTGCCCCTACAGGTTTCCCTTCGCCCATTGCCCTAGCGTCCTCTAGGCCTCATAGACTCACAGTTGCAGGTTGCCTCATACGGGCTGCCGCTCATGTTTCATTGTTGAGTAGCGACTAATGCCCAAATTTTGGCCGCATGGCAAGGCCCACTCTTAGTTTCTCTATTTGACCCTTGACCGGGCATCCAAACAAGTGTGAGACTCCACATCTCACCTAACCTGAGTCCACCATACAAAGAAATCAATGTAGGCCATTAGTGGCAATTGGCCCATAAACGTTACTCCATGCCCTTCATTTTACCTGGGGCATTCAAATATGGGGAGAAGCAAAGTCCCCCCCCTTAAGTTTTTTGCTCTTTGCCTTGTTCCTAGTGACTTGGTCCCTGCTCACTCGATTCACTTTTTTCTTCATTTTTGACTTTGAGGATAGGTTTCCTATGGATTTGGGATTATTTTGTGGTGCCTAAGTGAACTGCCAAGGTTTCATTAAGTTTCGGGAAGTTGCGGAAATTTAATTCCGGAACTCAATCCCTCCATGGCTGTTTCTAGAACTTCGTCCCTCTATGGCCATTTTCGAAACTCTGTCCCTCTGTGGCCATTTTCGGAACTTTGTCCCTCCTTGGCCTTTTCAAAAACTCCGTCCCTCCATGGCCATTTCTAGAACTCCGTCCCTCCTTGGCCATTTCTAGAACTTCATCCCTCCATGGTTGTTTCAAGAACTTTGTCCCTCTGTGGTCATTTCCAGAACTTCATCTCTAGGTCATTGTCCCTCCGCCCATCCACCATCCACCATCCACCATCCACCATCTGTCCATCTATCCACCATCCTTCCACCTTGTGGTGCCCACATCCCAGAGCACACATTAATGTTTATGGTCCAAATGAGCTCCAAATGTGGAACAATGATGAATATTGTGATATTTTGATGATACATGGGTGAATCTAACAAGGAGTTTGCAAAATTTGACTAATGTTTGCCCTGATTTTTGTATGAAAGCAGTTATGAAACTTCATGTATGCAGGATTCCAGAAGGTTACCACAAGTCTATCGGGGAGACCCACTGAGAAAGTTGAACAAAAAAAAGTACATAGCTCCTTTCACAATTAATTTTATATCCACCTTTCCTCATAGCAACCATCAATAGATCTGGCATTAGAAGAAGGCCTATGTCCTTGAAGGTGGTGGGAGGGAGCGGTTGTTTCTTCCATCCAAATAAACGATAGTGATCCATCAGAGGTTGTTTCATCGGATAAGGGACCACTAACCCATTCCATAATGATACAAATCTCCAAACAAGATGCACTCAGTTGGATGATAAATTTTTTCCTATCCATCAACGGTAAGAAGGCAGCTTTCAGGAAGTTTCAGCTACAGTAAAAGGGAAATTAGCTAGAAGACAAAACTGCTACAACACTTGGGCACTAAAAGACAAAATAGGGAAAAAAACAAAAGATGTATTTTAAATTACTGAATATTGTGGGGTGGGTGAAGTCCTATTACAATCAAATCTGGGCCGCACAATGTAATTCAATCCTAGCCATTCATTCAGGCTTTGGAAAACTATAAATAGGGGTCCCCCCCTTATTTGTAAATGGTTGGAGAGTTGGTGTAAAAAGAATTTGCAGAAATAGAAGACAACATTGCATGATTTTATGGATGTTCTCTTTGATTTTTCTCATCTTGCAATGCATGGTTCTACTTCCCATTTTAGTTTAGTTGTAGTTTCTTGAATGAAAGTGGTAATGGTGACTGTTGTTTCAGTATTTGATGAATTTCCAGCTCATGCTTTTTGTGGTTCATTGACATATAGTTCATTGATGATGAATCACTTTACAAAGCTAGTCTGAGCTTCATTCCTTTATTGCTGCAACTTATTTGGATTGCATGTGCATGATGTGTGTGTATAATCTGAAAATCTGCAGTCCTTAGAAGATTGCACTAGTTTTGTGTAATTGTAGGTTTCTCTTGGCCAAGAAAAACTCAGTTTAGGGAGTTTGTCTACTATAGCAGCCTCCATGATCACTGTTCATTAGTAGTTTCAGGTCTAAGAACTTACTCTCTTCCATCCTCTTTTTCCTTTTTTTTTAATAGGTAACCTTAGGCAAGGTTCATTGCACATTATAAAGCGAAATCTGATGTTGAAATAGAGTTCTAGATTGTTGTTTGAACCTACAAAAAACACACAACAACTCTCCCATCCTAAGAACTCCATTTACATACCCAACTTCCCACACTTTGTAAATCATCCGTAAGACCGCTTTGTGATACCAAAAAATCACATAAATCAATTGAGATATTCCAAGAACTATCAAGACCTGACATTAGAGACCTTGGGATAGTGTTTTGCAATTTTATTGTGGAAGATTGTCTTTCAAGAGAGGTGGTGCACCTATGCATTACTTGTGTTGAGAAGTGCATAAAAAAGCACATCAACAAAACTGGCGCTAGAAGGAAGGTGGTCATGTTGAGCCTACAAATCTAAAAGTTGGAAGTTGAAAGAACCTTCAAGTCAAATCTGAGATAGGGAGATCTCTTTTATGCTGAAAGTTAGAATCGAGAAATTGGAAGGCCAATAAAGTCGGGCTGAGATGCATCAGCATTTGCAAATCAACATCGCTTATTTACATGTAGAGTTGAATAGGATATTGAGGAGGCCATTGCAACAGTTTGCGTTGGCAGACAAGTGTAGGATCCATTGCACAAATAGACACAACAGATTGGAGTTTCTAAACTTCTTGAGAAGAATTGAAAGAGTCTTGCAAGGAGAAATTCCCTTTTGGGAAATATATCAACCTTTAGCCCTTGCAAACCCTGAGGAAGAATTGACAATCATGGAAGCCAAGGCATTCAAGGAGTTGATCAGAGAATGTTTGGAAAGCGAAGATGGACCAAGACTTGAGGAGGTACTGATGTCTACCTGGTACAGATTTCACAAAGCACCACATTCATAATTCACTTGTCCATCATGTGAAGACATCATCACTCATGTCAAGGGCAGTTTGAACAAGGTAGAGCAATGAAATCTCAATGAAGAGAAGTCATCCCATGAGGTGGGAGATTTGTCAATGTCAGGAGGAAAGAACATTGAAGATGAACCAAAAAAATTGACACAAGAAGGCGATGGGACATCGGATATAGAGGATCAGAGCCAATAGGAAGAAGCTGATTTCAATAGGACAGTAGAAATCCGTGATGAAAATGACGTCAGAAAGGACGTAGATGGTTCCCCCTACATTAATCAAAAGAAGTCCCCCATTCTAGAAAAGGAATCTTCGACAATCAAGGATAAACCAACAAAGTTTGCAATAGTGTATGATGGGGCAGCCAATGAAGATGCTAAAAATTAGAAAGAGGAAAGGGATGAAAACCTTGCAAAAATAGAAAATGATGATGAAGGCATAAGTGAAATCAGATTGGAAGACCTCTCCTTCATAAACAATAGTGATCAAGAATCTGAAAATGTAGATTTGGTGGAGTGGGAACAACCACTCGCCATGACTGTCTACCATCATGCTTCTTTTTCAAGTGATGATGAGGACCCAGTAGTGGAAATATATGACTATCTCATCTCCAGATTAGCAAAGAATTGGTTAGAGTTGAAATACCAAGTGGATTTGGAGGTGCTACTACTGCTGAATTGGTGCAAACTTCATGATTCATCACACTCGGAGTTCACATGTGGACTGTGCCAAGTGACAACCTAGCTGAAGGTAGTCCACAAGAGGATGTTGGGACAACAATAAAAGAAGGACAACAATACAATCTTGAGCTTCCTAGAGATGAATTAGATCAAACAAGAAGGTTGTCCACCAATCATCAAAAATTTCTCCCCCTTCAAGAGCATTTGTGCACCATGGATGATAGGCTTTATGAAAAGTCCTTAGAGGGAGATTGTGTAGTGGATTTTGGTCCCCTTGATGAGGTGCCATCAATTGATGACTATTTTTTATTGGGAGTTGTACTGCAGAGGTATGGGCATGTCGAGGACGAGCACATCCCAGAAGATGGTAGTGATGAAGACATACTCCTTGAACCTCCAAATAGTGATGCACTAGAGAATCTGGATTGGGAGAGGGGTTCCTTCTCTGTCTATAGTGATAGTGAACAAGGGGAAATGAGTGAACGTCAGGATGAGATGCATTAACAAAAAAGAGAAGAAGAAAAAGGTGGGGGGTGGTGAGATAGCTGCCAATAGAGATGAAGCACCTATTCAACTACAAGATGCAACTTGGAGTCCTTTCGCCATGATCATTGTTGATCCTCCTTCATATTTAGATGGCTGCAATAGGAAATATTTGTGCATGTCATTGTCCCATGACATTGAAAACCACATAAATAAGGACAACACTTGGGAAAGAAAGTGGGATAGCGTGCTGCCTTTTGAGGACAACAATCAAGTGGACACTAGGTTTGCAAAAGATCAACGAGATGAAGTGTATCTTCTCGAAGAAGAACTGATAGGGATTTCCAATCCCACGCAAGACGTGGAAGAAGTGTTTGCTGCCTCGTTCTCCTTACCTTATCAAATCTTGATTCTTGAAATGTTGCACCCTCCACCATGCCCGCCCAAGGTTGCTGATGCAAAGATTGACGATGTAGTGCTTGCTCTCAATTGTCAAATATTGCCATAATTGCACAATGAAATCTAGGTTCTATCCTTCCTTGCTCTTGTTAATTGTCATACCTGCACTTATCATTTTGATTATGGGAATGAGGAGATACAAACATGTTTATGGATTCACCATGGGTTTAGCAAGCCTCCTCAATTGCTGATTTTACCTAACCAGGTGACTGAACTTGAGTGCTGCAACATTGAATTAATTTTTTTAGAATATAAAGATAAATTTGCATGGTTAAGAATGATAACAATTTCTCGTTTATTTGTGCATGCACTATGAAATCCAATGAGCGTAGATGTCAGTTCATCTTGCCTGAACATAGTGCTTTGTATGTAGCTCATTTTTTGTTGTTGCTTTGCAACTGCTTTGCTCGGGGTCCCTCTACTTTTGGCTGGGCACATCTATGCGTACAAAAACCATACTTATCACCTGGGGTTGTTCTATGTATTTCTTTGTCAAAATCTAATCAAGTTTTCAGAGTGGATGGTGAGGATCTTCTATTAGTGTCAAGTGATCTGGGTGTTTGATTCAAACAGGATAAGTCATTGGTTGCTCTGATTCTGATGTATTCTGGAATCTTATATCTCTCACATATTTTAAGAATCTGGAGGTCATTGTAGGTCCTTTGTGAAGTATAGTTAAGTGAAAAATCTAAAATTCTTCTTCAGTGCCACTGTGATTCTCAGCCCTAAGCACGAGCTTCAATGCTTGTAGGTTGAAATAAAAAGAATTGAAAATTGAAAATCAAAAGAAAAGAAACAAAAGAAAGAAAGAAAAATATTGAAAATCAAAAGAAAAGAAATTCAAATTTTCTAGGGTATCCGAGCAACTCTACCGGGGCTATAGACACGGGGCCAACAATAGAGAAATGTTAAGGAGAATCACAATGACAACCTCATCAGGGCTATGGACACCTGACTCACAGTGAGGCAATGTATCAAATTATTTTGGAGTTAGAATAAACTACGTAGCTTAACTTGACAGAGCTTGGGTTTCTGTAGCACTGAAGGATGGGAATTGACACAACTGCACACACTTATATTTTTAGCATATTGAAGCTTGGATTAACTAGTGGTTTTGATCCTTTGGTTGAGCGTCTAGCTTGTTTTCCCTAGCGTGAAGATCATAACCAGATATTTTGGGTTCGTGATTCTAGTTTTTCATCAAAATGATCTAGAGCATTTCCCCAGCAAGTCGCCATTTGTTGTGCATATTTTAAACACACGCCCCCTCGTGGGCAAGGACCCCCTCTTTTCACTCCTGATGGGCTAATTTTCTCTCTTTCATTTTTCTTGCCTCTTTTCTGGAGCCTAAATTGGTCATGTGCTTTCAAACAATCAAATTGCCTTGACCAAATTCACCTACTTGAGTTTCGGTAAGTCTTTTGCTTTCGTGAAAGTGCCCCTGCGGATTTCCCTTTGCCTGTTGCCCCAACATCCTCTAGGCCTCATAGACTCCCAGTTGCGGGTCACCTCATACGAGTTTCCACTCATGTTTCACTATTGAGTAGCGACTAATGCCCAACTTCCAGCCGGATGGCAGGACCTGCGCATAGTTTATTTTTTTGAGCCTTGACCGAGCATCCAAATGAGCATGAGATTCCACATCTCACCTAACCTAGGTCCACCATACAAAAAAATCAATGCATGTCATTAGTGGAAATTGGCCCATAAACGTTGCTCCATGCCCTTCATTTTACCTGGGGCATTCAAATCTGGGGAGAAGCAAAGTCCCCCCCCTTTCGTTTTCCACTTTTTGCCTTGTTCCTGCTGACTTGGTCCCTGCTCGCTCAATTCTCTTTTTCCTTCATTTTTGACTTTGGGGACAAGTTTCCTATGGACTTAGGATTTTTTTGTGTTGCCTAAGTGAGCTGCCAAGGTTTCGTTAAGTTTTGGGAAGTTGTAGAAATTTCATTCTGGAACTCCATCCCTTTTCCTATGGATTTGGGATGTTTTTGTGGTGCCTAAGTGAATTGCCAAGGTTTCATTAAGTTTCGGGAAGTTGCATAAATTTTATTCCGGAACTCTGTCCCTCCATGGATGTTTCTGGAACTTCATCCCTTCATGGCCATTTCTTGAACTTCGTCCCTCCTTGGCCATTTTCGGAACTCCGTCCCTTTGTGGCCGTTTCCGGAACTCCGCCCCTCCTTTTCCATTTTCGGAACTTCATCCCTTCGTGGTTGTTTTGGGAATTTCATCCCTTCGTGGTCATTTCTAGAACTCTATCTTCGGACTGCCATCCCTCCACTCGTCATCCACCATTTGTTGTTCATCTACCCTTTGTCATTTGTTCATCATCCTTCTTCCCTCTTGGGCCCGCATCTTAGAGCACACATTAATGTTTATGATCCAAATGTTGAACAATGATGAATATTATGATATTTTGATGATGCATGGGCTAATATAACAAGGAGTTTGCAGGATTTAACTAATGTTTGCCTTGATTTGTGTATGAAAGCACTTACAACACTTGATGTATGCAGGATTCAAGAAGCCTACTGCAGGTCCGTCGAGGAGACCCATTGAGAAATTTGAACAAAGAAAATCACATAGCTCCTATCACCATTCATTTTATATCCACCTTTCCTCATAGCACCCATACATATAGCTGACATTAGAATAAGGCCTATGTCCTTGAAGGTGGTGGGAGGGAGCGGTTGTTTCTTCCCTCCAAACAAATGATAGTGATCCATCAGAGGCTGTTTCGTCAGATCAAGGACCACTAACCCATTCCAAGATGATACAAATCTGAAAATGAGATGCACTCGGTTGGATGAGAAATTTTTTCCTATCCATCAAGGGGAAGAAGGCAGCTTTCAAGTAGTTTCAACTACACTAAAAGGGAAATCAGCTAGAAGACAAAACTGCTACAACACCTAGGCACTAAAAGATAAAATAGGGAAAAAAGAAAGGATGTATTTTAAATTGTCAAATATTGTGGGGTAGGTGAAGCCCTTGTGCAATAAAATAAAGGCCACATAATTTAATTCAGTCCTAGCCATTCATTTGAGCTTTGGAAAACTATAAATAGGGGTCTCCCCCTCATTTTTAAATGGTTGGAGAGTTGGTGTAAAAAGCATTTGCAATAATAGAAGACAACATCGCATGATTTTATGGATGTTCTCTTTGATTTTTCTCATCTTGCATGCATGGTTCTACTTCCCCTTTTAGTTTAGTTGTAGTTTCTTGAATGCAAGTGGTAATGGTGACTATTTCTGTATTTGATAAATTTCCAACTCATGCTTTTTTTGGTTCATTGATGATGAATCACTTTGCAAAGCTAGTTTGAGCTTCATTCCTTTATTTCTGCAACTTAGTTCGATTGCATGTGCATGATGTGTGCGTGATCTGAAAATATGTAGTCTTTAGAAGATTGCACTAGTTTTGTGTAACTCTAGGTTCCTCTTAGCCAAGCAAAACTCAGTTTAGGGAGATTGTCTACTGTAGCAACCTCCATGATCACTGTTCATTCATAGTTTCAGGTCTAGGAACTTACTCTCTTCCCTGCTCTTTTTCCTTTTTTTAATAGGTAACCTTAGGCAAGTTTCATTGCACATTATAAAGCTAAATTTGATGTTGAAATGGAGTTCTAGACTATTGTTTGAACCTATAGAAAACACACAACTCTCCCATCCTAAGAAGTCCATTTGCGGACCCAACTTCCCACACTTTGTAACTCATCCATAAGACCACCTTGTGATTCCAGAAAATCACATAAATCAACTGAGATATTCCAAGCACTACCAAGACCTGACATTAGAGACCTTGGGATAGTGTTCTGCAATTTGATTGTGGAAGACTTTATTTCAAGAGAGGTGATGCACCTATGCATTACCTATGTTGATAAGTGCATAAAAAAACACATCAGCAAATCATAACCCACATGATCTATAATGAGAAACACCACTTCCAGTCCTTTTACAAAAGTGGGTGTGAGAGTAAAGCCTATGATTCTCTGTAAATTTGATATGATGAATGAAAAATCCTCTTTTGATTGCTCTGTACTTGGTACAATAGCCTTTAAGAGTCCCTGCTCCAAGATGAACCCTATTATCATTGGCAATGTTGCAAATAGACAAATTTGAAACAAGAATTGAGTATTGAGGGCTGCTTGTAGAGCCGTATCATCCAATTTTCTAGCTTCTTTTGCAATAGCCTCATCCAAGATAGAGAGAGCTTGGTATGCTTTCCAATAAAGATAAATGTAAATGATCAATATTGTCATCATTGTGCAAACATAAAAGACAACATTAGTCAAGTAGAATGACAACATCCTGAAGAATTCAAAAAATTCTTCAAGACTATATATGTCTTTGCTTAAGATCTGATCTCCATTGCCACCATCAACTTTACCCTCAAATAATGCAATCTGATTATGTCCAACATCTCGGCCCTTTCCAACCTAAATGTATTCATTATGGATAAAATTTCCTTTTCATATTGTAGAATTGAACCCATCATAGATATCCTTACTGATATTAATTACATGAGATGCCTTGATCAAAGGATTAAAATCATTTATCTCTACTCAACATGATAGACAACATGGAAACATATTGCACAACCATTGCAGGTTTGACTAGCACCTAGATAGGGGAGATTTCAAAATTTTCAATGCTCAAATTTTGGGGTAACATATCTCAACCTACCTTGTGAAAAAAACACAAGTTTCAAAGGTAGTATGATTCCATCTATAGAAATTTAGAACAAAATCATTGTAAAGAAAATTTTAAAGATACCTACATAAAACTTTTCAAAAGGATAATATTATGACCATGTAATTTAACTTCATGTCCACATGTTTCTATAAGAGAAGGGGGAGATTGAAGTGGTGGATGAATCAAATAACTAGTGATTGGTTTGGAATTTCTCTTCTTATGCTTGATGTTCAAATGGAAAGTTACCAAAGATAAATTACTATTTTCTAATATTACTCTTACAATAACTTGTGGATTATGTGGATCATGACATCCTTGCTAAAATATAATTCCTTTAGAATTTACATTCCTAAATAATAACATAAATATCAAGATCATGTGTTGGGTAGCTAATTACTAGTGTAGTGAATATTTCACTAATATGGTAAGTAATGTTGGGATTAAGATGTCTCAACCTTTGAGTCCTAGCATTAATTAATTGATAATTATATTTATATTAATTTATCCTAATGTATTAAAATTCCTAAGTTACCATTCACTTTTTGGTTCCTATAATTAAGATGGCATCCTACATGGCAAGTGATGACATATGGAAAGATCCCTAAATTTTAGAATTTTTTGCCCACTTTAGGAGGTCCTAATCTATAGGAGGAGGATGTCACATGTTTCTATATTGGTGAAAAATAATTTTCACAAGTTCTTATATTGACTTGAGAGTCTCAGCTAGCAATTACTATATATGAACTGAAGAGGAATAAAGCATTTTTTGGCTTTATTTGCTTTAGAAGCCCAAGATGTGGATAAGATATGGTTAGGATATGGATAATATTCTTTTCCTATATATGAGAGCCCAAGATGAGAATAAGGATATTTTGCTTTAGCAGGTTGATTTTAAAGGTCATGATTTTTGATCTTTTGTAAATATTGGATTTGTAGGAGATAAGGGATGCTTTTTTGGGTGCCTACCTTTCTGATCTATATATACATGTGTTAGCTTATTTTTAATGAAAATTTAATTATTTATTGAGCTACCATTATGTTGTTGAGATTATTCCAGATTCTGAATATAGTGTTGACAACTTTTATAGAGAATAAGATTTGTTATTATATTGCAATCCATATTCTTGAATAATGTGATAGAGTTGGGTGTTTCGAGTATGTGTTTTTCTTGAAAGAGTTTTCCCACATAAAATTTATGTGTTCTGGTTTCACTATTTAATTTATCAATTAAATTTGTGTGTGCAATATTTTTGTTGCTGCAATAGTTAAAGGCTTTGAAGAATTTTTGCAACCCTCTCCCATGTTAGATTGGCATAGCGAGTTGTCTTTGTGTACCCGACTTCCTTTTAGTTGGTATCACAGTTTGGCCAACCTTGATTACGTTGGTGGGTTAAAGGGTTTTTTGTGCTAATCTATTTTTAGTAGAATTTTTGTAGAAGAAGATTCAATAACCTTATTGTAGGAAAAAATATGGAAAGCACATCCAATAGAATTGAAATAGAGAATTTAAATTATGGTAATTCTGAGTTATGGAAAGTCAATATGGAAGATATGCTCATGGATAGAGATCTATGGGTTGCAATATTTGGTACAAAACCCAAAGAAATTCTCAAGAATATTGGGAATTGATGGATCAAATAGCCAAAGGTTTGATAAGACTTTATTTGACTGATTTAGTGCTCCTAAGTGTCCATGAAGAAAAGAGTGCAAAAGATATTTGGAAGAAACTTGGAGATGTTTATCAAGCTAAATACCTAGTAAACAAGTTATAACTATAAAAGAAACTTTATTCTTTGAAGATGGGATATGAAAGATATGTTGGTGATCACATGAATATATTTAATATGCTTGTTGCATAGTTGAGGTCAATTGGTGATAAGATTGAAGATGATGATCATTGCATGCTTATGTTTTTTGTTGGACTTGTGGGATCACCCAGTGATGGCTATTGGAATTACTACTACCAAGTTCAAGATGGGTGAGGTGGTTGCATCACTTTTATCTAAAGAAGTATGGAGACAATATTCTAAGATGGCTAAGGAAGCCCTTGTTGTACGTGGAAGATCGAAAGTGAAAGGAAGGAAAAATGAAAATAATTCTAAATATAAGTCTCCAAGGAGATCTAAGTATCTTGGAAAGTCCAAGGTAAGATTTTGGAATTATGGAAAAATTGGTCATATCCATTAAGAGTGCAAGGAGGAGAAGAAAAATAAAGGTACAAATAATTTCTTTGATTTTGACTCTAAAAAATCCTCTCATGATGACATAAATTCTTTTGCCGCAACCTTGGCAACACATGCATCAAGAGATGTGTGGTTAATAGGCTCAGGTGCTTCTTTCCACATGACCTCTCACAATGGTTGGTTCTTAGAGTATGAAGAATATGGTGGTGGGAAAATGTATTTGGGTGACGATTCTCATCTCAATATTATTGGTTGTAGAAGAGTCAAAATTAGATTCCTTGATGGTAGAGTAAAGGGGATTGATGATGTATTTCACATCTCAAGTTTGACATGAAACCCACTCTCAATTAGTAAATTGAATCATTTAGGTGTGCATGTTTCTTTCTCAAATGGAGGATGCAAGATGACTAGAGGATCTATGGTGATGTCTAGGGGTGTTTGGATTGGAACTTTGTAAAAGCTAGATGCATGCACGGTTCAATACAATAGTTATTTTGACAAGTTGAAGAAGATATCTTTGGATTGTTCATCCTTATTGTCAAATTGAGTAGAGACGAATTTTGTATCAGTTATATCTAATGGTCATGCATTTGGGTACCTAAGGGTGCTCATTCTTTGGAAATGAATCTTCCTATGGAGAAAATAATGTTATGGTACCAAATATTTGGTCACATTGGTGAGAAGGGTCTTAGAGCCCTAAAAAATAAAACCCTTGTTGAAGGCCTTGATGATTGTAATATTGAGTTCAGTTTTTTTGAATATTATGTATATGGAAAATAACACTGTGTTTATTTTTATTCTAGTTCTCTTTAGTCTTATGGGTTGTTGGATTATGTGCATGCAAATGTGTTTGGTCCTATGAATGTTCCTTTGTTATCTAGATCTGTGTAATTTTTCTCATTCATAGATGAATAAATTAGGACATTTATTTATTTTCTTAGAATTAAAGTTGAATTTTTTATTCAATTAAAGGAGTTTAAGGCTCTTGTTGAAAATCAAACTAGTAGAAATATTAAGTGTTTTAGGACTAGCAATGGTGACAAGTTTTTTTCAGTAGAATTCAAAAAGTCTTGCAAGGACCATGGGATTGAGACATAAGATAACTCTATACACCCAAAAAAAATGGAGTTGTAGAGAGGATGATCAAGACATTGATGGAAAGGGCTAGAATTATTTTGAGTGGTGTTGGCCTTGAACATAAGTTCTTGGATGAAGTTATAGACACTACATGTTACTTAATCAACATATCTCCTACATTGATACTTTTTTAAAAGATATCCATTAAGGAATGGTTTGGTAAAAATCCTTTGATGAGACATCTCAGAGTATTTGGTTGTGAACTTTACTCTCGTGTGTCTAATTGAGAAGATGTCTAAGTTTGAGAACAAGGAAGTGAAGTGTATCTTTATCGGTGTTAAGGGGCACAAGCTTTGGGATCTAGTGGCCTAAAAGGTTCTCTACAAAAAAAGAAATTTTTTGAGAGGAAATATTCCATAGTTGAGCTACAACAGAAAGAGGAGAAAAATAATGATCGGTAGTTCAAGTTCCACCTAATCCATTTAGAGGTGAACTATGCACTCTTATTGGAACTAATGATGAGGAGAGATACAACAGCTCTGAGCATTCTAAAGAATAAGAAGAACCTCTATCTCAAGAATTGAGGATGTCTACTCATGTTAGGTGGCAACTAGAAAGTTTTGGTTATTCAATGTTGGATTCCATTTGTATTTTTCCTTTGATTGGTAACATTGATGAACCTACGATTGTTAGAGAGTCTATGGGTATGAATGATATAGATTCCTAGATGAAATCCGTGGATGAATAGATGATTTCATTAAAGAAAAATGGCATGGTATTTGGTGCCCTTTCCTAAATGATAGAAACCCTTTGGATGTAAATGGGTGTTCAAGTGAAAATCTAGTCCAGATGGTAGTTTTGTGAAGGATAAGGCCTAATTGGTCATTGAGGGGTATTATTATGTGGAGGGAATTGAATATAGTGATATTTTCTCTCTTGTTGCAAAGGTGACATTTATTTGATTCTTGTTATCAATTGCAGCATTGTATGATCTAGAAGTGGAACAAATGGATTTGAAGACAACGTTCCTTCACAGTGACTTGGAGGAAGAAACATGTCACAAATAGAGTATTTTGTGGTTAAAGGTAAAGAAAATATGGTACACAAGTTGAAAAAGTCTTTGTACGGCTTGAAGCAATCTCCTAGAATGTGGTGCCATAAATTTGACACCTATGTTTTGTCTTTGAGATTTCTAAGATCTAAATCTAATCATTGTGTGTATTTCAAATATGATAATAGTCATATTCTTATAATTACATTATATGTAGATGATATATTCTTTTTGGTAATGATTAAATTATGATTTCAAATGTTAAGTCTCAATTGTCAAAATAGTTTAAAATTAAGGATCTAGGTGCAATGAGGTATATTTTGGGGATGTATACCATAAGAGTTATAGCTATCAAAAAGTTTTGGTTAAGCTAGAGAAAGTATGTGAATTTAGTGTTGGAGATATTCAGTATGGTATCTTGTAGACAATTAGTTTCTCTTGTGTTGTTGGGGAAAAATATTTTTGTGGAGGACTATCCAAAATATTCTACCAATATGGAGGATATGACCAAAGTACCATATGCAAGTGCATTTGGCAATCTTATGTATGTTATGATCTATATAAGGCCATACATTTCCCAATTAGTGGGAGTTATTAGTCGGTATATTGGGATGACATGAAGAGAGTGTTTAGGTTGTGGGGTACTTTTGATTATTCCTTATGTTTTCATGGTTATCTTACTATACCTCAATATTCCGTCAATATTCATGGATATGCATATTTAGATTGGGATAGTGACATTGACAGAAGAAGATCCACCCATGTATATGTTTTCATGATGTTTGGTAGTGTTATAAGTTGGATGAGTAAGTGGTAGACTGTAGTTGATTTTTCCACTATAGAAGAAAAGTACATGGTAGCTACTCATTCTTGTAAAGAAGCTATTTGGATAAAATAATTGTGTTTTGATACTAGTTTTGATGCAAGAAAAATTATTATTTGTTGTAACAGTAAAAGTTCCATTTTCCTAGCAAATAATCCTACTTTCCATTCTAGAACAAATCATGTTGATGTTTGATTTAATTTTTTTAATGATATGGTAGAATATGGAAATGTGAAGTTGGAGAAATTTGACACTTGAATGTTGTATATGCACTAACTAAGCCAATGAGCACAAAGAAATTTAGATGGTGTTCTAGTTTCATGGGCCTTGGGGCCTTGAGTAGTTGATTGTAGTAGATTCTTGATAGGTCTTCGACAATTTGGAGAATGTTAGGATGAAGGTTTCTCAACCTTTGAGCCCTATCATTATTTAATTGATTATTAGCCGCATATTAATTTATCTTGATTATTAAACTTCCTAAGTTTCCATTCAATTTGTGGGTCCTATTGTTGAGATGACATCCTACATGATAGGTTATGACATATGGAAAGATCCCTATATTTTAGGAAGTTACAAATCCCACTTTAGGAGGCCCTATTTTATAGGATGATGATGTAACATGTTTCCATATTGGGGAAAAAATATTTTGGTAATTTCCTATATATTGACTTGAGAGTCTCGATTAGTAGATACTATATTAGAATTGAAGAGGAATAAAGAAGCCTTTTAGCTTTATTTTCTTTAGGCACCCAATATATGGATAATATGTTTTCCCTATATACGAATGCCCAAGATGATGATAAGGTTTTTTTGGTTTAGCAGGTTGATTTTAAAGCTCATGTTTTTTAATCTTTTGTAGATATTGGATTTGTAGAAGATAGGGGATGCTTTTTTTGGTGTCTTTCTCATCTATATATAATTTCTATGTTAGCTTATTTTGTATTACAATATAATTATTTCTTGAGCTACCATTTTTTTGTCGTAATCATTTTGGATTTTGAATATAGTGTTGAAAACTCCTAAAGATCATAAGCTCCATTATTATATTGTAATCCATATTAATGAATAATACAATTGAGTTGGGTGTTTAGAGTGTTGGTTTTTTCTTGAAAGGGTTTTACTACATAAAATCTTTGTTTTGGTTTCATTATTTAATTTATTAATTAAATTTGTATGTGCAATCTTCTTTTGTTGCAATAGTTAAAGGGTTTGAATAATTTTCGCAACCCTCTCTTGTGTTAGATTGGCATAGGGAATTGTTTTTGTGTACCTAACTTCCTTTCAAGTAAATAGGTGACCATGTTGATACATGATTCATCCAACTACATATTTTGAAACAACAATCTAAATCCCAAATGGTTGATGAAGATCCAATAATAAAAGTATTGGTTTTTAATATAGTTTACAGTTCAATTATTTGAAGTCTTTTTATTATGAAATTGACCAAATGAATCTTGCCTTAGCACCACCTTTGGTAAATATGTTTAATGAAAAAATCACATGAGAAAAACTAGGTACAAATATCCTATAAAAAATTTCCAATCCTTATGAGATCGAGATTTCTATGCGATTCTTTAGTTTTGGTCAATCTTGGATGACTTGAATTTCGGTGAGTCCACATGTACTCCATGTGAATATAGTATATATGTGAGATACAAATGGTAAATGAAAATTTATCTATGTTTTCATAAAATTTGTGTTTTTTCAAAGTGTCAAACACTTGTTCTATATGACACATGTGATCATGTCCCACATTTTTTTGAAGATCAAGGTTTCATCAAGCTAGCTAGTAATAAATAAAATAATTGACATATAAATATCATTCATCATCTATATAAATTTTGATAAAGTTTTGGTTAATCCAAAGGGAATGACTAATGTTAGGTTAGGTGACATTAACCTTGCAAACCTATGTCATTTATATGTCTCCATGTTTCTTGGAAAGTGTCCTAGGGGACATAAGAAAAATTAATTAAATATTGGTATTATTATAATTATATTTTCAAGATGGAATTTAATGTTGGTGGAGGTTACACATCACTATAGGAAAAAATATCCCCCCTAGGAACCACATAGAGAATATGAAAGATCTTGAGTAGGGCACCCATGTTTGGAGGGAAACATGTGTCGATTCGTGTTCTATCTAGAAAATGAAAAGTTACTGGAGCATACTAAAGGTAGAAGATGAAGAGGTTATGGGTTAGGCACCCATGTTTTAGACTTGTGCATTTTATTTAATAATTTATCACAACTCTTGGTCTTCCAAGAAAGGGGTGTGAGTTTTTTCAAGTGGTTTTGGTACCTCTTGTCTCAGTTTACCATTATGGTTTTTCCTCCCATAAATTCTATATATTGGAGCCTATTAGATACACAGGACAACTAAGAGAGGGGGTGAATAAATTTTACATCTAAACCTTCAATCCATCATTAAACTTCAAACCCTTATTAAGCATTAGCATAAATATTAACAAATAAAACATCAACACATCAACAACCTACACAATAGAACATCAAATTTTACATGGAAAACCTTAATCAAGGAAAAAACTTGGCGAGGATTAACTCACATATATATGAATAAAAACACCAATTACAAAAGGATCACTACCGAAAGAGCTCACTTCCCAAAGGAATCACTGTCTAAAATAAAGAAAGAAAGACCCTCTACTAAGGGCTCATTGCCTAGATAGAAAGATAATAGAAAGAGAATTCTATAAGGAGGTTCACTACCTTGGAGCAATAGGAGAGTCCACCACAAAAAATATACACATCTGCAACCTTTGGCTTATTGCCTCCAACAACTTCAGGCACACTCAAATGTAGACAAATTTTTCTCACCATTTCTAGTAGTCATAGGCATTCATGCTCACACTCAGATCTCAACACTTAATCACATAGACATCATTTCACACCACACAGTTCTCCAACGATTTACCTTGCATATATATCATTTTCAACCATGAATAACCTTCTCCAAGTTAGCCTCAAGAAACGTATGCACCTCAAATATGTGCAACCACCAAATAGGTCGGCACCAAACACTTTTGTGGTGGAAAGAAGTGAAGGAAAACCACATCAAGGGTTAACCAAGACCCAAATCTACACTAAAAAACTACACAATTCTTCCATAAACAATGAAGCACATCCACAAGTAATGCTAACATGCTAGGTTGGACAAACTAGTATTGATGCTAATAAGAAACCACATTCACAAAATTACCAGGTCCAGAAATAACTTGTGGAACACTTAGAAAAATTGCACAAATTCTTAGAATATTCCAACATGAATAGAATATTCAAACACATTGGCAGAAACACATGCAAATAAATTTTTTGTCATCTTGTGCAACTAGTCAAACTATTAGTAGGACACAAAACATGAACCAAGTTTCTGGAATAGATGAACACCAAAGCATCCAAGGGAAGATAGATACAAGCATCATTAACATATTCCAAAATATACACGACAAGAAAATTCAACGCAGAGAAATGTGGAGCAATTATATTTCTCCTAGACAACCTTCTTCACAAGCTAGAGACAGTCTAACACACTATCAAACACATCGTCTACTGCCACATTATCCAAAACTTGAAACTCTAGATATAACACCTCTGAACACTTTTGAACATCACATCCAAACTGCACAAGCACGTCTTCAAGCATGAAGAAATGCAGAGCATAATACATAACACACCCATGTCACCTTTTATACTCTTTATGTAGTTTTTCTCAAAAGAAATTGGAAACCAAGTGACCATGTTGCATTTGCAACATTTGATCAACACCACAAAAAATTTCTCATCAACACCACACTAGAGGCTGACATAGGTTGATATCAATGACAACACTAATGACAATATAGTGCAACAATCTCCCCATTTTTCATTGATAGCAACACCTATTGAAAGACCATCAAAAATAAAAGAAACTATGATCTCAAACTCTCAAGTAGCTAGCCTTCTTACTTGGAAGTTTCCTTCCCTATGTTTTTTAGACTTCAATCTCGACTTCTCTTATATTTTTCAAACTGCACTCTCCCCCTTTGACATCATTGGTAAAGGGAAACACTTGTGCATTTCACTTCTCTCTCTCTCTCTTTCACTTTTAGACATAATATATGCTACCCATGACTACACCAACTAAGGACACCACTACCTACTCCCCTTCAGAGGTAGCCTTCATCAGTCCAATACAAAGAGTTAATCTTTAATTGCACCCCTGGACATATGCACTATATTATTCATCTAGTTGGAAGAAGGAGGGGAAATCACCCCTAACTTTTGTTTGAGATACTCAAATATCTCTTTTGGAAGAGCGTTTATGAAAATATATCTTATTTGATCCTTTGTAGGTACATACTGAAACTTCACTTCATTCTCAACAACTTTCTCTATTAGAAAGTGATACCGTATAGAGATATGCTTTGTTCATGAATGCATTACTATATTTTTTGAAATTTTGATATCACTTGTATTACCACACAAAATAGAGATAGGTTGATCATATGATACTATGATATCTTTCAATGTCTACTTCATCCACAACACCTATGTGTAGAAATATGTTGTAGAAATATACTCTACCTCTGCAATAGATAATGATATTGAATCATGCTTCTTACTTATCTAATAAGCTAGTCTATTTCCAAGGAAGAAAGCACCTCCACTTGTACTTCTATCAATTTCACAACCTTACTAATATGAATCTATATAGGCACTCAAAGAGAAATCAGTATCCTTAAAATACCATAGACCATAGTTTGGAGTGATCTTCAAATATTTGAATATCAGTTTAACTGTTGCCACATGTGATTCTCTAGGATCTTCTTGAAATATTTGCACAAGAAATATTTCATGCATGATATTTGGTCTAGTTGTTAGATATAGTAATCCACCAATCATGGATCTATACTTGGTCTGATATGTCTTAGGAGATTCATCATTTTTTCTCAACTTACAACTAGTAACCATGGGAGTACATATTGTTTTAGAATCCCCCATTCCAAACTTTAGCATTTCCTTGACATAATTTGATTGTGTAATGAATATACATTTTTCTGATTGACTGATTTGCAGCCAAAGGAAGAAAGTGTTCTCCCCAAATATTGACATTTCAAACTCATTTTGCATTTCCTCAGTAAAATTTTTACACATTACCTCACTACCTCCAAATATTATGTCATCAACATACACAACTACAATTACAATTTTTTCTCCCTCAACTTTGAAGTAAAGATTGTTATCTACAATACCCTTTTTGAATCCTTGCTACAATAGGCACCAATCTAATCTTTCATACCAAGCTCTACGAGCCTATTTAAGTCCATAAAATTCTCTCTTCAACTAGTAGACCGTATCAAGATCTTTTGATAACTCAAAACCTTATGTTTCTTCAATGCATACCTCTTCTTTCCTAACTCACTATTAAAAAATGTAGACTTTACATCCATATGATATACCTTGAAGTTTTTATGTGTCGCAAAAGCCAAAAACATATTGATAGCCTCCATTCTTTCTACAAAAGAAAATTCTCTTCAAAATCCATTCCTTCTACTTGTGAGTAACCCTTACACACAAGTCTAGCCTTGTTTCTAATAACTTCTCTATTCTCATTCAAATTGTTCTTGAAAACCCATTTTGTTCTTGTGCCCAATTCCCATGTTTGATTCTTCTCAATCTTCCTTAGATCTTCTTCCATAGACTTGATTGAGTTTTCATCCTTGTCAGATTTAGTAATTGTTTTAGGTTCTAGCTTAGAAAGTAAACAAAATTTTACCTGCTCCTATATCATGACAACTTTTCTTCTTGTCAACACACCTTTTCTTTTGTCTCCAATTATTTGATCCTCAGAATGATTCTTCTACACATATTCGAGAGTCTTAGGATTATTTTTCAGAGCTTATTCCTCTTCCAATAGTATCTCCTTTTCTTTCTCTTCATTTTCTTCTTCTTTAAAAGGGGTTTCATCAGATTCATATCCTTCTATCAACATTGAACTCTAATGTGATTATTCATCCACTTTGATACTTGCACTTTCAACTATCTTCTTTATCCTTTTGTTGTAGCACTTGTATGACTCACTCTTTATAGAATATCCAAGGAATATTCCTTCATTTTATCTTTAATCAAACTTTCCCAAGTTCTCTTCATCTCTCCTTATATAGTATTTACTTCCAAACACTCTAAAATATTTCATAGTAGGATTTTATCCATACCATAGCTCATCGAGGTATTTGAGTTGTTCACTCTTTCTTGACCTCTATCAATAATTTAAACTATAGTATGAATAGCTTCTCTCCAATAGACATTTCATATATTTTCTTCTTTCGACATGGTTCTTGTTGCCTCTTGAACTATCCTATTCTTCCTCTCCACAACTTCATTTTGTTGCAAAGTTCTAGGAGATGATAAATGCCTTTTTATCCCATGATCTTCACAAAATTTGTTAAACTTTTTGGAGGTGAACTCACCACCTATGTCAAACTTCAAGCACTTGATTTTTAGATCTATTTCATTCTCAACCATAGATTTAAATGCTTTAAAATTATCTAGAGCTTTTGATTTTTCTTTGAGAAATGTTACCCAAGTCATTCTAAAGTAATCATATATTAAAAACATAAAATACCTATCACCTTGAGAGATCATTGTTCTGGTAGGTCCACATAGATCTGTCTACGCCAACTCCAAAGGTCCTAAAGTAAAATATTCTTTAGATTTAACCTCTTCTTTGTCTGTTTTCCAACTTGACACTCTTTACAAATTACATTGATAGGATTTATAATTCTTGGAATGTCTCTCACAACATGAATAGACTTGATCTTTACTAGGATATCAAAATTGATATGACATTCTTTTATATCATAGCAAAATTTCATTGATTTGTAACATAAAGCGCTTACCACCAACACCTTTGAGCTGCTAAACATTCCCTTTTGTCCTTATTATTGCAAGAACCATAGTTTCAAAGCTTCCTTTTTCTTATTTCACAACCATCATCCTAAAATACCAAATTGTATCCTACTACACTTTTTTCCTACACTCAGAAGACTATTCCAGAGACCCTTGACATAAATAACATCATATATCTTATACTTGCCATCAAAACTAAATGAACCTTTTCCATGGATCTTAGCAAATGTGTCATCACCAAACTTAACAAGACCACCATCATTTATTTTTTAAGCCTAAAAAACTTACTCTTATCACCTATCATATGATTTGAGCATCTGTTATCAATTATCCGGTATTTTCTCTCCTCTCTTGCATGAAAGGAAGTCAACATAGTTCCTTCAACGCTATGACCTCTTTTCAGAGAAATTTCCTTCACACAAATTTAAGGGTTAGTAGAATTAGTTCCAAAATTTAAAAGCATGAACAATCACTCATCACTACCATCATCTATATAGTCTGATTCCTCATCATCAGATATACCATTGTCTTCTTTAACATAGTATCTTTTGACACATGAAATTTCACCTTGCTAAACATGGGGTTCAAAATTCCAATGACACAATGGAAATGGCCTCAAGGTGTAGGACCTTGTGCAAATGAGGTTGAGTCTCTAGAGAAGGTCGACTTCCTCTTCTAATATAAGTGAAAATGTGTTGGTCTAACCCAAAACATAAAATTATATCACTACTCTACTCTAACAACTCATAGAGAAAAAGAGATAGAAGGAGAACATGAAATGGAAATAGAGGTGATACACCAAGATAGAAATTTGTTCCTTATTTTCTTAATATTGCTCAATGCATCAAAAAATCAAGTAAAACAAACATTCAAACATGAAGGTAAGAGGTTTTACTCAAAAATTCAAGAAATAGTTTTGACAATAGATAGACTTCATTAACATAAGGCACAAATTCAGACTTTACAATGGCATAATGTAGAGATACAATGTATACTAAAGAAAATTATGAGGGGGGCCTAAAAGAAGAACCCCTACAATGAATACAAATTTTTCTTTTATAGATCAAGCATAACTTGGATTATTAGAAACCAAACCCTAACCAAGCTAGGGTTAGCATTCAATACAAGTTTGATCATGAAAATATCTAAGGAGGTCAATCATGAAAATTTATGCTAGAAGGAAAGCCTAGAGAAACCAAGACCTGCATGTCATACCTTTGCCATAGATGTTTGCTTGAAAGTGCATCCAAATCTTCCCATAAAATCAAGGATATGGTATGAATCCATCATAAGGGACAAAACAGTAGCAATAAATGATTATGGGTACCATAAAATCCACTTGAAGAAGTCAAAGAATGCATTGAATTTTGTCTTTTAAGCCCAAAAGTTGAAACAGGTAGTTGAGGAGTTGGTTTGAGTATTAACAGTGTCACAATGTAAAAAAAATGCCATTTCATAGAATGTTGGGACATTGGGACTGATATGAACCATTCACATCATTAAATGGTCTGAAACCATGAAAAGAGCAACTTGTTTTGGATATCTGGTGTCAAGCTTGTAGCATACCGCTTGCCAGCTTAATTAAGGGAAGGAAGAAAGAATACCAAAAATGAGAAGTCCAAAAGGACCGCTTTGTTGGGCATTGGAGGTCGAAGAGATGGTCTATCCCTTATTGTAAAGTTAAGACAAAGAGTAGGAAGGATGACTGAAACCCAACGCCCAAAGAGAGTCATCAAAGGTCAAAGGTTGAGAATAAGAGATGCCTCTTACCAAAGAAAGGTAAGAGGTAAAGGACAAGGCTGATGCCAATAGACCAAAGATGATATTTCAGGGATCAGGAGTTAGGAGGAAGGGCTACTTCTTTCCACAAAAGTGAAAAGAGGTAAGAGGAAAGCCTAATCACCAAAAGCCAAAAGGGGGATATCAAATGTTGGGTTTCATGACGAAGGATTAAGGTTTAAGAATGGATGGTAAACAATAAGGAGGAAGATCGATCCTTGAAGTCCGACAAGTCAAGACTTAAGAAAATATTTAAAGACCTAATTAGGAATTTGGTGGTCGAAGGTAAGGCTTAAGGATTACCAAAAGGAAGAAATAAGGGTTAAAGGGTAAGGTTGATGGATGAAATCTAAAACACTTAGGAAAAATATGGAAATAAGAAGAAAAAGAGATGGAGGATTGGGGGCAATGGAGAAGGTATGCCAAAAGAGAGGTATGCAAAAACCTGAAAGCCCAAAAACCTAGGACTTAGCCAATTTTAGGAACCTCCTCAAGGAAAAATCATGCATGATGGCCCATATAGGATATCTTAGATTGATTATCAATGATGGGTCATCAAGGGTGACATGAAATGTCAACATTTATTGAATTTTTGTGGGATGATTTCCTACTAATCATGGAATCCAAGGGCCTTATCAATCCGTTGGGCATAGATTCATTGAAGGGATTTACATTAATGTATTTGAATCCAATTTTTGACGAACGTTTGTTGGAATATCGACAATATATTGTCGGTACTGACGAACCACTGAAATAATTTGTCATTGCTAATTTTCTATCACTTTCTTGACTAGCTTTAAAACATCAAAATGATGACTCAACTTCGTTGGTTGCCACCATGGAAAAGGGCCCTGGTGTTTGTCAGAATATCGATGGATATTTTGTTGATCTAGCGATGAACCGTAGCCAGAACATAAGTGGCATGCCTTTGCCAAAGCGTTGGATCAACAATAGAAGTTTTTTGCACTTGCGACGAAATAGGAAAGTCATTACGATGAAAGTCTCATTGAACGTATTGTAAATTCCTCAAATATTTTTGAAGGTTCATCAAAAGTTTGACGAAAGTGCGATGGAAAAGGAAAGTCATTACGACAAAAGTTTCATCAGACGTATTGCAAATTCATTAGATGCTTTTGGAGGTTCGTCGAAAGTTTGATGAAATAATGTTGTTTAAAAAAAAAAACTATTCGCACAAATGAATTACCTTCGGTGAATTTTGGGGCAATATCATTACTAATAATAAATTACCATTTAATTTTAGGGATACTTTAGCTTTGAATAGGGATTTTATCTATTGCCATTGATTAGCTTTTTAATTGGATGGATGTGAGAGTATTTCGCGACCTAATACACATGTGCCTTTTCAAAGGCTTATTGAGGCTCCAAATTTGTTTTGGGAAATTGTGTGGCCCAAAACAAATTTTGTGCCTCAACAAGCCTTTTAAAAGGCACATGCATATTAGGTGATGGAATGAACTTGCAACCCTCCAATTTAAAAGCTAATCGATGGTCAAATTTTCAAGTTTCATTTAGTCTTATCTCTTTCCGATGAAGATACATAATCTCATTCCATGACTTAATACGCATGTGACTTTTAAAAGGCTTGTTGAGGCACAAAATTTGTTTTGGGCCACATGATTAGATTTAATCATGTGGCCCAAAACAAATTTCGTTCCTCAATAAGCCTTTTAAAAGACACATGCGTATTAGGTCACAGAATGAACCTACAGTTGTCTGATTTAAAAGCTAATCAATGGTAATTAAACTAGTAAATATTAAACTACACTAGTGGGGCCCAGTTATAATGACGTGGGTGACATTGACGATGAGGATGAGCAACTAAGATGAAACGAGGTTGATCGGACAACATACTAAGCTAGTGGAAGATGACGTATGTCATGAACTATTGGCAACAATGAACGGTGGAGATAAAAAAAATATTTGATTGGACATCTTTCCAAGAGCTTGGTGTGAATATTGTAGATTCCCTTCTTGATTCTCTAGAATTACACAAGTGGTGTACCTATGCTTGGTGGATCTCTCACCATGAAAAGTGTTGACATGAATGATGATGGTTCAAACATGAGGATGCCAAGGTGAGTGTGAACCTCAGGTGGAGTATGAAAGCCTTATCGGCATGAGTGAACATCATTGATAGGACACTTAGGGATGTCCCCCCGATACAATGATGACCTTCGTATCAAATGGAAAAAGTGGCATCGCTAGGACCTTAAAGAAGGTCAAGGCCAAAATGTCACTCAAAGTGGTGATGACTATCATGTAAGATTAAATGTTTGTATGGGTTCCGGGTTGTGGTTCACTTTGGGTGGCCACCTAGATAAAAGGAGGGTTGTCAACTTGAAGTCATTTTGTGATCGTCATGATGAAAACCTATGTAATGGGTGCCTGTTTTGGGCTGTATTTTGAGTTCCACTAATGGAAATTTTTTTTTAGTTTTGTATTTAAATATGCTACAACCAGAGGTTTTCTTCCTGATTCTTTCCTCTCAGTATGCATTTTGAATCAGGTTTTGTAAGATTTTATAATAATTATAATAATATAATATAATTGCTATTACATTTTTTCCAAAAATAAATATTAAACTACACACTAGAATCTAATTTTGTGGAAAATGAGCAATTTGGTGAGAAAAAGTACCTGCAGTGCATCTTGGATACTTAGCTAGTGTACTAAAAAATAGGATTGCAAACCCAAAATTATTCTTACTCTAGAAATTCAATAGAAAAATACAAAATGTTATCTTGGATACTTAGCTATTAGACAGTCAATAAAACAATATGAGCATGATTATGAATGGTTTTACCTGGTCCCACTCTTGATCTCCATGTTTGAGAGCCTTCTCTTTAAGACCCCATGAATCCACGTTGATCTATTTCTGCCAAAAGAGATATTAATGTGTAAAAAAGGAGCCACATTTAGACAAATTGGTTGTTGATTTCCTCTAAGAAATTTAGCGACTACAAAAATAAGATACATGATGGGGATCATGTGGGCTTCCTAGAGAAAGAACTACAATATGGCCTCGAGCAGCAATGAAAAACTTTGGATTAGCTTCACAATAAATCCTAACACCATGGCATTGAGGCTCCTCTTCATTAAGGTGATGGTATGAAGAACCAAATCCATATCCTCCTTGAGATACATATCACATTGAATAGAAAAACACAGTGACACAAGCAATCTGAATTATGAGATAAATCCTCCAAACCCTCTATGGAAACATGAATTTTACTAGATAATCAAAATTTTAAATTTAAGTAATAATTCCATACAATGTAGCTACACATGAAACTTATAGATGGGATTGATCTTCCGCTTCTGACTCTCCTTATTCCATTTGAAGAGGACAACCTCTACCCCTTGATTCAACTATGTAAGTTTAGAGTTAACAAATAAAACTATTTTTAGCACAAGAAATAATCCTCACCCATCTAAACAAGCACCTGTAAGACAAGCCCAAAAATCTAAGTTTATCACAATCACGTAAAGATTAAATCCTTATAATCAATCACAGTAATTGGAAAATATTCATTGGATTAGTAAGAAGAATCAAATAATTAGGGTTGGGCACTATATAAACCACTACTATCACAACTATTGAAACATGCTTAGGTACTGGGTCCTCTCCCCTAGATTAAATTAAGGAAAACATTATTGTAAACACAATATGTATAGAAGAATATTAATGTAAAGGAAAATGGATATTAGAAAAACATAAATGTAAATAAAAGTAGTGTGAGAAGAAAATGAATGTAAAGTGGTCTTGAACAAATAAAATCATACCCAATTAACATTAAGTTATACTAACCTTTTACTCATTGCCATTGTCAATCTTGAAGGTTACTTTGATGCCTTCTGCAGAAACTCTCTAGCCATGAGGCAAGAGAAGGCAGGAAAACCAAGTGTATATTGATGACTTCCTAACAATTAAAAAAAAACCAACAACCAATCAACCCTATTAGAATAGAATAATCTTATGAATTGATTTTTTTTGTTTTACTGGCTAATGTATAGTGGACCTAGTTCTCTTGAATTGAGATACTACTAAGATGTGTTGACTGGTGATTTTAGACTACCAATATTTTACTTCAATCTCTATAAGTTACTTTTGTCTTAAATATATTCAATATAACTTTGCAAAACAATTCCTCGATCTCTTAGAAATTATGCAAATTATTTTGTTAATACTTCTCCATTTTGATATTTTCTTTCAAAAATTCATAGAAAGATATGTAATGCCATATTTGAAACTTACATATTTTAATTTTACTTGTTCTGTAATTATAGGATATGATTTTGAAAATCGTGAAACACATTGGTAATATGTTGGATGAATGAAGTAAACTATGCAATTGGTAGGTGTAAAGAAAAATTCCTTAACCCTTTCCAGTATCCTTATTGCCTATTCTAAAAAATGTGCTTTGGAACAGGGCATGAAAATCCATCTTTATCTAAGTATAATGAAAAGGATATTTTTGTCAGAAAATATATTACAGTAAGTTGAATGAATGTAAGTAGAGAAATTTTTGCATACCTGTAGATGGTACAAAATTTCATGGTTAAGTGGAAGCCTCCCATCAACAACAAGATCCAAATATCCATGTATCTATCTCAATCGAGCCGCTAAACCCTTCAGAGTTGTCAAATTTTCCACTGACGTGCTATGCACAAAAGCCAAATTTTAGAGTTATGTCACCACTAAAAACAAAAGAAACAGAACATTGAAACCAAATCCACACACAACACAATGTTCATAGTGAAAATTCATCACTTTCTTTCATCTTTGCATATTGGTTTGATGCTTCAAACGATGAATTTCTTATATTGAAAAGTGCATTACCTTATTGAGATTCTCTTTGTTTCAAGAATATTTTAATATTCTCTACTTAATAGAGCCAACCACGTGAAGCTGGAATCTCATTTGGACCCTCCCCCTCCCCTCACATCACTCTCAATTCCCCATACCCGATCATATAACATTAATCATTCATTCGTCCATTAATAACATATAAAATTCATTCATTCATCCATTAATAACATATAACATTCATTCATTAACATATAACATTCATTCATTAACCTATTCACATTCATTCATTGACATATAACATTCATTCTTTCAGTTCTTACACATTATCAAAAATATGGTTGTCATAATATGATTACAATCGCTTCTTTTTTGTAGCTTAAAAAAGCTGAAGTGAAGTATCATTGTCTAAATCATCTGTCCCCCCTTCATTTTTTCTAAGCTCTTCTCATGATCTTATTGTATGCCTAGTCGTGTACTCACAACGTGGACACTGCTGCAATAACAAAGAAATGTTAAATTGATATGTTTTATTATTATTGTTATAAGTATTTCATTAATTAAAAGAACATTAGAGTGGTTCTCTTTACCTGATGGAGCCACATCATGTTCCTGATCTTGTCTTATAGCCTCATGCTCAACATGTTGGACACCCTCTAAATCCTGATCTAGAGTTGAAACATGAAAGGTTACATAAATTAATACACCAGTTGCAATTAAATATGTTTAAAAGAATATTAGAGTGGTCCTCTTTACCTGATGGGGCCACATCATGTTCCTAATCTTGTCTAGCCTGATCATGCTCAACATGTTGATCACGCTCTACATGCTCTAAAGTTGAAACATGAAAGGTTACATTAATTAATACACCAAATGCAATTAAAGATGTTTAATTGTATTAATCCATACTGCATTTTTTATAGCACATGAATACATCCAATACAAGGATGCACACCATGAATTTCATCTACAGGTTGTGCTCCACCCTCACCAGGCTGCATTCCAATGTCATGTGCAATATTATCATTGCTTGTCTATTTAAAACAAATAGGCACATAATTACTTTATGGTGGAAATTAATATTGAATATATTCCACAAGTATTCAATTTTAAATAAAATTTATTGAGTTTATTTACCTGCATTTCGAATGCAGTGGAAGATTGTGTTTTCCCAGTCAATACTCTTAGGCATTCATCCAGGGCTCCATAGCCTTGCTGGAAGGAAATATTTAGGTTCTCTTCTATGGGCACTTTGTTGAATTTAGAGCCTTGCATTTTTGTATAAGATCATGAATTTTTCTTCTATGGTGTGATAAAACCAAAATTATTTGCAATTTATTATTTGGATGTAATATTTCATTTATTGATACTTACAATTTGTGTGGCTAATTTCATATAACCACCAAAGCCAAGTTTGTGTTGCCCGTGTTTTTCTAGTCTTGCCTTTGTTTCCTTCGATGTGTCGGGCAACCTATGAAAAGTTTGAAATACGTTAGATTATATAAAAAGAAAGAGTAATCAGTAAATAATTACATTGATGATAGTATCACATACCTTCCTTGGCCCGGTGGTGTCTTTCCTTTTTTCTTTTCAAATTTCTCCTTTCCATCTGACACCAGTTCCTTCCACTCCCTCTCTAGAATCATGGGGGGACACTCGTAATTTATGTTCTTCTCTAAATGTGACTTATATTGGTCCCTCACATACTTTAGATAGGTACCATATTTCTTAAGGACCTTGGGTCGGTTGAATATTTTATCACCGAAAAACACAACTAAATAGTTAATGAGCTCATCTTTTAAATCTTGATTTTGGGCATTCCACCATGTACGTATGGTGGGCCCAAAGAGCTTCAATGTAATATCACTTAGATGTTTATAAAAAAAATCATTTCCTACAAAATGATCATGGGATCATTATTCTAAAAAGAGTGATCAATAAGTAAATTTCAATTGGATTATTTATAATAATAATTAAAACATTTTAAAGTACCTGGGACCTTCTCTATTTTTATGGGAATGAAATCCTCAGTCACCACAAATGTGACTGGCAATGTTCCCATACTAGTAATACAGAAAGATCTAGGAAATGTTGCTAAAACATCACCAGTACTAGTGGCCTCTGCATCCCTAGGTACATGTCCTGACGCATGTTCTGGCATGTGTTCGTTGTCAAAGGCTACACTACCAGATGCTTGCATGGTATGTGTTGCCGACATTTCAGTCAAAAATATAGGCACATATGATGGGGTTAGATGATGTGATGTACGCGTAGGAATATCAAGATCGACACTTGTACCAACCCCTACTCCTCGGTCAACACTTGCAATACCCTGATCATGGCCAGCAACATCATGAGGATGCAAATAATCTTGTAAAAACAACACATATTTTAGTTCATGACATAAAAGAGTACAAAAAATAAAACCATGAATGAACTTATGTTATAATTAAAGATCTCATGATAGCTTACTTGTAAGTTTTGTGCTCTCTCAGTCAATATTTTAACCCTTTCTCTTATCTCATCTGTTTGATGCACTATGAATATCAACTGAGGGATTTCTTCATTGCATTTTTTTGGGTCTTCCTTATCATATCCACAGGGTTTGCGGAATATGTGATTTCATCATTGCATAATAGTGATTGCACCTCCCTATAGATGCTCTCCTCTACTAGTGTTGGTTCCTTTCCCCGATTAGCTGACTCTAACAAGAATATTAAAAACATTATCAAAATTAACCCAATAAACTTAAGAAAAAAACATAATAATAAAACATTTTGCTCGTATCTAATTTGTACAATTACAATGGGGTAAACCTGTCAGGTAGAAGCACTTGAAGATGCATTGCAATTTGAGCTCTGGGTCAAAGCATTCCCCATATGATCAATGTTCCGCTGTGACAAAAATTAAATATAAAATACATTATCGAAATGAAACCAATAGACTTACGAAAATAATAATAATAATAAAATGGTATATTGGAGTCATTAATTGGAGGTTGGGTAAAATGGTATATAGTACGTACCACCCTCGTAGTAACTATGTTTGTATCTAAGGGATTCAAATTGTAATCGATTAACAACTCTTCCCCTGTAATTATTAATTTATCGCACATGCGAATACAGGTTTCCCTCGCGCACCTCAAATATGAAATTGGGTTGCTTATTTGTTGACCTAGGTTGTGTATTGTTTATAAACCCTACAATATTCCCTGATGCTTTTGGCATTTCGTTAATGTACATAGCCACTCATTTATTTCAATCCTTATCTTTTAGCTATATATAATTTGTTGACAATTCATACCTACGCATACTTTCTATATATCGAACCAGCTGCATCCAATCTTTGTAACTATAACACGGTCCGACATAATCCATCAATTCAGTAATTTTTTCATAACAAACCTTTATGTCATCCATGCAAAATAGGCCCAAACCATGTAATGACGATGGTGCTATGCGATATATCCTCTTGTTGACACAAAAATCAGTGTTTATTGGAGGAAGTTCCTTGGGTACCCATTGTTTCCGTAGATGTTTGTACCTCAAGGGCACCTCAATGTCTCTTATGCTATCATCATCATAAGAACATGACCCCCCTTTAGCAAGAAAAAATTCCATGTATTTACGTAATTTTATTCTACTCTTTTGACCTTTAGTTGATCCCCCTCTTTTAGACCTACTACATGTCTTGCTTTCCTCTTCTCTTCCTGAATTTCCCTCACTTGAGGAAGATAGATCCGACAAATACCTATTTGGTGGTACCTACACTCATAAGGATGTTGGATGAAGTTCTTTCATGGTGATGTGATCCCAAGGTGACATTATGATTAATCTATCATTTCATAACTAGAATTTGATAGGTTATAAAGTAATCAAGTCTTGATAGATTCCAAGTTATTGTTACTACTGTCCAAATGTGTCCATCACAAATCAAATCTACTTCAATTTTTAACAAGTGTTAAATGTGACTATGGTCCACTAGTTACACAATCAAGGCCTCAAATGTATTCTCTAATTGTAATCAAAGGACTTTTTCTCTTCATTCAAGTAAATAAACTTGAAGGGAAACACCACCAAGTGGTTTATTAGACACCTACATGACTAAAAATAGCAGAAAATTTACATTTAATTTCCATATGTCTAAGTGGTTAATGGGGAGGGAGTGTGTACTAGGCCTGGTTAAGTCATCATAATTTTATGCTTTGGCAATAAAAATTGTTTAAGTCATCTTAAATCTTCCTATGTCTAATTGCTAGGAGACTTTTGATATGTTTTAAGTTAGGATGAGTTGTCACATCAATGTTCTAGTTCTCTATGAAAAGGTTTCAACATCTTCAAATAGTGAAATTTAGTTCTCATAGTCATTTGAAACAACAAAATTTTGATTATGTATGATAGTAGGATTTGATAACTTTAAAGAATTGGCTACCCAACAAACTTAAAGTTAAAAGAAACTTTTTCAGTTTAAGGGGTTAGCACTTTCTTTCATTTTTTCATATTAGTTTGATGCTTCAAATGATGAATCTATTATCCCAATTATATCATATTGCATTCCCATCCAATTTCAATTGTTGGAGTAGTTGATACCAAAATTTCATATCAAATACCATGTTTTTGAAGCAATTTTCTATGTTTTTACTATTTTTCTGAAGTTCTCTTGTCTTGTATGGATTTGTACAAGATTGAAATGCTTTGAGATCATTGGTGTAGATAAATATATGTGTTCCATTTCATTTGCATTTTTTTGAACTGCTAAATCACTTTTTTGTGGGAGAAAACAATCAAATACAGGGACTGCCTTGTTTTGCCTATGTAAAGGTTTGAGGGCTAAACAAAAATGACATCCACCAATCCACCCACTGTATTGGAACTATAACTCATTGGATTGGTGTGAAACATGGTATGATAGAGGTTAACTGCATTTAGGGGTAAGTTAAAGCAATAAACTTGGCATTGAATTGATGCCCTAGGACTGACAGGGGCAATTTTCTTGTGAATTTGTGGTTGTTAAGTCAAGGTTTATCAATTTGATGGATATCTTGGTAGAGTCACGGTGACACTATTTGATGGTCCAATCTCTACTTTGAAACAAAAATATCTCTAACAACTCTAAGAGCTATAATGGGATCACATTAAAGGAACCTTCATATGAAGGATCTTCTAACGAAGGACCTTTGAATTAAGGTCTTCATTTGAAGGTTCTTCATGCAAAGGTTCCTTTTATAAAGCATTTTGGACATGAAATATTTAAAATAAAAAACACCTTCATTTGAAATTCTTGACATGGCATCATTTTTGAATGAAGGTTCTTCATTCAAAGGTCACGACGACATCACCTTGAAAGGAAGGTTCTTCATTCAACTGGTATTTTGTAATTTTGAAATTTTGGGATTATTTTTTTGCCTCATCCCACAAGTGGGACACACTATTGTGCAATCACTCATTAACAAAGAGAAGAATGTGTGATAATAATCTAGGGTTAAAAATAAATCCATTTGAGCCTTTTATAAATGAGAGGACATTTGATGCAATCATATGCCTTGCCAAAGTTTTAACTTAATAGTAAGGGCATCATGAGTAGTTTGTTGGGCCCATTCAACAATCTCTGATGCAAGGATTGAATTGTCTAGAATGTATCTACTATCAAGAAAGCCAATTTTTTTACCTGTATGACTATATCTCAAGAAATAGGTTTAATTGTGATGGAAATGATATTGACAAAGATTTTGTAATCTAGGAGTTGAGAAGCATAATTGGCCACCATCCTAGGAAAGATTCTTCATTCTCACTTTTAGGTGTTAAAATTTAACAATACCTTGATTGATGAAAGAGCCCAAAGAGCCTTTCTCCATGGTATCCAAGTACAAAAAGTAGTGGTCTTCTCTTATACGGTTGGACATGATTTAAAGAACTTAGCTAGGAATTATTCATTTAACCTAAGGTTTTCTCATAATGCCATCATCGAAAAAGTATGATCAAATTATTCTATTATGAAGAATTGGTCTATGTTCCTCTAGTAATCACTATAAACGTGTGTAAGGATAAAATGACTAATTGCATTAGGTAGGAGAGAATAAACTTTGAGTTATTCAAAGATTATATTCCTCTATTCATAATTTTTAAGGGTTGTGTGTGGAGGAGGTTATCACTACCAAGAATGGAGGAGACATTTCCTTGCATATGTTTTTGGTGGAGGTATTAAAGAAGAATTGTATGCCTCTATTTCCATTCATTGGATCTAGCTTAGCCTAGCATATACTTGGGCTCCTTTGCCCCTATAAACTTCCATTTGTTTGAGTTTATGTTATGTAAGCGTAATTCCATGCTATGTTGAAATATAAGAGGGGGAGGAGGTCAAAAGGAAATAACCCCTTTTTAGTTGTACCTTCAAATTTTTTCTTATTTTTTATGTTTTTAGAAACTTTGTGGACATAAGATTTGAGTTAGGTCATACAAAAAAGAATAACATGTTCCCACCAATAACCAATATGTGGGTAGATTATGGGAGTTTTTCCAAGACCTGAGGCTGGTCCATAAAAATGTGAAAGACTAAGCTATTTTTTTTTCTTTATCTTATACCATTTTACAAGAATGGGGGTGCCAATGTACAAGAAGATCTTTGGAAACTAGGCATGAAAATTGCAGGTTAAAGAGAATGGGGGTGCCAAACTTACAGTACTCATTGTCCCTTGGTGGTCAATTTTCCCTGAGTTCCCTCAACCTCATCCTTGGCGGTGGTATTGACCTTGTTTTCACTCCTCCATACTCTTCCTCGGTGCTAGTATTGACCTTGTTTTTACTCCTCCAAAATCTTCGTCGGCACTGGTATTGACCTTGTTTTAAATCCAAAATCTTTCTCGACACTAGTATTGACCTTGTTTTCACTCCTCCAAACTCTTCCTCGACACTAGTATTGACCTTTCACTTCTCCAATTTGACGAGCTACAACGTGGTTTTGTTAGGTTTTAGAGTATGTTAATTATATTTAAAATTATGGTGCCATTTTGCAGGTTTTAGAGTATGTTAATTAAATTTAAAACTATGGCGCCATTTAGCTAGGTTTTAATATTCTACAATATAGTTAAGTATATATTAGCTATATTTTACATAATAAATAATATAATTATTTGAATTATTATAATTATATATTATATTCTTTAACAAAATTATTAAATACATATAAAATTATTATAATTAATAATTAATAATAAGTATATTTTTTATATAATACAAAATATAATTAATATAATATATATTTAATATAATAGTAATATTAGATTAAATTATATATAATATAATTATATTTATTATTATATAATAGTATATATAGTCTTTTACTTGATATTTTAGAGGATTTTACCATTACACTATAGATGGTTTACCATTAAATGGCAATTGAAACTTGTTTTCCAATGACACAATATTGGTTTCCACGCATGAGATTTGTTTCAAGCTCAAATCTCACAATATATGCAGCCTATTAGCTAATACAAAGAGAGATAGAATGAGAGAAAGAGATGAACTTAGATAGATAGGGAGAGAGAGAGAGAGAGAGAGAGCATGAGAGAGAAATATAAGAGATACAAAGGAAAAGAGAGAGAGGGAAAATTCAATACCATCGACCTAACAATGCTTCATCAACAGAACCCCCATCACAGTCCCACCGATGGCCCGATGAAAATAGCTCACAACCTAGTATCGGTGTAACAATACTCTATCGGGCTGACTCCTAAGGTGCTCTCCTGATATACCGATAGATTCAATTTGTCAACAAAAGTAACCATGGGCATGAATTATCAAATTTTATCAATAATCACAAAAATATACCACACTTTGATTTTATGAACAATGCAAATTATAGACATTTGTGTGACAAGATCCATATTACAGCCTACATTCACATTGCATCCATAAAAAAATTTGAAATTCCATAGTGACATAGTCCTTCCCCCATTCCTAATAAAATTCAATACCATCAGCCTAACAATGCTTCATCAGTGGAACTCCCATCACAGTCCTACCGATGGCCCGATGAAAATAGCTCACAACCTAGTATCGATGTAACAATACTCTATCAGGATGACTCCTAAGGTGCTCTCTCGATATACCAATAGAGTCAAGTTGTCAACAAAAGTAACCATGAATTATATCCATGGGCATGAATTATTGAATTTATCAATAATCATAAAAATATACCACACTTTGATTTTATGAATAATGCAAATTGTATAAATTTGTGTGACAAGATCCATATTATAGCCTACATTCACATTGCATCCATAAACAAATTTGAAATTATGTAGTGACATATTCCTTCCCCCATTCCTAAAAAAATTCAATACCATCGGCCTAACAATGCTTCATCGGCAAAACCCCCATCACAGTCCCACCAATGGCCTGATGAAAATAGCTCACAACCTAGTATCGATGTAACAATAATCTATTGGGTTGACTTCTAAGGTGCTCTCTCGATATACTGATAGAGTCAAGTTGTCAACAAAAGTAACCATGAATTATAACCATGGGCATGAATTATTGAATGCATAAAGTATATTGGGGGAACTATGGTGCATCGGGGAAACATTATCTGGCATCCCACTGATAGAACAAAGGATAGGTGTCCATCGGTGGAGAGGGTAGCTATCGATGAATGAAACTTCTTAGGTCTACAAGTTGCAATTGTGACTAGCTAAATGGAAAGAAGATTAGAAAATTGTAACCAACATTTAAGTGGAAATAATTAAAAGTAACCACACTTTTTGATGGTTGAACCAATTTAAAAATTCAGCCAAAGGTGATAGTAAGAAAATTAAAATGCACCTATATGAAATATTTAGTCTAAGAGCCAAATTTGGATGGAAAAGTTGGTAAGAAGTAGTGTCGAAAGTGGAAAATTAACCATGAAATCATGGTTAATAGAGCATAAAAAATATATTGGAAAAATCAAGAGAAATTATATCTGCACATAAAAACACTCAAAGTAATAATTATATCATACAGTTCATTTGGGAATATATTACAATATGGATTTTACAAATCCTTTCAAATATACCTTCCCATTTGAACTACTATCTTACAAGAATATAACTTATTATTTAATAACAAAATAAACAAGTTAGTAAGGTGAATTTATTAATGTTAATCTTAATATTCCAACACCCTCCCTTAAGTTTTACATTCCACACAACAAAACATGTTGATTGAAACAAACAAATATATATTATTTAGAAGCTTTTTATTTAAAAAATAAATCATGAACCAAGTGTAACTCCATCAAGTTGCCTCATAACCTTCAGAATGGTATAGCTCTCGAGTTGAATTCTTGAGTACATGGAATACCACCTCCCTAAAATTTTGAATCACAAATCCCTTAAACTATTGGATAATAATCCATTGATCCATCAATTTGTTTCATGACCCTTGGAAGGGTATAACTCCCCAGACCCACACAATCTCAAACTATCTGGGAAACAATACATATTGATTTCACCTCTGTCTATTTTCAAAAAATAAACTTCACAACATATTCATTCTTCAATTATTTCAACATAAAATAGGAAAGAAAAACTAAAATATGCTTCTCATACAAAGACCCAACTATGAGTGAGAAGCTGACTCGAGATGATAAAAATCTTCCACCTCTAATAATGAAGGCTCAAATAAGTATCAATCCAAGTAGTATATTTAAAATAATAATCTTCAACAAAAGGATTATCTAGGAGGTCCTCATCCAAAACATAATCCTCAACATAGGCTAAGCTAACATCATTTGATTTTTCTTTAATTTCTCCCTCAAGAACATCATTGGCTCGAGTTATACAAGTCCACACTGTGTGATCCTTTTTCTTACAATAATAGAATTCATTTTTTATTTTTTAATTATTGTTACCTCATGAGTATAATACATTCTCATGTTAAGAATCAACTTTTAAATCTTTTCCATTGTTCTTTTTCTTCTAATAGGGCCAAAATCACATCTTCTTGTGTTTGAGAAGTTATTGGACTAAGCATAGAAATAACATTGTTGTATTTTCAAACTATTTAACAAAATATCCTTAGCATCTTCATCATCTAATAGAGCCTTGAATTCTACCAATTTTCTAATGAGAGATCTCAAATTTCTTATGTGATTTGACATAGTGATTATATCTCTCATTTTGAATCTAAATAGTTGAAGTTTTAGGAAAAACTTCACATTAACTATTTTTGCTCCAAATAATGTTCTTTGCTTTAACCAATAGTAGGTTACGCGTGATATTTTTATTTTCCTTAATATGAAAATATTGATGTAATATTTTACTATTGACAATCTGATATTTCATTTGAAGAAAAACATAGACAATTATATATTTACATCTAATGCAACATCCATTGAAATCTTGTATAGTGTGTATATTTATAAAAAAAATTAATTTTAGGTTTAATTGACTACTACGTAATAGTTTATGTGTTGAAATTATTGTTTCCATTCTTTGTAGTTTTTACATTGGAATACAAATCATATTTAATTTCATGCCAATATACTTCTTTCATAAAGATATTTGTTTGATTTTTCCTTGCTATTTTCATCTTAAAATTTTAAAAATTGTATTCTATAATATAGAATTATTTTCAAATTGAGACAGAAAGGATTCTAAGAGATATATTTAATCATAAATTTTACAATCATAAATATCATTTAATTTTTGTGTTGTAACTTTAGTAATTTTAGTTAAAATAAAAATAACTTAAAGTTATATATACATATAGTTAAATTGGCAAAGTTGTTTGTCCATTTTATTTTTTACATCTGTTAACTGAACATATTCTAATATTACACATACACTTTATTAGGATTATATCTATTCACTAGAATATTGCCATTGTGAATAGATTTTTGTAAACAAAATCACATGACTTAAGTCTGCTTAGTTTGCAAAGGTAGACCCACCTAGGTTTGGCAGCACCTGAAGAGAAGGTTCAAATTATTTGGCCTTGTTTGTTACCCTACAATGTATCAAGAGATTGGTAACCTCTTGAGGTATTCTTACCTGTGTTTTTGAGAGCTAATAGCCTCCAAACCTCCAAATCCACAAAAAGACTCCACTTGTACAACCAAATTCTTGTCAAACCCAAAACCCCTTGTTTTAGGCCAAAATCATGAAGGTTTATTGAATCTCCTACTTCCACAACCTCCTAGACCTCAAAACCTACTCAGAAACAACCCATTAGGTCTTCAAATGGATAAAAATTCATAAAATCAAATCTCCCATACATATTTTGTTGAAACCTAAGCTTGAACCTCTCATTTCACATGATTTTCTTCACAAAACTCTTGAGGATAGCAGCTATACCTTCTTTATTTCTCATCCTACGCCCTATTAATGCATCCTAAAATTAAAAAATTATCCATGGGGCCTCTTACACAAACTATAGTAATCACAAAAAGTGTAAGATCCCCTTTATATCATGTTTGGACTACAAAACCCTCAAAAATAGGGTAACCAGGCTGTATGCAAAGAAATGAAGCTTTTTAACTAAAATAAATTACTTAAGCCATCAAATAAGATTAAAATAAAATATAACACATATATTCATGACATGAAATTGATTTCAAATCAAAATATGGCTGTATGTGACTATACAGTGCTGCAAAACAGGAAAAATACAAAATTTTTGAAGAAAAATAGAGATTTTGGAATGTCAAGAGCTTGTATTTTAAATCCTCAACCATTAAAAACCTTTAAAATGATAAATTTTTCCTTTTAAATTCCTTTACACCTCAACCACCAAACAAATACCTCTACAACTGACTTTTTAATCTATTATGATCACATGAAACATAAAACACACTAATTTCAAGGTTGTTAACATCATGATTGAAATGTTTTAATTTTTTGACCTTTCAAATGTATTGAAACTCCTAGGAAACCTCTAATACCATGATAGTGGCTTGATAACAGCCTTATTATTGACATGACACTAACCTTGCACCTTTTTACATGTAAATTCTCCAATTTTCCTTAAAAAGGCTACAAAACTCTTTAGTGCAAGACTCAAACTCCTAACTCAAAACTTCACCTAGAACATGAATAATGGCCTTGAGTGACCTTATTCACAATAAAAAATTATTTAAATTCCTAAACCAACCTATTGACCTCCCTAATTATCATCACATGATTAAGCATAGAAGATGAGGTGTAGGTGCTCCTACACCACTACCCCCCCCATCCAAAATTTGCTCACATTACACTAAACCACAATGTTCATCCAAGATAAGCCAATAAAATCCTACCTTATGTGTCCTAGTAATGAAATTGGAGATGATCCTAAAAATGAAATTATGAAGGGTGATTGGTCTAAAAAACTAAACGACTTTGCAATTATTTCACTACTACGATCAATGTCTCATCTTTCATGAAATTTCCCAAAACACTATTCATTATGATCATATGGAAATTTCTAGGAGAGTTATAATAGTTCTAACATCATGAATTAATTATGTAATGGCATAAAAATTAAAAAAATTATGAATTAATTATGTAACCACATAAATCAAATATAATTCTATCAAGAAATTAATATCAAATAGATAATACAATCCCATAACTAATACATTTAAATGTCATTGATATTATTCTTCATCCAAATCTTTGTTTGTATCATCTGATCTAGATTTGACATTGTAAGGATTGGTAATATCATCGTCGTCGTCATTGATATCAGTTTTGATAATGTCATCATCCACATGGATATCATCTTCATGAACATTGATTCCTACATCATCATGGTATAGTTCCTCCTCTTTGACATCTTCGTCATACACATCATCAACTAACTATTGATCCTGATCATCATCTACATCATCTAGTTCTTCAGTATCTTCTTCTTCCACCACATTATACTTTATCGGCCTTCCTCTTGGATCATGTCTAACAACAAATGACCAACCCGGTTTACCTGAAACCTCTGAGTAAATTACCTGCTCACATTGTCTTGGAAGAACATAGGGCTCATTTCCAGCTCGCTCGATCGACCTTGTATTAACCATGGAAAATCCATTATCATGTTCAATAATAGTTCTGTCAAGATCATTTTCATTCAATCGTAGCCTGTACCATAGGACGACGAACAAAACTAATTTGAAGGGCTTAAAGTCACACTCAAGTATATCATCAAAAATCTCATAATATCGATTTTCTGAGACCTCTGGATGTATGTCGCTTCTAGATGAAACATTAGTCACCTGAAAGACTGCAGTTATCCCATAATCAAAAAATTCATTCGTGTCATCCAACTTTTTGATTCAAAATTTACGACCATTGCACCACATAGCCTTGTGGTGTTTCACCTGCAATATGTCAAACATATTAAAATTATTACAATATCATCAATTGATAAACATATTTATTCTTGGCCGAATGCATGGAAAGAAAAAAATATCAACATATATACACATCAATATAATTGAAAATAATTAAATAATATGGGTGATTAATATATTTATACGTACATGTTTATCTCTTAAACCATATGCTAAATCAATTTCCCTTGGTGTAACATTGGAATATCCTTTATGATGAGCTTCTTTAACCAATGAAGCCACACCTTCCCATGTTAATGCGTGACCAGATTGTTGACATCGTTCAATCCATACCATCAGCCAATCAAGATTGTTTGTGACATACAAATGTAGTGCATCCCACTCTCAACCAACTATATCAAAAACAATTGAAATTCACAAACGACGTATAATTTTTTAATTACCACGGTATACGACCTTAATTTATAATTGATGTATATTGAAGATTAATGATTAAATAAGTACAATACACATAAAAAAAAAAGTAAAATGTATTCTAGTTAATCTTCATGACCATCTTATAATTACCTATCACTTTCCTCAATCTACCTTTCCCCATGAAGTACTCCCCTTCGAATTTGTTAATGGAGTTGGGATCCCAAATGTGATCTACATGGATCTTTGTTGCAAACTTAGGCATAAATTTAGTAATGTAGACCATGATCTGGTATACCATATTTCCCTCCACCATAGAACCCTTAGGATGTGCTCTTTGTCTAACCAAAGCCTTCAAAAATTTTAAGTGCCTCTCAACCATCCACATTGACCTTGTGTGTACAGGTCCACACAATGCAATCTCATCAACTTGGTGTATGAGGTAGTGTTCTTATGCATTGAAAAATGTCAAAGGTAGACACTTTTGTATTTCACACACTAGACAAGGAATTTTTCTTTTCCAATAATTTATATCTTCTTTATGGATTCCTTTAGATAACAACCATCTACAAGTGATTCAAGGAATAAATATATTAATGAGATTTAACAAAAAATATATAATATATTACATAACAAGTAAAAAAAATGGCAATTATAAGATCTATATAATGAATTGAATAAATATCGCTACTTATCTCATGTATTTTCCAAGATCATATATAACTTGCTTGACATTGTCATTGAATTTGTTTGGGAGATATAGAGGTAGAACATACTGCAACAATTATAAAATGATCTTTTCATTATTTTTCCAAATGTAGTAAACATAATACACTGAAAAGTACATGCAGTATACAAATATATATATAATATACCAGAATAATTACCTTAATGAAGGTATTTCAATCATGCATTTTCATCCCTGACCCAAATTCACCTTTCTTTGTTATGATATTGTTTATGTTCGCAGAAAATCCTGTGGGAAATCAAAATTTTCGTATGACTTCTTTTATAGCATTGCTTTGCTGCTCCATTAATAACCAACGAAGGGAACTTATATTAATTTTTTCTCCATTGCTATTTAATTGAATGAAATTTTTCATTGCATGATTGGCTTCCTAAATGTCACTACAAATTTTGACAATTTTTTCTTTTTCATGCCTTCCATCTAATATTTTTGATAGCGTTTATGTTATATTCTTTTTGATATGCATTGTATCAAACAAATGCACAATTTTTAGCTGCTCATAGTAGGGAAACCTACTAAATTGTCCAGGATAACTTTTTCAGTCCTTGTGGAATCTGGCCATTAATGCCTTGACAACCTTCATGAAGCATATAAGTTAAACAAATTAACAACGACAATCATTGTCAATTACAACATGAGTAAACACAACACAACATAAAAATATAAATTCCAAACATATCATATATGATAGATAAACAATTTGATCTGATGTATAACCTTGATGATTAATTCTATTATATTCCAACTTCCATAGGCGAGGTGTCATTCTTCATGGTTTTGATGTAGTCTCTTCTTTCCCATTGAAAAGATGTTTTTCAATAGTTCGATACTTATGATTTATGTGGAGGAAGTTCCTATACTCATCAAACACATGCTTTCCTAAACTTGTTGAATGACGAGATTTCATCTTTGGACCACAAATTGGACATGCAAATTTTCCCTTTGTTTGAAGACCTGCAAGATCATATATAATTGGATTAAATATTTCAATTTTTATAATTATATATAATGAATAGATTATTTTAAAAACATGCATGATATCTACTTCATAATATTTAAATATCATTAAAGTGCAATCAAACATTATAACATACCACAAAAATGTGTTAGCCTTGGGGCATCATGAATTGTCCATAGAAGCATTGCATGGAATTGAAATTTTCTTTGTCCTATTGGTCTAGATATGTCATACATAGTGACATCATTCCATAAATTTAGTAACTCGTCGATAAGAGGCTCGATATATACATTCATATCTTTAACTTGGTACTTACCTAGTTGAATGAATATAAACATTACATAATTATTATAACCATTTTACTGTAATATATATAAATTAATGTACATGACTATTAAATGAAAAAAATATAAGTCATTATGCAACAAATAAGACAAATGAGATGCTACTATGTTAAAGAAAATTGATGTAAAAAATACCTGGAACAATCATTTCCAACATTATGTGCTCCCTCTTTATTGACATCCATGGAGGAATGTTATTGTTGATAAAAAAAATAGGTCACACTGAGTAAATAGATCTCAGCTCTCCAAATGATTGACACCATCTGCCAATGAAAGCCTGAGATTACGAGGTTCTTCTTTAAAGTGTGGCCATTTTTCCTCCATGTCCCTAGATGTAGAAACATTTGTAGGAATTCAAAGAATTTTATCTCCGCTTCTATTCCGTGCATGGTAATCCGTAAATTGTGCTAAACTTACACACCTAAATAATTGTTGCATATATGGAATAATGAGAATATAATGAAGAACCTTGCGAGGTACTTTTTTTGTTAGTTGATCTGTTCGATATCTATTGATATGAAATTTCAGGAATTCTGTTGCAAATTCATGTTGTTTATGATATATAATATGATCATTGGGACATGCATCTATTGCTTGATACTCCATTCCAATATCTTTCATAATGCCAGATAAATCTCGGTATGAGTGAGGTAAAATATTTGATGGTGGTAACAAAAATTCACCAATCAATCTACAACAAAAAAATAATTTTTTAATATAAAGAATATTAATGGTATATATTTCATCCTTTATTTACTAGTGATGAACTAACAACAATTAAAATAGATGAAAAAAGATGACATATATGACATACCTTAACATCCATGAGATTTCTATGTTGGATAAACCATTCATAACCTTCAAGTTCACCAACAATAATACAATAGAGAGAAGAGTTGTTTGGGAGCCTTCATAAAGGGGCTCATATACCTTCTCAAGTATAAGTAAATCATGAACATCATCAAAGTCATCTCAATCATCATGATCAGTTGTACCACTAAATGTGTCATGGATCAATGTATTTGTACCATCATCTTCAATTGTATTTTCTAGCGCATGATCATCTTCTTCCATAGGATCATTAACTTCATCTTCGATATTCACAACTCCATGTTCCTCCACTTGCAAAACCACATTCTCTGGGTCGTGATAATCCATATCATGTGCCCCAGGGCACCCCACACAAATAAACCATGATCATGATCAAGTGATTTTTTTTATAGATATAAAATGTTAAAATGATATAAACATTTACAAATTCAATCAATATAAACACATATAATGAACAAATTACCAATGGATGATAATCATGCCCCCCTTCAATGTGACCATGTTGCCTACAATGTTTCTCAACTATTGTGATTAAAAGTCTTCTCGTCTTTAAGCCCTTGCAATTATTGTAAGGACAATAACATTTCCCATCACCCTTTCTTTTCAATCTAGCCCACAATCTAGTAACTATCTCTTTATTTTGTTCTGGATTAATATTATCTGACATGATTTTTCTTTACCAAGCTTGAATATTTAGATCTTCAAAAAATATCAAACTCACACTCCAACAATTTTAATCATAGATAGGTAACAAAATCTAATAATTCTGATATTTTATACCAAAAAATTTCGGCATGCAACCACCACTGCAAAAGAGAAGATAGTCTGAAGTTAATGACCCCAAAAAATACTTTAAAATACTAATTCTAGAAATTATTAAATTCTGATTTTACTATGATTTCCAATCGTTGGACTGCTAAAATCAGGATATTGAATTTGCACAACAAAATCTGGAAATGAAATTCTAAAAATGCACAAGTCTAAAAATGAAATTTGGTGAGATGTTGCTTTAAAATATGATTTTCAAACCTAGAAGTACAAATTTGACTTCACAAATGAATTCTAGAAATAAAATAGTATGGCATAATAAAGAGTTTCATTTGAAGTGGACCACCCTATAATATGCCTTGATAAAGTTAAAAGATCTATGAATTTTATCTACAATATAGCTTGCATAGTCATTGGTCTTATTCACATCTCTGCTTTGGATATCAATAGGAAACACCATTAGATGACCTCCTTGAAAGTTCAATCCATTAAGGGAATAATGAAAGGGTCTTCCTTACTGATTACATGATATTTGGGGTTCCTACTCTTACTATTTTTCTGTTTATTTATATAATAATAAGGTTACACTACAATATTTTAGTTCTCTTTTTATCTGCTCTAACTCCTATTTCCTCTGATACATTCAATTATACTAGTATTGTGCTTCATTTTAAGAACATTATATCATGGTTGAATGAAAACAATGTTCAATGCCATGAGGCCCAAATGATATTCATGCATTGGTCTTGAAATGTCATCAAACTGAGACTAGTCATTGTTATATAGTATCAAAGTTTCATTGATACTATTGGTCAGTATGATTTCTCATGTGAATTGATTAAAGATTGATAACCTATATATTAATAGGATCCAATCATTATGTTTGACAGTGTATTGGCCAGTTTACTGTCCAATGCTATTTGCAAAATAAAATATAGTAAAATATAAAACAATGATCTTTTCTATCTATTAATTGCAACAACCAACTCACAACTAACTCTATTCTCTTTAAATATTTTTTGCTTCTCTTTCATGGAAAAGAATTACAAATCCAAATTTTGTTTGCAGGCTAAGAGACTTATAAGTTGATATGTATATATTCATGCAATGATCTTTTAAATATTTATTTTCAAATAAATTTGCAGATTTAATATTGCAGATTGAAGGTATTTCTTAGAAGATTTTACTATATATGCAGATTTTATTATTTTTGCAGATTATAAAGAGAAGTAATATACTATTCCCAATTTTTTTGATTAAAAATATTGAAATACACACTTATTTATTTATAATATTTATATATTAATAGATAAATATTATATTGTTGATTATTGTGATGACTTCCAACACTCAAATTGGAAGGAAATTCTGCAGTCTTTATTATTTACAGTGGAGTAGATAGAAAATATCAATGTTTAATATTTTAATATATTTTATTTTTCATTGTATTTGATCAACAAATATAGTTTGATGATGATTCTTTGACTAGTGCTACAATATTAGTATCTCGGGGTATTATATATGCAGATATAAACTACATATGTATGATGTTTGATGGTACACTCATGTCCACAAGTTATCACCATAATTGTTATTATTATGTATATGCAATATAGGTATACTATAGAGGTAAGGAGAAATAAGCAAAGAGAAAATATTTAAGGAAATGGACTTCAAAGTAAGGCATGACACTTTCCTATAGATTCCCAAAAGGAGATCACAATCATGAATATTAAAAAAAACTATGATTAGTCCATGACATAACCATGAAGGGGGCATTGAAATTAATAATAACAGTGATATGATAGCATGCCGAACTTTAAAAGATACATAAAGAAAAGTAATTGAGCAGTCAAGAGGGATTTTAAAACATCACAAATCTTGTCAAGGGTTCATTTTCTTCATGGTAGTATGGTAAACTAATAAATATTTTCATCTTGCAAAGTTTCAAAAGAGGACAACCTACAAGTGTATTAAGGAGTGCATGGGCAATATCTCAAGGAGCTACCACAATTAATTTCTTCAAGTGTTATGCAAGGCCATTGAAATCAAATGAATAAACTCATGCATAAGCTAAAAGACAAAGGATAGTCAAGTTGGTAGAGGGTAGGTATCACAAAGGATATGGGATCACTTTCAATAGAGATGATGATGTTTCTAAAGTATCTCTCATTATGTCTATTAAACACTTACAAAGATATGGCATGACATTGTCAAAAAGTAGCAGAGGTTTTGAATGATCTTGCCTAATAGGAAGGAGAGGACAACATTTACACTAAAGGAGTTTATATAGTCCATAGAAGAAGGTCATATGATTTCCATGAGAAAATATTGAAATAAGTTGCATACTTTACAATGAAAACCATGAAAAAAAATCCTATGATGCACTTTTATGTTTTCGGCTTCAGTTTTCCTAATAAGGTCAAATACTTTGTTTTACTATTTGAATCTACCACATAGAGATTAAATATGCTTACTCTCAAATAAAGTTGAATTATATAAACAATTATTAGATTCCTCCCTTAACATAAAGGACAATCAAAAGTACTAAAGAATTTTATATCCTTTATAAGAGATTGCTTTTAACCAGTTAAAAACTTGAGAGGGTAATACACAGGTTGCAAGGAAAGTTAAAATTTTATCATAAGCAGCTCAATCCAAAAGGAAAAAATTAAGCATGGAAAAGCATGAGTAGGATGACCAGCTTCACTAAAAGCACAAGTTATTTTTTATATCTTACCTAGATATTACTTGATAACGTAAGAAGTGCTCTTTTCCACTCAGTTTCATATGGTGGCATATCTACACACAAATCACCAAATTTTTAAATAACTAAATAAATTTTATTACTTAATAAAATTGTTACAACATGTCATTCATGTCATAATCAACTCTTCTTACGACAAAATTTTTTATTTCCAATTTGAAAGGTTCATATTTTGATTCTTATATCAACTTTTGAAGGAATTTGGTAGCTTATACTTATACATGAGGATAAAATTTCATCTTGCAAACTATTACAAAGTACAAAACAAATAAAAATAATATAATCTGCATGATAGTTATAGCTTGCTAGATGTTTGGCACCATCTAAAAAGTTTAAGTGAACTAAAAAAAATAGAGAGTCGACCTTCATTTTTTCTTTTTTAGTTTGTTGCTCTAAATATCTCACAATATTTAGAAATTGGTTGCTTTCTTTCTTTCTTGTTCAAATAAAAAATAGATACATTTGTATAGAGTCAAGATGAATTCAAGAACTGCAGGTAATAGATATACCATAACTGCTTTTATAAGACACTGGCATCTAAGGTCTAAAATCTATTTTTGAAACTTGGCAAAGGGAAAAATAGATCTTTATGAAGTAGTCTTCAAAAATATCATAGTTAAATGGCTCTAACTATCCACTATCAAACATTCCCAATTCTTTGTTCAACCCTCTAGGCCTGAATCTTGACAACCATTTCACTCTATAGCTATCCCTATGCCTTTGATATTATCTAGTTATGGCTCCCAAATCTATTGAAAATTGATCATTAGGGTTAAAATTGAAACCTTGCAAATATAATATTTGTCCAAATCCATCAAGAATTTTCCATTAGTTATAAACAATTCCCTTATAAAGAATTTGTGAAGTCGGGTCTAAATTCTGAAAATGCAAAAGTCTAAAAATGAAATTTGATGAGATGTTGCTTTAAAATATGATTTTCAAACCTAGAAGTACAAATATGACTTCACAAATGAATTATGGAAAAAGACAATGACTACCCTCAACATGGCGATATCTTCTTGCAATTCCATTGAAATTGTAGCCAAAAAATAAGGTTCGTCAAAATTTCGACGAACATCAGGGATATTTAAAAAAATAAAAATGAAAATTTCACACAAGTACCCGATGATACATCTGATTATACAACTTTCATCAAAAAAATTCATCGAATTTTGCAATCAAATGAGTTAGTGATATAAAATTGGGCCTCTCAAGGGTAAAATCAAAACATGTGCAAGCCATCACTTGGAGGAAAGTACAAAAATAGAACATACATCCCCTTAAGGAGAATGCAGGGTGTGCAAAAGCATTTCTTGGAAAAGAAACAACTAAGATAATATGTACATGAAACTCAAAACCTTCAGAAATAAGGTTTGAGGTGAATCCCATTGACTGAGATTGGAAGAACCTCATCATCTAGTCTAGAGATATGGAATGACTTAGCCTCCTTGCAACTAGTGATGACATATGGACCACTCCAAATGGCATCTAACTTGGAGTTCCTTTCGGATTTGGCTCTATCTACATCCCATTTTAGCACTAGATATCCCTCTTGGAACACCATGTGGACTAATTTTTGGTCAAAATTTCTTTCAGCCTATGCTTGATGTGTCTTTATGACTTGCATAGATTTGTTAATTGTATCCTCTAGTTCAAAAATCTTAGCTAACCTTATTGTCATTGCATCATTTACTTCTAAATCTAGTTGATGTTCCAACTCAAGATAAGTTAGCTCCAATGATAATGGTAATCTTACCTCTCTTCCATAAAATAGCATCAAGGAGAATTACCAATTTCTCTTTTAGGAGCAATTCTATCAACCCAAAGGGTTATATTTACTTTGCTAGATGCTAAACTCTTTTATTGTCTTCAATGGTTCTCTTGATAATCCTACTGAGGTTTTTATTTGAAGACTCAGCTAGGCCATTACCTTGAGGGTAATAATTATATGAGGTCTTCAAATATATGTCATGCTTAGTTTCCCAATCTATGACTTGAGAATTAGTAATAACCTTGGAATTATATAAAATTATGGTGGAAGGAGTGCCAAATCTTGTAATAATTCCATCAAGGAATACCAAAACTGAAGCATCAGTGTCATCCTTCAAGGCAACTACCTCTATCCACCTAGTGAAGTAGTTTGTGGCTATCAAAATCCATTAATGACCAACACTTGATGGTAGATTTATCATGTCGATGAAATCCAAAAACAACTATGTAAATGGATAATCAACTTGAATCAGATGAAGTGGGAGGGTGACCAACCTTTTCTTTCCAGAAAAGAAAGCACACTTTTTACAATTTCTCACCCATTTGTGAGCATCATTGAACAAGGTTGGCCAATAATAACCAGCCCTCATGATCTTTGTAGTAGTGGTCCTTGCAAAAAAATGGCCAGCTAAAGAGCCATCATGGAATTCTTCCAATAGTCTTCTGACCTGATTTGCCTCTTATATCTTAATAAGACCCCATTGAAATCCTTTCTAAAAATTATTCCATCCACTATGACATAAGGAATGGAATATGACCTAAAGTGTCTTCTTTTGTTCCTATCTAGACCTGGAGGATATCTACCTTCCTACAAAAAGGTAGTCATGATTCACCTAGCTATTATGAGCATCAATGTTGGGTGCTTCATTTTCCTATAACACAAGGGTAGCCTCTACAAGAGTTTCAAGTGCTAAGACAATCTGTTCACATAACCATTTTCCTCTCACCAACTTGGTGATTTTGATGTCAACATCATAATCCATCACCTTGGTGATCCATCCGACCCTTTTCATTGATATCTCTTCATAAAAAAATTCTTTAACATTGACATGGGGTACCATTAACTATATTTTTCTATTAGACAACATGTGTCTAAACTTTTTTAATTCTCTAATAGCAAAAAGTACTTGCTTTTCAACATATTTTTACTTGACCTCATAATCTTTAAGCGCTTCATTGAAGAAAGTAATAGGTCACTTCAAATATTCCTTATTTAGTTGGGTTAGAACAACTAATATACTTGCTTCATCTCCAAAGGTATAAAGAATAAAATTATTGTCATAACTAGGATTGACAAGGATAGGAGTCTAATAAATTTCTTGTTTGATATCCTCAAAGTTGTCCTTACCTTCCTTGGTCCATTTGAAGACTATGTTTTTATTGAGCATGGAAGTAAGAGGTTTTACCAAAGAAACAAGATTTTGAATGAACCTTCTCACAAAGTTGACTATGCCCAAGAAACTCTGTAGTCCCTTATTGTGACTGGGAAGTGGGATGGCTAGGATAGAATTTACCCTTGTAGGATCAATGAATAGGCCATCCTTTGGAATAATGTGTCCAATAATTTTTCCCTGGTTAGTGGCAAAGACACATTTGTTTGGATTTAGGGAAAATACCATATTATCTGTATTTTTGAAATACCTATTCAAGGTGACTGAAATGGTCTCTTGCATGTTTTGAAAATACCATGATATCATCCAAGTAGACTAAAACAAATTTTCTGAAAACACCTTGAAATGCCATGTCCATGGCCCTCTAAAAAGTGGCACTTGCATTGGTTAGAACAAAAGGAATTTTACAATAAGAATAGGTGCCCCACTTTGTAGTAAATGTCATCTTATGTTGATCAGATTCTTGTACCAAAATTTGATTATAGCCTAAGTAGCCATCCAAGAAAGAAAACCTTTTTGACTCACTAACTCTTTGCCAAATTTTCTCCATGGAGGGGAGGGGATAATGATCCGTTAGGGAGGCTCTATTTAGATATCTAAAATCTACACAAAGCCTGATTTCCCCATTCGTTTTCTTGATAGGTACTAATTTTTCCACCCATGAAGAATGCTTGATGGGAAATATGATTTTAGCCTCAATCAATTTAGCCCACTCTTTTCTCGTAAGAGGCTCAATCTTAGGATTTATAGGCCTTTTTTTCTGCCTTATAGGCATGGCATCTAGATCTAATTCAATGGTATGTTGGGAAAGGCCTAGGTCAAAACCCTTTATCTCTTAATAAGTCCATGCAACTACATCATTGTATCTATTGCAAAGATCTATGAAAACTTCATGTTTAGTAGTAGAGCACACCTTTCCCAAGTTTAATAACATTCTCTCTGAAACCTCAATTGGCTTGAAGTCACCATTCTTTGTAGCTAAATTCATCCTTTTCTATTTTAACTAATCATCAAGGTTGAAGATACCCTCTAGGGTGATGAGACCATTTGGTAGCTTGTTGCTACTTAGTTACAAAATCTGATCACCTTATTGATTTTGCAGTTTGGATTGGTTTCATTTAGAAAATTTTGCCTCTTCTTGCAGAAAATTCACTATTTGGTGGTCATTTTCAAAGAATTTCTAGTGGTCTTGATTATTCAGAATAGCAGGCCTCACAAAAAGCTTGATATGCTGCTCCTTTTTTCTTACAATATGTGTTGGTATGTCAAACTGATTACCAACTGTTGTAAGTCTATTTTACATGCTTATTTTGATTTCTTAGATATTTTGGATGTTAAAACCCTCAAATCCTTCTATCAAATCCCAAACCCTATGTTTGTATGATATGAGTATATTGTTCTTGGTTGAGCTTTGAGTTCTAAGATGATGAATAAACAATTCACTGTCACCAAATACTTGCAACAACTTGGTGTTCCTTGTTTTTTTAGTTGGTGACCTTGGAGGAGTGCTTCATACTCAACCACATTGTTGGTGCAACTAAACTGAAGCCTTAAAGAGAAATAATACTTGTTATTTCTTGTATATGCTAGCATTACACCAACATTGGCACTATTTTTGTTTCTAGAGCCATAAAAAAAAATCTACCACAATCCCCCTAGATCCTCTTGAGTTTTTATGAGATTGTGGATAGGAGTATTTTCTTCATGAATGTAATAGGTGCCAAGAATAGTCTCCTCTACTTCAACTATAGTAAGTGGGTCAAATTGTAATGCATGTCCCTATTCGTCCAATAAAAAATCAGTTACCTCCTCTATAGGAGTGGTAGGTTCATGAATAGAACACTCCTTTTGATCATGCAATGTGCATTTCATATTTATATAGCTAGGAGTGTAAGACTTTAGATGAACCTTTACTATGGGCTCAGACTTGATGGTCGCTTTAGTACCATATTTGTCTCTAAATAACATATGAGACCAATAGGAAGATAGGTATCCACCTATCTTAGCAGTGAAATCTCTAGATAAATAAATGGAAAAATGAGTAGTGAGGTTTATGACTGAGATATCTTACAACACATCACAACCAGGGCATGCATGCAAGGTTAATTTCAAATTCTTAATTACTCCCATTGTCTTGAAAGCAGTGCCATCCAACTGTAAAACCCCTTTTGATACAAGTTCATATTTGATACCAAGGAGATCAACAATCACCTTAGGAATAATAAAACTACTAGCCCTAGAATCTATCATATATCTATGCACTATATGACTTCCAATAATTAGAGAAAGGTAGAAGTGAGGTGACTTACTAATTTTGCTAGAGTTCCCTTCTTCTTTGGGTTGCATCAAGTTGCTTGATGGAGTAGTCCACTCTTTTTCTTGTACATCAACTGTCTATTTATGTTCCTTTAAAGCCTATTGTAGAAAATCCATTTGTGATGGAATGAATAGAGCCTCCCACATAGTAACATTTAGATTAGCTTTCTTCATTTGATCCACTATGTTGAAAGGAAGTTGACTAGTTTTAGAAGCAACCTTTGGAACAACAAGGTATGTTCTTGTTGCTTGGGTGATCTTAGGTTGCTCCATTTCTTGTTTGGGCCTACTAGTAGGATAATTTATATGGAACATCTATTGTCCTAATCTGGCCTAGCATCTATAGCCTATTGAGGTTGTGGAGAGATTGGTACCTATCTAATCATGGAAGATGTGCCACTCTCCATTTCTCTTCTTTTTGACCTTGTATTTTAGGCTATTGTATCACTAACTACTTGATTTACACCACAAAAATCTTAGTGGTGCCAATTGACCAATGAAGAGTCTTCATGTGAGTGATTTTGACTACTAGCAGCTAGTTGGTTGGTACCAAATTTCTAACCTGAGGTATAGGTTTCATTCTGAGCCACTAGAGTTTGTACAAACTCTCCATTTTGGTAGGAATTTTGATTGTGATATTTCTCACATGGGTAACACCACTCCTACTCTTGAACTAGACCATTTTAAACTATAACCAAAGTTTAATAAGTAGTGATAGCATGTGGATGTATGTTATTCATGGCTTAGTATGATTCTACTAATTTTTTCCTTGATAAGGTCATCTATTTTGCTAATAAATTTGACCTTGAGGTTGATAGGGCCTACTATTTTGAGCTGTCTACCTATCAATTTCTATTAACTTATTATTCATATTTTAGAGCAAGGTTCCCCAATCTTTTGGGAATGAAACATAAGTAGAAGGTTGGCTTGTGGAAACCACTAGAATATAATCCACCGGGATAAGAGCCACTACTGGTTGTGGAGGAAGATCTAGAAATAAAGGCATTGGTGGCCTAGGAGCTATCTTCCTGGTTTGTATTAAGCAATTTTATTCCCTTATGGAAATATCATATGCACCTAGTAAGGTAAAACTTCCCATAGATTGAATCATAATAGCTATATCACTATTAAGATATTTTAAGAAATAAAGGAAGGCATACTTAGGAGAAGGTTTCACCAAGGTAGGGATTCTATCCAAAGTCTTATAAAATCTATATTTTCATACCCCTTATCAATATTTGAAATCTTATTAAGAATTAGCAAAATATAAAAATGTGAAAACATAAACACGTTTAGCACCATACACAAGAGAACATTAGATTTATGTGGAAATCCATAATTAGGGAAAAACCATCCTGAGGATTAAATCGCATGTATATGAATAGAAACACCAAATACAATAGGCTCATTTCCTAGAAGAAATAAGAATAGAAGAAGACTATTACAAAGACATTCACTATCTCAGAGCAATAAGACAAATCCACCATTGCAACTTTGTACCATTTGCAACCTTCGACTCATTTCCTCTAGCAACTTTAGGCACACTAAAAATGTAGACACCTACTCACTACATCTGGATTCATAGGCATTTAAGGTCACACTCAGATCACCATACTTGATCACATTCACATCACACACACCCCTTACTTTTCCACACCACATCTTCAATAATTAACCTTTTTTATATATACTCCACAACCTCAAAAACCTTCTCCATGTTGTCCACAATGAAACATATGCACCTCAAGTGTGCAACCACTAAATAGGTCAACATCAAAAAATTCTACAATAGAAACAAGTGAAGCAAAACCACACTAAGGGTTATCTAGGACCCAAATCTACATTGAAACACTTCCACAAACAACAAACAATCTTTGTAATTAATGCTAGCACCCAAGTTAGCCAATCCTAGAATAACACTAACAAGAAACCACATACACATCTCTAGAGGTCTGAAAAAAATATGTGGACTACAAAGCATCACTTCACAACATCCACACAACATCCCAAAATATTACAACATCATCAAAATATTCTACAACACTACCACAACCACTTGGAACTGAGAACACCATCATTTTGTGCAATCAATGACATTTCCACAAACATGTGCCACACTATCCAACATTGTGGAAAACCAAGACACACAAAACTCCAATGGAAGGTAGATACAAGCAATATTAGCACATTCCCAAATTCGCAAGATAGGAAGCAACAACACAGAGAAATGAAGAGCAATTCCATTTGTCCTAGACAAGCTTCTACACAGACATAAACAATGTCAAACACAACTTCCTCCGCTACATGATATAGAACCTAAAGCTCTAAATATATCATCGCTAAACACCTCTGATGATCACATTCAAACTGCACAAGCATAGCTTCAACCATGAATAAATATGGAGCACAACATTGAACACACATTTGTCACACTACACACTCTTTTATTCAAATTTTCTCAAAAGAATTTGGAAACCAAGTGAACTAGCTACATCAGCAACACCACAAACACCTTCTCAACATATTTACAACCTCTGCAATACCGACAATCTCCCCATCTACAATATTTTCTCAACACCACACTAGAGGTTGACATTAGTGATCCAACACTAGTAAAGGCAACATAGTACAACACACTCACTGCTGACATCAATGCAATAATATTCTTGACCATACTAGAGGTTGACATCAATGTGGCATCAAAACACAACACATCTACTCTAGGGTTTGAACCATACCTCTTTCTTATGCAACACTCTTCAATAGTTCCAACAATCTCCACACACTAGGGTTTGACATCAAGGATAACACTAATTACAACACCAAAAATATCCAACAATCTCCAACAATCTAGAAAATCTCTTAAAAACCTTGTGGTGTGAGGATACTTTTCTAAATTCCCTCTTCTTTTTTAAATATTTTTTTGAGTTGGAAAGGTTTATGAATCCTATATCTAAACTAGGGAATATTGTGATAGGATAAAACAACCTTCTAATAAGGAAATGGAGGATTGTAGAACAACCTTATTTGGATTTTTAGTGTCTATATTACCAGTGGTTGATTCTACATTTTTGATTGCCTCAAAACTTTCGATCTTTAAGTAGATATTCGTAGGTTGTAGTCTATGACACTAACAAGTTTCTAAAAATATGACTAGATTTTAGTGACTTCTATTCAAGAAATGAATCAAGATTCTTAGAACCCAAATTCATGGATGTTTGATTCCAAATTATTATTTTATGGTTTACCCTATAGATAAATGAAGGTAGGTTATATGAATGACTTATTCCAAGCCTTAAGTATGGGAAATCACTCTCCAAGAATGGATGTTAGGGTTTATTATATCATCCTTATCTTCCTATTATAAGTCTGGATTTAAGTTTTGTGGTTAGTTCTAGATTCAAGAAATTCTAGAAGCTATTGGTCCTATTATGAGAGATTTAGAAGAGTTGTACCAATTATCTCTAGAGAAAATTTATAGTATTTATGCAAACCTAGAAGTTTTCCATGATTCAAATATTTTTTATACAAAATTATATTTATCTTTCTCTTTAATAGTTATTTTTATCAATAAATAGACTATGAATGGATCCCTTTTAAATTATTTATCGATAAAAAAGTTTTCCATGATGCCAAGGAATGTAAAAAAATAAAAAATAGACCCACTCTACTCAAGTCAAAAGCTTTAAAATTCAAAGTGGAAAATATTGTAAGTATTTTTAGATCTTGCAATCATGATTGGTTCTTCTCATTCAAACCAATACCTCCTTTATAGAAGGCCTTTGTGGATCTATGCAATATGGATTATTCTAAAGGGTAGTGTTTTTCCTTAGAGTGGGATGAATATTTTAGTATTTTTTCTAAAATATCACGGGTACTTCTCCTCATTTATGTTATTCTCATATCTCATTAGGGGAATCCTCGTATTTTAAATTGACTCAAGAGATGGACCAATTACTAGGATGTAAGGAAGGAGAAGAAAACCTAGAATCCTTGGATGGGTTTCAAGTGCTTATTTTTCCCAACAGTCCTTTCCTATATGATAAATCAAGGAGGGTGATAGGAAGAGATAAATTGAGCTCCTAAAGATTAAATATTTAGAGGAATCTAGATAAGGTTTTAAAAAAACCTTGATGTATTCCTAGAGGGCACAACCAACATATGGTAGAGGGGGAATGATCCTCCATGAGTGGAATAAATAATTGAGCTTGTGTAAATTTTGTGGTCTCATAATTTGGTGAGGAACCAACTCTTAACTAGTAAAATATTATTTATTTTTGTTCAAGAAATAAAGTATTAGAATTAGAAATGCTTTGATTACACACAATTTCTTGAAAATAGTGACAAGATATAGCTATGGATGTTTCTAAGGACTTGAGATATTATTTGAATCATTTGGAATCTATCTTCATTGATGGTTTCAATCATTTGTAAATATCCTAATTAAATCTATTTATCTTTGAAGTCTTGTAATTTTTACATGTCTAGTTTTTTATTCAATGTTTATATATAGGCCTAATAGCCCCATTTGGAAGTAGAAGCTTCAAGAGGATCTATTGAAACTTCTTAGGGATTAAAAATTCCTCCTTGGAGAAGAACTCGGTTCTTTCATTAATCCTAACAAAACTGGATGGAATGGTTCAATATGTCCAATCTAAAGTATATTTTAAGGTGTTTTTTCTTAGAAACAATATTTTGGATATACCATTCCTAAAGGGAGAAGTTTCACTTGGAATAATGAAAGAAAGGGTTTATGGTATATTTTAAAAAGGATTTTTTTTCTTGCTTGATCATAATTTTTATTGGGGAGCACATTAAAAGTTAATGTTCCTTAATAAACATTTATATTGATTATATTTGGTACACAATTTATCCTTATAAAATAATATTATAGGTGAATCATTATTATTAATTTATTAATAAATATTATTTTATTGATTAATCATTAAAAATTATTTGATGAGGGAGAGCTAAAAAAATTGGGAGACTTCTTAGGAGGGGACCTTTCCAAATTCACTAGAGCTAAAACTATGGAACAAGCTAAGCATTTGGGCACTTAGGTGAATAATACCATGGATCTATCACCTTTGAAGAAAAAATAAAATCCTACTCCAACGAATGGTAGGTGATTAGAGACCTTTGACATCTTGCTATCAATAGAGATTAATTTTAGTTTTCCAAGTTTTTTCTCTATTATGTTATCACTCAAGTGTTGTCTCTATTTATTGGTTTCTATGATTTTTGGTTGTTCTATTCCTATATATCATGAGAATTTTATCATATACCTCTTGGCTGCTTCAATATAATAGGTTTTGGTACTTGAACTAATATATTTTGGTATCAATATTGAAAAAAAAAACATTTGATGAAGGATCCTAACTACTCTTATGTCGATAAATTGCGTCTACTACCCATATTTAAGGAAGCCCTATGTGGGAAAGTAAATATATTCATTGAGATATTTTATGTTGTGAATGAGTATTGAAAAATCATGAATTGGCATATAATAAGTATTTGTGAGGCATTTTATGGAAGAAGGAGAGGAAGGAGATTGAATAAGAAAGGTTTCTTGTGTTTAGAATTATACAAAATTAGTGTAATTTTTTGTACTATTGAATTTGTCTTTGTGGGATTTTTATCATAAGGTTTTTGTTGACTTATTTTGTGGCATTTTTCCTTGATGTCAAAACTGCCCTGGGTTGGTGCCTAGGCATTTCTCAGTCTGGTCTGTATGATGTAACTTGTTTCTCAGTATAATAAGGGTTTATGGTAAGTGGAATGGCATTGTGAATTCATCATGTAAATTCAGTCTTCACTATACCTCATAAGTCTTTGGACATCATTTAGCAATGGCACATTATACAACATTGTATATAAAGGTGGCATTCGACCTTGGCTAAATGTATTCTATTTGGTCTCCTTTTGCATTTGAATTGGGTCTAAAGGGTTGACATTTAAATTAGGCCTTAAGGCCAATAACAGGTAAAGGAATTGGTTAATATTTTAATTTCACATTGGAAGTGACTTAGCCTTGATTTCTTGGGAATATAAAAGTCAATAGCCATCAAAATTTGGTGGTAATATTTCATGGCATGTTTTCGTCAGTATTTATTATAATCAAAATTTGTCAAACGAAAATGAGTTTGTCCGCATCTATTTGGTAACGCCGCAGACATCTTACTCCGGTACTGCAAAGTGTTAAGAGAGTAACCATGGTAATGTGATGGAAGTGGTTAGAGGCATGCATAGCAGCTACCGCTATACCACTAGTAGCCAGAGAGGTAACCGCAGTAACGTGCTGGAAACGGCTAGTGGTTAGCTTGGAGCTACCATTATACCACGAGTATTCCAAAGTGAGACCGTGGTTGGGTGGTAAATGATGCGGTAACAGTTAGTGTTGGCTACCACTATACCACAGGTAGTCTGAAGGGTGGCCGCAGTTGTGCAGTAAGGAAATAGATGTCAATTTATTCCTGTCGAAATGCAAGTTGTTGATCTTTTTGCAGATTTCATGTGGAAAGTAGGGAAAATCTGTATGCTTCATTGTTCGAGGGTTTCAAACCCTAATCTTGTCGCCTCCATGGAATCTCTCTCTCGGTCATTTCACTATGGATTCAACTGTCATTTTCTGCAACTCTTGGACAACAAATGGAGAAGCTTGAAAGACCATCACCATGGTCATTTCTCTTGTCAATTTCTTGGCATCAGGTGAATACTCTAAATAGCAATGTGGCTTGGGTTGCTTAGCTACTCTACAGTTCTGGTAAATTGCTAATGGGAAATGTTTTTTTTGGTCTTCACAGGTACTCATTTTTTTATCTTTACAGAACCGTCACCTTCTCTGATAAGGAAAATAAGGGATAAGTGTTTGCTTTTGCATGGTAGTTGAAGAGTTGGTTTATTATAGATCTTATGTTGTTTTTTTTTTAGCACTGCTTGTGCAGGCTACTTGATAGAATAGGTTTCAGTATGCCTGTTATTTTTGAACAATGCTTGAGTGCTCTAGTCAGAAGACCTTATTCAGATTGATGCTTCCTTCTTGATAATGGTAAGGTTTGTCACTATTGCTCGACTGTAGCATGGTAACATGATAATCATCTTTGATTAATTCTTTGAAAGTAAAAATCAAGCAATTGTTGTAACCCTTCATGGAATGTAATGATGAAAAATGTAAAAAGGGGAAAATAGAGAGATTAGGGCTTTAATCATTACAGAAAAACCTAAAAAGTAAAAGGGCAGCACTTTCATGTGAGATGTAATGGTAATTATTCTTTGAGGCTGAAAATTTGAAAAACACAGTGTGTTAACTATTTTTTGAATAGTATCATGAAAAAGAATAAAATTAGAAAGTGAGTGTTAATTGACAGAGAGAAGAACAATGAGAAATGTATGAAACATAAAGGGAAAAACTGGTGTGAGTACCACACAGTGACTGTATTGAAAAATGTTGAGCTTTGAGATTGAAAATCTGAAATATGAGTTGATAATCAAGCTGACTTAAGGCTTGACAATACCTCAAATTCTGAAGGTTCATTTTGGAACTTTGAGGATTTTAGTTATTGTCTGTCAAGAGGCACTTGATAGATAAAAGAGAAACAAAGAAATCCTCTGTATTATTGTATACTGAAAACAAAAAAGGGGTTGGTGCTCCTTGAGATTAGTGTCTCTAAATGAGGGGTTGGTGCTCCTTGAGTTGGTGCTCAAAAATCTGTAAGCAGTGGTTTTGAAATTAAGCCAGTAAGGCAGTTTAGGAGTGGTTTTTCTACCCTAGGAGGGTTTTCCACTCGAAAATTTCTATGTCTCTCATTTGTGTGTTTTGTGTCTATCTTGCATTATCTTTCTTTTAGTCAGTTATGTTATGGTTCTGATTCAGTTGGTCAATGCTCTGATATCTTAAGGTTTCTTTGTTCAATTCAGTCATGCAAATTTAAGTTGTGCAAATCTGATGCTAAAGGTCTTTCATAAAGTGAATTTACATCTCCATTATGTTTTAATTATTTGAATGCTCAAAATTTTGTCCAAAAGCAAGTCAAAGTTGCATTTTATGAAGTTTTATAGTTATGTTCTTAAAGCACAACAAGATGGTTCATAAAGTTTTGTTTGAATAATATCATATGATGCTTTTAATATGGGTTGCAAATGTTAGTCAAGTCTCATGTCAATCTAATCTAAAGTGTTAATGTTCACTTGCTTAATCAAATTTGTCTCTTTGGGTTAAATGAGTAAAAGTTTCATTATGCTTTCAAAGTCAAAAGTTAAAATCACTCCACTTTGCTTCACCCCCCCCCCTCTCAGAGTGAATCCACTTCCAACAATTGGTATCAGAGTGTAGGGTCCTGCATTAGGTTTCATACCAAGGATTGATTCTGGTCTTGGAAGTCTGTTTTTGGGTGTCATGGAGTATTTGTCATGGCTAAGTGCAAAAGGAATAAATTTCAAAAGAAAGCTACTTGTGTCAAGCAAACATTTGATAAATCAACCCCTGCCAAGTCTAGTGAAGTTTTGTCTCAAAAATTACCCCTACTAGTTAATACTAAAAGTGAAGAAGATCACTTAGTAAGTGACTTTGAACAAGAATTTGGCGAAAAGGATTGTGAAGGTGATGAGTTTTAGGTTGACTTGGAGGCAGAACTACTTGCTGCCCTAGATGAGCTTTAAGAGAATTATAAAAGAAAATCAGGATCTTAAGGTATGCTTACAGGAAAGTGTCAGTGTCAATAAAGTTGTAATACAAGTTCATAATGATAATAAAAGGATTATTGAATTACTGAAAGCCCAAATGGTTGATAATAAAAATATTGAAGAGGGATTAGAAGCCAAGTTAAAAGATAAGCATGAATTATGTAATAAACTGGAAAATGAGTTTGCCTCATTAAAGAAATTTTCTGACAATGATTTTGTGTTAACGGAAATAACTCTTAAAGATGATTTGATTATTAGTCAGAAAATTGAAATTGAAGAATGTAAAAGGATAACAAATTTTGTAAGATCTGATTTGGAAGTTAAAAAGACTGAATGTCAAAAAATTGAAGGAGAAGTAGTTGCATTAAGAAAAGAACTTGAAACTGTTAAAGTTCAATTGGATAAAAATCAGAAATTTGATTGCAGTACTAATTTATTGAATGAGATGATTGGCAGACAAAAGCAATTTAAAGATCCTACATGAGTGGGATATGAGGTTGGACAAGGATCTACAGAAGAATCTAAAAATGAAATAGTTTTTGCTACTACAGATGGAAAGTCATTTACTACTAAGAATACACCAAGATTGAAGGTTGATCTTGATCACCATATTGCTGATGCTCAAACAAAAGAAAAATGGGTTAGGACAAAAATACCATCAAGATCTTCATTTATCAGGTATAACCACTCTCAATTTCATGTCCATTGTTATTGTTGTAATGCTTATGGACATAGAGCAAGAAATTTTTGGATGAATATAACTCATAATCATGAGAGATATGCCAAGAGAGGTTCATACAATGTGCCTAGAAGAAATTCTTCTCACTATGGTCTAGACAACACTATTATATGTTATAGGTGTAATAGGTTTGGACACAAAGCACAATGGTGTAAGAAAATTTTGATAAAGCCTTCTAGGGACTACATGTTCAAACAAAAAGAAAAGAATACCGTGAGTAAGGAGAAGACAAAGCCTATACAAGTATGGAGAAGAAAGCAAGAAAAGAAAAAGGAAGAACTAAATCTTGTGCATGCTGCACAAGAATTATTTCTAATCATTTGAAAGGCAGTATGAAGATAGGGGGAGATGATTAATGCATTTTGAATAAAACCCCTTTGATATCAAAAGGAAGTACAATTGTGTTATGTCACAACCTATTTATCATCAAAATGCAAGACACAAATTAGTTTTATTGTCTAGGTTGGGAATAATAGTGACAATGATTTGATGATAACTGTCTTAATGCTATGGTTCATTTATATCATCATTCTATTAGAAGATGTTTTATCATATGACTTGTTGCAACATGAAACCATATCTAATAGCAACTTTATACAATACAGTGTCTTGATTTATTTGAATGATGTTTCAACAACAAAGCAAGTTAAGACAGTGAGTTGTTTGAGGTCTTAATTGAAATAATGAAATAAACAGTTAGTTAAAAACCTCAACGGTAAATGTCGAGTTCTGCAGTAGTGTGCTTGGAAAACATGGACAACATACTAAGTATTTGATAGAAAATTAGTTTTCTAGAGTTGTGGTTGCTGGTGTAGCATGTTTTGACATTGAGTATGTTGGTACAGTATATGTGTACTTGAGAATAGACAAACAAAATTGATAGAAGTTTGGGTATTCTTGGATGATAAAGATTTCAATAAGCATCTAATGATCAATATTTTTATTTGATAGTTGATTTCTACATGATATTGATAGTTTGGTGACTTGAGACTTATGTAGTGGATTGTATGCTACAGATTTGGCTGTGTTGTGCTATTCTAGTAAAGGATGTTATTCTGAAGAGCAAGGTTAGTTGCAATGAAAATGTACTGACTTAATTATCTTACTTCTGGTTCATTAAGTTAGTGTTGAATATGCAGTGGTATCTACTTGCTTGTTGAGGTATATAAATCTATTTTGGCAGAAGTATACTTAAGTGCTTCATTTTCAAATGAATTTGATCATCATACTGGTTTTATTATGTTCATGGAGAAATGTGCAGTAAGTTATTGAATCAAAAAAATTACTGTTTGAAGAATTTGCACATTTTCAATAAGTTTGATCTAAAGGAAATGTTGGTTTCACTGACTGTATTGGTTGTTAGATGCTTACAGTGGTTGCTTATCTTTGGTAACTATACTGGATTTGATGACACATTTACATAATCTGGAGGTTACATACTTAGAACAATTGGATCTTGGTTCACATGCATCATGGCATGCACTTAGATTTTATATGTTGGTACTGATGTTTGCAATATGCTCATTACAACAAAGATATGTATTTGTGCATGGTTATTCATACTAGTAATAGTGTGATTACAATTGACAATGGAGAATGAAGTTTAATATGACCAAAAGGTAGAACAGTTGGCCTTGGTGTGTAGTTTTGGTTATGAATCTTTGACAGTTTTCTTGGTTTGTGGTTGTACAGTGATGCTCAGATTTGCAGCCTTATGGTATTGTTGGTTTTTCCGTCATTTTTTTTATTGCTCTTGATGTCAAACTTGAGATTGATACATTTGTTTAAATTCATGACATTAAGATGATATCCATTGTAATTCATGGTGTGGAAACTTACGAAACTTATTTCTTAGGATATTCATGCCTCCTATTCATATTTCTCCTTTCGTAGATGCTTATGTTTTTTGTTGGACTGACCATGAGAATTATGCTTATGATTGTTGAGGATCATGAATTCAGTTTATGTTACTGGTAACATCTTTTGCAAGGTCATGTAATTGTTTTAGGTACAAATTGGTTTAACAAGTGACTATAGTATTAGTTCTTAAAAAAAGAGGATTCCTCTACATTCGTATCAAAACAAAATGCTTAAAAGAATTGGTTCATTGCTTTGCATTCATTTTTGTAGTGATCATAATGGCTTATGGTATTGGGACTGCATTTTTGCTGCATTCTTGCTACAACTGCAGCTCAGTATCAATTGTTGTTGTACTTCATGGAGAAAATGGTTGTTGTCTATCACAGGTTTCTTCCTTTGTCCTTGTGACAAAAAGGGGGAGAAAATGGTGATTCAGATGGCTCATATTTTTGCCATCAAGGAAAAAGGGGGATTTTGTTGACTTCTTTTGTGACATTTGTCCTGGATGTCAAAACTGGCCTGGGTTGGTGCCTAGGCATTTCTCAGTCTAGTCTACATGATGTAACTTGTTTCTCAGTATAATAAGGGTTTATGGTAAGTGGAATGGCATTGTGAATTCATCATACAAATTCAATCTTCACTATACCTCATAAGTCTTTGGACATCATTTGGCAATGCCACATTATACAACATTGAATATATCAAGGTGACATTCGACCTTGGGTAAAGGTATTCTATTTGGTCTCCTTTTGCATTTGAATCGGGTCTAAAGGGTTGACATTTAAATCAGGCCTTAAGGCCGACAATAAGTAAAGGCATTGGTTAATATTTTATTGTCACATTAGAAGTGACTTAGCCTTGATTTCTTGGGAATATAAAAGTCAATAGCCATCGACATTTGGTGGTAATATTTCATGGCATGTTTTCGTTAGTATTTCTTATAATCAACATTTTTCAAATGGAAATGAGTTTGTCGGCATGTGTTTGGTAAGGCCGCAGACATCTTACTGTGGTACCATAGAGTGTTAAGAGAGTAACCACGGTAATGCGGTGGAAGCGGTTAGAGGCATGCATAGCAGCTACCGCTATACTACTAGTAGCCAGAGAGGTAACCGCGGTAACGCGGTGGAAACGGCTAGTGGTTAGCTTGGAGCTACCACTATACCGTGAGTAGTCCAAAGTGAGATCGTGGTTGGGCGGTAAATGATGTGGTAACAATTAGTGTTAGCTACCACTATAATATGGGTAGTTTGAAGGGTGGCCACGGTTGTGCGGTAAGGAAACAGATGTCAATTTATTCTTGTCAGCATGCAAGTCATTGATCTTTTTGCAGATTTAATGTGGAAAGTAGGGAAAATATTTATGCTTCATTGTTCGAGGTTTTCGAACCCTAATCTTGTCGCCTCCATGGAATCTCTCTCTTAGTTATTTCACTGTGAATTCAACTATCATTTTCTGCAACTCTTGGACAGTGAATGGAGAATCTTGAAAGACCATCACCATGGTCATTTCTCTTGTCAGGTTCTTGGCATCAAGTGAATACTCAAAATAGAAATGTGGCTCGGATTGCTCAGCTACTCTATAGTTCTGGTAAATTGCTAATGGGAAATGTTTCTTTTGGTCTTCATAGGTACTCATTTTTTTATCTTTACATAATTGTTACCTTCTTTGATAAGGCTAATAAGGGATAAGTGTTTTCTTCTGTATGGAAGTTGAAGAGTTGGTTTATTATAGATCTTATGTTGTTTTGTTTTTAGCACTGCTTGTGCAGGCTGCTTGATAGAACAGGTTTCAGTCTACCTATTATTTTTGCACAATACTTGAGTGCTCCAGTCAGAAGACCTTATTTAGATTGATCCTTCCTTCTTGATAATGATAACATCTATCATTGTTGCTTAATTGTAGCATGGTAACATGATAATCATCTTTGAGTAATTCTTTGAAAGTAAAAATCAAGCAACTGTTGTAACCCTTCATGGAATGTAATGATGAAAAATGTAAAAAGGGGAAAATAGAGAGATTAGGAATTTAATCATTACAGAAAAACCTAAAAAGTAAAAGGGCAGCACTTTCATGTGAGATGTAATGGTAATTATTCTTTGAGGCTGAAACTTTGAAAAACACAGTGTGTTAACTATTTTTTGAATAGTATCATGAAAAATAATAAAATCAGAAAGTGAGTGTTAATTGACAGAGAGAAGAACAATGAGAAATGTATGAAACAAAAAGGGAAAAACTGGTGTGAGTACCACACAGTGACTATATTGAAAAATATTGAGCTCTGAGATTGAAAATATGAAATATGAGTTGATAATCAAGCTGACTTAAGGCTTGACAATGCCTGAAATTTTTGAAGGTTCATTTTGGAACTTCGAGGATTTTAGTTATTGTTTTTCAAGGGGCACTTGATAGATGAAAGAGAAACAAAGAGATCCTCTGTATTATTGTATACTAAAAAAAAAGGGGTTGGTGCTCCTTGAGATTGGTGTCTCTAAATGAGGGGTTGGTGCTCCTTGAGTTGGTGATCAAAAATTTGTAAGCAGTGGTTTTGAAATTAAGCCAGTAAGGTAGTTTAGGAGTGGTTTTTCTACCCCAAGAGGGTTTTCCACTCGGCAATTTTTGTGTCTCTCATTTGTGTGTTTTGTGTCTATCTTGCATTATCTTTCTTTAAGTCAATTATGTTATGGTTCTGATTCATTCATGCAAATTTAAGTTGTACAAATCTAATGCTAAAGGTCTTTCATAAAGTGAATTTACATCTGCATTTTGTGTTAATTATTTGAATGCTCAAATTTTTTTCCAAAAGCAATTCAAAATTGCATTTTATGAAGTTTTATAGTTCTATTCTTAAAGCACAACAAGATAGTTCATAAATTTTTAATTGAATAATATCATATGATGCTTCTAATATGGGTTACAAATGTTAGTCAAGTCTCATGTCAATCTGATCTAAAGTGTTAATGTTCACTTGCTTAATCAAATTTGTCTCTTTGGGTTAAATGAGTAAAAGTTTCATTATGCTTTAAAAGTTAAAAGTTAAAATCACTCCTCTGATTCACCCCCCCCCTCTCAGAGTGAATCCATTTCCAATAGTTGTACCCATGTTAATTCTTATATATTTTGTCAATTATAATCCTACAATTTATTCTACAAATATGTTCACATTTCACTATTAATAGTATTAGTATCAAAGACTCTTATAGGATGTGCTAATATTTCCTACAAGAAATAGGGAAAACCTTATTGCAAAGAAAATGAAAATCTAGTTATTAGGTATTTGTTGGACCCCTATTACCTTGGCAGGGTTTGTTAAAAAATAAATAAATTGATAGGCTTCTACTATGGTTTCTTCCTATAAGAAATTATTGAAAAACTAATAAAATCCTATTTCTATTTATTATATTTTCTTAGAAATTTCTAAAACTTAGTTTAAAAATAAAAATTCCTTTATAAATTAGGCCTCTTGAAATAAAATACATAAACATACATTAAAATGATATATTGTAACATTGTATTCTATGAATATTAATTTTTTTAAGGAATATTCTTATAATGAATAAGTTATTAAATCCATTGGAAACACGACTATGTAAAAGCCATGCATATTTTCTTCTATTGTATCCCATTTAATAAAATAGTCACAAGACCTTAATATTTAGAAACATTATCAATGGAATCACTAGATTCTTTTTGTTATGGATAGGATTCACAACTCCATTGGCTTTATTCACTTCACTTTTTTCTATTCAATTTAAGGATGCATATATCCCACATCACTCATTTTTACTACTTCATCCATTTGAGAATTATCATTTCAACATTACTCTTTGAAAAAAATGATGACCACCTATTCTATCACAAAAAAATTATCTAGGCCTTTTATCCAATCAAAAATTTATTACATACTAGTTTCTATTTCTCATTGGGTCAACTATCATCTTTAGCCATGAGGTGGTTCTCACTAAATCATCATAGAACTTTCTAGTTTCCATTATGTTGGCTGCCATCTTCATCTATGGGATAGCTCCCACCGAATTGTTAAAAAAATTTAATTTTCCATAGGGTTAATTTTATTATCTTTAGAAATGAGGTAGCTCTCACCAAATCACCATGACAATTTCCAATATATATAAGGTCAACTACCATCTTTAGCCAAGGGGTGGCTCTTACCAAGTCACCAAAATATCTAATTTCTAATCATCATCATTAAAACTTTGTATGACTTGGCATGGCCTCTTTTACATGTTTCTCCTGGATAACCTTCATTTCTATTGCCCTTATCCCAACCCTCTATTTGTCATTTGACTGTTACCATGGTATCCATTCCATTACTTGACATGGGTCATTACAACACTTCCATCAAATTATTTTAGAGATTGGATATCCATAGATCTATCTAACAAAAAATAAAGTAGTTAATAATGGGCATGTTTCCATGTAGTTATTAGATGAATTATAAAGTTATATTTATAAATCATGAATTTTTATTGTATAAATGAGTTGAATTATTTATGATGATGTCAAAATTATTATATTTATGTGTTATCCTAGTTTTCTTTGTTAGTGTATAGTGACTAGTCTCCCTAGGCACTTTGTGGGAATATTTATGTAAGATCTAGAATGAAGACAAAATCAAAGACCAATATCTCTATCATTTGGTATTAGGTGTCCTTCACATTTCATGATTATGTTACTGTACTCTACCTTTAGTAGAATTCCTCCTATATCCTATTGCAAGTCTACTAAATTAGGGGGAAAATGTAATAGCAAAAGTTGCATACTCTACAACCTAAATATTCAACCACAAAGAAAGTATGATAATGGCATTCAAATAGAGATTCTATTATGATCTATCAGATATTTTACAAAGAGTAAATATGCCTAATTATATAGGAAAGTGATAAACCTAGAATGAAAATGATGTTGCCAAGTGTTCAAATCACACTTCATGTGACGACAAGAAACCCTAATCAACTACCTAGGGAATGATAACAAGATGGAGATAACTTCTAGAAAAGACAACTCATCTTCTAGAAGGGAATCTTATCTCAACAACATTATTAAATGATTAAATGCAACCTAGGACTAATATGATTAATTAAGACCTAAGTTAACTTATGCTAGTGTAATAATTAATTAATTACACTACCACCCCCCCATAAGTGCAACTTAGGGAGGAAATGAAAAATGCAATGATTATGCATGATGATGATGGGTCCTAGCTGATGGCTATTTTAGGTACCCATGTACATAGAATGAAAATGCAACTAATCTCCCACAAATGAGGAAAAGGTGGAAAACCCAGTGGGAAGAAATCCCCTCTCCAAAAAACAGAGATAAAATGCAGAAAGGTGATGATTGGAGGACTCAACATCATTCCCCCAAGGACAAAAAATATCACATGGATACAATACAATCAATGCCCCCCCCATAGGAGGGAAATAGAGAGAAAATATAGCCCCCCCAAAAAATGTGATCACCTGCAAAAAAGGTAACCGTATGTAGACAAAACATGATCCAATGTCGACAAAAAACTTGTCTCCTTTTTCAAAAGAAACAAAAACAGGTGCAAGTGCAAAGATGCTTCCCATTCTGGATAGGAATTGAATGAAGGAAGGATGTATATTAATTATGATGATGTCTCTGAAAGCTTCTCATGTGTCTCCTTGCCTGATGAAGATGAAGATTCCACAACCCACTTAGGTACATACCCAATCAATGTAGAAGGTGACAAATCAAGATGATGCAGAAAATGATGTGAAACATGACCCAAAGACTCCAATGTGATGGTCCTTCCATCAAAGGAATAGATGGAGACTTGATTTCCCCCCCCCCATAATGAAGTGTCCTCAAAACCACTGAGAGAAGACTGAATCCAATCCAATGGTAGATGCAGAAGAAACTCAGATGAAGGTGGAGGAAGTCTCATATATGAAATCTCTAAAGAGAAACCAAGTGCCCCCAAGATAGTCTCAGGATTCCCAATTAAGGTTAAGACAATGAAATGTGGAGACTCAAGGGAACTCTCCAAAGTAATATTTGAATAGAGGAGTGATATCCCCTCAAGAATGTCCTCCAAACCTGTAGAAGTGGCCAAGTCAGCAATCCCTGAAGCAAATCCATCCTATGATGTCAAATCTGGAAAACAAAATGTGTCCTGATGAATGATGATGATGGAAGCCTCAATCAATGACTCTGGACAAGGAATCACTGAATGTGAAGGGATACCAATAGTCTCTGATGGAGAAGAAGGATAATATGCAAGCCCCATAAGGTACAAAGAAATTTCTCCAAAATTACAAAGACAATGACCTTCAACAACAAATAGAAACTTCCAAAGCTGATATGCAACTAAAGTGATGCCACCCAAAACAAAAAATCTTTTCCCAAGCTTCAGGATATCCAAGTTATTGAACATATGCACCAAATTGAATAAAACCAATGCAAGAGTACCTGGAGCTGAAACTTATCAAAGTGAATGGATGGATGAAAAAGAGCTCTAAATTACCTTCCTGATGTCACTGGAATCATTGAATTTTGATCAACAGTTACAAAGATATGAGCCTTTATGTCCAAACTAGGGTTTTGAATTCAATTGACTGTAGAATATTTTGATAGAGAAATTCTGCAAAATAGATTGCACCACTAGAAATTAGATCAAATCCTCTTTCCGCCGATATCTTGTTTGTTGAATTTCAACACCGTGGTGTGAAGATATGGCAATTTGAAAAAAATTGCCCTATTGGGGCCTGCAGTCTAAACAGGTGCAAAAAATAAGCACCTGGGGGCAAAAAAAATGGAGCCCTTGGTCGTTGATAGGACTGTGGGCTTAAGTCCTACAAAAAAAAACAACCATCGTCGGGTGGAGCAGTAGCAGAGCGGCGGCTAGGCGGAGCTAGCAGTGTCGCGGCGACGCTGCTGAGGTGACCGTAGTGGGTGTTGGTGGATGTGATGGATGGAGATGGTCGGGAATGGGATGCAAAAATGTTGGCGGGAGGAGTGAGCGGGCCGGCAGGGAAGTGAACACCAGAAAAACCTGACAGTGCCTATGGGTGAGAACTCAATGTCGGTGGGTGGGCCCAAGTGGCCGACAAAAATGTACTCCCCATGCAAATTCTTAATTTCGACCGATGAAAAAAAGATGTCTACAAACTTTTGAAATAAAAAATTTGAATATTGCCAATTTGGCAATCAAATTTTAATAAAGTCGAATATATGCAGAGTATCAAGGCCAATGCTGACCGAAAAAATTAAATCAAACACCAACTATTGAAGCCGCAAAAAAAAAAATGTCGACTGTTAATAAAATAGCAGGTCGCCCCTAGAGAATGATTTTTGCAGAAACTATATAAAAATTTGTCCGTTTTTGAAAATAAAAATTGCCCAATGACTTAAAAAAAAAAATCCATGATGGAGGACTGAAAGGGGAAATTTTATTTCTGCAAAAACTATATGGATCGTACACAATGCAAAAAACCCTAGATACCTCAAATGGCTCCCGGTGTGAATATGTCCAAATTGGATGAATGGGCAGGCGATCCTAGGGTTTTGAGGCCTTCTGAAGACAATGACTAGCTCATATTTGACTCAATCTGCTCCAGAAATCAGCTTGGTCCCCGGGTGGAACCAACTAGCCTGCAAAGAATCTTACTAGCCAAACTTTCTTGATCCTAGGATGAACCTTCACTAGAATAGCTCCGATACCATGTTGGAATGATGGATGCACATGTGTCCTTGATGAAGCTATGGTATTCAATGGAGGACCTTTTCCAGGAAGAAATATTCAACCACAAAGAAAGTATGATAATGGCATTCAAATAGAGATTATATTATGATCTATCAGATATTTTACAAAGAGTACATATGTTTGATTATATAGGCAAGTGATAAACCTAGAATGCAAAGGATGTTGCCAAGTGTTCAAATGACACTTCATGTGACAACAAGAAACCCTAACCAACTACCTAGGGAATGATAACAAGATGGAGATAAGTTCTAGAAAAGACAACTCATCTTCTAGAAGGGAATCTTATCTCAACAACATTATTAAATGATTAAATGCAACCTAGGACTACTATGATTAATTAATACCTAAGTTAACTTATGCTAGTGTAATAATTAATTAATTACACTAACAGACAAAATCAAAGACCAATATCTCTATCATTTGCTATTATGTATCCTTCGCATTTCATGATTATGTTATTGTACTCTATCTTTAGTAGAATTCCTCCTATATCCTATTGCAAGTCTACTAAATTAGGGGGAAAATGTAATAACAAAAGTTGCATACTCTACAACCTAATTATTATTTTATTGGGCCCATCTTAGCCCAATCCCATATGCATGTATATTTTTCCATGTTTTGACCCATCATCCCTAGTCATCCATGTCCTCTTTCTTATGCCATCTTCATGTCAATTTTTTATAGTTCCTCTATTGCCATTTTCATTTAATTTGTATCCCCTTCCATATCTTAACTTTGTCTTTAATTTCACTTTAACTTATCCCCATTTACCAATTGTCAAACCATTAAATCTTGTGCCTAGCCCCACCCTATGTTAAAATCCCCAATTTATCCTTACCAAATCCTACCTTGTGGTACATAAATTATTTGTGACCACTCACTACAAGATGGATCCATTCAAACTTAGTGTTTCCTAAATTATGAACTAGTTCATATTTGTTGATGATGCCCATAATTTTCCACCTAATAGGGTGGCCTTGAATTTTCAACCTCCCACCACAAATTTGGAATGCAAGATAATCAATTTATAGAGATCCACGACTAATAAATTTTCATCCTCAATTTCCCTTAACAAAATATTTAATTTGGGTCACCTTTGTTTCATTTTTACATAATAAAAGGGAAAATCTAATTTGCTGATGTCTTAAAATATCTAAGACAACTTCAAAAATATTTATTTAAAAGTGACCCCAAAATTACTTCCAAAATTTAGGAGTTAGCTAGCTTTATCCCCTACCTCTCATTTTTTCCATTATACAATGCTATTGTAGACACTTAAAATTGTTTTGACTGATATTGCAATTTTGAATTTGATTACTAACACCATTTTTTCTTGAATCACCTCATTTCGACTGTTTAATTAAATAATCTTCATGATTTAACTAAATTCATGAATTTATCCTATTAACAAAATGATCACTATTTTTTGGCTAATTCACCCCCTTTCACACCAATTTTCATCTTATTTAATTAGGTAATGAAAATTATTCGATTAAATTGCTTATGTCCTCTCATTTAATTTTAAAAATCTTAATTATTGAATTAAATGTCATTTGAAACCCTCACCCTCCCACTTGCAAGAGAATATTCCCCTGGAATATTCCTTCATTTGAACTCAAAGATGGAATATTCCTTTGTAACAAACATTGTAACAATCTTCCTAATTTTTTAGGAAGTGTGCTTCTTTGAATCATTGTGAGCCATTAATTAACTCTTTGATCCATTCCAATTACTTGCATTCTCATCCATTGATGAGAATCCTTGATCCATGCCTTCACCTCTCATGGATTCTCATCCATTTATTGATCAAATCAATCCTGACCATTGGTTCACCATTTTCTCCTATATATACTCCTTATTTCTATGAGAAAGTGACCTATGAACCCCAATCTTAGACCTACACAAATACAATAAACAAACACATTAGTAAGCTCATATGCAAGTGAGAATCAAGATTCCCCATTAAATTCATATACAATACTCAAAATAGGAATAAATGAAGAACAAAGCATGAAAATTAATTTAAATTCTATTTAAGCATGTAAACACTCAATCCCATGGGGGAATTGGTGCCAATTATGTGTAGAAATTGGCCCTTTCCCAACTCCTTTGTTGTAATGTTGATGAGTGATCCACTTTGATGAAGATTCAATCAAGCTCCATGATGAAGAATCTGCATAACCTAGCTAAGATCTTGATGAAATGGATGAAAATAGATGTGCTTGAGGATGAAGTTGAGTATAGTAAGTTTACTCAAGTTGTGGATGATAGAATGAGAGGAAGATTCTCTAATTTATAGATTTCCAAATTGGAAGAAAGAGTGAAATTGAGCAATGTGGGATCATTCAACATCCAATGGCCAAGTGCCACTTGTCAAGATGTGAATGGTTGATGGTTGTGCAAGTTTTGATCAAAGTGCCAATAAATGACATTAAGTGGAATTTCAAAATAGTGAAATGAATTGTTGGAGAGGGAAGGAAATGGAGTTATGGCCACTTGGCTCAAGGAAAAAGGACTTGTAAGGTGAAATAAATGCCTTGTTGGAAGGACCAAGCCCACTTGAATTTGAATTCAAAATTGAGGGAATATTCCCTTTTATGTCATGTGAGGGAAAATAGGAGATTTAATAAATCAAAGTAATTGATTTATTGTACAAGTTGCATTCTCTAGAGAATGTGACATAGATTGAGATTAAATTAATCATGGATTAATTAATTTAATGAATAATTAAGAGATGTGACAACTTTGAATTAAATTTATGTATTGATTTAAATCAAATTGAGAGGAAGGTTTTAATTTAATAAATGTTTTGATTTATTTAACTAAAGGGGATAATATTAGATTAAATCAAATAAGGTTTAATTTATTCAGTTTAATAAGAGGACTTTAGGGATTTATTCAAATAAGATGAATTATTTAATTAAAGAGGGATTGAATATTAATTAAATTAAATTGGTTAATTTAACCATCAGGGGAGAAAGACCTAATTAAATAAATAATTATTTATTTAATTTAGGATGAAGTGATGTTAGTAATCAGGATCAAGTGTGTTGATCAATTTTCCATGTCTACAGGACCCAAAATCATTTGAGCAAATTTATGCATTGAAATGCATCCATACTTTCATCCATTAGCATTCATTTGAGCTTTTTTAATCAATTGCGGTTCAAATTTCCATTATCACTCATCAATCTATCAAATCAATCTTGTTTCAATCTATGGAATTGGGAAAGGGCTGGCATTCCTCATCAATGCAACACCAATCCCCAAATGGGATGCGGTTTGAGGCATTTAACTAGTTTCCATTATGCATTTCTCCATTGTTTATGTTTAATGACTTCTTTGTTTCATGTTTTCAAGTATTTCATTAGGATTATGGCTTAACCAGTTAAGTATTGCTTAGAATCTATTGGATATGGTGTATTTAGCTTATGTTATGACTATAGTCATGGCTATAATATGATCTTTGAGAATAGGTGATTGATTTACAAAGAATTTCATTGGTTGAATTGTTTTCATTAGTGGTTGAAGTCATACCCTTGTGTATCTCCATTTCCTCTTGGTTTCTCTCTAAAATTCCCTTAACCCACATCTAGTTTTTTGATTTGTAAACCTTATTCTATTCTCTTTCATTGATAGTAATCCTTTGTCATGTCATATTATCATTTTAACATGTTTCCCATCACTCTTTGTGAGTGTTGGTCATTTCTTGTAACCTTTGAGAGTTTTTAACCACTTCCATATCAAATCCTCACCTAAGTGCTTCAAACTTGTGGTTTCCTATTTTCATATTAGTTCTCTTTAAATTCCCAAAATAATTTTAGTTTGAACCATCACCTTGTTTCCAAAAAAATAAATCCCACCTTACTTGGTTTTTTGAGTACTCATTATCCATTACCAACATCATTAAGATTTTAAATGGTTATATTTTAATTAAAAGTGATTTTGAAGCATAGATTAGTTTATTATCTAGTTAAATTTATTAATATGTTAATGTATATTGATCTTTAAATCACATAAGGGAATCGATTGAGGTGGACTCCCCTTTAACCACTTAGTTTTTGTAGGATTTGAACCTATAAAATTTGCTAGAGCGTAATGCTTATTAGAAGATTTTATTTAATATAAATATGCCTAACTAAAGTTTATAAAAAATCTAAATTATTAGGTTTATCCTTACAATATAAAGTTGGGGGGGATTTATAAATATTAGCTTTGTAAAAATTAACTAATTTATTAATTTAATTAATAACCAAAATGTAATAAGGTAAAAGCTTGAGACATTTACACCAACCTCTTAGATTGCCTTAAATAGAGAAAATCATATTAAATGCATAAATTACATTATGGATATAAGTTGAGGCATTCACAAAACATGAGAGGTATATTTATGAATGCATTTATATGCAAATGAGACCATTAAGAAAGTATACTACAACAAATCCATATGATTTGCTTCATTTTATGCTTCCACCCACTATTTTAATGTATTTTTTGCCAATTTTTTGAAAATGTCAGTGCTATTTATTGGGATGGTGCTATTTTTGGCATCTATTTGCACCAATGAGGACAAATCAATGCTAATTTAGGTGCTAATTAGCAACGAAATTAGTGCTGCCTTAAGCACCGATACTAGCTTTGAGTGTGGTGCCACCATTAACACCTATTTTGGCTCTGCGTTTAGCTTCAAGTAAAACACCACTTTTAGCTCTGACTTTATCTTTGAGCTTAGCTCCAGGTTTAGCACCAGTTTAGCCATCCCTATGTCGAAGAGACTTATTTATATGTCTCATCGATGATGTAAAATGGTGAAATGTCAAAAAGATACGAGCATATCAAGGAGAGAATCACTTATGTCACATCAACAAGGTATATCTACAAGTGCTCAACGAAACACAACTCTTGGATGTAACAAAGTAATGTTGATGAGACATTGAGATATCGGTAAGACAAATAAGATTGTCTCATCAACACTCTTCAAGTAATGATCAAAATCATACACCGCTAGACTGCTAGGAAGGTGAGCAACATATGTGGTAGAGTGGTATACATCGCAACCTCTTAGCAAGGAGCCTTGAGCAAAGTGGTAGTGCAGTAAATAGTTGAAGGGAAGGGAAAAACACCACCATACTATAGTTATAAAGATGAGTCTCCCCAACATGATAGAGTTACACTGATATATAAATAAATACCATTGAAGGAAAATATCAATGAGACAGTGGCATATCAGCAAGAGATATTAACTTGTCTCATCGACACCAGAAACCAACATTACAGGAACATAAGATATAATGTTGATGAGATATTGAGATATTGGTAAGACAAATAAGATTGTCTCATCGAAAATCTTCAAGAAATGATCAAAAGCATACACCACTATACTGTTGGGAAGGTGAGCAACATATGTGGTAGAGAGGTATACACCGCAACCCCACAGCAAGAAGCCTTGAGCAAGGCGATAGTGCGGTAAACAATAGAAGGGAAGGGAAAAACACCGCCATACCACAACGGGTATAATAAGAGATGATGGTAGTATGGTAATCATGGCATCATTACAATTTACAACACTAAATTCAGAAAATCACGTTAGTCACAATCCATTTGAATAAATCATTTAAGGAATCAAGAATATAGCTCGCCAAAATACTCTAAAACTCTAATAAACATACTCTAAATTTTTTGTCAAAATCTTATTTTCAAGCATAGCCTGCGAGAATGGAGTTTTCATTTTAATAAACATACAATAAAACCTTTTTTGAAACCTTATTTTCATGCGTAGCCCACCAAAATGGAGAAGTGTTTCAGTAAATAATGACAGAGAATGGTAAGGATATGCGTGTGATAGGAGGCATAGGATTCATTGCTATTTATCAATTCCAGCTCTGATCAACAAGGGTTACAATGTTTGTGCTACTATTTGTAATCCAAGTATTTAATTGACATGTTTGCATAATCTCAAATTCCTTTAGATTCTTTTGAAGTATCAATGTATCTTATATAGGGTTTAGAATGATTTCTTTTAATTAAAAAAAAAAATCAGATGCTTTTGAAGTATCAATGTGTCCTATATAGGGTTTAGAATAATTTATTTTAATTTAAAAAAATAAATAAATGATGTATTTTCTTATGATTAGATAATGTGGAGATCTCCTAAATCTGCCCTAGAACACTGTCCTCTTTCACACTGTGTTCATTACTCCAGCTGCTAGGGTTTTGCATGTGACATCTTTAATATCTTCATGATAGTGGATTTTAAATAGATCTCATTCTTTTCTTTAATCTTTATCATGGTAACCCTTGAGTTCCCTAATCCACCTTCAATCTCTTCTAAGAGCGTTGTCTTAAGCTAGACTATTTAGTATGCATATAAAGCAAGTCCTTCATACCTACCATTGTTCCAAACCACCACTCACAACCTTGCTTAAAATATTGCCTCCATAAGCATAATACCATGTTTTAAAATCATGGTTGCCAGTGATTGACCATTAAGGTCACTACTTTCATCAAGATACAATGATATTTTTGTCTTAAAACTTAAGGCATTATGCAAGATAACATTGTGAATTTTTTGTTGTGTACAATTTTTTTTTCTTTCACATTTATTGCTTTGCTAACTGCCTTTAAGATTATATTGCACCATCAACTACAATCTCAAACAACTTACTCATTGTCACTTGAAGATTCCTTTCATGCGCATCCTTGTATAAAATCAATCTATGCCCTATAGACTGCCTACTTCTTACTAATATAGGGGACTCATTGTTTCATGGTATTTTGAGTTTTATTTAGAAGGGGTTAATATGTGGTATTTTTATGTGTAGGAATAATAGATTGTGATGCAACATTCGGGTATGGACGATTCAGGAAAATTTGGATTGCTAACAGTGTCATAACCAAGTTGGATTGTACCTTGAGCCGATGTGAAACACTTTTGGGTGTTCTCTTCAATCTTGCTATTTTTGCCCTGGTATGGTTTAAAGGATAGTTTGGATCATCCCATCCAAATCATGAAAACATAGTTGGATCTTGGGTATTAGTATGTGTTTCATCAAAATCTTCTACCTATCAACAAACGTAAGTATTATTTATTGTTTGGCAACAATTGGAACAAACCTATCTTTTAAAGTTTTTATGTTATGTTAATTATGATTTAGTTAAGAAATGGTGTAACTTTTGTGAACCTACCTGAAGCTTGTTGATTCTCATAAAAATAGGGAAACCAAGATCCGATTTTGATCATCATATCATCATCATTTCAATCCATTAGAATAGATACTAGACCATCTCATCCACTTATTCATATCAAAAGAACTCATGTTATGTATGTTTATATTTTGAGCAATTTAATGGAGCAGATACATTATAACTTGTAATCAATTTTCATGCTTATTTATTGCTTTGTTGGCTCCAAATTGTTCTTTTCAAGTTGTTTAAATCTGCAATATTTGTTAGGGCACATTTCTTGTTACTGTTTGGTCCAATTGTAAGGATTTGTCTTTTTAATTATACTCTCTGACATTTGTCTTGATAAAAAATGTTACTTTAGAATTATGGTATTTTTTTTCTTCTAATGTTTTCAACCCTCATTTCTGTGAAGAGCTCCGAAGATGGTTCCTTCAGATAGAATATTTTAGTGGAATTCCTATGGAGGAAATTTTTCTATTGTAATTAATGTAAGAAGGAGTTAACGCTAGCAAGTAGAGGAATGTGTTTTAAATTCTTGAAGGACTTGAAGCATTGATGAAGGTATTATTGTTAGTGCTGGACATACGTTTGACAATAATGGCGAGGGCTGAAAATAGGATGTGTTTTAAAGACACACAAGGCATTTCACTCGATGCTTCTTGGTTTGCAGTGGCAAGGAATGTAACAGGTCTATGGTGTGAGGCAGTTTGGAAGCTAGCATACTAGAGAATAAATGGAGGCCAATCTCACTCTACATTCAAGGATATAATTGGACCCTTTTGTTGGAAAAGAAACTCTGAAGAGGCTGAGAGGATTGTTCCTCTCCAAGGATGTGAAGGTGGCGCAATCTGTGCAAAAAATCCTGGGTAATGGCTTCAAAGATTTGAAGCACAAATATCGTACTAATATGGATATTTACTCATTGATCATGGCATGGGGGTTTGACTTAGGAGAGTTGATGGAGGAAGTGAGGAAAGTAATGAAGGCGTTGGTACACAAGGATTTCTTAGTGAATATGGAAAATATCCTGGAATGGGCTATACTAGGAGAAGGCTTTGATGTGAGCGAAGGCATGGAAGATGTGGACCCTAAAGTAGCAGAGATAAACCATCCCTTCATTAGGTGGCCAAAAGGAATCACCGAAGCTATGTGGAGAGAAGGAGTGGAGCTAGGATGGAAAGCCCTAATAATTTATGTAGAAATAATGGAGGTCGATACGGTCATTGAGGGACTCAAAGATGTTGCTAGAGAGGAGTTGTGAGAGAAGAAAATTTTGCGCCCAAGGAAGAAGATGAAGCCAATGAAGGAAATATGGCCAATGCAACTAGGTAGCATGTCAGGGATTTCCACGTAAAATCAAGCTCAATTTTGGTTAAAATACAGTTTATATCTTAGTTTTTGTTGTACATTTTTTGGGGTTAAGCCCTGCTTTTTATTTGAAAATGTAAACACTATGGAGTATGGGTAATAGTATGTAGGGTTGTTTACATGCGGATTCAATAGTTTTTTTTTGGTTTTTTGGGAACTGTGTAAGGTTAAACAGACATATTTTAGAAGCTGTTGGATGGACTTAATTTTTGAAGTTGATGTAAATTCAGCATTATTATTAATAAAATCAAATATTATCACCGATAGAAAAAAACATAGTAGGTTGCATGCTAAATTTCAAAAAAAAATCTTTGCATTTTTTGTATATATTATTTTCTTAGTGCATCATTATGTAACAACAATTTCACTTCTGAGATATACAATAAAAATAAATGAAAGCACATGTTTTATTTGTCAAGGGAAATGTATGGTAAATACCCTATGTCTTTCATATAAGTGTGCAAGAGAAATAAGAATTCCACGTCTGCTACATAAATATGGATTGCAAATAATTCTGAAAATTTAGAAGTCTTGGTCATTAACATTATTGTCTGCCACAATGTCCACCCACTTTCCTCTCAGCAATTTAGTATTTCTATGCCATCCACATCCTCTCTCCATGGCCTCCTTTATGAATAAAAATGATACCACAGAAGCTTTCACCACACTACCGCCGAGAAGGAAGAAGCAACTTGCGGGACTGTGGTAAAAACCATTTTACCGCACTGAGTTGATGAAGGAGCCACGGGATAGCAGTGGTCACCACACACCATTGGTAGAAGAATTGTGGGAGTCACCACAACACTATTAGGAACAAAATGAAGACTCACATGCCACCACAGAAGTCCGTTACACAAAGGAAGTCCAGTGAGGAGAGTACGTAGGTATATTAATTCTCTCATAAAATTATATCAAATTTATTAAACGATATTTAAATTTTATTTGTGCATAGTTAAATTGAATTAGTATATGTTTTAGGACAAGGCCTCCAAGGCTAGGCTTGAGAAACTTCGTGCCACCCATCACAGTGGCCAGAAAGGTTTACAAGCCTTGATTTGTACGTTTGTAAGTATATTTAATATGTTAAATGATATTATTTTTTTATTTCCTTGGAAAAAGTAAATGATTTCATATTAATTAGCTTAACTAGTCCATGCTTCGGCTTCTAATTCAACCCATGTTTTACCTTCCTCCTCTTCCAAATCATCTTCTTCTTCACCCTCCTTTGATTCCACAAGGGATTCATCTTCTGAACCTTCCTCATCTTATTATGATTCCTCTTCTACATCTGAGTGTTCGTATCCTTGATTTGAATCTTCTGAATTATCAGAATCAGAATCACTAGCTTCCATATTCAAAAATTCCCAACCACCATCTTCAATAAATTTATCTAGATCATCATTAATAATCTTCAAAATTGGCCACCAGTTCAAGTTCATTCTGCTTTCATAATACTTTATATCCATGGAGTTCAGCCATTCCTTGATGCCATCAAGCGAAGATTGAGGAATGGCATACATTTAGAGTACATCCCACTTGAAGACTTTGAAAACAATAGCCATATCAACTTCCTTTTTCCCAAGTCCTACTCTCTCAAGGTTAAAAATTCTCAATCTCACTAATAGTGATTACTAAGAAAGGTAATTCCACCAACTCTACCAAATAGTTTACCTTAGGAACAATAAAAGCAGAGGCTTTGAAAGGAACTCCATGAAAACCAAGCTCTCTAAATGGTATATCAAACTCTAGTTCAAAATATTTTAGGTGAGACTGCTCCCATAGCTCTCTTACTCGCTTGACAAATCCTTAAGGAGGATGAGCAGTAGGAGGATGAGGATATGTTTATGCCTTAGCATTTCATGGATTTGATGGAATTGTGATTAATTTTTGTTGCAGCAGATTGACAAAGGTTGAATTTTTTTTTTAACAACGGATTTGTGTGCTTCAAAACAAGGTCTGTGGTGCTCATCTTGGTTCACAATTTACTTTAGTTATTTATTTATTTTTGCATTATATTGCAATGCCCTCTATTTGTTTGTGGAAAGTGTTTAGTGCAGAGGCTGGTCTATTTAAGCCCTGAAAGGCCTCACATGTATATATTTTAAATTGACGCTCATTTTTAAGAAGGCTTTAGTAATAGTTGGGGTTTCAATGAAAGCATTTATTTTTAATCTTCCATTAAGCTTATGAGGATTTGTTAAAGAAAGAAAAAAATGTGAGACAAGGTAGTAAAAATGAAATAAGCTCTACGAGTGTCAATCTCTTGACCTTTGGACACAAATATGTGGTTGAATACTTCTTTTCCAAAAGCTTCAATTTTATGTGATTCTTTTTTTCTTTTTCTTCTTGGGTTTTAGAGGAGCCTGATCTTAATTTTGGTGTTTGAGTATTTTGTGTTTTTATTGGGTTTTGAATTTATATCCATTTTGACTGTTGAGAATTTGAGGTTTTGTCTATGAAGGATTCATGATTTTTGTGATCATAAGGGAAGGAGGGGGAGGGGATTGTAGAAACAATAAACCTAGACTAATTGTAATGAATATGATTTTTTTTTTTTGCAAGAGCAGCTTGAGGTGAGACTGGTGGTCATATAAATGAAGAGAGGAAGGGATGAGAGCTACATGGGGGTGCTCAAGTGAAGCACCCTTCTACATCTAGAGGCGAATTGTAAGTTCTTATCTTTATCCTTGTTAATTCAAAGCTAATTGTTTTATCATCATATGTTTTTGAGAAATTTTTTGAAGGAATTTAATCCCTGGTTACTATGTATGCTTGTATTTTAGTGGGGATACTATATCTCTATTTTGTTTTATGAATGCCTTAAAATGAGTGTGTGCATTATGGATAGCATGATCATATTTGTGGGATATAATCAATCTACAGTTTTAGCATCTTTCCTTTCTTACATGTTTTGTGTTTCTGTAGTCCATGATTATGTAATCTAATCTTTTAGATGAGGCTTCTTCCATAGATCTCTTACATGTTTTGTGTTTTTTCAGTCATGTCCCTCTCTTGTTGTTCTTCCTCAATTTCATCAGGATCATACATTGACCTTCTTGCCCCTCCTAAATTTTGGACAAAATCCATTACCTCCACATAAAACTAGACATCCTTGGTCTTCTTGGTTCCGACGCCATGATATGGTTATGCAAATGAAAATGAAGCAAAGTAATCACCTCCTTCTCTGCTGGCTAGAATAATGAATGCTTAATGTTTTGATACATGATATCAGCTCTCTCTTCTACTCTCATGGTTGAATACTGAAATCCATTATTGTGGGCCTCCATAGTTCTAGCCATCTTTTTTCCTCTTCCACCAAATGTTGGCTTGATCCACAAGTCTGCCAACCTAATTGTCTTTGTTTTTGAAAGCTGAAGTTTCTCCTGACTCACCAGTATTAGCTATAAAATTATTATGGTATGTGCACTTTGATATGATGTAAAATGATTATGGTTTCATCTCATATGTTGTAATATTAGATATATAATAGAAAAATAAATTATTGCATAAAATAAATAATAACTTTTCATTTTACAAGTTTTTTTCGTAGAACATGGGTCTTCCAAAAGATCAAGATGGTCCTCAACATGATATAGATCCAAAAAATATTGGTTTTGCTGGTACATATCACATGGCAGAGGATGATGATGATGCAGATATGGAAGACACCTAGGTCGATGAAAATGATGATGATGATGAGATAGGTGGTGATAGTAACTAGTGACATTCATGATCATATAGACTACATCATGGATCATTGCTGATATATTGTTATGATGACTCTTTTCATGGTTACTATCATATGTATTATTTTCATGGCCTACAATACTATATTGTTGAGTTGTATCATATTTACATGTATCATTTTTACTATATCATTTGGACATGTATCATCTTGACTTGTATCAATTTGAGCTACATAATTTATCAATTTTATTTATATATCATTTGTACATGTATCATTTTCACTTATGTCGATTGTTGGACATGTATCATTTTGACATGTTTTTGATGTACTCGCATATTTGAATTTCAATTGTTTTAGTTATATATGATGATGATCTTATCAGTATTGACTTGTTTTTTATATATTAAAATTGGTCGATGATTTTTGGATGGATATTTATTAAGTATGATGATTTTAATTTACTACTTAGGATGGATGTTGTCAAATTCAATTAAATTATAAATGTAAGTGTGGATAAGGTGTAAAGAACAAAACACTCTTCTTAATAAGGCATTATATCAAAGACAAAGCTGATTGAATCAATTCAAAGCAATAATCTACTGAAAGCATCATATTGTTCTCTATCTCCAAAGATTTATTAAACCACTATTGCTCTCAGATCGTGTGTACACTATGATTGTTAAAATGACAATTCAAAGAACGAGATGGATGATAAAACAATGATATGGAGCTAAATGGATAATACTAGATGATAAATGAATTAAACTAGCATGAATTGATATGAAACAAATAAATGTAGCTACATGAGGTAGCCATGGTATGAAAGCTTGATTGTCAGATATTGAATGCTTGATGCTTGATGTGCTTGATGCTTGAATTCCTACAAAGTAAGAGTGCATAAGTTAGATTATCTAGATCCTTTTATTGGCTCAATGATGTTGTATTTATAGAATTCATGGCTATAGAAATGCACAGGGAAGACATTGAGAGGCTTGGATTCAATCTGGAGGATTGAATGGTGAAAGATGGAGGAGATTGAGAGAATTTTGGTGATTGTTTCTACCCATGAAAACACCAGGCAAGAAAAAAGGAAAAATTGATGGAGGAGGATTGAGAGAAGAGTTTGGAATTTGTCTCCAATTTATCTCCAAAACTTCCCGTGAAGTTTCAAAGCATTAATTGTGACATGATTTTGACATAAATTAGACATAGGATATCTAATTTGATTTTGAGGAAATATAGATGGAATATTCCGTATGCCTTTATTTAAATATTTTTGATTTATTTAAATTAGCAAAAGAGGGATAAATAATTTAATAAAATGAACTATAGAAGTTGTTTATTAAATTAAATAGAAGAGCATGGCAATTAATCAATAAAGCATTTGATCTTTATTTAATTAATTTAGGATCGATGTGATAGAATAAAATAGGGATTTGATGATTTAAATAAGATTAAGTCTCATGATAGGCGAGAAGAAATCCTATTTGTGTGATGATCCTCATGATAGGCGAGGAAATGATTCAATATCCGATAAATCTCATGATAGGTGAGATTAGATACTATTTGATGAACCTCATGATAGGTGAGGTTTGTTGATGTTCGCCCATGAATTTTGATCAAAAATTCATACCAAATTTTTGGAATAGACTTGATAGTAGAATGACTTTTGATTTTTATTTTTATTTTTGACATAGTTCATTGATTGTGGATTTTTCATTGTGATGATAGGAGTGTCTGGTACTCTCCAGATGCGAGAGAGGTTTCCATGGATTATAGAGTTGATACCTCATCTGACACTAGATGAGCTTCAGGTTATAGGTCGATGCGGCTTGACCAGTTTGCTTGACATGCCCCGAATTAGGATTAATTGGGGTTTGTTGACTGCTTTGGTTGAGAGGTGGAACAGTGACCACAACACCTTTCATCTACCCATTGGCGAGATGACGGTCACACCTGAGGATGTGTGGCAGATTATGTGCATTTCGTTCATGGGAAAGATTGTAGTGTATGATTCTCATGGGACCGATGGTAGAGATGCTCTTCATAGGGTATTTCAAGATCAGGATATTGAGGGTTCGAGTGTCTGATGGCAGAGGATCACTGATTCCTATGTGACACTACCAGCAATGCTAGCTAGATTTATTGGATGTTTCCTTTTCCCTGATCGCAGGTCAAAGGGATTCCTCATTGGCTGGGGCAAGACTTTAGAGAGCATGATGGTACATGGTACCAAATATGTGTGGGGGATGTGCATGTTGGCACATCTTTATCATGATCTTCATTCGATTGTGTAACTAGGAGTGTGGAGCTTATCAACAGGGATGACCCTGTTACAAGTGTGGGCATGGGAGCACTTCTTTATTGCTCGGCCATTCCCAGTGGCAGATAGATGAGCAGGTAGACCCTATGTGTTTAGATACAAAGGTTGGCTTACACAAGCCCAGACGGGCAAGTTAGAGCACTGGAGGAGGGTGGTTGATAACACAGAGACCATTACTTGGCGTCCATGCCTTGATTGTGAGCAATGGGATGAGGATGATGTAGTGTTGGGATACCTTTGCAATTCCATGTATCTGATCAGTTGGACACCATTTGTGTTAGAGAGATTCCTGTTGCGTCGAGTGTACTGACAATATGGCATCATGCAGTGTATGCCACAGGGAGTATCCCATTATGCTAGGCGGTAGATGGATATTCCTAATTGGGGACCCTGTCTATCATATGATACTTTAGTAGAGGGATACAGGGCACTGCATCCATCACCTTGGGATATGCACAGAGATATTGCAGAGGCACCAGCCACTGAGGAGTATGTTGCATTCCTAGCCTTGGTTCCACATCCTCGCATTACTATCCTAGATGAGCCAGCACCAGTATGAGTAGAGGAGGATGTGGCAGAGGGGTTTGTAGAGAGCGAGGGTGATACTCCGGCAGGCAGTGGCACAAAGAGTGGCAGTGATGGTAGCAGTAACAATGTCAATGATGGTGATAGTGGAGGAGATAGAGGAGTAGGGCTAGCTATTAGTGGTCCATCATCCAATAGGCCTCGCAAGAGGCGAGCAGTGTTAGTGCCACCTATGGATCATCAGAGACAGATTGCAGGTCTCCAAGCACAGGTTCAAACACTGTAGGGGCAGTTGGTACAGGCCAGGGGCCAGGGGTATGCTCATTCAGACCCAGATGCAAATACAGGCTCAGGCTCATGCTCAGGCATTAGTACAGATGCAGGTAGCTACATTGATAGTTGAGTGAGATAGTGCTCGGTAGATTTTCGAGAGGGCATAGGAGATAGCAGAGACCCTACAAAGAGTGGTTGATGGCACCTCAGTAGGAGACTATATGAGAGAGGTTATGCGGACTAGCCAAGAGGCAGAGTTTTATAGAGGCAAGTATCATGATGCAATGCCTGTTAATCACAGAGTCGATTATGTTGCATCAAGATCCGAGCGGACGCATACTTGGACAGTCAGTGAGGGTGTGATACACCCTCCACACAGAGATCCCAGAGATCCTGGTTCTTCTGGGGGTGGTGGCGGTACAGATCCTATTGGGCCTTCACGTTTTGGCAGTAGCAGATCGTAGATGCTATTGTTATTCTTATTTTTGAGACATGATGTATATTACAATGTATTTCATTTTTGATGATGTATCTTTATTGCTTAGACTTCATTGCATACTTGACACTAATGATATATATGAGATGCAGTTGATGTGATTTCATGATGATTTATGATTTCTATGTGATGGATACATTTATTATGTTAATTTATGCAATATGTGATGATTTTATTTCAAATGTGATGATGTAATGATATATGCTTTTTATTTCATGTAATGATTCTATGCATTTCGTAGAATATATTATATATGGATGTATGATGTGATGTAAATGTATGAATGGATGGATAGATGCTTTTTATTTTAAAATATGATGATGATAAAAATGATGATCTTATGATTGATGATAATGGATGTATGTAACGATAGCAATGACATGACTTGTATTTATTTCATATATGTTATAAAATGTATGGGCAAAAATGATGTATGCATATGATATTGATGGATGATAGTGTAATGAATGTTTTTGTTGTAAAAATGAACATGACGTAATTATGGTACAATTTAATTCATAATTTATTTGATGTATGATGAAAATGCATGAATGATGAAATGATGAGATGATGACTATGTTTTTGATGATTTTTGAAATTATGTCAAGTATACTCAGTCTTATTTGTAGATAAGATAATCATTGATTGGAATCCTTTATGCAACAAATACTCTGTAGATAATTAATATGATGAATGCAATCTAATTTTTAACATGCACCTATATGCAAAAATGATTGTCATTTTAACAGTACCTTTGTGCTTTTTGTCATCATAGAACTTTATTGGATGTTGAAAGTGAGTACAAGCGTCAATGGTATGTGTTAGACCAATGATGACCTGAGTGATTCTTTCATGATTTTTGATATTGCAAGCGAAAACAAGCATCTAGGTATGATTTAACCGAGATGACCTGAGCATTCTTTGTGTAAATAGACAGTGATTAATCATTTCAATGTGTGAATTCTGAATGTCATCGGTGATAAATTTGTATAGCACATCCCCCGAAAATTCATACATTTATATGATTAACTTACAAATAGCAGATAATAAAAATATCATTCTTCTTCCTTGTTTCTCTAGTTCAATACATCATTTAGTTACTCCAAAGAAATGATAATCAAAAATACAATTTATCCATTGTTGACTTATAGTGTTTCATTCATTATTCAGATTTTAGATCATCCATACTGATTTTTCTGATGTTTTTGTGATCTTTGAGATTTTGACCAAAGACCTAACCTGCTAACCTATCCTAGGGGTCTTAGGGGCTGATATAATATTAGCCTTTCCTAGGTTACACACACAGACTGACACAGACCTATGTTTTTAAAAAAAAAAATTTCAGACTTAACTTTGTGACATGTTTTTTTTTTTGGATTTTCAAAGATGGTACAGATGGTTGATGCCTTTCCGATGATGATTGATGTTGTGCTTTGATCTTTGTTTTTGTTTTCTGCTATACTATTGTTTTCCCTTTGGTGAAATTGATGTTTTTGTTGCCCCCCAAGCTTTGGAGTGATACTTGACTATTTGAAAATGATTTTGATATGGATGTAAAGATGGCAAGACTACTATTATGATATGAAACGATATTGACTGCTAGACTAATGGTCCTGGTATATATCCAAATAGATGGGATAACTAATCTTAGAATCACATACAATGCCTGTTTCCAGGTTTTCACCATATGTTTTGATTACACTCTCTTTTTTTTCTTTTTCTTTTTTGTATTTCTCATTTTTCTAATTTTCTTTCTTTTTGTATTTTCTATTTTTTTTGTATTTTTGCTTTACCAAGATGCCTGTTTGCCAGGTTTTCACCAAGGAAACCATTTTTCAGAAGTTTGACCCGTGCACTAGGAGATTCAAGCATATAAATGTCTAAGATGGATAATGTTGATAGGTTCATCAAACAAATCCCCTTCTGACATTGTTAGCTGATATGCTCCTGATCCATACATTGATATGACAACAAAAGGACCAAGCCAGTTAGGTTCAAATTCTCCTTTCTTCTCTTTGTCCTGCTGATTCCTAGGGTTTTCTTTTAGTACCAAGTCACCAACCTAAAATACACTCGGTTTGACCCTATGGTTGTAACTTCTTGACATCCTTTGTTGATAATTTGTTAGATGATTAACATGTTGATGACACTCATCCAACAACTCCAGTTCCTACAGTCTAGATACCCTATAGTCTTCATCTAAAATGAAACCTCTGAGTGATACACAAAGGGATGGAATTTCAACCTCAATGGGCAATATGGCTTCTGACCCATATACCAAGGCATATGGTGTAGCTCCCATTGGTGTTCTGATACTTGGTCTATAGGCCCACAGTGTAGGAGTGAGTTGAACATGCCAATCACGTCCAACATCATTAACCGTCATTTTGAGAATTTTGAGTATTGTTTTGTTTGAGGCCTCTGCTTGGCCATTCCCTTGAGGATAGTACGGTGTTGAAAACCGATGTTGGATATGAAATTTATCACATAGTTCTTGGACATCTTGATTCTTGGAAGGTTGTCCATTATCAGTGATAATGGATTGAGGGATTTCATACCAACATATTATGTAGTTCAAGATGAAAGAGGAGATCTGCTTCCCAGTGATGGTTGTAAGAGGTACCGCTTCAATCCATTTTGTGAAATATTTTGTAGTTGTTATAATGAACTTGTGTCCATTGGATGAAGATGGAATTATTTTTCCTACCAGATCTAGGCCCCATTCACAAAAAGGCCATGTCAATGTGAAGGGATGCAGTTCTTGTGCTGGTGCATGAATCAGATTGTTGTGAATCTGACACTTTGACACTTTTTAACAAATTGGTAGGATTCTTTCTCCATGCATGGCCAATAATATCCCAAACGGAGGAGTTTCTTAGCTAGAGTTATCCCACTTGAGTGAGTGCCACAAATACCTTTATGAACCTCTCATAGGTTCATTTCAGATTCGTTGTGTTCAAGACATCGGAGTAAAGTACCATCAAGGCCTCGACAATAAAGTATGTCGATGATTAAAGTATGTCGTGCGGATTGGCGGATGAAGTTTCATTTTCGGTTCCTGGATAGATCGGGAGGAAGGACATCGTTCTTTAGGTAAGCATAGGTCATTTCATAGATGGAGGTTTCAGTGGTTTCTATATGGTAGATGGTAGCAAAGTTTGGATTATTATGGGAAGGACATGATACTTGTTCTACCATAAACTCATAACAAACACGCTTCTCAGGCAATTGTAGTAATGAAGCAATTGTAGCCATAGCATCCGCATATTTTTTCTCAACTCTTGGAATTTGATCAAACTTGATACTGACAAAGGACTATTTCAGATTATCTATTTGTTGCTTGTAGGGCATCAAATTTTCATCTTTTGTTTGATACTCATCATTTACTTGATAAATGACTAGTTGAGAATCCCCATATACCTCCAAGTCTATGATTTTTCATTAAATTGCTATTTTGACCCCAATGATTAATGCTTCATATTCTACCACATTATTTGTACACTGAAACATTAATCTATATGACTTTGGAATGGTGTGTCCTTGTGGAGAAATGAACGAAATTCCTGCTCCTGATCCTTGTTGTGCATATGATCCATCAAAATATAATACCCATTGTTGGGGCATCACTGTCATAATGTCTGCATCTGGAAAATCCATGGTCATTGGTCGATCATCTGGTAAAGAAGCCTCTACTAATTGTTCAGTGATTGCCTGACCCTTGATTTCCTTTCTCTCTACATATTGAATGTCAAATTCACTTAATAGCATGACCCACTTTGCCAGTCTACCTATTAAGGCAACTTTACTAAGTAGATATTTTAAAGGATCGATCTTTGCTATTAGCTTGATTGTATGAGTTAGCATGTAGTGTCTCAACTGTTGAGTAGCGAATACCACCATCAAGAAAGATTTCTCTATGAAAGTGTAATTGATTTCATGTCCATTTAAATTTTGGCTAATATAGTAGATAGCATGTTCTTTTCCTTCATAATCCTCTTGCACTAATAGTGCCCCCAAAGAGATATTTGTTGTGGAAATATATAATATGAGAGGCCATCCTTTTGTTGGTGGCATGAGAATAGGTGGTGACATTAGATACTATTTGATTTGATTGAATGTTGTTTCACACCCTTCGTCCCACTTGAAAACAATGTTTTTATGTAATAGATGATTAAAGGGATGACTTTTGTCGGCCAGTTGGGAGATGAATCTTCTGATTGATTGGAGCCTTCCTTGTAGTGATTTGAGTTGAATTATATTCTTAGTAGGTGGCATCTCCATAATTTCTTTGACTTTCACTAGATCCACTTCAATGCCCTTTTCTGAGACAATTTACCCTAATAGTTTTGTTGATGTGACCCCGAAGACACACTTCTTGGGGTTTAACTTGACATTGAATTTCAACATCCGTGTAAAGATTTTGTCTAGGATATGTAGATGTCCTTCCCTAGTACTATATTTTTCCAATATGTCATCCATGTAATCCTCCATGAAGGTGTGCATCATATCTTGGAAGATTGTCATCATTTCTCTTTGATAAGTGGCTCCTGCGTTCTTTAGACCAAATGGCATGACGTTCCAGTAGAAGGTTACCCATGGACATGTGAAAGCCATCTTTTCTTGATCTTCTGGAGCTATTTTTATTTGATTGCACCCAAAGAAACCATCCATTATCGACAACATAGCATGCCCAACCATCAAGTCCACAATGATGTCGATATTTGGTAGTGGAAAATCATCCTTCGGGCATGCTTTATTTAGGTCCCTAAAATCCGTACATATTCTGATGCTATTGTCTGAATTTGAAATAGGTACAAGGTTTGATATCCATTCGGCATAGTCTATAGACCATATGAATCCAGCATCCAATAATTTCTTTAGCTCTGTCTTTACCATCAATACGATATGGGGATGCATTTTTCTTAATTTTTGCTTGACAGGCTTGATTCCTGCGGGCAAAGACAAGTGATGCATGAGCAGATTTGAGTCTAAGCCTGGCATATCGGAATATGACAAAGCGAAGTTGATGCATCTTTCTTTAAAGAATTTGATGAATTCCGGTCTTTCTTGTTCTGTCATGGATTCCGCTAGATGTAGGAGTTTTGCCTTATCTTCAGTGCCAATATTCACAGACTATGTTGGTTCCACTAGGACTAATGATCACTCATGATAGTGTTCCAGAAGAGTATCAAATCTTCCATCCTTCAGTTCCTTAGAAATGTTTTCACCGTTAGATGCATTCTTTATTTTTACTTTTTCTAGATCTAATGCTGCCATAGAATGGTTTTCACCATGAGATCTATTTTCCCTATTTTCATTTTTGCAATTGGAAGATTTGACACCCTCCTGCTGAGTCGTGTTGTTACGAGTATTACAGAGAGAATTTGTACCAGGTTCAGTATGACATAGGAAGTTTACAATGGCATCATTGTTTATAAATATTGGTATATTAAAAGGTTCGACAAGTTCCTAGTCAATGAGTTCAGGATGGATTAATGGCATGAGGTTATCAGATTCATTCAAGGTGATGGATGTAAGGGTTTGGACAGCCATTTCTTCATAGTCATTAATTGGAATATCGAGGTCCATGATGGTACTTTCTTCTAGGTTGTCTGGTTCACTCGACGTTTGTTTGTCCCCACTCGAATCATTGATATTTAGTGACACTGGCACGATTGGTCCAGACCTAGAGCCTTGGACCTCCTCACATGTAGGTGTATATTGTTGAATGATATCAATATGAATATCTATGAAAGAAACATCAGAACATAAATCCCATTCATATTCGTTTGAATCTGTCTCAAAGTTATTTCTAAGTTGAAGGATTCTTTCCATAGTCTTCTTTTCTAGTTCCTATTTTTCTTCACTAGAGTATCCTAGTCCCGACTTCTCTTTTGTGTGGAGAGTGAGGGGTGTAATAGGCTCTATGATTCCATCCTTTCTTAATCTAACGGGTCCTTGTCCTTCATACCCCATTTTTTCTAAAATAGCTTTTCCTTTTCCATATTTATCAGTATTGATGTTGACATTTTTGACACTGCTATTTGATGTAAAGGGTTCCTCATCTTTGTAGAGCCAATCCAGGATCGCTTTGCTGTCCGTTTCATCCTCTATGGTACCCTTTTTGACAAACCTTTCTTGAAGAACTATGACTGGTAATGATGTTTGAGGTTTTATCATAGATGGTTTACCATATTTCCTAGGAGATGGCATTAACTATGATAGGTTAAGTGATTGCTCCATATAATATGTTCCCATTCCTTTGTGAGTCAGTTGTACTTGCTCTTGAAACTTTTGTGATAAAGATGTTTGCTAATCTAGATTATCTGTTGATTGAATTTCAATAGGACTTGTTTCTTTTTCTTTACCCTTTTTCTCGACCAACTTGGTGGTGATACTTGGATGTTGTTCTTCGTTGGATGATCGTGAACTGGAAGCTTCCCTGTTGTGTGGCACCAAGGTATCTTGGGAGATTTTAATTGTGTCACAATGTTGAGGATGATTGTAATCAGTAGATATAGTCACCTCTTGTCCATTTATGGGGAACTTCAAACATTGATGATATGTCGAAGGTACAGCCTACATTTCATGTATCCATGGTCGTCCCAAGAGAATGTTGTATGTTAACTCTCGTTCCAAGACTTGACATGCTATATGTTTCATTGTTGGCCCTACTTGAATGGGTAACACAATTAATCCCTTAGATGATCTTTCCTCCTCATCATATGCTTTGATAGTCATTTTTCATTAAGCATCAATAGCATTATCTGAATATCCTAGTGCATGGATTAAATTGAGAGTGCAAATGTTCAGACGAGCTCCCCCATCTATTAGGACCCTCTTGACATGATGATTATGGATTAGGAATTTGATGTGAAGTGCAGTATTATGGGGATGGTTTAGTGAGACATCATCCTATTCAGAGAATGACAGACAATGTGGGGTAGTCAAATGCCCCACCATAGCTTGGAACTGGAAAACATTTAGATTTGTTGGTACCGTAGTGGCTATTAATGCTTGTTCTAAAACTTCCTTATGCGATTGTGATAATTTAAGGAGTTCTAGTATCGATATTTGTGCAGGAATGTTTTGTAGTTGATCGATAATGTTATAATGAAATGGAGGAAAAACCGTGTGTTTGGATCCAACTCCCTTCAACATTACCTTGGATTGTCCCTTAGTCATAACATTTGCTGGTTGATGTTCTTGATGGTCTTTGATTTTTAAAACATTGATTTGATTTTCAGAGTTGTGTATGTTTGGGAGCAAATCCAAAGGGGTAGTGTTGTTAGTTATGGTTTCACTAATGTCATGGTCAATTGTATGATTAGTCTCTACTTCAGATAAACAAAGGATTGTTTTGTCATAGACATGATTGATGTTCTTACCTTTGTAGTTTGAGGATGATGATGCTCCTTTGTCATAGTTTGGCAAAGGATCTTTGAAGGTCGAGTGATCGTTATTGTTTTGGGGTGTTTCCACATATGCTTTTTTGTTGTCGATCAAGTCTTGTATTGTGTGTTTCAACTCCATACAATCGTTAGTTTTGTGACCTTTGTTATTATGGAAGTTGCAGTAATCTGTGTCATTCCACTATGGTGGTTTGACCTTTGGATCCCAAAATCAAGCTTCCCATGCAATGATGAGGCCAATGGTGACCAATTATTTCATTGTTGATTCTATCATTTGGCCCAAAGGTGTGAACCTCTGCTGATTTGAGTGTTTTTGATATGACTATGTTTTCATGATCTCGTTGCTTTGTATGAGATTTGACTTCACATTTTGGTCATTGCTTTGATTCCTCAATGTAGATGATGTTAAGTTAAAAAATGGTTTTATATTTTAGGAATCGTTTGTTGTTTCAATGGTAGTTGTGTTTCAATTCTTTTGCCAAAATTTTGGCTTGTCGTTGCTTGAGTTTTGATTGGAGGAGTTACTCGTGTTATTTGTTTTATCGTTGAAATGCTTGATGACTCCTCTTTTGACTAATGCTTCCTTAATTTTAAGACCATTTTCTATTACTTTCTCAAACGTGGGAGGACATTGTAATTCTAGTCTTTAACTCATTTCCTCCATTAAGTTGTCAATGAAAAACTCCATCTTTTCTTCCTTGGGAATGGATCTAGGATATCTAGCGAACAGTTGTCGCCATCTTTGCAAAAAGGATAAGAACATTTCCCCTTTTTTTTGTTTTAGGTTGTAAAGATCCTTTATTGTAACATCATGTTGGATGTTAAATGAGTATTGGGAGATGAACTTGTTAAAAAGTTCTTCAAAAGTCTTGATCCCTGGTTGTAGTTTTGAGAACCACTCCATACATGTACCTCCCAAACTTCTTGGAAATAACCTCATTAAGTAAGTTTCCTCTTGGGAAAACTCAAGGCTCATTGTTTTGAACTCCTGAATATGATCTATTGGATCTGTTCTTCCATTGTACTTGTCATACTTTGGGAATTCGCAGTGTCTTAGAAAACCTATTAGGCCAACTATTGCGTCGAAAGGATAAGGACAAATATCCTGTATCACATATCTTTTAGTACTTCATTTCGTCATATCCTGTATATGTTGTTATAATAGTTGCATTTGGGATGTCAAAGCAACAACTGGATCTATTTTTTGTGTGGATTGCAGTATTTCAATCTCACTTGTTCCAGGTGCTTCCTTCAAACGATTGACATCAAAGTCCTTGCGAAGTTTGGCACCTGATTCAGCTAACATCAAAAGATACTTCTCCATATCTTGTTCTAATATTTTCTCCATAAATTTATGGAACTTGGGATCTTGTTGAGTTGTTTGAATATCCTCTGGAGTTATTTCATTTTTATTGTCATGGTTCAGATTGTTCCAAGTATTTTCCTCTGCCATTGTTTGGGATGTTTCAAGTTCTCGCTCTAAGAGTCTCTATTTTTGGGACCTAGTGAAGATTGGCATACAAATTTTTACCCTTTTTTCCAAAATGTTGATCTTCTATGCTGGGAAAATGTCAATTGAACTTTTAACAAATTTGAATAAGATGACTGATCTTATTGATGAGACTATGTTAAAAATTTGACTACTATACTTGGTTTCGTGATGAAGGATGATAGTATCTTGATGATGAAACTTCAGTGTAGTAATCGATTGTGTATTTGATTTCGACACTTGTGATTTACAAGATCTTGTTTCAGTTGATAAGATTGGAAGTTTGTATAAACCTATCTATTTTCGGTCTTTAGACAGTGATTCTGATAAAAAAGAAACTAGGTTCTGATAAAGACTGTGGAAAAAAAATGACTGACTGGTAAAAATTTTGAACTCTTTGTTTTAAAAGCGCTAAAATGGAGGACAAAGGCGCTATTTCATAGAAGTGATAGAACAGAGTTTGGAAGCACTGAAATAGGTGACAAAAGCGCTATCTTGATAGAAGCACTAAAACAATGCACAAAAGCGTCGTTGAATTTGGTGGAAGCCCTATCTTGACAAAAGCGTTGAAACAGTGCATAAAAGTGCTATAGAATTTGATGGAAGCACTATCTTGACAGAAGTGCTGAAACAGTGCATAAAAGTGTTGTAGAATTTGATGGAAGCGCTATTTTAATGAAAGTGCTAAAATATAGACTGTAAGTGTTGAAACAGTGCCCAAAAGTGTTATTTCACGAAAGCGCTAAAACAGTGACCCAAAGCGCTGAATCAGGATTCCAGAGTGCTAAAAATAGGACTTTAAGACTCTCTATTGTAAAATCTGATCTAGCCTTGTGGCATACTGTATCATGGATTGTGGAAGATAAGAAGGATGTATGCGCTGACTATGGTTTTGATACTAAGTGAGAGCTCTTCTTTGGAAGAAGGCTCATGAATAGAGTGGTTCTACTGCGTAATCTAAAGTGTGACCCGTAGCAAAATCGTGATATATGTGGATGAATTTTCTATGTTGTAAAAAGAGTTTCCAATTTTGATATAGAAAACGTTGTCTACTCAATTTATCTTGATAACCAAAAGGTTTCTTCGGTTTTGTGATTTTTATTTTTCTCTTGGCAAACGTGGTGGACTTCCACTTTCGCAGCATGGATTTTCTTATCTAACTTGACTTTGTTGGTTTTTCAAGATGATCCTTAATCTAATTTTAATGAATTTGTGAAAACACAACAAGCAATTTTGAATAATTTTTTTAACTGAATAGATCGTGTATGTTCAAGAATCACGAATGATTCTTATTAATTTTGACAAGTTGTTTTGACAATTGTATACAAATCAAATAGACTCACACTTAAGGACAAATAGGTAATCATTATACTCACAACCCACATCTTGAATTACGTTGACACACACAGCCTTGTCACTCCTAGAGGGCGCCCGTGTTTTTGTCGTTTCCAGGTGCGTACTCAGAGTTGGATTTCTCGTCCCCTGAGCAAATGGTTCATGACAATTATATGGTGAGTGTCTCGGGGGCAGATTCTTCCCTCCCCTTGCACTGTGAGTATGACAATGTATGGATACTGACTTGGCGAGATATTACTCTATGGTTTGTAGATAGGGCTTCTGTGCGGTGCGGCAATTGATAAAATCTCTAAGGAGACCTCCCAATCTTTAGAAAAAATATTTTGGGGATGGTTATCTTGCTCACTACTATCAAGTTGGACTTTCATCAACAACTTGCATTTTTATTATAGTGGGTTGGAATCCTTGGCTAAACTATACTTGGTTTCGTGATGAAGGATGATAGTATCTTGATGATGAAACTTCAGTGTAGTAATCGATTGTGTATTTGATTTTGACACTTGTGATTTGCAAGATCTTGTTTCAATTGATAAGATTGGAAGTTTGTATAAACCTATCTATTTTCTGTCTCTAGACAGTGATTCTAATAAAAAAGAAACTTGGTTTTGATAAAGACTGTGGAAAAAAAATGACTGACTGACTGACTGGTAAAATTTTTGAACTCTTTGTTTTAAAAGTGCTAAAATAGAGGATAGAGGTGCTATTTCACAGAAGTGCTAGAATAAAGTTTGGAGTCACTTAAACAAGTGCAAGAAGCACTATCTTGATAGAAGTGCTAAAACAGTGCATGAAAGTGCTGCCAAATTTGGTGGAAGCGCTATCTTGACAGAAGCGCCGAAATAGTGCATAAAAGCATTGTAGAATTTGATGGAAGCACTATCTTGATAGAAGTGTTGAAACAGTGCATAAAAGCGCTGTAGAATTTGATGGAAATTCTATTTTAATGAAAGCGCTAAAATATAAGTGCTATTTCACGAAAGCGCTAAAACAATGACTCAAAGCATTGAAAGAGGATTCCAGAGTGCTAAAAATGGGACTTTAAGACTCTCTATTGTAAAATCTAATCTGGCCTTGTGGCATAATATATCATGGATTGTGGAAGATAAAAAGGATGTATGCGCTGACTACGGTTGTGATACTGAGTGAGAGCTCTTCTTTGGAAGAAGGCTTGTGAATAGAGTGGTTCTACTACGTAATCTAAAGTGTGACCCCTAGCAAAATTGTGATATATGTAGATGAATGTTCTATGTTGTAAAAAGAGTTTCCAATTTTGATATAGAAAATGTTGTCTTCTCAATTTATCTCGATAACCGAAAGTTTTCTTGGGTTTTGTGATTTTTATTTTTCTCTTGGCAAACGTGGTGGATTTCCACTTTCGTAGCATGGATTTTATGATCTAACTTGACTTTGTTGGTTTTTCAAGATGATCCTTAATCTGATTTTAATGAATTTGTGAAAACACAAGCAATTATGAATAATTGTTTTAACTGAATAGATCGTGTATGTTCAAGAATCACGAATGATTCTTATTGATTTTGACGGGTTGTTTTGACAATTGTATACAAATCAAACAAACTCACACTTAAGGACAAATAGGTCATCATTATACTCATAGCCCACATCTTGAATTGTGTTGATGCACACAGCCTTGTCACCCCATAGAGGGTTCCCGTGTTTTTGTCGTTTCCAAGTGCGTACTCAGAGTTGGATTTCTCATCCCCTGAGAAAACGGTCTATGGCAATTGTATGGTGAGTGTCTTGGGGGTAGATTCTTCCCTCCCCTTGCACTATGAGTATGACAATGTATGGATACTGACTCAACGAGATACTACTCTATGGTTTGTAGATAGGGCTTTCGTGTGGTGCGGTGATTGATAAACTCCCTCAGGAGACCTCCCAATCTTTAGAACAAATATTTTGGGGATGGTTATCTTGCTCACTACATCAAGTTGGACTTTCATCAACAACTTGCATTTTTATTATAGTGGGTTGGAATCCTTGGCTTTACTATTCTTGGTTTCGTGATGAAGGATGATAGTATCCTGATGATGAAACTTCAATGTAGTAATCGATTGTGTATTTGATTTCGACACTTGTAATTTGCAAGATCTTGTTTCAGTTGATAAGATTGGAAGTTTGTATAAACCTATTTGTTTTTGGTCTCTAGATAGTGATTCTGATAAAAAAGAAACTTGGTTCTGATAAAGACTGTGGAAAAAAAATGACTGACTGACTGACTGGTAAAAATTTTGAACTCTCTATTTTAAAAGTGCTAAAACAGAGGACAGAAGCACTATTTCATAGAAGTGCTAGAACAGAGTTTGGAAGTGCTGAAATAGGTGACATAAGCGCTAAAACAGTGCATGAAAGCGCTGCCGAATTTGGTGGAAGTTCTATCTTGATAGAAGCATCGAAATAGTGGATAAAAGCGCTGTAGAATTTGATGGAAGTGCTATCTTGATAGAAGTGCTGAAACAGTGCATAAAAGTGCTGTAGAATTTGATGGAAGCGCTATTTTAATGAAAGTGCTAAAATATAAGTGCTATTTCATGAAAGCACTAAAACAGTGACCCAAAGCACTGAAATAGGATTCCAAAGTGCTAAAAATGGGACTTTAAGACTCTATTGTAAAATTTGATCTAGCCTTGTGGCATACTGTATCATGGATTGTGGAAGATAAAAAGGATGTATGCGCTGACTATAGTTGTGATACTAAGTGAGAGCTCTTCTTTGGAAGAAGGCTCGTGAATAGAGTGGTTCTACTACGTAATCTAAAGTGTGACCTCTAGAAAAATTGTGATATATGTGGATGAATGTTCTATGTTGTAAAAAGAGTTTCCAATTTTGATATAGAAAACGTTGTCTTCTCAATTTATCTCAATAACCGAAAGGTTTCTTGGGTTTTGTGATTTTTATTTTTCTCTTGGAAAACGTGGTGGACTTCCACTTTCGCAGCATGGATTTTCTAATCTAGCTTGACTTTGTTGGTTTTTCAGGATGATCCTTAATCTGATTTTAATGAATTTGTGAAAACACAACAAGCAATTGTGAATAATTGTTTTAACTGAATAGATTGTGTATGTTCAAGAATCATGAATGATTCTTATTGATTTTGATGGGTTGTTTTAACAATTGTATACAAATCAAATAGACTCACACTTAAGGACAATTATGTCATCATTATACTCACGACCCACGTCTTGAATTGTGTTGATGCACACAACCTTGTCACCCCCTAGAGGGCGCTCGTGTTTTTGTCATTTCCAGGCGCGTACTTATTTTTGGATTTCTCATCCCCTGAGCAAACGGTCCATGGCAATTATATGGTGAGTGTCTTGGGGGCAGATTCTTCCCTCCCCTTGCACTGTGAGTATGACAATGTATGGATACTGACTTGGTGAGATACTACTCTATGGTTCATAGATAGGGCTTTCGTGCGGTGCGACAATTGATAAAATCCCTTAGAAGACCTCCCAATCTTTAGAACAAAGATTTTGGGGATGGTTATCTTTCTCACTACCGTCAAGTTGGACTTTCATCAACAACTTGCATTTTTATTATAGTGGGTTGGAATCCTTAGCTTTAGGTGTTCCCACTTAGGTCATTCCCATAGGGTGAGTACTTTTTCCCACTATGGCAGGCCTTCTAAAGGATTTAATAAAACGTAAATAACATGAAGTAAAAGTGAATCTGGCACTTTGGTCACCCAGTTAAGGGGAGAGCATAAGCCTAATCACCACAAGCACAACATATAAGTTGTTCTGTTTTAAGCCCAAAAAATAAATTTTCTAATCTATGTGAAGGTGTTGCTTCACATAAATCATGTTTGTTCTTTTTAACTTGTACTATAAATATGTGATGACTATCCTAGGATTGATAAATTTTCCTTTAAGAAAACAAAAAGTGGCCACCCTGGGATTGATATATTTTAGAAACCAAGAAGTGACTATCCTAGGATTGATAAATTTTAGAAAACCTGAAGTGACTATCCTAGGATTGATAAATTTTAGCCCAACTGTGAAAAAAATAAAATCTGGCCGCGACTGCATCAGATCCTGACTGAAATTACAAAAGCACTGGAATAGTCCACCGAAGCACTATAACTCTTACCTAATGTGCTAAAACACAAAAGCACCGAAACAGGACACCAAAGCGCCGAAGTTTGCCATGGAAGCGCTAAATCATCGATGCGCTGAAACAAGTGACGAAAGCACTGAAATTTTTGATGAAAGCGTTGTAGTAACATAGAAGTGCCAAAATAGAGCATGAAAGTTTTGTAGTTTGCCACGGAAGCACCATAGTATTTGACAAAAGTGCTAAAAGAAAACACGCCGTGAACCTGTTTGACACTTTCCATAATTTTTTTTGTAAAATTGAGAAAATTGGGGGTAATGCCCCATGGTGGGCACCAAATTGTAAGCGTGGATAAGGTGTAAAGCACAAAACGCTCTTCTTAATAAGACATTATATCAAAGACAAAGCTGATTGAATCAATTCAAAGCAATAATCTACTAAAAGTGTCATATTGTTCTCTATCTCCAAAGATTTATTAAACCACTATTGCTCTCAGATCGTGAGTACACTATAATTGTTAAAATGACAATTCAAAGAACGAGATGGATGATAAAACAATGATATGGAGCTAAATGGATAATACTAGATGATAAATGAATTAAACTAGCATGAATTGACATGAAACATATAAATGCAACTACAGGAGGTAGCCATGGTGTGAAAGCTTGATTGTTGGATATTGAATGCTTGATGCTTGATGTGCTTGATGCTTGAATTCCTGTAGAGTAAGAGGGCATAAGTTAGATTATTTGGATCCTTTTCTTGGTTCAATGAGGCTATATTTATAGAATTCCTAGTTGTAGAAATGCACATAGAAGACATTGAGAGGCTCGGATTCAATCTAGAGGATTGAATGGTGAATTATGGAGGAGATTGAGAAAATTTTGGTGATTGTCTCTACCCATGAAAACACTTGGCAAGAGAAGAGGAAAAATTGATGGAGGAGGATTGAGAGAAGAATTTGGAATTTGTCTCCAATTTATCTCCAAAACTTCCCGTGAAGTTTCAAAGCATTAATTGTTACATGATTTTGACATAAATTAGACATAGGATATCTAATTTGATTTTGAGGAAATATAGATGGAATATTCCTTATGCCTTTATTTAAATTACCAAAAGAGGGATAAATAATTTAATAAAATGAACTAAAGTTGTTTATTAAATTAAACAGAAGAGCATGGCAATCAATCAATAAAGCATTTGATCTTTATTTAATTAACTTAGGATCGATGTGATAGAATAAAATAGGGATTTGATAATTAAATCAAACAAAGTATTTATTTTTGTTTATTTAATTAAGATGAGATTTAAATGTGAATTATATAAATAAATATTTCTATTTATTCGATAGTGGAGGAAATTAGAATAATTAATCAAATAATTCATATTTAATTAATCGAATGCTCCAGACCAATTTTAGGTGTATACAATAAATATTTGACTCACTTGTTTTAATTATAGATGATGATCATGTTACAATAAATATAGTGCTATTTAATCATATGAGTTAAATAATTAAATTAATTACTCTGTAATCATATGAGTTATTTAAGAGGCACGATATATTTAACTAATCAAATTGAAATAAAGCATATTAAATTAATAAATGGAAGCAAAACAAGAATTATTTTTAGAAGGAAAAAAGGAAGCAACAATGGAAGCCAAACTAGAAGCAATCTTGAAAGAAAAATTGGAAGCAAAACTAAAAGCAAACCTAGAAGCAAAACTAGAAGCAAAATTGGAAGCAAAATCAAAAGCAAAACTGGAAGCAAAACCGGAAGAAAAATTGGAAGCAAAACTAGAAGAAAAACTAGAAGCAAAACAGGAAGAAAAAATGGAAGTACACCTGAAAGAAAACTTGGAAGTAAACCCAGAAGAAAAACTGGAAGCAAAATCGAAATCAAAACTGGAAGGAAAACTAAAAGCAAAATTAGAAGCAAACTTAGAGGCAAAATTGGAAGAAAAATTGGAAGTAAACCTGGAGGCAAAACTGGAAGCAAAACTAGAAGCAAAAATGGGAGTAGACATGGAAGTAAAACCAGAAGCCAACTTTGGGCACCCATTTCAGCGCAATTTCTGACATTACTACTTGGTGCAATTTCAGGTGCCAATAGAGGCGCTATGATATCCCAACGCTAAATACGGTGGAAAAATCATCACAAAATCCGACGCCAAGCTGACCATGCCTGTTTTTGCTAAGTTGGGTGCCAACTAAATTGTTTAATTCATGCACTCAAATATGTTGAATTCCAGTGCAAAAGTTGGTGCTAATTGCCTGTTGTGTTGTTGTGGTAGGAGAGGAAGAAGATACTATAATCTCTCATCCTTGTTATGTCTATATTTGTATAGATTTATTTTAAATTTTCTCATTAATGATTGATATTTTATGAATTTTTTTATCAAAAGGTTTTTCTATATAAACAATGCATTCTCTATCTATTTCATCTATTTTCTTCTACATTTTTGTCTATTCCACATAAAAATGAGAAAATATATTTACAAGATTAGTACATATGTTTCAAAGGATAATATATGCAGTTCACATTTTAGTAGGGTTGTAGAGGCACCATTATTTGTACACACATCACATGCTTCTTCTCTTTGTATTAAACAAAAAATTATGGTTTTCTTGAAAAATGGTGGAGTTATCATTATATTTGTAATTGGAATGGTTTGTGGAATTCAACTTAATATGTTTGCCAATTGCATTTGCTTTAATATTTTTAAAGCCTTTTCAACAAATCCATTTTGTGCATATCAAGCAATCATTGTAGTTTGAGAGGCATTATGTCAAACAACTCAATTGGGACAATATCCTTAAAATATTATTGAAGAAAAAATAGAATCCAATTTAATAATTATATTTAGTTTATAATCTTCTTCCTTACATTAGGATTCCATTCTTTTTTACTATAAGATATAATGTATAATGTTGAAAGTCTAGTGTGTTGATAGACATATTTTTTCCACTATTACATATTTAACTCATGCAGAGCAACACACAGATGCACAAAGGATGGATACTTCATTAAAAGAAACTTATCTTATAGTGCAAGCTGCAGGTTTTTGATGAGCATTTTCTATACATTAGAATTAGGCAAAGGGTAGGAAATTTGAGAAAACATGGCTAGATATCAAGCTATAAAATCAGTTACCTTCTCATGAGGTCCCTAATTACACTGGACAAGATTGGTAAACGTGACCTTCAACCTGATGTTGGCTTGGAACTGCTAGAGGAAATGGTTTACAAGTTGATCGAAAGAGAAGATAGAGTTATTAGGTAAGAATCGGTACTATTCAACACAACATCCTTAAGAGAACATGCAATTTTTTTTGCTAAGAGTGCATCATGGTGGAAGAAATCCACACACATGGTGTTAAAGGATGAGACATGAATTTGCAGATTCCCATGACCACTATACTTTTTGAACTTTAAAATTTCCACCCCTTGAGGAATGAGAGTGTTTAGAATAGTGATAGACAAAGTACTACAATGAAAAAAAGGTTGGAACATTAGTTGAGAGGATGAGTTGGCCAAATTCACTAACTAATTTTGCATGCACCCCATGTTCTATAGGAGAGCATTAAGGAAAGGATTAGTGGATGATGTATGACCAAAAAAACCACTAGCAAAAACACCAACACCCGCACCAACATAGCCCCTGGTACTAGCACCAGTAGAGGCACTGACACCAGTGCCAAAAATAGGGTCATGCTAAGCTTTAGATGTGGGGACATTCAAACCTAGAGGAATATTATTTACTTTAATCATACGAATCTCCTTAGGTACGAGGGTAGTTTCGGTAAAAGGACCCATGTCAACCATGCACACAGACACTTTGGGCATTAGGATATTGAGTTGTTGGCCAATAATTTCTGATTCAACATCTTGGGTAGCACTCAAGAAAAAGGTGTAGGATGGGACATGATTATCTACAATGTTTTCTATGCTACAAAGAAGCTCTTAGCCTCTTTGATCTTTAGTCAATAAAATCTTTAAATTTTCAACAATAGGAGCCACTTGGAAAAAGGCATCATCTCTTGCCAAGAACCTCATGAGCTCTTCAAGTCTTAATTCTAAGGAGTAATTTTTTTCTGTAGGGACCTTTAAAGGAGCTTCATCTTCCAAGGAAGTGTCAAAGCTTGAGGGTGAGGTAGGAGGGGTGGGAACATGGTTACAACTTCATTAACAGGTGGGGTGTATCTAATAGAGATTGCTATAGGGAACTCTTTGAAAGTTAGGATGGATTGGGGAGGACTAAACCTTCTAGATCCCATATTCATGTTTTGATAACTCCTTACTACATATTCAAAGTTAGTCTATTGGGTCATGAATCTCATAAAGAACATCACAACACAAGTTATCAACTACACATCCTAATACAAGAGAAGAATTTATTTTGAAATAAAGAAAATGAGAACATAAATTTCACGTTAGGTTCACCAAAATATAACAAAGGGGATCCACTACTCTTGAGTCTCTAGGACAAGAAAGAGTCAACAAGGAGAAGATGACCCTAGGTTACCTCAATGACAAAAGATCAAGTGATGGGGTGACAATTTAAGTGTTGGGAATAGGATGCCATTTAATTGCAATCCTAAACATATTTCATGTATCTCCTAAGTCCTTGGAAAGTGTTCCCCAAAACTAGGACTAGAAAGAGATTAAATTTGAATGAAATAAACATGTAAATTGATATTTGTAATTATTACTAAATAATAGGAACATGAGGGGACATCCATTTTGAGTTCCTAAATAATAGGAGCACATGGGGCGCCCACATGGAAGGTGGAACCCACCTTGTTTTAGTTAACTAATTGAAGGATTGATAACACTTTAGTAATGCATGTCTAGGTTCCTACAAAATAGGGATTGATATTTACAAGAGTGGATTGGAACTATCTGTTTAGTATTAGTTCCATATTAGTTCAGTTCAATATTAGTTCCATATTAGTTCAGTTCAATATTAGTTCCATATCAGTTCAACTCGGTATTAGTTCCATATTAGTTCATTTCAGTTAAGGTTTAGTTATCTTTAGTTGCATGTAGTTATTTTGAGTTGTATAATAGTTGACTTGACTAATGACTTCAGTTGCATGACAAATAATAGGTTATAATTTTAGTTAAGTGGGGATGATCAATCATGCATATTGTTTGCATAAATTGATGGAGAGATATGTTTCAGTTAACTAATATTGACTTGGACCCACCTTGGGCGCCCAAGTTGGCATCTTTCAGTTAACACCTTTTGCATGAGAAGATATTTACAAGGCTCTATTAAGTGGGGCCCATTCTTGGGTGCCAAGGCTCTATTAAGTGGGGCCCATTCTTGGGTGCCAACTTTGAGGTGGATTTTACAAGATATCTTCGAGACTAGAGTTCAATTAATTTTTCAGTTTGGGGTGCCTAAATTGAAGAGACTTTGGTTTTGACTTATGTTTAGGAGGTAGAACTCTACTTATCAAATCTAGGCATATGTTTTTGAGAGAAGCTTTAATGCTTTGTAATTTTCAATTCTTAGGAGTTTACAATTCTCATTATTGTCTATATATTATAGCAAGTGCATAAGAGTTTCATATGAGTTTATTGCAGGTCATGAAGAAGCATTGTTGAAGAAAAAAGAAGCATATCAATCAAGGATTGATACAGTGTTATTGTAATCTTATTCTAAGGTTAAATAATACAAGCAATATCTGTTCTGGTGGAGTTTTTCCCAAAAGGGTTTCTCCACATATATGTTGTGTCACTTATATCTTTTGTCTACATTCTTCTACAATCTTATATCTATTTCTACAAAAAATAAAATTAATTTAAATAGAATAAATCATACACAAAGAATTGATCTAAATAGATTAATCATGCACAAATAATTGTGACAAAGAATACTTAATTAGATCTACAGTCACATAGTTTTACAAGGTTTAAGCTACAAATTTACCTTCATTTTCAATATTAAGGAGAGAATAAACTATGTTTTTTTTATTTTCTAGATGTTTATGATAGAGGACTTTAGAAGTCAAGTGAACATACCTCAGAGGTCTTGAGAGAAAAACTAATAAGCTCTTGGTCAAAGGATGAAAGTGTAGACCAAGGACGAAAACACGACACATTGTCATCTTTGTGGCACGTCGATGTCTCATAAGGACCAGAAGTAGATTCTACTATCAGAGACATGCAGGACCTACTAATGACTCGAATGGGTGATCCCACAAAGCTGGTTTACAATTTCTAGGAGAATTTGATTTTTGCTAAAATCACATATTTTTAGAAAATATAATGATTTAAACCTTAAAAAGTTCCATTTTAAGGATTCCAATTGAAGAGTCTTTTATCAAACCACCTTATATCAAACCCCCTTGGATAGAACCCCACTATTTTTAAACCATACCTATATCGGAGTCTCCTTTACACCTATCAAAATGTTGATAAAAAATCACTTTTGATTTACCTTTTGGGGGATCAAATTAATTCATTTAAAATTTATTTCAAATGATCATGGTAGTCCTTGGAACGAGCTATCCAATCAATATAATTTTAATATGTTTTTTTTTTATTATGTATTTGTTTTTTTAGTTCTACTAAACATAGGTTTTTCACCGAAAATGAAGCTCTTTGTTCTACACATGTGGAAAAATAGCAGATTATCAAAAAAAAAATTAAAAATATGCTCAAACTAGATATTGATGTACTTGATCCATTAAAAAAATAATAATTGAATTTTGATACATACATAAAAAGTTATGTTGTATACAGTCCACCTATGTCTGAATTGTAATTGGTCTGACTTCGAAACTTGATTAAGGAAAAAATATTTAATAAAACACTATGAAACCAAATTAAAGTGCTAGATATCATAGTTAAAAATCTAAATTTGAAAAAAAATAGAATTTTATCCTTCATAGAAAAAATAATTTGTTGTATATGGTGAGCATCACTTCTTAAAAATGTTGTTTTTAAATAAAGATAGTTTTCAAAGGAGATGGAAAAAGAAGTGCAATCCGATTCCAAAATTTTGAAAAAAATATATTTAGAATCTATAAACAAAATGCCACAAATCACTAGTTTGCATCATCTTAAAATTCCTCACGGTTTAGCTTCTATAGGAGCCCGAAAGTGAAGATTTAGTTTTAAAAAATCAGTTTAGTGTCCAATTTGCCCAAAAATTGTAAACCAGTTTTGTGGGATCACTCGAATGCTAAAGTCTAATAGTTTTACTAATCTAAATAGAAAACATTCTTATATTCCATCTCCAAAAATTTACCTTATATACTATCCAAAACCTTGAAAATATTCTCTATGGTCGGTTATGCACCTCAAATGTGTAATTACAAATAGGTCTGCACCAAACACTTCTATGGTGGAAAAAAAGTGAAGGACAACCACTCCAAATATTAACTAGGACCCAAATCTACACCAACATGCTTTGTAAAGCTTCCACAAACAACAAACCACTTTTTTCAATTAGTGCTAACACGCCAGGTTGGCTAAACCTATATTAACACCCTTAACAATTAAGTTCATGCTTAACCAAGTTTGAAGACAACTTCACATAAAACATAACGACACTCCACAATATCCATATATCATAGAATATTCCAGCATCATTAAAATATTCTACAACTCTAACAAAACCACCCAAAACTAAGAACACCATCATTTTGTGCAACCAGACACACTAGCATAGACATCCAACTCACTAACCAACTTTGCAAAATACCTCAACACCTAAAATCTCAAGGGAAAGTAGATATAGACATTATAAGCACATCTCAAAATCCGTAAGACAAGAAAACTAAATGTGGAGAAATGTAGAGCAATCTCATTTCTCCCAGACAACATTCTTCACAAAAAAACACATTGGTGAACACAACTTTTACTTCTATAGGATCCAGAATCTGTGACTTTGGAATAACACCTTTGATCAACATATCCAAATCACACAAGCGTAACTTCAATAATGAATAAATTTGGAGTACAATATTGAACACCACTCTGTCACACTGTAATCTCTTTTGTTCAAATTTTGTCAAAAGCACCTGGAAACCAAGTGAACTTACTACAACTACAACTCTTATTCGTCAAGACATCAATGAAAAAATTAATGACAGCACCATAACAACTTCTTATCAAATCACAACAAGCTCTTTACAACAATCTCCCTAACTATAACAACACTAGCATCCTTTTGACAACTTCAACACACAATCTCCATATAGTTGATATCAATGACCAACATAAACAATTGTTGACATCAATGATAACACTAGCAACATACTTGCAACATATATATCTCTAAAAAATTAAAGTAGTTAATATTGTGCTCATTTCCATGTAGTTATTGGATGAGTTATATTTAGTTATGATTAGAAATTATGAATTTGTATTGTATAAACAAGTTGAACTCTTTATGATGATGTCAAAATTGTATAGTTTTCTTTATTAATGTATAGTGATTAGTCTCCTTGGGTATTTTGTGGGAATAGGTATGCAAGAGCTAGAATGAAGATTGAAGAATGAAGAAAAAATCAAAGACAAGTATCTCTACCTTTTGGTATTAGGTGTCCTTTACATTTCATGATTATGTTACTTTACTCTTTAGTATAATTCCTCCTACAGCCTATTGCAAGTCTACTCAAGTGGGGGGAAATATAATAACAAAAATTACATACTCTACAACTTCATTATTATTATTTGGGTTCCATCTTAGCCCAAGCCCATATGCATGTATTTATTCCATGATTTGACCCATCATCCATAGTCACCAATGTCCCATTTCCTATGTCATCCCCCTGAATATTTTTAAAGCTACTTTATTTCCATTTTTGTTTAATTTTTATCCCCTTCCACATCTTAACTCCATCTTTAATTTCCCTTTAATTTATCCCCCTTTATCAATTATCAAACAATTAAATCTTGTGGGTAGCCCCATCCTATGTTAAAATACCCATGTTATCCTTCCCAAATCCTACCTTGTGGTGCATAAAAAAATTGTGACCACCCACCACAACATCGATTGATTCAAGCGTAGTGTCTCCTAAATGACCCAGTTCTCATTTGTTGATGATGCCCATAATTTTCCACCTAATAATATGGCCTTGAACTTTTACCCTCCCATCACCAATTTGGAATGCAAGATAATAAATTTATAGAGAACCCCAACTCATAAGTTTTAATCCTCAAGTTCTATTATAAAATAATTTAATTTAGGCCACCTTTGTTTCATTTTAACATAAAGAAAGGGAAAATATAAGTTGTTGATTGCTTCAAAAATCTAAGCTAGCTTCAAAATCTCTACTTAAAAGTGACACCCCAACATTGCTTCAAAAAGTATAGGAGTGAGATAGCTTTATCCCTTACATCTCAAGATAATTTGTTTTCTCTATTGGACAATGTTATAATAGGATCTTTGACAATAGGTGGTTGGTTTACAAGGGCTCTCACTAGGTGAACCATTTTTTACTGGTGGTTGAAGTCATAACCCTTGTGTATCTCCGTTTCTCTTGATTTATCTCTAAAATTCCCTTAACCCACTCTATTTTTCTAATTTGTAAACCATATCTCATCCACTTTCATTGCTAGTAATCCTTTATCATTTCATATAGTCATTTTAGCATGTTTCTCATCACCCTTTGTGAGTGTAAGGTATTGTTTGTCACCTTTGAGAGTTGCTAACCACTTCCATGTATCAAATGCGCACCTAAGTGCTTCAAAATCGTGGTTTCCCATTTTCATATTAGTTCTCTTTGAAGTTCCAAAGGAATTTTAGTTTGAACCATCAACTTGTTTCCAAAACCTTTCCCCCCTTACTTGGTTTGTTGTGTATTAATTATCCATTAGCAACATCATTAAGATTTTCAAGGGTTATATTTTAACTAAGTGATTTTGAAGCATATATTAGTTTATTATCCAATTATTTATTAATATGTTAATGTATGTTGATCTTTATATCACACAAGGAAATTGATTGAGGTGGACTCCCCTTTAACCACTTATTTTTTGTAGGACTTGAACCCATAAAATTTGTTAGAACATAATGCTTATTAGGAGATTTTATTTAATATAATAATGCCTAAATAAAATTTATAAAACTCTAAATTATACATTTATCTTTAAAATATAAAGTTATGAGTGATTTATAAATCTTAGCTTTGTAAAAAATAATTAATTTAAATTAATTCAATTAATAACCAAATGGTTATAAGGTAAAAGGTTGTAACTTTTACACCAACCTCTTAGGCTGCCTTAAATATAGACAAACATACTAAATGCATAAATTACATTATGGATGTAAGTTGAGGCATTTACAAACCATGAGAGATATATTTATGAATGCATTTATATGCACATGAGACCATTAAGAAAGTAGGAAAAGAAGAAGATACTATAATCTCTCATCCTTGTTATGTTCATATTTGTATATATTTATTTTAAATTTTTTCATTAATGATTGATATTTTATGACTTTATTATCGAAAGATTTTTTCATGTAAACAATGTATTTTCTATCTATTTCATCTATTTTCTTCTCCATTATTTTCTATTCCATATAAAAATGAGAAAATGTTTTTACAAGATTAGTACATATGTTTAAAAGATAATATATACGCAGTTCACATTTTAGCAGGGTTGTTGAGATTAGAGGCATCATAAACTATATACTCATCACATGCTTCATCTCTTCGTATTCATCTACCATTAAAGCAGAAAATTATGGTTTTCTTGAAAAATGGAGGAGTTATGATTATGTTAGTAATTGGAATTTGGCTTAATATGCATTTGCTTGAATATTTTTAAACCCTTTTCAACAAATCCATTTTGTGCATATCAAGCAATCATTGCAGTCCGTATGTATTATGGCAAACAGCTCAATGCCTTGTCTATGCTACATTTCAGGTTAGAGACTTGTTGGTTGCATATGGTGGGATAGTGTAATTCAATTGGGAGGATAAGAAAAAATAGAATCCAATTTGATACTTATATTTAGTTTATAATAATCTTCTTACATTAGGATTTCATTTTTTTACTATAAGATGTAATGTATAATGTTGAAAGTCAGATTAGAATATTAATTATAATAAAGCTTAAGGTAAATGAGAGTCATGTATATTATCGGACATTAAAAATAAATAAATAAAAATTTAATAGAATATTATATCTATTAGATTGTTGGGTCCAACAAAACATAACGGTTCTCGCTATAGTGTACGAAAGAAGACAAATGCAAGAAATAATTCACTGGGTTGAAATGTGAATCTCACATCCATAATCCTATCGAAACTAAAATTTATTAAAAATTGGTGAACACTTAAGATAAGGGACCCACATGTGATAATTCTATGAAAGAGATTGAAATAATTATATCTACCAAAACACACTTTGAATATGAATGAAGGGGTCAAGAACGTTAGGAAATGTGTTATTCATCTTTTATATGAGAATATTAAATGTTTTGTAAAGTTGTGGTGTGTAGGATTATATTAATCATTTTAGAATTAATGACAATTATAAGTGGTTAAGGTCAATAGAATAATATGCTTTTATGGTCTATTTTATTTGAATTTCATATTTTTTAAAGATTTTTATTTAAAGTCAGTTTGTCTTATATGGTTAGATGATTTAGTCGGTGATTGTTTAGTTGTTAGGCATCTTTCTGTGCAATATTTTGCTTTGATCAATATAAAAAAAGTGGTTTATTTTAAAATGGGGCACTACATTTTGTAGGTGCAATATTTTTTGTGTGATTGTTATGTGTAACAATATAAATATATTTAATATTAGAGAAATGTATTTAATATTGAGGTCATAGTTTAGTGAGTACATAGATTAATGGCCCCATGATTTAATATGGAAAACATATTATAGATATGTATTTAATTATTAAATGTCTTTTTAGAAAGCATTTAATGTGGGGCCATAAGAGACAAACCATCTTGGGCTCCCACCTTAAAGAAGTATTTGGGTGCATTGATTAAGAGTGGCTAGAAAACTTTTTTTTTCTTGTTTATAAATAGAAGGATTAAGTTGGAGGTTAGATATCATATTGTAATTGATCATCATCTTGTGCATGCTCATTATGAGTGAATGTGGTGTATACATTTAGAAACTTCAGTTATTTTTTGAGATATCTAGAGGAGCATGTGGATCTCATTGATTCTTGAATTGATGTTGCAAGAAATACAACTATGGTTCTTAGTCATTGGTAAAGAAGGTTATATCTTACATGTTTTCTTCTTCATTGAGAGTGTTGATCTCCTATAAAATCTTGAAACCTAATATTATATAGTAGTTATATTTTGTTGAGAATACATTAGCATAAGTGTTTTGAAGGTTAGTTTTTTTTAGTTCTTTTTAAAGATACCATTATCAATCTTACAATTTTTCTCTTCTTTATTTCATTCTAATTATTTCATTAGTATTGTTCTTATGTCAAATTTTATTAGAATTTGTATAGATCCGATAACTTGTAGCATCTCTTCTCATAAGACTAAGTAAGAAATTATTCATATTTCCTTTCATAAAATCATAAAACAAAAAAATATATATACAAAATAAATAACTAAAAAATTGCATAAACCTAATGTCAACACCTCAAATAATTCAAGGGAAAACCTATGAAAATGACAACCATCTAAAAATATATTAGCATTGATTCCAAACCAAACTTAAGTGGATTATATTCATGACATACTATTTATTATTGAAATTTGACCAATTAAAAATATTGAAGAATTGATCAAGAAGGTGAAAGAAAAAATAGAGAGAAGAATAAATTTAATACTAATGTAGAAATTTTGATGTATGAAATATTTTTACATCATTCCTCATTTTTCCTTTTTCTCTTTTTTTTAAAGCTTATGAGCTTGTGAAACTCCTTGTACCACTGATATTCTATCCAACAATTAGTAGATCATGAAATAAATAAAAAATAAAATACCTCAAATATTCTGAAAATTTATAATTAAAAGTGCATAGTTCATGACTTAAAAGTCCATCACAATATAAAGTTAAGCCTATTTTACATAGAACACATTGTAACTCTATTGAAATGAATGAACCTCATTGATTCACACTTTTCAAAATGAAGTTGATCTAATCTATTATACCTAATGATTTAATGCAATGAGCTAAAAAAAATAGAAAGTGTAAGAAGACTTGATTTATGTGTAATTAGGTAATGGGAATTAATGTTGTATAATTATTTTTACTATCTTAATAAGTTGATGTGATATTTTTTCTAGCCTAATTTACATGTTATAAGATATTTTTCATTTTAAAATTTTCATACTATGAACTTACAATTTTGAGATTTTTGAGGAAGTGAAAAGGTTTGAGAGATTTATAAGTTAACTTAATTAAAATAGATAAATTCAAGAAAGTAAAACATGATAGAAAAGGAAATAAATGGTAGTGAAAATATTAGACTCTTCTTCTAACACAAATAAAAAAGTAGCTATTAAAGAAAAATATCCAACAATCTATCACTTTAAATGCATGGACCACACAACACTCTTCATGGGCACCAATCCAACAATCCATCACTTTAAATGTATAGACCACACAACACTCTTCATAGGCACCATCCATTCATTCATTCACATTTATAATCAATTTATAGTGTTTGATTTGGTCATAAAGCTTTTATTGGTCCTAGAAACATCTACACCACCCACCTTATAAATTATTTGGAAACCTTCACCAATTTTAAATGTCTCTACAAAATCTACCAAATCTCACCCCCTTTCAAGAAGATATCCATTTGTAAGGTAGCTCCTCTTTGTGGATGATGCTATTTAGGCATTTTCAAACCAAGGGTTCATAAAAGTATTTAAAGGTTGAAGATATTTCCTTAAAAATATATATTAGGATTTAATTTATTATTTTTATATGGTTATATGGTTATAAGATTATAAATTATTTTAAAAATACTTGTCTTATGTTGTTGTGCACATTTAAGTGACTATTCTCTTAAGTGTGATTTACAGTTCATTTTTATTTCATAATCATTTATTTATAATGGAGTTATTTTTCTTTTGGAATTAATTCTTATGCCATTCTTAAAATCTATTCTAAATTCTTTTAGTCATAATTACAAATGACACTTATGTGTGCAAACAAGGATGACTTAGACACGTGTATCTAGGATAATTTTAAAATCATGATATTTTAACCATGGATATTAACTTTTCTCTAATGTAATTCTAAAATACCTCCAATAAAAAGTATCCTCAATAATACAAATAAATAATATCACCACTCTTCTCATACTAATATTTTCTAGCTAACTCCAAATGACATTAATTTTGTAATATTCTCATTTTCAATGTCAAGATTTCTTCTACAACATTTTTGGAGCTCACAAATTGAAGGTCCTATATATTTGTTCATAAATATTTCATCCATAAAATTTTCCACTATTTCAACCCTCAAATACTAGGTATTTATTTCCATTTTTATTTATATTTTATTTCCTACCTTCCCTAATCCATTCTAACTATTTCCTATCATCCACATTATCCCATTAATATAAACCCACACCCTTAGATCTCTTCCAAATTAATAGGTTATCCATCATCACCCTTTATTCCTTTCAAAACACTCTGACACACTACTACATTTTATCTTGTCTCATAGGGCTTCACACTCTAGAGACATTTATCATGCACACTACATCACTCTTTCACATCAAATACCCACACATAATAATCTTTTCAAAATGACTCGTAGAGGTTGGAAAATATCATCTAGGTGACTAATTGAGGTAATTTCCCATATAAAAACCCATTCAAAAGAGTGAGTTTCATGTTCCAATGTATTAAAAACCATAACAACTAGTTTAACATTACAATATAAGCAAAAATATAGTTCTTGTCCATCCTAAAAAATAATGTAGAGCTTCATCATCTACCTAGAAACTAGCGTTAGAACAAAAAAAGTGTCATGTAGAAGTGATTTTACAAGATTTTAGGGTAGTATAACCTTACCCTAATGCGCTTTTTATGTTTAGAATGCTAGAGAGGGAAAATGAACCATACTTTAATGCAAGCACAAATTTTATAAGAACCTAGGAGGGGAAGAAATGCCATACCCTAACATAGGTGTATATATTTGAGTTCCATAGAGAGTGTAAGTACCCAATTATAGTACAAGTGTCTTGTTTCAATTCCAATTTATATAGAATTGTGTGTGGTCTCACAACATACTCCATTGTTCCTAAAGAGCATGGGAACCCATACTTAGCATAATGTATCTTATGTCATCTCAAGTTAGTAAGGTTGAGAAAAACCCAATGATGAATTCACTTGTGAGAGTCTTTAAAATAGTTACAATTGAGAGTTACGTTTTTCGGGGAAATAAGGTCTTATGGAACTAGATGTTGCATCTTTGGGTTCTACATCTAGTTAACCTATCATATTTTGTAACCATCACACAACCTATGAATGCCTTGTAAAAATTTGTAAGTATTGGTGGGGTTGGCATCATCACATAGTTGTGTTATCTTAAAGTGGACCCAAAGATTAGTTAAGCCTAAAATAAAGTACACAAGGCGGAGATATCAAAGCTTAAATAAATGGGTGTGGGAATAAGAATTTCTCATTGCAATTACAGATGTAGTAATGTAGAATTTTCCCACAAAAGAGACATTAATCAAGATATAAATGATAAATGATAATGGTTAGCATTTGTGATCACTTTAAAAAGTGAAAGTGAAAGGGTTGGGGTTTTAAGATAATTTCCTTCGTGGAATTAGGTAGCTGATTTTTTTTAAGAGTTCCATAACTGTTAAAATTCTCAAAGTTCCTATAATAGCCAAAAATCTCAAAAAGTTCAAAAAATACATTTAAGTAAATCTAAGGATTATTTCAAAATAAATTGATGGGAATAATTGGCCTAGGAATAAAACTATTGGATTAGTGATTTTTTTCTTTCATACGGATTCACATAGAGTTTTATATGATTAAATCATTATGTTAGCATGCACGAATAAATGCAAGATAATTCCTTTTTATGTGATGGGTGACTACAGGATCATGTGGGTCCAAAAAGTGGCGATATGACAAAAAAGTGGTTGATGACTTTTTTAATCCAAATTTGATGAAATAGAAAGGGTTTATTAATAAAGTTGTCAAATTTCTAAAAATATAAGATATGCCTTATTTTGAATTAAATAGATAATTATTATTAATTTTATACATACATTCTCACTAAAGTCATGATTGATAGGTTGATTTTAAAACATCTATAATTCGTAAACGATTTCACAATCTGAAAGATGCAACACATTCTATGCTTCCCATACTATAGGATATAAATAAATAAAAATTGAATTTCATAAATTTTTGACCAAGTTATGGTGGTTAGACAAAAAAAATTAATATTTTTAAAAAGTTATATAAAAAATTCATAACTAATTATTTGTTTCTAATTTTATTTTTTAAAATGCAGCTCATTCGGACATGTGTCCTCTACTTATATTGAAATTTTCAAATAAATACAGTATTTTTTTCTTGTACTTAGTTTGGTCAAACATACCCTTGCTTTTTATTTTTTCCTAAAAAAATTAGTACTACTACATTGAAATTTCAAATTTTCACCAAATAGATTTAATTTTTTTCCAAAAAAGGAATAGTACCTTAGAAACTACATTCAATTTTCTAAAAATCATTTTCTTACATACTTTTCAAATTATGTTAATAACTTATTCAAATTTTTATGTCAAGTTGCCTAGCTTTGTTTTTCTGAAATTTCCTTGCCACTTAAGGGCCTAGTTTGAACCCCCATGATCCTGCATTGGCCCTGATGATGTGTCAATACAACATGAAGATCTAAAAGTGGTGAAAAACTTGGATATTAAAATAATTCAAAACAAAGAGGAATTTAGATACAGAGCCAAGAGTGGGTATCTTTCCTAATATTGGAAGTAGGTATTTTATCCATTGCCAGTAATAGGCATTTTATCCAATGCATGAATAGGTGTACGTAGATGCAAGAATTTTGAGGTCTACTGGTAGAAGATCAAGTTTTGAGTTTTAAAGGTAGGAAGAGGACAATAAGAATTGAAGAAGTGCAACTTGTTAAGTATGCATAAAGATATATCACAACCATTATCTAGAGTTTTGAAAGGTTAAGAAACCATCAATGAAGACCAAGTCAATAGGACATAAATTTGACCAATTATTTTGAATCTATCTACTTTTCTCTCTATACATAGAATATGTTTTTGTGCCACTTGTCTTATGATTATTATCTTATTTCTCTTTAGTCATGTTCTATTTTTATAACAAACTCCTATCTTGTATTCTACAAAGAGACATCAAGTTGTTTGGTTTGAAGGACCACAATTTATTGAAATAGTAGAGCTTAAACTGGAATACCACCAATTTATTTCTTTACTTCCTGTTTTCTATTTAATTTCATTAAATACTTGTACATACTATAGAGGTTGGTAACACTAAAGCAATTGAAGGTTATTCTTGATTGTATATTTTGCATGATTGTAAATTGTTCATTCCTAGTGAAATAATCAATTTGTTGTGTCATCTTTGGGTGCATTTTGAAGCTATCTCATTGGTGAGTGGTTCTATTTATCTAAAATCTTGCACTAGTTTGTATGTAGTTTTGAATCAATATAGTGAAATACAAATGGTATCTGCTTTAGTTTACTTATCTTTTAGTATGTGGGTGGGAAATATTTGGAGCAAGCTAGATCTATTAGATCTCTTTTCTCCTTCCTTTAAATATTTTGCACTTTGTTTTGGATGAATACAGTGTTAAATGTTATATAAAGTAATGGATACATAATTTGTTAGAATAAACAACATCACTTCTTAGTAACAGGAAGATACTTTAGAAAACCAATAGGCCCCCATGTGAACAACAACTAAACAACAAACCCTAAGTGAACCTAGTAAGTTGAGACCTAACATTCTCGAGCCTTCAAATAGCTAATTATTTACCAAATCTAGCGACTTTTCAAGATAGTTAGATTCTATTGTTTGAATAACAAAATCTATTTTCATGTTGCATGTGTAACACCCTCGTCAACAAAATTAGTGTTAGAAGGAGGGCTTGATCTAAACTTGAACTAATAAAGGAATTCCAAAATTTTCACTACTAGTTGAATTTGAAATAAGACATTCAAACAATTATTCAGAGGTTGTAGATCTCATTATTAATTGGTCAAAATTTATAAAAATTTAAAATTAAAAGGAAAAGTGCTCAAAGAGATTGAACCTAGGAAATCATGGAAATTTCAGGACATATTAAATCACATGAAAAACACTGGTTCAACATGGATGTCTCATCTATTCAAAATATTTTGAACAAAAGGCTTTTCCTTGAAGATTTTCTCAAGTATGGATTGCTGGATAGATGTATAATTCATAAAACCATAGAACATGATGAAGTCAATTGCATAATATTTCTAATTAGGATGGATTTAGCTATTATAAAATTTATTTCTCTAATCGAAGTATTGAAATGTAAATGGAATATTAGAAATACATTGACACAGGTTATGTCTAAGAGGTATGAGTCCAAAAAATTGTAAAGAGTCTTGAAAAATATTAGTACAATTGAGAATCCATTGTCTGGTTGTTATGATAACACAAACATAATATTTTATAATACTAAATAATGGTCAATAGATTGCATCACAAAGTTTTAGAAGGATCAACAAAATGTTCCTTCGGTTCTGCCTAAAGCATTAATTATAGAGAGGGTTGCATAAGAAGAATTGTAGAAGGAAAACAAGATTTATTCTATTGTATCAAGGGAACCTAATGCTAAAAAATTAGATGTTGTTCAACTATCTTTCATACTAGAGATGAAAGACATGAGATCAATGGGAAAAAATACAATTCTAACAAGAGGATTATCCCTAAATTCCCTTGAATTCTAAATTTTTCAAGCACAAAGAGGACTTATAGAAATAATTTTAGATAAAGATGATTTGAATAATTATTTTCTACAAATAGAATACAAATCCTTTTCCTTTTCACTTAGTGATAATTATGTTGTCAAATTGCAAATGAAAAGTTAAAGAAGTTACAATTAGTGATCTACTAACTAATGCTTCATGGAATGATAGGCATGGTGAATATATGATTCTCATTCAAAATGAAGAGGTGCAAGAAGACATCATAGTTATATACAAACAAGAATTCAAAGGGAAATACATTTTGAATCTACACAATAATTAGTTATGGCAAAGCGAGGAAAGATATTTTATTATTTGTGAGCTAAATGAAGAGAATACTCAAGTTGTTTATTTTCATCCTAGAAAAATTATGGGAAATTATGATGTTATTTTGAAAAGGAGAAAAATAAAATATATGAATGTAAAGATCATCTAAATACACATCATAGTGTTGTAATTAGAACATATATATCTGAATATAAGGATAAATTTGCTAAATTAAGAACTATGGATATTATAGAGATGCTCCTCAAAGTGAAAATATTTTTACCCATAAAAGGTATAGGTAATAATTAGCTTTATTTGTTGTAAATGTGTATATTAGATTAAGGTTAGATTAGGGATACATTTAAATTGAATTGGTTCTATTTTCATAAAGCTCAAAATTGTCATTTATTTTAAGCCAAAAGTTTGTTCACAATTTTACATAGGGAAAGGTTGATTTTAGAAATTTCGCATTAGCACTTTCCAGTATCAAAAAGAAACAAGAAGAGATACATTCTAAGGCTATTCACTAAATGTAAACATATATATTAATAGGAAAAGGAATTAATATGTACACATATCACAACATTTTACAAAATTTTGTTTCCTTTAGCAATGGTCCTAATCTATCTCTCTTGCCTCATTTTGAAGAAACTTGTATCCAAGGGAAACTAGTTGTCTATGCTTAGCAAAGGTCACTCTACGAGAATTCCCTAAAAAAGGAAGCTAGTGTAACTATTCCTTCATTTAGAAAATGGGGAATATATAGATAGGAGTAGGAATTCCTACCTTGGGTCTTCTTGCAGCCAAATCGTAATCTAATCCTCCCAAATAGTCAGCCTTAACCATAAGTGTAGCCAATGCTAACATATTTTCTTGTGACACTTCATTGTCTAAGGGTGAGGGAAAAAACCAAGAAGAAATATTAGATTTCACCTGATATTAGTCATCTGGTCCATAAAATCATCTCCCAAAACCATTCTAAGGGCAACCCTTGTCATGCATATTCAGATATTGAAAACTTTCCTTGGCCTCTGACTGGTGATTCAATCTAGAAATGTTGATTATTGTCTAGGACTAGTCAATCAAATGGGAGTATCCATGTTAAAACTTAATTGAGTTGTGACCAAAATTAGGATGAATTTCATCAAGGTGCATAGGGTGAATTTATAGAATCAATTCTTTGTTTGTAGATCTCTTGCATGAAAGGTGTCTTTGTTCATTGTTTGATCCTATGGATCAAGTTTTTCACAATTCTAACATGGTATTAGAACATTAATTCAGTGAACCCCTTCTCGAGTTATGAAGGGTTTTTCTTCAACAAGGGTTATAGGCTTTAGATCTAGAATTGCCTTTTCTCTTTTTGCAAATTTAGGAGGTGGACAATTTTTTGGTGTATCTAGGACCAAAATAGAATCTTCCATTAGATTCAGAGCTATTGAGAAAGTTAGTGTTTCCTTTCATTTGGCCTGATTTGGATTCCTGAGGTCAGATCTACAAGGGTTTGAAGTATTTTTTTTCCAGATCCAAGGGTAGTTGTGATTTTAGAGCATTTTGAGCTGAAAAGAACCTCACAATTGGATTTAGGAGGTCAATTCGATGAATTTTGACTATAAATTTTCCTATTATCGATGTCAGAAGCTTCTAAGGAATTTTTTTATACAAGAGCCATGCGATCCCTATATGGTCACCTACAATCATTTCCAAAAAAAAGGTGAAATTTTTTTAGGTCAATGTTTTTTTAAATGTCTTATTGTATAAATTTCAAAAAAAATAAAAAAAAGGCAATGTTGGATTTTTTTTAAAGCAAAGGAAGGTTTTATATTCTTAGGGGCACACATTTATTTCCAACCTATGCGTAGGGTACATATATTACCCTAGCAGCAGGATTGCATCGCCCCCGTGTGCCCCCTACTACTCATCGACCAATGGCCTTTGTGTCAACTAGCGAAATTTAAATTTCGACAACGGTTTTTGGTGCTGGTGTATTTTTTCAGTGCCTTAAAACCTTTTACCAAAAATTTTAAAATTTCTCGGCAACTGGTATGGCTTTTCCAGTAGTTTCTCTGACACCACTTATTTTTCCCAATCGAGGAATTTTCAGAATATTTAGTTAAGGTCAAAGGAATATTTTGTCACTATTTTTCTTTCCCAGGGGCTGAGTTTTTTTCGGCAAGAGGAAATATTCACAAGAATATTTCGTTGACATTAGTGGTATGGTCAATTGGTCAAGGCCCTTCAAGCCCCTCTTTGGACCTAAGGGATCTATTTTTTATTTTGGACATAACTTGGGTGTACGGTGTTGGATTTTTGCAAACAAGATATTGTCAAAAATTTGGTTCTATCAACTTTCCAATGGCGTGGATCTCATCATGCATTTTATTGTTAGCGCATTCTATAACTTGTTGAAGTAAGAGGTGTTGTTTTTAATCTCGAGCTCATAACTTTTGTCTCATTTCTTTTTTTTGTGATTCTAGTGATGTTGGGATGGTCTTTTAGAGCTCTTCACAACCATCCATGCAATTTTTCCAGATTTCTCTCTAAGTACATTATATTCAGTTTTTTTTTGTGTTTTCACATTCCAGTGAATTATTTGGATGTCTTAGCTCTTGGAAAAAAAAATCATTTGTGTGGGATGACTTGTTTTTGGCTATTCTACATGTATTTCTAGTAATTTATCCTATTTTGGCATTTTAGACATATTTTTTAAGCACATTCTCTTTTGTAGACACACTAAGATAAAGTGTCATTTTGGTGTATACATTTTGGGGATTTTGAACATCCTATTGTGCCTTTTGTACTAGCACTATGATATAAAGTACCATGGGGGGGTTGATGTTTTTGTTTGGTCTATCATCACACCTTTGTTAAGTGAGTTTTCCTTCCACAACAGTAGTGAATCCTAGTGATTCTTGCCGCATGCATGTGTGCCTTAGTTTGCGCACCCTTTTATTTGTAGGTTGTTTCTCCTACAGGCACTTCTTTGTTTCACATAGTTTCAATGTACCTAGATTGGCTCTCACATTTTAGCATTATGGGGGGTTTCTACTATTAGTGGTAATGCTTCCTTGGTTTCACATTTGAGTGATCTATGTATCTAGTTCTTGTTCCTATGTACTAGTCAGATGCAATGTACATCAGTGGCTCTAGGTTACCCATGCATTTTGGTGAGATAGAGAATTTAACATATGGACACTCTTATATTCCTATTTTTGGAGGTTCTTCATTTCAACACCATATCAATCATCATTCAATAATAGTCTACAACTTCTTCATGATTCAATGATCTTCAAGTTCCTCTTTTTTGGGACATTATTTTCCACAATTCTAACAACAAGGTAGTTTGAAAGGGAATGATTCAAGGTAGATTCAAAATCAATTTTGATGGATCATAAAAAGGAAATCTTGGACCAACAGGGGTAGGGTGCATTATCAAAGATAGTGAGAGGTAGTGTGTATGGGCCTTATCTAGAAATATTGGATTTTCTACAAATAACGAAGAAAAAATGGAGGCATTGGCTTTGGGACCGTGGTTATCTAAATAAAATAACATAAAAAATATAGATATCTAGAAGGTGATTCACTATTGTGCATTCAAGAAATTATCAAGCGAGACATGCCAAATTAGAAACTAAAAAGATGGGTGTTGAAGGTCTGGGAATATTTAGAGGAAATGGGGGATTTTTCAATATCACATGTATATAAAGAAGTAAATGGCACAATTTAATTCCTTGCCAATTATGGAGTCAATTCAATAGGGTAAGTGCATGGATTTGTGACATAATTTTGGCTCTTAAGATGCCATTTTTCCTTAAATCAGCAAAATATTATTTGCATGAGAAAATGAAGATAGTTACGCTCAAAATTTCAAGATGCGGCAAGAAAAAGAGTTGAAGTACTCCGAGTCTAGTTTCTAAGCTACTGATTCTTTTTGAAATTAATGAAGATTAAGGGTCTTAAAAAGGGGGGGCCCAAAACAAGTCTTATTTTTATCAAAAAAATAGCATAGCGTCTGAGCCCCTCCCCCCTTTTTGATTAACTTTTTTTTAGAATTTCAAAAATCCAAATGGTGATAAATTAGCTAACACCATTTAGTTTATCCTCATTTTTTGGATAATTTTTTTAATGAATATATAATATTTTATGAATTTTCAAAGTGGAAACATCCTAAAAAGCTAAAATTTGAGCATGCTCCCCCCTATTTTTTTTGAAAACTAATCAAAAATTGAATTTATTTTCATCACGTGTAGAATAGAGTCTAGTTTTTAAAAATGTAATTTGTTTCACGTTTCGATGAACGAGTAAAAATCTATCCTAAAACTAGCACATGTTGGTTTTTGACCAAAAACGAAGGCATTTACAAGAGAAGTTATGGATCAAAACCTTAACTAAATCAAAACAATTTTTTTTATATATTTAGATAGCTAAGAGAGAGGTTAACACCATCATAGTTTTTTTATAAACTTACATTGAAAGATGCGCAAACGTGACGGTGAGCATGGCCAAATTTATGTTACCTTTTGAAAAAATCACGTCTTTTGCATGAAATGGTTGTCCAAACCTTTGGTTCGGATGTCCAATGCAAAATCCAACCTATTGGGTTGGTATTTACCTATGCAAACCATTTGACGAGCACCAAATTTGGTGCTCACCAAATGTGTTGCTTCATTTTTCTAGTGCCAAATTTGGCGCTCGCCAAATATCATTCATGAGTTTTGTAATGCATTTTTCTATACTGTTTCATTTTATCTTTCTCTGCCAAGGAAACTGTATAGTATAAGTTTAAATTTACATATGGAAATTTAATTTCTTATACTTTAAGTTATATTTCATGTATATAGTTTCAAGATGTTTGAGAGTGGTTTCAGATCTCTAAGAGTTATAATGCAAATCTATTTTTTGGAAGATTTTAAAAAAAATCAAACTTAGTCAAATTTCAGTAATCAACATGTCAAATTTTAGTAATCAAGAGGTCAAATTTTAGTAATCAAGAGGTCAAATTTCATCTTTCTCTCTCTATTTCACTCATTTTCATCTTTTATTCTCTAGACATCTCTCTCTCTCTCTCTCACTATCTCCATCCCTTTATCTGACACTCTCTCCCTTGAGCTTAAGAACTATATCTCTACATGTCCATCTCTCTCTCCTTCCCTCTCTAATATATTTCTCCCTCCCTCCCCCCCCCTTCCCTCTCTAAATTTCTCTATCTCCCCTCCCTCTCCTTCTATCTATATATCTCTCTCTCTACTCTCTATATCACCTCTCTATATCCCTACCTATCTCTCCCTCCCTCTCTCTCCCCTCTTTCTCTCTTACTCTTTGTTTCCCTCTCTCCCCTTCCCTCTCTACTCTCTATCTCGCCATTCTCTCTCTTCTTCCCTCTCAAGTTCTCTCTATCTCACCTCTCTTTCCTTCCCTCCCTCCCTCTCTAATTTTCTCTTTCTCATCCTCTCTCTCTCCTTCCCTTTCTACTTATCTCTATCTCACCTCTATTTCTACCCCTCTCTCTCCCTCTCTCTCTTCCTTTCACCCACCTTTTCTCTCTAATTCTTGCTATCTAACCTATCCCTCTATACCTCTTTTGCTCTCCCCCCTCCTTCCCTCTCAATCTCTCCACCTTCTTCCTTACCTCTTTACTTCTCTCTCCATCACACATCTCTATCACCTATCTCACTTCTCTCTCTCCCCTTCCCTCTCTACTCTCTTTTTCTCTATCTCACCTCTCTCTCCCTACTTATCCCTCCCTCCTCTCTCTTATCTCTCTTGCCTCTCTCTCTCCCTCCCTACCTCTTCCTCCCTCTCCCCTTCCCTCTATAATTGTCTTTATCTCCTCCCTCTATCTACCTACCTCTTTTTTTTGTCTCACATCTCTCTTCATCCCTACCTCTCCCTCTATCTCTCCTTTTATATCTACTCTCTACCTATTCGTCCCTCTATACCTATTTCTCTCTCCATCCTTGCCTCATCTCTCTCAATATCTCCACCTTCTTCCCTCTTTACTTCTCTCTCTATCACCTCTCTCTATCTCTCTCCTTCCCTCTCTACTCTCTCCATCTCTCCCTCCCTCCCCCTGTTTCTAACTCTCATCTATCCCTCTCCCTCTTTCTATATCTCATCACCTTCTCTCTACCTATCTCTCTCTCTCATATCTATCTCAACAATCCATCTTTACCTATCCCTACCTCCTATCTCTCTTCCTTCCACCAAACGTCACTCTACATCTCTTTATCTAACCCCTATATACATTTTTCTCTCTCCCTCTCTCTTTCCCTCTCTCAATCTCTCTACCTTCATCCTTATGTCTCTACTTCTCTCTATCACCTCTCTCTCCCCCTTCCCTCTTTACTTTCTTTCTCTCTATCTCACCTCTCACTCCCTAAATATCCCTCCCTCCTCTCTCTATCTCATCTCTCCCTCCCTCCCTCCCTACCTCTTCTTACCTCTCTACTCCCCTCTCTACTTCTCTCTATCTCCCCCTCCCTCTCCTTACCTACCTCTCTCTCTAAATCCTTATCTCTCCATCTCTCCTTCCCTCTCTAGTTCTCTCTACCTACCTCTCTCTCTCTCTCCCTCTCTCTCTTTCTCAGTCTCTCCACCTTACTACTTCTCTCTCTAACTTCTCCCTCCCTTCCCCTCTCTCCTTTACTCTCTACTTTGTCTCTATCTCAACTCTCTCTACCTACATATCTATCCCTCCCTCATCTTTCTATCTCTCATCTCCCTATCACTCCCCTCTCCCTCTCTACCTACCCCTTCTCTCTCCTCTCTCTCTCAAGTCTCTCCCTCCTACCCCCTCTCCCTCTCTTAGGTCTCTCTCTCTCAATCACTCCCTCTATCTCTCTCCCCTCTACCCTTAACCCTTAACACCTCTACCCTCTACCATTAACCCTATCTCTCTCTCTCACTCCTATTTATCTCCCCTCTACCCTTAACCCTTAAACCCTCTACCCTCTACCCTTAACCCAATACCCTCTACCCTCAACCATATACCCTCAACCAAATACCCTAAAACATCAACTCTATAGGTCCTCAACCCTCTACCCTATACATTGGATGCTCAACCCTCATCTATCTTTGTCCCCCCTTCCTCTTCTCTCCTCTCTATATCACTTCTCCCTCAATCTCTCCCTCAAACCTATACCTTAAACCATTAAACACTCAACCCTAAACCCTAAAACCTAAACCATAATCCCTTAACCCTTAAACCTAATTAAACTATCTACCCTAATCCCTAAATCCTCAACACTTTATCCCTCAACAGTTAAACCCTCAACCCTCAACCCTCTACCTTCAACCCTAAAGTCTTAAACCTTAAACCATCAACCCCTATACCCTCTACCCTATATGTTGGACCCTCAACCCTAATCCATCAATCCTATACCCTCAACCCTCTACCCTCTACCCTATACATCGAACCCTCAATTCTCAAACCTTGACCCTTAGTCCCTCAACCCTTATACCCTCTACCCTATACATTGGACCCTCAACCCTAATCCTTCAACAATATACCCTCAAATCTATACCCCAAACCCTCTACCCTCAAACCTAAACCCTAAAACCTAAACCCTAAAACCTTCTACCCTATACCTTCTACCCTCAACCCAATACCCTAAACCATAAACCCTATATTTCCTCAACCCTATACATTGGATCCTCAAACCTCATATATCTTTGTCCCTCCCTCCTCTTCTCTCCTCTCTATCTCATTCTACCTCCATCTCTCCCTCCATCCTTCCCTCCCTCTCTACCCTAATCCCTCAACCCTATAACCTCAACCCTTAAACCCTTAAACACTCAACCCTAAACCCTAAATCCTCAACCCTTAACCCTTAAACTCTAAACCCTTAACCCTTAAACCCTAAACCCTTAACCCTTAAACCCTCTACCCTCTACCCTCTACCCTCTACCCTATACTCTCAACCCTTAAACCCTTAAACCCAAGTAAACTCTCTAAATTAATCCCTCAACCCTCAACCCTTAATCCCTCAACCCTTTAACCCTCTACCCTCTACCCTCTAACCTCTACCCTCTACCCTCTACCCTCTACCCTCTACCTTCTACCCTTAACCCTCAACCCTTAAACCCTAATCCCTCAACCCTATACCGTTAACCCTATACCCTCAACCCTATACCCTCAACCTTAAACCCTCAACCCTTAAACCCTAAACCCTTAAACCATCTACCCTCTACCCTATACATTAAACCCTCAATTCCCAACCCTCAACCCTTAATACCTAAACCCTAGGTAGGTAGGGAAACATAGGTGAGATACAAAGTGATGAAAGGAGAGGTAGGTAAACAGAGGGGGAGGGGAGATAAATATAGGTAGAGAGGGAAGGATATGTAGATATAGGAGAGATATATAGAAGTGGAGAGGGGAGGGAGGGATAGGTAGGGTGGAGATGAGGTGAGCATGTGTGTGAGCGAGAGAGAGAGAGAGAGAGGAGACATAGTTGAGATATAGAGTGATGAAGGGAGAGGTGGGTAAAGAGAGGGAGAGGGGAAATAAAGATAAATAAAGAGGGAAGGATACGTAGAGAGATAATATATAGAGAGAAGTAGAGAGTAGAGGGATGGAGGGAGAGGAAAGGAAGAGATAGAGGTGAGTGTGTGAGAGGGAGAGAGAGTGAGAGGAGAGAAAATGAGGGGAGAGAGAGAAAGAGAGTAAAGAGGGAAGGGGGAGAGATAGAGAGTAGAGAGGGAAGGAGAGAGTAAGAGAGAAATATGGGGGAGGGAGGGAGAGAGGTAGAGAGAGTAGTAGGTAGTGGAGGGAGAGGTAGGTAGAGAGGTAAGGAGAGAGGGAGGGATAGGAGGGAGAGAGGGAAGGAGGTAGAGTGAGATAGAGAGTAGAGAGGTAAGGAGGGAATGAGAAAGAGAGATAAAGAGAGAGAGGGAGGTTGGAGGGAGGGAGTTAGAGGTAGAAAGGGATAGGTGAGATAGAGAGAGGGAAGGAGGGAAAGTGGGACAGAGAGAGAATGGTGACAGAGATAAGGGAGTGATAGGGAAGGAGGGAAAGTGGGAGAGAGAGAATGGTGATTTAGAGAGGAGGGAGTGAGAGGTAGGGATATAGATAATGGTGAGATAGAGAGAAGGATAGAGTATAAGAGAAAGAGAGGGATGGAGAGAAAGATAGAGAGGTAGGTAGAGGAAGGGAGAGGCAAGATAGAGAGTAGAGAGGGAAAGAGGTAGGGAATGAGACATAGGTGAGATAGAGATGGATGGAGAGAGAGTGATGGAGAGAGAGGTAGGTATAGAGAGGAGAGATAGAGAGTAGTGAGGGGAGGGAGGGAGAGAGAGAGAATGGTGAGATACAAAAAAGGATCAATTGAGAGAGAAATATGGGGGAGGGAAGGAGGGACAATAGTGAGAGAGATTCGGAGGAGAGACAATAAGAAAGGGAGGGAGGGTGAGGTCGAGAGAGGGAGGGAGAGGAGAGATAGAGAGAAGTAGAGAGGGAAGGAGGGAGGGAGGGAGATAGAGATTTGTGTGTGAGAGAGAGAGATAGATAGAGTGGTGAGGTAGAGAGGAGAGATTGAGAGGGAGGGAGAGATAATTAAGAGATAGAGAGGAGAGAGTTAGAGAGAAAGAGGGGGAAGAAAGGGATAAAGAGAGAGATGTAGGTAGAGGGAGAGGAGAGGAGAGATAGAGAGTATAGAGGGAAAGAGGTAGGGAGGGAGACATAGGTGAGATACAAAGTGATGGAGGGAGAGGTAGGTAAAGAGAGAGAGGGGGGAGATAAAGATAAGTAGAGAGGGAAGGAGATGTAGAGAGAGAGAAGAGAGAAGTAGAGAGGGGAGGGAGGCAGGCAGATGTAGGGAGGAGATATATGGGTGTGTGTGTGTGTGAGAGAGAGAGAGAGAGGAGTGGAGAGAGAGAGATTAAAGAGGAGAGAGTGAGAGAGAAAGATGTTACAACTTGCTGACTACTAAAATTTGACCTCCTGATTACTCAAATTTGACATGTTGATTACTCAAATTTGACTAAGTCTGAAATTTTTAAGATCTTCCAAAAACTAGAATTTGCATTATAACTTCTAGAGACCCAAAACCACTCTCAAACATCTTGAAACTATATACATGAAATATAACTTAAAGTATAAGAAAGTAAATGTCCATATGTAAATTTCAACTTAAGCTATTTCATGTATACAGTCTCCTTAGTAGAGAAAGAGAAGAAGAAAGAGTTCACATAAAATTCATTCCAAAATTCAAGCCATTTGTCAAGTGACAAATTTGGGGCTTGTCAAATAGGCTTAGTATTATCAAGCCTATTTGGCGAGCGCAATATGGATTGTTACGTTTTTTTTTGCAATTTGGCACCAAAATTAGGTCACAGATCCATGCACTTACCCAAGATAAATAAGTTATCATTGAGGCAAACCCTAAATGGTGGGCAATATTATAAGAGTTATTGACAAAGGATCAAGAGAATAGTCCCTTCTTAACAAGCTAAAAATGATAAAGTCGTGATGAAGAAACAAAATTCAAAAGAAACAAAAAACTAATTGCTTGAGAGTCGTAAGATAAAATTTCATTGGGAGTACTATAGTAAACCAAAAAGTAACAAATTACATAACCTTTATAGAATTTCTTGATAGATTTCAACATCTCATATGCCACTCGCTCTTTTATAAGTAAACCCCATATATTTAGAATGAAAATACCCTTGTACCTGATAACATACATATATTAAAAGATTCTAAACCCATTTTCCCAAATATACCCTCATAAGGCAACATTTAATCATTGGCATGTATACTATACTATAAGAAAACCTCATAGATTTAGAATGAAAATACCCTCATACGATAACATACATACACTAACAAGAATTTAAAATGGCTTTAAACAACAACACATATTAAAATATTCTAAACCCATTAGCATAAAATTACCCTCGTAGGGCAACATTCATCCTTCAATTTACAAAATGGTATTAGCGAACCTATTGCAAAGAGGACTAGTCATTAAAACTTACAACTTAAAACATTGTATGTAAAGATATAGGTGTAGGTGTAGCTTTTCACGAAATCTAGACTTTACATTATCGTGCCATAGGTAGTCCAAAAGGCCTCATTGGCAAGTGTCCCCATAGGAAATATATAGCAAGAAAATCATAGGAAGGAAATAGCAAGTTACAACTAATAATGAGAAAGAATGTACGTGTGTCCTATGAAGGAATAGCAAGTTACAACTAAAATGACACATAAAACTATAAGTATGATTGGATCAAACATTTGCTAACATCAAATTAGTATGGAATTTAAATGTATGTGTGGCTCAAACATTTGAAAATAACACATATAAACCATAATGATTAAGATTTTCCAAAAACATTTGAAATGCATGCATTTAACTAAGAACTGACCACAAAAGTTCATAAAAGTTCATGATATTAAAAGTGGGTTTGAAAATTAAAGTGGAAATTCCTAAGATTTAAACTAACACAAATCATCCTCCAAGACTGTTGTACTCCTCTTTAGAAACAAAAATGATTTGGCTCTGGGAACATTAGCAAAGGGGACGAGCAAATTAAAAAATGTCTGGACATACAAATTAAGAAAGGACTAATGGCAAGCTTCTATTGGCTTCAAAGTAGGAGCCTATCAAAGTATTGGTGAATGAAATCAATTCCATCTCATAGACAATGTAAAGATTTCTAATTAAAGAGTCATCTTCTTTTATAGCACTTACCATTAATATATATGTATGTGTGTGTATGTGTATGTGTATACACACACATACACACTATATTTTTACTTTTTTATTATAGCATGTAATGTTAAAAATAAAAAAATATTTATTATTATTATTATTATTTCAAATATTTGTAGAAGTTGTGTCAAAACCAACTTTAGAGTCCAAGAACATCTGCATGCAAATGGATACCTGTCACAGGGAAGAGAATGGACGAAAAAGAAAATGAGGGTTTGAAGCTCTGAAATATTGAGATTGTATTATCAGAAGAACTGAATGAAAAATATACAATGGATCAATCCTTAAGAAAGGAGATCATGCAAAACCTAAAAGTAACCCTAATAGGAAGAAATTTAATAATTAATATAATTATTAAATGTCACATTATGCAAACTAGGGAGAAATCTTAAGAGAGGAATAAAGGTAATTTAATTAACACAATTAAGTTAAAACCTTTACTCTAACATCCCCCCTTAAGATGACCAAGAGTGAAGCTACAAAAAAGTGCAAGAAAGAAAAAGTAACTACAATGCATGAAATTAAACATGGGTCCTAACAACTAGGCCTGATCAGATACCCATTTACAAAAGCAATGCAAACTAAATGAAACGGGGTAAAGGAGTAAACCCAATGGGAAAAAAACTCCTCTCCAAAATAGAATGCAAAGAAAGGAATGTGATGCACTAATGAAAGAAGGATAGGAGGTGGATTAGATGATACCCCCCATAGACAACTTCTATCATATAAGTACATGTACAATGGTCTCCATAGGAGATATAGAAAGAGAGAAGAAGGACCCCCCACAATGAAGAAAATATTGTTGCAATGGTAGATGTATGATGTAGAATCCAAAAGGAGATCCTGAAGCAGAAAATGATATTCGTCCCCTTGGGAAGAAATGGATCCAAAGGATGATGACGAAGAAACCCTGTGAAGAGGGATGAACCAATCTGTCCCAAGATGTGTGCCATGATCAGATGCTAAAGAATCTCTCTGTCTGAACTGAAACAAATGATGTCAAATCCAAACTGATGTGGAGAATCCTAAAATGCAACCTCTGAATGTATTGATAATGGTGGACATACAGTGATAACCTAATTGTCAAGGTAGAGGAGATGAATGTCCTCAAAATAATCCTCCAAATCTGCAATATAGGACTCAACAAACAAGAAAGATATGTCCGCAACATAAGAGTCCAAAGTAGCTATGTTTGGAAGATGTATGATTCCTTGTTGCACTAAATCAGGAACAACATGAGATTTTGATGAAGTCTCAGTCTAAATATTAGGAGCTATTAGACAAGCCTCTGATCCATCGAAACATGTAAGGGTGTCTAAATACTCGAGCTCCTCTAAAGTATCATGATCAAAGGGTGTATTCTCTCTCCAAGCAATGGGTAAGAGACAATTTGAAGTAGGATCCTCTAGGAATGGAGAGAGATTGGGCTCTCCATGGATCTCCCAAAGATGTGTCCAAAGTGGGTAAGGACAATCAATGCCCGACATAGCCAACACAGTGTCATGATCAACACTAGACAATATAAGTCCTACTATGTAATCTCTAATGATATCCCATGCTAATTTTCCCTCTGAAGTGGCTGGTTTAGGTATGAGATCATACAAATAAGGAAAAATATTAAGCCACCTACAATGTGTAAGTATGCCCTTTGCCCATGACTCATAATTACCCAGTTCTAAAATTACAATTGAAGGGTGAGTAGAAAAACCCATGATAACTCTTTAAAAGAAAAAATCAGAGAATAATGATCTCAACAATGATAAATCATATTAATCTAACCAATCCAATGCCAACAAAACCCATGTAGGTGCCAGAATGTCCAAGTAATTGAGCAAAGTGTTAAAAAACACAAAGCTAAATAGAATTTACCTGGTAAATTTTCTAATGAAATAGACTAAAAATATGGAAAGATAACTGCAACACCTTTCCAACAGCTATTCGTTTATGGAAAATGGAGTTCAGACACAAAAGATATTCCTCCCAGAGTGAAAAATACAAGTTTTGACTTTGACTGGAAAAAATGACTGCAAAATGGAAAAATCAGAAAAAATCACCAAGACCACTGGAACGGCGCTGAAACCAGCTTTCTAGCGATATCTTGTTTTCACAAAATGAAGATCGTATGCAAAAAATACGCCCAATTTCATCCAAGTTGCTCAAAAGGGTTAAATTTTTTTTTACACAACCCTTAGGGGCTAAGACCTTCAGCCCCTGGTCACATGGCCGACCAGGAAGCTGGTGCGCAAGAGCTAAGGCCGAAGCCCTTGGGTTTGTATATGACCTCGACTAAGCCCATGAGGGCTACATAGTCCACCTGCGGCGACCTAGTGGCTCCACTCGGCCTGATGGTGCCCGTATGGTCACCTGATGGCCTCTAGGTGGCGGCTCGACAGTGCCCAGGTGGCCGCCCGATGGCCTCTAGGTGGCGGCTCAACGGCACCTGGGTTTAACATTGGTGGCGCCATTTTTTTTCCAAAATTTTGTAAAAAATCAAATAAAAATTGATTATTTTTTTTAAAAAAAAAATTTTGCCTCAAAAATCGTGCCTTGAGGCCTTGGGGCCAATTTTTTTTTGCCTTTTGGTCTATAGAGGTCAAATTAGATAAATTTTATATGAAAATAGGGGTTTTTGGACACTCCAGACTCAGTGGCAAGGTCCGTTTTGTTCAAAAATGCTTAGAAAATTAGGCAACCCTCAGATCCACAAAAAATCAACCTATAAAATTGTGAAAGCCTGATCCAACCCTCATAGCTCCAAATTCTTCAAACAAGAACAGGCTGTAGCAGGTCCGCGCTCTGATACCATGTAGAAGTTGTCAAAACCAACTTCAGAGTCTAAGAACACCTGCATGCAAATGGATACCTGTCACAGGGAAGAGAATGGACGAAAAAACAAATGAGGGTTTGAAGCTTTGAAATATTGAGATTGTATTATCAGAACAATTGAATGAAAAATATACAATGGATCAATCCTTAAGAAAGGAGATCATGCAAAACCTAAAAGTAACCCTAATAGGAAGACATTTAATAATTAATATAATTATTAAATGTCACATTATGCAAACTAAGGAGAAATCTTAAGAGAGGAATAAAGGTAACTTAATTAACACAATTAAGTTAAAACCTTTACTCTAACAATATTTATTTGAAGAACTATTTTTATTTATTTAAGAGTTATTGTATTTACTTAAATATTTATTTAAGAGTGCAATTTACAATGGTAGCAAGTATAATGATAAGAGTGTGCTAACAAAAATCCTTTAACTTAAATTTAAGTGTCATTTATATGTCAAATTATTATTATTTAATAATAAAGTATAAACACAATATTAGTGATACTTTATTAAGTAAGAAATTAAAAAAAAACACTATAAACAATTGATAAGTGAAACAAAATGTATTGCAATTACTATGTTTGAACTATTTTAAAATTGTTTGTATGTGTTGTATTATTTGTTTTCTCTTTATAGAAAAATAAAATAGCTCTTCAAGTAAAATCAATTAAATAATATATTAGTTTAGATAGATATTAAAAGATGGTATTCATATAAGTATTGTAAAAGAAAATGCTATTCTTATATTAATCTAAGATATTTAAACGTGATCACAATTACACAAAGTTTAACCCAAACTAATCCATGGAGGTACAATGATGAAGTAATATATGATAATACATGTATATATAAAGTAACAAGATATCTTAAATACATCTATCTAAAACATGTTGGGAAACATTAGCCTTGAGATGTCTATCTATCTTATATAATGAATTTAATATAGGCACTTCAAGACTAATATCTCCTCACTTCTTTTAAATAGATATATTTAAGATATTACGTCTACCTAAAATACACTAAGAAATATTAGACTCAAAATGTCTATATTGAATTTGTTATTTAGGATAACCAAACATCTCAAGAGTGATATCTCTAAGCATCTCTCTCTCATTTTTTAAATATATGTGCTTAAAATATGTATTCTAGTTTTATTTTACTTTATAACTATTTATTTTATTTTACCTATTTATTTATATTTTATTTTTTCCAAACATAAATACTTCAAGAAAGATATCTCTTGGCATCTTCTACAAAGAATTTTCTAAGGAAAAGTGTGCTAATTTAATTTGAATAGGTGACAATGGACTGATTTAATTTAATTTAATAATGATATTGGTTTAAATTATTTAATAATTAGTGATGGATATAGATTTAAGTTTAAATAATTAATGATGTGGATTTCATTAGTGGAGTGGATGTAGATGAAATTATTTAATTAATAATAAGATGAAAATGAAATTAATTTATTTAGTGAATAAATGAATTTGTGGATAGAATTTATGATAATACTTAAAAAATATTTTATGTCATTGAATTTAGATGTTTATAATATATACTATAAACTATTGAAATTATTTTCAAAACGATTGAAACATATAAAACTTTAAATCTAATTATGAATATTTTATTATTTATATTATATGCTTCAATAACATGTTTGATGATAATTTATCCATGAAGTCACTACTAAACCCATAAGAATTGTTGTATGACTAGAAATATAATACAAGAGTTAGGGTAAAATTCTTTCACCCTAACTTTAGGGAATGCATTATTATTAAATCATTGTAAGTAGATCTTCTTTTTGGCATAATATATTAGTATCTCTCTACAATTATATCCCTTTATCTTAAATTTATTGGATTCCTCATAACCTTTGGATCAAACTAAGCAAGAGTAAAATTAAGAGGATGTTTACGCTAATCAATCTAGACGGATATCGTTCTAAAGAACTTAAACTTTGTTTTATTTAGAGGGGAAATAAGTTGAGCTAATTCTACTCTCATCTATCCAAAATCCCTTCAAGCGAGACTTCATTATTTTCCTCCATTATATTGTAAACAAAATGAGTAGTTTCCTTTATTAAAAGTAGGTTTAATGAATATGGAAATAAATCAATTTCATTTAGAATTAGGATAGATCATATAATATAATTTGGAAATTTGAAAATTATAAAATTGGTGTTGATTTTTTGGTAGTCAATAGATAGTTGTATGTTATATTGATTATAGTTTTTATTGTAATTTAAAATTGTAATTATTTAAATGTATTGAAAGAAGAATGATAAATTTTGAACTGGGTTGTTCTAGAATATGATAAATCAGTCATATCCATCATAAGTTAGACATCAAGTGTTAAAAATTTGACTTTCCTTATGAATTTGATCTATAATGCACAAATTTGAACTATTAAAACACAAATTTTTGAAACTTATCTATCCTTATCTATAATTTTTGATATGTCTATAAGATTGGTGATATTTAAAAATATCTTTAAGGATGTTGCTAGACTACTAAGATCAATTTCTCTTATGTCAATTACTTTGTGAACTATTTTTATGATCTGAGACAAATGTTGGAAGATATCAAGGAAGCATACAATGGCCTATATGTTGATTTTAATGCAAACATATTATTCTTTTACTACTCCAAGTTGAAATGTTCATAGAATGATTTTTCTTTGTAGTTTCATATGAAAGATTGCACATTGAATATATTTAAATACCAAGACATACTGACATGCCACACAAACTTGTATAAAATTAACCCACAACAACTAGTGGAAAAGACTAGAAGTCCATAATTTTATATTATAAAATTTTAAATTTAAGATCAACCACAAGATTGATCCAAACACTCTATGAAATTAAATTGAGATAGAAAATGCAACCCATAAGATTTAAATTATTATGTAAAAATATAAATTAATTTTGAAGCAAACATATGAACATAAGTGAAAATAAGACTAAAATAAAGTAAAATGTATAAAAATGAATAAAAATCATATAAAGATCAAACATAACATAAAAATATACCACATAATACCTTTTTGGCTTGAACATTCGAATAATGCCTTCCATGGAGTCATTGGTGGATTCCTAGTTGGTCAAATAATGGGTTAAAGTAATTTCAAAGGGGCAAGTGAAGAAACTTTGTTGAAGGATGTCTTAACACGTCATCACATGTGATAACCACCATATACATAGTGCTTCTAAGAAACAAAAAGGTTTGTCGGCGTTAGAAAAAGATCCGATTGGCCCAAATTAGGGCAGTGGACTCAACGCTCGTGATTTGAAAGGGAATAGATTTAAAAGTTTCCTTAGTCTTAGAAGCTTTTGTGGGTCCCCAAATCACAAAGATAAGTTAAATGTTCCAAAGACATGAAACATTACTTGAACCAAATCAAATCTCATATAATGAGTGATATTCATGGGAATATAATTATTATTGGGTTTCAAACCTTATTAAGACATATTATGCCTAGAGAAATATCCAAACTAGTGTGAGGACCACTAGTGGGAGTATTCTATATCACTCCAATAAATTTGGGCCCTTCAAACCATAAAGGATAAGGGGGTGTAATAGAATGCAATAATTAAATCTTAATTAATTTAGACTAATTTATGTTGTTGGAGTCTAGTGGAGTGGATAGGTAATATTAAATAGAAAATATAATCATGTTGTAAATAGTAATAAATAAAGAGAGATTTTGGAATATAGATTTTTTATTATATTTTTATGGTGGATGAAATGATTCATTCCTTGATCAAAAGTAAAATGGTTGGTTTCATTCTTAAACTTGAAGTGAATGATGATTATGACAGGATGTTATGGTCTTTCTAAAATAAAGTCTTTGATAAATTTGGCTTTTATCAAAGACTCAAAGGCTTGATTTAATCATTCAACTCTTCCCTGTGTCTTTTATGATGATCACTTGTTTACTAATTGTTTTTGTTGTTGACAATGACCCCATCTTGTCATTCCTTTTCATTATATAAATAATGGTAAGATAAAATGTTTTAACCATCTTCTTCAGTTTTCCCCATCTTTCACCAACAATTTGTGCATGACATCATTATATTAGGTGAAGCTTCAGTGGTGAAAATTAAAGAGGTAAGAAAACAATAAGTACAAAATGGCCTTTGGGAAATTCTTAATATTGATAATTTTTTCTTGTTTTTTCTAAATAGGCCTCTATAGAGGTAGAGAAGGATTGCCTACATTTTTTAGTGTCATCACAAACAACTCCTATTAACTTATCATGTCCTTCCTCTATTCAAAGATAGCTAGAGTCTTTCTAGAATTATGTTCTATGAAGGATTCAAAAGGAACTCGTGAGATGGAAAGGATGCATGTTCAACCAAGCATGGAAGCTTCAATTATCGAAGTCTAATTTGCAATTTCTTTCTATATTCTTCATTTCTATTTTCATATTGTTGAATAAGATAACCTCGACTTTCTTAAGAAAATTCAAAGAATATTTCTATAGTTTAGAGTAGAAGAGAAGAGAACAAAAGAGAAATTGGATCAAGTGTCTTAGCTAAGAAGTTGGGGGTTAGATCTTAAGAAGTTGAATTTTTTAATCTAGCTCTCTTAGATAAGGTCAAATCAAAACTTTTGGAGGAAGAGACTCAATGTACCAACATTTTGAAGGATAGGTACTTAGATAATAATTCAATTCTCTATATTTTATCTTACAACTCCTTTCCCAAAGGATTTGGTTGTTGAAATGACTTAATCAAGGGGATAAAGACAATCTAAAGGGATTAAATTGAATGCAGTTAATGGTGGAAGGTGCTATTATAGGAAGACAATTAGAAAGGTAATCTATTATAATAAAATAAATATTAAATTTATTGTTTCGTACTAATTAGATGACTCACAATATCATAAGAATAGTACAATCTTCAAATGAACCCGTATCAAAAAGTAGCACTCATCAAACACTCAATTATAGAATAGCTTAATAAGACACTCAAAAATATGAAATAAAGTTATTAGAATAACCACACAAGGAAAACTTACAATTATCAAGTCACTTGTGGTATGAACAAAAGATTCATTGAATACACATCTCTTTTCAACATTCATAATAGATAGTTGGACTAATATAGTTGGAAACCATGAGGTAAACCATAAACAAATGAACTTTTCTTTACAAGTCCCATTGGTATCAAAAATTTCCAACCAATTTAGAAACATAATTCCCAACCCATACAAAGAGAATAGTCACCTCTAATAGCAAGATATGACAACTTTGATCATTATATAATCAATGACATATATTTTACAAACATTAACAATGGAGAATCATTTTTGGTGAATGTAGTGTGCAAGGTATGGGTGATCCTATGAAATTCACATATTTGAAAATTTAGAGCTAAGTGGAGGTTGTAATGCGCCAAGCCTCACACCTATGATATTAGTTGATTGAACATTTGTTTTAAACAACTAAGATGCAACAACCATATGTTACATTACACAACAAATTATACACAAGTGTCACATGAAACACAATGATACAAGGATAACAACAACATGAGCAACCTCACCATTGATACAAGAAAGATAACACCAATAGAAGAAATACCAATCATGGGATAAAACCACCATGATTAATCTATGAGAGGGGAAAAAATTTCAAATGATGATTGTGTACAAACCCATGATTGTGCTCTCTCACAAAAAAAAACAAGGGTAGGATGACAGAATCATAAAAATTGAATTCACACCAAGCCATACTTATGAACTCTAACAAACACCACAGAAACCCACACAAATGGAAAAATGACTAGGAGATAATACATATTGACTATATGACACACCAACTAGTTTTTAGAATGAGGAGTAGGATGAGGGTGTCATTCACCTTCAATTCACTCATCAAAAACCTTAAGAAACACCTAACACAAGGGAAAATTTTTGCAAGAGGTTGCTTACTAGGAGGTACAAGCCCTCCACCAACTAGAATGATGATAATTCAATTCCAAACAATAATGTTCTTCCCAATGCAAAATGTTTCTTAACTCCCTAATTTGAAACATGTCAATGCAGTGACATGGGGAAAATCATTGGGCCATGGGGAACAACTTTTGTATACAAATTTTTCCTAAGAAAAATTTGAAATAACTCATTGTTGTAGGATAATATTACAATGAAATATATTACCACCAAGACAAGATAGTAGCATGCTAGAGGGACACTAGCACAAGTTCACCAATGTCTTACATTTATGCTAGTGTCCTACTTTATCACTTGGAGTCCTAACTTGGTACTAAAGTATCAAGAATGTGATGTAGTCCTTTCCTACATTGGTGTCCTATTCTTGCATTGGCATCTTGGCTAGTGAGCCAACCAAGGCATTTATTGGATCTCCTATTCTAGCATAATTCTCAAGAGTCATAATAAAATAAACATGATAAAAAAAGACTTTAAAATGAAAATAATAATTAGAGAACTAAAGTGGTCCTAGATACTCAATCTCGCATCATTGATCCCATGAAAGGAGATAACTCCCAAGGGCTAGAGTGTCCTAAGAGGCTTCAACACAAGATCAATGACACAAGGGGTGAAGGGGAAGGTATTATACACCTCTTGTCCAAGATAATACCACAAAGAGAACCTTAAAATGACCCCTCAACAAGGTGGGTCCTCACAACCAAACACACTAAGAGACACAAGAGGAAGCATTGTGATGTTTTGATTGAATGGATAAGGACATAGGTTTTGTTGTGTATGGGGCTTCTTCATCTTTCCCATTTGGAAATCCTGTATTTCTTGTGATAATGCCTTGAGTTGCAATTCCATATCATCTTGTGGACTTGGTGGAGGAACATATGTTGTGTATTGTGGGATGGTGGATGAAGTGTATGTGGGATTCTGATATGATGAGGTGGTGTAGGATTTTGTGAAGGTGATTATGGTGTTGATGTATATGTTCCCAACACATTTGAATTGATGATATTTTGTTGAGGATTATAGTATAAACCCTTTTGTTGTTGTTGGGCATATTGTTGAGAAAACAATTCTTGTTGTTGGGCTTGTTATTGTTGAGCTTGTTGCTGCACGACTAAGGTGGCTTGTTGGGCTTGTTGTTGTTGTTGCACTAATAAGACAACTTGTTGGAATTGATGTTGTTGTTGTGCTGTTAAGGCTGCTTGTTGTTGTTGATGTTGTTGTTGTGTTGCTAAGGTTGCTTGATTTTGTTTAGTTACTAAGGCCGCTTGATGTTGTTGTTTTTTGTTATTGTGTTAATATGGCTACTTGATGGCCGTGTTGTTGTTGTTGTGCTAAGTCTACTTTCTATTATTTTTGTTGTTGGATGCCTTGTTGTAAAGCTAGGGCATGTGCTTGCAATGTAGGATTAGTTAGTTGTTGGGACATCTGCGATGTATTGTGAGTGTTGATGTTTTGAGTGGGTAGTGGGTTGGTGATGAGAGGTTGAGGGTTCCCTTGGTTTAACATTCCTTATAATATAGTGGATTGAGATGGTGGAATGTAGGTTTGAGGTCCCATTTGATTTTGCATGGTGAAGGGGACCATGGGGAAAGATGAGGATGGTGCCATTAGATATTGTGATGGTAATGGAACATTAAAACCTTGTAACTAATTGAAAGGGTTCCCTTGACTGATGGGTAGGGGGTTCCCTTGTTGTATTTGAGGTGGGATCAAGGTATTACCTTGGTTGATGGGATTCATAACCAAGGTTTTTTTTATTTGGGTTAGTGATGGATAGGTTTGATGTGGATGGTGGATTGACTTGAGTAGCCTAGGTAACCACTTGTTTTGATGTGTCACTGGGGTTGTTGGAACCACTTATCAAGGGTTGAATTTGGGTGAGAGTGTTAACTTTCCCTTATTGACCTACCTTATGCACTTGGTTCTCATTACCTTGCATAACATTAGGAACACTTGGGGTATTTGTGGTGGTGGATGAAGATGGTGGCACTTGAAATTTAGAGGTCATTATGGCATCATGGAATGGAAGTGTTTTACCAAATGTTAGTGTCCAACTTATGTTTTGGGGAAGGTTGGTGGTTAATGGAATGGTTATGTTGTGAATACCCACAATTTTGTTTGTTCCTAGACATGAAGTGAGACCAAGGTTGGCTCCTATCTTAGTTACAAGACTAGATGTTAAGGGTTGAATTGGCACAAGGGGTGGAGTTGGTTGAATCATAGATTGGGTTAACCCAAGTGTCAAATTTTGTGCAAGAAAAGTTGGATGATTTTGTTTGTACTCAAGGAGTTCATATTTAGTAAGTTGAAGTGTTTGTGACATCTTCTACCTCATATGGTCCTACCGGATCTTTAATTTGTTGTGCAGGGGTAACTTAACTTCTTGGATAAAATTCTTGAGGATTGGGATCACAGATGGTAGATGAGACTTTGGTTTTCTCCATGATTCTCTTGTGTTGTGGTCTTGTTGTTACCATAAATTGTGGGTCACCTATGGTAGAGTTGTGTTGAGATTTGTAATTTTTGAACTCTCTAGTTGAATCAAATCTAGGTTAAATGGATGCTCTAAGTGTTTTTTGGAGAAATGATGATAATGGGGGATGAAAAGGTGGATGATATGGGAAGTGATCTTTGCAAACATTTTGGGATGACACTTTTGACTTAAGTTTGATTGTTTTATTTTTGGATAAATGATGTTTATGAACTTGTGAATCTTTAGGGTAGAATCGTGACCTTCAAGATAAACTAGTCCAAAGATGATAACTAACTTAACTAAATGCATGGAAAAGGATTCATTTTACATAAAAAGTAGCTAAGTTAGGGGTTGGTTTGATAAATGTCTAAGTCCAAAGTGTTGGTGTGTTCAAAAGTTTGCAAAGATAGGTGAAGTGAAGGATGAAATATGATGAAGGATGGATTAAATGTTTGACCCAATGTTGACCTAGAGTGAACCTTTTATTTTGCAAGACCAAGGTAGTGAGAAAAATTCTATACCTCTAAAGTGCTCAAACCCTAAGGAATCAATGATTTTTGTAAAATAGGACTCAAACAATTTTGGAAATAGGACACAATTATTTTGACAATAGAATTCAATGACTTTGGATAATGGAACTCAATGATTTTGACAGTAGAACTCAATGATTTTGGACTCAATATTTGCAATGTTTTCCTTGTATGATAGCAGGCGTAAGGTCGGGTTGTTCAACCGGCACAATCATTCGCCAAATAGTCATGTGGGGTTCAATTTGTCAATTTATCTTGCTTAACGAGTTTCTTTTACCACAAACACTTGTCTTGATTATGCTTTCAAACTAAATGTCTATGTCAAAAAACATCATAAATTTCACAATGTCCATTTTGTGAAAAGGATGAAATTTAAGCCATAGTTTCCTATGTTGACTTTGGAATTTATATGGATTGAGATATAATTCAAGATATTTAGAAATATCTGAGGACAAAAATCCTTAAGACAAGCATTAATATCAAGGCTATTTCAAAAGGTATCCATACTTAGACCAAAGGGTTTGAAATTTTGAGGAAGATTGTGAATGTTTATTTGCAATGTTTTGGAACCAAGAAAAGTATTAAAATAACTCAATCATTTTCCACCTAGGTTGAATGGTCATACTTGTTGATTCCCCACTTGGATTTATCCAAACACTAAGATAATGTGAACAGTTAGAGATTTGGCGACACTAGCTCCCCTCCATGGCACACACTTCTTGAGACCACCAAATCTCAAAATCCTAAAGATCTAAAGATCCAAAGAATTTTTATATTTCAAAAATGAATAGTATAAATGTGGGGTGGCTTAAGAACAATCGTTCTTGCACCAACAAGCATTAAGGATTTTTGGTAGCTAAACAATTTGGTTCTTAGTAACAAATCAAGAACACCCAACCGTATACACACCCACTTTGCCACTTAAGTCTCTTACTACCATTCTCGTTCTGCTTAAGGCATGGTACTAGGTGCAGTATGTTATATAGTCCAGGATAGAAGGTACTTTCTCATTATTTCCCAACCTTTAATATAGCTCATTGATAAATGTGCTTGCAATAACTTGCCTATGAGTTTCTTTTTGCGGGGTGTGTCTCATAGTAAGTGATCTCTTAAGGGTGACACAAATCATAAAGGTGTACTTAAGTATTTATCTTCACCCAAGATCGCACGAAGCACAAGGGGATTGGATATGTACTATAAGTGCACACAAACAACAAAGTACACTTGGAGTGTTTATCTTCACCCAAGATTGCACGAAGCACAAGGGGATTAGATACGCACTACAAGTGTGTCACAACAAAGCAAACACTCATTCATTTTAACCTCTAAAGCTAAGATGAATTCATTTTATGCACACAATGAAATGTTAAGTTTCCTTGTTCAATTTTAAGCCCAAAGTAAAATGATGAAGTGAGGGTTTAATTTTAGTCCCATTTGAGCGTTCATTTTAAACCCAAATAAAAATTAGTGAGGTCCTAAAGCATAAAATGAAAAGCATAAGAAATTGGGTTATAATTTCCCCAAAAGCATCAAGATGCTTGTTACAGTTATAGTTCAAATGATAATAATATGCTTCTTTTCTTCAAGTTGTATCGTTCAAACCTGCAAAACCCAGTTAGTCTAAAAACCAAAACAAGAAGTTAGAGACATGTTAGAAATCAGATGAAATCAAAAATTTACAGCACATGCCAAAATTTAAAGAAAATGTGAGGTTGTTTGGTTCAATTTGATCCAACTTTGAAAGCCAATTCATTTTATCTTTTCAAGTGTTTGAGAAACATTTTTAGAAAATTAGATTATAACAACTTGAGATAATGACAAATTTCTCAAATCATGATCAATTTTGAAATCATAAAATGCTTTGGAAATCTAAACATGATATCTTCAAAACCCAACAACCTTTCTACAAGATTAGTCATATAGAATTCATTAAAATTTAAGAAAATCATGCATTTTAGAGATTAAACCCAAAAAATTAAAAACACAACAAAATTAATGATGGACAACAACTTGAGATAATGAAAACTTCCTCAAATATTGATCAATTTGAAATCATAATTTTTTTTGGAAAGCTAAACATGAGATCTTCAAAACCCAACAACCTTTCTGCAAGATTAGTCATATAGAATTCGTTAAAAATTAAGGAAAATCATGCATTTAAGAGATTAAACCCAGTTTTTAAAAAAAAAAAACAGCAAACTTAATTATGGACAACAACTTGAGATAATGACAACTTCCTCAAATCTTGATAAATTTTGAAATCATAAAATATTTTAGAAAGCTAAACATGAGATCTTCAAAACCCAACAACCTTTCTGCATGATTAGTCATATAGAATTCATTACAAATTAAGGAAAATCATGCATTTAAGAGATTAAACCCAAAATTTCTCCCAAAAAAAACACACAAAACATTAAAGTTTTCCCTCCTTCTATTGCCAAAATGTGACCAATAACATAGTATAGGTTAACTACACCCGATCCATACGAATTTGAGTCATATTTAACCCACTAAGCATCAATCCCAATAAGATCATTCACTGTAAAAAAAGACAAAGAAGCCATTAAAAATTACATTCTAAATCATGAAAGCTTGAGAAACCTCTAATCTAAGACATCGAAACTTATTCTATTGGAGAAGTGATGTCTCATTGATGTGGAATGGCAACCCTTTTCCAAACCCTTAGATAATGAACTTGTTTCAATCGATTCTATTGAAGAGAATCAAAGAAACCGATGAAATATGTGTGATATAACATGATTTAAAGCTAAATGAACATGATGCAAGATATTTTAACATGATTCATGCTAATATGATCGATATGGGTGTATGCAAATCTACTCTAAATGTATGTAAGCTTCAAAAGATTAAAATCCTTATTAACAAAATATGCTAAATGTATGCATCTAAGTTACCATGGAAGCCATTAGTGGAAGCTAAGTTATTATGCAAGTAATTAAAACTAAAATATTGCTAAATATGAGTGCAAGTGCAAGTGATTTTAACAACATAAGTTTGATGTTAAAAGATGGATCCATTTGTCTCCAAATAGTGCTTTATTTATAGGAAAGTAAATGAAAATGAAGGGCTAAGATTGAAAAAGCTAATCAATGGTAAAAAAGGAAACAATATGGAGGCATGGATCATGAATTCTCATCAAGGGTTGAAAATGCAAGTTGATATTTAATCAAGGGCTTACATTCATCCAAATAAACACACTTTTGACTTGTACAAGAGGTCACAAGTTAATTTGCACAAGAAGTTTTGAGTTAACTTTCACATGAAGCTTTGTAAGAATATTCCATTTTTTAAATGAGTGAGAAAAGAGAATATTCTTTGAGATATTCTCATGGGTGAGGGAAATATATATTTTAGAAAATTAAAATAAAGTTTTAGTGTGCAAAAGGGCAAGGAATGTTCCTTTTGGAAGAATGTGTAAAGGAGGAATATTCCCTTGCAAGTGGCGGGAAATTAGATTTATTAGCAATTTGATAATTAAATAAAGTTTCAATTATGCAAATTAGGGGATTTAGACAATATTCATTAAATAAAATGATTTAATGAAAAGGGGAAACTGTTATGATATTTAATTAAATGACTTAGGGTTATTTAATTAAATAAGAGGACTTAGGGATTTAAATTAAATATTTTGACTTATTCAGTTTAATAGGACAAAAGGTTAGCATGGAAGGGGGATGAATGATCCTAATTAAATTAATTAGATTAATAGATGAAGATGACATAATTAATTAAATAGCTAGGCTAATTTAACCAATTAAACGAAAAGAGGATGGATTTTAGGAGGAAATGATGTTAGTTAGCTAATGTGATCTATCAAGAAATTTTTAGGTTTCTACAGGCTCATTGGTGGTTTGTTTGTTATTTTACTTCTTAAGAGAGCTACTTGGAAAGAAGAACCTTATATGGGATCACAAGAGACCATTAACACATTTTTAACATTTTTATAGTCTTGGAGACTACAAGGCACAATTTAATGCTCTCACTACATTCTTTACAGTTTTTCAGACCAATATGTTTGAGAGAGATAGAGTTCTAAGAATCCTAGTGAAGAAATATGCAAAGGATATAACATTTCTAGTGTCTAATGATGAATGTATCATTGAGGCAATAGAATCAAGGACTTTTTGGATTGTTCCTCTTGGATATGAAATTAAGGAACAAGTAGCCGTTAGCAATTAGATATGCACCCCGTCAGATTTGCAAAAATCAAACTATCTGTTGCAACATGGAAACTCTTTCTAGATGTGGGAAATTTATAAGAAAAGAGAATCTCCAGAGTGAGTTGGTTCTCCGTATGATGATCCTATTCTAAAGGGCTTTCTTGGGAAAAGGGATAGAGAGTAACAGAATATTAAAATCTATGATTTTGAAATGATTTTCAATACTTGATGGTAACCTAATGATTATTCAGGAATTTCCTCACAAACAGTGTTAAAAAAAACAACACAATCTCACAACCTCTCATGAACAATTTTACATAAATGATTTGCATGAAGATTTGATTTAAAATACGACATGCAACCTGTATCCTTGAACATTTCTACATCAAAACTACAGTCTTAGGACATAACAAGGACTCCTTGAACAAAAATCACAAGATAACATCAAACTTCAAAACTGTAAGTAGACACCAAAAAAGATAAGTAGGAATGCTTGTTTTTTTTATTCAACTGTAGGAGTATGCCCAAAATCTCAACTGAGTACAAAGTAGTTTACAAGATCAAAAATGTGTAAGAGCAAGAAACCATAACTGAACTGGAAAACCCTAAGTTTTCTTCAAAGATATATCTCTCAAACCCTAATCCGAGCTCAAAGAAAAAGCTCAAGGAAAAGGTCCCAAAAACTGTTCAACAAGTCAGCACAAAAGTGGAAAGTCTCACTTTTTGCATGCACAAACTGTCAGGCTTCTAAAAATAGATAAAAGTTGTTTTTAAAGCAAAGAAAACACCTTATCTCTCCAACTGAAATATCAAATCCAACCAAGAAGAAATTCAATGTTCAACTGCTAAAAATGGCAAGAAAACAAAACAATTTATAAAGTATTGTCTTTGCTTCTGCTTTACAACATGCAGTTTTACAATTATTCTATTTTTGCAATTAAAGAACTTTTGCAAACAATAGCTTATATCTCCCAATACAAATTTTGATTTTTTCCCTAAAAAAATCATAAAAAATAATATACTCCTTATTACATATTGTTGGTGTAATTAAATGTTTTGTACCTTGTCCTAGGTCATAATTACACCTTAGTTAAGTTTACTTAGGGACCACATAGGAGTTGTTGGAGAATTTCCACCTTTGGTGGACTTATCTTCTTATTACTTTATCACCTCCACCTTTCATGGACATATCATGTGATTAGGGTTCCACCTTTTGTGGTAGATCCACTATTTGTGGTGGTTATCACATTATCACCTTTCCACTTTAGGTGGAGTGATAGCTTTTCATTGTTGTCTCATGTCATAAGATTACGACACTTGTCATAATCTTATGCACTCCTATGTTCTCACTTTGGCTATATAACCAAGGGGTCTCTACTTCATTTGTACACACACACATTGAATCATATCATTGACATAGAATACAGTTTATTCTTGTCATATTATTTTCTCTCTTCTTTGTGCTTTCTATTTGGTCCATAGATCTTGGCATCCATAGCCAATTCTAGCATGGTATCAAATCATGTTTGATTCTAACATGGTATCAGAGCGGGTTGGGTGCCATTGGAGAGTCTATTTCTGAAGAGAGGTACCAGATTTGGGGAGGTTCCATTTTTGGCTCTTTATTGCAGGTTTATATTGGAGTTTACTGATGCAAATCTAAGCTCACCATTGCGTCCAAAATATTTGAGAAAGTCGATTTTGCCTTTTGTTTCGTCCAAATTGGACATACGAGGCCAAATCTAAGAGGGTTTGAAGTTGCATTGTGGTTGCCAGATCCAGGAGAGCATTTTGGGTCAAATCCGACCCTGCCATTGCGTCCAGAAGGGCCAAAAACCCTAAGATCGACTGTCCAATCATCCAAATTGGAGCAAGTCATCCGGTGAGGCAAAAAAAATTTTGCCCGAAGAGCCGTACGGCCCCTCGAGCGTCATTATTGCGTATGGTACAATTTCAAAAAGTAAAAATATTTTATTTATTTCGAAAAAAAAAAAATTTGAAATTTTTTATGAAAATTTCAATTTTTTCGGATTAAGTCTATTTATATAAAATTTGTTTGAAAATTCAAAAAAAATCTATTGTATAGTTTGCAGACTGTATAGCCTGCGGATCTGTACCTCCGCGTACCTATAGGTACCAGGCACCCTGCGGAGGAGCCACGTGGCCCCTTCTTCACCCGCTACCGATGGGCCCTCACATAGTCGGTTCCGGCATCATCACTGGCGACCACATAAAATTGGCAATTCAAAGTTTCCGGTGGCCAATACAATATTTCGGTGAATTTTTCCGGCATAAGCATATTCCGTGGAAAAAGGCATATTCTAGCAAGGTGAATATTCTCTAGCATATTCCGTCAGCCAACAGAATATTCTGGATTTCCAGAGCATATTCCGTCAATCTGAAAACTTTTCCAGCAGCAAGGAGCGACGACGTCGGTGACGGTCAAACAGCCGTCAATTTTAACATAGACATTTGCTGACATCAGCAGGGCGTCAGCAGTTTCAAAGAAATTTTCTAACCCCTCACGGATTGCATTTTGGTTTTTGCAATCGATCTTCAAAGCTTCATAACTCAGTCATTTTGGCTCCTTTTTTTGAGCAATTTTTTTTTATTTGGGCTAATTTTTCATGCTCTAAACAGTGGTGCAATCCATTTTTGGTTTTGGCTTCTGGTTTTTCCAGAAATTGCAGATTCTCACAGGTGTTGCTGCTTCGTCCTCATTTTGGGCACTTCGGGAGCTCATAACTTGCTCCTACAGTAACATTTTTGAGTGCCATTTTTTTTGAAAGTGAATGATTTTTCCTGTACTTTCCAATGGTGTGATCAGATTTATCTGATCTACTGTAATTTTTATACTATGAGTTTGTGGCCTATTTTGGCATCTGCATGTACCAAGATCAAAGTCCACTTTGCTATTTTTGGTAGTGGCAATTGTAAACGCACTAAGTATAAAGTGCCAAATCAGATATTGCTTGGGGGGGCTTCATGATTGAGTGATTTGGGGGGGTTATCTTGCAGTGATTGGTTGCATTCTTTTGCTTTGTTTGTGTTCTTGCAATGGGGAAATCTCAAATTGAACTCCTAACTCCACATAATTATGCTACATGGAGAAAATCAATATGGAATTATCTCTTGGGAAAAGGTCTAATAGGCTATCTAAAGGAAACCGTTTCTCAACCTACTGATGCTAATGAATTGGCAAGATGGGAGATTAATCATGAGAAAACACTTGGATGCATATGTTCACTAGTCTCATTTGATTTACAATTTCATATTGATTCATGTACAATAGCTCAAGAAGTATGGGAGACTTTTGAAAAGTTGTATGGTAAAACAAATAAGATTAGGGGATATCAGATTGATAATGATTTGATGAATCTTGATCCTAAAATTTTTGACCACATCCAAGACTACATCTCCAAAATAAAGCAATTAAGAACACAGTTGAAAGAATGCAGTATTAAAAAAGAGGATTTACAGTTGATTCTGAATGTGTTATCCAAGCTTGGTCCTGAGTATTCAATATTTGTTTCTGGCTTTCATACCCATCGACTTTCTATGGGAGCATCATATGTTGATCCTAAGTTTGATGACTTTGCAAATCTCCTAATCCAAGAGGAAGCTAAGTTAATGAACATGGGTCTAATCAAGTCTTCCAAGCTGCATGCATTGGTTTCTAGTGAGTCAAAGGTATAGAAAGAATCGGGGAATCTTGATAAGAAGCAAAAGATGAAAAAGAACAAGCCACATAAAGAATCAGAATCCACTCATTCAAAAGAAGAATCATCTAAGAAGAAGAGGTCTTTTTGTGCATATTGTAAGAAGGATGGACATGAAGAACATTATTGTTATAAGAAGGATATTGATGAGTTGAAAAATCTTCTCAAAAAGAATCAAATTGATTTGTCTTCTAGAATGTCTAAATCACCTTCTTCTCCTTCTTCTTCAAAATAGTCTAAGGGAAAAGTTCATTTGGCATCTACATCAAGCAGTAAAGGACAAGCTCTTTGTGCTTATTCAAGTCCAGGATTAGGTAGATGGCTTCTAGATTCAGGAGCATCACATCATATGGCATCTTCACAATCTGTTTTCTCTTCATTTCAGCCTTGTTCTATGTCTCCTATCTTGATGGGAAATAATACATACATGAGTGTACTTGGGAAGGGATCTATTAGTTTTGGGGACAACACTTTCCAGGATGTTTTGTGTGTTCCTCATTTGACGAACAATCTTCTTTCCATATATCAGATTACACATGGTGGAAATGGGAGATCTGTGGAGTTCACACTTGATTCGGTCATCATTCGAGACTTGGAGAGTAGAGAGATCATTGCTACTGGGGTGGTTGATCATTCATCTCGGTTGTATACCTTTGCAAATTTTGCTTCTTATGGTGACATTGTTCCTTCGACTGTTCATCACACTCCTAGTGTGAACCATGATTCAGAGGAGACATTTGGCTACTTGAACTTGGGAATTCTCACATCAGATCCAGTACTTGAGCCATGCATTTCATCTCCTCCATCTACTGTTGTAGTTGATGATGCTTATGATTCCACAATTTGGGTTCCTTGTGATTTAGTGCAGCAAGACATACATTGTCTTCCAGATATGGCTACTTTGGATGGCTTCTTGACAGGTATTTCAGACTTGTTTGTGGAGTCTCATCTTGTAGATTTGGGGGACACCATTGATGACATCCATCTTCTCTTTGATGAAGATGCTCCTTCTTTAGTTGTTGCGAGGGAACACTCTGACCCTCTTGTTCATGCTCTACATGATCATTCTATGCAGTTTGGCATGAGTGTGGATACTTTTGGACAACATTTGGAGGAGGCTTCTTTGTCTTTAGAGGGGATATCTTTCTCTTTGGATCATGTTCTACATTTTTCTCTACTAGATGTTGGATTGTACTCTTCAACAGTGTGGCCTAGAACACCTGTTTGGAGTGTGTCATCTTTCGGCATCGACATGGAGACACTTGAGCATCATTAAGAGACATCATACATCCTACATACATTCTTGGTTTTGTTTCTTCCTAAGGGGAGGAACGTTGTTCGGCGAAATTGGATCATTTTCAGCATTCAATGTCGAGCTTCTACCATCATTGCAGGAGACTCAACATTGAGGGGGGATTGCCTTGTCTCTCTTCTACTTCTCTCTTATGGGGGGGTCTTTTTCCTCACATGGGGTTTTTACCTTCTCATTCATGATTGAGAGCATTTCTTTATTGTATTTCATCTCTCTTTTGGGGAGGAGTTTTGTCCCACTGGGTTTTCTCCTTTTCTCTATTTGTGAGAGATTGCATTGCATTTGTACATGGGTACCTAACATGGCCTAGTTGTCGGGACCCATCTTGCATTGTTTTCATTTGTGTACATTCTCCCTAAGTTGCACTTAAGGGGGGGTGTTGGTGTAATTAAATGTTTTGTACCTTGTCCTAGGTCATAATTACACCTTAGTTAAGTTTACTTAGGGACCACATAGGAGTTGTTGGAGAATTTCCACCTTTGGTGGACTTATCTTCTTATTACTTTATCACCTCCACCTTTCATGGACATATCATGTGATTAGGGTTCCACCTTTTGTGGTAGATCCACTATTTGTGGTGGTTATCACATTATCACCTTTCCACTTTAGGTGGAGTGATAGCTTTTCATTGTAGTCTCATGTCATAAGATTACGACACTTGTCATAATCTTATGCACTCCTATGTTCTCACCTTGGCTATATAACCAAGGGGTCTCTACTTCATTTGTACACACACAAATTGAATCATATCATTGACATAGAATACAGTTTATTCTTGTCATATTATTTTCTCTCTTCTTTGTGCTTTCTATTTGATCCATAGATCTTGGCATCCATAGCCAATTCTAACATGGTATCAGATCATGTTTGATTCTAACACATATTTAACTGTTTTCTCTAAAAACAATTAAAATAAAATAAAACCTAGGTCTTAAATCTTAATCCTAAGGCATATCTCCAAGACCTATTGATTTTTTTATTTATAAAAATCAATTCACCAAATAAAGCCTAAGACACTATTATTCCACCTTTTAATTGTTTTCTCAAAAAACAACAAAACACATAAGGTATATGAAACTTGAGCAAATTTCCCAAGGCTCGACCTAGGCAAAAATAAATGAAGACTTTTAAACAAAGTCAACCTAGAGTATGTAAATTCGGCTCCTCATGGTATTAAGCAAGTTTGAAATAAGAAGAAATTTAAAACCCCTAAATCCGAATTAGGGCAACATAGACAAAAGGTAAAGGGAAAACCCTAACTCCACTCATTTCACATTCTGTGATTTGGAGAAAGAGGCTCTGCATGAGAAAAATGCGCCGCCATGTCTATGCTTGGTTTTGAGCTTGCAAAAGCTTGGGGAACTCCATGACCTTGTCTTCAAATGGTTGATTCTTGATAGCAACTATGGTGAGTTGATTTTCTTTGTACCTTTTATGGCTTTCTCTCTCATTTTGAAAACAAGAAAAACCTCCTAAGGTCGCGGCTCATGCATGTATTATCTCCGATTTTCCTTGCATTCATTCTTTGTGCTTATCTTTTCTCTTGTTGGCCGCCATGGGAGAGCTTGACCCCTTGCATTGTGAGCTCCAAATGAGCTTGGTGCGGCTTGTGTTTTCTCCCACAACCATCATAAGGTAAGCTCCCCCTTCCTCCATTATTTCTCTGTATTTTTATTTATCAAACTAAAGCCTACAAGCTTTATCTCTGTAAATAATGATTGTTATTTCCTAAAAAAATGCAGACCCATAGACTGGTCATGCCATGAATGCTTGGCTTTGATTTTAACTATAAAAACCTACATTCATACACTTGTTTTTCTTGGCTCCTTGTGCTTAGACTTTGATCTTCTATGAAACTTGAAATGGCTCTCCTCATTTTTTGAAACAGTAATTGAACCTCCATATTGGGCTCGACCCAGATGTATCTCAGGCATTTTTTACTTTACTTTGTAAAACCCACATGGGTAATCAAGAAATGATACCATCTGCATTTTATTTAAAAAATAACCCATGTGGGTACACAGGAAATGATGAGAAAACTGTATATTGATGAATAGTCTGAAAGTGGGTATTTGATATGAAAGAAATTTGTCCTTAAGGAAAATGATGTGTATTCTGGGTCTCTCCAAAATTTGAGCTCGACCCCCCCTTCATTGTGTTTCAATTGTATTCTGAATTCTGCAAAACCCCTATATGGGTAAATACTGCTCTAAAGAGACCACATTTCTAAGATAAAAAAAACATATGGGTATTTGTGAATTCTGAAGAAAATGTCTTTTGCATTAAAATTCTCACATGGCTTCCTGCATTTCAAACTTATTGCATTTCATTTGGAAATCCTTTCATGGCATCTGATTAACAACATTTAAGAGATAAAACACATATGGGTATTTAAAATTCCTGTGCACACTCCATTTCGGCTCTGGCTACTTCCTTTCATTTTTTGAAATGAGTATGTATGTGAAATTTTATCCATTTACTTTCCAGTTCGTTTCCTTACTTGTCAAGGCATAACTTTCATAAGCTTTGCACTGTGTAAAAAGATGCTCTCCTTGAATGAAACACAAACTTCTTTCTGTATAAGACATCTCTATTGATTCTAAAGGAGAACAATTAATAACTTGAATGATAAACAACAGAACTCTTCAAATCCCTGTTGCATTCCTCTATCTGACACTCTTCATTCCTTTTTATGCTCCATTTACCTTCTGTATCATGCACTTGCTTACTTTATCGATCAATATTCAATTGATGAGGCATATGTATGCCTGTTCACTGTCATTGTTAAGAGATAGAACACTGCTGCTCCAAAATAGAAAAATGAAACAACATTTAAAGTGAACAGACTTAAAACAACAAAACAGTATTATGAAAACAGTTCAATTTTTCCAAAAAACATAATAGATTGATAATTCAACTGAAACAGTGCTCAAAGTATCATCCATTTGCAACCTTCATTTCAATATGTTGATTTGACTGTAATAAATGTACGGTAGTTTGATTACTCCCTTAAGTTGTAAAGCTCAGAAGAGCAATGTGATTGTATTTTTCTCTCTCAGCCCTCTTGTAACATATAAGGGCAGCATATCGGGCTCTACCCTTGTGGGAGCCCGTTTTGCCCCACATGCTTGGTCTTCAAAAGATAATCAGCTACATGGCTTTTCCTATACCTGCATAAGGAAACAAATAGTGTTAGCACAAAAAAAGGAATGATGATGATGCTTTCTCTCTTTTTCAGTTCATGCTTCTGCTCTTTCCTTTAGCTGTTTCTCTGTATTGCAAGGATTGAAATATATCTTTGTTAGTACGACACGTAGTACTATTCATATCCCGAGCTCTTAATTGAAACCCTTCTCAAACTCTTGCAGGTACATTCGGGAGCAAAAACAGAAGGGAGACAACTTTGAGAAACCAACTGAAGACCAACTCAGGAAATGAAGGATATGTCTAATGTTACTTGCCTTTTATTTTCAATTGTATATTTCCTTTCCTGTTATGAATGGAAATGGCTAAACCTACGGCTTGTGTGGATGTTTAATTTTGTTCTTTTATTTCCATTCTAAAAGAAAAGCATTAAAATGCAAGATTGTACCAACATTTGTATTCTCGCATTCAAATGACATATGTAAATATGCATCACTTCATGAAATAAATGAAAGCATTCTGCTTTATAATTTGTATACTCAATTATGTACTCTATTTGATTTATGCAAAAACATGAATGATACTTTGAAACTCAGTTTCTCAAAACACTTGCACAACTGTCACTTGATGAAATAAAATGAAGTGCAAACAACACTCAAGCATATTCAAAAATAACTGCATTTTCACTTTAAAATATAACAATATTTAAAACAGCTCCACCGTTTGAGCTGTAGCAAAAAATTGTTAACAATTTTTGCAATTTCCACTAGATGCTTGCCAGCTAAGCATAGATCAGTTGCCTTTGAAAAATCCATTGGGCGCGGAGTCAAAACTGCCCCTTCATGAAACTCATAAAACTTTGAACAACAATACCCCAAACAACAGCAAATCAAATACAAAACAATGCTGAAAGCAAACTAATAGGCCTTGATGGCCAATAGAACATGCGCAACAACGCTTAGGGAAAGAAAACTATGGAAAAGAAATGTGTGTAACACACTTATTTGTAACAACTACTCTATTTATTTACAAGATTGAACTTATCTTAGAGGCAATGCTTGAGGTGGATCCCATTAACTGGGATAGACAACACCTCTCCAGTCAACTTTGAAAGCTGGAAAGCGTTGTGTTCCTTGCACTCCATGATCACATAAGGCCCGTCCCAAATTGCATTGAACTTGGAATGTCGTCTAGGTCTACTCTTATATTCATTCCATTTGAAGACCAGATCACCAATGATGAAATCTCGTGGTCTTGCCTTCTTATCAAAAGAGCTGTTCATCCGAGCTTGATGTATTTCAAGTTGTTTTAAAGCTTCCCTTCTAGTTTCCTCAAGCTCTACCAGCTATGCAAATAGCACTTTAAGAGGCTGCTCATTCAGTAATTCCAGCTCTTTAACATAACTTAAAGTCGACAATTCAATAGAAATAGGTAGCTTAGATTATTTTGCATAAGCAAGTACATAAGGAGAACAACCAGTGGCCCTTTTAGGAGTCACTCTGTCAACCCAAAGAGCTAACTTAAGCTTTTCATGCCATGTTCATTGATTGTCCTCAACAGTCTTCTTGATTATCTAGATTAGATTCTTATTTGTAGATTCTGCCTGCCCGTTTCCCTGCGGATAATAGTTAGAAGATGTATTCAAATAAATGTTATTTCTAACTGATCAATCATAAATTATCAAACCAATGAAGGCCAAACCATTGTCAGAAATTATTGAATCTAGAGTACCAAATTTTGACACTAAGTCTTGATAAAAATTAAGCACAAAAGTCTCATTTGCTTCTTTTAAAGCAACTGCCTCGGTCCATTTAGTAAAATAATCTTTGGCGGTAAGTATCCATTTATGACCCGCGCTTGAAGGCAGGTTGATTGGCCCTATAAAATATAAGCCCCACTTAGCAAAGGGTTGTTCCACTTGAATCAGATGCAGAGGTAACGCTGTAAGCTTCTATTTTCCTGAAAATAGAGCACACTTTTCACATTTTCGGACCCAAGCAATAACATCTTTGAACAGATTTGGCCAATAATAACCAACCCACATAATTTTCAAGGTTGTTGTTCTTGTAGCAAAGTGGCCTCCTAAAGGCCCATCATGAAATTCTACTAAAATCTTATCAACTCGATCAGGTTCAATGCATCTTAATAAAACACCTTGAAAATCTCTTCTATACAGAATGCCAACAATAATTGCAAAAGGAATAGACTATAATCTATAATACCTCCTTTTCACTCTATCTAGAACTTTGGGACACTCGCTACTTTGCAAATAATGCATCATTTGTTGCACCTAGCTAGTAGCAGGAACTGGAACAGCAGTTGCATCATCATTGTTTAGCACTATACCAACCTTTTCAGTTTCTTCTATGCTGCTGCCCGTTGCATTTTCTGCAATATTTTCACACAAACCCTTACCTCTGACAAGCTTGGTTATTTTAATATCTATTTCAAACTCCATGACCTCGGTTATCCAACCAGCAGGCTTATCATTAATTTCACGGTTCAACAAGAAATCTTTAACGGCTGAATGTGCAACCATCAAATGAATTTTTCTATTTGACAGCATATGTCTGAACTTTTTTAAGCTTCTTACAACAACACAAACATGCTTCTCGAAAAAGGAATACTTTACCTCATAATCATGTAATACCTGGCTAAAAGAAGCTACAGGTTGCTCCAAAACTTCATCGTTCTACTGACAAAGCATAGCAGAAATAGTATCAACTCCTCCAAATGCGTAAAGAATGAAATATCTTTCATACTTTGGATTAATGAGGGTAGGGGTAGCTACGAGAGCTTCTTTGATTTGATCAAAGCTTCTTTTACCTTCCTTGGCCCAAGCGAAAGGCATATTATTTTTAAGCATAAGAGTGAGAGGTTGCAGCAAAGCTGCGATATTTGGTATGAACCTCCTCACAAAATTTATTCTTCCAAGAAAGCTTTGCAAGCCTTTCTTGTGAGATGGCCATGGTAATTCAAGAATTGCAGAGATTCTTTCAGAGTCTATGGAAATACCCTACTTTGAAACAATGTGCCCAAGGAGTTTACCTTACATAAAATATACACTTCTTCAAATTGAGAGACACTCCGAACTCCCTGCATCTCTGAAAAATATGTTCTAAATGATCAAGATGTTCATTAGCATTTCTTGAAAAAATAGTAATATCATCTAAATATACCAAAATGATCTTGTTCATGAGGTCATGAAAGGCCATATCCATTGCTCGGTGAAAGGTTGCTCCAGCATTGGATAAGCCGAAAGGCATCCTTTTGTAGGCCATTGTGCCCCACTTAGTCATGAATGCTATTTTGAATTGATCTTGCTGCTTTACTAGAATCTGGTTATAACCTGAGTAACCATCTAGTAAAGAAAATCTGTCAGAACCGGAAACCACCTGCAAAATTTTCTCCATGGAAGGGAGTGGGTAGTGGTCTTTCAGTGATGCTCTATTCAAATCTCAAAAATTAATGCATAACCCGATTTCCTCGCTTTTCTTCCTAACTGGAACTAGGTTTGACACCCAAGAAGTATGCTTGATGGGAAAAATAATGCCACTTTCAACCAATTTATTCAGCTCAACTTTCATAAGGTGTTCTAATTTGGGATTAAGAGGCCTCTGTTTCTGCCTTACTGGTTTTGAAGTAGGTTCTAATTCAATAGTACTGTGGGCTAATTCTGGGTCAAACCCTTTCAAATCCTTATACTCCCAAGCAAAAATATCACTAAATTTCTGACATAACAGAATAAACTCTTGCTATTCCTCTTTATTACATACCTTTCCCATCTTGAGAAGCCTGCCTTTGAAGATTTCGACTGCTTCATAGTGTTCTTCTTTAATAGTCAGGCTACACTTGTCTCTCCTCATCTGGTCATCTGAGTTGAACACAGATTCCAAGGCCACCAAACCCCTCGGCAACTTGTTGGTCCTCAACTGTACAATCTGATTGTCATACTGTTGCTATCACTTTTGTTGTTTTCCATCTACAAACTCAGCTTCAGGAATTAAAAATTTTACAATTTGCTCATCGCTATCAAAAACCTGCCAACTCACATTATTGTTAGGTACAGAAGGTCTGACGACTATCTTTACATATTGACACACCTCTACTTTGTGAATTTCGTTTGGAATATCAAATTGAGCCCCTATAGCGGCGAGCCTATCTGCATGCTTATTTTCATTTCTAGGAACTAAATAGATATTAAAAGCATCAAGATCTTCCATTAAGTCCCATACACGATGCTTATATTTCTTAAGCAAGTCATTTTTTGTAGCATTTAGATTTATGACCCGATTCACTATTAACTCAGAATCACCATAAACGCGCAAACATTTAATCCCTCATTTTTGGGCCCATTCTAGGCCATGTACAAGTGCTTCATATTCAGCTATATTATTTGTACAACTGAATGCAAATTTGAAGGCTGAATAATATTTATCTCCCTCTGGTGAAATTAGCATGGCCCCACCACCAGCACCTACACTGCTCCTTGAACTATTAAAATAAAGTTTCCAAAGTTCATTTTCTTGCCCTATGAGTTGTTCTTCCTTTTTAATCAGATTAGGCATATCAAAAACAGGTTCACGAATCATATAAACCCCTAATCCTATCTCATTTGTATGCTGGAAAGGATAAAGCTCATGATCTTCGACTTCCCATTCATCTAGATTTATATTTTCTACATGGGTGTTGTGGTCTAAGGTCATGGTTTTCTCCTCTAGTGTAGGGGTGATGTAGAGGTTAGCATTTATAGGGCTCATAATGTATGGTTCGATATGGTCCTTGGCTAAAGGCTCAAACTTTATGGTTACTTTTGTACCATACCTTGTTCTAAAAAATAGATGAGACCAATTAGATGACAAGAAACCCCCCAACTTGGCTGTAAAATCCCTCAAGAGGCAAATGGAAAAGTGTGGTGGAAAATCAATTACATGTATATCTTGATGAATCACAAAACTAGGGGATGCATGGAAGGTAAGGGCTAAATATTTGACTATACCAACAGTTTTAATAGTAGACCCATCCAACTGAACTACACCCTTCTGAGGATTGGGTTCATAAACTAGACTTTGATCTTTTATGAAACTTGAAATGGCTCTCCTCATTTTTTGAATAGTAACTGAACCTCCATATTGGGCTTGACCCATGATGTATCGCAGGCATTTTTTACTTTACTTTGTAAAACCCACGTGGGTAACCTGGAAATGATACCATCTGCATTTTATTTTAAAAAAAACCCACATAGGAAATAATGAGAAAACTGTATATTGATGAATAGTCTGAAAGTGGGTATTTGATATGAAAGAAATATGTCCTTAAGGAAAATGATGTGTATTCTGGGTCTCTCCAAAATTCGAGCTCGAGCCCCCTTCAGTGTGTTTCAATTGTATTCTAAATTCTGCAAAACCCCTATATGGGTAAATATTGCTCTAAAGAGACCTCATTTCTAAGATAAAAAAACATATGGGTAATTGTGAATTCTAAAGAAAATGTGTTTTGCATTAAAATTCTCACATGGCTTCCTGCATTTCAAACTTACTGCATTTCATTTGGAAATCCTTTCATGGCATCTGATTAACAACATTTAAGAGATAAAACACATCTGGGTATTTAAAATTCCTGTGCACACTCCATTTCGGCTCTAGCTACTTCCTTTCATTTTCTGAAATGAGTATGTATGCGAACTTTGTTCCATTTACTTTCTAGTTCATTTCCTTACCTGTCAAGGCATAACTTTCATAAGCTTTGCATTGTGTAAAAAGATGCTCTCCTTGAATGAAACACAAGCTGCTTTCTGTATAAGACATCTCCATTGATTCTGAAGGAGGACAATTAATAACTTGAATGATAAACAATGGAACTCTTCAAATCCCTATTGCATTCCTCTATCGGGCACTCTTCATGCCTTTTTATGCTCCATTTACCTTCCGTATCATGCACTTGCTTACTTTATCGATCAATATTCAATTGATGAGGCATATGTATGCCTGTTCACTGTCATTGTTAAAAGATAGAACATTGTTGCTCCAAAACAGAAAAATGAAACAACATTTAAAGTGAACAAACTTAAAACAACAAAACAATATTATGACAACAGTTCAATTTTTCCAAAAAACATAATAGATTGATAATTCAATTGAAACAGTGCTCAAAGTATCATCCATTTGCAACCTTCATTTCAGTACGTTGATTTGACTGTAATAAATGTATGGTATTTTGATTACTCCCTTAAGTTGCAAAGCTTAGAAGAGCAAGGTGATTTTATTTTTCTCTCTCAGCCCTCTTGTAACATATAAGGGCAGCATGCTGGGCTCTACCCTTGTGGGAGCCCATTTTTCCCCACATGCTTGGTCTTCAAAATATAATCAGCTACATGGATTTTCCTATACCTGTACAAAAAAACAAATAGTGTTAGCACAAAAAAAAGGAATGATGATGATGCTTTCTCTCTTTTCAAGTTCATGCTTCTACTCTTTCCTTTAGATGTTTCTTTGTATTGCAAGGATTGAAATATATCTCTGTTAGTACGGCACGTAGTACTATTCATATCCCGAGCTCTTAATTGACACCCTTCTCAAACTCTTGCAGGTACATTCGGGAGTGGAAGCATTCGGGAGCGGAAGCATTCAGGAGCGGAAACAGAAGGGATCCAACTTTGAGAAACCAACCAAAGACCAACTCAGGAAATGAAGGATATGTCTAATGTTACTTGCCTTTTATTTCCAGTTGTATATTTCCTTTCCTGTTATGAATGGAAACGGCTAAAACCACGACTTGTGTGGATGTTTAATTTTTTTCTTTCATTTCCATTCTAAAAGAAAAGCATTAAAATTCAAGATGTACAAGCATTTGTATTCTCGCAATCAAATGACATATGTAAATATGCATCACTTCATGAAATAAATGAAAGCATTTTGCTTTATAATTTGTATACTCAGTTCTGTACTCTATTTGATTTATGCAAAAACATGAATGATACTTCAAAACTTAGTTTCTCAAAACACCTGCACAATTGTCACTTGATGAAATAAAATAAAGTGCAAAGAACACTCAAGCATATTCATAAATAATTTCATTTTCACTTTAAAATATAACAATATTTAAAACAGATCCACCGTTTGAGTTGTAGCAAAAAATTGGTAGCAGTAGCTAAAAGACTGATTGAAATATTTTTTAATAGTCCTAAGGATCCTACTCATTCATGGTATGGTACTTATGAAGAGAAGTTTTGTTAAATGCATTTGGATAATTTTGTACTGTTACCAAAAAATCACCTACAACTCAATTTGGTAGAGCTAAAACAGTCGATTACATCTATAGGTGAAAAGTATTCCAACATATTTCTACTAAAGTTTAGCCATTGCATAGCAAAGGATGCTATCAAAAGAGATTCAATTTTTTATTGTGCAATGTTTGATAATAGAATAAATTATACAAATTGCATGAAATTGTTGTTTTTTCATTTATTTTGGTAGTAGAAATATACACAAGATTGCTTAAATGTTGTTGTTTCATACATTGAAAGGAAAATAATGCTCAAATGTCCCACACAATCCATGGGAGTAGTTGAACTAATGCAACATAAATATATTCTATACAACTGAAGATAAAAGTAGTGAAAAACACATGAAGGGAAGTATATCCATCATTGCCTATGGCGGTCTTGTGTTGGTTTTCTTTGTTTCAACTCCTCCTTGTCCCCGATCTTTAGATGAACCTACAAATGATTGAAAAGATTGGTTAAAGATCTATATATAAATCTCATCATATGTCCTATGGAAAAAAAATATAACATATGTCTATGATGCATTAAATTAGTTGAACAAGTATCAAATGTATGCAAGAGAGCCTAAAAATCAACATCACAGGAGCATTGAGCTTCACTTTTTTTTATCAAACATGTTTGTTCACTATGCAAGTATAGGTGATTTTTTTTTGCTGGATTCATCTCTTCTAACATCATAGCACGTGGGTTGGAATGTGGCTCTCACGAGGGTTGATCCCATCATGTTTTCCCTCACAAATTAGAAATGTGCCATAGTAAATCTTACCCTAACCACATTGGTGCTACTTCCTTTAACATTGGAACCCTTTCCCATGAAGATATCATAATTTTCTGACTTCATGCTCTTATCAGGAGATACATCCATATAGAAAGGTATTCAATTCCAAAGGGAGTAGCACAAGGGTATTTGAAGCTTTTGCATTGCATAATGCAGCTCTCAGTGAGAGAGAATTAAGAGTAATTTCATTTTCAGTCTAAGGTTGCAATGAATATTGCTCCATAATAGGATAAAACATAGTGATAGTGCCATGTAGGAGCAGTTTGGAGTGATCAAAGGCCTTAAAATGCTATGGAGCAGCCTAAATGTAGTGAAATTTGTAGAAGACAATGCCATTTAATGCAAGCAACATAACCTTCTAAATAGAGCCAAAAGTGCATACATTGATGGTACATCCCAGTCATTAAGTGCCAAAGGAGCAATAGATTTTAATCAAGGCACATAAGCATAACATTATTCAAGGATTTCTATGGATTGTAAATCAAGATGTAGCCGATAATGATTCATGCTAACATGTTGAAAGATTAAGATGAAAAGGTTGTAGCAAACATCGAGTATGCATTGTAATCATACAAATTCTGAATAAGAGAAATAAATCTCAACACAATGTCTCTAATCATTAAACTTAGAAAATTAGATACAATGCAAAATACAGAGCACAATAAGTAATCTTTTGTCAATAGTATTTTGGAGAATATTTATGCACACAGCTATGAGCATCAAACCTTTTAAATGGTCATCTTGAAAGATTAAAAAAACACAAATTCTTTTGTGAAAAGGAATTTAGAAGATAGAGAAATGCAAGCCCTTAAGGTTTTGAAACCCAAATGAAGTGAAAGGTATATTTTTGTTTTGCTTTTAGAGACCGAGCCCAAATTTCAAGGGTTTTCATTTTGTTTTTTGGGAAGTGAAAGGTCATGATAGAAGGCTTTGCACCCATTTTTCTAAAATCTCACATCTACAATTGAGGTCACGGGTTTTCAAAACCTCATATCATATTTACATAGTGAAGTAAAATATACATAAAATAATATTTCATTGTTTCTAACCACGACCTGTAGCTACAAAACCTTAAAGGCCAAAAGGAAAGGTTATGTTATTTTTTAGAATATACAAAATAAGTAAATACGCGACCATAGAAAAAGAGAATAAATGAAGCCCAGTATTCGTATTCATAGTCACGGCCTGGGGGTTTATTATTTTCTTTTGTTTCAAAAATTAGCCAAACCGATTAGGGTTTTTATATGGAGAAATGTTTGCACAAGTATAGAGAAAAAAAAATAACTCAAGAGTTTTGTGAAGCTACAACTAGAGAATTTGAAACCTAGAAAACACTTATTCAAATCTATATTCTTTCAAAATGTAAACTAAGCCATGGTTGAGATAAACAATAAGGAGGTCTTCTCATTTTCTTCAAAATAACAAGAAAATCCAAATGAAAGTATATGCAAGAAGTAAAAGAAGGTTTTCATTTTTCTGTTGAAAGGAAGCATGATTCTCAAAATGAAGATACAGAGAAATTCTTACCCATGGATTTGTTGTTTCTTTCAAGCATTTTAACATAGAAGCTCACCTACAAAACTCCAGAAGCCCTCAATATTGACCTTGAAGCATATAAGGGTTGATGAAAGTTTTGAAAGTAAAAGAAATGCATCAAAAATAAGATAGTAGGTCACGGGTAAAATCCTTCAAAAACTGCATTCAAAAAATGATAATGTGTGGATAATCATTGCAGCTTCTATACCAAAACCTTACCTAGCTCGACCTCAACACGGAATCAACATATTCTCCATGAAAACTCCCAGAAACAGCAAGAAGATTGCAAATATCAAGCTCAAACCCTAGTTACATGGCAACACCCAAGTTCACTGAGAGGAAAATGAAGTGAAGAATGAATGTGAAAATAAAGGAGGTCAAATGTTTTGTGTTTAGGGTTTCCTCTAACCCTAATTCAGCCTTGTGGATTTTTCCACATTATTTTAAAAGTTTCATGCCTTGATTAATACCTTATGGTATTATTTCGAGTCTTTTTGCATATTGAATTCAAGCCTAAGCTCATGCCTTAGCTTATTTTCCTGATTTGTGATAAAATAAAATGCTATGAGAACCCTATTACTTTGCATAGATTAAATCATAAATGTCACATTTACCTTAATTTTTTGTAAAAATAAAAATCAAAACCCAAGTCGATCTTTTTCTTTTTACAAAGTTGAAACTGCAAATATTGTAAGACACTATTTAAGCAATATTCTATAAATTTCTTGATTAATTGTCAATAAATGTGGAAAAAATAAGCAAGTACAAAACACCTATTAAGGAAACTTCAGTTTACTTGCCTTTTCACTTGAGTTCCCTTTGTGCAAAATAGAAAAAACTGAGTGACCTGTACCTTCTTTTTCTTATTTTCAGTCATAACTGAGTGCTTTTTGAGTCCTTTTGAATCGATCTACTTAGGAGGGAAAGTTTCCATCTTTTCTCACTCAGTTTGGATCAGTTTTGGGCACTATTTTAGAGGTTTTTTCTCTTTGCTCGAAAATGGCACTTGAGTTTCTATAATGGTGAGCAATTAACTCATATTTTTTTCCTTCTCAATCATGGAGACACGTTGGAGATATATATTGGAGAAAAACTTAGTTTTTTCTAAGTTTAGATTATTACTTCTTCCTCTCTTGATCAGTTGCAGAGAGTTTTGTAAGCATTTTATAACTCATATTTTTCATGATATTATGATATAACAACTCCTTTTAGATCAATATAAGAAATAGTGCATTCCTCTTTCATGTTTTTTGTCTCATTTTGTAGAGGATGATTTGATGTCTAATTGTGATTCTAAGTGTTGAATCCTTTTACATGTCTCATTATTGCAAGTGTGTGTGCAAAAGTTTCATGTAATACAGGTTGTATGTTGTGTTTAGTTTTAAGTCTTCATACAGGTCACTTTTGTGTTGCATGTTTCACATGAGATTGTGAGAGTAAATGTTCTGAGAGATAATTGTGAGTTGAATTAGTGAATAAGTTTAAAAGTTTTGGTGCATCACCCTTTAGGTTTTAGGATTTTAATTTCAGTTATCCTTTTATCCCTTTTCTCAAAAAAGCTAATAGTTTTAGGTGATCTACTAGGGGAACCAACCCTCTCTAGAGATCCATTCTCATTATAAGCCACCCATAGCTTGAGAATGTTTCCATGATATACAGGATAGTTAAGTCTAACTTGATTAGGGTGCAGTCTTGATTGATAACATTTTTTGGAACGCTCGATGGGACTCTGAAGCTCATTTCAGAGAAAGATTTTAAGTTTCAAGTTGTTGTTCTAGTATATGTAGTAGTGTTTTGGGCCTTTGAGGTTATAATCTATACCCGATGACTCCATTCTCTAGTTTTTCATGTAGATCTAGTGTAAACAGCTTATGATAAGAGTGCAAACTAGAGCAAGCTCTTCTCCTTTTAAATATTTGCAACTATCATCACCAAAAAGAAGGGGTAGGAAAACAAGAAAAGGTCTTATCTCACCAAGGAGATCAAGATCTACACCTCCAAACCTTAGCCCTGCAAACCCAGTACATAGAAATCTAGTACCAGTAGTGCAAGTGCCAGTGATGGCTCGTGAAAATAAGTAGTTTTCATTTGCACCTTTTAATGGGGAAACATGTTAGAAATTTCTCAACATGATGGAATTCCTATTGTAGCCCTCAAAAGTCTACCATATTTCACTAGAGAAGATTAGACCACTCCTATTGAGCGCATTCATGATGTATCAACATTATGCTCGATGCATAATATCACTGCTGAAAATGTTGCACTTAAACTTTTGGTTGCATCAATGAAAGGAAAAGCCTTGCAGTGGTTTAGAGGTCTTCCAATAAATTCAATAAGAACATGGGATCATCTGGGTAATGGCTTGTACAGACAATTTGAAGACAAATCAAATCATTTGTCTTTGTTGGAACAATTAAGTACCATCACGAGAGCTCCTCATGAGCATATGTCAGATTTTAATTACCATTTCCAGAGGACTTGGGATAGGATTCCAATGATAGTAAATCCTTCACCTAAACATGTATTTCTTTTTTTTCTTAAGGCTTTAAATAGTGAGATATTTGTGATGATTCAGTCTATGGGTGGATTTACTCTTCCTAATGCTTATGACATAGCTATTGGAGCAGAAAACTACCTCATACAAGCTGGTAGAATAGCCCCAAGGCCTTCTATACCAATTTTTCTCGAGGTACTTGACCACCTATACCTATTTAATTACCCCCTTTAGTTGTTGTTCCACCTGTTTCAGTAATAGGTTATCAAGCTACAACCAAAGAAGATGTTATCCCAAAGTCCATCTCAAGAGATTCAGGAGTTAAAAGGAATGATTCAAACCTTTAGTAAAACTATTAGTAATGATTTTATCAATCTCAAAAATAGGTTGGTCAAGAATCTAGACCTTATCAGCCTAATCAGTCAAATAGGCCACCTTTTCAAGCTAATTCTCAAGGTCAAAGAACAAATTTCAATCCTAAACCTTTTCAGCCTTATAATCCTAATGCTACCAACTCATCAAGGGAGCTCATGCCTACACAAAACAATATGGAACAGGAGTGTGATTGGTTTTATCCATGTAACCAGCCTCATAACCAAGCTTCATGCATGAATGGGATGAGGAATCAAGTTTTAATGGTTTAGAATAGCTATGCTGGTTCCGAAAGTGTGTCAAAATAAAATCCAAAGTAGAAGGGTTCACAAACTCGACAAGGTAACCCTGATGTCGCCTTGATGAATTGGCAAGGCACTGAGTTTTGTGGAGTGAATCATCCCCAAGTTCAAAATCAATTAGATTCACCTATTGCAGCCAATACTAGATCAAAAAATAGGGTTGTTGACTTGGGGCAGCAAGTTGAAAAGGTCCAACAACAACTAGATAAAGACAAATTTCAAGCTTCTATAGCTCAAGTTGTCCCCACAACTTATCAAAAAGTTCAAATTTTACAAAGAGGACAAGTTGTACCTGATAAGGATTGGCCTAGGGAACAACCACAACCATTAATAACTCAAAATGAAGTTGAGGTTCCTAAGGGACAACAAAAGGTGAGTCCCACTTCATTTAATGTTGTTGAACATCTGAAGAATGCTCTTGTTAGCATGTCAATAATGGATTTATTAAACATTATTTGGAAAAAATATTTGTTGTAAGATGCTTTAGCTAATATTTCTATTTTTGATGTTTCTAACCAAGATCAAACTAAGATTGTGCTTACAAACAACCCTGAAGTTAAGAGTGAGTAGCAAGCCCAAGAGGTAAAACCTCCTCCATTTTATGTAAGTTTGATCATTGGTGACAAGCTAGTGCATAATTTCATGTTAGGTTCAAGTGCAAGCGATTTTGTAATGCCGAAGAGTCTATCTAATAAGCTTGGATTAGATTATAAGCCTCTTTCAAAGGGGGTGATTCAACTAGATGGTTCTACTATTAAGATAGTTGGGGTTGTTAAAAAAATAACTCTTACCTTGCATGCATTCCCAAATTTTGCAATTCCTCAAGATATCTATGTTATTGACCTGCCATCCTACTTTTCCATTTTCCTTTCTAGGGATTTTACTACTAAGTTGGGTGGGTTTCTTTCACTTAATTCATCACATTTTTTTTTTAGAACAATAAATGGCACTAATATGACCATAAAATCAGAACCACAAGCTAAGGATCATATTGAACTATATGTCCCTAGCCCTATAAATGCTAACCTCTACATCACCCATGAGTTGAAGGATCAATCCATGACTCTAGACCTCGATACACCTACTGAGGGTATCCCTGATATGAAACTAGATTAGTGGGCAGCCCAGAATCACAAAGTTAACCCTTTTAGTCACATGGGGGGAAGGATTAGGCATTTACATGATTCGGGAACATGAGTTCTTTGTCCCAAACCTACTCAAAAGGTTTGATCATGAGGAGGTTGAAGATGATTTGTTTCAAGATGAGATTGATCTATTTTGCTCACTTAGATGAGGTCCCAACACCTTTGGGGGATGAGATCTTTGGGCAAAAAGAATAAAAGGTGGAAGTTACCATATTTCCAAGTGAGTCACTAGAAATGGAGTATCCTGGTCAACAAGGTGACAAACAAAATTCTCAACAATACTATGAGGAGGTTAAAGAGGTTGAACAAGAGAATAATTTCACAATTTGGTTTAATGAGTTACATGCTTTCATTGAGAATGATGATTTAAATTTTATTTTTGAGCAACATGAAGGTGTCAAAAAATGTGATGAATTACTGTTTGAGGATCATCAATTTGATAACAAAGCCTTGGATCAAAAAGAGAATTGCAAAAATGAACCTTTTGAGGAACCTGAAAGGCTTACTGAGAGTTATCATGAAGTAAAAAATAGTTCCCTTCCATCCAAAATCCAAGAGGAATGTCAAGATTTTTTTTTTGGGGAATGATCTTAAGCTTTATGTTGCAAACTTAAAAAATGTGAAAGAAATTGGTGTCGAACCATATTTTCTAGTTGATTTGTTGGATGAGCTTCCTAATTTTGTGGATGAGATTCAAAGGAGTATGTCCTTATTGGAATCAATGCCAAGTTATGAGTAGAAAATTGATGAAAGCAATTTGGATAGGCTTATGTTTCATGAATAGATCAATGAGAGCAGCCCTGATCTGAATATTCAAGAGTTTGAGACACATGCAAACATTGTGCAAGATACGCAAGAAATTGCTTTTCAAGGTATCAATTTTGATGTCTTTCTCGGTTCTCATGGAATCAATCATGAGGATATATCAGAACCTATTATGAGTCAGAAGACTAATGTTTAGTTGGATGGAGATTTGAGCACAAACATGATAGAAGATTTTGGTGCAAAGTTTGATGAAATATTTCTGAGTGATTTCAGTGGAAACAATGATGAAGTTGAAATAGTGAATAACTAGCAAGAAGTTAGAAATGAGAGTTTAGATTTCATCCTTGGTAACTTATGTATTCAAATGCATTCAAGTGTATACCATGTGACTTATGTGTATTCAAGTGCATACTATGATTTATGTGTATTCAAGTGAACACTTTGTGGCTTACATTATGATCATATGTATACTTTGTGACTAGTATTCATGTGTATACCTTGTGTCTTGTATTCATGTGTATATATTGCAACTTGCGTGCATTCACACTTTGCGACTTATGTGTATTTATGACCCACATGCATTCTGGCATATACTACGTGTATTTATATGCATGCTTCATTAAGCATATCCACGTGTTTGCTTCATTCCAGATGTGCCTTCAACAAATATTTCTCCATGGGTGTTCATGATTACTACTTAGTATAATAACTATGAGTCTTGAGTTGGGAGGCACTAACAAATTAACTTATCTAAAACTAAATTATTATTAGTGTCCAAAGGCAAAAATAAGAGGTTGTGATTATTGAAGTAAAAACGTGTGGCTCCCTCAAATTTGTTAGGCAAAAGGAGAGCATTTCAATGGGAGAATCCAACTAAGGATAGGACCTTAGTTAACCTTGAAAATTAGGCCTTCAAGAAAAGGGAGGAGGTGTGAGAGGACGTGACTCCTAATGTGAATTTTTTTTTGGAATTATGATTGCTTGAGGACAAGCAATCCTGGGTGGGGAGGGCTATAATTTCCCTCGAGTTGTGACACCAAAATATAGAAATAACCAAACATTGAAATATAAATAAATGATAAAACAAATAAAAAGACATATATATTAACAATTTTATGATTATAATTATCAAGATAATATTATAATTATAAACATAAGTAATTACCATTTAAATATTACGATCTTAAATATTATTATAATATATAAATATATTACAATTAAATATATTAAAACTTGAATATCATTAATTATTGTAATATATAGATATATTACAATTTATTATTGATAATTTAAAAAGAAACTAATATAAATAATAATAAATATATTATATAAATTTTAATAAGAACAATTAATATATTAGTAAATTAAAGACACTTAGTTAATTATGCTTGAAGCAACGATCACTACAATTACATAATAAACATCAATGAAGTTAAGAAGGAAATACAAAGTATCAATTAAATATATTCATTTAAAGGCAACAACTACCTTTGGAAAAGTGACGCATGAAGAACAAATAACAAAGCCTTAACAAAAGTGGTGACTATGTTTAAAGGCTGCGATTATCAAATGATAATATGAGAAGAAAAGGTGCGATCAACATGAAAGAGTATTTAAACAAATAGTATGTATGTTGTCAAAGGGCGTCTCTCTTCAGGGAGACATAAGAATATAAATGGAATGAGAAATAAAAGAAATGGGGGAATATATAGAACATATTAAGAAACTAAGAAAAGGCAAATATATAGGATATACATCTGCAGATTGAATCCATAGGTAAGTATGGAAATTCTTATGGATTTAAATAGGTTTGGTAAAGGCCTTATAAATTTAGAGAATGATATTTATACATTATGAATCGATATGCTTTATGAATCTAAATAGGAGGTTTGATAAATACATTATAAATTTAGATAATAATGCTGATAGATATATTATGAATTTAAATAATAGTATGGTCAAGTAATAATTTGTATAATATTTATAATCAGTTGATATTATTTATTGATGTCATTTGGAATAATAAAATTATACATACTATGGTTGATTTCTATAATATTGCTGATATGTTTATTCTGAACTGGACATCTAATTATATTATCATTATTGTATGCTATTACATATATTTTGTTGTTTATATTTATTATTCTCATCAAACAACCATGGGAGGGTAAGGAATTATTCAGTAGCATCGAAGGAGATAGGAAAAGGCTCTAGCGACAACAACAGGTCAGAGGTAAGTTGAATATTATGTTTGGTAAATGACTTGAAGTCTATGATGGACAGTTTATATATTTAATATAGTTGCCAGGATTCTCCATTATGGGAACATAGACAACATACCAATCCCTGTACCCAAAATTTCCGGTGAATCATTTACATATAAACTAGCCATCTCCTTATTCATTTAACTCATGTGCCCTAATTTGATTGGCGTCCCCGTCCCCATATCAATACCAGTACCCTACGTTTCCTAGTAACTATGATATTTAATTATTATGTGCACATAAATGAATCCAACATCTATTACAAATAATAAGCTGTGTATATATATATATATAATTATGAGTACTATTTATTACTGATATATGTATAATTTTGAGTACTATTTACTACTGATATGTATATATATAATTCTGATTACTATTTACTGTTGAACATAAACAATAGATCTAGGTAATGTATGTAATTTACAAGAATAGACTATGGACCAAATACATATCATTGAGTTAAGAATCAAGATCAAAATCTATGTATTATATTATAGAACAATATTTCATGGATATGTTCATTCATTTAATATGTAAATTTGTGTGTCTAATCTATGGATAATACTCATATGATCTGATTTTGAATAGATAGTCAAAAATAGAGTTGAGGGTCTACCGAAGGGGAAACAACGTGTGAGGTCACCCTCTAAGTACACCACTCATCTGGATGGAAAGGGCCACATGGGCCAAGAGGGGAAAACTCCTCTTGGGCTTAGAGGAAATGACTATCTAGGACACCATGTTGTAGCTGCACCCTCAACCTCTGAATATGATTGAGCAATGATGGTTTTGGTACAGGGGAACGAAGGTAGAATACTAGGTATACCACACCATATGGATGGAAAAGGCCACATGGGGACAAGGGGAGTAAACTGCCCTTGGGCCTAGGGATTCTTGGGCACCCTATTAGACCATCATACTCAAGGAAGAATGAATTAGGAAAATCCAAAGAAGATTTGATATGCTTATAAAATGATTTTGTCTTATTTTATAAATTGCTACTAACATATTTGCATGTCGAAACAGGTAGTTGTATACCTAACCATGTTCTCTTTGGTTTTCTTATATGCATTTTAATTAATATTATCTTGTAAATATTCTCTAACTCTACATTGTAGGGGCCTACTCACACTATAAACATTCCCAAACCCAAGGTGATCACTTGGAATTGATAAAGTAGGGCAGATTTAGGGTTATCCAAAAAAGGGGACATTACAACTAGGGCCTTGGTAGTTTGCTTTCTGTTTGATTTTTTGTTGTTGTTTCGAGTTTTTACAACTGGTTACAATGGTTTTCTGAGTTTGGAAGGGCCAAAATTTGATTACATGCCCAATGTATTTTTTAGGCAACTGGTCTAGTATGCTTAGCAAGAAAGCATTTAGCAGAAATCACCATAAATGTTACCAAAATTTTCACCTAAAGCTCAATTTGGTAGAGCTGAAATAGTTGATTACATTTAAAGGCAAAAGGTATTCCAAACATATTTTTGCTAAAGTTTAACCATTGCATATCAAAGGATGTTATCAAAAGAGATTCAGTTTTTTATTGTGCAATGTTTGATAACAGAAGAAATTATACATATTACATGAAATTATTATTTTTTCATTCATTTTGGTAGTAAAAATATACACAAGATTGTTTAATTTTGTTGTTTCATACATTGAAAGGAAAATAATGCTCAAATGTCCCACAAAAGCCATGGGAGTAGTTGAACTAAAGCAACATAAACATAAACTATACAACTGAAGATAAAATTAGTGAAAAACAGATGAAGGGAAGTATATCCATCATTTTTTGTGGCGGTCTTGTGTTGGATTTCTTTGTTCCAGCTCCTTGCTCTTGATCTTCAAATGAACCTGTAGATGATTGAAAATATTGGTTAGAGCTCCAGATATACATTTCATCATATGTCCTATCAACAAAAATATAGTATATGTCTATGATGCATTAAATCAATTGAAAAAGTATTAGATGTATGCAAGAGAGCCTAAAACTCAAACATCACAGGAGCATTGAGCTTCACTTTTTTTATCTAGCATGTTTGTTCACTGTGCAGGTATAGGTGAAATTTTGTTGTTAGATTCATCTCTTCTAACATCATAGCATGTGGGTTGGAATGTGGCTCCCACGAGGGTTGAGTCTAGCATGTTGTCCATCACGAAGAAGAAATGTGCCATAGTAAATCTTACCCTAATCACATTGGTGCTACTTCCTTTGACATTGGCACCCTTTCCTATGAAGATATCATAATTTTTACGTAGTAGGCTATCGTTACACCAAAAGATCGACCTATTAATGCCCGATACAACCATTGGATTTATACAAGATCAAGATCCACATGAGGTGGTTAAACCATGTCATGAATCACAAGCACCATGCTGGACTATGCCTACCACAAGAAGAGGAGACCAAGGGTCAAACCTTGCAACAATCCCCCCAGTGCAAGCGCGGGGTTTGAACCTATGACCTTAGATTTGATACCAATTGTTGCACATGTAGCTACCATTGCACCAAAAGATCGACATGTTAATGCCTGATGCATCCATTGGATTTATACAAGATCAAGATCCACAGGAGGTGGTTAAACCATGTCACGAAGCCCAAGTGTCATGTTGGACTACACCTACCATAGGAAGAGGAGACCAAGGGTCACACCTTGCAACAATAATTTTTTGACTTCATGCTCTTATCAAGAGATACATCCATAGAGAAAGGTATCCAATGCCAAAGGGAGCAGAACATAGGTATTTGAAGCTTCTTCATTTCATAATGTAGCTCTCAGTGAGCGAGAAATAAGAGTAATGCCATTTTTTATCTGAGGTTGCATTGAAGGTTGCTCCATAATAGGATAAAACATAGTGATAGTGCCATGTAGGAGTAGTTTGGAGTGATTAGATGCCTTAAAATGTTATGGAGCAGCCTAAAAGAAGTGAAATTTGTAGAAGATAGTGCCATGGAATGCAAGAAACATAACCTTCTAAACAGATCCAAAAGTGCATACATTAATGGTACATCCCAGTCATTAAGTGCTAAAGGAGAAACAAATTTTAATCAAGGCATAGAAGCATAACATTATTCAAGGCTTTCTATGAATTGTAAATCAAGATGTAGCTGGTAATGATTCATGCTAACATGTTGAAATATTAAGATTAAAAGGTTGTAGTAAACAACGAGTATGCATTGTAATCATACAAATTCTGAATAAGAGAAATAAATCGTAACACAGCGTCTCTAATCATTGAAATCAAAAAATCGGATACAATTCTAAATATAGAGCACGATAAGTAATCTTCTGTCAGCATTATTTTGGAGAATATTTATGCACACGGCTATAAGCAACAAACCTTTTAAATGACCATCTTGAAAGATACAAAAAATATAAATGCTTTTGTGAAAAGGATTTTGGAAGATAGAGAAATGAAAGCCCTAAAGGTTTTGAAACCCAAATGAAGTGAAAGGTATATTTATGTTTTTCTCTTAGAGACCGAGCCCAAATTTGAAGGGTTTTCATTTTGTTTTCTGGGAAGTGAAAGGTCATGACAGAAGGCTTTGTACCCATTTTTCTGAAATCTTACATCTGTAATGGAAGTCAAAGGTTTTCAAAATCCCATATCATATTTACACAATGAAGGAAAATATATAGAAAATAATATTTCATTGTTTCTAACCACGACCTCTAGCTGCAAAACCTTAAATCCCGAAAGCAAAGGTTATCTTATTTTTGAGAATATACAAAATAAGTAAAGCCACGACCATAGAAAAAGAGAATAAATGAAGCCCAGTTTTTGCATTCATAGTCATGGCCTAGGGGTTTATTATTTTCTTTTGTTTCAGAAAGTATCCAAACCCACAAGGGTTTTTATATGGAGAAATGTTTTCACAAGTACAAAGAGAAAAAAAATAACTCAAGATTTTTGTGAAGTCACGACAAGAGAATTTGAAACCCAGACAATGCTTATTCAAAGCTATATTTTTTCAAAATGTAAACTAAGCCATGGCCAAGATAAAAAATAAGGAGGTCTTCTCATTTTCTAAGAAAGAATGGGAAAAGCCAAATGAAAGTATATGCAAGTTTGTGTGGAGAAGTTTCATGTAATATAGGTCGTATGTTGCATTTAGTTTTAAACCTTCATACAACTCACTTTTGTGTTGCATTTTTCGCATGAGATTGTGAGAGTAAATGTTTTGAGAGCTGATTGTGAGTTCAATTAGTGAATAAGTTTAAAAGTTTTTGTGCATCACCCTTTAGGTTTTAGGATTTTCATTTTAGTTATCCTTCTATCCCTTCTCTTAGAAATGTTAATAGTTTTAGGTGATCTACCAGGGGACCAACCCTCTCTAGAGATTCATTCTCATTATAAGCCACCCACAACTTGAGAATGTTTCCATGTTACAGATGATAGTCAAGTCTAACTTGACTAGGGTGCAATCCTGATTGATAATAAGCACCTCAAAGGACCAAAAGAGTAAATAAAATGATTGACGAATTCTTTCAAATGCATTCAATGTCTAAGGATGATGTTGATAAGCTAAGGGAACTTGTAAAAGAGTAAAGGGCTAGATCAGTTGATGTTCCCTCTAGGCCTAGGTTATTAGGAAGAGAATCTTCAACCACTTCCTCTATATTGCCAAAAACTCTTGGTGCAATTACTACAGTAAAAGGAAATTAGGTAGTGTATAGTTCCCCTATAGCAGTTAACATAACTACCTCTTTTAGACCCAATACTAGAGCCTCTAAGAAGAGGGATGTACCCCCTGTTGTACCATCTATCACCCCCAAAAAAAGAGTAAAGAAAAATGAAAGAAAGAAAATAAATTTGAGTAATTCTATGCAAGAAGAAATTGAACTTGGGGTAGAAGAAGAAATCCAGTTGAAAAGAAAAAGAAGGAGCAATACCTCTGCCAAAAATGAAGAAGTTGAAACCAAAGATAAGGTTGAAATCTTATCTGATGATGAAGAGATAGAAGATGAAATTGAAGCTTTCAAAATTCATGTGCACGAGAAGAAGAAATATGGCATCACATCAGGACCTATGGAGGACATTCCAAACTCTCCTCTAGTAAGTGATCGTACACCTCTAAAGATGGAAGCTTTAGTGAAAAATATGGTAGAGTTTGAGGATTTGCTAGCTACTACTAAATTATTTGATGAAGTTAATAAAAAGGATAAGGAAACAACTATAAATTCTTTTGTTCAATGCATGGTTATCTTTAATGAGTTTATGGAATCTATAAGGAAGAAGGTGACTAATAATGTGTGGGAATCATTAGTTCATACAAGGCATGAAGCTATAAACATTGAATAAAAATTTAAATATGATTCCTTAAACGCATATGGATCCTCCTTGTCTAAGGAAGATGCTACTTCCCTGCTAAAATAATCTTCCTAGTTATTCAAGGTCAAATAGAGAGTCACTACCTTAATGACGAAAGAGAAGGAAATTACTAAAAAATTGAGGCAAGAAACACTTGATATAGTTAGAAAAATGACAAAAAATTATGGGATGAAAACTAGTTCTTCATCTCATACAACTCAAGCACAGGAGCCTACCAATATTATAGAAACAAGAGACCATCATGTTATGGAAAATGTTTGTGAAACACGTGTTTCTTTAGAGACATATGTTCCTTCGAATGATATAGAAGAAATGACTAGTAAACATACTAATGATAAAAAAAAAGGTGACACAAATAATAATCCATGAATGAAGATGAAGGAAACAAAGGTGAAAAGGAAGATGATGGTGGAGATGATGAAGAAAAGAAGGAAGAAGAAAATAAAGATAGGGCTTCAGAAAAATCCTCCATAAAAGAAGAAGAAGAGGAAAAGAAAGAAGAATGCAAGGAAGATATAGAGGTTGGAAGAAGTGAAGAAGAGTTGTCAAAGACTACTAAGCCTCCAAGAGAATCATCTAGAAATATTATTAAGGGCTTGTTGACAAGGAAATCACAAATTCAACCTATTTTTCCACCCCAATTGATCCAAATTCCTTCACATCTAGGGTATGTGGATCTGAGAAAGATCTCACTGGTTGAAATAGTGAAAATATGTGGTACTTTTCTTAACTCTGGTATAGAAGAAATGATTGAAACTTATCAGAAAGGGACTGAATTAATAAATGATGTTATTAAGGCTTTACAAGATTCAGTACCCAGTGCTACTATAGATACCTGCTTAGCCCCTTTAGAGAACCTGAAGCTTCTAGTTGATTCGATCAAAGAATACTCCTCTAGTCTTAAGTTGCAAACTGAGAAAGAGGCAGAGACAAGAATTTTGTAGAAAAGGATAATTGAATTGCAAGATAGATGTGTAATTGCACATAGAAAATTAATGTAAAGTTTGAAAGAGGTAAAGGAATATGAAGAGGAAGCACATATATTGTTTGTATACTACATGTGGTGGATTAAGATCACTTGAAGCATCAAATATTTAATGGAATCAATAGAGTCTTAGCTAGAGAATGCCTCTGGAGCCTACAAAATTTTAGATGGAAGAAACTATATGGCTTGGGATTCTATTACAAACTTACAAAACAAGTTCTTCATTTTACAAAAGTAGAAAGAGGATGCAATAAAGTGGTTCAGTCAGCTTGGAGATATGGTTATGTCGAGACATATTCATGTATCATATGCTCTAGTGGATGCAAAAAAACTTGATAAGATAAAACTTAACCCATCCACTCCAGAAGAAGGAGAAGAATGTTTGGTTGAACAAGAATCACTGCAAAAAACACTTTTCAGTGTAAAAGGGATTTGGGATGAAGGAAAACTAGCTTGGGAAGCTATTCTCAAGGAATTGGATGGTGCCCCTAGTTCTAGTTAAATGTTTTCTACATTTATGTTTGTTTTTTTTAAGGTCATCACCGGGACGCCCTTTGTCCTTGATGCCAAAGGGGGAGAATATGTGTGCAAAGTATATAATTTTGGTTTTTTTCATGGAGAACTTTTTGCTTAGTTTGTACAGTTGAAAGGGGGAGTGAATTTTTTTTTTCAAGTCTCATTTTTGGCAAATGTTTCCATCAATGAAAAAGGGAGAGATTGTTGGAAGAATGAAGAAAAACCCCTCCAATTTTTTGTCATTGATGCCAACATTGGTTGGTAAATTTTTTGTCAATCCAAAAAAAACTATTTTTGTTATTTTGATCTAGTAATTTGGTCCAGAAATGCTCTTAGTAGAAGATCGCTCCATGTGATTTTAGTATGACGATCAAGACTATTAGTTGCATCTCTACATAAGTTTTCAGTGGTTTTTTGAAAGGAATGAAATATATGAGTGACAGAGTTCAGCTTATAGTATTCCACTCAGTAATTTTGCAAATGGTATGAGTTTTGTTTTGGCTGACTTAGATAAGTGGTATGCATTTCATTGGTGATTTAAATATTTCCTTATTAGGTCTAAGCCGACCTAATTTATGCTTTGCTTTTTTTTTTATGAAAAGGTGTTCTGGGTTGAGCCCACAAGCTACATTTTAATGAATTATGTGTACATCTAATTAGGTCGACCTAATTGATGTATGAAGTTGTAATAGTGTATATATATGAAACATCTTTTTGTATTGAAAGAGATAGATGTGTATGTGACATGCAAAAAGTATTAAGTAGTGATGTGCAACTATGTAAAATTGTGTGAAGTTGTATTCAATTGAGGTAGTTAATGTGTACCTACAAACTGGTGCAAGATTTTGTATTCTAGAGCCTAATTGGAACTGAACTCAACACACAAAAGGTGTATTTCATTAGTTCATCTTTTGGTAGTGAGCCACACTTGTTATTATAATTAATTCAGGCTATGATCCTTTCAAGCACAATGAGTCTTGACAATGATCCCTGTAATATCTTATAACCGGTTATAACATATTGTGAGTTGATCCTCATCGTGGTTTTTCCCATTTTGGATTTTCCTCATAAAAATCTTGGTGTTCATTTTTTATGTGGTGCTATGCTTACTTTCATGTTCTTATTTATAGTTGTAGCTAGATATATGTTTTAATTATTGAAAGGTTATAAATTAAATGGTTTGGTAAAATATTGATTCACCCCTCCTCTCAATATTTTGGGTGTTCAACATACTCATACATACAAGAGGAGAGAACCAACAATAATGATAAGCTTCATTAATATAAAGGCACATAGCCAATATTTACAATGGAAGAATGTGAAACACAATGTCTATAAAAGAAAAACCCTAGAGGACCCAGAGGAAGAAGAACCCTAAAAAAAAAATTCCTTTATAGATCAGGCATAATTGAGAAACACAAAATTGAACCCTAACCCTAACGAGGGATATCAATGAATCATGTGGCATGCAATATTTGATTCATCTATGAAAATCATGACCTAGGGTATGGATTTGAAAGGAAGTTAACAAACTACAGTCAACACGCATGGGCACCCATGAAATCCACTTGAGGAATTCAAAAAATGCTTTTAATACTGTCCTTGAAGGCAAAAAGAAAGAAATTAAATAGCTGGGAGTAGCTGCATATTAATGGCATTGCCTAGAAAAGCACAACAAAACCATCACCAAGACCTCACCATGTCAAGGGGACCAACATATTGGTCTCACCGAGATGCACCTTTCCTCTCGATGAAGAACCCTCATGGAATGTCAAAGGGACAAAAATTTCTATCTGGTTGACATCTCTTTGTCACTTTGATGTCACCTTTGCTTCTTCGTTGGGTCCCACCAGCCTATCGAGATATTAAAGGAACCACAAAATAGGTCCTACTGATATTGCATTCTCTCCTCGATACATCACCTTCAAAAATTTGAAGGGACCATAATCTATGTCTCATTGATATGCATATGTCCCTCTAATGAAGATATCTTCCATCCATCAAAATGTCAAAGGGACCACAAAACAAATCCTTCTGATATCATATTGTCTCCTCGATACAACTCCATCGAAATATTAGAGGGACCACAATTCAACTCACTCTGATATTCATCTTTCTCCTCAAAGAGGAGCCTTAGGATTCGAGCGTTCAAGCATCAGAAGGATGAGATACCTCTTACCACATAAAGGTAAGAGGTAAAGGGGAGTGCTAAAACCTAAAACCTAAAATCCTAACACTTAGTTGGATTTTGGAGTTAAGGCATCGATGAGAAGGAAAATGGAAGGAGAAGGTTGAAGGAAAGAAAGGTTTGAATACTTTAGGGGTGGACCTTAGACCATCGAAGGTCAAAGGTTGAACTAAAGCCTTACCTCTTACCTAAAGAAGGTAAGAGGTAAGGGGTAAGGGTGAAGAGTGAAAGTTGAAGACGAAAGGTACAAAGAAGAAAGGGAAGAGTGAATAGGGAGGATCGAAGGCCGAAGGCCAAAAGGAGATGTGAGAAATGAGATGATGAATGTGGAAGCATGGAAGAGGCTAGAGGGAAGACTAATGGAAGAAAATGGAAGGAAGGGGAGAAGGAGAAAGCAAGCATGAATGTAAGCAGGTAAGGGATAGGCCAAAAACCCAAAAATATAGGACAGTCAATTTTAGGAACCTCCATGGAAAACACATGTAAGATGACCATGAAAGATTACTTAGATCGAATATCAGTGATGGGACATCAAAGGGGGGCATGAAATGAAAAAATTTATGGAAACTTCTATGGGATGATTTCCTACTAATCATGGGATCTAGAGGCCTTATTGGTCCATTGGGCATGAAGTCATGAATGGAAAAACTCAATAGTTGGGCCTTCTCAGAGAAAAACAGAACATGTTCAACTTCACTTGGAGGAAAGCATGAAAGATAAGATCATACATTCCCTTAAGGAGAATGCAAGGTGTAGAAACACACTTCATGGAAAGAAAAATATTTACAATATATATAAAAACAAACAAAAAGAAAAGAATAGAAGCTTACCTCTGTCAAAGATGAACCTTTGAAGGAGATAATCTCCCTCAAACCATAGTTGCAAACCTCACCTAGCTGCAACCACTAAAAAATGCTAGCAACATGCATGAGAATGTACAAAACTCTTGCAAGGTGAAGGATCGCTTCACTATAAATTTTTCTATTTCAAGGAAACCATATGATGCAAGTGTTAGAATCATCTAACACTGGTGCCTTAGCTAAACAAACAACACCAAGGGTGAACTTTTTTGAAGATAGGTCAACATCCATGAGAAAACCTTTTGTAAGAGGAAGAGAAATCTCCACACAAAAGGACAAGCCAATGTCAACACTACTAATCTCCTCAATGCATGAACTAAAACAAAAGGAGAATGTGTTATAACACAATGATCTACTAAGAGGGGGGTGAATCAGTAGATACTAAAAAATTTAGCCTTCAAAACCTTAATGCAGATTACTTCCTTAGCTTCAAATACTTTGTGTAGATTTCTTACTCAAACTCTTATTGTGTTGATTGAAAAACTAAAAAGGGTTCAAACATAAACATGAAATCAACACAAATTCCCACAACACCAGATATACATGGAAAACCCAATATGAGAAAAACCACAGTGATAAATGTTGCTTTAGTCTACTGCTCAAATCCAACCTCACAATCCAAATCTATGTTACAATGTTTAGGGTTACAACCCAAGGAAGCACCAAATCCATAATTTAGAAGCTACAACTTCAAGGATGCTACAACACCCTAGTTTAGGAACTACAACTCCAAGGAGACTAAAATCCCCGAAACTGAGCTACAACACAATACAATGAGGCTACAACCTCTATAATAACAATTTCAAATATACATAGACTTGGTTCTGCAAAACCTATGATGCATCATTACATTTAGTACTTTGTTGCACTTGTTGCAACTCACACTTTATTATTGAAGCTGCACTCTCAACAACAAACCCCTGCTCTGCAATCTCCTCTGCACATAGAAGAATCATTGTTCTATCTTGTTGCACTACACCTCTTTCCATTTTTGTAGTGTCTCACACATTTTCACTCTCATAAATGCAAACCTAGATAATTTTTTGTATTACAGTCTAGGAATTTTTAAATGCATTCACTGTCTGTTGCACATCTCTCTTTTACTTGCAAACTTACTACATCACACCACTTTACCTATCTCTGTAGCATACACGGTAAGATATAACTCTATCCAGTACTCCATTCAACTATAGGTTTTTCTCTCTATTCGTGCACACTTACTACTAACATCTAACTTTGACATTATCTAATTGTCTTCTTTCTCCACTGACCTGCAATCTTTACCTCGAGATTCTCTTCACCGTCCAAATCATCTCCAGCTTATTGTTAGGGTTTCCATACTTTCTATCTTCACCAAAAAGCTTCCTATACATTGAGCTACATTCCATCATCCAACTCATCATAAAGACATATGAAAAGGTCTATTAGATATTGCCATGCCTCTGCATTGAGCCACACAACATTTAATTTTGATACAATGAATTTTCATTCATTCATTCTCTATCAAAACTTAGAATCAGATATGCATTCAATGCATTCTCCTATTCATTTGATTTGATATTCTATTTACAATAAGTTGCACAACATTAAATAATAGTGTAGAGAATTATCCTTCCATTTTATCATACCGAACCCTAAAATTGGATATGCATTTAATTCTCTCTTCTGATCCTTCAATTTGGTTTTGATCTTTGTCTCTTTCTACATCTAGTCCACCACTTTGAAGATCAAATCTTCATTTACATTGGTCGATGGTACAGTTGGACCAATTAATTCCTTCCTTTATGTCGGTTACTAGTTGAAACCCTCATTCACACTGTCGTAGCCATTGTAGATATTTATCTTTGAATCTAGGTTGTTGATATTCTCTTTCATGCCAAGATCCTACAATCCTCCATTCATCTTGGCATGTTTAAAACATCACCATCAGATCAGTCACCTTTAATCATGCACCATCGATCTCCACTGACCGATGATCACCATTGGATCTTCTACCTTTTGATCTCCATCATCGATCTTCTTCATACACCACTTTCCATACACGAGGTCCACCAAGACATGTCTCCAAAGCCCGCTATCCCATGAGTTCTGAAAACGGGCCCACAAAAACTTTGTGGTGCTTACGAGCTGTTACCATTTTTCATCCACATCATTGCCACACAACTCACAATAATGATGTGAATTTGTCTACCAATCAAATCATCCTTTTCCACTTTTCATCACACATCACCAAACTCCTTCATCAGCCTCCTATCAGGTCCCACTTAGCTTATCACTCCATCAAAGAGACAACTTCAAATTCCTACCGATACACCAATGTTACACCAATGAGAACCCTTGATGACATCACCATCCAATATCGCTTTCTTCCACATGTCATCCTATCATTTTCCTTATGATGGTCAATGCATGTCATCCTTCATCATCATCACCTTTCACTTAATTTGGTCCCACCAAACTTTGCAGCAAGCACCATATGATCTCCAAGGATCAATATTCACCATTCCTTAATACCCATTGAATTATTAGTGGGGTATGTGGTATAATTATATTTTTTAATATGACATCACCTTCCACTAACTTCATATGTCACCTTCATAGGTCCCACCATTCATACATTGTGCACCATTCGATCAACCTTGTTTAATCTCTATCGGCCACCGCTGCCAATAGTTCATGGCATACACCACCTTCCACTATCTGGTCCCACCATCAACATTATACTCACCCATCACACATTGCTAAGTCACCAGAAATATGAACTTAAGAACCTCTAGTTATAGGTTATGAAGTTCTAAAAACACGCGACATATCAACAACAAAGAGAACCTCATCGCCCCATCGCTAATTCATTGGTTTTGCAAAATCCTTAACCAAGTCATGGAGTTCTTAAATTTCTTAACCCCTCGATCCTTCGATCATGCACTATCACAACGATGTGAACCTCAAACCTTGCCAACCATTGGCCAAGATCTGAGGGGTCAATCATGAGATGAACATCAATGAAATAAGTTGTAACTTATGTGACAGGCTACCTGTTGTTGACAATCAACATCAAAATAGAGCTTTTGTGAACACCATGATTGTAAACACGTTATGGTTTATCTATAAACCCTAGAATCACCTAAGAGAAGAAATAGTTCATTCATGGGTGTATTCATCAACTTCTAGACCTGCAAAGAACATCACTGGAATTCTCTCATAAAACCCACATCGAATCTAGTACCTAATTTTTCATCAAATACATGGAAGCAACTGTTTCAAAGAGATGACAATATTTTGTCAATTATGCAACAATTTGATCAATTTTATCTTTTGCACCAAAAACCAATCCACATACTTCTAGAACTAGATCAATTTCTCTCACATTCATCCTCTATCATAATGCAAAAAATCTCCCTTGCATGATTTGCACTTTTGACATTAATGACAACATCCTAGCATATGCATTCACCAACAACCTATACCCATGCTTCCATATTCACTGCAAAATTAATCTCTCCTTGAAATTAATGACACTTTCCATTAATTTCATCATCCTCACTTGCATGAGAAACTCCATTTCATCTCTAATCCTCTTTCATCATGCCAGCAATCTGCCTTGCATGATTTTCCCTTTTGAAATCAATGGCAACTATATGCCAACAATCTCCCCCTTTGTCATTGATGGAAAAACCTAAATGCTCAAACTTCCAAAGGTCAAATACCAATGATGGATAACATTTGAGCTCTCAAATCTCCCCCTTTGACATACCTTCTCCTTTTCTCACACTTGTGAGAAACTGCAAAAAATTCTCCCCCATGCTCAATTATTTTGAGCATTTGCACAACTTTCTCCCCCTTTGACATCAATCACAAAGGGTCATGTTCTTGAACATTTTGTCTCAGGTCACCATACTACTGTAGCTTTCATTTCTTCTTAGAAATGGCAAAGGGACTTAGCTCCCCCTTTGACTGATACCAATTGAAGACAATTTATGCTCTTATACCAATCATTTTATTCAACCTTTTTATTGCAATGGAAAAACCATATGCTCCAACCGCCTTGTACCAATTAACAATATCCGATGCCAGTTGGAGTGTCATTGCATGCTTTGATCTGATCACGCCATATACTGATTGTAGATATTATGATTCATGCTCTGTGCCTACTGAATCATATTCTAGACACCAGCCAGTGATATCATGCCCTAATATCGATTATCATTCTAATACCAATTGTGAATGTGTTCACTTTATGCTATGTACCAATTGATATCCTGGACTGTATTATATTAGGTATAACACAAATTTGATACCAATAGCAGCTCCATCTTAGACCTTGCTCCATTCTCTCTTCCTATATACTTGAGCATTTGCTTGACTCTGAGCTATGTGCCAACTGAACTATTCTGAACCAATTTGTCACATCTCACCTTGCTTAATTAAAATATTAGGAAAAAAAAAATTAAACAATATATATATATATGTTTTCCTTCATCTAAAAGAAAAAATATAAATATGTAGCTAAAATAAAGTCAAATAAATAGTTTATTTTAAAATTTTCTTCATAATTAATAATATGAAGTATGAAAATTTAAATATAATTTAAAATTGTAACTTGCATGTGGATAGTGAAATAAACTCCATCCAATTTTTAAACAAAAAGATGATAAATTAAATAAGTCTTGAATTTAACTTTCAACTAAAAGCTAAAGGAAATGGCATAAAGAAAACCCATTTTTTTTCTTTTTTTACTGCATGTAATTTTGATTGGATGCATGAAATCCATTTTTGGAATGTAATAGAATTCATTGTAGAGGAGGGCGGTTACCTGGAGATAAGGATGGATCTACTTTTGTAATCTATTTTTTGGGTCATTTTGGGGGAACTAGAGGAGGAAGGTAGATATGATGCACAACATATGCTGAAAGCATGACATCCATATCTACATCTCAATTCATGAGTTAACATCAGAAATTGATAGATTGGGGTGTGTGAGGTGGTGATGTGAAGACAATCCTTATGCACTAAACATTTATGGGAGCCATACGAAGCCTTGAGTGGTTTTTGCTAGTCTCTATGAGGGCCTATATCTATCAAGCCTCATTCAGTGAATATACTACGTCCATCATTATCATAAACCTCTACTTTGAGTTCAAAGAACCTCTGTATCTTTCTTTCTTTTGGCAGTTGGTGAAGATGTAACCATGCAAGCTAAATATCCAAATAGCCATCTTAAAGATAAGTAATCCTCCTTTAAAATTGATATAGTCTTTCCCTTGTATGTATGCATATATATACATTGTACTATTATTGGTTATTAAATCTTGATAGTGAGGTATTTTTCCTTCAGTCCATCTATTGGATGAATCTTTAATAGATTTCTTTAAATCTCTAAGATGAGAAAGTCAATTCCTTGATTGCTTTGAAATGTTTCTGCTTATGCTTAAAAGGGCAGTTCAGAGTATGTTACCCTCCAATCTACCTTGACTTAGTAATGCTTGGAGATGAAATATGAAGACTTCCTTTGAAACTCACATCTCCTCTTTCAATGATAATATCACCAAGTGTAAGTCAGTGATGGCCATGTATGGATTTCTATCTTGGAATCGTTCCTTCTAATCCTTTTTTTGTGAATATCATGTTGTCATGGAATTTATTGGATGTTGCCTTCAACAGGTAGCATCCCCTATGGGGAAGGCCATCTCATCTTGTAACATCCACTAAATCCTATCCTTCAATTTTTTTCATTTAGCATCACTATATTCTCCATTAGAACAATTTCTCTCACAACAATCTTGGAGATGAATTTAGATGCAACACAGCAATCAGAGCATACTCGAAGGTTCTTAACAACTCTAATAGTTGTGTCAGGGGCCATGTTTAACAACCAAATGCTATTGCTAACTCCTCCCTATAGTGGTAGATAAATAATTTTTTTCCTCCTCTTCCATAACATTAAGTAAAAGTCATGAATCTAGAAATACCCTGTTGTCTCCTTTTGCAAAACCAATTTATTTGTCTCTGCATAGATCTCCCACATTTTTGGATGTGATCTATATCCTACACAAAATCATGTACCATGTTAAGGCCCCCAATCCAAATACAGTAGGTTATCTTTTTAATTCCTCTATCTTTCATTAATCTCCTTACTTTTGAATCTCACCACACCTGCTTGCTTTTGCATAGAGGTTTTAGAGAAGAGCATAAGTTGTAGCATTTTTTTTTAGGATCCAACTAAAACACAATGTTGCCAAAAATAGTCAGCCTTATTCTTTTATGCATGCGCTGGTTTGGTAATTGTCTCATGATTACTTTAATTCTGACATTTGAATTTCAAAGGTATATATATATATATATATATATGTATGTATATTTAGATAACTATATTTATATTAGTAGCATATATCTTATTAGTGAAAATAGCATTATGATTATATATATATATAAAAATAGATATATAGTTATATTTTAAATATGTAATCTTTTGTATGAAATATGAAGTTGAGGAAAGGAACAAAATAAGTTTTATTTTTGTAATTAATTGGTTGATAGCTAGTTAACTTGGGACTAGATAAGAGAGATATTATAATAAGTGGTGAAATTAGAAATTGTTAATGACAAGAAAGAGGATTTATTTTATAAACTTATTTAGATCATTATGGAAGTTGTTAAAGGAAAATTTACATTTGGTTAAGTGAAATTTTCATAAACATTTAATGGATGTAGTGTAAGTCAATCATGTATTCTATGTTTAAATTATTTCCTTGAGTTAATTGAATGATGCAATGTGAAGGATTAATGGAAATTAAGATAATTAAACTGGGTACCATTATTTAGTATTTATTCTAAATTCTAGATTAAATGGGTGTTTCATTTATTGAGAGTAGATTGGTAATAAATTTATTATTTTTCTTAAAATCATTTTGGGCAATATAGGTTGTAGTATTTATAATGAGAAGATGAGTTCTAGTAATCAATATGTTTAATAGTATAGATTTTATTAAGACATGAGCATATTTCATTACCTTGGTTGATATCAATTTTATACCTTGTATAACCATAGACTAAGAGTAACGGAGTAGGCTTCTACTCATTTTGTCTTAAACTTTCTCTTTATACTATTAAATCATGGTAGATTTAAAAGATAAATAAATGTTAAATCATACCTTTCCTTATTAAAGTTTAAGTTTAATGATGAAATTCTTCTCATGCATCTCGGTTTATCATGCACGTATGGAGAAAATAGGAATACCCTCATTTAGTTGATCTTGAGATTTATGTACATAAGAATGTATACTCATATATCTTCATTAGCTTATATATGTATTCTCATACATACATGAGCTATACCTTCTTAACTCTTTTATAATATTATTCTCTTATTATTGAAACCTCTATGAATCAATGAGTTTAGAAGTAAGCATTCTTGTTTTAATTGCATAGGCATGTGTGAATTCTAGTAGGCTTAGGATTACTTTCATGAAGCTTTATGTGATTGGCTTATGTCTTTCAGCGTACTTGTGTGATATTTGAGAGGTCATTAGAGGTAGAATGGTCTAATTTGAAAATACTTGGGAGAAATTCATGATAGTGTTGGCATTACCATAATTTCATATGCAAGGATGATGCATTGGTGAAACTTGAAAATGTTGCTTGTAGGCTTATGTGAATTGTAAAAGAACTTCCTTATGCTCATTGTTATGTGTGATATTCATGATATCCTGAAATATGTAATGAATGGCCATGTTAGTGAGACAACTTGATCATTACCAGTGAGGCATCTTGTAACTAGTGAGGAATTTCATTAAGCCAATGGGGCATTTTTACAAGTGGTTTTTCATCCCTACGAGGGTTTTCCACTCATGAAATTCTTTGTGTTATGGTTCTTTTGTGGATGCATTAATGATCTTTATGTTTCCTTAATTTGCATTTATAGTATTTGAATTTATGTGTATTGTGTATCTTTGTGTAAGCCTTCATGGCTAGATTATTTAAAGGCATGACCTTGTGTTGATATAGATATTAACTAATTAATGTATGAAATCCCTTTTGAAAAGATAATGAAGTAATTTAATTATTCCTCTTTCTTCGCACATTTTTATAATTATTTTATTCTATTAAATTATTTTGGAAATTAAAGGATATAATTAGTAAGTGAGATTTATGGACCTTACACAATTTATGGTGGTCTGATACCAAATTAAAAATAAAATATATAAAACAGCTCCCCCTAAGACATACATCTTCTCCTTGTAGTCAAGAAGCATTTCTCTCAATAGAGCATTTACACCACTTTTTCTTCAATATCTAATACCAAATGTTGATATCAATTGTTGCAGCTAACCATCCACCATCTTTTGATGTTATTACCCTCTGATGATCACTTCAAAGAGAAACAATGTGACCATAAATATGCAACCATCAAGTCATTAGAAATATATATAGAATATTTTACTTGACTTGACCTACTTCTCCATTTCCAGGGATGGATGAAATATCAAATTTTCTCCCCTTGGACGCATGCCCTATCACTAAAAATTATTTATGCAAGGTAGAATCAGCCTCATTTGGTGCCTCTTGATGACATTTCAATCTCCACACCTTCTTATTCTTCTTTTCTATCTTGGTAGCCTTCTTACTAGGAATATGTGAACCATTGTTCACTCTGGGGGACACATTTTTCTTCTTATCATAGTGTTCTATTGGTCTTACAAAATTTAATTTTCACTCCTTAGTTATGTGACCAAGATTTTTAAAATTGTAGCACATTATATTCATATCTACAACAGGAGAAAAATAATTTCTATTTACATATTTTGTGCTCCTTTTAGGTGCAGCTCTACAGTATCTAGCTCTATGATCATACTAATTACAAACATAGAAATAACCACTAAAACATGGGGAATGCTTGGTCATAGATTTACCTTGTGCAGGATGAGGAGATCTTCTTTGATTTGACATCTTTTCATATCTCATCCTTGGGGTTCCATTCTCATCAGCTCTCATAATGTTTTGTCTTTTTCTTTGATACCTTGGAATTGATTTCTTCATCTTCTTCTCTGTTGTGGGTATCTTATTTTTATCTAGCTTCTTCATCTTAGCAGAGGTGGGCTTCTTTTCTTCTTTTTATTTCTTCACTCCAATAGTTCATTTTTCTGATCTTCTATTTCCAAAGGTATTTTCTTTGGAACAACTTGTGCAGGCTTTCTCATTCTTTGTACAACAACTTCCTTCTACTTTAAATCTATCATACAATTTTGTAGAAGTACTAGTAGAGGGACTCTTTCCCTTCTCAAAACCAAGGCCAACCTTTTCTTTTGGTTTTTATGGCTTTTGTGATTTTACCAATTCATCTAATATTTCAAAGCCACCTTTCAACTTTAGGCGTTTGTCAATTTGTTCCTTGGCTTTCTCCAAATCTCTTCTCAGAGCAACTAACTCTACTTCTAGCTTCATGCACTCATCTGATTTAGACTGTAGTTCAAATTTCACTACATCTTTTATTCTCTTAGTTTCCTCAACTTGTGTTTTCAAAATAACTATCATTTGGTTAGAATATTCAAGGCTTTTAGTTAGTCTTTCTATATCTTTTTGTGCATGCAATTTTTTTTCTTCATTCTCTTTCTTCAAACTTTTAATCTCATTCTGAGCAGAGATGAGTTCACCCTTGAAATAAACCTCTCCTTCTTCGTCACCATAGGTTTCAACTTCTTCATCTCTATTATAATTCTCAACCTCTTCATTAGAGCTCATTCCAAATGGGTCAATTCCACATAAAAATTCATCTTCATTATCTGATATTTCATTTACATCAGATGACCCACTTTCTTCACTTGTGTGCAAGTTCTTCTTCTCCTTATTCTTATTGTCCTTTTCTTTCTTAAGATTATCCTTTTTAATGTGAAATAATTTAACAGCAATACGACGTATTCTTCCTAAATAGAAACTTTTAGTAGGTAGCTTACCTCTAAATCTTCTAGAGCATCTTCTCAATCTTCTGATGTAATCAACTTCCTCTTCATTAGTCTCCTGTGATCCAAAAGTAGATGCTTCTTCCTCATCACCCCTGGTTGCAACATCTTTCATGGATGTGTCTGCAATCTTCTCATCTTTATTCAGCTTCACATTTTTAGACATTCTTTCACATGTCTAAGTCTTAGCCTGTGCTAAACTGTCATCATCTCCATACATCATTTTCAACTTATTCCAAAATTCATGTCTAGTTTTAAAATGCATGACTTCATCAAGTACTAGATCTGACAATCTGATCATTATTGCAAATCTTGCTTTAGCATCATCTTCAAATGCTTTCTTTTTAGCCATAGTAAATGACTTCAAAGGAGTAGAAATCTTATAAGCCTTCTCTACAAACTTCCATACATCAAAGCCTAATGATTTCAAGTAAGCTTCCATTTTTCTACTCCAAACCATATAGTCTGGTCCATTAAACATTGATACTTCTTCTATAGATGAGCTCTCCTTACAGTCCATTCTTGTGTTCACACACCAAGATCTACCCGAGTTGGTTAAGCTTCTCCTAGGGAACTTAGGGCTCTGATACCAATTGTTAGAACACAATGATCTACTGAGGGGGGGGGTGAATTAGTAGATACTAAAAAATTTAGCCTTCAAAACCTTAATGCAAATTACTTCCTTAGCTCCAAATAATTTGTGCATATTTCTTACTCAAACTCTTACCATGTATATTGAAAAACTAAAAGGGTGCAAACATAAACATGCAATCAACACAAATGCCCACAACACTAGATATACATGGAAAACCCAAGATAGGAAAATCCATGGTGAGAAATGCTACTTGAGTCTACTACTCAAATCCAACCTCACAATCCAAATCTTTGTTACAATGTTTAGGACTACAACCCAAGGAAGCACCAACTCCCTAATTTAAAAGCTAAAACTTCAAGGATGCTACAAAACCCTAGTTTAGGAGCTAAAACTCCAAGGAGACTACAATCCCCTAAACTGAGTTGTAACTCAGTACAATGAGGCTACAACCTCTATGATAACAATTTCAAATATGCATAGAATTGGTTTTGCAAAACCTATGATGCATTATTACATTCAGTACATTTTTGCACTTGCTGCAACTCACACTCTACTACTCAAGCTACACTCTTAGCAACACACCCTTGCTCTACACTCTCTTCTGCACATAAAACAATCATGATACTATCTTTCTGCACTACACCTCTTTCCATTTTTGTAGTTTCTCACACATTTTCACTCTCATGAATGCAAACCTAGATGATTTTCTTTATTACAATATATGACTTTTCAAATGCATTCACTATCTGTTGCACATCTCTCTTTTTCTTGCAGACTTACTACATCACACCACTCTACCTATCTCTGTAGCATACATGGAAAGATGTAACTCTATTCAGTACTCCATAAAAATATAGGTTGTTCTCTCTATTCATGCAAACTTACTACTAACATATAACTTTGACAATATCTAATTGTCTTCTTTCTCCACTGACTTGTAATCTCTACCTCAAGATTCTCTCCACTATCCAAATCATCTCTAGCTTATTGTTAGGGTTTCCATACTTGCTATCTTCATCAGAAATCTTCCTATAAATCGAGCTACATGCCACCATCTAGCTCATCATAAATACATCTGATAAGGTTTACCAAATATCACTATGCCTCTGGATCAAGCCACACAACATTTAATTTTGATATAGAGAATTTTCCTTCATTCATTCTCGGTCAAACCCTAGAATCGGATATGCATTCAATGCATTCTCCTATTTATGTGATCTGATCTTCTATCCACACTGAGTTGCACAACATTAAATACTAGTGAAAAAATTTATCCTTCCATTTTATCATACCAAACCCTAAAATTGGATATGCATGTAATACTCTCTTCTGATCCTTTGATTTGATCTTGATCTTTGTCTCTATTTATATCTAGTCCACTGCCTTGAATATCAAATCCTCATTTATATTGGTCACTAGTGCAGTTAGACCAATTCATTCATTCCTTTGTGTCAGTTACTAGTCAAAACCCTCATTCACATTGTCATAGCCATTGCAGATCTTTATCTTTGAATCTAGGCCATCAATGTTCTCTTTCATGCCAAGATCCTACAATCCTCCATTCATCTTGGCATGTTTAAAACATCACCGTCAAATCAATCACCTTTAATCATGTGCCATCAATCTCCACTGACTAATAGTCACCATTGGATCTTCTGCCTTTTGATCTCCATCATCGATCTCCTTCATACACCACTTTCCATACGCGGGGTCCACTAAGACACATGTCCAAAGCCTGCTATCCCGCGAGTTATGACAACGGGCCCAGACAAATTTTTTAGGGCTTGCAGGTTGTTGCCATTTATTTTCCACATCATCGCCACATAACTCACAAAAATGATGTGAGTTTTTCTACCAATCAAATCATCCTTCACCACTTTTCGTCACACATCACCAAACTCCATCATCATCCTCCTATTGGGTCCCACTTAGCTTATCACTCCATCAAAGAGACAACTTCAAAGTCCAATCGATACACCAATGTCACATCGATGAGAAACCTTGATGATATCACCATCTACTATCACTTTTTTCCACATGTCATCATTTCATTCACCTTATGATGGTCAATGCATGTCATCCTTCATCATCATCACCTTTAACTTAATCTGGTCCCACTAGACTCTGTAGTAAGCATTATCTGATCTCCAAGGATCAATATTCACCGTTCCCCACTAGCCCCATGGGTCTTGATCGGGTCCCACTAAATTCTCAGTGAGGTATGTGGGCTAATGCCATCACCTTCCACTAACTTCATATGCCACCTTTGTAGGTCCCACCATTTATACATCATGTACCATTCGATCAACCTTGTTTAATCTCTACTGTTCACTGCTACCAATAGTTCATGGCATACATCACCTTCCACTATTTGGTCCCACCATCGACATTATACTCACCAATTGCACATCACTAAGTCACCAAAAATCTGAACTTAAGAACCTCTAGTCATAGGTTGTGAATTTCTAAAAACCCACGACATGTCGACAACAAAGAGAACCTCATCACTCCATCACTAAGTCAATGGTTCTTCAAAATCCTTAACCAGGTCATGGAGTTCTTAAATTTCATAACTCCTTGATCCTCTGATCACACACTATCACACTGATGTGAACCTGCAGACCTCGTCATCTGGTTGCCAAGATGTGAGGGGTCAATCATGGGATGAACATCAATGACATAAGTTGTAACTTATGTGACGGGCTACCTATTGTTGATAGTGAACATCAAAATAGAGCTTTTGTGAACACCATGACTATAAACACATTAGGGTTTATATGTAAACCCTAGAATCACTCGAGAGTAGAAATAGTTCATTCCTAGGTGTATTCATCAACTTTTGGACTTCACATCACTAGAATGCTCTCAAAAAACCCATATTAAATTTGGTACCTAATTTGCTAGCAAATACCTAGAAGTAATTGTTTCAAAGAGATGACAACATTTTGTCAACTATGCAACACTTTGATCAATTTTCTCTTCTGCACCAACAACCAATCCACATACTTCTAGAACCAGATCAACTGCTCTCGCATTCATCCTCTATCATCATGCCAATAGTCTCCCTTGCATGATTTTCACTTTTGACATTAATGACAACATCATAGCATATGCATTCACCAACAACTTGTACCCATGCTTCCATATTCACTACAAGCTTTATCTCTCCTTAACATCAATGACACTTTCCATTAATTCCATCATCTTCACTTGCATGAAAAACTCCATTTTATCTATGATCCTTTTTCATCATGCCAACAATCTAACTTGCATGATTTTCGCTTTTAACATCAATGACAACTATATGCCAATAGAATGTTTCCAGCTCACATGGTGATGCAAAATATGTTAAAACTGATTTTTGATCTGCACAAGGAATATCTTGTTCATGCACCTCAAATGAGAAAATTTGGAACTCGAGCATACTATAAAATTGAGCAATTGGAGCATCACTCTCCCACAAAATGTGTGGCTGCTCAATGGTGTATTTTTCAGCATGTTAGTTCCATGTGAAGCATTCTAACTCAATCACATTATCCCTAATGTCAAAGGTCGCATCTTCATCTTGAATGAAGAACTCATATTCAACATTGCTACATTCATGGACAACAAAAAACCAACAAACATCATAAATACTTGTATTGATGCACACCTCTTCAACACATACCTCATATTTTTGAGACACTTCAAGTGAAAAATTGAATTCTCCAAATTGTCCCTCTATTTTAATCTCTTCTTGGTAAATAGGTACAACAAAATTAGACTCATGGCATGTAATGGTTGTCATTTCCTCTTTTTTTTCTTTATTCTTATGTTGTTTCCCACAAAGATTATCTTTTGGGGATGAAATATTGACATCCAAGCTTGAATAAAAAGCTTCTATAACATCCCAAAAGAGCTCCTTCACCTCAAAATTGAAGACCTCAATAGATTGGGAATATTCATCCACAATAATAGGGGCTAAACATATTTGCTACTACTACTCCAAAACTATGGAGTTTTCCTCATCCATCAGGCCCAAACCAAGTTGTTCGAAGGTTTCAAATAATGTAGGAATAACTGATCCATCCTCCTCATCTTCAACAAAACAAGTGAGGAAATCAAATGAGAAAAAATATTCCTCTACTGTATCATATTTCTCTACCTTTTTAATGTCTTGTTGTTGCAACACTATTTCATTTGGATTTTTTCTTGCAACAAACCAAGACACTCATTATTATGAGCATGTGAAGGCTCCATAACAACAACCTCTTTACTCCTAGTTTGAAACTAATCCTTCCCTTTTTATTTTGACCAATTAGGATCCCATACCACAAGTCCACCTTTAAATAGTGAAATAGGAAAAGAGGGAGAAAAATGTTCAAAAGGGCATTGAAACTCTTGTTGAAGTTCTTGAAGGGGCTACTCAATAGGAGTAAAATCTTGAGCCCCCTCAAGGATATTTTCTTGTGAGGATGGAAGCTCACAAAACTTAGGATCTCCAACATAGAAGATCTGGTTGATGGCACAAGAGGTTGAATCAAAGTTTCAAGGGGCTGATTGGGATTCTTGAAACTAAAAAAAAATCTTGCAAACCTCTTACACAATAGGTTGTTCTAGAAAAAAAGGAGGGTTAATGGGGGTTTCAAGAGGATGTCTAGGATTCTTGAAACTTACAAATTTATGCTTTCTTACCTCCTCCTTAGTAGGATTTTCTGGAAATGGTCAAGTTGCTTGTTTGAAACTAGGCACACAAGGGGTTTCTTGGCTCTCGAGCACTTATGCTAGAGCAAGGGCAAGTCTGATTTTTTCTTTCCTAGCAACATCACTTGATGTATACTCCTATTATCACCTTCTTTGTGCCTCCAACTGTTACTCATACCTCCACTTAGCTTCATTATTTTGTTATTGCGAATAATGATCTTGATGGGAAAACTCATCATGTCATGGGAAATAACCTTCTTCCTACCCTTGATAGGCTTGATTTTCCCACTCTTCCTGTTGTTAGTTAAGCACTTGTTGCTCCTTAAACTCAACAATTTTCTTAAAAAGATCCTTCACCATGGACTTGAGTTCACTCTCATTTTAGGGTTGAAATGAAGAATACATGGTATCCTAGGGTTATTGATAAGAATGTGTAGGCATCCATGATGTTTGAGCAAGATGGGGTGGGTGGTATGCATTTTGAGAAGGTTGAGAACCCATAATAGTACGGTTATGTAGAATGAAATGGGAGGTATAACCAATCTTATATGGCTGATTGGGAGGAGAAAAATGGTATTATCATGGAATGGTGGAGTATACATATGGTTTCCATTATAAAATGATTTTTTATGCATGGAAAACACTTTGAATTTTAAAAGGAAAGTAGAGGACTACCCAACCAAATATTTTGGGTACATACCAAAGAATCACCCAAAGAGTTATAGAGTCACCAGATGCTTGAAGAAAACCTCCAAAGTCTGAAATGTTGAAGAGCACACAAAATCCTCAATAGGAAAAAAGTGTTGAAGAAAAAACCAAATTCTTCAATGAAAAGGAGTCCCACTGGGCATGCTAGAAATTGTTGTCACATGAAATTGCACTTTGTTGAGCACAAATCTCAACATTCCAATGATACAATGGAAATGACCTCAAGGTTTTGGACCCTTAAATTTATGAGTTTGAATATTCAGAGAAGGCTAGCTTCCTTTTTCAATCCTAGTGCAATGTGCTGGTCCAACCCAACACATGAAATCCTAGCACTAACAACTCATGAGGAAAAGGGGAGAAGGAGAACATGAAAGGGAAAATGGAGGTGATACACCAAGATGGAAAGGTCACCTCTTATTGGCTAAGATTTTCACAATACATCAAAGAAGGGGACCAAAGAACTCACACAACTCTCTATTTGGTTGATTTCATAGGCAAACATGGAGGTTAGGGTATGAGAGAGCATTGGAAGGAAAGATAATTTCTCAACACAAAATTTGCAAACAATTTTAACACAACATACATGCATAAAAATTTAAACAAACAATCAGACATGAAGGTAATGAAAGATTAATCATACAAACAAGAGGAGAGAACCAAAAACAATGATCAACTTCATTACTATAAAGGCACATAGCCAATATTTACAATGGAAGACTTTGAAACCCAGTATCTAGAGAAGAAAAACCCTCGAGGAGTCAGAGAAAGAAGAACCCTGAAAAAATACATTGTTTTCCTTTATAGATCAAGCATAACTGAGAAACACAAAATTGAACCCTAACCCTAACTAGGGTTAGCAATGAAGCATGTGGCGTGCAAGATCTAATTCATCCATGAAAATCATGACCTAGGGCATGGATTTGAAAGAAAGTCAACAAAATACAATCAATAGGCATTGGAACCGATGAAATTTACTTGAGAAAGTTATAAAATGCATTTAATACCGTCCTTGAAGGCCAAAAGAAAGAAATCATATAGCTGGGAGTAGCTATGTATTAATGGCGTCACCCAAAAAAGCACAACAAAACCATCACCAAGACCTCACTTTGTCGAGGAGGCCAACATCTTGGTCTCACTGATATGCACCGTTCCTCTTGATGAAGATCCCTCATAGAATGTCGAAGGGACAACAATTTTTATCTCACTAATATCTCTTTGTCACTTCAATGACGCCTTTGCTTCTTCGTCAGGTACCACTAGCCTATTAGGATGTCGAAGGGACCACAATAGGGATAACTTTAGTGGCGAATCTTCACCAATTGGTGAATTCCAAGAATCAGGAAAATCGAATTTGGTGAATTCTAGGTATCCAGCAAGGTGTTCAAATCGCTCAGGTTTCACGTACTATCGGTCCAATGCATGTCCATTCGCTAGCGGTTATTTTTTATGAGGCATGTTTAGGCAATAAGTTCGCCATAACAGACTACGCATTTTCACTGGACCTATCAATATTTTTGCCTGGAATCCCGGGGAGCATGTCATAAAACACCAACATATTTGCGAATACTATTAAAACAACATTATATGAAGACCCATTTCACCAATTAAAATTTACAAATAGTTGCTTGTGAAGACCCATTCGCCAATTAAAATTTATAAATAGTTGCTTATGAGGACCTATTTCGCCTTGAAAATTACAAGGTATCGTTGTATAAGCACGCGGGATTCGCCAAATTTTTAACATACAATTTAAAAATCCTGCAGAATTCGCCAAATATGGATTGATATAAATAAAATTGAAACTGTTATTTGTTCTTACACATTTTGTTCGGTTCTAAGGTTCTACTTCTCGATTCAGAAGTAAGCGAAACCCGAAAATGTAGACTCAAAGATGAGTGATCATTTCTTCATACTGTTATTAGTTATTAGTTATAATAATAAGATTTCTTTATTTGTTTTCCATTCTTGCTTCAGTCTTAAACATGATTTTGAGTAGGGAATGGGATCTATATTCTCTGTTGGTCTGTCCTTCTTAAACAAGAAGACATTTTTTTCCATCTTTTATTCGAAGTGAGATATCAATATGTTGAGCAACAACTGCAAGGGTAAGACTCCTGAGGGTAATGAAGAGACTGGAAGGCCATCAAAATTCCCAAAATAAGGAGGTACCATTCAGTCTTACTTTGGAATTAGCAAAGCTTCTAATCCATCAGATCAGGGTGGAGCTACACCATCAACTCTTCCACCAAATATTATTGAAGATGGCAATGATAATACCTCACCGCCACATGAAGGTCAAGGTGAGATTGTCATTGTGTTAAATCAAAATGTATCAAATGAGGATGGAAATACCACAGAAGATGTTCCAAGGGATACCCTAGATAGCCAGAATAAGATAATTGACATGGATAAGGATGATGTTGGTAGCAAGAAAAGAAAAGGCAAAGCAAAATTGGGGCGCGAGTGGGAAATGGCAAGGAATTTTCAAATTGGTTGGTTGTCGAAGTACCCATTCCTTGAAGCAGTGGGGGTATCAAATGAAAATAGTATTGAAAGGGAAACATAGGTCAAATATAAGATTTGTAGTTGGAAATGTGGAAGAGACAAAAAAATGCAGCTAAAGCTTGACACTATAGAAAACCATATCGACAAAGTTTACGAAAAACAAATCATAGACGAAAAGGAACAATCAGTCGTATGATGGAAATCAAAGGAAGAATGTCTTCATGTTAAGTATGTCGTAGATTATGGAGAGCATAACCATAGAATTTCGAAGATTAAAAAATGTGAAGGTACACTTGAGGCTCATTTTGGAAAAGCCATGGCAACAACAAATCTATCAAAAACTGTTCAGATGAGTGTTGTTTTTCATATTTTGTCCAGGGGGCGTCCTATGATAGACTACCCAAAATATTTTGATTTATTATCTTATTTGAGTGTTCCCCACTTTTCCTTCTCACATTGGTCAGTAAACGTTGGATGGGAATGGGCGAACTGTCTTACTGCAGTGGAAAAGCAAGATTTAAAGGAGAAATTAAAAGAGTCAAATTTCATTGCATTATATTTAGATGAAGTTACTGCGGTAGACAATACTTATTGGGTTTGTATGAATTTGTATACTGTAGAACAACATGTTTTCCAAGCTCATCTTCTTTGTGTTCATAAAATGAAGGAAAATTCAACATCGCAAAATCTATTTGAACTAGTCAAGAAATGTTTGAATGAAATTGCAAGTATGGATGAGTTGACAATTGCCAAAAAGTTGGTGTGTGTAGGAGCTGATGGAGCTGTAGTGATGCAAGGTCAAAGGAGCGGTCTTTGCATAGTTACAAACTACTTGTGCACCATACATGCTTGGCATTCACTACATGGCCCCTAGAATGAATTTAGCATTCAAAATTGTAAGCAAGTTTCCTACAGTATCAAAAGCTGAAAATCTAGTTCACGAGATCCACGCATACTTCTGCTGAAGTCCCAAACGTTTCCTTGAATTTCAACATTTTGCCGAGGGAATAACACCTAGAAAAAATCTTCTCAAGGATGTTGATACCAGATGGATCTCCCTGAATGGACCAACACAACGAGTTCTTTCAGAATATCAATCCTTGATTGGAGTGATGTACGAGCATCACAAAACAGTAGACAAATCTCATGACCTCTTACATAAGTTAAGCGATATAGATTCACTCTTGACTTTAGCTAGTCTTCTCCCCATGCTGGATGAGATGAACAATCTTGTGAAGAAAGCCCAAGATAGAATTATGTATATTTATGAATATGCCAATCTACGTAAAATTACATGCTTGGCCCTCGATCATCTATATCTAGATCTAACACAAGAAGGTGCAAATTATTTGATGTGGCAGAAAATTACTGATTTGAATAATCTTGATAATTATTTACAGTTTAATGCAAGTGGGCACTTATGCATTTGTGTACGTGGATATGAGATACCAATATACCATTGTAAGACAGGCAAGTGCTCTAGAAAAGAAGTACCTGTTAACGAGGAAGATTTTAATGGCATTGTTAAATTTGTTAGTGATAATTTGAGGGAAATTGCAAAATCTCTTTCCTCAAAGATTCGTGAAAGATTCCCTCGACATGAAATACTTGAAGCCATGGGTATTGTGTATCCTCAATTTTGGGTAAACCGAGATAACCCAAAATATTTTCATGATCAAGTAAAAATCTTGATTGAACAGTTTTCAAAAAAGGTAACATACAATGAACAAATAATAGAAGGAATTTTAGATGAAAATAAGCTTAGAAAGCAATGTCGGAGTTTTACAACAGCTATGAGGGAGCAGCATAAATCCATGGGCAAGGAGAAGGCCTTTGAACCAGGATCAATAAAAAAGGTTTGGAAAAGATTAGGTCAGAGTGAAATATTGTGTGGTTCAATGTCAGAATATTTCAAACTTGTTGATTTATGTCAAACAATGATATTGGGGTCGATGGAGGATGAGAGAGTTTTTGGTACATTGGGTTTTTTGAAATCAAAGTTAAGAAACAAACTGGACAAGAATTTGGAAAATTGCTTGAGGATGAAAGGAACTATGTATAATGTCAAAAAATTTCCTTTTGAAAGGGCACTCACAATCTGGAGGTCCACATGTGAAAGAAGAGGGAACGGGTTGTGCAATACAGGCTCTCCAATTCCAATAGTCTCTGGTACTGGTGGTAGTGGAAGTGGCAGTGGCAATGGGACTGGGCCTGGGATAGATGACAATGATATTGAAATTGACACAAATCAAACAATAAATGTTGAATTTGAGACACAGGCCGAAGAAAGTGCAGAGCAGTCTCAGAATCAAGATGACTCTTCTACTTTATCTGAAGATAAGCATCGGTTTGAGGACCCTGACTCCGTTTGGGAAATGGAAGATACTTAGTAGGTTTTAGGTATTTTCTCTGCACTTCATGAATCAGTTTCCATTGTTCCAAAGTCCAAACTGTAGTTGATGTTTGATGATATTTTATATTGTATTCAATGAACATTAAAATTGTGAATCATTGCACTTCATGATATCTTATTTTATATTGCACTCAAGCACTACATGTCAGCATGAATCATATTCCAAACTGTAGTTGATGATTTTTTAGATTGTATTCAAATAAATTATGAATCATTGCACTTCAAGTTCAGAATATTTTATTTTATATTGCACTCCAAGTCTCCATGATATTTTATATTATATTGCACTTCATGAATCATAATACATATGCCAAAGTCAAACTGTAGTAACGTGGTTGATGATATTTTATAAATTATATAAAATTCAATAGCATCAGCCTAACAATGCTTCATCGGCGGAACCCCCATCACAATCCCGTCGATGGCCTGATAAAAATAGCTCACAACCTAGTATCGGTGTAACAATACTCTATCGGGCTGACTCCTAAGGTGCTCTCCTGATATACCGATAGAGTCAAGTTGTCAACAAAAGTAACCATGAATTATAATTTATGACCATGGGCATGAATTATAATTTATGACCATGGGCATGAATTATCTTATTTTATCAATAATCACAAAAATATACCACACTTTGATTTTATGAACAATGCAAATTGTAGAAATTTGTGTGACAAGATCCATATTATAGCCTACATTCACATTGCATCCATAAATATTAAACAAAATTTGAAATTTCGTAGTGACGTAGTCCTTCCCCCATTCCTAACAAAATTCAATACCATCAACCTAACAATGCTTCATTGACGGAACCCCCATCACAATCCCGCTAATGGCTCGATAAAAATAGCTCACAACCTAGTATCAGTGTAACAATACTCTATCGGGCTGAATCCTAAGGTGCTCTCCTGATATACCAATAGATTCAAGTTGTCAACAAAAGTAACCATGAATTATAACCATGGCCCATGGGCATGAATTATCGAATGCATAAAGTATATCGGGGGAACTATGGTGCATCGGGGAAACATTATCTGGCATCCCACCGATAGAACGAAGGATAGGTGTCCGTCGGTGGAGAGGGTGGCTATCGGTGAAAGAATGATGCGACATCCCATGGCATCGTGCAGCCGTGTTGTGGTGCATTTATGAACCGGAATTGAAGTGAATTATATCACAAGTTGATCGCATAGTTGTTACAAAATCCTAGAAGATTTCGCTTAGGGCAGAAGCAGAAAGGCAAAAACTTGGAGTTCTGACGTAGCAAAGATTGGTGGACTATGGAGGCGACTCGATGAGACTCATGTAAGTACTTTGCTTTCAGACCCAACTAAGAAGTTGTTTTACTAAAAATATTAAGATTTAAATAATGGAAGAGAGTACAGACAAACCCAAAGCTAAAAAATAGAAAACCGAAAAGCCTAAGAGACTCCTAAATGAAGACCTGATAGATCAATGTCTTGGGTTAGGGCTGAGACCCAAGAGGAGTGCTCAAATGAATCCTTCCATGGATCAATTATGGGACAAACAAAAGGGCATAGGGGATATTTGGACATCGCAACGAGGGTACTACTTCTTCATGTACCATTACAAAAAACAATTTAGGTTCCAACCAGTCTACAATCCATGGAGGTTGAACCTAGGAAGACTTGCGGTGCCCAATGTGTTTGTGAACGTAGAGCTAATTAAAGCTCTTGCTATCATATATGACCCCAAGAAAAGAACTATTCAATCACATGGTGGGGGTGACATGCTTGTTATTTCTAGGGATCTCATTTCTAATGTATTTCAGTTAGAGTGTTCACTAAATTTATCATTCACGATCAAAGATCTCTTGACAGAGTATCGCCACATGGATACCAGCTATAAGAGATGGAAATTACCTTTGCACAGGCCCAAGGATGAAGGAGGCCAACTCAGGAGGTTCTCTAGCAGTGAAAACCCTCCTTTCCATGAAGATTTGTTCGAAGAGTATTTTCGATACACCTATTATTCAGCTGGTCAGGTTTTGGGAGTAGAGGTTTTGCCTCTCATGTTGATTGCCCCAATGGTCTTAGCTACAAAAATACAGAGCAAGGATGCCAGGCCATTTGATTATGCTAGCTACTTGGCCAATGCCCTATATCGAGGGCTCGAAAAGATTAAAAATAATAGTGATAATATTAATTTTGAACACTATTCTTTGCTTATGCATTTGCTATTGTAGGAGGGACAAGTCAGAGGGGTCTAGAGTGAAGAATTAAGGATAAAAGATACAGATGAAAATGGAGATTTTAAACCTGTACAAATGTGGACTTCATTGTGGGACAACCGATTTGGTAGGTCTCATTACCTTTATTTTGAAGAATTTTTTGTAAAAACATTGATGAAGTTACTGGGGTATCCGTGCAACTATAACCTATCCCCAGAAGTACAAAGATTTCTAAGACCAAAGGAAAATGACTGGAGAAATAAAGTGAATCATAACTGGGGAGATTGGTATGCTTTCCATGACTGTACAGTGATAAGGGTTTATGGGTTCAAAGGGGCTCCACACTTGATTCCACGAGTAGTTCCTGACCGAATTTATTTTTTAGAAATTGTGAGGCAATTGGAAAAATCTGATTCTGAACACCTCAAAGGACATAGAAAACAATCAATTATGCCCAACACCTTATGTTTTGCAGACTTTACAGTGGTTGCCAATGAAGGATATGGAGAAATTGATGGTAAATTAGCACAGTACAACCTACCTCTAGGTGATGTAAGGAAACAATTTGATGCAGAAGGGTTTATTCACAAGGCGAGATTATCGCAGGGGCTATCAGGGTATGAACATTTTTTCTCAATTGAAGATGTCATAAGAAACCATGATGAGGCTTCCACCAAGGAAAGAATGGTCGCCTATAACAAGATTATGCTTGCAAAGGAATGGAAGAGGGAAAATGTCCCATCTTATTCAAAGGCATTTGGTGAGATAGAAGATCCTTTAACAAGAATTGATCAACTCATCGCTCATGTTAATGAACTGGTAAAGGATGTTCCCCCAGTGGTTTTTGATGCACCTCATGTAACCTATTCAGGAGTACAAGCTGAAGACATAGAGCCCTTGGATTACATACCTTCATAGCCTACTCTTGAGGTATGTTTATCTATAGATACCGATATAAGTGAAGAAGAGCAGGGTGATGAAGAGGGTGAGCAGGTCAAAAAAATTAGTGCTCCTGTGATTACATAGTACGATCCCCCTCAAGAGTAGAATATTGTAAGATTTGAGGCATCAAATGAACTATCTGATGATGTGAGGGTCATGGTTGGACAACAGTTTATTTCTGATTGTGATTTTGTTAAATCTTCAGAATTTAAATCATTTGTTTATGAATATAAAGGTAGAAAAATGAGACAATAGATACATGATATCCCTCCTGAACATGAGGCAACCACTCTGGAGGAATTGAAAAGGGAGGTAGAAAAAGAAATGGAGTCCATCACTCCTGAAAGAGGTAGGGAATTGCTTCAAGAAGCTGGAGTGTTTCTCCTACCAGGGTGGGATATTAGCTCTTCAATTGTATTTGATAGCTTCAGAAAAAGAGGGGATATGACAATGAACTTAACAGAAGAAGCAAGTGACAAAATGTATTCAGGATTTGGGTACAACCCAAACGAAGCCACCTTGATTATTTGGTCACTATATCCCCATGATAAAAGACCTGCTATAATTAGTAATCCAAACCAAGTGTTTGGTCATTTCTTGGTTCAATGAGTAGTGGATACCAACCCTATGGAGATAGAAAAATTGAACATAAATGTGGAAAAATATACCAAAGCATAGATCGATAAACTGATTAAGGAAAATGAAAAACTGAAGAAGGAGCTAGCAAACTAGAGAGAAAAAAAATCTTCCTCCTCCACATTATAGTTGTACTCCCCATGGATTGAAAAAGATAAGAGAGTGTTTGATGCATTGGCTGATGCAGCCTACTGGAAGAATTGCCATTTGAAATCCTAGGGGAAATGCAAAGAATTGGAGAAAGAAGTGAAAACCATCAAATATAACACTGTATCTAAAATGATAAAAGAAAGGTTCAATAAAATGATGAAATGTGCTATTGAATATTGGGAAAGATTCAAACAAACACGCATTGCATTGGTGCAGAATGAACAATTGCAGCCTAGAATGATGGAGAAAAAAAAGGAGCTCCTAGATAAGAATGTCATGAAAGGAAAAATATTTCTGACATATAACAAGTTGGTAGAATCACATAATGGATATCATAATAGGCTTAGGGAATATTTCGACTACTTTGATTCAGTCCCACTCCTGACACTTCATTTTGGCATTGGAAATCCACGAGAATATGATGATTGGAAGGAAGAGCTTGTTGGGCTTTTGACTGCTGCATTACAAGAAATAACTGACGAGGATATGGTTTTACAAAACACTCATAAGCAACTCAAAAAAATAATGTATATGGAATATGATATGAAAGAGGTGATCTCTAACATGGACACCTATGCTAAAAAAGAGTACATCCATCACCTCTCTGCAGTCAATATGTTTATTAGCCAAACTATAGATGTGTCAAAATCAGATCCAACGGGACAACCATCAGATTCAGAGGAAGAAAGCCAATCGACAACATGATGAGCACCCTATCATGGAGTAGAAGCCTTGAAAAGATCTTAGGTGGTCAGTGGTCATAGACTTCTGCTTGGAGATTAACGAATCAGTGCATTTATGTTTAGTTGTCAAAATGTCATGAATTTTTGCAAGGGGTTTGTAGCTTGTTGCCTCTCATATATAAGAGAGATCAAGACCCCAATAGGAGATCAATGGATCATCACATCATTTTTAATTAGACTTTAGAGTAGAAAATAGTAAGAAGATAGATAATAGATTGCACCAATTCGCCCATCCATCTCATATCATAAACTATTTTTATAATGCATATCATTTGAACTTTGAAGATCAATACAATGGAGAAGGTTACACATATTTATTGATTTTATTTCGAGTGTTCGGCTATTGTGGATTCATATGCTTATAAGTTATTAACTTATTTTGTTGTCTCCAAACTGGTTGTTTATGTTATTCAATTTGTCAGTACATTGAATTTGAATTCTTCAGGAATAGGGGCTGTGACCATGGGGTTTTAGATTTATTTATGGACATGATCATTGATCAAGTAGTAATGTGGGACACAAAATGGATCTTTTCACACAAATCTCTACAATTTGTGCTAATCATAAAATCAAATGTAGTGTATTTTTGCAATATGTGGGATGTGGGTGAGGTGTAAGCTAGTGGATACTGATCAAGATTTTTAGTCAAAACATAACAAAAGCTAACAGTTCAACATCCATAACTTAGAAGCTTTAGCTCTACCAAGAAGTAAATATAATGAGCTAACAGTTCAACATCCATAACTTGGAAACGGAAGCCTTACCAAGAAGTAAATATAATGAGCTAATAGTTCATCACTAGTTCAAATGATAAAATAAATAATAGAGAATCCAGATAATTGAACATAATCACATTACTGAAGTCTGAATTTGAGCTTTTTAATTGAATTTCACATGAAGGAGTACATATTGGCATTGGCAATGCAAAATCCTACCAATGTCCAAAAACAAGTCTGCACAGAGCTGAGTTGGAACTTCGATACTCATATTATCAAAGATTGAAAATAATAAATCAAGTCACTGTATCAAATTTTCTAGCAACTTCCACTCTTCAGGTGGTGGAATTGCCATTTTCTCTCACTGATGTTGTTTGACTTGAAGTTTTGTTAACATTTCATGTTGTAATTGGAAATGGAACCTATCTTGAATTCTTCAGTCAATTTTGCATTCAAGGTTATCAGTGTTCTGATGGAATCCAAATAGTTCACATCTTGGTTTTGAGGAAACTGGTCCAAATCAATCTTTCTTGCACCTTCCATCTTCTTTCTGAAAGCATCCTTTCCAATGAATCACTCATTTGTGTCAAAAGCCTCTTGAAAACCAAGCTCTATGAAGTTCCTTACCTTTTCATCCACCACCTTCATCTTGTCTGCAACCAAATGCAAATATTCCTTTGTTCCAGAAATTCTTGAACACTTTTCAATGATAGATGACAACTTCATTGAGGTTTCAATCCGATTAGTAGTCCCTTTTGATTTTGAATCATTGTCACTGGCTTTGTAGACTGTTTGTAGAACTTCATTTGCAAATTTCTCTAATTCCAGCACCTTTTTGTTGTCCACTAAATATTTGCTGAGCTTCTTATAATGTTGTCTAGTAGCATCAATCAATTGAAACATGTCACACAAATGATCAAACCTCTGCATTATTTCATCCCAGATCTTTTGTTTCATATGCCTCACTGTATCTCTACAAAATGCAGATAACTTATTTTGACAAGACTTAATTTCTTCTTTTGCTTCTGTCAGCTCTGTCTCCAATCTTTCATTTGTTTTTCTCTATTTCTCCAATTTTTGTTCCCACTGTGCATTTCCATTCGCAATGCTTACTCTTAATTTTTCTGAAGTGGATTTTTCCTCATCATATTTCTTGTTGCTCTCATCTAGCCTTCACTTCAGATCATTCACTTCTCTCTCATTTGATTTATCCTCATTGCTTGTTGATGTAGAGGCATATTTTATTATTCTTTTTTATAATTCATTGCTCTTGTTATTTGCTGCTTTCCTCTTTGCTTTCTCACTTGGTAGTTCTGCCTATAACTTTCTATTTGGGTCTGCAACCTTTTCTTCTCTCTATCTTGCTTTAGCAATGATGTGTACACCAATTCATTGTTCTTCTTTGATACATTAATTTTGTCAGTATTTTTCAGGCCAAAAAACTCCAATTGAAAATTGGTTACCTGGTATTTAGATCGATCCATCTGATTTGTTGGTTTGTTTTGAATTGTGGGAACAACAATTGTGTACTCCATGATTTCTTTATTTGTGTCAAATGTGGGTAATACCATGGTTGTTGCAGTCTCTAAAGTTACAACATACACACTCTCCATTAGTTGCTTCTTTTCTTTTTTATTCAAGTCTGATTTCTTTTTAAACTATTCAATGAAATCATAGCCTGGGGAGGCAGGAACAATGGAATGCTTGAATGGTGAAGGAATAGGAGTACTTGCAGTTGCTAATGATGTCACACCCACACTAACTAGATTTGTGAGAGTTTCTGGAAATAAATCCTTTGTGGTACTGGTGGATCCACTGATAGTGTGACTTTGACCTATCAAAATCATTTGCCTCTTTTGATTGCCTTGATCACCTGGTGTTTCTGTGGTATCTTTTTTTGGTTTCCTCTTAGTATTGTGTGTAATTTGTCATTGTAGCACATGTTCACCACTACTAGTACTACTACCCATACCATCACCACCAATGGCACTCCGAGTTGCACTAAGTTGTCCACCAAGGACATGTCCTAGTTGTGATTGTATCTGACCATGACGATGAGGACTAAAAGCTCTAACAAATTGATTTTTTCTTGTATCCCCTTGGTCTACTTTTTCACCTCCAAGCCCAAGGCCAAATTTATCAACTATTTTTCTATGCTCAACACTTTGTATTGTCCAAGGGCCTTGTCCTTTGGACCCCAAAGGACCACCTTCGTAACCAATTTTTTGAAGTATGGCTGCTCCTGAAGTATATGTTGAAGCATATTCTTCTTTTGCGGCCTCACTTAAACCAGGTTTGTAATTGGCATGGATTTGTTCTTCTTCTTCCCTATCAATATCATCATCAGATTCATCATGTTCATCAGGATACTCTATATTCCACAATTTGCTAAACTCTTCATCTTCTTTGTTAGCATCATACTCTGCAAGAGCTCTTGGATCACCTAGGCCCTTCCTCATAGACCAAAAGGTAGTAATTTTTTATCGTGACCATTTTTTATCTATAACTTCCATCTCTAGAGAACCTAGAATTTTTACTCTGCTAGATGGTTTATCACTTTTTTCATAATTTTTTTTGTATGTGTTGATTGTCTTTTGGTGCAATTCCATAATTTATGCTGACAATTGTTCAAAAGAAATACCATTCTCAGCAACACTTTTATCCATTTCTATTTTGACCTCATCCCAAGAATCCTTGTTTCTCAAGTTTTCAAGCAAGGGTTTACTTTGATGTTGAATTCTATTTGCAGCATTCCTATTGGCCACAGTCATTGATTTAATGATGTCACATGGATCATACTGCTAGTGACAGATAGCATCAAAGTCAAAAAAATTCAAAAGATTATATGCAACAATAAATTCTTTTCTCTCGAATGTGAACCCTCCACATGAAAAAGGTAAAGAAGGAAATAAGGTCTTCTTTTGCTGACTGAGAAAGTGTAGTTCATCAGCACTCTGCACATGCCTTACATATTCCAATGCAAAAAACCTTTCTATCACATGTATTGGAAGTTTGTATGGTTGTACTCCCGATCCATAAAATCTTAGCACAGTATATTCTTCCATTAAGTACCAATCAGCCAACTGTATTTCTTTTCCTAGTTGCATGTAGTTTCTACATGACATAGGCAATCTAGGCATTGGATTATTTGTAATTACTTGATGTAATGGAGCCAAAAAGTAGTCTACAAAATGACTGTAGTTCCTTCAAGAATCATGCATCCTTATCTCAGTGGTCCATTCATATACTAGAGCCATTTTATTTTCCTCTGCATTACTGTAGGGCTGAATCTAAAGCTTGTTGGTTTGAAACATTCCTCTAAATTTGAATAGAAAAAGCTAGCACAAGTAAGTTGTGAACCTAAATGTCTTCGTGGAACCTGCTTTAATCATTAAAAATTGTTTATGCATGGATTCTACAATGTGTTGAGTATAATTATATTTGACATGTTCATTATCATAATGGATATTATATACCATTTCAAGGAGGCTTGCACCCACTTCCAAATTGCTATCGAGACCAAGGCAAAATGCTAACATGGAAATAGTATCCTGAACCCATGGTTTAAAAAAATCCAAATTATAAGGAGGCTTATGTTCACCTTTCAATTTGTTTCTATCCTTAACTATTTTATTTAAGAAATTATTTTTTAGCCTTTCTTCCACTACTTCATAATCACTAGCAAGCTTTTCTAGGTCAATGTGGTGGTTTCCAAATTCTTTGGTTGTAAACCCCAAAACTTTTCCGAGTTCTTCTGCATTAATGGATAACAATTCTTCTTGTTTATCTTTATTAAAAATTTCTCTTTTCTTATCATCATAATTTTCAGCACACACCATGATAAATTCTAGGCAAGGGAAAACTTCATGTAACATCATGCGCCCTAATCCAATTACCCATGGTGCACTGATACTATCAACTTTTGTTTGCTTTGCAGCCTTATTCTGAGATGAAAATCTAAGTTTTGAGGTACACCTACCATAGATTTCAAGATCATAAATATCATGGTACCCATTGGTGAAACCTAGGGTTTTAAGCAATTTTGTATAATGTATTTTTTTATCAGACATTGCTCTAGTGGTACTGGTGGTAGACATGCTTGTACAAATGTGAAGTGAAATTTGAATTCCCTAATAAGTAATACCTATTAGTCCTCCTTAATTTTAATGAATTCTTGAGTCTCTAAATTCTAAAACCAAACTTCAAACTTTGACAAAATAAGATTTTAAGAAATGTCAAATGATGAAACATAGCCGCAAGAATTATTTCACTTACCCAAATTCTGAGTCTCGATGCTTGAAAACTAGAATGGCATTGTTGGAAGTGGAACTGTGGAATCCAAAACAGGGTGGTGCATTGCAATGGCCAATGAGCAATCTGAAGATTGAAGACTTTAAAAATCACTATACAATTTCAAAGTGCAAAGTGTTTTAAATGATTTTTTTCTCGTAATTGGAACATTAAAGTGAATGAAACGTCTTAGGAGTTAGGTCTACAAGACTACAAGTTAAAAATTATTAACCATTGATCTTTCTAAATCTAATGGTTATAGGGTGATTCCAGAGGTTTAAGTTGGGAAGCCCATCGCTCTGTGCATTTCATTACAGAATGCAACTACAACCATACATCAAATGTTCATCCAACGGTTGAAACTTGAGTAATTTATGATATTAACTTTAAAGTTTAAAAATAAACATTAATCACTTGACAGTTGACACTTAGCAGTACAAAGTTCTTTAAATGCTTTGTTTCTCAAAATTGGAACATTAAAGTGAATGACACGTCTTAGGTCTACAAGCTGCAAATTCTTCACCGTTGATCTTTCTAAATCTAACGGTTATAGGGTGATTCCAGAGGTTTAAGTTGGGAAACCCATCGCTCTGTGCATATCATTATGGAATGCAACTACAACCATAAATCAAATGTTCATCCAATGGTTGAAACTTGAGTAATTTATGATATTAACTTTAAAAATAAATATTAATCACTTGACAGTTGACAATAGGCCTGGAATTTGATGGTCTATTAAATATTTGACCGTTTTTTCAATTTTAGACCGTATATTATAGCTATAAAATTTATTAGACCGTATAGTTTGACTTTCTATATTTTTATTAAATTGTAAAAAATTATTATATAGTATTTTAATTTATAATATATATCATTTTATAATTTTTATTATAAAAATAAAATAGAATATAATTTTTTTGAATATTTTTAATATGAATTTAGAAACTTTTGACTTTTTTATAACAGCTATCATTTTTTATATTAATATATGTGATTTATAAAATTATTATAAAAATATATATTAATTTAGAATCTTTTCAAAATAAAACATAATTATTTTTAATTTTTAGAATATATTTAACAAGATTTATTTTTAATACGATTTTAGAAACTCTTGTTAACTGTTAATTATAATAGTAGATTTTTATATTTATCACTAATAATTATCATTGTTTTCTAATTTTTCAAGATATTCCATTTATAAAAGATTTTATATAAAAATTCATAAATTAAACAATTTTTTTGATAGGCATTTAAATGACCAAACCGTCGTAAAATTTTCATATTGATTGTTTGCTATTGTCATAATCTTAACCATTGATCTTTCTAAATCTAACGGTTATAGGGTAATTCCAGAGGTTTAAGTTGAGAATCCCATCGCTCTGTGCATTTCATTACAAAATGCAACTACAACCATACATCAAATGTCCATCCAATGGTTGAAACTTGAGTAATTTATGATACTAACTTTAAAGTTTAAAAATAAACATTAATCACTTGACAGTTGACACTTAGCAGTACAAAGTGCTTTAAATGCTTTGTTTCTCAAAATTGGAACATTAAAGTGAATGACACGTCTTAGGTATAGACTGTACAAGTTGCAAATTCTTAATCTTAACTGTTGATGTTTCTAAATCTAACGGTTATAGGGTGATTACAGAGGTTTAAATTGGGAAGGCCATCGCTCTGTTCATTTCATTACGAAATGTAACTACAACCATACATCAAATGTTCATCCAATGGTTGAACTTGAAACTTGAGTAATTTACTAATTTATGATATTAACTTAAGAAAATTAACATGGCACATGTGTTTTAAAGTCAATACCATAGGCATCAGCCTAACAATGCTTTATCGGTGGAACCCCTATCAGAGCCCCGCCGATGGCCTAAAGGCGAAGAATCATAACTCATAAGGTGTGCTCCCCGATGTACCGATAGAGTCAACAAAATTAAGCACATCGTTGTAACACATAAACATCAGTGCAACAAATGATTACATTCCCCCGATATACCGATAGAGTCAACAAGATTAAGCACATCGTTGTAACACATAAACATCAGTGGAACGAATGATTACATTCCCCCGATGGCCCAATATAACCATGAATTCTCAAGTGCATATTGCATAAAGTATATTACTTAATTTCTCAAAAGAAAAAAAATTGATTTGAATATATTAAATTATTAATAGACACTGAAGTTTCGAACTTAGAAAACAACTCTTTACTATTAAACGTAAATGAATAATGAAGATTCAAGGAATCAAGAATAACACAACACAATCATTTATTTTATTGCAACTGAATTTCAATGTCACATTATTACATATCTTTGTACAGACGAGTAGCACTATAGCTCCTCTTTTGTATAAATACATATGTTAGTGTGTCACTTTAGTACTTTACATAGACAAAATTTAATAATTTATTCCAAGTTGTTTCTCGTTACAATGGATTACAAATTGATTCCAATTTCCAAGCTTTGCTGCTGAAAACTTACTACACATCTATCTCTAAAAATAAATGTGGCTTTGAAAATAAATTCATGATTCCAAGCTTCTACTGGTGGATTTTCCAACCATGCTGGGGAAATGGGAGCCATGAAGATACAAAATGTACTTATCCCCTTTGAGAACCAGAGCCATGCTGGGGAAATGGGAGCTGTTAGAATACAAGAGGAGAAGCAAATCTGCTCCCATATTTTACCTACAGCCTTTATGCATTGGGATAACACTTATCTCCATCAGAGCTCCTCATCCTAGTTCAAAACCCATCTGAAAATTCAGGTTAACCAAATCAACTTCTTTCCAATTCCACCCATTCTGAACTTGAAGGAAATTTATCTTTTACTGATTACTCTGTAACTACATAATTGTAGGTAGGAGAATTTACAGTATCCCCAATACTGCATCATCTTCTTTGTGAATCCTTATTAACCCTAGAAAATAAAAACCCTTATGGAACTATCTATTAATCACTGAATCACTATCCCTATTTATGGGCCACTAGTGCTGCTACCAACCTGTATAATTAAAATGTTTAATTTGATTGACATCTGGCTAGTGGCTACGTGCCAACTTGAACTATACCTCAAGTTGAAAACATGTCAAAATCACTCAAAGTTCAAACGATATGAAATCATTACAAATCTTATTTCATTAAAGCTATGAGTTGTCCAAGAAATTGCTTTGGATGTTCATATCACATATGACATTAATCGATGCCACTGCCTGCACTAGCAGTACGACAACCACACTTTCTTCAAAAAGAATGAGAATTTCAATTAAATGAAATGAAATGTGCAATTTCGAGGCATTGAAAAGACAAAATGAGTGATGAGCGATGAGCCTTGATCTCACCACATGTCTGTATCTAATGGTTATAGTGTTATTCTAGAGGTTTCAAATCGCAAGTCTAGTGCTTCAGAGATTTACTTCCGGAATGCAACTACAGTCATCCATCGAACATTCAACGAATGGCCCCTATGATTTTTCATTGGCATATCTATTTATTTTGCCAATAGATTTTTTTACTATTTTGAGATTCTTTTTATTTCACCAATGAAAAAATATTTTTTTCTTTGAAAAAAGGTTTTGATTGCCAATGGAAAAACAATTCTGGTTTGAAAAACGGTTTTATTCGCCAATGAAAAATATTTTATTCTATTAAAGAAATTTGCAATTCGCCAAGATTTTCCACGAACTTCTGGGGATTATAAAAGATTCACCAATTGGCATTTTTTTTTCCCGTAAAACAAAAAAAATCACCAATAGAATTAATATTTTTCATCGGGAAGTATACCGGATTGCCAGGATTTTACACCTGCACCGAGGGGTGGGTTTCTTAAAGTTTTCCCTGGACCACAAAATAGGTCCTACCAATATTACATTCTCTCCTTGATACATCACCTTTGAAAAGTCGAAGGGACCATAATCTAGGTCTCATCGATATCCATCTGTCCCTCTAATGAAGGGATATTTCTATCCATTGAAATTTTGAAGGGACCATAAAGAAACTCCTGATATCATATTCTCCTTGATACACCTCCATACGAATATCTGAGGAACCACATTTTAGCTCACTCCAATATTCATATTTCTCCTCGATGAGGAGCCTTTAGAGATCAGGCCTTGGGAGGTAGGCATTCAGGCGTCAGAAGGATGAGATACCTCTTACTACAGAAAGGTGAGAAGTTAAGGGAAATGTTGAAACTAGAAACCCGAAATCCTAACACTTAATTAGATTTTGGAGTTAAGGCATTGATGAGAAGGAAAATGGAAGGAGAAGGTCAGAGGAGAGAAAGGTTTGAAGACTTCAGGGTTGGACCTTAAACCATCAAAGGTCGAAGGTTAGACTAAAGCCTTACCTCTTACCTAAAGAAGTTAAGAGGTAAGGGGTAAGGGTGAAGGGAAAAATTCGAAGAAGAAAGGCACAAAGGAAGAGGAAAGGGAAGAGGGCGGAGGGAAGACTAATGGAAGAAAAGGGAAGGAAGGGGAGAAGGATAAAGAAAGCATGAAGGTAAGCAGGTAAGGGATAGGCTGAAAACCCAAAAAACTGGGACTTAGTCAATTTTAGGAACCTCCAAGGAAAACACATATAAGATGACCCATGAAAGATCACTCAAATCAGATATCAGTGATGGGACATCAAAGGGGGGAATGAAATGAAAACATTTATGGTGACTTCTATGGGATGATTGCCTTCTAATCATAGGATCTAGAGGCCTTATTGATCTATTAGGAACAAATTCATGAAGGGAAAAATTCAATAGCTGGGCCTTCTTAGAGCAAAACAAAACATGTGCAACTGCACTTGGATGAAAGCATGAAAGATAAGAGCATACATTCCCTTAAGGAGAACGTAGGGTTTGCAAACACACTTCATGGAAAGCAAGATATTTATAATATATACTCAAACTAACAGAAAGAAAAGAATGGAAGCTTGCCTCTATCAAAGATGAACCTTTTGAAGGAGTTGATATCCCTCAAACCATAGTTACAGACCTTACCTAGCTACAATCACTAAAAAATGTTGCCAACATGAATGAGAATACACCAAAAATTTGCAAGGTGAAGGATTTCTTCACTGTAAATTTTTCCATTGAAAGGAAACTATATGATGAAAGTGTTAGACTCATCTAATACTAGTGCTTCAGTTGAACATACAGTAGTAGGGGTGAATTGTTTTGAAGATCGGTTAACATCCATGACAAAACCTTATGTAAGAGGAAGAGAACTCTCCACACAAAAGCACAAGCCAATGTAAACATTGTTGACCTCCTCAATGCATGAGCTAAAAAAAAAGGAGAATGTTTCCAACTCACATGGTGATGCAAAAATATACCAAAACTATTTTTTTATTTGCACAAGGAATCTCTTCTTCATGCACCTCAAATTATAAACTTTGAAATGGGCATACTATCAATTATTGCAATGAATTTGATTAAAAAATGAGCTATCTCCTACGAGAAAAGAATCCTCAAAACTTGAGAGAAGCATTCAAGATGATAGTCCATATTGAGAGCAATAGGAGAGCATCGAGAAAAGTTGGGAGAAGGGATGATGTTAAAATCCTGAAGAACCCAAAGAAAGAAGATAAGCACTTTGCAGAGAAAGTGTCTTCTCTTGAAGAAAATATTGATAAAGTTTCAAGTTCTATGAAAGATATCAGCTATAGACTTGCAAGGAAAGAGAAAGGGATTACAAATGACAAGCCAAGTTTTCAAAAAAATTAAATACCTCCTAGGTTGCAAGATCCTAATTATAATACCAATTGGCATAATGGAAAGCCAATTTAGAACAACTAGAAGAACACACAAAGCAAAGTTCCCCCTGATCCTTTACAGAAAAAATCTATGAATTTCACTGATGAAACACCATGGTGTGTTGTTTTCCAGCTACCACATGCCTCACGTATATGCTCAGTGGCAAGGCAGTTTGAAGAAGAACAAAATAAGTCAGATGATTATGAGCCACTAGAGGAAAATGATGCAGAGTTACATGTACTTATGCATAGATAATATTTTTTCTAATGAGGAATGTTCTCTGGATGAAGAGTCACATGAAATGGATGTTGACTACCAAAGGTTTAAATCAGACATTTATCATTAGCAGATTTTCCCTGATGAGGATGAAGATGTTGAGGACAAAATTTGTGCCATGGAAATAGATGAAATGAGTGTGTCCTTGAACTTTTGATGAAGAATATCAAAAAATGACAACAACATTGGTAGTGCAAGCCAGAAACACTCATAATCTGAGAAATAGATTTGTGAATTGTGACCAAGGTAAGCTAGGTAGCATGTTCATGAAAGAGCATAATGCAAAAAAATAGGGAGCTAAAATAGAAGAATTGGTCAAGTTTAAAAAGGAAGATGCCAAAGCTAAGGAGGGTAAGGGACCTAATATTTGGGCCAAGAAAGATAATGCAACCAAGAAAAGTGATGATGTTTCCTCTCCAATTGTTAAAGACAAGAACCAAAAATTGAACATTGAATAAGAGAACAAATCAGAAAGTAAGACTAAGAATAAATCTAAGCCATAGAGGGACAATATTGGAGAGTAGAGTGTACTCCCTCATGAACTACCCAAGTAAAATTCAGTTGACATGTTCTCATTGCTTTCTCAAGTCAAAGTAACAGTTCTATTACTGGAGATCATGAGAATTGAAGAACATAAGAAGAAGGCAATAGCCCTTATCAATGGTGCTACTAAGGCCTATGATGATAACAGGGTGTCTACTCAGCCTCAAGTGAGTGGAAATCAAGTGAAGAGGTGATGGAGGGAGAAATTGGTGAGATCCCTCAGATTTATTTGGGCAGTACTATCATAGCTTGCCCAAATAATATTGATCCATTTTATGTAACTTTGATTGTTGATGGTAAGCTTCTAAAGAACTGCATGATTGATTCAAGAGCTAAATCTAATATCATGCTTGTGGAGATTATGAAAGAAATGGGCTTGAAAATCAATTGTTCCTATGAAATTTTTTATGCCATGGATTAAAGAGAGATCCCAGTCATAGGAGTGATTAAGGATGTCCCATATAGACTGACTAATTTTCCTAACAAGTAGTTTGTTATGAGCATAGTTTTGGTGGACATCCCACCCAATTATGGTATGTTATTGTCAAGAAATTGGAGTGCCTCCATGGGGGTAGTATGAAATGTGACATTTAATTTTCCACATTCCCAATTGAGGGAAATGGCATCAAGCTTATGAGGGAACCAAGAGATCCACACATGATTGAATTTGTGGAAAAATAAGATAGGATCCATTTTATAGATACCAGTATGGATAATTTCAGGGTTCAAGAGTTACAAGAGGAAGAGAAAAATCAACTTGAACCCCTTGAGAAATAAGTATTGTAGCAAGAAAACAATGATGACTTATGGAATATGTGTTTTGATAGTGCTTTCTCAAAAGAAGGAGTTGGTGTAGGGTTGATACTCATTTCTCCTAGAGGTAAAAATTTCAAGTTCTCATTTTCATTATTGTTTGCATGCACAAAAAATGTAGCTAAATATGAATCTTTGCTACTAGGGTTAAAGCTAGCTATGAAACATGGAATTAATAAGCTAATAGTCATTGGAGACTTAGAAATTGTTATTTCTCAAGTTAGGGAAAATTATGCATCACAAAGTACTAGGTTGAGACAATATAGAAATGTTGTATGGGATTCAATTGAGTAGTTTGATTCCTTTGGTATTGATTGGTTGGATAGGAGTAGTAATTGAGTGGCATATTTACTTTCCAATATTGCTCTCTTGACAGATGATATTACTTTTGTTGGTATTTCAAAAGTTGAAGTGCAAGTCAAACCTTCAGTTCTTGATATAATAAATAATTGACAGGTGTTTAATAATAATAAGGACATCCTGAGATTCTTTCAATGTGTAGATGAATATGAGGGTCAATAAATTGATTTTGGAGCCTTTGTAGAAGAAGTGGATGGAAAAGAAACAATATTTGGAAATGATATTATTTAGTTAAAAACTAATAAGATTCCAAAAGGATTGGTCGCATTGGAGAGGGTTTTTGATGGCCCTGATAGAAGCAATGCTAAACAAACATCCACTCACAAGGAGGATTTGGAAGAAGTAAATCTAGGTACAGAGAATGCTTCCAAAAATATCTACATTGGAAAAAAGATGAAACCTCAGGTCAGAGCAATGTTTAATGTTTTGTTGAGAAATTATAGACATGTCTTTGCATGGTCTTATGATGACCTAAATGAATATAGAGAGGATTTATTTCAACATGAGATACCTTTACATCCTAATGTGAAGCCCTTCAGGAAAAATAAGAGACCATTAAACCCCACATTACAACCTAAGATGTAAGAGGAACTCATAAAATTGAGAGATGCTTTCATTATCAAACCCATCAAACACTCAACATGGGTTTTGAATTTGATTCCAGTCAGGAAGAAGAATGGTGACATTAGGCTCTATGTTGATTTTAGAAAATTGAATGTGTCATTGTTGAAGGACAATTACCCATTGCCAAATATGGAAGCCATGCTACAAAAGGTAACTAGTTGTGAGTTTTTATCCATGATGGATGGATTTTCAAGCTACAATCAAGTGGTATTAAAAGAATCTGAGCAATGCAAGATAGATTTTACAGCACCATGAGTCACATATGTCTATGTAATAATTCCATTTGGATTGACAAATGTAGGGGCTACTTTTCAGAGAGCCTTGGATGTAGCCTTTGTAGATTTTATAAACATATTTGTAGCTATTTACTAGGATGGTCTAACTTCATATAGTAAGAAAGAAGAGGATCATTGTATGCATTTGGAGAAGGTTTTTAAGAAGGTTTTGGAATATGGGATTTCATTGAATCCCAATAAATGTATGTTTGGAGTCAAAGAATGGAAGTTACTTGGGCACATTGTTTCTAAGGAAGGAGTTAGGATTGATCCAAAATGTGTACTTGCAATAGAAAAGATCCCTCAACCTAAAAATTTAAAAGTTATTCATTCTTTTTGTGGGTAGATCAACTTTATATGAAGGTTTGTTGCAAATTTTGTAGAGATCACTTGTCCTATCTCCAAAACGCTAAAAAAAAATGAAAACGTAGTGTGGAGTGAGGAGCCTACAAAAGATTTTCAAAGTATCAAATAGGTTATTAAGGAGGCCCCAATTTTGAAATCCCCAGATTTCTCAAATCCTTTTCAAATTTTCTCATTTGCTTCATTTCACATAGATACAGGAGTTTTATTACAAAAGAAGGATGAAGGTTATGAGAAACTAATAACATTTTTCAAAAATTCCTTGCAAGTGGCAGAGCTCAAATACAACTTGATAGAAAAATAGGCTTATGCACTAGTCAAAGCCATATTTTTTTTTAGAATATATCTTGTGGGAGCCACAATCATTGCATATGTTCCTAGTGTTGTAGTTAAAGACATCTTTACTCAAAAAGAAGCCATAGGTAAGAGATGCAAATGGATTAACATAATACAGGATTTCAACATTGACATTCAAATAACTAAGTTGATGATACCCAAGCTTCTAAGATTTTGGATGAGATGCAGAATGGAGTATGTAGAGGAAATTACATGGCTAAGACCACTTCTCACAAATTTCTAAGGGAAGGTTTTTGGTGGCCTATAGTTTTTAAAGATGCACATAAATTAGTGAAAGCATGTGATGCCTGCCAAAGGTTTTCTAGGAAACTCAAGTTCTCAAGAAATTTTCCATTGAGACCTGTCTTAGTTCAAGCACCATTTCAACAGTGGATCATTGAATTCATAGGAGAAATATCAGACAACTCTGGTGGTGGAAACTCATGCATTTTAGTTTCTACTGATTAATTTACCAAATGGGTAGAGGATATCCCTACAAAAAGAGCAACAAGCAAAGTGGTGACTGATTTTTTATTGAAGAACATAATCATTAGATTTGGCATGCCTAAAAAAATTGTCTCTAACAATGCTATGTGTTTCAGATCTGAGGATTTTATAGATTTTTGTACCAAGTATGAGATCCAAGAATCTTACTCATCCACTTATCATCCATAAGGCAATGGCCAAGCTAAATCAAGCAATACAATCCTTATGAAGATCATTAAGAGAGTGATTGAGAAGAAAAAGAGAGCCTGGGATTCAAAGATGAAGTTGGAATTATGGGTAGATAGGGTAACCGTTAAGAAGGAAACTAGATATTCTCCATTTGATTTGGTTTATGGTACAGCTACAAGGTTTCCTCAAAACAATTTGATGAAAATTTGATGAAAATGTATAAGTTTATCTAGGAGTATGATGGGGATGTGTATGATAAGATGTAGCACAAAATTGAAGTCCTAACTGAAGTGGATGAGATGAGAAGAGAGGCTCAAAAGGATAATGCAAAATGATAAATGCAAGTAAAAAATTTGTATGAAAAAAGAGCTTCAATGAGAAAGTTTGAAGTAGGGAGTATGGTTTTAATGTGGAATGTTAGGGCTAAAGATAAAGGCAAGCATGGAAAATTTGACCATCTATGGTTGGGCCCTTATTGGATAGAAAATACACATGGTGAGGACTCCTACTTTCTCTAAAGTTTGATAGGTGAACTTCTTGAACTGCCAATACATGGATAGTTCTTGAAGACATATTTCTCTTGAAATATGTTCTGCTCCATGTACACTGTAGATTTTGTATATTCTATACATTGGTTTGCTTGGGTTTGGTCTTGGATTTTGGGTTTTCTTTATGCTTGGCCTACTTCACCATGAGATCTAAAATATCACCATGCCTGCAAGAGGCATGCATCCCCAGATGGAGCCACTGGTGGAACCCTTAAATTTTGCAATTTTTAGTGCCTATGAATGCAGGAGCATCCAGAGTGTAAGGGTAATCTTGCATCAACCAAATAAAAAAATGCTATTCCTATTCAATAAGGGCTAAATTAGCTTGAGTTTACTAAGTATGAAGGTCTGCAAAATTTTGAGCTTTGGGATTCAAGATAATCTCTTATTTCTTGCCAAAGAAGAAATGAAGAAAGAGTTAGTCATTTATTTTGATCAAGTTGATCGGGTTTTGGACTTTGGGCTTAGTTCTTACTTGTTGCTAAGGAGAGAAGGCCTTGGGCTTTTGTGTTAGGGCTTGTGCCTTAACTTGGATGGTAAATTGATGTATGAGGTATGGATAAAATTTGAACCCCTACACTCAAAAAAGGTTCATGTGTACAATGAAAACATTTGAGGTTTCATGTCAGAGGGATGGTTTACTCCTTATTGAAAGGTAAACAAGTAGTATAGAGGATGGACGAATGCCAACATCTGAAAATTTCAAAGAAGGATGGTGCTTTTTCACTTTGGAAATTTGGAGGTCTACATGATGGTTTGCGGTGGTGTGAAGGGTGGTATAAGGTATCAAGGAAGGCCAATTGCTAACACCCCAACAAGGTTTGGAGGAGCTTCAGGCTTCATCATTCCATTGATATTATGTCTTTATTTGGTTGGTTTCTTGGTTTTGGATGGTTTGGGTTTGAAATGTTTTAAAGGTTTTATGGTTTTATGCTATGAAGGATCTTGGTTGTCTAAGTACCTCTTAATCCTATGTACCCATGTGGTTATCGACCCCTAATGCCTATTACCTCATCACATAGTATTTTCTTCTCATTTTTGGTCTAAGGGTTGATATTTTATAAAGTTGAAGTCTCAAATATTTTATCTTTGCACCCTAGGTTGGGTATGGTCTTAAGTCTATTTTAAGTCCCCATTCCTCATTTTTCCTAGGTGGCCCCTTCATTATGAACAACTTTTGAAACATGTACTAATTACCGCTACTTAATTTTTGGCATCGATTGTCGTTGAAACCTTATTTCTCATTGGCTTTATTTCCACAATGAATGATGAACTAATTTACTTTGAATCATTTTTCACTATAAATATTTGGCCTTTTTATTTCACTTTCATGAAACGTGATGGCCTACATCACCCTTGGATCACTCCCATCCTTTATATCGCTGAATTCCTTTTACTCGCTTCACCTTTATCATGATGCACGATGGCCTTTGTTGTTCTTTTGCATCACGCTAATCCTTCACATCACATAAATCCTTTTACCACTCAATTCACTTGAGTGATGAGCGATGGGAAGTAAAAAACTATGGGTTATGATTGTGCCACTTGTCAATATCTTGTTCCATCACCTGGATTGCCAATCGCTAAAGACATTTTCATTTCAGATAAAATTTTGTGACGCACGATGGACAGTGATAGTTTTCTATTTCTCTTTGCATCATTGGAGGTCTTCACATCATTGAAGTATGGATGGAAAAATTTGAAGTATTACAGTGATGAGTGATGAGAGATGGGATAATATTTTGTCAAATATTATTTCGATCGTAGCTACTCTTCACATCACTCTTTCATATTATGAAGCGATGATGATTATAGTGATGAGTGATGGTTACATAAGAGGACTATTGAGGAATGTGGAGAAGCCATGTGACAGTTCCTTAATGTGTCATCACTGTTTTAAAGCATAATAATGAAAATCAAAAAGTGATGGATGGATATGAAGGAGAACCATTGATTGAGTTTTAAATCAAGTGCATTTGTGGTTGAAATTCAAACCTATATGGCTATGTGTCAAAGACATTCCTATTTTCTTGCACAAACTATCTTTCACCATTAGTGGAAAATATACTTGCTTCTAGACCATTAAAAGAGTAAATTGATCACTTTTTAGCCATTTCCATGAGAATTCGAGAGAAAAAAAGAGAAGATGATCTTCAAGAGAAGAAAATTTGAAGAAAAAATTATTGGCTATCCTGAGTAAGTTAAATTCCATATGCCCCTATGTGTAAATTTTAGCATCGAGTAGTTTGAAAATTGGGATTAATTGCTAGGGTTTGTAGTTTAGGGTTGTTGTTCTCTTTGTTTAGTGAAATAATTACAATCGTTTCACATAGGTTTTGGGAGTGGGGTAAAAAAATGTTGATTTTAAGTATAAACCTTACGATTTTTAAAATCGAGACTGTAGTTCTTGGTTAGTTCAAAACCCTAGTTTCCTAAAACTTTGCAAAATGAATCAACTTGGTGAGTCTTCCAAACCTGAGAGGAAACCCAAGCAAAAGAGAGAAAATCAAAACCTAAAGATGTTGTTGCTAAGCCAGAAGTGTCTGAAGCATCTAGGAAGAAGAAATCGATAAAAAGAGATTATACCAAATTTACGGAGGAAGCATCTAAGGATCCAACCATAGATGTGAAACCAGTTGGGAAAAGGGAAACTAGTGAGGGTCTTTTGACAAACCACTTTCATGATTTGGCATGTGGGGTAGGTGATGTTGTTGTGCCCTAGAGTGGTTGGGACCTTTTCCTCTATGCTTTTAATAGGATATTTTCCAGTAATCCAACATGTCATCTATGGACATGTGACATAGGCAGGCTAGTTGTTCCAAATATTTTTGTGGAAGTTAATTTGGTTCTAGAATTGGCTAAGTGCTATGACCCCAATGACAGAGTTATCAAGAGGTTTCCAAATGGAGCCCCCATGCTGGATATTACAAGAAGTCATATTAAAAAAGTTTAAAATATCACTCTAATTAGTGAACTTTACAATAAACTTATCTTCCTTGCTTCTTTCTTGTTGAGCATTGCAGCATTTGACAAGAAATTCTGAACACTTCAGTCTAATGCTTGTCCATACCTATCAGGTTTTGGCCTTCAGCCTTACCCTCTACCATCTATCACCTTTCACATTTATTGTAGATTAGCATCCAAACCTATGAAACACCATAGAATTGAAAAACCAACCTTACAAAGAGCTTATCGGATGTCAAAGTTTGCTCTCCCACCTTGCTATTTTCCATGCTTTCAATGAATTGCAAGCCTCCCTGTCGAATTATGATGCCTAAAACATTTTCAGGTGGCAGGGTTCTTTCTTACAATCTTCTTCGAACACCATAGTAAGATGTACTCCCAGAGTCTAAAGTCCAAGGTTTGAAATCCTTTGAACTTAGAACATTTCTTCATTCCTTTGCAATCAGTATGAGGTATAACCAATACCTGATGTCTGAAACCCAACACCTTTAGCATATTATAAGCCTTAAGTTTGAAGTCCGAAGCCTAGTTAGACTTAGGTAAAAATAACTAACTCTTAGGGACTCATTAAGAGGTAAGAGGTATGATCGAGGCCTGATACCTGAAACCTTACATACTAAACATAAATTTGATTGTTTTTCAATGCAATTGGTAAGCGATAAGCCTAAACTCCTGCAATATCTTCAACACTTGCATAGTAGCATCAAATAAGCTTCCTAAGTTAGTCCATTGACATCAACCAACACCGCATGCTTCTAGAATTAGGTCCACTTCTCTCAAAACATCCTTTGAGGTCTATGTCATTCAGGCACACCACTAAGCACATAACTGATCTAACATCATGCTAACATCTCCCTTACATTATCAATTCCATCTTATACTCCATTGACATCAATGATGCTTTTATATTAATACCAACATTATCCTTTATAGTATCAACTCCATCTCACTTCTGATCCCTCTTTTGACATCAATGACAACTATATGCCAATAATCATGCCCTTTTTCATTGATGGTAAAACCAAATGCTCACTAATACCAATTTATGCTTTGTACTAGTATCATCTTTACTCTCTCCCCCTTGCTCAAATACTTGAGCATTTTCATACTTTGTCCCCCTTTGACATCAATGACAAAGGGATGCTCCAAAAAATCTTGCTGCAAGACATCATGCTTCAAAAGTCACTTCTACTTCTCCTTAGCAATGGCAAAGGGACTCTGCTCCCCCTTTAACTAATACCAATTGATAGCCATTCTTCTCTCCTCCTTTTCTGACCTCAATGGAAAAACTAATTGCCCCAACCGCTTTTTACTAATTAACACTATTTGATGTCAATTGAAGTGGTATTTTATGCTCTGAATTAACCAGGTGTGGTACCAATTGTAGAATTCTCTATTTTTTCTCTATACCAATTGTTGATACCATGCCCTAAAACCAAGTGTGTAGACTATTTGCTTCAGCTGCATTCTTTTATGCTTTGTACCAATCAACATATTGAACTACACTATACCAAGTATGACACTAATTTGATACAAAATCAGCTCCCCCTTAGACCTTGCTCCATTCTCTTCTCAACATACTTGAGAATTTGCTTCACTTCGGGTTCTCTACAAGCCAAACTATTATGTACCAATTCACAATGGTCTAATACAAATTGGAACCACATTTTATTTTCTTAGCAAAGAACTTGCACAACTACCTTCTCCTTCAACTACAAATTTTCTTCCCCTTTGAGAAGCATTTCAAAGAGAAATATTATGACCATAAATTTGCAACCATCAAGTTGTTAGAAATTTTTAAAACTTATTTTACCTAACTTGATCTCCTTTTCCTTTCTAGGGATAAATAAGATGCCAATTAAGCTCCCCTTGGACTCATTCCCTATCACTACAGATTAGTGATGTAAGGTAGGAGCAACCACATTTAGTGCTACCTCTTGCTAACCTTTCACTCTCCACACCATGTTATTCTTCTTTTCTATCTTGTCAGTTTTATTATCAAAAATATGTGAACCATTGTTCACTTTGGGGGACCTATTTCTCTTCCTTTCATGATGTGCTATTGGTCTTACATAGTTTAATCTACAATTCTTTATTATGTGACCAAGATTATTACAATTGTAGCACAGTACATTCATGTTTACTATAGGAGTGAATGAATTCCTATGCATATATTTTGTGCTCCTTCTTGGTGTAGCTCTACATTCATAAGCCATATGACCAAACTGATTACATAAATAATAGCAACCATAGAAAAATGAGAAATACCTAGTCATATCTTTCCTTTGTGCAAGATGAGGTGATCTTATTTGATTTGACATCTTGGCATGTATCATCCTTAAGGATCTTTCTACATCAGTTCCATTAGTATGTTGCTTTTTCTTCAAATCTTCAGGGACTAACTTCTTCATCTTCTTATCTATTACAAGAATCTTCTTTTGATAATCGGGAATTGAATAATTTTTGTTCTTCTTGTTTATAGCAAGTCTCTTTTCTTTGCCAACTTTCTTCATAGAAGAAGCTCTCTTTTTTTTTTTCCATCTACTAAGGTATTTTCTTTGGAACAACTCATGCAAGATTTCTCTTCCTTTGTGCAACATCATTCTTCTACTCTAAATCTATCAAATAGTCTTTTAAAAGTAGGACTCTTCCATTTCTCACAACCAATGTCAATCTTCACTCTTTTTCTTGATGGATTTTTTGATCTGATCAACTCATATAATATCTTAGATCCACCTTTCAACTTCAAGCCTTTATCAATTTTCTCCTTAGCATTATCCAACTATCTTCTTAGAGAAACTATTTTTTCATCCAACTTCATGCACTCATCTAATTTATACTATAGTTTATATTTAGCTACATCTTCTACTCTCTTTTCTTCTTCCACTTGTATCTTTGAGTCTCGTGGTTAGCCTTTCTATCTCTTTTTGTGCATGGATTTTTTTTCTTCTTTTTCCTTCTTCAAATCTTTAATCTCATCTAGAGCACAGATGAGTCTACCTTCAAATTCAACCTATCCTTCTTCTTCATCAAATGTTTCAGCTTCTTCTTTATTAGACCTCTCAACCTCTTCATCAGAGGTCATTCCAAAATCCATGAATGGGTCAATTTCACAAGAACTTTCATGTTCATCATCCAATCTTCCATTTACATTAGATGACCTATTTTCTTCTCTTATGTGTAGATTCTTCTTATCCATCTACTTACTACTATTTTATTTCTTAGAGTTATGCTTTTCATCATGAATGTATTTAGAAGCAAGATAAGTGGTTTTACCTCTACATTTTTTGGAGCCTCTCCTTGGTCTTTTGATGAAATGAACTTGTTTCTCATTAGTCTCCTTAGAGCCAGAGGTAGATGCTTCTATTGTTTCTATTCTAGCTGCAACATCTCTCATGGATGTGTATGAAATCTTGGCCTACACTATGAAATCATCACCTTCATACATCATCTTTAATTTATTCCAAACATAATGTGATATTTAAAATTACATGATTTTGACAACCAACGATCTTGAAAACCCACTCAAAATTATAAACATTACCTCAACATTGTCTTCAAAATCCTTATTTTCAGTATTGTCAATGGGAGGAGTGGCAGGGGCTTTAAATCCCTTCTCAACCGACTTCCACATATCAGAACCTAGAAATTTTAGACGTGTCTTCATTTTATTGCTCCAATACTTATAGTTTGATCCATCAAAGACAAATACTTCTTTTGCAGATGAGCCTTTCTGACCAACCATTTTTTATTCACTTTACCAAGATCTACCCAAGTTGATTAAGATTCTCCTAAGGAACCTGGGTCTCTGATACCAATTGTTGGAACACAACAATTTACTGAGGGGGGGGGGGGGTGAATGAGTAGATATTAAAACTTTGCTCTAATAATATTTTCTGTAGACTAACTCCTTTAACTCTTTATGTAGATTAATTCCTTAAATTTGTAAAAGCATATTGAAGACTTAATATGTAGCAACATAAACATGCAATCATAAAATCAACACATAAAATCCCATAATACTAGATATACGTGAAAAACCCAAGATGGGAAAAACCATAGTGACAATAGCTGCTTGAGTGTATTGCTCAAATCTAGCATCAAAAATAAATCTTATGTTACAATAGTTAAGGGAAAAAAATCCCTAATTTAGGAGCACCAACTCCAAGGAGATACCAATCACCTACACTAAGCACCAACTTAGTAATTTGATGGCACCAACCAATCAGATCTACAAAAAAAGATATCACAAATTGGTTACAGTTCAATGTTGCAACTTACTTTGCAACTGCACAATACACTGTTGCACTTTCTAAAACTCACCCTTTACTACTAATGTTGCAATCTCAACAACATGTCCTCTCTTCTCTTCTCTTCACTTCTCTCTTATGCCCTTCTCTTCTCTACTCTTTTTTCTCTACACTCTTCTTCACTCTCTCCTCTACACTACCTTCTGCTCTTTAAACATTAACCCAGAGAAGATATTTTTGTTTGGATTCTACTCATCCATCACTTGTGCATTCTCTATTAGTGAATTCTCTCTTTTCCTCACCATCTTAGCTACATACTCAACAATTATCATCATATACATATTTCTCACCCTCTACACTTCCAAACTCAACACACTCGTACTTACCATTTTCTAATTATCGTTTTCCTTGACTTCATTGATCTGCAGTCAATGCCTCAATATGTGCACCACCATCCAGATCATCTCAAAATTTATATTAGGGTTTCCTATTACTTCATCAGGAAACATATTCTACATCGAGCCTTACCCATAATAAATTCTGATATAGTGTAATTTCTAAGAATAGCAAACTACAAAACCGTAGGATCAAATAGCATTTTATTTACTCTATGTTCATCCAATCTAATCATGATTTTGCTTGTCATGGATATATGTGTAACCAACCTATAATCACACTTCCTCAAGCATTGAAACACTTTCAAACCCATCCAAAATCTTCTATTGGGGTTTTCTCCACTCACAAACTTCTTCAGCAAGCTATCTGTGCATTGAGCCAAACAACCACCTACCTTATTCAATGCGTCTGGTAATCTGTGTAAAAAAATATCCTTTTGTTTCTCCATTGAATTGATATCCTATTCATCTACATAAAATAATGTGCCATTTACCGATGCATATGTGAACATCATTATCATTCCTTCAAACCCTTGATTTTTTATTTAACACTGCCATCATTCGATTAAGATTTTTCTTTTAATCTCCACCATAGGATTTAGGGTTTCAATCATTGAAAAATAATTGTGTATTGATTCACAATGGAGATGTGGAACCAACTAAGGAGAGCGTGCCACAAGTTGGCCTCTTATTCATCCTCAAATACCATGTCATAAGTCTTCTACTAATTCATCCATACCACGTGTCATAATCTTGCTAGCCCACAGTTCTTTCATCATTGCAAAGTTTTCCCTTTCACGGAAGCCTGGCCAATCCAGATTTCCCGAACCCTTTCCCTTCTTTCATCATCATGATTTTTCCCTTTTTCTAGAATCCAAGGGAGTACGGATTCACCGAAAACACTTTTCTTGTGGGTTCCTTAACCACATAGATTACCCAAAGTCACCACTTTCGCTAATTTCATGCTTACATAGATTACCCAAAAATACCATCACTTCACTTTTCATGAAATCCTTCTAAGTCTTCACACTTCATTGTCCTTCTATCGACTGTTGGGGATTGAGGATCCCTTCTTCTTCATACCATGTAGAGCCTAAGTGAAACAACCAACAAACATCACTCCGATTAGAAAACTTTACAATAAACTTATCTCTCTTACTTCTTGCTTGTTGAGCATTACAACATTTCATAAGAAAGTTTGAACACTTAAGTCTGAGGCTTGTCCATACCTATCAGAGTTTGGCCTTCAGCCTTACCCTCTACCATCTATCACCTTTCATATTTATCATAGAATAGCATCCAAACCTGTGAAACACTAAAGAACTAAAACACCAACCTTACAAAGATCTTTTTGAATGTCGAAGTTCACTCTTCCACCTTCCAATTTCCATGCTTTCAATAAGTTGCAAGCCTCCTTGTCGAATTGTGATACCCAAAACATTTTTAGGTGGCGGGGTTCCTTCATACAACCTTCTTCAAACACCACGATAAGATGTACTCTCGAAGTTATAAGTACGAGGTCCATAATCCTTTATACTTAGAAAATTTCTTCATTACTTTGCAACCAATATGAGGTAAAACTGATACCCGTGTTGAATAGTCTAGATAATTGAGAGGGGTGGTGAATTAGTTATCACAAAACACTTTTCCTTTATTTAATTAATCTGGAGAAATATTAAAGCAATCAGATAATAATTAAAGTAGGTATAAACATGAAAGAACTTAAAAAACACCATGCACAATGAACACCAAAATTTACATGGAAACCCAAGATGGGAAAAACCACAGAGAATGCTAATTATCAATTATAAAGCATCGGTTAAGGTGATTTTTACAAGGGTTCACTACCAAAATTCTCACTGTCGGTGAGATCGTTGCCCAATTAATACAAAAAAATCTGATTAAAAAATGAACTGATGAAGTTGCATCTACATATGCATGAATTCAATTCCAGTTAAGAGCACAATATCTTTCTATATCAAATTCGGTTAAGAATTTTCTACTCACCTTCCTTGCACAAACTCTGCAATATAGATTACTTCTCCATAACACTTTCCTTCACTTTCCTCTTTTTTTATTATCATACAATCCTTCACACCCTTATCATTGTTCACACATATCACACTTCTTTTCTAATACCCAAGAGATGTTATATATATACTCAGAGAAAAAAATGAGTCAGCCTAGCAAAACATTTCATCTTGAAGAACAACCTTGAAATATTCAGTAAGGCTTGGCACACTAGCACCAGACCCAAAGGATAGGTCACACATAAAGATCTTCCTACCACATTACCATGGGACCCATAAACAGGTCACACATAAGATAATTTCATCACTTAGCATAATTACCAAAAGATAGTGAGCTTTGAATTACATGAGATATATTTCGGAGCCGATAGGAATGCCACAACCAAGACCAAATCTTGATCAACATCAATTTCAGTACCAACCAAAGGAATGCAATTAGACATACCAAAACTTGTAAAATTCTACATGAATGTCTGAATAGCAAGGATACCCGAAATAAGCTTTAGACACAGTAGTCGGTACCAAAAAGATTAGTATTAATTATTCTGCATTAACTGTCTTCCACAAATGTCCCAAAAAGAAGTACTATCATATCCGGATCAAGGATCACATCCACACTACGCAACATCATAACATACGATAGGATAGATAATTTTTTTATATCATCCAGAGCACAACCTTTTAGATCCTAGGTTTTGACATCAATGACAACAATGTGAAATCAACAACTTCTCAACAATCTCCCCCTTTGGCATTGATGGAAAAACAACAAAAACTCAAGACTACAAAAACTACAAACAAAATACTCCAAGTGCTCCCCCTTTGTCAAGAAATCCAGTTCCTCTTTTTTTTTTTCTCTTCATTTTCTCCCCCTTTTTGCCATCAAAGGCAAAGGCCCAAATAAGAACATTCAGAGAATCAAGTAAAAATAACACTTTTCACATGAAATATTTTCTTGTACCTTTCTCTCACAATTGGAAGAATCCTCTTCCAAGCTTGCACTACAAAAACCATTTTGGCACACACACTATCCTGTAGAATCAACATCCCAAGTGAAGATGACTAGTTCAAAGATAGGCACTATTGTTCACAATTCTCTGCATCAGAAATTATCTTGGAGAGATGATCCAACTGGACCTCAGTAATTTCTTTGACCAACTAGAAATTTTTAACCAAATCTTCCATTTGTCTCTGAGTATACAATAACTCAGCTTGCAGCTCACCAACTCTTATTCTTTTTTTCCATCTTTATCTTTGAAGAAGTTGAAACACTTCACAATATCATTCAATTCAGATTCAATAGCTTCAATTCTGCTTCTAAAATTATCAATAGCATCAGGCCACTGGAGACAGTATTTGTAGATGTCAGACATATTCTTAATGCATTATTTTATCTCACCAATGTGTTTGGATAACTTTTGTTTAGCTATGACACACCTTCTTGCAATCATAGCTTGGAATTTATCTCCTTTAGTTCCTTCCTACAACAACCCTTCTTCAAAAACTTCTATGAAATCATCCGGTAATGAGTCAAAAATAGTAGAAAAAGTAATACCCTTTTTGAGTAGATGATCAACTAAGGCATCTTCAATTCTAGGCCTACTGACTAGAGAGCGGGAATTCCAAATTTCACCAATATTTTTCATATCACTCTCATCCAACAAGGAACAAACTTCATTTAAATTAGGAAGAGACTCTTCTTCCTTCTCCTCTTCTGAGATAGTGATGACATCTTTTGTGTTAATTTTCCTCTTTTTAGGTTTCAGAGGGGAACCACCAATGACAAACTCTAACTACTTCTTACCAAAGGAGAAACCCTACTCAAATTGATTGATAGGTGTAGTGCTAGACACTATCACACCGAAGCACAGATACATTTGCAAGGATGATAAATAAACTTTGCATGCATTTTATTTATCTTCCATACATTCCAAATATCTATAGACTTGCTTTCTGACAGGGATACCAGACTTCCACTTAACATTTTCCTTTGATGGGAACAAATTCAGAAAGTAGAACACTAAAAACATGAGCAAAAACCCAAACCGGAAGGGATAACTCTCAACCAAAGACATTCTAACATTCTCAATTAGGTTTTCCATTACCAGGCTACACAGGTCAAACTGTTGATTTTCCTTCACCATCTTATGTGTGAGATACACAACAATAGTAGATGTAGAACCTTCATGATTTTGGAAATAGATTTTGTATGAGATACCGTAAGCAACATACCTTACTGTAGGATCATAAATGGTATTTATTAGTAGAGCTTGAGGGTATTTTTTGATACCAATAAGTTGCTCCACATCTTTGTATTTCATTGTTTTCTTCCTAGGGAGGTCACCAACTCTGCACAATCCAGTGATAGCTTCAATGGCTTCCTTAGTGATTAGATAGGGTTTTTCAAAAATGATGTTGTCATCCTTGAATTGAATCAACAGGAACAACATAGATTATTTTTTAGAAAACTAGGGGAATTCTCCCTATAGATCCATACCCAAGGCATTCACATTCTTCAATTCATCAATCTTCAACCCTAGTTCTATTTCCTTCATCTTTTGATGATCAAATTCATCCAACTCTAGCCCCTTCAATTTCAGCAGAATACTACCACTTGATTCACTATCAATCAACATTGATTCCATCATCACACTTAGCTTCTTCAATCTTTTATCACTCAACAAAAACCTCTTCTTCTTCTTTGCAAATTATGACAAATGATTTGAAACTCCATCTTTTATCCTTAATTTTTCAATAATGATTTCACTACCAAAACATTCATCGATGATGCTAGCAATTGTACTTCACTTTTCAATCAGCCAGATCCAGCTTAGTCATGTTGAAAACACATCAATATTACTTCAGAGAGGGGGAACTAATAGGATATGTATTGCAAAACTCCCCCTAAGCCAAGGCTGTAAGCTTAGTTTTCAAAAGAGCTTGTACCAAGATTTGGTACCACAAAAGAGCTCTCCACACTAGTTTCCTTTTTCTTCCAAAACATGATGTTCTCCTTCTTAGATTCATCTGATTTTACAACCTTCTTTTTGTTTTCAGACTTTTCTGGAGCAACATATCTACATGTGTTAGCATAATATCTAGGTTGATTGCACTTGTAACATCTTTTCCCTGACTTAACTGACTAAACCCTAGATCGGCACTGATTAGCTTTGTGACCATAACTATGTAATAAGTAGAAATAACCATGAAAGAGATTATTCATTCCATTCCTTCTAGTCGGATTAGATAATTGACTTCTGCAATGACTTGCCTTGTGACCAAGTTTGTGATAGTTAAAGCATTGAATACTTGGTTTCATCTTGCTTCTACACTCTATAGCCTTATGTCCAAAGTTTTTAAATAGAAATAAATGACCATTAAATGATAAGTACCTTTGTGCATTTGGTTGCCTGATTAGAGGTCTTTTTGTAGATGTTCTAAAGTTCTAGACCAAAAAGATTAGTCTTCATTATTCTACATTAATTTTCTTCCACAAATGTCCCAAAAAGGAGTACTACCATATTCAAATCAAGGATCACATCCACATTGCGCAACATCATAACATATGATAGGATAGATCATTTATGTATATCATCTGGATCACAACCTTTTGGATCCTAGGTTTTGAAATTAATGAAAATAATGCCAGATCAAAAACTTCTCAACAACTCGATGTTTGAAACCCAACACCTTCAGCATACTATAAGACTTAATTCCAAAGTTTGAAGCCTAATTGGACTTAGCTGAAAATGACTTGTTAGTATTCAGGAAAATCAAAGCAATAAACATTAAAAATTGTATGCATATTAAATAACTCAGAAATAACAATGAAGAATAACACAAAAGAGATCAACATAGAAATTTAATGCGGTTCACCCAATATGGGCTGCATCTATAGAAATGCATCCATCCAATGATTTTATTATCCAGTACAAAACATATTGCAATCTCATGAATTACACACATCACAACTTACATCCCAGCTGCTACAAAGTCATTTTTACATTTGACATGTCAGTAGGAAAACTTGACATTTTAATGGGAAAAAAATTCAAGGGCTACGCCCCTGAACCCCTACTATCGGGGGCTGCCACTCTCGAACCCCCGCTCGAGGCCCAACCCACCCTTGAACCCTAGCAAGGATATGTTATGAGTGTACATTATTTACATGATCAGTGACCATATATCAACAATCTCCCACTTGGATACTGATCAGGCTCCACACCAAACAATCTCCCACTTGGAGACTGATCCTAGATGACATTGTTGCACTTGCAGCTCCCACTTGATTACACTTCTGGCAGGTTTCTTATATCCACCATTATCAGTCATGAAGACCAAATGAAATTGATGAGGAAATCAGTTTCTCCCATGTAACTACCTTTGTGAACATATATGTAGGATTCTCACTTGTGTGGATTTTCTCCAACTTCAATTGCCCATCCTCCAAAACTAACCAGATGAAGTGGTATCTGTGTTGTATGTGCTTAGTTTTTGAATGCAAAGTTGAGATCTTAGCAATATGAATGGAAATCTAGCTATCAATGTATAAAGGGATATCTTCTTGTTGTTTTCCCAATTCCTCTAGAAATTTTTGTAGCCAAATCATCTCCTTGCTAGCTTCCGTAGCAGCAACATACTCAGCTTTAGTGGTTGAAAGCACAACAACCTTTTTTAGTCTTGAAATCCAACTGATTGCAGTACCTCCTATAATAAAAACATACCTAGCAGTACTCCTCCTGCTATCAATATCACCCACCAGATCAGAGTCCACATATCCTTTTAGAGCAGAATTTTTTCCTCCAAAACATAGTTTCTTTGAAGTAGTACCTCTCAAATATTTGAGAATCCATTTTACTACATTCTAATAATCCATTCTCAAATTTCTCATATACCTTCTCACAACTCCCACTACATGTGAAATATTTGGCCTTGTGCATACCATTACATACATCAAGCTATCAATTGTTGATGCATATGGTATCTTAGACATTTTGTCTTCTTCCTCTGGTGTCTTTGGACACATCTACTTAGTCAAGTTAAAATGACTAGGCAAAGGTGTACTAACTACTTTTGCATCTTGCATGTTAAACCTTTTCAACACCTTCTCTACATACTCACTTTGAGACAAAGATAATTTTCTATTTGTCTTGTCTCATCTGATCCTCATACCAATAATTTGTTTTTTTGCACCCAAATCCTTCATAAAAAATGAATTTTCTAATTTTTTCTTAAGTTCATTAATATGTTGCATGTTAGACCCGGTAATAAGAATGTCATCAACATAAAACAACAGGATAATATAGCTACCATTATCCAATTTATTAAACTAAACACAATAATCAGAATGACATCTTTTGTAACCTTGTTCAACCATAAAACTATCAAATTTTAAATACCATTATCAAGGTGCTTTCTTCAATCCATACAAACTCTTCTTTAACCTGCACAAAAATTCCTCCTTACCCTTGACCTCATATCCTTGTGGTTTCTGCATGTATATTTCCTCTTCCAAATCCCCATGGAGAATTTTTTTTTCACATCTAGTTATTCAAGATGCAAGTCTTATGCAACCACAAGACTTAGAATAGTTCTAATAGAAATCATCTTACAATTGGAGAAAATATTTCATCAAAATATCTACCTTTTTCTATGCAAAAACTTTTACCACAAGTCTGGCCTTTATTTTTTCTTGTCTCCATCTTCTTCCTTCAAAAACCCATTTATTTGGTAGTGCTCTTTTACCTGCAGGTAATTGGACTAAGTCCCAAGTTTGATTCTACAGAAAGGAATCCATTTCCTCTTTCATGCCTAGCTCCCACTGCTACTTGCATTTCTTCTTCATAACCTTTCGGCTCACCAAAATCAGTTAATAATATAGAGTATATTGGTGGAGAAAATCTTTGTAGAGGTCTATATATCCATGTAGAACGTCTAACACTTGTAGGATTTTATGGGATAACTTATTGTTGAGCATCAGGTACCACTGGAATTTCATTTTCTATAATCTCATCCAACACCACATATTCATTTTTGGCCTGTTCATGCTTCTTTTCCTATAGCTGATCGTTATACATGACCTTCTCAATGAATATAACATCTCTACTCCTAATGATTTTATGATTTTCATAATCCCATAATTGGTAACCAAATTCATCTACTCCATATCCAGTGAAGGTACATTTTTTAGACTTAGCTTCAAGCTTGGTTCTGTTTTCAATATCAACATTGACAAAAGCTTCACAACCAAAGGTTTTTTAGAAATGAATAGTTTACCTCTTTACATGTCCATGCCTCCTCTGAAATGCCACCATCCAAAGGATTTTAAGGTCCCCTATTTATTAAATAAACAATGTTATGTACAAAATCTACCCAAAATTGTAAGGGTAGTCCAACATGCAATATCATACTTCTTGCTTGCTCCATAATAGCCTATTCATCCTCTCAGACACACCATTTTCTTGTGGGGTTCTAGGAACCATTTTCTACCTATGGATTCCATTGTATGAATAAAATTATCTGTTGCAATACTCACTTCCATTATCAGATCTAAGACACTTCACACTTTTTCCTATCTCATTCTCAACCAAAGATTTCCACTTTTTAAAAGTTTCAAATACTTCTAATTTTTTCTTTAGAAAATACACCCATGTTTTCCTAGTTGCATCATCAATAAAAGTAACATAATAGAAAGAGCCACCAAGAGAAGATACCTGAGTGGGTCCCCATACATCTGAATGCACAAGATCTAATTTCTCACTCTTCTTCTCTTTCCCAACTTTGAGAAATCAAACTCTTTAATGTTTTCCATAAACATAATTTTCACAAAACTCCAAGTCAATCTGCTTTAGACCTGGTAGAATTTTTTTGGAGTGAAGGATCTTCATCCCTTTCTCACTCATGTGCCCAAGTCTATGGTGCCACAATTATGTTTATATCCCTACAAAAATTTCTGTAACTGTCTCAGTAGAAACTATTTATGTAGTAGCTAAGGTAGAATAAGTATTACCTATACACAAATACAATGTGCCTATCTTTTCACAATTATCTACTACTAATGTACCTTTAGTAACCCTCCAGACTTTGTCTATAAAGGTAACTATGCAGCCTTCACTACTGATTTTTCCTACAAAAATTAAATTCCTTCTCAAATTTGGAACATGCCTTACCTACTATAGCAAACATTCATTTCCATTTTGCAACTTGATTTATATTTTTCCTTTTCCAACAATCTGACAAGGTTGATCATCACCCAAATATATCTGTCCAAAATCACCTTGAACATAATCTACAAAATATTTCCTATGGGGTATGGCATAAAATGAAGCCCCTGAATCTATTACTTAGGAATCATTAACATTATCTAAACATAGAATTAAAGCATCCTATAATTTATTAATTGCAACATTAACTTCCTTACTTTCATCATGTTGTCCATCTCCTTGTTTTCCTTTTTGAGACCAACAATCCTTCTTCAAGTGTCCTGGATTTCCATAGTGCCATCAATCCATTTTTCCTCTGGATTTAGATCTACCTTTCTTTGAATTCCCTTGTGGCTTCCCATGATTTTTTGGGAATTTTCCTCTCTCCTTTGTTCTTCTCCTATTCTCTATAGTCAAAGCATTACCCAATGTTGAAGTCTCACCTTTTCTTTTCCATCGCATTTCCTTGCTAAAGATAACACCAACGACATCATCAAATTTCAATTTATTTGAACTAGAGACAAAGTTACTTACAACCATTACCAAGCTATTCCAACTTTCTAGAAAAGAACATAAAACCAAGAGATCCCTCACCTTTTCATCAAAATTCACTTTTACAAAAGTTAACTAACTGGTAATCATATTAAACTCATTTAAATGATTTGTCACAAATCCACCTTTAATCTTTTATAGATTAAACAAACACTTCATGAGAACCTATTTTCAAGGGCTACCACCCTCAAACCCCCACTATTGAGGGCTGCTACCCTTAAACCCCCGCTTGATGCCCGACTCGACCCCGATCCTCGACAAGGATATGTTATGACTCTATAGTAATTGCATGATCAGTCACCATATATCATCAAGACTAACTCTTAGGGACTCAATGAAAGGTATGATTGAGGCCCAATTCCTGAAACCTTGTAGACTTAATGCAAATTTGACTAAGTCTTTTTTAATGCATTTGGTAAGAGATAAGCCCAAACTCCTGTAATCTCTTCAATACTTGCACAACAACATCAAACAACCTTCCTGAGTTAGTCCATTGACATCAACCAAAACCATATGCTTCCAAAATTAGGTCCACTACTCTCACAACATCCTCTGAGCTCTATGTCATTCAAGCACACCACTGAGCACACAACCGATCTAACATCATGCCAACATCTCCCTTGCATGATCAATTACATATTGTCTCTAATACTCCCTTAACATCAATGAAACTTCACATTAATGCCAACATTCTCCTTTATAGGATCAGCTCCATCTCACTTTTGATCCCTCTTTTGACATGAATGGAAAATATATGCCAACACTTCACATAATGTTGCCAAGTTTACTCTTGACTGAGTCTCAAGGCTATTTCCATACTTTTTCACTTTTGCAGACTTCTTTTTCATTCTAAACACTTCTAAAATGGCTCCACATTCATAATTTGGTGCCCCATTTAATAGTGTGGGTAGACTTATTATTTTGTGCATTAAACTATATTAACTTCTCTTTGAAGCATATGCACAACAGTTTGCCAACTCACATGTGCTTCCTAAACTTTGTTTGAATTGGTCTACTAATGTTTTATGCACTACTTACCATGATTTAAATTTGCACATGTATTATCATATGCACGTTTATTCTCTTAAGTGCTTCTCTATTGTTAGAAATAACAATAGAGCTATATATTGCACTTTAGTGATTATTACTAATGGATTTCAATCATATATTAAATATATAATATATATATATATATATATGTGTGTGTGTATATATGCATATATGTATATATATATAGACATGTAAACATGACCTAATGCTTATCACACATCGCAAAAGACATTTTTCATCATCGACATCATTATCACCTAATATCACTACGTTTCACATCAATTACATCAAAAACCCTAATTTCCTCTATTAATTGAATAATATTACATTATTTAATTAATTCACTTTTTCATCATTTTTGACTAATTAAATAAATTTCATTTATTTAATAAAGTCCTAATCTAACTTTATTCCTCCCGATTAATTAAATAACATCAATTATTTTATGTTGCTAATTTACCCTATTCCCCTAAGTCAATTAAATTATTAATACTTAATAGTTTAATTAAATCACTTTCCCCTAAACTTGAATAATTAAATTAATTATTCAAAACATCATTCAAACATCATCAACAAACAAATACAACTTTTTTTGTAAAATTCAAACATGACTTGCACGCTCAACTCAAAAAGATTAATTAATTAATTACGCTCACCCACTTTCATGATCGAGAAAATTACAACCATTGATTACTCACTCTAGTTGCCTAATTGATTCATCTGTTTCCTAACTAATCCATCTATTCATCAATCCCACTGAAGGCTCAACTTAATTTCCTCAATAACACAAATTAATCAATCTATTTCCTCTGATTGATCAATTAACATCCTTAATTGATTTGATCACAGAAGCTAACTGAGCAATCTAATTCCTCTAAATATTTTTCAACCATTGATCATGATTTTCTACTATGCGATCTCGATTGTTCATTTCTAAATATAAAATCTATATAACAATCCTCTTCATCCTCAAAAATGATTGAAGAATTAACATCTTTTGCACAACAAAGTAATGTCGAATTGACAATCGATTTCTTAAGAATATTGACACACCTCTTCGATCAACATCACACCACATTGAAGCTTTTGCAAGCACATAATGGAGGCTTCACATTGATACAACACAATTCAACATCGTTGTGGATACACTTTGACATGAGATGGGTAATAGTATAGTTACTTGAGTTCTTTGTTTGTTCTTCATTTGATAAACATTATTTCATTGAATTCAATAATCTTGTATTGTTCATTTCATGAGTAATGGGTATGAATCTTAATCTTTGTTTGAATTAGATTAGTTTAATTCATTCATGTTTGATTTCTTTATGCTTCTCGATTTACACCTTACACATTCTAGCATGCCCGGTGGGACCTTGGTCCTTGACACTAACCTTTTTTGTGAGTTTTAATTGAGCAATTGCAGGTTTCAGAATGTGGTTGCATTTTCTAGAATTGCACTTGAAAAAAAATTATGCGAACGCTAAAGGAATCTCACATGGTTGTTCCTTCATTTCAGCCATGGTTTCACCTTTTGCAATTGCTATTGAATTTTATAATCACTTTTGCTTCAAAAATAGGTCTTTTTTTGACATTTGGACTATAGTTGCAAATAACAAGGCCACTTTTGACAAGGAAGACCGCAGTTGATGAAAATAACAGGGTCGCTTTTGACTAACTTTTATGCTTTTTTTTCTATGTTTTTTCAATTTAAATTTATAAACCAATTTGTTGATTTCTAATGCTAACGGTTGCTTGTTTTGAATGTTTAATAGTTGCTAACATTGATTATGCAGGATTTGCAGGAGCATGTCATGTGTTTATCCAAGAACAAACTAACAGTTTTATTTATAGAGAAGGTGAATGGTCCAAGTCACATTCCAAATTAAAATATTTCTAATTTAGGAAAATACTTTGAATTGGTGCTTAAGATTTGAACCCCATAATTTGCATGCTTTCAATTTGGTGCCTTAAAAAGAACTTTTCAAAAGCTTTCTAGTTTAGGAAAAAAAAATTATTTGGTGCTTAACAATTGAACCCCAAAACTTACACACTTTTGATTTGGTGCCTTAAAAAGAACTTTTCAAAAGCTTTCTAGTTTAGGAAAAAAATTCAATTTGGTGCTTAACAATTGAACCCCACAACTTGCACACTTTTGATTTGGCGCCTTCAAAATAAATTTTCACAAGATTTCTAGTTTAGGAAAAAAAATTAATTTGGTGCTTAACAATTGAACCCCACAACTTTGCATGCTTTCAATTTCATGTCTTAAAAAGAACTTTTCAAAAGCTTTCTAGTTTAGGAAAATCTTTCGATTGCGTGTCTTAAAATGAACTTTCCAAAAGCTTTCATAGATTAGAACAACACTTCATTTTGTGGTGCTCATAAAATGGAATGCTTTCTTTTGACCAACGCTTTCATTATGTTGAAAAAATAAAAGAGTTTATTTTGTTGACCATGTGTGTGATTTTTAAAGTGTTCCAATGAGAGTAATTAGTTAATAAAACTAAACACACACATCCATGCAATGCATTACATAAAATAAATAGAAATAATAGAATTAAATTGCTACTGCTATCCTTTTAAATAATTCCATGGTTCTCTAGTCTTAAGGACCTTCGAAATTCATGCTCTCAGATCTATTAAATGTTGCACATGAATCTGTAGAGGTGACAACCTAAGAAATGAGAAGATGTTGTGCAATGTAAACTACATGCCTACATCACTATATTTTTGGATTTTTGATGCTTGAATTTTGAATGTTCCTATAATGAGATGTTGTTGTAATTGGAATGATACTAAAACTAATAATGCAAATCTAATGATAATGTTGTATAAAAGATGCAATAAACTAAAATGCTAAAATGGAATTGCTATGATAACACTATATGAAATAAAATGCTAAAATCTAACTACAATGCTCTCCAAATTCTCTTAAGATTTCTATAGCATAAACTTGTAAAAATCTCCTTATGAAAAGCTATAGAAATGCTCTCTACTTATAGATTTTTCCGGGCTTGAGATGATGTGGCAGTGATGAACGGTTGAGATTGTGATCCTGAGGCATTGACGGTGGAGCACGAAGAGGTTAGAGAAATTCATGGAGGTTGCTCCATTTGGAAGAGCCAATATTCCAAGTGTCCAAGAGCATCATTTAACAAAAGAAACCATGTGACTCCCAAGAAGTTTGGAGGTTGAGAGGTTAGAGAGAATATTCCTAATTAAAAATTAGAAATAAATGAAAATGTGTGGCATATAATGAGGTGGAGGATGAGTTGGAGGTGGTTAGAAGAAATATGGAGACACATGCTAAATTTGAATTAAAAATTCAAATTTAAATGGAAGAGGGAAATTAATTAAATAAAAAATTAGTTAATTTGTGCATTTAATTAATTTAAGAGGAAAGTGATTTTTAGAAAAGAAGAATTTTGGGAATGAACCATATAAATAAATTTATTGATTTATTTATAATAGTAAAGGAATTAGAATTTATTAATTAAATAAAAAGTATTTAATTAATTGTGTTCCAGACCATTTTTATGTGCATACATTTTTCCCCTCTTTGAAGTGATGTGCACAGACACATTTCTTCAAAGAATAAATTTTCAGATCGTGATGATAAATTTTTTGGCATGCCCCAGACTCTGATTTTGCAGTGATGATGAATGGATGCCCCTCAGGAGATAAATCAATTTTTTTTTGAATTTTTGGAAAAAAATTCAATGATTAAATGATTTTTCAATGATATGCTGATGATCATCAGATTTGATGAGGATGACCTGATTTATCTCCTGACAATGATTAGAGTCCAACCAAATTGTTGATTAATTGATTAAAAGGCCCATTTTGAAAAATTAAATAAATGCCACGATAATTACCCCTTAATTAGCCCTTAAAAAGGTCAAAATGGGTAAAATAAATCTCATTTGTAACCTTGCATTGTGAAAAATTGAGAGAGAGAAGAGAGCCAAGATGGATAGAATTTTGCGCCACACTCACAAATTCGATCAAGTTCGCCACCACTAGCGTCCAGCAGCATACAGACCTCTGGTACGTACCCCGAGAACCTGCTTTTTCAATTTTCTTACCTTTTTTTATTTTTAAACATTTGATTTTGAACGTGTTTTAGCGCAAAAGGCTAGGAAAATAGCACATCGGGCACCTGATATAGTGCTTAGAGTCACTGTAATAGCGCATAGGGTTAGGTTTAGGTCCAAAAATAGATTAGTGCATCAAGTCGCCACTTTAGTGCATTAGGTTGTTGGAATAGCGCATAGGAAGTCTAATGCAGAGGGTTGATAAGATGGCACTTCGAGTAGATCAATTAGCGCATATAGGAATTTGCGCATCAGGACCCTGTTCCGGCGCATAGAGTTTGTTTTTGGCGCATCAAAAAGCTAGCGCATGGAAATGATAGAATAGTGAATAGGGTAGGTCACTTAGCACATTTAGGAAATGACGCATCAGGACCTTGTTTTGGTGCATTAGGTCTGTTTTCCAGTGTATTCAAGAACTAGCGCATAGAATGCTTATTTTAGCACATTTAGTAAATTTTCTAGCGCATCTAGTAGATTAATGCATAGAAACTCTATTTTAGCGCATTGAGCCAAAATTGACTATTTCGAATGATTCCTCCTAGATTTTGATGGTTGATGATCATGCCAGCCAATGATAGGATGATGTTGATTGATAGGTTGATGATCGTCCTCATGATAGGTGAGGAACGATGATAGGATAGATAAGATTGATTGATCAATTGACCTCATGACAAATGAGAGTTAGAGATAGGTTGATTGATGTTGATCAATCTCATGACAACTGAGATTTGATCAAAATCTCATGTGAGCTGATTTGATTAATTGATATGTTGATTGATTGATGTGTTGATTTAATATGTTAATTTGATCATAGGAGGGTGGCCTAGGAGTTCTTTAGGTTTGAGAGAACTTTCCTCGGATGTGGGACATGATCCCACAACTTACCCCAGAAGATTTGGCCATTATTGATTAGTGTGGACTAACTTCCTTGATTGACATGCCCCAGTACTGGATTAACTGGGGGTTGTTGATGGCACTTACAGAGTGGTGGCATAGTGACCACAACACCATCTATTTAGCAACTGGTGAGATCACTATTACACCAGAGGACATATATCGGATTTTGAGGATACCATTCATGGGGGACCTGGTGGTGTATGATCACGAGGAGAAGGGGGGACTGATGCCATTCGACAGATTTTCCATGATGACCAATTTATTGGATATGAGATATCTTGGTGAGAGTTGATTACCACCCATCGACCCTTGCCATGTGTGCTAGCAGGATTTATTGGTGGTTTTATCTACCCTGACTGTAGGTCGAAGGGCGTTTCAATTTACTGGGGTCAAGATTTAGAGGGCATGATTTCCCACGACACCAAATATGCTTGGGGTTCGTGCATGCTTGCACACCTATATCATGATCTTCATTAGGTTGTATATCTTTGGGCTAGTAGTCTCACAGTGGGATGTACATTATTACAGCTCTAGGCCTGGGAGCATATAGCGGTTACATGACTAGTGGGAGAGAGGGCTCGACCAGTAGGGCGGCCATATTTTTTTGGTTACACATGGCCACTTGTCTAGCATAAGCTGGGAAAGTTAGAGTATTGGCGGAGGGTCCTTAATGACATGGATATAGTTATATAGCAGTCATATCTTGATTGCGAGGTTTGGCGAGAGGATGACACTAAGATTCCATATGTTTTTACTTTGAGATACCTGATCGACAGGATGACGTACATCATTTAGATATTTTTGTTTGGCCAGGTGTATAGATAGTACAATAGGATTCATGGTATGCCATAGTAGGTGGCACATTATGCTTGATAGATTTAGGACATTCTAGAGTGGGGGCCTGCCCTAGATTATGATGTGGCTTGTGCAGAGTACTACGGTTTACAACCAATTTTGTGGTAGTATCATAAAGAGATTTTTGATGCTCAAATGATGGTAGATTATACAGAGTATTTTTATACACATCCTTTTTTGCGGATCTCGAGCCCGGATGAGTCTACACCCATTTTGGAGGTTGGGAGGAAGGTAGGATAGGTGATGCAGAGGAGAGGAGATGAAGGTGAGGAGGAGGAGGCAAAGGAGGAGGTGGGAGATGGTGGTGGAGATGATGGAGGAGATGGAGGGGGGGATGGTGGAGGCGGATGGAAAGATGTGCCTAATTTTTGGGTCGTACCAAGGAGGAGGAGGTCAACTCCTTCTAGATAGAGACCAGTGGTTCTAAGGATGCCCTCCCAGAGGCACTAGATGTAGATAGTTGGGTTACAGGTTTAGGTGCAAACTCTATAGGGGAAGTTATAGGAACTATAGGTGCAATTAGCCTAGGTTCAGGTTTAGTTATAGGTATAGGTACCAGCACAGCTATAGGTATAGGGATAGATGGTACAATTGTAGGAACAAGTAGCCACCCTCACAACCAAAAGAGATGTCACCCAATGGTATGGAGAGTAGGTAGTGGCAGTGGCAGACATGATTTAGATAGTAGCCAAGGGTGTTGGGACAGGGGACCTAGTTCGAGAGCTGAGAGTGTCCACCAAGGAGGTGAAGTATTATAGGGGTAGATACTTCGAGGTAGTACCAGCGGAGCAGAGGGTGAGATATGCTCATTCCAGATCTGGTCGCTCTCAGTCCTAAACTACCAATAGGGGTGTGACACAACCACTCTCAAGGGTTCCACTAGGCGAAGTTCTAGGAGTAGGGCCGTTAGGTGCAGGCGATATTGGGGAGAGGCCTTTGACCTCTGAGGGTAGTACCACAAGATCTTGTGGTCACATCTGATATATGTTATATTATGATTCAAAGACCTAGCTTTGCCACATTTTTGATGTATCATTTCTCATTTCTTGACATCATTGTACACTTGACATATTATTTTGAGGTTATATGATGTGCAGTAGTGATTATTTATGCACGTGTTTATGTTTTATTATGGATGCTTATGATGGATGTATTTATTTTATGTTCTATGTGATGTGATGATTATGTCATGGATGCATTAATGAGATGAAGATATTATTCTTTTATGTGTTGATGGTAAATGAGATGGATGCAAATGATATGAGATGCATTGTATTTTTTAATTTTTTACATGTATATATCGATGTATGGATGAATGAATGAATGCATAAATAATTTTATTATGTAATGCAAATATATGATCTAAATGGATAAATGTGAAATGAATTATGATGATGAATGGATTATGATGTTATTATGACTAATCATTGTGATGAAAGAATATATGGATGGATTATGTATGAAATGGAAGAATGAATTTATTATGACCTTAATGTATGATAATGGATTATGAATGATGATGGTATTTTGGAAAAATGCTTTATTTTTGGAATTTTTCATGATGGAAATATTATAATGAATGAATGCATGAATATTTTATGATAGTGGATTTTATGAATGCATAATGCATAATATGATAATGATAGATGTATGGATGGATTATGATGATGCTTTCTAATTATATGAAATGGAAATGTCAATGCAAATGAATGATTTTTTTGTTATGTCCAGTGTACTCAATCTTGTACTGAGAGATAACATCATGTTGAAAGTTAGTACAAACATCAATGGTATAAATAGACCATAATGACTTGAGTATAACTTCCATTGAGATTTGATAATACAAGATAACACAAGCATCTAGGTATAATTAGACCAAGATGATCTGAGCATCACTTGTGTAAACAAACAAGAGTGAATCATGTTCTCATGCAAATTTGGAATGTCATCAATGATACTTTGTAGAGAATGTCTCGCGACAATTTGCACAATAGTAATGATTGACTCACAAACAGAAAACAAAGAAAAATATCATTCTCAATCATAGCGCCTCTAGTTCAAGACATCATCGAGGTACTCTAGAGAAATGATAACAACAATCAAGATACATCAATTGAAAATTTGTGCTAAAGTGATCCAACTATGATTCAGAAGATAATCCTTCAATGATGATTGATTTGATTGGCTTGATTGATGTTCAATTTTGATGATGTGATGGTTAAAGTAATTGTTGTCTTTTGCCAAGGTTGCCTTGATGTTTGTTTGTCTGTTATTTTTAATCTCAATGGTTATTTTCCACCAGTGAGATCAGGATTTTTCCCCCAGTAAGAAACAAACCAAATTTATTATGAATATGTACAATGAACAACCCATCCAAGGTGGGACACGACCACAATAACCAGATATGAACATGAAGCTCATTGTATTATAGGAATGAATGTGTGGTGATAGTGACAAGCAGATAGTCAACAAATGCTCAAATAGATGGGGAAGCTGACCTATCACAAATAGTGCATGTTTACCAGGTTTTCACCATTTGTTTTTATTGCACTTTTAAAAATTTTATGCTTTTTTTTCCATTACCAAGATGTATGTTTGCCAGGTTTTCATCAAGACAACCATTTTTTTGATTTTTTACTTTTTTTTGTAGTTTTTCTTTTTCTAATTTTTTTTTTAAACATCTTTTTACTTTTTGATTTTTTATGTTGTCACCAAGACGCCTATTTTCCAAGTTTTCATGAAGGCAACCATTTTTTTCAGGACTTTTTCTACTTTTTCTGATTTTTAGGTTTTTTTCAGGACTTTTTCTAATTTTTAGGATTTTTTCAGGACTTTTAAGCATGCACTAGATGCATTATGTGAAGAAATTTTTTCAGATGAAGACTATTCATAGGTTCTTCAAATAGATCCCCCTCTGGTGTAGACAGCTGATATGCCCTCGATCCAAAGACTAAAATAATAACAAAAGGACCTAACCAATTTGGCTCAAATTTTCCTTTATTTTCTCGATCTTGCTAATTATGGGGATTTTCCTTTAGTACTAGATCACCTAACTGAAATGTCCTTGGTTTGAATTTGTTATTGTAGCTTCTAGACATATTCTATTGATATTCTTTTAGGTGATCCACTATCAGTTGATGATGTTCATCTAACAATTTCAGCTCTTGCAATCTAGACACACGGTAATCTTCATCGGAAATGAGACCTTTCAAGTACACTCAGAGTGATGGTATCTCAACCTCAATGGGAAATAATGCTTCAGATCCATGGAAAAGTGCATATGGTGTGGCTCCCATGGGTGTTCGGATGCTTGTACGATAGGCCCACAAAGTAGGGTTCAGTTGAATATGCCAGTCACGTCCAACATCGTTGACAGTTTTCTTTAAGATTTTCAAGATTTTTTTTTTTTAGGCCTCAGCTTGGTCATTCCCTTGAGGGTAGTATGGTGTAGAAAATTTATGCTAGACATGGAACCTTTCACAAAGTTCTTGTACGTCCAGATTCTTGAAAGGTTAGCCATTTTTAGTGACAATGGACTAAGGAATACCATATCGTTAAATGATATAGTTGAAGATGAATGATGAGATCTACTTCCCTGTGATGGTGGTTAGAGGCACAACTTCAACCCACTTGATAAAGTATTTTGTGACTGTGATGAAATTGTGTCCATTGGACGAAGATGGGTGAATTTTACCTACAAGATCCAACCCCCACTGACAAAATGGCCATGTTGATGCGAAGGGTTGCATTTCCTGTGTTGGTGCATGAATAATATTATAGTGGATCTGGTATTTCTGACATGTCTTGACAAATTGGAAGGCCTCTCCTTTCATAGTCGGCCAGTAGTATCCCAAACAGAGGAATTTCTTACCGAGGGTTAGACCACTTGAATGAGTTCTACAAATACCCTCATGGACCTTTTGTAAAATTTTTTTAGACTCAATGCTTTCTAGACATCATAAGAGAGTTCCATCAAGACCTCATCGGTATAGTACATCTGTTATAAGGGTATGATGAGTAGCTTGGTGGATGAAATTTTGTTTTTGGTTTCGAGAGAGATTGGGAGGAAGGATATTATCTTTTAGGTAAGTTTAGATCTTCCCATAAATAGAGGTATCAACATCAATTAGGTGGCATATGATTCGGGACTCAGGATCATCATAAGTGGGGGTAAATAGTTGCTCCACCACGAACTCATAACAATTTCATTTTTTTGGAATTTCGAGTAAAGAAGCAATGGTAGCCATAGCATCAACAACCTTGTTGTCAATCCTTGGGATTTGAGCAAATTTTATGTCAACAAAATATTTCTTGAAGTCATCAATCATCCTTTTATAGGGAATTAGTTTGTCATCCTTTGTTTGGTAATCATCATTGACCTAATTAAAGACTAATTCAGAATCCCCGTAGACTTGCAATTCTGTAATTTTCCATTCCACAACTATCTTGATTTCGGTGATAAGTGCTTTGTATTCTGTCATGTTGTTGGTGCAAGGAAACATTAGGTGATATTATTTTGGAATGGTGTGCCCTTGAGGAGTAATGAATAGAATTTTGGGTCCTGATCCATGTTGAGTATATGAGCCATCAAAATACAACACCCACTATTTTGTCGTTACAGTGAAGACATCAACATCTAGAAATTCCAAGTGCAAGGGATGATCATCATGAATTGGTGCATCAACTAGCTGGTCAACAATAGCTTGTCCTTTGATTTCTTTTTTTTCAACATATTGGATGTCAAACTCACTGAGTATCATTACCCATTTGGGCTGCCTTCCTATCAGATTTTCTTTACTAAGGAGATATTTCAGCGGATCTATCTTGGCTATGAGTTTGACTATATGAGTCAACATATAGTGCTGCAATTGTTGGGTAACAAACACTATTGCTAAACAAGATTTCTCAATGGATGTATAGTTGATTTCATAAGAATTTAGAGTTCTGCTAATATAATAGATCGATCTCTCCTTTCCTGTTGAATATTCATGTGTCAACAAAGCTCCTAATGATCGATCAGTTGTGGCTATGTACAATAAGAGAGGATTTCCTTCTATTGGAGGTGCTAGAATGGGTGGAATCATTAGGTATTGCTTCAATTGATTGAAAGTTTCCTCACATTTCTCATCCCATCGAAAGGAAACATTCTTGTACAACAGATGAGTAAAAGGATGGGTCTTATCAGCCAGTTGTGATATGAATCTTTCGATTGACTGAAATCTGCCTTGAAGGGAGCTTAATTGACTGATGTTTCTCAGAGGTGGAATCTCTATTATAGCTTTCACTTTTGCAGGGTCTACCTCAATACCTTTTTCTAACACTATATACCCTAGTAGCTTTGTTGACGTTACCCAAAATACACATTTCTTTGGATTTAGCAAATGTTGAACTTCTCTAGTTAGGTGAATAGTTTGTCTAATATCTCAAGATGTCCTTCTCTAGTGTAAGATTTTTCCAACAAGTCATTCATATAGTCTTCCATGAAATTATGCATCATGTCATGGAAGATGGTTGTCATAGCTCTCTGGTATGTGGCCCCTGCATTATTCAACCCAAATGACATGGCGTTCCAATAGAAGGTGCCCCATGGGCAAGTGAAAGCTGTCTTATCTTGGTCTTTAGGTGCTATCTTAATTTGATTATAGCTAGAAAATCCGTCCATTAGTGACAACATGCCATGACCTGCTATTAAGTCTACAATGATATTAATGTTTGGCAAGGGGAAATCATCTTTTAGGCAAGCCTTGTTGAGGTCTTTGAAGTCTATACAAATCTGTATGCTTCCACCAAGTTTTGAAATAGGTACAATGTTGGATATCCATTCTACATAATCAATGGGTCTGATGAATCCTACATCCAATAATTTCTTTAGTTCTGCCTTCACAAATAGGGCAATCTAAGGATGTATTTTTCTCAACTTTTGCTTGACTGGTTTGACTCCTGAAGGAAGGGATAAATGGTGCATGATGAGATCTGTATCTATCCCTGGCATGTCTACATATGACTAGGAAAAGTTGACTTGTCGCTCTTCAAATAACTTGACAAAGTTAGGCTTCGCTTGTTTTGTCAATGATTCTGCTAGATGGAGAGTTTTCACTACAGCATTACTGACATTGATGGGTTGTGTTGGCTCAATCAGGACTTTGGATCTTTCCTGGAAGTGCTTTGGTAGAGTTTCAAATTTCCCATCCTTCGATGCCTCAGATAGGTTTTCTCCGTTGGATGGGCTCTTTATTTTTATTCTTTCTTGATCTAATACTGCCATGGAATGGTTTTCACCATCAGATCCTTCTTTCGTTTCATTTATTTTGCAGCTAGGAAATTTGGCACTCCCCAACCTAGAAGCTTTGTTATGATGTACAAAGGTGGTAACTGTTTCAGGATTACCAGCGCAAAGGAAGTTTACAATGGCCTCATCATTCGAAAAGGTGGGGATATTGATAGGTTCGGTTTGGTCCCAATCTATGAGTTCGGGATGTAGCAATGGTAGGGGATCATCAGATGGGTTTAGGTCAGAGGTCATAAGGGTTCTAATGGAAAAAATTTCATTGAATAATACTATGGCAAGGTCAAGGTCTATGATGTTTCACTCTTCTAAGTAATCATCTCGCTAGGATTTTGATCGTCTTCACTTGAACCATCGATATTTTGCAATCCTAATTCAAGTGGTCTTAACCTTGAGCTTTTTCCCTCTTCGAGTGTGGGAGTATACTTGTGTACCACATCAATTTCCTTATCATGGGAGGACTCTTCTGACATCAAATCCCACTCATATTCATTAGAATAAATTTCATAGTGATCACTTTCTTGGAGTTGTAGGATCTGTTCAATAATTTTATGCTTTAGGTCCTCCTTTATTTCTTTGTCCTTCTGATGCTCTTTATATCCCAACCCTATCTTGTTTTAGGATTTTTATAATGGGTTGGATAGGTTCTATGATACCTTGTTTCCTTTTCCCTCATATCCCATCTTTTCCAAGATTGAGAATCCTTTGCCATACTAGGTGGTTTGGACATTAGCCATTACTGCTTGAGAATTGGTTTCATCCCTATAGAGCTAATTCAAAATATATTTTCATCAGATTCCTCTTCTTTCATGCTTGCTTTTATGAATCACCCATCAAAAAGTGTGATCAATTGTGAAACTGATTATGACGAGGTTGATGGTTGACCATGGGATTTTGGTGAAATTAACTATGAGAAGCAGAGGGATTGTTCAATGGAATATTCACCCACACCTTTTTCTTTGACTTGGACTTTCTTCTCAAATTGTTTGGCAAAAGTATTAAGTTGGGCTTCAGGATTGGTAGATGCAAAGGGGCTAGGTTCTTCCTTTTTCTCGAGCTGTTTGGATAAGGAAATTGGGTGACTTCCTTCATTGGAGGATGTGGCCAGCAATTTTGACAATGGATTGACTTGAATTGAATTATTGGGTATGTCAGGGAAGGAATCAGGAGCTTCTCAGTTATGAGGCACAAACACATCCTGGACAACCTTAAGGGCATTGCAATGTTGGGGAATATTGGAATCAGCGGGAATGGTAATTTCTTGTCCATTTCAAGGAAATTTTAGACACTAATGGTATGTTGAAGTTATCGCCTCCATTTCATGGATCCAAGGGTGACCCAAGAGTATGTTATATGTCAAATCCTTATCCAAAACTGGACAAACCACATCTTTCTGAATTGGCCCTACCTAAATTGGTAATACAATCAATCCCTTTGAAGCTCTTTCTTCATCATCATATGCTTTTGTGGTGATCTTCTTCCTTGCATCTATTGCATTTTAAGAGAACCCTAGTGCACAGACAAGTTTTAAAGTGCATATATTAAGACCGGCTCCTCTGTCTATAAGGACACACTTGACATGAATTTTATGGATTATAACCTCGATATGGAGCATGGTGTTATGAGGGTGGGTAAGAGATACATCATCATTTTTTGAAAAGGACAAGCAATGAGGTGCAACTAGATGTCCCACCATGGCTTGGAAAGCACAAACTTCCAAATTATTTGGTACTGTTGTACCGACTAGGGCCTTTTCCAAGATCTCTTTGTGAGTGGGTGAAATTTTAAGGAGCTCCAATACTGATATTTGTGTAGGGAGCTTTTGGAGCTGATCGACAATGTTATATTGATGAGATGTAGAAACAGGTTCTTTGGAGGTGCTACCTTTCAAAACTTTTTTTTTTGAGCCCTCATGGTCACATTTACAGGTACACTGTCTTGTTTTCCATTGATTTTTATGACATTAATTTGATTATCTGTTACAACCATGTCTTGTTGGATATTGGGGACTTGGTTAGAGAGGATGTTTGTTTCATTGATTGGATGGTTGGTTGCAACAGGATCTGGTGTATTATTGATTTCAATGTCATTTATGTGATCTTCAACGACTGAAATATGATAAATGGTAGTGTCACGAACATAGTTCATGCTCTTTCCTTTTCCATTTGTGTTAGAAGATTCTCCTTTGCCATAATTTGGGAAAGGGTTTTTGAATACCCCATGATCAGTGTTTGTTTGAGGATCTTCTATCCGTATGATCTTATTGTCAATCAAATATTGTATCTTGTGTTTCAATTGCATGCAACTATTGGTTAGGTGACCTTTACATCGACGAAATTCACAAAAATGGGCTTCATTCCTGTTGATGGTGTTTTCTTCACAACAAAAACTCAGACAGAATATGATATCCTATCTCTCTTGAAAGGTAAATCTCTATCAGCAAGCCTCAAGAGATAACCCCAAGGTCTCTAATGTCAGGTCTTGACAATGCAAATAAAACAACTTAGAGATAATCTGAAAATGTTGGTAATCACAAAGGGACCTTACTACAAGCAAATACTAAAATCGAATTTACCAGATCTAGCAATATGTTGATACTTTATATCTAAATTTTAACCTAGATAATAAAGAAATAGAAAAAGATAAAGGTTTGAGAGATACTTCTAAGACTAATTCTAACCCTAAGATTGACAATGCAAAATAGAAGATGCTCATAATGGACCAATCCCTCAGAAACTACTTTCTGTTCAACCCAGATAAATTTGCAATCTTACAGAAATAGTACAATCTTTTAAGGTGTTAAAGATTTTCAAATCATGCATATTCGTTCAAGACAACCCTATTGCAATTGAAATGAATAAACATTCATAATTGAACTAAGAATAGTTATAAGTCCAGGCTAACTTTGTAAAGTAGCTAGCAATCAGCTAATTGTAAAAATTATGGACTAGAGCTACAAACATTTTAAGCACAAAACCCTAAACATCATCAAACCATCTAACAATAAACTTAAGAAATTTTAAAGATAGAATATCAAGAACCATGCTAGATAAAATTCAACACAAGAAAGATACCAAATCACAATATCCTTTCTTATATTGAATCACCCAAAGTGGCAACAATTCTATTCTTTTGTTACAACACTTATTTGAAGATAAACTCTAACCCTAATTGCAACTCTTACAATTCGCTCAAATCTGAAATTCTTCTAACTTTTCTATTACTATTCTATATCTTACGAATTAGGCATCATGCAAAATTTATAGAGAACCCCCCCCCCCCCCCCCCCCCCCCAAGATAGGTTGACCCAAATAGGGTTTACAATAATAAATGCCACACAATAGGTCAGCACAAAAGATATTTGAAAATAACATGAAATGTGCGATTTGCACAAATTTCATCCAAGTCAGCCTGGGTCTCAAAGAACTCGATCCAATGCATGTGAAGGTATAAGAGAAAATAATGGGAAGCAAAAAATTCAATGTAGCCCTATATAAATACTCCCCTTCTTTGTCTTAAGCATGCTCCACCTCACCATGTACTGCCAGTAACACTTTTTCCAATTCGGCAATAGGTGGCACAGGAAAAACCCTAATCTTCCTCTCAAGAGACTTGATGTCCTCTCTTGACTGCTTCACTGTATTATCCCAATCAATCCTATTTGTTTGATACCTATCAATGCCTTCAATGTAAGTTGCAGCATCATCTAGCTGATGTTTAGTAACAAGACCCTCATTTATTGGAGAGTAGACATCTCGCCACCACCTCCTTAACTGTTCCAAACTGAGATGTTTCGAAGAAAACTTCTTTCTCCTTGTCATAATTTCAAAGAAGGAGATACAGTTATCATGAATACCAATAAAAGTGTCCTCAATCTGCTTCCCCTATTTGTATATCTTCTTCAAGGCCCTTTGCCTCATCTGCAAAATCTCAAACTACTCCCAACGCTCTGTAACCCTTGGGAAAGGAATAATTCCATCCTTCACCAGTTGATTCTCGGTATGCTCCATGATTGTCTTTGTTTTCTGTAGCAGGAGATCTATAAACTCCTTATCCTATGCTAGCACAGTCTTTATCCAATCAATCGATCTCATTGCATCCCTTGCAGTTGACAAGATATCCTTGATGGAACCATCTCCCTTGGTCTGCACTCCTTGCAACCAACCGACTGTAGCATGTGTGGTGCCCTTTATCTTTTCAAGCTCTGAGATTGTCTCTTGAGGTAAGAAGCCTGCAACAGAGGAGGAAGAATTGATGGACTGCAGGGGTTTCATCAACTCCTGCAAGTACCTCTTTAGTCTCTCATTTTCCTTCTCCAACTCATGCTTAGTTTTCACCTCCTTCCTCAATCAGCCAAGGATCACAACACTGGAACCTTCATACTCTGCAATGTCTTGTTCCATGGAGGCATGCCCTAAATTGATGGTTTGCACATGATAATATTTTGCAATCACCCCATCTCTATCTTTATCAAGAGTAGGAGTAACAATATGGGCCACCCTATTGTTCGCTCCCTCTCTCTCAATCTTGTAAATGACTTTGGATTTCTTCTTTTTCTTTCCTTTTCCAATGTTAGCTAGTAGGTCATCCCAATTGGGAGGAGTATCTTCCACTACAATCTGTTTTCTCTTCAACTCTCTATCCAGCCAACCTGGAACAGTGGATTATGTTTGCACCTTATCTTTCCTATCATCTTCCTATTGAACACTAGGTGCATCCTTCTCAATGCTTGGTTCCTTAGGGATCTCCCTAACTGAATCCTCCTTTTATTTACATTGCTCCTCCCCTTTGTCATGTGCTGGTGAGGGAATATTAGACGGTATCTCCTCCTTTTGAGGGGATTTATCCTCATGAACCTCTATAGGTGAATTTGCATAAGCCACCAAAGGAGATTGTATTACTTTATCTATTTTTTCCTCTTTATTGTAGAGATCTCCCTCCTAGAATTCTTCTTCTCCCAAATCCTTAGGATCTTCAACATCCTTTGGCTCATCTGGCACATTGCCAATCTCTTGAGAAAGGGGAATGTCTTCATGTTCAGTGACAGGAGTAGTCATAGGAGCACTTCCTTTTAGTGCAGTATCCTTTGGGGAAGGAGTCCTTGACCTCCTCATATACACTTGTGTCCTCTCCCCTGAACTCTCTACCTCCACCATAGGTGGCTCAACTTCCTTATCTGTCCTGTTGTTTTCCTTTTCCTTGTGTGATAATTTCACAAGTCTTCTTTGCTTAGGTAAGGGAATAGTGGCATCCACCTCTTCCTTTTCTTCTTCATCTTTCTCAGCCCCCTTTCTCCTTGAGACATGCCTTCTCTTCTTGGCGATGGTCTTTCTTTGTTTCTCTACTTCAACCACTTCTTTTTTATGAACATCTTTAATCTTGATTTTGAAAGGAGAGCCCACCTTGGCCTTACCTTTGGGATCCTATTCATGTGACTCTTTAGAAGAAGAGTGAGACTCCAAGTCTCCCATTAAGTCATAGGTGCACTGTACACCTTCGCCCTCCAATTCTAACATCTTGTTCTTAAGCCACAACTTGGTGTACTTAACCACTGGAATCATAATCTGCTCCAATTCTTTCTTTTCCTCCTCTAGCCAATCAACCTCTCCAATTGGCTTGTCCTTCACAACCTCAAAGATAGGGCCCTAAATCAGATTTCCATCCTCTTCAACTTGATCAGGAATTTCCTTTATGTTAGATAACTGCACTAAGTTCACTGGAAGCCTGGAGAAATTCTTCTTTCCAACTTCAAATTCATCACCAAGGTTAGCTAAATAGTCCTCTATGTTATCCTTGTGACTATATTCTCTGCTATCCTTCTTCTATGCTTCACCAGTGATATCAAACTTGGCCCTTTTGGAATGAAAGGAGAGACAAAGAGTGCTCATCTCTTGTTTGGAAGCATGGGATGACTGGATAGAAGGGCATACCTCATTAGTGCCTATCTTTAGAGGGAAGTCATTACCAAATCCTATCTTATGTTTCTCCCCCTTCACAATCACATCAAAATCACATATTTTCCTGGTGATCTCCAACAATATAATATGGTATGTTGGGTATCTTGGAAGTCTATAGGGAGCCCTTTGACAACCATCAATTATTATGTAGGAAAAGGTAGGGAACTGAGTGAACCAAGCTCCAAACCTTTTGATCAATTCCTTAGCTTTGTCTAAAATTCAAACATGCTCAACACCCTCCAGTAACCTAGTGATGTACATGGTGAATACATCATTCACCCTCCTATAGCTTCCTCCACCCAAGTGTAGTTGTGGATACACTTCATAGATTACATCTTACCCAAACACACCTCTTGTGCTTAGTCGCTTGTATGGGTGAAACGTCACAAGTGCATACACCAAATAGGAAGTCATGGTGAAGGTCTTTGTTTGTAGGACATTGTACATTTTCTCATCTTTTATTGCACTTATAACACCTGCCCAGTGGTAATCTATACCTTGCTCCATCCGAGAAATAACATTAAACATCCAACTCTCAAATACTCCTACAATTTTCAATCCTACCACCCTGCTAAGGAGTGTGATAGCATCATAATAATCTCTCCTAAATTTGAGTCGGACTTGCTACTTGGGCTACTTGGAGAAGTGAGACTTAGGCTTCTCCAACCAAGAGTTGTGTTATGCCTTACATAACCACCCCATCTTTTTCCTTAGTCAAAATGGGTCCCCCTTTTTTTTTGTCCTTGTTTGTTTTTCAAACAAAGTTTGGAGTTATTCTTCTCCAATACTTTTTTTTTCTTTGGTTTGTTCTGTCGGAATTAGAACTAGAACTAAATCGGGTTTTGAAACTTCTTTCAAGGATTTCATTTTGATCCTGATCCCGATGGTCTTTTTGTGGTCTTTTGGTTTTTTCTTTGTCAGAGCCTGAGCCTGAGTGGAAGTTAAGTACGAAGTTATTCATAGTTTTGAAATAAAGGTTTTTTCCGCCTTGGCCTCCGCCTCCGCCTTTTGGTCTATTTGTTTACACTTAGGTTTTATGTTGGGTTTTCTCATTTTGGTCTTCGCATTTTTCTTTGCCTTTTTGTTTCACTTTCTTCTTTGTTGGTGGAACCAGAGATGGAACGGGAACCAAATGTGAAACTCAAACGAATTTCTAAATCAATTCTCACTCGATTTCCACTCTCGCCATTTTTGGGTTGTTTGAATTTACTGAAGTCGCACAGCAGTAATGTGCCAGTTCCCTTTGTAGTTCTGACTCTGATCTACCATATTTATGAAATTAATTACAGGTGCCATGCACGTATGAAGTTGTAGTTTTAACGTTAATTAGGGATTAACTGAGAGTTATCATCATTTTTTAAAAGATCAAGAGCGAATTAGAGTTACAGTGGAGCGTTTGGGCATGTGATTCGATCGAAAGGGAGATAATTATGTGTGGAATCACTTTAGAGGGCTAACCTATTTATTTGTGTTTGGACGTAGGGTTTTTGTTCTTCTTCTTTGTTTGTTTCTTTTATTGTTTTTTATTCGGTCGCTGGTTTCTCATGAATTCGTGACTCGGTTTTCTTGTGAGTTCATTTTTTTCATTTTTAAATTTTCTTTTGTTCTGTTTTCTCGTTTTTCATTTTTCTTTTTCTTGTGTTTTTGGTTTCTCATTTGTTTGTTTTGTCGCAGTCATTTTTTATGTTTTAATCATGACCATATCGTGATTCCCTTGGTTTTTAAATGGCATAGATTAGTTACTATTTTTATGTTGGTAGGGTTTGATAAATTACGGTTTTACTTAGGAATCTTGTTCCACATTGATCTAATTAGTTTGAATAGGGTTAAATTCATGCCCTAATTTATTTGAAGTCGAAGGTTTTGTGAATTAGGGTTTTGGCATGTTTTTATTTTGAAGATGCCCTAATTATAATGGTTTCCTCTTGGTCATATGGGTATGTTCCTGTATAAAATCACTTATAACGTCATGATTATTTTTGAGCAGAATTGGAACCGAGATTAATTTTGATCTTGAACCATGTTTTGTAATAAGTATCGATTATGTTTCCATCCCGTCTCTGACTCTACTTATAGTAAGAAGCAAGCTTTAAAATTTTTGATAACTTAGCCAGAATCAAAACCAAAACTGAACATAAAATTGAAAATTCTTCATGGAACCAAATTGGTTCTCATTCCGATTCTGATTGCGGTTACCATTCCAATTCTAACTCTGGTCCTGCTTTATTATTATTACAAGCTCAATGCCAGTTCTAGTTCCAATCCTGATAGTGTTTTTAAAAGACGCTGTTTAAGATGTTTTCTACTTGGTTCCGCCTCTGATCTATATAGAAGGATAGGATCTCTAGGTCATATTTGGTTATATTTATTATAGATCTAATTTGGGGCTTTGTTGTAGGAAGTTAAAGGATGTCAGGAGTATCAGGAGAAGATGCTCAGAGGAGTCAGCTTGTAGAAACTTCGAAGGCATCAACTAAGCCTAAGAAGGTTAAACCGAAACAACTTCCTTATACCTTGAGGTATAACCATAGGGGTCCTGCTGCCACAATTAGCAAGGTGGAATCTGATTGGGCCGATATAACTGACACAAATATAGGTCCATTCAATTATGAGGAGTTGTATTCAAAGACATTTGTTGAAGAGGTGACAGGGAGAACTCAAAGAATAGTTGAGTCTGGCTTGGCTCATATTGTTGTATTTTCTCTATCCATTCAATACCCTAAATTGATCATGACAGCAGTTGGATCTTACAATCCAGCCACTAGACAATGTGTAGATTCACAAGATAATGTGATCACATACCTGACTCCTCAAATGTTTCTACTTATGTTCAGTGTTTGTGACCCAAATAATCTTACACAACTGAATGAGGCAAACGCCTTGGAGATATATAGCTATCACAAGGAGACCAATAGGGCTCACTTAAACAAAAATGGTTCAGAATGGAGAAGAAGTCCTTGTCAAAGCTCTCAGATCAGCCAAAAAGGGTAGAGTTGTACAAGGAGGTATCAGATATTATATTGTTGTTGTCTAGATTTTTTTGTAAGAGGGATTCTTTTCATTTTAAGGAATGGATTTTTCCATTCATTCATACAATATTGGATGGCAGGAAACAATTTGATTTGCCTATATTGTCTCAGATAGCATACATGATCAACTGACCAGAGTGAGAGAATCTAAGAGCTTCTTTATGACCTCTTATGTTATCTATGCAGTAGCAAGAGGAGGCATCTTTCGAGGATTAAACAGAGTAGGAGTATTGGGAGAAGCTAACAGGAAAAAAAAAGTTTGGAACCATTATGACTAGTTGTCCCTGCAGATTTTTGAGTTACACTTTAGAAGGGTTAATGATGCATTTTTGTATGTGGTTATTAATTAGCTTAATGGAGATGTCGAGTATAGATTAAGCCAAGAGGCCATGGCATTCATTATAGAATGGGGGTGTTGGTATATCCAGCACCCTAAATTTACTTATTTCAGGCTAGCTGGGTTTGAGGGTCATCCTCACTTGCTCCCCAGGTGTTGCAGCAATAGAGTAGTCTTGATGGAGTTTGTTTACCAAGCTTCGGGGGTCAATGCCAGGTTTGGAATGAAACATAAACTAGGTTGTCACAAGTTCCCCATGCAATTGGGTGATTACATCTGCCCACACCTTGTGGGAGCTAAGGTGGTTTGTAGTGAGTTGATACATTTGAAGTTGGGCTTATATACTGCCCGGAAGAACTTTGATCCAAAGAAAAAGATGAAAGGTTTACTCGCTTCAGTTTTTGACAGATATTTCAACCTGCTAGAGGACTTCTAGAGTGATCTCCAGGATGAATATGACCTTAGAAAGAGAAATTATGAGAGGTTGTTTATGCCACTTTTGGTGGAATTTTGGGTGAAGGTTGATATTCCTGATACCCTAGTAGATGACGGGGTAGTGTTAGATCCTTCATATGAGGCACTAAACATAGGTACTATGAGTTTGGACTCAGTATATTGGGATGCTGAGGAGACAATTGACATCAAGCAAATAGAAAGACCAGTCTTGGATAGGAGTGTCTAATGGGTTGTGCTCAGAGCCAAGGCTCCTGGGGATCAAGCTCCTAAAAAGTGAAAAGGGTATAAGAGAATCAAAAGGAAAATGCCTCCCAAGGAACCATTGGAATTCTTCCCTTATGATATTGAAGAATTTGAGTTTGAAGCCCCAACCCAAGATTTGTCTAGAATACATGAGGAGGATGCCTCAATAGGACCCGTGGCTTCAACACCAGTAATGGGTGAATCATCTTCTCAATTCCTTCCTATAGAGCAACAAGGTGGAGAGATGCCTAAGGGGACTCTCCATGATATAGCTGAAAATTTGAAGGGAAAAGAAGTAGAGATGGAGATCCATGATATTGAAATAGATTATGATGAGACTTTATCAAAAAAGGATGCACAAGAGGAGATACCTCTGGAGAAAACTGAGCATGTGTTAACGGAGGAAGACCAGTGGGTGTTGTTTAAAGAAGTAAAGAGGGATTCAAATGTGAAGGCACATGCAAATGCTATAGAAAAATAAAAGGAAATAGATGCTAAGCCACAAGCTGATGCATTACTTCAACAATAGAAATTAGAGGCTAATCAGAGAGCCGATGAAGTAATAAAGCAACATAAGCAAAAGGAGCATGAGCTCAAGACAAAGGAAGAAAATGACAAGATGGAGATGGTGCAGAAGATCCATGAGATAGAAGAGGAAATGGCTAAACAAAGGAGAGAAAGAGAAGCCCTTGAGGTCAAATTGAAACTAATTGAAGAGGCCTACAAGAAAAGGGAGGAAACAAAATGCCTACAAAAGGAGAAAGATGTTGAGGAGCTGGCCAAGGAGCAACAAAAGGAAAAGGAGGCCTCAGATAGACTCAATGTCTTAGAAGAATAAATAAACAAGTTACTTGAGGAGAAGAGGTTGGAAGAAGAAATATTGGAAAAGGAACAAGATAATAAGAGGATGCAAGAGCAGAAGGACAAGGAAGAAGCTAAAAATCTTGCACAAGAAAATGTAGAGGGAGAACAACAAAATGTACAAGAGGTTGATTCTCAACCTAGGGTTAATATACTACAACCATTATCCTCTACAATTGTTGCCTCCTCTTCTACTGTAATGGCCACTATTCCAAGTGCTCCTACCGGGTTGAAGTTGGATCTTCCGAAGAGATCAATAACACCCTCATAGCCTCTTAATTGGGATGACATGATGAAAGAAAATGAAAAGGAGAGACCCAAGAAGAAGGCTAGGATTCTACATTCCAAAAGGCTAACTGAGGGAGGAGAAATTATTGTAGAATGTGCAATACCAATAGTGGATAAGGATGTGGGATATATGTAGGTTACTAATTATCAATTAGGCACTGTCAATTTGGGAAGGCCTACGAGAAATCAGCAGATGAAGCTGATTGATGTTGTAGCATCATCCACTAAGTCAAGGTTGATAAAGGATAAGCAAAGAAAAGATGAGCTCAAAGCTCAATTGGATCAGCTACACATCTTTTTGAAGGATATTTCTACTCCTAGATCACAACTTGCTACCTTAGGGACACGAGTGTTGCTCAACAAAAGAGAGGTGGATGATCTGGTACAAGTAAAGAATAAGGCTGAGATGATGAACAGGTGGACAGATAGGCTTAATCAGGAGGTAGGCGAGGTGCCGATAAGTAGTTTTGAGATTCACAAGATGGAATTAGAGCTAATAGAAGAGATGAAGCATCATGCTAAAGCCTTGGAAAAACAAGAGGAAGAATATAGAGGATATGTTCAGAAAATAAAGGACATCAATAAATTGCCAAAGTCTACTTTACTTGAGCAGTCAATTCTTGAAGAGGACAACATAGACTTCTTGGAAAAGGCCTCTAGCATAATTTGGTTGAGATCCAATTTTATATATAAGCATAGGAATGAGGTTCAGGATGCTAGTAAGGATTTAAATGAACAACTTGATGAACTAGAAGTTGTTGTAGTTGTTGTAGTTAATGTTGATATACCTGTTAAAGAGGGCTTACCTCTAAACCAGTTAAAGAAGAAATGGGATAATATATTCCAAGAAATTATGCAAAAAGAGGATGATGGAGAGGATCTATTATTGGATAGATTTATGGATGTCAGAGAAGGAGTGAAGGTTGCGAGAAAGGAGTTGACTAAGTTGAAAGACATGAAGGAGTTAGCTTCTACAAAACTAAAGAGAATTCAATTTGGGGACAGCTAGATTGATGGTTCTTATGTGGATATTCTTCAATAGGTCTTCTCCAGTTATGATGAATACATTCTAGAGAAAACTATGCAAGGATGAGTGGCAGTCTTTTGGGTGAATGACTTCTTTCCTCTTTTCTTTTATTCTCTCTTGTAATTAACGTTGGAATTGGAGATCAACTAGTCTGAGTTTCCAGGAAAGTTTCAGTTCCTAGAATTGTGGATCTTGATTTTCATTGAGAGGATTTATATCCTTTATATGTCTATATATACCATTGGGGTATCATATTGTAAGGGTTAATTGATGAGAATAACATTAGCCACCTAATAGTAGGGGATAGGAATTTTATAGCTTTGAAAAGACACTTTGTTATTATCAGTTACAGTTGAATACAAATACAAGTTTTTACACAATATGGTGTTGAAATTGAGTTTACTGGATAAGGTTAATGAATCATAATATTTATGTATGCCAGTGGTTTTCTGAAGCATAAGTGTTTCTTATTTGATGAGAATCAATAGAAGGAACCAGATTTAAAGATTATTTCATTAAATTATCTACGGATTAAATTGTTGAATATCTGTTGATCTATGATTTTAGCAACGAATGAGAGTTTGTTCTTTTTGAATCTTTAAAGTATTTATGATACGTGATTGTGATGGTTAAAATAAGCACCATAGATGCATGCAATAGTATGGATTGTTCTATAAATTGCATCATGTTATGGTTTTTCTTGATCTATTGGAGGAACATTCATTGTTGAGAATATATGTTTGGATATTAGATAATTTTGTATTCATGTTTCACTGATGTATGCCCTGATCTATCTTTTTCTTTTCATTTAAAACCCCCTTTTCATTAAGTACAGATTGATGAATCCATCATTGCTTGCATTCCTTATGACCAACAAAGGCCCCTTGAATATTACAGTTGCATGGACCAATTGAGTGACACCAGATAGTTGAGAACCAACTACTAGGACCTTGGGAGTTTGGCTACTATATGTTGTCTTTCTTTTTCAGGCGAAATAAAGTAGAGATATTATGTTTAAAATTGTTTATGTCATTTTCACCATCAACAAGTTGATAACCTGTTGGGACTTGACAAATTTCTCCTCATAATACTTCGTCATCGAATCCATATCAAAAGCCACAACATGGGACTGATTAGGCATGTCAAAGGTCCGAGCTATAGATATAGGGTCAAATTTTGATACAATCCTTCCTTGGGGACCAATTATTCTTTGTGTACCCCTATCATAATTCCTAGCACACTCAAGCACCAACTCATAACACTGCACCGTAGAAGGAAATCCAGCCACATGTGCTAACCCAGACTCCAATGTCCTCCTAGCCAACAGAGGGAGATTCTATGTTGCCATTCTTGCCTTGAATTCCTCATAGTCCCACATTCCAACATTCGTATCAGTGATCCCAGACCAGATGGAATTTAGCTTGCTATCTGGGATTTTTCTCTTTATATCCATCTTAACTTTCTCTGCCTTGGAGATAGTTGACCCTTCAACACTTGGATCCATCACCTTCCCTTTGCCTTACCCAGCAACAACCTAACCTGATCCTACCTGCAAACAACAAAGACACCAAAATAAGATCCATGATAAGAAAAATGCCCAAAATCCATATCAAATCAACCATCTCAAAGTCCGGGTTTTAGCCCCCCTCGCAGAATCCAAACTAGAGAGGAATTTTGGGGAAATTCAGACCAGGCAGAATCCAGCAAAATAGGCATACAAATATCCATATAATCATTTAAACAATCAATTTAACCAAGGAATCATTTGATACACCCTAGCATATGCTCATTTAATCATTTAAATGCATAATCACCAAGCAAATCCTCATGCAGCCACTAAATTCTTCATTCTCAACAAACCTCAAAAAAATATGCCTTAGACGGAAATCCCCGAGAATGGCAATAGTTTCAATATTCCAAGAAATTGAAGGGGTCAAGAACATTTGGGAAAATCCTGAGGGTGCAGATTTCAACGAAGCCAATGCAACTTTACCTCTTAAGCCCAATTTTGAGAAAATGACCAAGCAATGAACAAACCGAGGAAATTCGAAGGTAGCGGAAATCCGTGAGACAAGTAAAAATATGGATTAAAGCACATTGCAAAAAGAGAAAATGGGAAAATCAGGGAATTCTGACAAATAGGGAATTCCGTGAAGACACTGGAAACCCGAATACCCATGTTTCTCTCATCCTCACCCAAATAGATGAAACGATCATTGATTTGGGGACCTGGAGCTTCACACCAGCCTGAACCAGACCTCCAATGGATCATCTTTGAATTCAAAATCCATCCTACAGTAAAACGAGAAGGATTAGCCATGCCCTAGGTCAAAACCCTAAACCTACCACCATGAATGAACAAAATAGACTCAGACACAACTTGATTTCTCGCAAGGATAGAAAGTTGGTGGAAAATACAAGAAAGCTACCCGAGATAAAATCAAAAGATAAGCTCAAAACCATCACATGGAAGAGGCACTCGAATAAAATAGGAAATGTCCCCAGCTTTGAAATATAAAACACCAGACTGGCAAGATGTGAACCCCCAAAACAAACCCAAAACACCCAAGAAGCACATGCATTCAACAGGCAAAAGTGAAAGCAATGTGAATAGCATGAAAATGCACAAAGTAAGGCAATCCATAAAAAGAGAGAGACAACATGTGTACATACCATGGGATAGAGAAATGGAAATGAAGGAAGCCGATAGGAAACATGAAAGCTTGGGCATAATGCAAATAGCATCCAAGAAATCCAGCTGCAACAATCGAATCCACTCCCAAATGCACAATCTAGCACAAAACTCAAGTTCAAGCACTCCAAAAAAATAGGAAGAAAAATATAAAACTCAAATGACACAAAGCTTCCCATAAATCAATATAATACTGCCTAAGAAGTCGTCCAATCAAACATTAATGCGAGCAACAAGACCGTTTAAACCAAACTCAGGAATCTGACAAAGCAACGAACCCCAGGGAAATACAGACATGATGGATTTCCATGGACGACCAAAATCCTCGAACTTCAAAGAAAAGAAGCTACCATAGGTCACCGAAAGAAAACCGAGAAAGTCTGCCCAAGGTGGATTTTCCCGAAAACAGTAAAAAACCTGGAATAAACCCAAAACTTAAGATTTTCAATATAAATCATAAATGGACTACTCCAATAGGAAAGATGAACATCAAAGCACATGCCCAAGCAAGCAAAACCCCAAAATAGAAAGGACAAGACACCAAAAGCGAAAACCAAAAGAGCAACAAAGAGGGTCCCTACTTTCAGTGGGGCGTGTGTGCAAAAACTACACAAAAAATGACGACTTCGCTGGGGAAATGCTCCAAAGCATTTCAAGAACAAACTGGAATCAAGAACCCAGAATCTCCGGTTTCAGTCCTTTTATCAAGACACCTATGAACAAAGTTTCAAAAATCACAAGCAAGAAGACCCTTTTCCTATACCTGGGTCCAAGTGTGTGTGTTTGCATTTATTTCCTATTCCTTAGGTGCGACGGGAACCAGAGAAAATATGACCAGGCTACATAAAAGTTCTACTTTCAAAAGCAACCCAGATAGGGTCTTACTGCTAGTCAGGCATTCATATCCCCGACGAGGTTATCATTGTGGCCCTCCGAAGCATAGCTCTACTGCCAACTAGGTGTCTATAGCCCCGGTAGAGATACTAGGATACTCCTCATAAGGTGAAAGTTATTTTGGTTCTCAATACTTTCTTTCTCTTTTCTTTTCTTTTTTAAACATTTTTTAAACCTTTTATTTCACCTTGTAAGTAATGAAACTTACACTCATGGATGAGGAACACAGTGGCACTGAAGTAGAATATAGGATTTTTCACCAAGCCAAATTACACAGGAATCGTATGCAATTCCAGAATCTTTAAATTTAGTGTGAAAGTGTGAGACCCAAATATATTCCAAAGTTCATCCAAAACAAGTGACTCTAATTCTAAGTACAAGGGACATCAGATAAAGGAATTCCACCACTTGAATCTGAAAACTGATTAGAGCTTGTAAAATAAATTTCTAGAACAACCCCAGACAAACAACCCATTATACAGATGCAACAGCCCCAAGAAAGAAAAAAAACCAATAGAAAACAACAAAAAAAAAACCTACTCTAACCAAAGTAAACAAGCAAAGCAAAGCAAAAATCAAACCTACTTTAACTAAAGCAAACAAGCAAAGAAAAACAAAAGAAAACCTACTCTAACTATGTACAAGAGAGAGTCATAAACAGATCAAGATTGGAAGTAATGCTTCAAATACTGCCCATTAACAGGCAGCGGGATATCCTCCCTAGTGAGGGTCTTCAGAAAAAAAACATTATCTCCCAAAATTTTTGAAATATGGTAAGGGCCAAGCTAGATTTTATCAAATTTACCATGCACTCCCTTATGGTCATGGGCTTTATCCCAATATAGAACTAAGTCAAAGATTATAAAGGCCTTTACCTTAGCTCTCCTATAAAACCATATTTTCACTATGCCCTGATGTTTAGCAAAGTTTTCTAGGGCTTCATCTCTTTTCTCTTCAAGGTGTAACAACTCAACTAGATGGGCTTCACGCTTATCCTCCTCATCATAGTATTCATTAATGAACTATAGGGTAGGGATCTTCAGATGAATGGGAAACAAAGGTTCCAAACCATACACTAAGTGATAAGGAGAGGTTCCTATAGATGCCTTTTGTCTAGTACGATCTGCCCAGAGAGCAAATCAAAGCTGGGTGTGCCAATCCTTAGGATTTTGTTCTAGCAACTTAAGGATGACTATCAAGAGATTCTTATTGGAAGACTCAACTAGACCATTACCCTAAGGGTAGTAATTGGATGCAAATTTAATGGCAATTCCATGATCAAAATCCCAATTAGAAAGTTTTAATGAAGCAAATGCAGGACCGTTATCACAAACTAAAGACAAAGGATAACCAAAACAATTAACAATACCTAACTCAAGGAAATTAATTACCACTTCAAAAGTACATTGTTTACAGGAAAGAGCTTTAGTCCATCTAGTAAAATAATTAGTTATGGTGATAATATACCTATGGCCCGTAGAAGAGGGAGGATTAATTGGACCTATGAAGTCCATTCCCCACTAGGCGAATGGTTTTACCTCTATGACCGGCTAAAGTGGAAGGGCTGCATGATTTTTCTTACTTGCTATAGTTTGACATACATGACAATTCCTCACATGTTGGTGCACATCCTTAAACAAAGTAGGCCAATAATAGCCTGCCCTTAAGATTTGATTGGCAGTGGATGATGCAGAACCATGGCATGCGCCATATCTTTCATGGAATTTGATCATCACTTTGGTAGTTTCTTCCTTCCCCAGACATATTAGATACACACCCTCATGATTTTTCTTATACAAGAAAAATTATTTCATCATAAAAATTCCATTCTTTAGGCACATGGCTCATGTCTAAACTACACTAAGGTGATCAGGACATTGCCAGTTTAGTAAATAATAAATGATTTCATCATACCAGTCTCCCGGAGATACCTCTTAGAGATAATAGTGCTAAGCTATGAGATCAAGACCTATTTCATCCATTGTCTTTAGAAGTCCATGTCCTCTCACTAACTTCATAGGTTTAATCTCTATATCATATTCATGTAACATAGTCACCCATTTGGCTCTTCATTCACCTAGCTCATTTTGCATCAGCAGTAGCTTCACTGTAGGATCAGGCACTATGGAAAACACCTTATTCCTTAGAATGTAGTGTCTGAACTTTTTCACTTCTCTAACCAAAGCGCAGGCCTACTTTTCAACATTGTGATATCTTAATTATGCATCCTTTAAAGGAGTACTCATGAAGGCTATAGGATGCTCATCGCATCGATCAGATTTATGGGTTAACATTCCAACACAAGAGTGATTAGAAGCGAATGAATATATGTAAAAGAGCTTAGCATAATCTGGGCTCACCAACACTGGAGCCTCAACAATCACTTTCTTAATTTCTATAAATGCCTCCTTAGCTTCTGCACTCCATTCTACTTTCGCCTCTTGCTTCAACATAGCATTCAATGGCTTCACTATCTCTACAAATCCAGTGATAATTTTTTTAACAAAGTTAATCTTCCCGAAGAATGACTTCATTTCTTTCTTACTTGTAGGAGGCTGAATCTTCAAGATGTCCTATATTCATTTAGGATCAATAGTGATACCCTACTTTGAAATAATATGTCCTAGTAATTTTCCTTATGTGACTCCAAAAATGCACTTCCTTGGGTTAAGTGAAATTCCAAACTCTCTGCACCTTTGGAATACTTTGCATAAATCTGCTATATGATTACCTCGTTTCTTAGAGAAAAATATCAAATCATCCATATAAATAATGATACACTTACCAATTATGTCCTTAAAAGAAATATACATAGCTCTCTGGAATGTACCTCCAGCATTGATTAGCCCAAAAGGCATTCTTCTGTAAGCAAAAGTTCCCCACTTTGTAGTGAAGGCAGTTTTGTGCCTATCTTCATATTGTACCATAACTTGGTTGTATCCAAAATACCCATCCAAAAAGGACATCATCTAAGATCCATTGACAATCTGAAGTACTTCATCCAGTGAAGGAACTGGATAGTTATCTTTTTCTGATGCTCTATTCAGATTCCTAAAGTCTACACACAGTCTAATTTCTCCGTTCTTTTTTCTTACTAGAACCAAATTCGCAACCCAAGTTGAATGCCTTACTGGAAATATAATTTGTGCTGAAAGTAACTTTTGTACTTCCTTCTGTATGATGGGTTCTAATAGAGCATTGATTGTTCTATGTCTCTGTCTAAATGGTTTGACATTTGACTTCAAGGGAATGGTGTGTGTAATAATTGAAGTATCATATGTCTTTAAATCTTCATAACTCCAAGCTATCACATCATGATATGTGTGCAAGGTATCAATAATCCCTTTTATTTCCTTTGGATTACATACCTTACCAATAAAAATGTTCTTCATGTCATCTGGTATCCCCATATTGTATGTTTCACACTGGCTGCTGAGAGACTCCCTTTGTACTTGTTGTTCTTGATCTCTTATCTTATCCAAATCAAAAATTCATTCAAGCTGCACCATACCTCTTAGGATAGTATTTTTATTTAGGTTAATGATTCCTCCCAAGTCCATTTCTTCCTCTTGAGGGTCTATCTCATCAATTACTTGAGAATAAAATACATCACAACTTGTAATAAAATCCAAAATATGCTTATCATCTTCAAATACCTGGAATTTGGTAATGTTGTCCGGTATTGAAGGTACTGGAGTGAGTTCAATAGTAAACTTCTTCAATCCTGAAAGTGATAAAGGTTGCAATGTACTAGTATCCTATGCCAAAGAGTTTGCAACTTGATTCCTATTTCAAGGGATCAACTAGAAGTTGAAAGCATTGAATCCCTCAATAAGATCCCACACTCTATGCCTATAATTAGTCATCCTCCTATCACAACATGAATACTATTTCCTCACCTATTTGACTACCAACTCAAAGTCTCCAAAAACTTGTAATATCTTAACTTCCTTCCTTGATGCCATTTACAACCCATGGATCAAAGCTTCATATTCAGCAACAATATTAGTGCATTGAAATTGGAGTTTGTGAGCAGCAAAATAACTCTTACCTTTAGGACTGATCAACTCAAACCCCGCTCCAACTCCTTTCTTGGATTTGGATCTGTCAAATCTCAACATCCAATAGCCATCAGGCTTTGATTGCCTTAATTCAAATTTCATTTTACTGCAAATAGGGAGCTTCTTTGGAAGCATGGGGCCTTTACCCTTATTATTATTTAACTCTTCCTATATATTGAGCCTATCAGTTGGGATTGGGTTAATGCACCTCTGTACTTGCTCCACTGCTGTCTAACATAAGTCACATTCCAGCTCAAAGTGAGGAGCATCATGGAATCGGTACCAACTGGGGAGCAACAGTTCTTCAAAATTCATACTTCCTCCCAGCAAGATCTGATTCTCCATACACCTCTAGATGAATTCTTGAAAATTATCCAACAAACTAAGTTGCCTATCCTCTTGGTAATTCATTTCATCTATTTGTTCAGTCAATGTTCTAGAACCACTAATTTTTGATATGACTTCATCTGAGTGGCCCTGCAACATAAAGACCTCTTCATTTTCTAAAGCTGATGCAGCCAACACATAATTCGCCATGCTGACCTCTGACACTAATACCTCATTTGAAATGTTCTGGTATTTAGTAATTACATACTTCATTCTGGTCTCTCTTTCAATCCTTCTTTGATTTGGAACTCCTTTCCATGGTAGCCACATGTGAGAATGGTCTATAGATGTATACCCATTCAATGCCTTGGTGAAATCTTGACCCAAAATTAAACCATAAGTATCAGGAATATCAGTAACCTGAATGTTGATCACACGCTACACCTTAGGATCTGATGTGAGTTGTGTGAGGATCATGTTCAATTCTACTACTACACTTACCTCTATCTTGTCCAATTGAGTGACCTTCTTCTGAGAGGCAATAGGAGTAATACCCAACACTTTACAAACAACAAAAGGTATAACATTTGTAGATGCCCATGAATTGAGAAGACAATTATGCAGATTCTTCCCAAAGATACGAACAAAAATTAGGAAAGGAGGGGTTTCCATCTTGCCTTGAAACAAACTCAACTGGGTGTCGACTTTTGTAACTTGACCCTTATCTTTATCTCTCCCTTTGTCTACAGGTGGGACCTGACCTCTAGATGCCTGTGAACTAGAATATCTGGCAACAACTTCATTATCAGTTACTCCTTGTGGTGTTGTTTTCGAACTAAATGACCCCATGACTACATTTCTAGTAGTAGAGACTCTTAATAACTCAAAAGAAGAAAGACTTACCTTTACTTTCTTGAATTCCTCTGTTACATATTTTCCCAATTTCTCCACATTAATATCAACATGGGTTTCTTTGTAGCCACCAACCTGTCTGTCCTTTAAAACTTCAGCACTGTGTCCCATTGACAAGTACTGTGCTAGCACATGAGGATAAGGTGGATTATTACTAGCTTGCGGATCTGGTGGAGTAGTAAAATTGTTAGGAGGGATAGAAGTAGTGAAAGGACCTCCAGCCTGTGGACTCCTATTAGGCCTATTCCTCAAATTGTATTTCTTTTCTAGTTGCTGAAACATCTGAACTTCTTCAACACCAAATTTCTCCTCATCCAAGGGACCATTATCATTCTCATTTTCCTCATTAAACAACTAAGAGATTTCATCTTCATTTAGCACTTGCTCTACCTCATTATCCCGGTCACTAGACTCTTCTTCTACATCATTTTCCTCACCTTTTGGGAATGGGGCATGATTAAGTACCAGCACTAGAGAATCATAGGGATTTGAAGGCACAATCTCCTGACTACTGGAATTGTTCTCAAATTCATACTAGAAGATGGAAGCAGCAGTCTAAAACTCAGTGCAATCTAACTTAGAATGTTGATTTGTCTTATGGAGCGTACACCATCCATACAAAGCTGCCTCTACCAAATATACACCACTTGGAGGCTTCTCCTGAGTAGAAGGTTGATCCAATGGGGTAGGAACCCCTCCATTATTAGGTCTTGTATTCCATGACCTATTATGCCTGGGAGGTTGTCTTCTAACGAATCCTTGTCCACCTTGTTTCCCCTTGTCATAATTCTAGCCAGAGCCTTGCCCTCTATCATAATTCTAACTAGAGCCTTGTCCTCTGTCATGATTTTGATTTTTGTCAAAATACTGTCCTCTATCAAAGTTTTGTCCTCTATCAAATTTCCTACTCTCTCTGTTGTAATTAGATTGCATGTTCTTCTGAGCAGCCTAAAGTTGACTATTCTGATTTCTCAAATAAGTCACCTCCATATTCAGTTTCTTCACCTGCTTAGATAAGTATCTAACCACTCCTTATCTAGACCATTAGGTGGTGATGAATTCATATTACTAGGAGGGTATAGAGGTATTCCTCTAGAACCAGCAGCCTGATTCAAAACTTCTAAATTCTACAAATATGTAGGGAAACCAGCCTGCTATTGCGGATGAAGGGGTTGATTGGCCCTTTGCTGAGGATAAGAAGTCATAGGCTGAGCTTGATTTATTGGTGGACCTGGATGAGGGACCAAAGGCAATGAGGGTATTGGATTCATTATGGGAGCATGATTAGTCAAATCTTGGTTAAGGGTTTGGACTTGTACATGGTGAGCAGCTGGTCCTAAGGATGGAAGAGGTCCTGATAAATGTTGCCTCAAGTTCGTGTTGACTTTAACAGCCTCTGTATATGCAGTGAGTGATGAGCCCAATTTTTGGCATATTTTAGACTATGTTTTTAAACATTTCTATATCTTTTATTATGCTAAGAAGACATTTAGTAGTAATTATGGGAGTAATACATAAACTTTATGCTTAATACAACAAGTTTATTATGATAAGTATTTCCATGGTTATTGTTTAAATATTTTATTAGTTTGACAAAAGGTGTGTGCCTTATGAGATTTTTTGATGACATGCCTTTCCTGTAGCCACTACCGTTAACCTTCCTGCAGCCATATCTGAAATATTGTCTTTTCCAAACTAATACCTAATGAATGAATTGAATGATGGATCATCTTAATGAGTTAAATGTGTTGAGCTGATCCTTTTCCGTAGGTATAGTTGTTAGCTATTTGTTGGTACCAAGTATCAAGGAGAATATTTAGCCTCCACTAGATTGTTGAAAGACTGTTTCAAAGAGGACCGATTTAGTAGCAAAGAATAAGGAAACAACTTCAAGTCATTCACCATGCAAGGGAAGCATTCTAGGAATCTAGCAAAGGTGTCTTGATGGAGTAGAGGTGTCTTGATGGCACATAAATCTAGGATGGTGGTGCTTTACATATTCAAACTGATTTGACTCAGTCCTTCCTTTTTCTATCTAATTGATCTTCACTGGGTTGATCATGATGTAATAAAGACTTCCCATTTTATGAGGGAAAGGTTAGTTAGTCATTAGGTTCAGATTTGAATAAATAGCCCATTCTCCTTCAGAGAAAGGGCTAGAAGATTGCTTTTGTAATAAGTTTTAGTTTTTTAGAAATACAATTGCAAGAATTGTGAGCCATGTACTTGTTAGTTTCAAATCAATAAAATCATTCATGGAATTTATAGTCTAATTTGTTGTGTATCTTTGACACTACTTAAGGGGGCCCACTTAGGGAGCTATCTATCTTTTCATTTATGTAATTAGAATAGATGCACTTCATTTCATAGAACTTCAATGTGATTGTTCCTACAGTTAACAGAATTACAGAGCTGTCAATTGTTCCTGTAGCCACTAGGGATAGAGTACTTCCTATCTTTAAAACTGGATTTAGTTTTCATTCTGAGCAGATTTAGTCAGTTACAATTTGTTTCCAGCAATTCCAATTCCAGCATAGTATTTTCAGTAGATAATACATGTCTAAAATAGGTGGTTAGTGCATATACTTTGTAGACCCATTTCAAGTCTAACATCCTTGGGTTGACAATAAAATGATTTCCTTTAGTAGATTATGACTGCTAGATGTGATGCCTAATCCCTGAGTAGAGGAATTTATGTTCCTAGTTATCAACCTGATTAAAGGGTACTACATTTTTGGTGTCGTTGCCAGGGATGGTGTCAAACTAAAAATCTATTGCAGACATGCTAGTAGAGATTTTTGAATTTCATTCCTAACATTTAGATTAGAATTCAACATTCCATTATTTTTCCATAGTTTAGACTTAATTTTTTTTATATGCTTGGAAGATTCCTTCCTGGAAGATTGGATACCCACAAAATTGACCTAGAATTTTTCCAAGAAGACCCATATTTGGATGTTGGCCAGGACTTAGTTACCTCATCTTCTTCCTCAGAGTTAAGTTTTAACCCGTTTGATGAGCCTGATGACCTTGATCCACTCACTCAGCATTTGAATAATTTGCAAACTTCCAATAACCAGGACCTACATAATAATTTGCTTGCCCTTGTAGTTTATTAGCCAAGAGCTAACTAGGGAACACCACCAAGGATGGCAAGGCCGAATTTTCCATTTCCAATTCCTGACCTACATGACAATAATAATCTCAAGAATATCCCTGCCTCATTACTCACAAAGTTTTTATGGACTTATTACAGAAGACCCTCATACCTTCTTGTTTGAGTTTGACATCCTTTGTAGAAGTTATGACTACACCACTAGTGCACACAAGCTGAAGTTGTTTTCCTCTACCCTTAAGGAGTCAACCTTGAGGTGGTTCATGGGATTAGGAGGCAATGTAGCAACCACTTGGGATGAAATGAAGACTTTGTTATTGGGAAAGTATAAATAATATTGTAGGGGGGATGATATGAGAGGAGATGACATCTTCAAGATCGCACAGAAAGAGGATGACACCTTGGAAGACTATGTGTGTAAGTTCTTGTTCAATGTGTAGAAAAACACTCAACATCAACTGAATGAGGAATCTAAGAAACTTCTCTTCCTAAGAGGAGTTAATGATATGTGCATGGAGGCACTAGACCTCATGGTCAGAGGAGATACCACCCAAAGCAATTGGGATGATATTAAGAAGATTTGTCTCAACTACTCTAGAGCAACTGTGAAGAAAGGAAGAGGGTTTAGACCCTCTATTTCAAAAGGAAATGGCTCAGAAGTGTCAAAGGGGGAGATTTCTAATCTTTTGTCAGATTTCAAGCAAGATATCATCAATGACATTGCTACACAATTAGACACTATGCAAGCTAGAAGGAAGAAAGATGAAGAGGCAATGCTAGTTGAATATTGCCCTCATTGTAGACAAAGGAAGAAAGATTTCAGATGCATGGCAGTGGCTAATTTGGAGGTGCAACATCTTCCCACTGAGGTCAAAATAATAGAAGGAGATGAACAACTGTTCTTTGTTTCTCAACACAGGCCTTGGGCCCCAAGACAAGCTATGTCTCAGGACCCTTTGCAAAATTTTGGTTCATATAATAATCAGTGGCAGAACCAGTACCCTCCAAATTATGGCCCATATTCCCAACCTCAGTGGAATAATCATTTGCCAAATGCTTAGAAAAATTGGTGGCAGCCCCCACAAGGGAATTGTCAGTCACCACAACAAAATCAGTGGCAGCCTCCGTAAGGAAATTGGCAGTAGTCTAACCAGTGGAGGGGAGGCCAACAATGGTCAAATCAACCTGTTGGTTTCCTATAGCAACCCCAACAATAGTCAATCATGCCATCTCTTGCAACTAATCAAAGCCAAAATACTAAGCCAACCTAGTTACGTGCTCAAGAAGCACCTAATCCAAATAACCAGCCTCAGCAGTAGCAGGATGTTTATTTCATTGACCCCAATTAGCAGCTTGCTTATTCTCTCAGCTTTAGTAATATTAACTTACGGTTAGGCACAGTGTTACCTTCACCTTCTCCTCCCATAATTGCAGAATTTCCATCTAAGGAGAATGAGAAAAATGATATTAATGACCAAGTTCCATCTAATGAGCCCATGAAAATTCCATCATTGCCTAAATTTTCCAATAAACCCCCACCTCCTTTTCCACAAAGGTTGGAAGGTGAAGTTGTTCAAAAGAAGAAGATCCTACCTTTGACATTCTTGAACAGCTAAAGCACATATGTGTAAGAATTCCCTTGTTCCAAGCAATTAAGGAGGTACCTATCTATAGCAAGGCTATTAAAGAAGCTTGTTTAAAGAAGTCGGGTAGGAAAAAGAAAGACTCACAAACTATTCATGTTTTAGGTCAACTCTTTGATTTGATGCTAGGGAAGCTTAACATCCCAAAATATTCAAACCCTGGCAGCCCTGTTGTAGAAATCATTATTGATGGGGTTCAAATAAAAAATGCTTTAGTAGATCTTGGAGCAACTATCAATGTCATGAAAAAGGACCTTGTATTAAAGCTAAGTATTTCAGACCTAAGGGCTACACCTACAATCCTGCAGCTCGTAGATAGTTCAGCTGTCAAACCTGATGGAGTAGTTGAAGACCTAGTTGTTACCCTAGATTCATGGGAATATCCTGTTGATTTTATGGTTTTATCTCCAAAAGCATACTAGAAGGATATCTTGTAATTCTAGGAAGGCCTTGGTTA